>OU744720.1:90349336-91697335 GCA_916613615.1 Steromphala cineraria
GTTTGTTTTCAATTGTTCGTCAGTGATTTCACGAATTCGTGTCGGTAATCAACACGAAATCAAATGGTCCCTCTCAGCCATCATAGTATAGGTATCTGGAACTGGAAGCGATTAGGAAGCGGGCATGACTTTATTACATAATGTAAGTTTTAAATAGTTTTGTAATAATATATGACATATTTCAATATGATCTCTCAAAGTAGAATAAAACCTCATGCTTATGCAAAACAAAATCCCCAAAAGTGACATGAATTTAACATTGTAAAAGTCCATAAAAACTTAAAGGTTGTGTACAGTAAGCTTGGCCAGTTGAGATTGTAAACTTTAGGTTGGTCGACTCTACAGAACAAAATGAACTCAAATTCAAATGACATGTACAGACAACTTGGCCAAACGTATTCCTAAGTTTTTCCAAACTTGTGTTTCAGAGAGTCTTTGTATATATCAAGGAAAAGAATGTGCCAGTCTGATTAAAATCGACTGTATAAAAATGTGTAAAAATATTGTCTCTGGTGGGTTCACCCTAACAGGCTTTCCTCTTCATGTTGTGGAGAATAGAGGCCGGATACATATTTTTACTTTTCCCCTCGAAACACTGAAGAATGAGCAATCTGGAGATAGCCATTGATCACCCTTAAATATTCATAAGTCGAAATGTTATATCATCTGCACTTTATTTTCATATTGTATCATGGAATAGTCAACGTATATTATATAATTATCTACATAACATGTGATATGTCTAAAGGTTTTAACTACACTACAAATATTACACACGACATATGTACAAACTATATATATTGGTACAAAAAGATAATAAATACAATCATGAATATAATAAATCACAAGAAAAACGGCAAATCACATGTAAAACGTTAGGTTTAGAGACGTATATATCTCAAGCAAACTTGAACTCACTATCCCTAATTTCAAATCAGATTTTTTTTAGTTGTGTTATTTCATCTGAACGTAACTTGGCCAACCCATTGAGGGAAATAGCCCGAGGATAACATATTTTATATACGCTTCTACCACTACCTACATGTACAATGAAGATAACTGTCAGGGTGTTTATGTTCTATGTGACATTTTCAATAAACAATCGAAACAGTTTGGGCTCAGTTCATACGTTCACGACGCACAACTAAGATTTGTTTATTTGAAGACAGTTGGTGATGCATGCAAGATTATTCAGTATCACTTCTCTAATATATAGTTCATGGGATACTCTATAATTGTATATCAAATTGAAAGTGCATATAAGCAGGATAGTTTACCTACCTAATTCCAATCAAAAAGGACATATTTCAAAGTGCCTACAGGCAATTATATCTTATGAAATCGTTCGTCACAACGCACCACTAAGGTTTTGTTTATTTAAAGACACTTCGTGATGCATGCATGGTTATTAATTATAACTTTCCTAATATATAGTTGATGGGATACTCTATAATTGCAATGTGATAAATTGAAAGTGCATATAAGCAGGATAGTTGATGACGTCAACACTGTCAGTCAAGGTATTTCATGTGTTGGACAAATAAAACCTTGAATATGAAATGATAAATAGTTAATATACATTTGTTAACTGGTACACTGAAAATCTATCGATAATAAAAAGGTACAATATATTTGACAATTTGTTTCAAAAATAGATATATGCTCCCTTCAAAATATACACTTAAAAACCCATTCAATCAAACATTGAACTTTGAATGTGTGAGTTTATTTCCCATATACATATACCACTGCCAAAACCTTCAGGGTGAACGAAGCAATGTGAAAAATCAACAGTTCTTACACGATTTGAAAACAGCTGGATCCGGTCGTCAGTATTCATTCTTGCCATTGATAAAACTGTTAAAAACATCAGTATAATTATGATTATCAATGTGACAGCAAAAAGTTTGCCGTTACGATGACGTCACAAGATTCCAAAGCACTTTTACTCTATGTCCAACCATTTTATACACACACCGTTACAAGAGATGACTCGACAATACTGTAGTGGGGAAAACGTCACACAACCAGTTGAACCACACAACATCTCTGTGTTTAGCTCTTCAGTTCTCTTTAGTCAATATAAACCAACACATTTCTGCAGGTGGAATGAAAACCATACAATTCTGAAGAATATGATAATCTTATAGATATTTCATGGATGACATCACTGTGCTGTTTTTGAGATGACCTCATGATCCCAATTCTGTAGTTGAGATGATCTAATTACAATGCTGATTTTGAGATTACCTCAATACAATGCTGAAGTTGGGATTACCTCAATACAATGCTGAAGTTGGGATAACCACATTGCAATGCTGAAGTTGAGATGACCTTCTTACAATGCTGAAGATGAGATGACCTTATCAAAATGACATCTGGGGAATAACATAACCACATAAGCTGGAATGACCCCATCGTAATTCCGTTTTTTGGATGACCACAATTCCGTTTTAACGATGACCTCACTACAATGCATCGCAATGCAGAAGTTGGATGACCTCACCAAATCCTGTTATCGAGATGCCCTCTTCACAATTCTGTAGTTGGGATGACCTCTGCAGTCGGAATGGATGATTTCGTGTACCTAACACTGAGGTTGACAACTCTAGTTTTCCGTCTAGTGAGGGCTGCAGCGATGAGGAAGACAAGACTGGCGATGAGGAGAAGACCGACCACGCCCACCTCGATGAAGAAGGCCCAGTCGAGATCTGAAGCATCCCCCCACTCCTCCGCCGCGTAGATCAGCACCCCCGTCCCCACCAGGATACCTAGGGACAATAGGTTGGAGTTCATGCTACTAAGTAATATTTGCTTTGCAACGAAACCGTTCAAGATTTGATGCTTCAAATTTATATTCGTTGTTAGTCAAATATCGGTCAAACCCAGATTGTGACGTACCTCAAAATCGATTTTTATTTTAGTTTATGTCTGCGGGTTAGTTAGAATCCATACTTAAAGGGGTAAACAACAAAAGATTTCAATTCGAGTATGTGCTAACAACAAAATCTTCCAAAATGCTATTAAAGTATATTCTGTTGAATTTGAATTTAACTTTATGAGTCATATCAACAACGTTATGTCACATCGAAAGGAATGCTAGTTTTACAGATGATGACTGTTGTAAATGATAGACAACATAATAACGGCAGTCATCCTAGAATTTAGGTTATCTGATAAGAAGTCAGTTTGGATTCAGGAACATACAAAAGAAAGGGAGGTACATATAGACAGCAGTCGTCACGAAGTATTTACTGTACCGGTTTTTATGTCATTATAAGGACAACGTTTCTTCGCCTCGGGAGAAGTATAGGTTTGAGATACAGATGACGGTATAGATAGCAGTCATCGGGATTTACTTATCGGTTTATAAGTCAGATAAGGCCCCAGTTACCTGCAGAGAAGGTGAGCATGCCAGGAGCTAGAGGTAGCGAGATACTCTGACTCTTCATATAGACAGCTGCTGTGACCAGAGAGAAGATAGACAGCACCATACCTGCTAGACACAAGGCCTGCACTGCGTGGAACCAGACTGTGGAGATAGGGTTACAAACATTGCAGTATACAAGGTATGACAGACATCTGGTTTTGAATGTGATGCACATTGTGTTTGGATAGGCTATGCAATTTTGGGACCAGCCTTAAAAAAGGAACATTCGGTCTGAAAGGCATCGCGTAGATTGACAAAAATAACAAAATACAGAACATAATGAAAGAGAGTGCGGATTTGAGTAGTTTACATGGATATTGGGGATATGTAGAGATTCTCATCCATTTGTCTTCTGATATCAAGTATATTGTGACGTCATCACGTTTATATATCATAGCATTATGATGTCATAACTTGATGATGCAAAAGTATTGTGTTATGTAGGTCAGGTGATGCAAACAGGACATTTAAAAAATTTAATGTCAAAACAAGCGATTTCTCCTGTTGAACCAATATTGGATAATAAACAGAATCATGTTCAAATGCATCAATGGATAAATCTATATAGAAAGGGATTTGACGTATGCAAACTAACAGATTAGCTGATACTCTAAATCGGTTCCTTGTAAAATGGTGAACCCGATGTCCTCAATACACAGCGTGCTTACCAACGATACACTCTTGAAACACGCACACACGACAAAAAGAATCTACACGACATAATCAACCAATCACAACTAAAACAAACAAAAAACACTTACACATTGTACAACATTTTCATACCATTAAATGTATATACCTACCTTGAACAACATCATCGCATCGTACATGTATGTATTTTACACATCATATATATACGCTTTTACACACAATGTACTGCATTTGCACAACGGATACAGGTTTATGAACCATACAAAGCATTTACAAACAATTAACAACGTAAACAAACCTTTATAGTTTATGTATTTGTATATAAAGTATATGTTTTTGATATAATGTATTAACATTTACATAATGCAAAACATTTTGTATCCTTTTTCATAAAAAACGGTTATAAAAAAGCGTATATGCACGTCAAGAAAACCGACATATACATGTATAATCTTCATACAACATTTTCAATCTATAAAAGACATTTTAAGACAAAAAAGGCATTCACGAACCATTAAGACCATAAATTCCAAACGTAACGCTATATTTACATATTCCTTCTAAAGAAACATTTATGATGACTGATTTGAAACATCAGAGAGGGATATTTATTGTTATATAGAGCAGTTGAAGACTATACAGCTAATATACACTCCATTTCCCCATGCTTTCATAAACAGCATAAACAACATGCCTAACAAGATAAGCAATTTAACCATATGTAACATAATCACACCTAATATGGTTTTGCGAATAATATTCAACATTTACCCACTTAAATACAGAATAGTGACAACGCTATACAGTATAAAAATAATAAATAAAGTATTTTCACACAATGTGCATCAAATTTGAGTTTGAAATATATATTTTCACGTCATATGAGGAGCAATATAAAGAATCAACTCGACATTGCAAAAGTTCATAAGTATCTAACACAATAAATGCATATCACACAAAAGCGTCATCCTGTCTCAGGATACAACGTAAACCCTGACACTCCACTTTTAATGAAAGTGGAGTGTCGCCGTTTACGCTGTACCCTAAAACAGGATAAAAAAGTGTTTACATAGTCCCTTATTCAGCATAACAGTAAGGTGTACCAAACATCTCATACATCAAACTCATACCATATATTAATTAAAATAAAACGTTATACAAAATGAAAACTAAAAACATATATATACATCGTAAAAGAATTAACACAGCGTTAATACACCATATAAACATCATTTATACACCACGTACGTACAGCATTCATGTGTAGCATATGTGCACAGTATGTTCACATCACACATTCACTTAAGCTTACATTCTTAACGAAACATTATATGGGTGTCACTTAATCTGATATTAATACTTGGTATATGTTTACTTAATCATGTCGATTTCTTAGAATATGAAAATTGTAAGAAGTGAAAAATATAAGTACCTACACGTGCACGATGCAATTGAAAATCCATCTAAATCTAAATCAAAATTATATATTAACCATTTCTCTTCGTAGAACATGTCAAACATCTAAATGATTTGTTTCGAATTCAAATTAAGTTAAATTATTCATGCACAAATCGTTTTGTCTTTGCGAAATTCACGTTTTATTAATATTACAGACATGGGGCAGAACTTGATCATTATTGTGTCTATATTTGAAATTATACTAAATGCACGAACAATGATAAAACGTCACGTGGTATCAGTAATAGTTTTTTTAGTGTATATCGATGCATCACGATATGGATCTTAAAATGTACGATAATCAGAGGCTTAAAGGGGCAGTAGCACGTTTTTTGACAATTTTTTATTTTCAAATTTTCACTGATAATTGTAAGTTAATGCTAAATGTATTCCTTTGATAATGTCAAAAATCTAATTACACAAACCAATCATCCATAGTCAGAGATCAAATTATAAAGATTCACATAAAATCCATTGGCAGCCATTTTTGTGTGAACACTTTTAATTCATTTTTGTAAGAAAAAGGGATCGCATGGCTGAACTTTACATTATGTTTTTGATTTATCACTGCTTCATTTATAGTTGTAGTAAATTGTCTTTCGATTGAAACATTTCATTTTCATTTTCCTAACGTCGCCTTATATTCCCTTCCCCCTAAAAACGTGCTACTGCCCCTCATATGCTGAATGATAAAAAAAAGTTGACAAGTACACTGTTGTTTCTCATTACATCCTAATAATTATACTTGATAATATGTAAAAAGATCATTCAGCATATCGAATGCTTGTCTTAACAGTTAGTGGAAACTTCAACAAGTTATTCGAAAAGATAAAATTCAAGTTTGCTAATTAAGTTAAGTGACATCATCATCATCTTTATTTTGAAGAATAGTTTGATAATCCTATACCTATTTTATTCCATTAAAGCAAGTTCACATTTCTTAGGTTTTTTATAAATCAACATGTATATGAAATATGATTCTTAATCGCAGTTTTATAATAAATGAATCGGCATTTGAAATTAAATTTTTTAATATAACCATACATGTCGATTGAATAAAAATGTATGCAAATGAAAGAAGTCGTTCCATCTTGACTTTAATAATTATTCAAAACCAATCAAAATGGCATTCATGAAAAGTATACTTTCAATCTTAAAATATTCATTTAAATGTTTTTATTATCATTTAATAATATGGAGCTGTCGGTCTGAATTTATTCAGATTGATTACATTGACCACGAAGTCTATCAACAGAGGATACAATCAAAATCAGAGGCATATGCACTTGCAAAAAAAGGATGAGAGAACAATTGTTGCATTCGTATGTTCGGGTGGGGACGAAAGTGAATAAGTAAGTAGTTGATAATGCACAAAGTAATTATACTTACCACTTAGACTGTCAAGTTTGTCGAGAAAGGAGACACACTGGTCGTGTGCGCACACCTGCCACAAGCCCACCCCCACCCCTCCCGTCTGCATCCAGTAGGGGGACGCTACCCCCACGATATGACCCAACACCCCCAGGACTAACAATCCGCACCCACACTTCCATAACAGCATCCTTATCTGGAGGTTTGGAGTACTGCACAAGACTTGCACAAATTAACGGAGATGTTCACCTGAGTAATATAATACCTGAATATTTCTCAAAGGTAGGATAGGCCGTGGCGTATACTATAATTTGTATGTATAATACGTATGGTGTATGGTATAAGTATGGGCGATGATTAAAGGATGACTTTAGAAACGAGAGACGTGTTTACTCTTAAGCTTATAGTCACGAAGACGGTCACTCAATACGTACAGGATGATACATATCCTTTGTGAATAAACAATAGAAACCTAATTATGAAATTTTGATGTAACTGTCTCTGTTTATAATTTCAGATGTGAAATCGTAAGACCGCATCTTATGGGATGGGTAATAAAAATAATCTGATGATTTGTAAATGTTTATATATGAAGCTATGGTTACTATTCTATAATTTTCTCTAATGTGATGTAAACGGATATAAATGATTGTGACATGGTCTTCTAATGATTCAAATAATTTAGGTAAAATTTACCGCATATTTCTGATCTTAATTACAATAAATTCTATTACAGTTAAAAGTAAACAAGAGATCAACGAATCCCTTTGAAAGGAGTAAACTACCATATGTAATTTGATTTTAGTTCAAAGCATGTCAATCATCATGCTAATATAGTACCCAGTCCTCGTTTCTTATTTAACTGCAGCAATGTGAATATTATTACACGCCCAACTCACATATTTACAAGTAAGGATACATTGTTTGGTTGTCACTGCCTGTGAACTGATCTGATAAGCATTCAACGTTATCTTTTAGCAAAAAGTCAATACAGTTTTAAAACACAATAACGTTTGAAATTTGTTATTCTCTGTGTCACTTTAATTTTCGAATGACCGGTGAGACAAAAAATCAACATCGATATCACCCTACCATTTACGCCATAACGTTATATATCTTTTTGCAAATACACACTAGCTTCACACGACATGAGATTAGTGAAATTTGCAAGAGATTTTAAACAATAGACAATGTACCTGTCGACAAATTTTTCATTGATTTATTTGGAAAGATTGATTTGTAAGATTTAAGTTTAAGAAAGCGTTATCTTTCATATCAGAAGTTTTTTTTCCGTATTTGATATATTTAGCAAACCCCTGTAAGCGGGCTTAAGCTGTTACACCTTTGTTAGACACTCACTTCCTGGTCGTGCTGTTTCATAGGTCAGGTCAGTATATAAGCGTGACTACGGACAGTAGTGCTTCACTCTAAAAGAATATTCATTTCACTTTCATTTATTTCTTTCATTCATTGTTGTAACGTGCGCTATCTCCCATTGTTTAGAGCTGTTTAACTCTCTTGTTTACTGTGTAACACGTCGTTTCTATAATGAATGTCAGTCTGGTCCTTTAAAGTTGATATTTAATATAAAGCCAGACAAACACACATACACACAAAAAGGCAGACAAACATAGTTTTATTATTGTGTCACAAGTTAAACAAGTACATTGATATAATAATGATCACATTTGCAATTTACTATTGTACTTTGGACTGATCGCTTTGTGTCAAATAACGATTACTTAAATCAGTCAATTTAATAGAATGGTAACATTAGTCGTATGTTAAGCTTAGTTTAAACAAGTTAGATACATAGTCTATAATTAACGTAGGGCACACAAACTAAAACAACAAATATGCTCACAACTGGATATTTTACATCCAGCGAGTACTGTTGGTTTGAAATGTGTCGTATTGAAACGTAAAGCAAGTAAATACATTTAAGCGTATGCGAACATTATGTTCTTCTGTGTTCCTGGTTCCAATGAATCAAATTGAAAGTATAACCATAGACAAATGAGTTGTGTTAATGCACTGTTTTAAGTACATCTAGCCACATTCAAATGCAGTATACGTCATTTTAGCCACTTACACGTTATCACAGTGAACGTAAAACCCCATATTATATAGTAGGTCTTTGTCCCCCTTTTTAAATATAAATCAATAGAAAACCTATTCATATTTCATGTACCATAACAATGCAGTGCACTGTTATCTTAAAAGCCATAAAATGTCACGAGTAACATTTGTTTGTGTTGTGTTGTTGATTCTAAAGCAGTTACATGTATATATCATTTATGGAGAAACAAGACTTTCCCGTGTTATTTGTCAAAGTCACAACGAGGTCATAAGCCGTTTCTGTAGTTTTGTCTTTAAATGACACAAGTGACAGTGGGTTTCATGCGCAAAGAAGGAAGTGTATTTGATATCGAGTAAAACTAAACCTTATAAACAACGTATAACAAAGAAAAACAGGAAAATTTAACATCTAAAAAATCCCATTTCCACGTTAAGCCACATTCTGCATAGTGATTATATAGTTCCTGTATAGTTGTATCATATCCGTTGTCAGTATTGTAAGTCCATCGCATATCTGCACACTGATATGCTATCTCCAATACTTTGAGTCACCAAGACTGTATCTGACACATACGTATATAGAAGGCTGATCAGCTGACTGTCACGTGAATACCTGCACTGACCTTCATCCAGTTTACATAACAGGTAGGGTTTTGCATTATTTTTCATTTTTTCATATGACTCTCTGAATTATCATTATTATAACAGAAACTTCAGAATCAGAATATTTAAAAAATACATTTGCATAATGGTTTGTTTGTAAATGTGACAAGTATGTTACTTGATTCGTTGTGATTGGCTTTATTTTACCTCAGAAGGACCGAAACGTGCGAGAATTGTCATTTGAATGTTAGTCATCATAGATTAAGTTACAATTAAAATCAATCTAGTTAAAACTAGCTGTAATGTTATTAACTAGATTGAATTAAAATTGTCGTATTTTACGAAAACCGGTCATTGAACTATGTTACGGGCAAGCTTGAAGGCGTATAATGGAAATTATCAAAATGAAAATCAAGTGGGAGGAAGCTTAATTTATACTAAAAAACTATAGCATGGTATCTGAGCCAAATATCATTATATTACATTCGACACTTACTTAAAGTAATTGTAATAAAACAAGGAAGTTCAAGTTATCAGATGTGATTAAAAATGATAACATCATACATTTTCCTTCAAAAGATATATTCAAGATAACCTTAGCTTTAAATTTAACCTTTGGTGCGCTCTTATCCACAGATGTCCCAACACGGAAGTGCAAATGTCGACGTTCTTGGTCTGATTATATATCCACAATGTCGTTGAAACTTCATAAAGTTAATACAACTCTTTACAAACTATTCTAAACTAATGGACCTTTAAACGAATCGATACATATCAGTTTGAAAGTGAAAGTTTACAGAAGAAAATAGTCCGGCCAACTTAAAAGGAAGACTTGCTTCATGAAAATTTGAAATTCGCGGAAATGATCCGGCGAGTCCCATACGCGAGGCACATGATCGTCTGAGCACCGCACTTTGCTGACGTGCACAGAGACACTCAAGGCTCTTCGCTGACTGTTGAACGCTGATTAACGTGCAAACAGGAACAAGTACTGCAAGGAAAGTCACGAGTAGATCTGGTTGGACGAAGTCTTCATGGCCTATGTGTACGATATTCTGCAAGATGTACTCTGAAAACATATCATAGCGTGCTACAAGGTGTGTAAATATGATAAAACGACGTCTTTGAAGAGTCATCAGGAACAATTACTTGAAAGAGTCTTACATGATGTTCTAACCATTAAAAACGACGTCTTGAATAGTAAACCGGGACTACTTCACAGTGTGTTAATTGGTGGATACATATGATAAATGGGCGCTTTTATGAGTAAACAGGAACGATTTCTTCACAGTGGAAAATATGTCTTACTCTGATGAAACGATGCTTGACGAGGAACCGAACACAATTACTTCAAACTTGTTGTTTACATTTGAAAATCGACGGCCTGACGAGTAAACAGGACAAACACTTCACAGTGTGTTACAAGGTGTAATCTTGTAGAAAGACGACATGCATGAACTATTTCATATGGTGAAACATGTCTTTATCTGATAAAAACCGTATCCATGACATGCACTATATTCAATGAGACCTAAACCAAAGACCTTGCACCCATTTAATGCACGTGTCTGGAGTGACAGGTAACCGGAAGCACATGATGGCGCTGTGTTCGAGTATCTACGGATCTCACTACTCTAAGGTCGGGCTGGTGGTCCTAGGACTAGGTGTCATCTTCCACGTGACCGGATATAGCGTGGCAGACTGGGAGAGACTGGTTATCCCAAAGGTTGGCGATGCGCGTATGGGCATATGGAAGCAATGCATGTTGGGTGGATGCCTAGCAGCGCCAAATGAGGGTAGGGGTGCAAATTGCAAATTCAATTGTTGCCAAATTTACTTGGTGGGTCTGTTTGCCTTATAGTAGGCCAAAGGGCACCTTGCCCCAAAGACAGTAAATAGTTAAAAAAGAACCATAAATTAAAAGCTTCTTGGATCAAAGGCACATTGATACCGTATTACTCAAACGCTGATTCTTTGAATTTAAGAAAGTGCCACTCATAATCAACCTTTGTCACACACGCCATATGGTTTTAGTACTTAATTGAAGCACCAAGTTAACTTTTTCTAACCTGCCCACTTAGCCACGACCTCCCAGACCTTTCAATAAGTGTAAAGTCGCTTTGCTTGTGACCTTTTACTTTCAATAACTTCAACGCATCACCATACACGTGAAGGTGAAGGTGAAACTTCTGATAATTTTCTAAAATAATAATTTCAACCATGGCAAACCACAAGCCTGCTTAGAAATTCAATGATGCCCAACCGTTGATAATCGGCAACGAAGGAATCAGATCAGAAAAGCAGCAAGCAATTAATGACACTTACTGAGATTATTTTAATGAGATTTCAACAATGGTCACTTTTGCAGGTTGGCTGTTGGCTGTGCGGATACTAGAGTCCCTCTCCCTGGCTCTAGAAGTGGCAGCAGTGGCGGGAGTCGCTGTCTACATGTACAGGGGGTCCCGCCCGGCCGTCTTCACCACTGCGGCTCTCGCTTTAGCTTCAGGTGCGTGTCCAATCAGACACTAGGTCATTTGTTCCCTCGAGATAATATGTATCTAAGAGGATTTATATTATCTAAAAATAATGCAGAGACAGTAAAAGAAAATGTAACAGAAATAGGGGCAAACCAGAGAGTGAACTTCCTTTTTTCAATAGATGATAAAGCACCCCTTGGTTTCAGCATGCGCAAGGTAAAATGTTTTTTCCTAAACAGCACTACAAGCTATCACGACAATGTAAACTATGTATTTAGTTTTTATCTTGCATGTAGCGTTCTTAGAAATGCATTGTGTTTTGATAATTTTAAAATCATTCTTCGCGTTACATTTACATATTTCGACCCTTCACTTCCATGATTCTGTTCTCAAGGTTTATCTCGTGTCGCAAACGGCTAGTTCCACAGATTTACCTGGCATGAAGACACTCATCGGGACATACTGCAAACTGTCAATATTGAGTTGTTTAAAGAGAATATTTATTGAGTAAACAAAGCATACACTGAGATAGCAATCACGGCTATCTTAGTTCTAAGTAGTCGCATTATCTATGACTATCTAAGGCACAAAGAATTTTTGGAGAATCTAGACCCATGACGTTTTCGGAATTAAGTACGCTAATGTTTTTGGATAGGGTGACATTAGTTCCCTTACTAAACATTGCTAACATTGTCATCTATCCCTGTGTCCCCAGGTGTAATTACTCTGTCCGGAGCGGCAGTTTACTGGGCCTACCACAATGACGAGGCCGACCTATACTGGGGATTCGCCTTCGTCGTCATTGGCGCCCTCAACTGTCTCGCAGCAGGCGCCATCTTTATATACGAGGGGATAAAGAGGACTGGATATGTCTCGCTCAGATAGCATTAGAACCTGGATGATAACAGAATTAGTTTATATCTCTGGGAGCACGAAATAACGTGGATGGTATACATAAAAAGTTTGACTTTTCAGATAGAGCAGAATGATGAGAATTATTTTGTATCTCTCTGGGAGCACGACATTAATGGTATACATTAATATTGTGACTTTTTAGATAGAACAGAATGGTATGGAACATACAAATTGATATCATGCCTCTCTCTCAGGCAACACGAAATGTCATGGATGATAGAACATAACGACTGTGTGTCTCTCAGGAACCTCGAGATGACGTGGGTGAAACAAATAGATACCGTGTCTCTTTTAGATGGCTCTGATGGATGACACAACTTTATAGGTTCTGACGTTTCAGGGAGCACAAAATGACGATGATGATAAACTGAATATCGTGTCTCACTCACAGTACAGTATGGATGGCGGACACAGAAGGGGTCCCCATCCACCCCAGGAGAGACCTGAATTAGTCTATATTGACAGGTCCTTGACTGTTTTATTGATAATTGAGGCTGTGTCTCTGTCACTGATGTCGTTGTTGATACAAATAGATAATGTGTCTTTCTAAGATTGCACAGGATAACAAAGATGATACAAAATAAATATGACTTACCATGGTGATATGACATGAAATGAATCACACAAACATATATTGTGATTTTCCAGCGTTTGCATAGCTATTATTATAGTTATATAAGAGAATACGGATATGACAAAACAGACAAAGTATTCAGTATTTTGTGTGCCATATTCCGCAATATGTTATCTTGCCTATAATTTTCATACAATGTACATAAAAACAATGTGATTTATAAGTGAAATACACTGCTTATTTTAATACAGTGGCGACAACTTATATTTTCTTTTTGACATGTGTTGATTTGATTTTAGTCAATGGCCGGGAAAATGTATGAAATTGACTTTTTGTTAGAATCATATATAAATAGGTAATTTGACAAATGCTTTATTTCATTGAGTAACATGAGTCTTTATGCATCTCATGAGCGCAAAAGCAATGTTGGTTTCTTGACTTTATCATCTTTGATTTGTAGGTTGGCACTAGCTTTAGGAAAGTTTTGAAATTTATATTAAATGTTCTTGTTGCATGATGGTTTTGTTGAATGATTGAAGCCTACCCAAAACTGCGACATGTTATTCTCCCTTTTCAAGGATATCATTCAGTGTTTGTGACAGAAGTGACTGTAATAATAATAATAATAATAATAATAATGATAAGTTTTACGTCAAGTATCCATCTCTTACGAGTTGCTCACCGACGATTCACAAATGTGCACTATTACCCTGAAGGATTGTACTTTTTCAAAGCTGCTTTCCTGCGCTGAGAGTCCATTTCGGACAGTACAACCGTATAACCAGGTACCCATTGTACAGCTGGGTGGACTGAGTGCAATGTGGATGAAGTGCCTTGCCCAAGGACACTACACAGCTTTCGACCCAAGTCACAAATCTGTTGTGTCTCCACTGGGATTCGAACCCGGGTCGTTGGCGTGAGAGGCAGACACGCTAACCACTACACCACCGCGCTCCAAAAGTATGTACCCAACACTGTGAGATCACCTCCACCGGGATTCGAACCCGGGACCTCCGGGTTGAGAGGCAGACATTCTACCGATCGGCTACAGATATATCCCTATACCCAACACCTGTAGGAATGCTTTTATCTCACCCTGCCACATATTGAAGGACAATCAAAATCCGCTTCACTTCACTTTTTTTCACTTGGGCTTGTACATAAAAATATGACCCTCCCCAACTCAATGTCACTTTTTGGGGGGGCCCTCCCCATTTATATGTATTATTTTCATGACCCTCCCCTAATTCATATCTTCAAAATATCATACAATTTGACTTCAGAAATTTATGTAAGTGTCTACTTAAACCAATTTTCATTAGCGCTTTAAATAATAATTAATTGAATGTCATAATACACACATTTACGCTACGATTTTCAGTTTATTATACAGTATATAAATGTATAATTTGGGAAATATGCCTTTGGACAAAATGTCTTCCTCATAGACTCGACTCACTGTTAAATTAATGGACATTGGTTTTTAGTGAAGACAAAATAATACATTTCATTGATAGATTTAATAGAAGGTTGACATGAATATTTCCTTATTTATATGCTTCAATGCATTGTCTCTAAGATAAGAATCGGGAATTGACTAGTCAGGGGTACATAAGATAACTTTAAAATCTAAGATGAAACGAGAATACCAGACCTTAAACTATCAATATAAGACTTAAAAGTGGATGGAGGCCTGTCCCTCAAACTTTTTTCATGCCAAAAGGTTGTATGATATGATAAATTCATAAGATTTTGTAGCCAAAGGGCTGATAAATGTATGTAATATTTGATAAACATGTCAAAGAGTTTCCTTCCCTAAACCCCAAAACTGAGCAAAATGGAATTTCACCATACACAAAACAACCATGCACCTTCAACAACTTCTGTAATGTTTGCTACAAAAGAGGTTCAATATGTCAAAAGGTTACTAAGATTTACGGCAAAAACAAACAAGGGATATATTGATCAAAGTGATTACAAATGTCAGGTTTAATGAGTTTGAGTTAGACAATTCATTTCAAAACAAAATCTTGAGAATGGAAGCAAGACAGGCCCGTAGTCCAGACTATCAAAATTCAAGCCCCCGAATTTGGGATTGAACCCTTACAACCTCCTATTCCATTAAATGAGCACGTAAAACAGGTGTAAAACCCTGATAGGACCTACAACAATGGTTCAGCCCCCCCCCCCCCTAAGCATGAAAGATCGAAACCTCGGCCCCCCCACTGAGCGAGGAAAATTATTTTCGGAAAAGCATCTGCCCTTATGAAATTAACCCCCCCCCCCCCCCCCCCCCCCACAACTGAAATTGGTGCTACGGGCCTGCAAGAAGTTGAATGTATGAGGTAACAAGGCACATCTATAACTCACAAAGATAACGTTGATAGGTTTCATCATATTTGAAAGAGAAGAATCCGAACTATGAGATTAACAGGTAAAAATAGGATATTTATTCAAGTATCAACATTGGAATTCATTTTATATTTATATTTTTCTCTGCTTCATAATAAGTTTGATATAGTTGCTAGGATATATCCACTGACCAATATTGAAGATTTATGAATATTGATCAAGTTATAGGTTTCATAAACTTGTAAAATATCATAAAAAGTGTCACTCTCATAAAAAGACTTATATAATCATTGTGAATAACAATATAACTGGTTCTTTTATTACAATAATCTAAATCAGGGTTGACAATGCATATTAGATATCTTTTCAAGATATAACAATCAGTAACAAAAGAGTTGTACTTGTAATACGGAATGGAATTATAATTGTTACATTAAAATAATACACCTGTCGGCACAACTAAGGCTTACGATACATAGGAACATTTAAAATACACATTCACTATTGATGTAGATAAAATAACAGTAGAATATTAAAACATATTACAGTGGTATAAAGTGTGCTCAAACATTCGCATTAGAAATATTTTTGAAAATGGGAGTTTGTTTTACAGAAAATAACAAAATTTCACCTTATTGTTCATTATTAATTTTTTTTGATTTTATCTTCATTTAGAAGTGTTAAATGGCAGGAAAATCTACCAAATTCTATTTATAAGGTTAGCGTTCCACAACGCACATTGATAATATTTCATCTGCACATTTACAATATGTGTATATTGTCCTTGATAAACGCTTCGAAAATTTAAGATTACCATTGAATATCTACAAAATAGTGACAACTAACAGGAAATTAATATAGTCGATTCGCCAAATATACCACATTGATCGTGTTCCTGCATTTTTTTTGTTTTTTGTTTTTTTTTAAAAATGTACTGCTTCTACTTAAAAGTGTCATAAAATCCTTGTATAACACGATCGATCGATAGAAATTCTTTAGCGGTGTGCTAGAGGATTGCCAGGTGCGAGTTATCCGCCTGCTTATCCATGCGCATGCGTGTAATATATCATGGCTGACAGCAACGAGTGACTATCTCGAGTTTCTTTAACTTTATTCGATTTGATGCCTATACATCAGACATTTTCATAATGTCGTCGGAATTTACACCAGAGATGATAAAGTCTCTGAAGCAGAAAGTGTTTACATCTGCTCGGGACGGAATGGCGATAAGTATCTTTGCAATGTTGTGGAACCTCGATTCCACTATTATCGATGAAGTTCTAAATCATTACACAGAAGAAGACGGGCAGAAAACTACGCCTCTTATCATAGCAGCCAGGAATGGTGAGGAGAAGGTTGTCCAAGTTCTTCTCAGTAACTTTCGTGTGGACCATGAACAAACCGGAACAGTAAAGTTCGAGGGTTATGTTATTGAGGGAGCCACGGCGCTCTGGTGTGCGGCCGGTGCCGGGCATTTCGGTGTCATAAGATTTCTTGTGGAGCAAGGTGCAGACGTCAACCACTCGACCATGTCAAACTCAACTCCCCTTCGTGCTGCATGCTTTGATGGACGTCTGGATATCGTTAAATACCTAGTTGAACATGGAGCAGACTTAACAATAGCAAACAAGTACAAGAACACTTGCCTTATGATAAGCTGTTACAAAAATCATCAACGTGTGGTGACATTTCTACTGGAAAAAGGTGCAAATCCAGACTGCAAGGCTCATTGTGGAGCCACCGCTCTTCATTTTGCTGCTGAGTGTGGTCATCTTTACATCGTCAGAGAACTTATTAAATTTGGGGCTTCCATCGTTGCAAATGATCACAAAATGACACCACTTAGTGTTGCTGCAGAATGTGGAAAAAGTCAGGTTGTAAAATATCTCATTTCACTTCCAGATTGCTCAAGGGAAAATAAGATTAATGCTTTGGAGCTACTAGGTGCGTCTTTTGCAAATGATAAAGAAAATTATGATATATCAAAAGCATTTGATTATTTAAAACTTGCAATGGAAGAGAGATACCGTGATCCAAAAAAGGTTATCAAAAAGCCAATGTATCCAGCAGTAGCAGCATATGATAACTGGGTGGAATGTCGGTCAATGACAGAACTTGAAACAATTGAAAAAAACTCTGGAGCTCTCCATATGGAATCATTGGCAATCCGTGAACGTATCTTGGGTTCAGACAACCCAGAGGTACCTCACCCTGTGATATTCAGAGGAGCTGTGTTTGCTGATAGTGGCAGATTTGATCGATGTATCTCGCTCTGGATGCATGCAATGAAGATGAGGCAGAGAAATAATAGAGCTATTCCTAAAGACCTGCTTCGATTTTCTCAGGTATTTTCCCAGATGGTCACCATTGGTGTACGACTAGAGTTTAGCAATGTGCTTGAAGTGCTTGAACATGCAGTGAAAGAAATTGAGAGGGATTTGGAAAGAATCGGCAAAGAAGATGAAGATTACCTGGCTTTAGTTGAAATATATCAAACAAATATCCACACTTGCCTCTACTTGCTTGTTATTGCTCAGAAAGCAGGGAAGACAGAACAGGAACTGTATCTACTTCATCAGCTTGTCTACAAGTTCTTGAGACTGAAACCTGTTCTGAAAAATGGTTACACGACTCTGCATATGGCTGTTGATAGTGCAAGCATTGTTGATGACTTCCATGTAAATGATGTTGTGTCATTTCCCAATGCACCTCTTGCTCTTCTTTTGGTGAAATGTGGGGCAGACGTCAATGGTCGAGACCAGTTTGGGAACACACCCCTGCATGTGATTGTGAGGTACACAGATCCTATAAATGACTTTGACACTCTACACAAGATCATGCTCGTGTTCATCAAAAGTGGAGCTCACCTTGACACAAAAAACTCTGAAAGAAAAACTCCAATGCAGTGTTCAACAACTGGAGTTGCAGAGGTTATTCTTCGACAACACAATCAAATTTCTTTGAAGTGCTTAGCTGCATCTGTTGTGAGAAACCACCAAATAAACTACAAAAATCTAATACCACACTTCCTGGAGGAATTCATTTTACTTCACTGAATGACTGTATGAGAAAACAAGTTCTAATTTATGTGTGTTGTTATTTTGTGTAGCCCTAAATTGTTTTTGTTATAATGAGACAAGCATTCGTCTCAATAGACCGAAATTGACGTTGCCATAATGGTCTGGAAGAAAGCCAAAGAAAATGTTGCCTTTCATGGAATGAATTATGCTGAGTTCTTTTTTGTTTGTTCTGTATCGGCACAGTTCGTGAAAGCAATGACTTCATTCATGTTGATTTTTAGACAAAGGTGATCTTAATCAGGATCTTCCTAATCCAACTGTTACCAATTGTTGTCATCTCGGCCACTTATATTTTTTTGGATGTATTGTATCTTCATAATCTTGCAACATGTTTCTGAATATAATGAGAAAATTTTCTCTTGTTCAGCTTAATAAGCTCTTATTCAAGTTTGAGGAACTGTTTGATTATTACAAGTTTAACTTTCAACTGCCATTACGATCTCTTGCTGGAGAAGGAAATTATACTTTGAACTCACCCATTTGTGCCAAAATATGTTACTTGGCAATATCATCTCGACTCTCATTCCCATATGATACATTTTTTTAAGCCAAATTGTTTGAGAAAGATTTTTGTGGAATGCTTGCTGAATGGTTTGCTAAAAAGCTTCAATGTTGCAAAATCTGTAGTTACAGAACCTGGACAACCCTTTGTTATTGTTATTTGTTTTACAGCCAGTAATCTTTTATTTCATTCAGTCAATCCCTTCTAGATGAACCATTGAAGTTTTCAGTCAAGATAAAGTTTCAGATGAAAAGTATGATGTTTTTCCTTTATTACTGTTTTACTTATGAAGAAGATTGACCAAGGGACGTCACTTGATGTACTGTTGAGTTCATTATTTGTGTAAATGTATATACTTTTTGAAAATGTTTATTTGCTCATTCTGTTACATTCTCTTTCTGTTCATTTATTTATACTTTCTATTTTGGAAAGAATATCCTCTACTTAATAATATCATGATGGATATTACTTTTACTTGGCAAAGTATGAACATTTTTGTGTTATTTATGATCCCATCCTAGCTCAATTCTTTTGTGTACCGGTAATTGTGTTGAGTTGCTCACAATAACCAATAACTCATTATATGCAAGTGCTACATTATTGTGTACAAGATCACATCTAAATTGTTGTACAGAAGGCCTGTGTGTTTCACGTGCAGGCAAATATGTCACTGAAAATTGTGTAATGTTAACAATCGTTTGAATGGAATATTATTGGTGTCATTATTCTATATGGATAGGGTTAATAGTTCCATGAAATTTGTTTTATAACTCAGTGGAAATTATGAAAAAATAGCCTAATATTGTTCTAAAATACAAATCAATATATGCTTTTCAGCTTCCTGTTAGTTATACAATGACTATAGCTGTAACTTTTACAAATATGGATCAAATCTATATTTGTCAATGATATTCATGATGTGTTAGAGTAACCAAAAAGATAACAAAAACCCTCAATACCATGGGTGCCCTTAGCTCAGCAGTGATAACTACATGGAGTTATGTTTTCAGAAAAAATTACCGTTTACTTTTTCTAGTTCTTAATTGCAAAGGAAACGGTAACTGATAGAAATGAACTTTTCAAAGTGTGAAATCAAAACAGAATGTACGATGTAATCAAAATGATCGTAAACAGTTGCTTGAAATCATCAAATATCATAAAATAAAACGTTAATCACCCCTTGATTTTTTATCAGCAATAGTTTGATGAGGAAGAGACAATGTGGTTGTAGAAATTATCGAATGATGAGATAAAACAATAATTTAGCAGTTATCAGATAGCTTTTGGATATTCATATACGTTAAATTGTGGTATTTTTATGTCGAGAAACATTTGCAGAGGGTTTTTTTTGTAATTTCGGATGCACCATTAACCCTATATCAACAAAACTTAAACTGCAAAATTTGAATAGGCAGTTTTTTTCCCTCAATTGTGCAAAGTGGCTCTGCCTTTGCCAATCCCTGAATGTTAATATGTTTGCTTGACAGTGCTATCGGAACTTACACTGAAACGTTGCTTTCATATATTATAAAAAAAGTTAAACATCCTTAAAATTTTGCCTCAATTTTCACTATGATGATTACCCGTGTAGATATTTTTGGATAACATTAAATAATTTGAATCATACTACGGTAACACAGAACTTTTTTAGTTCTGCTGTAACTTCATATGACATAATTCCCTCATTGCAGAGTTAAAAATCCCAAATGCTTTACCCTGAAATTAAGGTATTTGGAAGCTTTAAATTTGGTGTGGTTTTTACCTTTGGCTTGATTTTTTGGTCCAGTGTATGAAGTCCATAGAAAAAAAACTTGAGAAGGAAGATTATCTGATAGACCTTGATGTTCATAATTTGTCATGTTGGCAATGTGGAATATGGATACATAATGCCACTGGGTCATCGGTAAGAAGCCAGTTCAAGTAGATATAGAAAATTATGTAAACATGATTATAATACATGTAGTTTACTCAAAGTTTGGTGTAGATTTTTGCTGACAGTTAAATATTCATGCATAACAAAGTGTATGTGGCAAGGCTTAAAATGTGCTTCTGTCAATCAAAGTGACACTGTGATCTTTACTCGTGATTCTTTATGCTCCAATATTATTGCCTTACCATGCAAGGTCAATAAAAAATCAAATATTTGTTATTTTATGTCATTATTTATAGACAACAGGATAACGAAAATATCATCAATGAAGTATTTGAGATGATGTATTGTTTTATCATATACTTGCTTATAAATACAGTGATTTTGAATGTACGATACACCCTTCGTCAAGCACCCTGTATCAGCTCGCAGGGCAGATAACCTGTATCAGCCCATCGTCAAGGGCAAAAACCTGTATCAGCACGTCGTCAAGGGACTTAAACCTGGATCCCTAGGCAACGAACGCAAAAAATAGATTGAAGTCGCGAGGAATTTAGAGTTGTCTCCCTTGTACAGCTGACGTTTGAACGTGGCCGACATCGCGTAGAAAACGCTGCAGTCACTTGTATATAGGATTTGTTAGTTTGATCATTACTTTGATACAACCTTTCTTTCCAGTTTAGATATTTAATATCGCAAGAGGCGTAGACTCGGGAGCTGAATGATTAGTGGTATTGATTTAGTTAGGCCTATCCCAACGGATAAAAATCAGCCGCATGTTAATTTAGGAATTAAAGTTAAAAAATGTTACAATTATTTTTGTAGTTTGTTTGGTAAGTATATATATATGATAAAAATAGTATGATATGGTTATTTTCATATCACATTCGGTATCAGCCCTCGACCAATATCAGCCTTCAAGCTAAAGCTCTCAGGCTGATATTGGGGTCTCGGGCTGATACAGAATGTGATATGAAAATACCCATATAAAACTATCTATGTGTATTAAGATTCAGTATATTTATTCTGACAATATACATATTGTGATACATTATCAGTGTTTAAAATATAGCCCGTCCACATTTTGCCAGGATTTGTTAATTTTTGGTCAGGACAAATTTTTTCAAAAAATATCTTTATATTCCCCTAAGGAATTAACCAATTAATTTTCAGGACAGGCTGGGTTCCCAATGTATTTTATACACTGACATTTTCTTTATCATGCCCGCGGCTAATGGCTGAAATATTGGCCAATCGGCTATAAGCATTAACTCACTTACTCTCACTCAGTAGAATAAAAAAGAAGCCAATGGGTTTCTAATTGGAAATATTTTTCCGAATAGTAGCCAATGCCAATGGGCTTTTTAACAAGAAGGCTTGCTTTCAGAAAACCCTGGGACTTTGTTTTGATTATCTGCTGTTTCATTAATGTCTGCATACCAACAAGTCATAGAAAAAACAAACATCATATGAGATATATAAGTATGTATTGAAATTTTATTATACGAAGATGTTGGGATAAAGATCTCAGCCTGTGTTACTGCCTGTAGGTTCAAGTAATAGCTACCGGTGAACTCTATCTTCTATCTCTGTTGTTAATATTCATTCATTTTCTGGCTTGTTACCAATTTACACTTGATATACTTCAAACCCATGGAAAAATTACAAATTTTCCTGATTTAATTGTTGCAACAAACTTGTTTTTTAAGGGGAAAAGCCTTCAATTGATTACACTTTTTGAATATCAAGAATCTCGACTACAACTGTTTCAATTATACATATTTGAAATTAAGAAAAGTTTAACATGAATGCTTATCATGTCATAATTGATGAATGTCTTAAGTATGTACATCATAGTTCATAGGTATTTAGTGACTTGTATACGCATAAAATTTTACTTTCACTTGATCTTTTGTCTAATTAATGAATAAAATTTTCCTTTTCTTAATCCTACATGTAATAGAAGTGGTGAAGAAAGTTATACAATATGCATGGTTACATAGTTTGAAATGTTCAAAGTCATGGCTATAAATGCTATCATAAAAAAACAATCCCATTGGAAAATGTGAGCTGTGTTCGCTTTTATCTTTTTCTTTTCAGTAAAAAAGTGTCGGGTTTATTTAAACATTTTTTTACAAATCTTGTAATAGACTAAACATATTTATTGATAAAAAATCCACAATAAAACAATTAAAATTTCTTCAACATTTGTACACTCGCTAACATGCTTCAAATGAACTGTGAAATCTCATACATAAATGACATATGCATAAACAGAAATCAGCCTCAAATTTCATTTCATCAAAAAGTACCCGACTCTCCTTCAGAAGTCATGTGATTTTTTAAGAGCATCACTCAGGGCTGACAATGAACACATTGTTGGTTGTATATCTATGAACCCACGACTTCTACCGTCCGACTTGATCGAGTTCCATCAAATGATCTGCAACAAAATATTAAAGGAAATGTAAAAATAGAGCCATTGGCTCTGTAGCTCATCAGGCTACATCATCAATTATGCTGTAGAGTGTGGCCAATGTGATTCCCCCTTTGTAAAGGCCACAGGGGCACCAATCATAAAATTATTAAAGTATATAGGCGACAAGTTTCAGTTTTCTAGGCCTTATACTTCAGGAGAAGAAGATGAAAATAGATTTGAAGGACGTTCCTGTTGCCTTTATTAGGGGCAACAGGGTCACCAAAGCTACAATTCATAATCCTCACTAGTCAAGGAGTTTGTACACAAAGTTTCAGCTTTCTAGGGCTTATGCTTCTGGACAAGACAATGAAAATAGGTTTTTAGGGCGTGGCCCCTGTGGCCCTTATTAGGGGTCACAGGGCCACTCAAGCTACAATTTATAATCCTCACTAGCCAAGGAGTCTGTACACAAAGTTTCAGCTTTCTAGGCCTTATGGTTCTGGAGAAGAAGATGAAAATAGGTTTTTAGGGCGTGGCCCCTGTGGCCCTCTTTAGGGGTCACAGGGCCACCAAAGCTACAATTTATAATCCTCACTAGCCAAGGAGTCTGTACACAAAGTTCCAGCTTTCTAGGCCTTATGGTTCTGGAGAAGAAGATGAAAATAGGTTTTTAGGGCGTGGCCCCTGTGGCCCTTATTAGGGGTCACAGGGCCACTCAAGCTACAATTTATAATCCTCACTAGCCAAGGTGTCTGTACACAAAGTTTCAGCTTTCTAGGCCTTATGGTTCTGGAGAAGAAGATGAAAATAGGTTTTTAGGGTGTGGCCCCTGTGGCCCTTATTAGGGGTCACAGGGCCACTAAAGATTACCTTTCATCAGTAATGGCATTTTTGGGATACAGGTTGTTATTCTTTAAACAAATTTCTTTTGATAAGAAAACCAATTGTGATTGAGTAACATCACTTCACAAAATAAAAAATCATTTTGCAAAACATTTAAGATAAAATCAAATCATGACAAATACTATTTTGCCAATATGTTTGAATTCACCAAGCTCTTTCAGGATATCATAATTACTGGTAAGGATGTTAAGGAAGCATAATCCCCTGTTTGACTTTTGATGTCTACTGCAGCATTGCTTATAGCTTTTCATATCAGTAAGACTGCTATCAGTACTCTCTTCTAAGTATTGCCAGGTTTGATTGATTAAAAGTTATTCAATGGCGATACGAGGTCAATTAAATAAAAGCAATCAATGGATTGATAGAAAAATAGAGCCATCGGCTCTGTAGCTCATCAGGCTTCATCATCAATTATGCTGTAGAGTGTGGCCAATGATACCCCCTTTGTAGAGGCCACAGGGGCACCAATCATAAAATTAAGTACCGGGTATATATATAGGCAACAAGTTTCAGTTTTCTAGGCCTTATACTTCTGGAGAAGAAGATGAAAATAGATTTGAAGGACGTTCCTGTTGCCTTTATTAGGGGTCACAGGGCAATCAAAGCTACAATTTATAATCCTCACTAGCCAAGGAGTCTGTACACAAAGTTTCAGCTTTCTAGGCCTTATGGTTCTGGAGAAGACGATGAAAATAGGTTTTTAGGGCATGGCCCCTGTGGCCCTTACTAGGAGTCACAGGGCCACTTAAGCTACAATTTATAATCTTCACTAGCCAAGGAGTCTGTACAAAAAGTTTCAGCTTTCTAGGCCTCATGGTTCTGGAGAAGAAGATGAAAATAGGTTTTTAGGGCGTGGCCCCTGTGGCCCTTATTAGGGGTCACAGAGCACCAAAGCTACAATTTATAATCCTCACTCTTCAAAGAGGCTATACACAAAGTTTCAGCTTTCTAGGCCTTATGGTTCTGGAGAAGAAGATGAAAATAGGTTTTTAGGGCATGGCCCCTGTGGCCCTTATTAGGGGTCACAGGGCCACCAAAGATACAATTCATAATCATCACTAGCCAAGGAGTCTGTACACAAAGTTTCAGCTTTCTAGGCCTTATGGTTCTGGAGAAGAAGATGAAATTAGGTTTTTAGGGCGTGGCCCCTGTGGCCCTTATTAGGGGTCACAGGGCCACTAAAGATTACCTTTCATCAGTAATGGCATTTTTGGGATACAGGTTGTTATTCTTTAAACAAATTTCTTTTGATAAGAAAACCAATTGTGATTGAGTAACATCACTTCACAAAATAAAAAATCATTTTGCAAAACGTTTAAGATAAAATCAAATCATGACAAATACAATTTTGCCAATATGTTTGAATTCACTAAGCTCTTTCAGGATATCATAATTACTGGTAAGGATGTTAAGGAAGCATAATCCCCTGTTTGACTTTTGATGTCTACTGCAGCATTGCTTATAGCTTTTCATATCAGTAAGACTGCTATCAGTACTCTCTTCTAAGTATTGCCAGGTTTGATTGATTAAAAGTTATTCAATGGCGATACGAGGTCAATTAAATAAAAGCAATCAATGGATTGATAGAAAAATAGAGCCATCGGCTCTGTAGCTCATCAGGCTTCATCATCAATTATGCTGTAGAGTGTGGCCAATGATACCCCCTTTGTAGAGGCCACAGGGGCACCAATCATAAAATTAAGTACCGGGTATATATATAGGCAACAAGTTTCAGTTTTCTAGGCCTTATACTTCTGGAGAAGAAGATGAAAATAGATTTGAAGGACGTTCCTGTTGCCTTTATTAGGGGTCACAGGGCAATCAAAGCTACAATTTATAATCCTCACTAGCCAAGGAGTCTGTACACAAAGTTTCAGCTTTCTAGGCCTTATGGTTCTGGAGAAGACGATGAAAATAGGTTTTTAGGGCATGGCCCCTGTGGCCCTTATAAGGAGTCACAGGGCCACCAAAGCTACAATTTATAATCTTCACTAGCCAAGGAGTCTGTACAAAAAGTTTCAGCTTTCTAGGCCTCATGGTTCTGGAGAAGAAGATGAAAATAGGTTTTTAGGGCGTGGCCCCTGTGGCCCTTATTAGGGGTCACAGAGCACCAAAGCTACAATTTATAATCCTCACTCTTCAAAGAGGCTATACACAAAGTTTCAGCTTTCTAGGCCTTATGGTTCTGGAGAAGAAGATGAAAATAGGTTTTTAGGGCATGGCCCCTGTGGCCCTTATTAGGGGTCACAGGGCCACCAAAGATACAATTCATAATCCTCACTAGCCAAGGAGTCTGTACACAAAGTTTCAGCTTTCTAGGCCTTATGGTTCTGGAGAAGAAGATGAAAATAGGTTTTTAGGGCGTGGCCCCTGTGGCCCTTATTAGGGGTCACAGGGCCACTAAAGATTACCTTTCATCAGTATTGGCATTTTTGGGATACAGGTTGTTATTCTTTAAACAAATTTCTTTTGATAAGAAAACCAATTGTGATTGAGTAACATCACTTCACAAAATAAAAAATCATTTTGCAAAACGTTTAAGATAAAATCAAATCATGACAAATACTATTTTGCCAATATGTTTGAATTCACCAAGCTCTTTCAGGATATCATAATTACTGGTAAGGATGTTAAGGAAGCATAATCCCCTGTATGACTTTTGATGTCTACTGCAGCATTGCTTATAGCTTTTCATATCAGTAAGACTGCTATCAGTACTCTCTTCTAAGTATTGCCAGGTTTGATTGATTAAAAGTTATTCAATGGCGATACGAGGTCAATTAAATAAAAGCAATCAATGGATTGATAGAAAAATAGAGCCATCGGCTCTGTAGCTCATCAGGCTTCATCATCAATTATGCTGTAGAGTGTGGCCAATGATACCCCCTTTGTAGAGGCCACAGGGGCACCAATCATAAAATTAAGTACCGGGTATATATATAGGCGACAAGTTTCAGTTTTCTAGGCCTTATACTTCTGGAGAAGAAGATGAAAATAGATTTGAAGGACGTTCCTGTTGCCTTTATTAGGGGTCACAGGGCAATCAAAGCTACAATTTATAATCTTCACTAGCCAAGGAGTCTGTACAAAAAGTTTCAGCTTTCTAGGCCTTATGGTTCTGGAGAAGAAGATGAAAATAGGTTTTTAGGGCGTGGCCCCTGTGGCCCTTATTAGGGGTCACAGGGCCACCAAAGCTATAATTTATAATCCTCACTCTTCAAAGAGGCTATACACAAAGTTTCAGCTTTCTAGGCCTTATGGTTCTGGAGAAGAAGATGAAAATAGGTTTTTAGGGCATGGCCCCTGTGGCCCTTATTAGGGGTCACAGGGCCACCAAAGATACAATTCATAATCCTCACTAGCCAAGGAGTCTGTACACAAAGTTTCAGCTTTCTAGGCCTTATGGTTCTGGAGAAGAAGATGAAAATAGGTTTTTAGGGCGTGGCCCCTGTGGCCCTTATTAGGGGTCACAGGGCCACTAAAGATTACCTTTCATCAGTAATGGCATTTTTGGGATACAGGTTGTTATTCTTTAAACAAATTTCTTTTGATAAGAAAACCAATTGTGATTGAGTAACATCACTTCACAAAATAAAAAATCATTTTGCAAAACGTTTAAGATAAAATCAAATCATGACAAATACAATTTTGCCAATATGTTTGAATTCACTAAGCTCTTTCAGGATATCATAATTACTGGTAAGGATGTTAAGGAAGCATAATCCCCTGTTTGACTTTTGATGTCTACTGCAGCATTGCTTATAGCTTTTCATATCAGTAAGACTGCTATCAGTACTCTCTTCTAAGTATTGCCAGGTTTGATTGATTAAAAGTTATTCAATGGCGATACGAGGTCAATTAAATAAAAGCAATCAATGGATTGATAGAAAAATAGAGCCATCGGCTCTGTAGCTCATCAGGCTTCATCATCAATTATGCTGTAGAGTGTGGCCAATGATACCCCCTTTGTAGAGGCCACAGGGGCACCAATCATAAAATTAAGTACCGGGTATATATATAGGCGACAAGTTTCAGTTTTCTAGGCCTTATACTTCTGGAGAAGAAGATGAAAATAGATTTGAAGGACGTTCCTGTTGCCTTTATTAGGGGTCACAGGGCAATCAAAGCTACAATTTATAATCTTCACTAGCCAAGGAGTCTGTACAAAAAGTTTCAGCTTTCTAGGCCTTATGGTTCTGGAGAAGAAGATGAAAATAGGTTTTTAGGGCGTGGCCCCTGTGGCCCTTATTAGGGGTCACAGGGCCACCAAAGCTATAATTTATAATCCTCACTCTTCAAAGAGGCTATACACAAAGTTTCAGCTTTCTAGGCCTTATGGTTCTGGAGAAGAAGATGAAAATAGGTTTTTAGGGCATGGCCCCTGTGGCCCTTATTAGGGGTCACAGGGCCACCAAAGATACAATTCATAATCCTCACTAGCCAAGGAGTCTGTACACAAAGTTTCAGCTTTCTAGGCCTTATGGTTCTGGAGAAGAAGATGAAAATAGGTTTTTAGGGCGTGGCCCCTGTGGCCCTTATTAGGGGTCACAGGGCCACTAAAGATTACCTTTCATCAGTATTGGCATTTTTGGGATACAGGTTGTTATTCTTTAAACAAATTTCTTTTGATAAGAAAACCAATTGTGATTGAGTAACATCACTTCACAAAATAAAAAATCATTTTGCAAAACGTTTAAGATAAAATCAAATCATGACAAATACAATTTTGCCAATATGTTTGAATTCACTAAGCTCTTTCAGGATATCATAATTACTGGTAAGGATGTTAAGGAAGCATAATCCCCTGTTTGACTTTTGATGTCTACTGCAGCATTGCTTATAGCTTTTCATATCAGTAAGACTGCTATCAGTACTCTCTTCTAAGTATTGCCAGGTTTGATTGATTAAAAGTTATTCAATGGCGATACGAGGTCAATTAAATAAAAGCAATCAATGGATTGATAGAAAAATAGAGCCATCGGCTCTGTAGCTCATCAGGCTTCATCATCAATTATGCTGTAGAGTGTGGCCAATGATACCCCCTTTGTAGAGGCCACAGGGGCACCAATCATAAAATTAAGTACCGGGTATATATATAGGCGACAAGTTTCAGTTTTCTAGGCCTTATACTTCTGGAGAAGAAGATGAAAATAGATTTGAAGGACGTTCCTGTTGCCTTTATTAGGGGTCACAGGGCAATCAAAGCTACAATTTATAATCTTCACTAGCCAAGGAGTCTGTACAAAAAGTTTCAGCTTTCTAGGCCTTATGGTTCTGGAGAAGAAGATGAAAATAGGTTTTTAGGGCGTGGCCCCTGTGGCCCTTATTAGGGGTCACAGGGCCACCAAAGCTATAATTTATAATCCTCACTCTTCAAAGAGGCTATACACAAAGTTTCAGCTTTCTAGGCCTTATGGTTCTGGAGAAGAAGATGAAAATAGGTTTTTAGGGCATGGCCCCTGTGGCCCTTATTAGGGGTCACAGGGCCACCAAAGATACAATTCATAATCCTCACTAGCCAAGGAGTCTGTACACAAAGTTTCAGCTTTCTAGGCCTTATGGTTCTGGAGAAGAAGATGAAAATAGGTTTTTAGGGCGTGGCCCCTGTGGCCCTTATTAGGGGTCACAGGGCCACTAAAGATTACCTTTCATCAGTATTGGCATTTTTGGGATACAGGTTGTTATTCTTTAAACAAATTTCTTTTGATAAGAAAACCAATTGTGATTGAGTAACATCACTTCACAAAATAAAAAATCATTTTGCAAAACGTTTAAGATAAAATCAAATCATGACAAATACTATTTTGCCAATATGTTTGAATTCACCAAGCTCTTTCAGGATATCATAATTACTGGTAAGGATGTTAAGGAAGCATAATCCCCTGTATGACTTTTGATGTCTACTGCAGCATTGCTTATAGCTTTTCATATCAGTAAGACTGCTATCAGTACTCTCTTCTAAGTATTGCCAGGTTTGATTGATTAAAAGTTATTCAATGGCGATACGAGGTCAATTAAATAAAAGCAATCAATGGATTGATAGAAAAATAGAGCCATCGGCTCTGTAGCTCATCAGGCTTCATCATCAATTATGCTGTAGAGTGTGGCCAATGATACCCCCTTTGTAGAGGCCACAGGGGCACCAATCATAAAATTAAGTACCGGGTATATATATAGGCGACAAGTTTCAGTTTTCTAGGCCTTATACTTCTGGAGAAGAAGATGAAAATATACACAAAGAACTTAATCAAGCACCGCCCATTTTGTAAAATGAAATTTGGAGCTCTTTGAATATTGTGATATGTTTGATGTATTGACCACTCTAGATATAACAATTGCCGTTTTATTTATTATTTAATTGACGTAAAAATCCTTATAACACGAAATAATTGAAAATATGAGAAAAAATGTGAGACCACTGAAATTTGGCAAAATATAACTATTGTCTTTGGTGAGAAACCACGCATGAAACTTTGGATTTTTTCAATCAAAAATAACATTTTTGATCCCTAGTTGACATTCAATTAGAGAAACCCTTTTTATCATGCACGATAAAAGCCTAGCAGGACATTGAATTTTCAGTACTTTTTTCAACCATAATTGAGAAAATTTCGAAATTTTTCAAATCTGTGAGTGAATTTGAGATTCTTTGAGTTGGACTTGTGGGTCAAACACTTCTTCTCCCTTTAAATAAGCCATTATCTTAAAGAGTCGCCAGTTTTTCTTAGGGAAGCTTTTTTCAAATTTGATATTTGATAATTTTGTGATTTTGAAGGCTCATACTGCTCTAACGACTAACATTTGGTAAGAGGTCCTTACCTAAAATCATCAATTCAGTCAAGAGAATTATCATAACCATATTGCAGCAAAACATATTTACTTTCATTTTCAGTTATAAGTAAACTTGAATTTTCAAAAATATCAAGTTGGGGGAAATAACTTATCCAGAGACAGTGAATCGTAAATTGAGTGAAGTTTTCATTTCTACACTGCTAAATGATCGTTCTATCGAAAAACCCTAATTGTTTTTCTGGAACCTTGTATGGTTTATTAGCAGAAGCTTATTTTCTGAAAACATTGGTGGTGCTTAACTAAGTTCTTTGTGTATAGATGTGAAGGACGTTCCTGTTGCCTTTATTAGGGGTCACAGGGCAATCAAAGCTACAATTTATAATCCTCACTAGCCAAGGAGTCTGTACACAAAGTTTCAGCTTTCTAGGCCTTATGGTTCTGGAGAAGACGATGAAAATAGGATTTTAGGGCGTGGCCGCTGTGGCCCTTATTAGGGGTCACAGGGCCACCAAAGATACAATTCATAATCCTCACTAGCCAAGGAGTCTGTACACAAAGTTTCAGCTTTCTAGGCCTTATGGTTCTGGAGAAGAAGATGAAAATAGGTTTTTAGGGCGTGGCCCCTGTGGCCCTTATTAGGGGTCACAGGGCCACTAAAGATTACCTTTCATCAGTAATGGCATTTTTGGGATACAGGTTGTTATTCTTTAAACAAATTTCTTTTGATAAGAAAACCAATTGTGATTGAGTAACATCACTTCACAAAATAAAAAATCATTTTGCAAAACGTTTAAGATAAAATCAAATCATGACAAATACAATTTTGCCAATATGTTTGAATTCACCAAGCTCTTTCAGGATATCATAATTACTGGTAAGGATGTTAAGGAAGCATAATCCCCTGTTTGACTTTTGATGTCTACTGCAGCATTGCTTATAGCTTTTCATATCAGTAAGACTGCTATCAGTACTCTCTTCTAAGTATTGCCAGGTTTGATTGATTAAAAGTTATTCAATGGCGATACGAGGTCAATTAAATAAAAGCAATCAATGGATTGATAGAAAAATAGAGCCATCGGCTCTGTAGCTCATCAGGCTTCATCATCAATTATGCTGTAGAGTGTGGCCAATGATACCCCCTTTGTAGAGGCCACAGGGGCACCAATCATAAAATTAAGTACCGGGTATATATATAGGCGACAAGTTTCAGTTTTCTAGGCCTTATACTTCTGGAGAAGAAGATGAAAATAGATTTGAAGGACGTTCCTGTTGCCTTTATTAGGGGTCACAGGGCAATCAAAGCTACAATTTATAATCTTCACTAGCCAAGGAGTCTGTACAAAAAGTTTCAGCTTTCTAGGCCTTATGGTTCTGGAGAAGAAGATGAAAATAGGTTTTTAGGGCGTGGCCCCTGTGGCCCTTATTAGGGGTCACAGGGCCACCAAAGCTATAATTTATAATCCTCACTCTTCAAAGAGGCTATACACAAAGTTTCAGCTTTCTAGGCCTTATGGTTCTGGAGAAGAAGATGAAAATAGGTTTTTAGGGCATGGCCCCTGTGGCCCTTATTAGGGGTCACAGGGCCACCAAAGATACAACTCATAATCCTCACTAGCCAAGGAGTCTGTACACAAAGTTTCAGCTTTCTAGGCCTTATGGTTCTGGAGAAGAAGATGAAAATAGGTTTTTAGGGCGTGGCCCCTGTGGCCCTTATTAGGGGTCACAGGGCCACTAAAGATTACCTTTCATCAGTATTGGCATTTTTGGGATACAGGTTGTTATTCTTTAAAAAAATTTCTTTTGATAAGAAAACCAATTGTGATTGAGTAACATCACTTCACAAAATAAAAAATCATTTTGCAAAACGTTTAAGATAAAATCAAATCATGACAAATACTATTTTGCCAATATGTTTGAATTCACCAAGCTCTTTCAGGATATCATAATTACTGGTAAGGATGTTAAGGAAGCATAATCCCCTGTTTGACTTTTGATGTCTACTGCAGCATTGCTTATAGCTTTTCATATCAGTAAGACTGCTATCAGTACTCTCTTCTAAGTATTGCCAGGTTTGATTGATTAAAAGTTATTCAATGGCGATACGAGGTCAATTAAATAAAAGCAATCAATGGATTGATAGAAAAATAGAGCCATCGGCTCTGTAGCTCATCAGGCTTCATCATCAATTATGCTGTAGAGTGTGGCCAATGATACCCCCTTTGTAGAGGCCACAGGGGCACCAATCATAAAATTAAGTACCGGGTATATATATAGGCGACAAGTTTCAGTTTTCTAGGCCTTATACTTCTGGAGAAGAAGATGAAAATAGATGTGAAGGACGTTCCTGTTGCCTTTATTAGGGGTCACAGGGCAATCAAAGCTACAATTTATAATCCTCACTAGCCAAGGAGTCTGTACACAAAGTTTCAGCTTTCTAGGCCTTATGGTTCTGGAGAAGACGATGAAAATAGGATTTTAGGGCGTGGCCGCTGTGGCCCTTATTAGGGGTCACAGGGCCACCAAAGATACAATTCATAATCCTCACTAGCCAAGGAGTCTGTACACAAAGTTTCAGCTTTCTAGGCCTTATGGTTCTGGAGAAGAAGATGAAAATAGGTTTTTAGGGCGTGGCCCCTGTGGCCCTTATTAGGGGTCACAGGGCCACTAAAGATTACCTTTCATCAGTAATGGCATTTTTGGGATACAGGTTGTTATTCTTTAAACAAATTTCTTTTGATAAGAAAACCAATTGTGATTGAGTAACATCACTTCACAAAATAAAAAATCATTTTGCAAAACGTTTAAGATAAAATCAAATCATGACAAATACAATTTTGCCAATATGTTTGAATTCACTAAGCTCTTTCAGGATATCATAATTACTGGTAAGGATGTTAAGGAAGCATAATCCCCTGTTTGACTTTTGATGTCTACTGCAGCATTGCTTATAGCTTTTCATATCAGTAAGACTGCTATCAGTACTCTCTTCTAAGTATTGCCAGGTTTGATTGATTAAAAGTTATTCAATGGCGATACGAGGTCAATTAAATAAAAGCAATCAATGGATTGATAGAAAAATAGAGCCATCGGCTATGTAGCTCATCAGGCTTCATCATCAATTATGCTGTAGAGTGTGGCCAATGATACCCCCTTTGTAGAGGCCACAGGGGCACCAATCATAAAATTAAGTACCGGGTATATATATAGGCGACAAGTTTCAGTTTTCTAGGCCTTATACTTCTGGAGAAGAAGATGAAAATAGATTTGAAGGACGTTCCTGTTGCCTTTATTAGGGGTCACAGGGCAATCAAAGCTACAATTTATAATCTTCACTAGCCAAGGAGTCTGTACAAAAAGTTTCAGCTTTCTAGACCTTATGGTTCTGGAGAAGAAGATGAAAATAGGTTTTTAGGGCGTGGCCCCTGTGGCCCTTATTAGGGGTCACAGGGCCACCAAAGCTATAATTTATAATCCTCACTCTTCAAAGAGGCTATACACAAAGTTTCAGCTTTCTAGGCCTTATGGTTCTGGAGAAGAAGATGAAAATAGGTTTTTAGGGCATGGCCCCTGTGGCCCTTATTAGGGGTCACAGGGCCACCAAAGATACAATTCATAATCCTCACTAGCCAAGGAGTCTGTACACAAAGTTTCAGCTTTCTAGGCCTTATGGTTCTGGAGAAGAAGATGAAAATAGGTTTTTAGGGCGTGGCCCCTGTGGCCCTTATTAGGGGTCACAGGGCCACTAAAGATTACCTTTCATCAGTATTGGCATTTTTGGGATACAGGTTGTTATTCTTTAAACAAATTTCTTTTGATAAGAAAACCAATTGTGATTGAGTAACATCACTTCACAAAATAAAAAATCATTTTGCAAAACGTTTAAGATAAAATCAAATCATGACAAATACAATTTTGCCAATATGTTTGAATTCACCAAGCTCTTTCAGGATATCATAATTACTGGTAAGGATGTTAAGGAAGCATAATCCCCTGTTTGACTTTTGATGTCTACTGCAGCATTGCTTATAGCTTTTCATATCAGTAAGACTGCTATCAGTACTCTCTTCTAAGTATTGCCAGGTTTGATTGATTAAAAGTTATTCAATGGCGATACGAGGTCAATTAAATAAAAGCAATCAATGGATTGATAGAAAAATAGAGCCATCGGCTCTGTAGCTCATCAGGCTTCATCATCAATTATGCTGTAGAGTGTGGCCAATGATACCCCCTTTGTAGAGGCCACAGGGGCACCAATCATAAAATTAAGTACCGGGTATATATATAGGCGACAAGTTTCAGTTTTCTAGGCCTTATAATTCTGGAGAAGAAGATGAAAATAGATGTGAAGGACGTTCCTGTTGCCTTTATTAGGGGTCACAGGGCAATCAAAGCTACAATTTATAATCCTCACTAGCCAAGGAGTCTGTACACAAAGTTTCAGCTTTCTAGGCCTTATGGTTCTGGAGAAGACGATGAAAATAGGATTTTAGGGCGTGGCCCCTGTGGCCCTTATTAGGGGTCACAGGGCCACCAAAAATACAATTCATAATCCTCACTAGCCAAGGAGTATGTACACAAAGTTTCAGCTTTCTAGGCCTTATGGTTCTGGAGAAGAAGATGAAAATAGGTTTTTAGGGCGTGGCCCCTGTGGCCCTTATTAGGGGTCACAGGGCCACTAAAGATTACCTTTCATCAGTAATGGCATTTTTGGGATACAGGTTGTTATTCTTTAAACAATTTTCTTTTGATAAGAAAACCAATTGTGATTGAGTAACATCACTTCACAAAATAAAAAATCATTTTGCAAAACGTTTAAGATAAAATCAAATCATGACAAATACAATTTTGCCAATATGTTTGAATTCACCAAGCTCTTTCAGGATATCATAATTACTGGTAAGGATGTTAAGGAAGCATAATCCCCTGTTTGACTTTTGATGTCTACTGCAGCATTGCTTATAGCTTTTCATATCAGTAAGACTGCTATCAGTACTCTCTTCTAAGTATTGCCAGGTTTGATTGATTAAAAGTTATTCAATGGCGATACGAGGTCAATTAAATAAAAGCAATCAATGGATTGATAGAAAAATAGAGCCATCGGCTCTGTAGCTCATCAGGCTTCATCATCAATTATGCTGTAGAGTGTGGCCAATGATACCCCCTTTGTAGAGGCCACAGGGGCACCAATCATAAAATTAAGTACCGGGTATATATATAGGCGACAAGTTTCAGTTTTCTAGGCCTTATACTTCTGGAGAAGAAGATGAAAATAGATTTGAAGGACGTTCCTGTTGCCTTTATTAGGGGTCACAGGGCAATCAAAGCTACAATTTATAATCTTCACTAGCCAAGGAGTCTGTACAAAAAGTTTCAGCTTTCTAGGCCTTATGGTTCTGGAGAAGAAGATGAAAATAGGTTTTTAGGGCGTGGCCCCTGTGGCCCTTATTAGGGGTCACAGGGCCACCAAAGCTATAATTTATAATCCTCACTCTTCAAAGAGGCTATACACAAAGTTTCAGCTTTCTAGGCCTTATGGTTCTGGAGAAGAAGATGAAAATAGGTTTTTAGGGCATGGCCCCTGTGGCCCTTATTAGGGGTCACAGGGCCACCAAAGATACAATTCATAATCCTCACTAGCCAAGGAGTCTGTACACAAAGTTTCAGCTTTCTAGGCCTTATGGTTCTGGAGAAGAAGATGAAAATAGGTTTTTAGGGCGTGGCCCCTGTGGCCCTTATTAGGGGTCACAGGGCCACTAAAGATTACCTTTCATCAGTATTGGCATTTTTGGGATACAGGTTGTTATTCTTTAAACAAATTTCTTTTGATAAGAAAACCAATTGTGATTGAGTAACATCACTTCACAAAATAAAAAATCATTTTGCAAAACGTTTAAGATAAAATCAAATCATGACAAATACTATTTTGCCAATATGTTTGAATTCACCAAGCTCTTTCAGGATATCATAATTACTGGTAAGGATGTTAAGGAAGCATAATCCCCTGTATGACTTTTGATGTCTACTGCAGCATTGCTTATAGCTTTTCATATCAGTAAGACTGCTATCAGTACTCTCTTCTAAGTATTGCCAGGTTTGATTGATTAAAAGTTATTCAATGGCGATACGAGGTCAATTAAATAAAAGCAATCAATGGATTGATAGAAAAATAGAGCCATCGGCTCTGTAGCTCATCAGGCTTCATCATCAATTATGCTGTAGAGTGTGGCCAATGATACCCCCTTTGTAGAGGCCACAGGGGCACCAATCATAAAATTAAGTACCGGGTATATATATAGGCGACAAGTTTCAGTTTTCTAGGCCTTATACTTCTGGAGAAGAAGATGAAAATAGATGTGAAGGACGTTCCTGTTGCCTTTATTAGGGGTCACAGGGCAATCAAAGCTACAATTTATAATCCTCACTAGCCAAGGAGTCTGTACACAAAGTTTCAGCTTGCTAGGCCTTATGGTTCTGGAGAAGACGATGAAAATAGGATTTTAGGGCGTGGCCGCTGTGGCCCTTATTAGGGGTCACAGGGCCACCAAAACTACAATTTAAAATCTTCACTAGCCAAGGAGTCTGTACACAAAGTTTCAGCTTTCTAGGCTTTATGCTTCTGGAGAAGAAGATGAAAATGATTTTTAAGGGCGTGGCCCCTGTGGCCCTTATTAGGGGTCACAGGGCCAGCAAAGCTACAATTTATAATCCTCACTCTTCAAAGAGGCTATACACAAAGTTTCAGCTTTCTAGGCCTTATGGTTCTGGAGAAGAAGATGAAAATAGGTTTTTAGGGCGTGGCCCCTGTGGCCCTTATTAGGGGTCACAGGGCTACCAAAACTAAAATTTATAATCCTCACTAGCCAAGGAGTCTGTACACAAGGTTTCAGCTTTCTAGGCCTTATGGTTCTGGAGAAGAAGATGAAAATAGGTTTTTAGGGTGTGGCCCCTGTGGCCCTTATTAGGGGTCACAGGGCCACCAAAGCTACAATTTATAATCCTCACTAGCTAAGGAGTCTGTACACAAAGTTTCAGCTTTCTAGGCCTTATGCTTCTGGAGAAGAAGATGAAAATGATTTTTAAGGGCGTGGCCCCTGTGGCCCTTATTAGGGATCACAGGGCTACCAAAGCTACAATTTATAATCCTCACTAGCCAAGGGAGTCTGTACACAAAGTTTCAGCTTTCTAGGCCTTATGGTTCTGGAGAAGAAGATGAAAATAGGTTTTTAGGGTGTGGCCCCTGTGGCCCTTATTAGGGATCACAGGGCTACCAAAGCTACAATTTATAATCCTCACTAGCCAAGGAGTCTGTACACAAAGTTTCAGCTTTCTAGGCCTTATGCTTCTGGAGAAGAAGATGAAAATAGGTTTTTAGGGTGTGGCCCCTGTGGCCCTTATTAGGGGTCACAGGGCCACCAAAGCTACAACTTATAGTCCTCACTAGCTAAGGAGTCTGTACAAAAAGTTTCAGCTTTCTAGGCCTTATGGTTCTGGAGAAGAAGATGAAAATAGGTTTTTAGGGTGTGGCCCCTGTGGCCCTTATTAGGGATCACAGGGCTACCAAAGCTACAATTTATAATCCTCACTAGCCAAGGAGTCTGTACACAAAGTTTCAGCTTTCTAGGCCTTATGCTTCTGGAGAAGAAGATGAAAATAGGTTTTTAGGGTGTGGCCCCTGTGGCCCTTATTAGGGGTCACAGGGCCACCAAAGCTACAACTTATAGTCCTCACTAGCTAAGGAGTCTGTACAAAAAGTTTCAGCTTTCTAGGCCTTATGGTTCTGGAGAAGAAGATGAAAATAGGTTTTTAGGGTGTGGCCCCTGTGGCCCTTATTAGGGATCACAGGGCTACCAAAGCTACAATTTATAATCCTCACTAGCCAAGGAGTCTGTACACAAAGTTTCAGCTTTCTAGGCCTTATGCTTCTGGAGAAGAAGATGAAAATAGGTTTTTAGGGTGTGGCCCCTGTGGCCCTTATTAGGGGTCACAGGGCCACCAAAGCTACAACTTATAGTCCTCACTAGCTAAGGAGTCTGTACAAAAAGTTTCAGCTTTCTAGGCCTTATTGTTCTGGAGAAGAAGTCGAAATTCCACAAAGTTTACGGACGGACGGATGGACGGACGGATGGACGGACGGACGGACGGACGGACGCCGGACACCATGCCATGCCATAAGCCCATCGGGCCTTACAGGCCAGATGAGCTAAAAATATATCCTGATGCAACCAGAAAGAATGAAATTGTCATGTATGTATCTAATGCATAGCTTTATGTAAACTTATCAATTTTAGGACTGCCCCAATTATCAATATTGACTTATTCCACAATTGATATAATGATGTTTAAATATTTTGGTGATCCTTTACTATTTTGGTTGAGCATACTTTACCTGGTAACAAGCTTGATGCTGGTGACCTTGTCGTGTAGTTCAACTGGCTGTCTATACTGAGTCCAGGTGGCACCACCGTCTATACTGTAGTACATGGGCAGCCCCGGGTAGGCACAGTTGGCTCTCAGTTCCCTCCCGGTCTCACTCTTTGTTACTCTGGTGAACATTGGATACTTTTTACCATTTCATTAAAGTTAAATATTATTATCCTTGCAGTCAAATTTGTCCGTTATCATCCGAAATCTAAATTACTGTTCAAATTTTCGACAATCTAAACCATGAACTAGCTGAAGTCTAATGATGTTTAGCATCCTGAAACTTACACTACAAACATCAGTGGATAGAGGAAATTTTTTGTGGGTTTGGGCTACCTAATGTGCCATTTCAGAATCAGAATGGGTTCACTGGGGTCAAAATAATCTTATGACATCTCCCCCAAGCAACCCAAACCCCTCCCCCCAAAATATCAAACCACACACAGTGACACTCCTTGCCATTGTCTTCATAAAGAGATTTCAATATTGAGAAGGAGTGGTTTGTTATAATTACAAGCCTCACTACCAGTGAGAAGTGAACTTCATCTCTGATGAAGGACTGTAGGAGATTACCAAGGAGATGAACTGACCTGGCCCCTGGAGGAGGCAGATAGTAGACAGTCCTCCTGTCCTCTAGACGCGGCAGCTCACGTCCTCCCAGAGTAGCAGAGAAGTCAACCCAGTCCTTTCTTCTCAGCGCTTCTCTCTTCGTTTGGTCACCCTCGCCTTCCCATGATGCTCTGTGCCAGGCACGTTCTGCGAGTGCGATGAGTCTTGGAATGATCATCTCTTGGAGTTGGTTTGGGGTGCGGACGAGCTCTGTCCATAGATGTCCCTGCATGCCTGCCCAGATAGATTGAGACCTCAGGAACATGTCACTACCTCTATTTTCTCCTTCTTAAGGTTAAAGACCAAATTTTGCAAGGACAATTTACTGGTAAGACAAGGTTTCATATAAATAACTAATAAGAACAAGTGAGGTCAGGAATTGAAACTTACTGTACTTGAATGCCTATAATAGAGATTGGCAAGCACCTTGCAGGGATTTGTTATTTTGCTCAACTTTAAGTATGCAAGCCTAAAGTTTGTCTTACTCCTCCTCACCTATTATGTTCTCTGGCTTCTCAAGAGTGTTTTTTCCGCCAAGAGATAAATTCTTCAGCTCCTCCTCCGTGAATTTTTCGCCTGTGACCTTGACATCTGCATTGTCATAGAGATGCTGTGGCATGAAGCTGAAGACCTTGCTGGTGTCCAGGTGCCGACCAGACCAGTACAAGCCTCGCTCGTCGGGGTCAGGTTCATACGGGTGGTCGAAGTAAAGGTGGGTGGCTTGTGACATCACCACCTGGCGAGGGTGTGAAAATGTTAGTATCAACAAAAGTGTATCAATACAACATTAATTTGCTGTCATAAACTTAACTTTGCACAGATAGAGAAACAACCACATTCATAATGACATAAAATATCAATGTATTGTAATCATGTTCAACTGTAAACCCCTAAAATATAACTAAATGGTCTATAAGGGAAGCAACTTCAAACAGATGAACTGAAGACATACTTCAATTGTCATTACCCGGTAATAAACATGTCATGTCAACATAACACTCAACCCTGGTATGAATCTGCCTAAATATGACAAACTTCCATGAAATTAACATGAAAAGCATGTTCGAGCAAATAAACTATCAGAGAAAATAACACGAAATGCTCATACAATTATTGCTTACCTTATATCCTGCATTGGCAAGTCTCACTGAATCAGAGGCCATTCCAGTTTCCCAGACGTTCTTCCAAGCACACACCATCACAGTGTCGCTATCAAAGTCAGATCTATCCAACACGTGCGTTTTTTTCACAACGATACCATCCTGCCATGCCCCAACATCGAGGCCATGAGAATGAATTATCTTGCCCACTCTCTTGATGAAGTAGCTCATGATGTCTGTGACCGTCTCCACAGTTCCCGCCAGGATAAGAGCCTGACACTTCGGGGAGTCCAGCCACGCCTCATACGGAACCTCGTCTCCACCCAAGTGGAACACACGTAGCGGAGAGATATCCTCATGCATGGCCTTCACCTCTTTCACGACCTTCTCAATGAAGGTGAAGGTCGATTCAAGGCCAGGGTCAAGGACATTATCTGAGAACATCTGAACTGACTGAACATTCGACTGATTCTCTAGATCCGTCAGTAGGTACTGACGAGCCTCACTTTCAGGTCGGCCTTCCTTGATCAGACGGTGGTAACGTGACGTCATGGCCATGATAGCTGCATGACAGTGCCCTGGCATGTCAATTTCTGGAATGACTTCAATGTTGTGACTTGCTGCAAACTGTACAATCTCCCTGAAAAGAAAGTTTTCATTACAGTTAGCCCGTAATAGACATATAGAACTGATGCAGCAATCATTATTGATAAATGATTTTAATTGTTTTGTTATTGCATAAATAATCCTTTTTTTCCATTACAATTGAAAAATCATGGATTTGAATTTACATTCATCAGAACCAAGATTTGATGGTTTAGATAAAAATAATATCAATATTCTCTTTCGGTAGTGTCAAATATTAGCATAATGTCACATGGGTCAAAATAGTAGCACATGTTATGTGGCTTTGGATAGACAGGTAGCACATTTTATGCCCACTTGTTACATGTAACAATGTTAGATAACCTGTAGTCGCTGGTTGTGTAGAAACCAGATCCTGGATTTGAATCGGAACTTGGACCTGACCCTAGGACAGGAAGTAAACAGGTTTCTTCTTTCAGGTCATGACCTCTACGACCTCCGACCTGAAACACAATGAATGAATGAATGAATGAATGAATGAATGAATGAATGAATGAATGAATGAATGAATGAATGAATGAATGTTTTTCCAAAAACCATACTGGTAACTTTAAATAACAAAATTCATCATATTGCTCACATTTGATAGCCTGTTCAGCTCAACACTAGAAATTCAAAATACTGCCTATATTAGTATCAAAAGAGACGCCTCTTTATTCATAATATGCCATGTTGTCACACAAGTTACTGCAGAGCAACAAAAGAATCTTTGTCAAAACTTTGCATATTATTAAGAAGTTGTATACCATATATCCTTCTTCATAACTGTCATTCCAACTTCTAAAATACCTCTCAACAATAATTCAACTTTTCATATTTATCATTTTACATTAACGCCTTGGTAGAAATGGTATTGGCCAGTTATCCTTAGACTGACCCAGCTTGTGAAACAACTTTTTTTTATTTCGAATGCTTTATTTCAGCATGAAGGGTGAAAATGCTTAATTTTAAAAAACACTAAAATGATATGAGGTCAAGTATTTCTTCATATAAAACTTATATATGTAGGTGAAAAACTACGGTAACTAAATTGATTTCAGTCACTTCCTACTCAATGTCAACATTGATGTCCTGAAACATTTGGGTGACGTCATGAGATCACCCAGAAATATTGATACTTCAATAAAGTTTAACTGATTTCTGAACATTGTAACTGTTTTGGGAAATAAAACGAAAAGAGCATACTTTAGGTAGTTAACCAAATACCGTCCAACATTGGATATTGAATATTTCATGAGTCTGCTTGAGAGTATCAATTCATCACGAGATAAAAGAAACCTGGTACTTAAAAAACTTAAATTATACTATTTTACCAAAATATGTAATAAATATAACTTAAAAACAGTAAAGTTACCTTTGTTTCTTCACTAAGCTTGAAAGAAGTTGACTAGTGACAATATAATATTAAATGGTCACAGAAAAAATAATATCATGTCACTGCAGCCTAATATACAGTTTATTTCAGTGATAAAACCCAACTTTCATTGCTGATCATATGGAAGATAGAACATTTGACAGTGGTTGCGTACCTGAGTGAGCTCGGGGAGGCCAGGTATCTCGAGTCTCCACCCCTCGTCATCAGATAGATGGAAGTGCAGTGTGTTGAGCTTGTACATGGCCATCACCTCCAGTAGGTGGATCACCTCCTCCTTTGTGTGGAAGTTACGTGACACATCCAGATGCATACCTCTAACAATAGAAAGTGATATGAATTGTGTTGTTAAACGTATATTGTATGTTACTTGTAACTGTACTTTGCATGAACCACAAACAGAAATATCTTAATTAGATAGTGATAATAAACTCTCTTGTGAATAATAATTGATTCCTATTTAGGATATATGATGTGTTTGCAAAAATCATATATCAATATAAAGTGATCCTATGAAATGAAACCATAAATTCAAACTCATATTAAGGATTGTGTAAACCCTGTCACTGCTTTTCTTTTATGTTAAAGTTATAAATATATTATTGCATAAAACTTTTTTGGGATTGTTTTAACATTTTGCCTACTACAGCGATACTATTGAAGGTATAGGTTTCAAAAGCCACCATTCGAGGAGCAAAGCCGCTTTGACTGTTTGACAATACTTACTTCAGCAGTTATATTGTTCAGTCAAATAATACTTTTCGCCTTTTAAATATTTAGTTCCAAACTATTCTTAGATAACTTCTTTGAGAGGCATTTTAGAAGTTGGGATGACAATAATGCTGAGGAATATATGGATGACAACTTCTTTGTTCATTGTATGCGACGTTTCGACACAGATTCTTGTGTCGTTCTCAAGCAGAGGACCTATACCTATACCTATACCTCTGCAGTTGTCAGCATTATTCTTAGATGTCTGATTAATTATATTAAAAAACAAGAAATTATCATCTAGGTCTACCAAGGACACATTAACAAATATAACTTTCATAGAAGTTTAAATAGAGTTCTTGAAGTTGAGTTCTTCTAGCATACCTATAGCTGAATCTTGGAAAGTCTATGATGGACACCATTGGGACAAATTCCTGCGAGTCTCTCAGATTATACAGAGTCTGGCAGGCGTAGATGATTCCAGCAGAGGTTGGTGCCTGCAGCTGGATCATGTTTGAATCCACTTCAACAGTATAGGCCTCCTTGTTCCCCTTCGCTTCAGCTACATCAACTAGCCCACATCGCACAAATATTGTCTTCTGTCGACTGATCGCTTCAGGCTCATCCAAATGAAGCAACTTTAGACCCAGCATGTCTGTCAACATCATTTAAAGAATTTAGTTACACAAATCTAAACAACATCAAAAAGATAATGAAAAAATATTGAAGTTTGGAAATTTTGACATATTTACATGCAATTCAATATCACATTATCTAAGAGTATGAGATTAAAACCAAACTTTGCGTTAAATTAATATTATGAATATGCCATGTGTTAAATGGTAAAAAGCTGTTCATACCTGCAAGTAAATTTGCTTCAAATTTAAACTTGTCATGTGACCAGACTGCCCAATCAGATTCTTGTATATTCACTTGGTCTGGAGACTTCACTGTCATCTTGAATGGAGTTGGTACCAGAAGCTTGGCTTCTATTAGAGATATCGACAATGTGTCTTAAAATTGTCTAATAAATACTTTGAAATAAAATAAATTAAATTGGAAACATAATAATTTAACCTTTCCTTTTATACAACAATAAACCTTGTTAAAATATACCATAGTGTTAAAAAAACATTTTCTTGTTCATACATTGTCATAAATTGACTATCACTGTAACTATCAGCTACATCATCACTTAAATTAACAAATAAAATTAACAAATAATATTGGCTACTAAATAAAGAATTGTGTATGCCACTAGGCAGCGATTCTGGAGTTAAACAATCATGATATATAACAATGTTACAAATATATAATATCAATACCTGGTTTAATATTTTCCATTTCATTCTGTTCAAAGCGTACTTCAGGGGTCCAGGGGTCGTAACAATCATATCTTCTGACACCGTTTGGCAGCTGATAATCGAAGCGCTTCCATTTCTCTGGCTTGTCAAAACCAGTTATAAAATCCAAATGTTCACCGACAGTTGATTTGATAAGTATAGGTTTCAAGCCTTCAGAATGAATGTACCAGTTTGGAAAGACATCAGTTTTAGCCACTGAATGGTACTGTGCCTTGAAGTTGACTGTTAATGATTCTCCGAGTGTCAACGGTTTAAACCCTTCAACTGGTTCGAGAGCAAACAAGCAGCCATTAACATGTGTGACTCGTAGCTTGATATCTTCGTAAATGTAGGAAGCTGATTCTGGTAAATGATCTGGTTCCATCATCCGAATGTGACAGAAATAGATTCCCCAGTTTCCATTCTTCAAAGCGATATCCGAGTTGTTGGTTATCTCAATGCTCCCAGTGTAAGCGTTTTTACCAGCACTAAGATTGTCTAAGACTGAGTACTTTATTCCAAGACTTTCTGCAAATTTATCAAGTGAATTCTGATCCATGATTTTCTGGAAATAAATGCATTTTGATTTGAAACTTTATTGCTATATACTCCTAGGCCGCTTTCTTATATATAATATATATATATATATATATATAAGCAAAATACAAAAACCAGTGAGGTTTTTTGCAGTTTGACCTTATTGCAATGAAGAGTGCTCGACATTTATAAAAATGGAGCTGAATATATTTTGAAAATTGCTGCCATGCAGTATGAAACAAATTTGTAGTGATCAGTAATATTGTAGCAAAACTACTTTTGCAACAAAATATATATATATATATATATATATATATATATATATATATTACTGGTAATTGTTTTTGAGAGTTTTTGTTTCAGAGACTTAATATAAATCTAGTCTAGTACAGTGCTACAAACCTGACGAATACAGGACCATGCATCATGATGTAATTATTGTTTCGTTTGATCATTATGCGCCATCAATTCATTCATGAATATTTCAGCATGTTAAGATCACTATTTATTAATTTTAATGGACTATTATACAAATTTATATGGTTATATGTATCCTAGGCCAAATACATGCTGGTTGTAGGTTTGTTTACATCACAACAAACCTACGACGGGCATATAATTTGGCCTACATCTACATAAATGTTATAAACAAATCTTCAACGGGCATATATATTGGCCTACCTATTCCAATTTTAATCAAAGGACACTGAAATATAGGAACCACTGAGAATGTTGATCACATTTATTATTCAATCATAAATATTTCAACCAATTGAAAAATATATAATAATTTTCTTTTCTTTTTTCGGTTGTCACTATACTGATATATATCCTTGTGTAATGGGTTTTCAGTCAGATAAGAAATAAATACCTGTATTTGAAAAATTACCACATGTATTGATGAGAAATTACTCTTAATCATTTATTGCCATATTATCTAATAGAAAATTTATGAAAACCAATTATATTTAACATTTGTACAACATAGAATGCTTTTAACATAACTTTGAAAAAATCCTGACTTTGGAAGTAGTGTCATGTGTTTTCAGTCACTTTCTTGAACCTCTGTTATTTAGAATATGCAGGACAGTTTTTCAAAGTTTATGTTCCATAATGACACAGAAAGTTGACATAAGTCTGACTAAATCTAATAAATTTATATTTTTTAAGTAAATATTATTCTAAATAAAAATAACTTTGATTCATCATATTTCATTATGAAAAATCGAAAAACATGAAAAACATGAAACACTGGGATTAGGGGGTGACCTAACTATTTCTATGACAGGAATATCAGTTCTGATAGTTTTGATAGTGCTTTCATGAAGGCTTCTCTTGGGAGTTTGTTTATTTTTTAAAAAATGTATTGTGCACTATAGGAAAATCATTCAAAACCACTGTTTTGAAAACAAATTTGATAAGAAATAACACTGAAAACAATGAATATATTTTTTCTTAAAATGGCAAGTGACAATAAATATTATCACATCAAGACATCTCATTATGTAAAGAATTAAAAGGAAATTAGGTGGACAGTTATTAGAGCAAGGTTTGACAATAAAAAGACTTTCTTTCCCTAAGGAAATTGGTATTAGAAAATTTGCTTTAAAATGTGATGTTTTTACCATAATATTTTTTCTTAAGCAAATTATATTTAAAATGACTATTCCTAGAGGCTAGATGTACATATGAACCCTCTGCTTCAAATAATCCACAAGGTACTTTAATATCCCTTTGGATATGTTCACAAAAGGGAGTCAAAATGACTGACCGAAAACACATGATGACTGAAAACAGATGACTTGACGATAGGAATGTTCAGTGTTTCTCAGAAATATCATAAAAGAACTTCAAATTCAAAGAACTTTGTAAAAAAAGGTCAAAGTTAATTCAAGTTTCAGAAAGTTTCTAATTGAACTGCGTTAATTGTTTTTGTGAAGATACTGACTTGGTTGACACAAACGTTATTCCTGTACAAAAAGTGGAATTAGGAAGCCTTCTCTCCCTCCTTTAACAGCATGTCGCATCCGCCATTTTGACCATATCTAGCGATCATGTGACATTAATCATTCGGAAAAGGGTCGGGAATTCCCGGTAAAGTTTACAAAGCACACCTGTGGGCCTTTAAAAAAACCGGAAAACCGCTGTTCTGATGATGTTATGTTTTACACATATATGTAGGGCTAAGATCGGTTTGAGGAACGGCACCCAGGGCTTAAATTTGAAAACCGCGAAATCTTTTGATTATTACCACAATATGCGTTAATAAAATCAATAATCAATAACAGTAATAATGCTGAGGAATATATGGATGACAACTTCTTTGTTCATTGTATGCGACGTTTCGACACAGATTCTTGTGTCGTTCTCAAGCAGAGGAAGAGTAATGAGCTAGCCTAGCTCATTACTCTTCCTCTGCTTGAGAACGACAGGCTAGCTCATTACTCTTCCTCTGCTTGAGAACGACACAAGAATCTGTGTCGAAACGTCGCATACAATGAACAAAGAAGCCTAGCTCATTACTCTTCCTCTGCTTGAGAACGACACAAGAATCTGTGTCGAAACGTCGCATACAATGAACAAAGAAGTTGTCATCCATATATTCCTCAGCATTATTTTCATCCCAACTTCTAAAATGCCTCTCAAAGAAGTTAATAACAGTAATGTTAATCAGAATTTAAGGTTCTGAATAATGTTATATATTTCAACTTTAATTAATTAAGGTTAATTATGTTATTTAAAAAAACGAACAATATCAAATATCACAATCTATATATTTTTTACGTTCTACTGTTACAATGAAAAACCACTAAAAAGCAGTCGTTAATGACGAGATTTATTTAAGGTGTTCATTGGATAAAATAACAAAAAGCAAATTAATAATTGAAATTGGAAATTGATAAACATTTGACTGTCTATAGGCTATAGCCCTGTGCACAAGGAGTATTTACATCGAGCGAGGAGGTGGTGCAAATGTAATTTTACATATGTGCAAATCTACACTGTGTGTGAAAAATTTACTCACATGTGTAATACGCTAAAATCTGTATCAGTTTTATTCAAATCAACCACAAACACGCAGAAAGGCCACAATGCAGAATTATTCAGTTCATTTTAAGAATTGTAAGACCCACATAAGTAATCACACATTGAATTATCGATCAGTAATAGATGTTATATAGAGTACATTCAATTATTTTCAAATTGCACATTAATTTTGTTAGATTCAACGTTCTTTTATAAAATCCAACATATATATCTTATCTATATTAGAAGAGATTTTATGTGTCTTATTTTTTAGGTGATTTTTTATTGTAAGAGGATAAATAGCTTTCTTTTGTATGCATTGCTCAAACATTCTGAAATGAAACATTTATTTCAAATGAATGGCCAAGTCCCAAAAAGGGCCAAAATCTGACAAACACTTTCACGTTATTACAAATAATCCATCAAACTGTACTTTTTTTAGTTATTACGAATGCTCTTCTAGAGGAATCAATACTGTTTCTCTGCGAACAGCGCTAGCGTCGAAATGTAAACTCAGACTATGAATTTAAATATTTGAGTATTTGAATAAACTAGTGTCAAAGAAATTCTGTTACCGATTGAAAAAAAAAGAATAAGCATATATGTCTTGTGACAAAGAAACACAAATTCATTCTTTAGAAAAAGATACCTTTGTTATACTGTTCAAACACATTGGGTGTCAAAATCGCATATTCAAAATGTTTTGGTTAGATGTTTCGGTACTTACTTTTGAAATTGACAAAAATAAAATAAAACCACGTTGTCGATATATAATGCATTTCATTTCATATCAATTCTTTGATGCGTCAATGTTATAGGAGGTTTTTAAACAAACAGAAATCCAAATTAATTGACTTTGTAAAAGCGTTTATCACTGACATGAAATGATAATGTTTTCAAATTATAAATCAAGGGGAAATCACGGACTATGTTTCAGTCATATCAATATCACTAATGGAAAAGATTATCTTGCGATTTGATTCTGTTGGATATTGGTTTACCTCTGTATATACTCAATGACTCAAACAAATAATAAACGTTTTTTAAATCTGACAAGGATGTTTAAATATTGTTGTTAATCACTCAATAAATTATACTTCAAGATACATGCTTGAATGAACATAAGCACTTCTATGAAATCAGGAAAGACCATATATTAGAATATGTAACTTTTGTTTAAATTGTTATACTTCACACAGTAGTATGAATGACTTTATTACCAAATAAAAAAACAAAAACAACATATTATGCAATGTTGTATTTTGCACGGAACATTCTATTATAACATGACGATTCAAGAGCAGTGTTTGAAATAAGCATCCAAAAATCTTCTTGTCAATAAGGACCCGCAGATAAGAAAAACTTTGGGCCCAACTCTGAAACTGTCGGCATTCATTATCAGCACTGATTTGATTTAGTCTAAAATTATACTATTCTTGGTGTCAGAATGTTAAAAATACATAATTCTGTTTTCAATTAAGAGTGGTAGTTATAAAGGTTTAGCAAGGAAATATGTCATACTGCAAGTATTGTTAGAAAGAAACAGTATCATATTTAAAAATAAAAGTACCGAGGGTACAGAAGCTCACCTTAAAATGAATGATGTGGTAATATAGTTTAATTGTGTAACCATCTTTTATATGATAATTGATTATGGCTGCCATCATGATTTTTTTATCTTTTAAAATGCTATTCTTCTGTTGGAAACCACTAGAGCTTGAACAAACATTAATACAAGAATGATATAATCATGATTTGTTAACAAGCAGTAGGTTTTTGTATAACTTTTTTGTATATCTATGGCTGAATTGGTGACCATCTTGGACTTTTTAATCTTCAAAATGCTACTTTTATTATGTGGGCATCTGTATTAATTTCATTATGATATCTTGATTGGTTTGGGAGTATTCATTTAGTCACACTCTCAACTTCCAAAGAACTAAAAAGATGATGCACATAAACATTTGGAATATATCCCTCTGACACAAATCACAAATTCAGCTAGTGATAAGTCCAATTGCCAAAGTAAACTGTCCAGGTCAATGTCCCATGTAATTCTAACTGAAGATTTCTGAATATCTTAAATCTTGACATATGTTAGTGCAATCTGATTGGTCAGAATAGGCTAGCAACATGGGGGTTTATGCTAATTACTAGATATGATGACCTATGATGACCTCTTGCACCTGCATGTAGCTTATGTAACTTATCCTCTTATGTAAGTTACTGTTATTCCATATAGTGAGTGTCCTCCCCTCATTTCAATATGCAATACAGATACCCTTTAGAGGAGAGTTGCAGGAGAGGGGCTGGAAGGATAGGAGGGGAAAGGGGGTGGTTGGGGGGGGGGGGGGGGGGGGGGGGGGGGGATAGACGGGGTGGGGGTAAAAGAGAGGTTTGCAATGGAAATAATCTGGAGGTCAACTCAGTAATATGTTTATTGAAGTATCTTAACTAACAGAGAGAATTGGTGAGAAAGACTTTGTAAAATAAAATTTGTTCAGACAGCTGTTCAATGAATGCTGTTTTGAAGATGAATATTATATCTTTTATTAGCATGACAAACAAAATAAAAGATAATTAGTTATTCATTAACCAAAATTTTCAATTTGGAATAAATTAATTGCATTGGAACAAAGGAGTAAAAAACCTTACAGTTAGTGTTGGGAGTGAACAAATTTAATCATTTTAAATGCTTTTGAAAAGGATTTGTTTGAATTGAATGATCATTATAATTATCTAGATAATCATTGTTCAGACCGTAATCAGATATAGATGATTAGAAAATGTATATTTATCCCTCACTGGCTATGTTTAATATTTGCCATATATGAAGTCTCAGGAATTATGTAACCCACTGATGGAGTGAACAACTTTTATCATTTTATGTTTTATTAAAAAGGATTTATTAAAACAGTCATGTCTCAGGCTGTTCGCAGATAAAGATGATTCATACATTTTTTTGTAACTGTATTTATAGTGTTGATAAATATTACAACAAGCGTATCAATACAAATATAATGACATTGATTTGATTGATCAGGAAATGTATTCTTTTCAATGAATTTCATGAAACCTAATTGAAAATTCAATATAATTGACATATTGACCATCTTGGATTCTTGATAATAAAATAAATGCGTCTTTGTCAGGAATCACTATATAAAAAAATACTCACTTTTCAGAATGATATCTTAATTGATTTAGTAGGAGTAGTACTTGGCCTGAAATCTAATTGAAAAATAATGACTTCTATGATGACATGTTGTTCCCAGAACCCCTTCAGCATGATATAATTATCATTAAGTTTTACAGGTATTTATAAAACACATGGTATTGGAACTGGAACCTGATACAAAATACCTCTATTATTAACTTATCATGTAGATTACTGTACATAAAAGCAGATTCTTGACTTGTTAATATTAACTCATCATGTAGATTGTTGTACACAAAAGCTGATTCTTGACTTGTTTAAATTGTTATTTGTAAAAAGTATTACTATTATTAGAATACAAGTATACTTTTCATAAAGACAATTTATATACTTTCCATAAAGTCCATTATGTTCTATTTATCAATTAGGTCAGGATTACTATGCAATATACAAGCAGGCAGGGCTGCTAGCCCAAGATCCTTAAGGAGAGTGTAGCAATTTGTGTATTTGGCTTTGTGTACGTATATTTGGAGAAGCACCCTAGTGTGCAGAGCATGTTAACCTGAACTCTGGCTAAGCCCTTATGTGTGGTATTAAAAGACTTGACGGGAGAGAACATGAATTGTTGTGAAAAATATATATAATTTCACAAAATATAGTTAGCTTATGTCCTAAATTGATTTTGTGTCAAGAAGAACTTCTGTTAGATATAGAAATGGTACAAATATGAGTAAAACACAGGAACTGGAACCTGATGCAAAATCTTTCCACATCAACTTATCATGTAGATTGCTAAACACAAAGCTGATTGTTGACAAATTTTGTGTAAGTTGTTTTTCTTAGAAAGAACATATCACTGTCATGAGAATACAAGTCTAATTTCCATAACTTTTATTGCATACACATGGCCATATAGCATAATGCTCTACCATATCAATTGGGTCAGGTTGATTATGCAACATGGTAGCAGCTGAGACTGTGATGCTAGCAGCCTGTATCGGATGTGTATTAGAAATGCATAGTGGACTCAACAGGAATATCTTAACTCTGGTTGACCCCTTTTGTGTGGTATTTAAAGGAATATAAGGGAGATACCATTGTTTAAAATTCAACATGATGTTTAATGTCATTGGATTTTTGCAGCTAGTTGCCATAAATTTTTTAAACAAATTAATTAATTATGTTTGTCTTTCATCTTAATGTTTTAGAAACACTTAAAAATATAGAACAACTTGCATGACAATCTTAAATATTCCATATTCAAGATAATATTATGATTAGTAAGTTCAAATTAGAGAATTTATATGGTGCGAGTGATCACTTGATGAAAGCTTAAAATTTAGTAATAATGATGTGTCATCTGCAGCTGAAAAGTCAATATGGCTGCTATCGCGGCCGTCTTGGATTCTCAGAACTGAAACGTCTACCTTTGTGGGAGGAATCATTATAGGTATAACATACTACAATATGAAAATGATATCTAGATTGGTTTAGGGGAAGGAGTCATTTTCATGAAATCTAATTGAAAATTCAATATGGCTGCCATGGCGGCCATATTGGATTCTCAAAACTGAAACGCCTACCTTTCTGTGCGGAATCACCATAGTTATAACATACTACAATTTCAGAATGATATCTGCATTCGTTAAGGAGGAGTAGTCTTTTTCCTGAAATCTATTTGAAAATTCAATATGGCTGCCATGGCGGCCATCTTGGATTCTCAAAACTGAAACGTCTACCTTTCTGTGAGGAATCACCATGGGTATAACATACTACAATTTCAGAATGATATCTGCATTCGTTTAGGAGGAGTAGTCTTTTTCCTGAAATCTATTTGAAAATTCAATATGGCTGCCATGGCGGCCATCTTGGATTCTCAAAACTGAAACGTCTACCTTTCTTTGAGGAACATGGGTATAACATACTACAATTTCAGAATGATATCTGCATTCGTTTAGGAGGAGTAGTCTTTTTCCTGAAATCTATTTGAAAATTCAATATGGCTGCCATGGCGGCCATCTTGGATTCTCAAAACTGAGACGTCTACCTTTCTGTGAGGAATCACCATGGGTATAACATACAACAATTTCAGAATGATGTCTGCATTCGTTTAGGAGGAGTAGTCTTTTTCCTGAAATGAAATTGAAAATTCAATATGGCTGCCATGGCGGCCATCTTGGATTCTCAAAACTGAAACGTCTACTTTTCTGTGAGGAATCACCATGGGTATAACATACTACAATTTCAGAATGATATCTGCATTCGTTTAGGAGGAGTAGTCTTTTTCCTGAAATCTATTTGAAAATTCAATATGGCTGCCATGGCGGCCATCTTGGATTCTCAAAACTGAGACGTCTACCTTTCTGTGAGGAATCACCATGGGTATAACATACTACAATTTCAGAATGATATCTGCATTCGTTAAGGAGGAGTAGTCTTTTTCCTGAAATCTATTTGAAAATTCAATATGGCTGCCATGGCGGCCATCTTGGATTCTCAAAACTGAAACGTCTACCTTTCTGTGAGGAATCACCATGGGTATAACATACTACAATTTCAGAATGATATCTGCATTCGTTTAGGAGGAGTAGTCTTTTTCCTGAAATCTATTTGAAAATTCAATATGGCTGCCATGGCGGCCATCTTGGATTCTCAAAACTGAAACGTCTACCTTTCTTTGAGGAACATGGGTAAAACATACTACAATTTCAGAATGATATCTGCATTCGTTTAGGAGGAGTAGTCTTTTTCCTGAAATCTATTTGAAAATTCAATATGGCTGCCATGGCGGCCATCTTGGATTCTCAAAACTGAGACGTCTACCTTTCTGTGAGGAATCACCATGGGTATAACATACTACAATTTCAGAATGATATCTGCATTCGTTTAGGAGGAGTAGTCTTTTTCCTGAAATCTAATTGAAATTCAATATGGCTGCCTTGGCGGCCATCTTGGATTCTCAAAACTGAAACGTCTACCTTTCTGTGAGGAATCACCATGGGTATAACATACTACAATTTCAGAATGATATCTGCATTCGTTTAGGAGGAGTAGTCTTTTTCCTGAAAGTTTACGGACGGACTGACGGACGGACGGACAGACAGACGGACGACGGACGAAGCGCCATGACATAAGCTCACATTTACTTTGTAAAGGTGAGCTCAAAACTGTGAGCCTGTAAGGACCTGGAGATATTGAAAAGCATGGGCCATTGTGAAAACTGTCGGCGTTTGGCCTACGAGCCTACACTTATTTAAAACACTGTTCAATGGTATAATATCTGGTTTAGTCAACCTTGAACATTGTTGTTGTAATCCTTCAGCGTTTTGGAAGTTTGTCATAAATGTATTGACTTATGACAAGACATCTATACAATTTCCATATTTTTTTTGTATATTATGGAGACCACTACTATTCCTTAGCGTATCTTAATATGGAATATTCATTCAATCATTTTTACAAAATGAGCCTTCACACACCCTTGCTAAAAACTCATATCAAATTTTCTATTACATCCATGTGTAAGTTTCAATATATGTAATATGCGAACAAAGCATTAGTTTGGGCATCACTTTATTAACTAGAGATATCTGCTATTTAGATAGTGAACAAATGATAACAATGTTATATTTGGGATTACACTATCTTGAATAGCACAGATTCTTGTACTTTTTCGGGCCGAGTCTCATGCGGGATTCGAACCCACACCCTCAGAGTCAGGCAACACCGCCAGCAATGACCATACCAACAGCTCACTTTATTAACTGTTTAGAAAGAGGCGTATAAACATATTTTAATTTCTTTGTTGTTGTTGGTGCTATCAAGCAGTTGGAGCATCGACTAAAGATTCAATTTATGATGATGTTGTCCTTTTTGAAAAGAGACATGCTAGCTTATTCGACAAAACGTTAAACTTTTTGGACATATTGTTAATCAACTATCTATCCTTCTGTTTGTCTGTCTGTTTGTCTCTCACTTTGACGCTTATGAATTTTCTAATTTTAATGTAGTTTTTGGAAAAATGAATGGCTTTCATTATATATAATTCTAATAAAAATCTAAAATAAGCTTCCAGGAGGCAAATTTAGAGCGTGGCCCAGTATGTGAGAGTTTATTTTAAAACATAGGCCTATTCATATGAAAAAGATTATTATTCTACTGGATGCGTGAATACTTTCAATGTTCGATAACAATTAAAATTGTTTTTTTGTGTTTTTGGTCAGTGCATCTAATACGTTTGAAAATCATAATCACGCGCCAAGTGAAGTAGTGCAGTTGTAATAGGGTATTCATTATTCAAATGTTAGATGAAAATGAATTGTAAGAAATCTTATAAAGGTCTTAATTGAGCTTGTTGTAACTACTGACCGTACTGTAATTAAGTTTAATTAAGCGAGACTGGTATTGGGCTTCTACAGGTATACAAACAGGGAACTTCTGGATAACATTGTTACCATTGTACTGATAAGGTGTGCCGAAGTTGTTCAGATTTTCATTATCAAATGTTATTTTAATGTTAATGTAACTGAATAATTTAGCTCTATCTGAAATTAAGCTGATTTTAAACAAAATGTTGAATAAACAACGGAAACAAATGCATTTCTCTTTCATCAAAGTTCTCAAAATACAACATAAAATTTATTTAAAAAATGCAGCCAAAAATGCCAAATGTAAATGTCTCTACGTGGTTTGAACTTGATAATCTAATCTCTTTTCTTTCATGGATAAAGACGAGTTGCCTCCCTTTAGCTTTTGGGAATGCTACTTGTTACAACTTAGTTTGCAATTTATTCAGATCTTAACTCGTTGGGGAAATTATTTTAATTATTTATCAGATGTCATGTTTCAAAACTTCCTTTATACTACAAAATATACTTTTCAAATTTAAGGCACAGTTTAATGTTATATTGGGTACATGACAGACTCTCGTAATAAACATACGAAAATAGTTGATAGCCAACTAGTATTTCTCCCTGTCGCCTCAAAGGCAGCATCACAACAGTTACGAAAGTCTGCCTAACGATGTTGTCGAGAACTTGTCAGCAGGGTCTACGAAGGACCGTATGTTTTTCTAACGATCTATGCATCTTCAAATTAACATTTTATGTTTTTGTGTTTTTGTTTTACCACTACATTCTAAATATGAACAACTGCAGAACTTTTCTGTGATCTAGTCTATCCATGGAAGAACTTATGAAACGCTATTTACCTGTTATAAAACAGTTCAGTACATTGATTATTACGTTTCTCTTTCTTCCAGTTTTGAATTATACGTTAAGTTACTTGTTGTTTTTTTTAATAATAAATACGCCTTTGAATGTTATATGTTTAACTTCTCTAATAGTTTAAGTTTTCATAACAGACTTTCAAAGACCCTGGACTTTGCCCTTGCACCTCTCCCAGTCACCAGGTCACTGACTGTGCATGACTATCTTATGTTTTAGGTTCACATTTTGAAGCGGTTCAACAGTACACTGGTTGTTGTGGAACACAATAATGAAAAGCTCACACCTATCACCCTGAATGCAGTGACTGCTGCCAGTAAACTTGGTGGGGAGGTTTCATGTTTGGTGGCAGGCAGTCAGTGTGCTAAGGTAAGAACTGAAAGATTGTACATGCATATTATTTATACTTTTGTTAATGAGTGGACAAAGTGGGGTATGAATACGACAATCAAGTTGGGTAGACTGTTGTTCTAGCTTCAATATTTGGGGCTAGGAAATATGAAAAAATGTCGGAGGAAAGATTGATATGACAAATGAACTTCTTGCTTTGATTGAATTAGACATTTGCCATGCAGATAATCAGTAAACTGTCAATAGTTTTATATGTCATGTGTAAAGAGATTGTTCAATATCCAAAAGTTAATTTTTCTTAGTTCATGCTTTACAGTTCCGACTTTACAATTGTATGTTTTTTTCTATACAGGTAGCAGAAGAAGTCTCTAAAGTTGCAGGGGTCAGCAAAGTTCTCTTGGCTGATAGTGATGCATTTAAAGGTTTCCTTCCAGGTATTTAATGAGTTAATAATAATAGCTTATATATTTTCTCTGAAATTATTTAATTTTAATTTTTAATAATAAACATTTTAAATTTAGAAGTTTTGTGCTTGACTGTGGTTGAAAAACATGTTCAAATAAGTAAAATATTGTTTGAATTTAACCCTAGGGTACATGATTGGTTTGACATAGATATGATTCCATAAAATACATTTTCTGTAGTGCATCAATGGGAATCATTGACATCCTTGATCAAGTTACATTACTTAAATGTAAAAAAATTATTTTCCATGACTTTGATTGTTTGTGTTATAGAGGCCCTTACACCGCTGGTTTTGGCAACACAGAATCAGTTCAAGTTTACACACATTGTTACCGGAGCCACAGCTTTTGGAAAGGTAAAACACCCCATGACATAGTGTCTATGCATTTACACACCATCTTGCACTGGAATATCATTTATTATCAGTTTATTCATAATTAATCTCCAGAGATTGGGAAAGACATCTTTGACAATGGGCCATTTTCAGGGTTTTTGGTAGGTTCTGGATTTCAAATGGGCCATTGCCTATTATATCAATAGTAAACTTCAAAATTTTAATGGGCCATTTTCTCATCTAATGTGCAAAATGACCCATGGCCCCTGCCTTTCCCAATAACTGAATCTCATTGATATTGGATGAAACCATGTTGGTTTGCCCATAAACATTTGATGGATATTAGTACAGTGTATGCCTGTATATCAATGATGAAATGTAATGTGAGTGTTGATTTCAGAGTCTGGCTCCCCGTGTAGCTGCCAAGCTTGATGTGTCTCCTATATCTGATATTATTGGTGTCAAATCACCGGACACATTTGTGAGAACAATCTATGCAGGTATGATTTTACAGTTGATGTCCATATTGCCTATATTGATGGTTGAAAATAACCTATTAGGGTAAGAGCTAATAACTATACAGTTCAGAAATCTCTTGCAAATTTATGTACTAAACTTGTTCTTGCTCAAGTGATAAAAAACAACTATGCTCTTTTTTGTAAGGTCAAATTGCACACTTCGTTATGTTATAATCGATACTTTATAATGCTATTATATTGGCATACCAGGGAATGCAATACAGACACTGCAGTCAACTGACAGTGTGAAGATTCTGACGGTGCGAGGGACGTCGTTTGATGCAGCTGAAGTCGGATCAGGATCAGCAACTCAGGAAAAAGGTGTGTAATTAGTTTTTGTTCTACATTCAATTTTGTGTGCCTGTCTAGCACTGAGATTGATTCATTCAGCATGGAAAACTCCTCTATGCTTCTATGAATACTTTATAGCTTTGATAACGTTGAAGGGCATGTCCTTAGATTACAATTATTCATGACTTCTTAAAAATACATCATTATCCTAAATGCTTGTAAAATGCTGAAAAATATTGTGAGAGGAATAAATTCATTTAAATTACATTTCTTCCTTGTAGCCCCTGAGGAGGCAACAGCATCGTCCGTGTCTGAGTATGTTGGTCAAGAGCTAAGCAAGAGTGACCGCCCGGAGTTGACCAGTGCTTCCTGTGTCATATCTGGAGGTAAGGAACTGATAGTCAAGAAAGAATCAGGAAAAAACACATGTTTGCATGTTTTCTAGGTAAATAAAAAAAGGCGGTCCTAACGCAAAAACACAAACTTTTGTTAATCTTTGTGAATCTATTTCTCAAATGAGTAACAGTTTTCCTGACTAAAAATGACCATCAGTAGTTTTTAATTTTTATACAACAATTAAAGTAACGGTCATGATGACAGGGTTGTCTCCCTTACTTCAGGTCGAGGTATGAAGAATGGAGAGAACTTCAAGATGTTGTACGACCTTGCGGACAAAATGGGTGCAGCTGTTGGAGCTTCCAGAGCAGCTGTAGACGCAGGCTTTGTCCCTAATGATATGCAAGTAGGCCAGACTGGCAAGATAGTGGCGCCTGTGAGTACATCTCTTGTGATTTGTGGTTGATTTAGAAGATAAATAGTTGCGTTTGTAAAATTTCCGGGATTCATTGTTATTCTACACCCGCAAATTTAGTTTAAAACAGACGTCGTTAGCCGGAGGTTTTAAATGCTTAATTTGCGGGTGTTGAATAACAATGAATCCCGGAAATTTTACAAACGCAACTATATAGAGGATATTATATGAGTGTTCATGACATATTATGTTTACGACACGAGTCGCTAAATATTAGTATTTCCCGAGCGAGAGCGAGGGATATACTGATATTTAGGCCCGATTGTCGTAAACATTGTATGTCATGGGCACGAATATAATATTCTGTTTATTACCGTAGTCCCAAAATTAAAGAAAATACTCAAAACCTACTTCTCAGCATAGGCGTACAAGCCGCCGGCGGCCCGTATAATTATGACGTAATAGTTTAACCGTGACGTCAAAGCATTGTTTATAATGGGCAACATATGAAAAATATGAACCTCGGTATGACTGCCCTCGTAGGTAATAATTATCGATATTGTAACATGACCGTTAGTTATAAGCATTTTAAGAGCGAAGTCTATTTTTGCGTAGGGAACTCTGAGTTGAAAGGATCTAATGACTGATCCATTATTGTTATAGGTGTTCGCAGCTTTAAAGCAGAATGCATTCCCAGTGTTATAGACATTAAAACAGTGTTCTTATAATGCAAACCAGTTGCACTCATAACGATGAAATCTTATAGTTTTCACTGTGAAATTTATGAGAGAGAAAACAGTTATATAATTCATAAACCAACAGGAACAAACCCGAGTGAACAAATATCTTAAACTTGCCCAGACTATTGTGACGGTGACGCGATCATTATGACGACATAACCGTTGGCCTTTGTGGCGTCGTGCCATGGGAACGGCATTCGAAAGAAACCGGCCGCATGACACAAGGCGGCAAATTAGGAGAAACTTAGCCAATTAAGAAAGTTGAGTTACATAAAACTAAAGCAAATAGAAAAGGATTTTTGGCATCTACGGGAATGCGCAAGTTAGAAAATGACAACAGCAACAGTAAAATGTGAATCGGGCACGAATTTTAGGAGAATCAGAACATTTTAATGTTGAGGCGGACCAAATAATGTATCCTTTCGCGGTGATTCGCCTCAGCCAATTTGCGGGTGTTCATTGCCATTTAACACTGGGAAATCCTTCAACTCAACCAATCAGAAAGGAGTCTTTACCGAAGTCGTGTTACAATACAGTGTCCTTTAAAGGTTTGGTTATGGGAAGTTGGCTACAAGAGTATGATGAAAAAGGAGTTTTTGAAAGCAAAAGCAAATTTATTATTGGTCACAACACAAGTATAGATATATAGCACTATTAAAAGATTACAGTAACAGCTTTTGATCTGGGACCATTAAATGGCATGAGACTGTAATAGAGCTTTTAAGTTGACATGTAACATTATGCAGCTAGATCTAGTTGTGTACCTTACTAGATGTGGGATTTGTCTTTCAGGATCTGTGCGTATAGTTAGTTCTACACTACAAGTTGTGAACCTAACCATTAACTAGGTTTATGGTTGTGTTGCAGGATCTGTACATAGCTGTAGGTATCTCCGGTGCTATCCAGCATCTGGCGGGTATGAAGGATAGCAAGGTAATCGTGGCTATCAACAAGGATCCCGAGGCTCCAATCTTCCAGGTGGCAGACTACGGACTGGTTGCAGATCTCTTCAAGGTGGACACATTAGTAGATTCGCAATGTTCAATACATGCAATATGTCTCCTTACTCCTCAAATCTTTTGGCTAAAATGGCCTGCAGCCTTTGGGCTGATAAGGAGGTCTTGGGTTGATATTGGATGAAATGAGATTTTATGGCCTCTACTTTGAAATATCTCTTAATCAAATTTCTACAATAGGTCTCTTATGTGCTTTGTTGTTTATTTTAGGTCCTTATGGGTTTTATTAGCTCACCTTTACAAAGTAAATGTGAGCTTATGTAAAGACTACTCCTCCCAAACAAATCCAGATATCATTCTGAAATTGTAGTATGTTATAACTATGGTGATTCCGCACAGAAAGGTAGATGTTTCAATTTTGAGAATCCAATATGGCCGCCATGGCAGCCATATTGAATTTTCAATTAGATTTCATGAAAAGGACTACCCCTTCTAAACCAATATAGATATCATTCTGAAATTGTATTATGTTATGCCTATGGTGATTCCGCACAGAAAGGTAGACGTTTTAGTTTTGAGAATCCAATATGGCCGCGATAGCAGCCATATTGACTTTTCAGCTGCAGATGACACATCATTATTATTAAATTTTAAGCTTTCATCAAGTGATCACTCGCACCATATAAATCTCTAATTAGAACTTACTAATCATAATATTATCTTGAATATGGAATATTTAAGATTGTCATGCAAGTTGTTCTATATTTTTAAGTGTTTCTAAAATAAATTAAGATGAAAGACAAACATAATTAATTAATTTGTTTAAAATATTTATGGCAACTGGCTGCATAGCTGATAACTTTCTTGATGCCACCTTGTTCTTGGTACAATACAGCGCCGATTCCTTTACCACTGGCATCAGTGTGAAGCTCGAATGGTGTCTCATAGTTAGGATATCCAAGTACTGGTGGTGAAGTAAGCATCTCCTTGAGGTGGTCGAATGCCTTCTCATGCTCGTCCTCCCAATGCCATGGTTCCTCCGGAGGTTTCTTGGATCTCTTGGCCTTCCCATGAGGCATGAGTGCTGAGAGTGGCTTGGCTATCTTGGCAAAGTCCTTCACAAATTTCCGGTAATAGCCAGCAAATCCGAGAAACTGGCGTACTTCCGCTGGACTTGTTGGGCGTGGCCAATTCAGAACTCTCTCAACCTTCTCTGGGTCTGCCATGATGCCTTCTTCCGAAACAATGTGGCCGAGGAACTTGATCTTTTTCTTGAAAAAGGAACACTTTTCAGGTGATAGCTTGAGGCCAGTTTCTCTAATACGTTGGAATACTTGCTTCAACCTGTCCAAGTGTTCTTCAAGAGATGACGAAAAGATGATGATGTCGTCCAGATAGATCAAGCAGATTTTCAGGTGAAGTCCCTCGAAGCACTCATTCATGAGCCGTTGATAAGTGGCTGGGCTGTTACAAAGTCCAAAAGGCATCCTATTATACTCGTAAAATCCTAAGGGTCCAACTGTAAACGCTGTCCTTTCTTTATGAGTCTCCTCGATCTCAACCTGGTGATATCCTGACTTCATATCAAGTGTAGTATAATAGCGAGATCCTGCCAGTGCTTCAAACATTTCCTCAATCCTTGGTATTGCATAATTGTCCTTTATCGTCTGTTGGTTCAGCTGGCGAAAATCCACGCAAAGTCTCAGTTTGCCTGTCTTCTTCCTCACTAACACAACGTTGGATGACCAAGGAGAGTGTGAACGACGGATAACACCACAGAGTAAGAGTTGATGCAGATGTTCCTTGACTTCCTCGTACATAGCAGGTGGTATTCTCCGGTATCGCTGCTTGAAAGGCATGTCATCCTTAAGTTCAATCCTGTGCTTGACTTCTTCTGTGTGGCCTAAGTCCGTGTCACCAGTTGAAAATATATCCAAGTAGTCTGTAATGACTTGTCTCCCTTGCTGTAACTCCTCGCCACTGACTGCTGAAGTGTTAAAGTCCATTAGGTCAAGGACGCTTGAGTCTGGAGTTGACATAAGGGTTAGTAACTTATCTTACCTAATTCTTAAATAAAGACAATAGGAATAAATCAACACAGTAGGCAAGGTGTACAACACCTAAGAGTATGAACACTAGCTCCGGAGCAAAAGTAATCTAAACTTAACTAATCTAAAGGGTACCCACATGTAAATACATCATCAACATCATGTATAAACAGCAAAAGTCAAAGTTCAATACATGAATGAGAATACAAAATATATCACTTCATGTATACATAATCAAAGCAAACATTCAGAATATATTAATGAACAGAAGTATATCAATCACATTTTATACAACAATGAAGACATATAGAACATCAATGAAGGTCAAGGTCGATCAAGGTCACACAAGTGTCCATATGTAGTCAGGGTCACAAAGGTTATGAAGCACATAATACATATATGGATGAAACATTCTCATTATAGAGTCTATTCACCGTGGTATGGTAGTAGGTAGTTGGCGAAGTTGTTGTCGTGGTGGTCCATGTCTAGCGTAGATGTAGATGCCGACGTATGTCCATCTTCTATGGCGGTGTCCAGTCCATGATTCCTCACTGGGGGCTCCAAAATGTAGTAGCGTTAAGAGGGTTTCTTGACAAGAGACCACAAAGCCACTGGGGGTGTTTCCAACCATGGACTTTATTACATAAAGTATGCAAGGTTACAGCCTGAAACATGGTAAAATAACAATATAAGTTTATATTAAATAAATAATAGATCATCACATGTTAAATATATGCCTATGTTAAACAATACTTACATTTACTGAAGAAGCATTATGATAAATATATACATTTACCATTAATACAAATTAAATACTCAAGTACATAATTCTCAAGTAAACCATAACACATTAGATTACATATTCATTACCATATTTACCATAAATGCCAATTAATAACATTGTCATCATGTGCAATATTAATACAAATAGAAACTATGATACACACAAGGGTACATTATGTCAAATAATGTGACGTCGCACAAGTGAGAAGTATATCACCAATACTTATTATAAATATATGGCGGCAAATGACAAATATAAAATACAACATTGAGTCCAACATTTAGTAACGTACCAGGTGGGTTGAACCCGTGCTCCTGCATACAATACAAGAGGTGCCACCGCCGTAGCCTACGTCATCTGCAGGATGAATAAATACTTATGCAGATATGGTGATATATACAAATGTTTAAAAGAATAACTACGGTAAAATATACATACAACCACATCTATAACCAATCACACTTACCACATTCATTCACTCACATTCACTTATGATAGTTATGATAATAAAGATATAGCATTAATATATTACTTATATGGGAACTAACCCTTATGATTAATACTATACTTAAATGATATTACCTATTCTAACAGGAAGTTAAGATTAATATGATAGATAAAATACCTACAAGACTCACTGTATTGTGAGTTAATATTATAGTTTAATATAAAGTAAACACGAACCCACTGTACTGTAGGTTTGATATGAGACTATAAATTATGGATAATAATAGTATGGTTTACTAAAACCTTAATCTTAAACATTAAAATATAATAACCTATCTTGATATAAGATATATATGATGAATTATAAGTCTAGCAAGTATTTAAATAACCTACACCATAAAGATATAAACTTCATGATGAAAAGTACCATAACTCACTGTACTGTGAGTTATCATGAAATACACTATATACAATGATACATAATGAATAATGAATAAACTTTAACTATAGCCGATATTACAATCAACTATGAAATACATACAAATACAACACCAAATATGTACACAAGACTAGAGATAACTAACCTTTGCTATATGAAAACACTTCCAGACCACCTTGGTCTCGATCCTTATGAAAGAACACAAAATGACCACAAATCACATGGTGAAGGTAACTGACCAGTCCAACTTCTAATATTGCCAAAGAGAAACTTATTGAATTAACCTTATAAAGCCTATGCTACGCTTGGGTGAATAATTAAACTACCATGAGAAACCTAAGCAAGGGGCGCGCTTGGGGACTGATTGCAATGTGAAAAGCATGCAGTGCAAGTTAGTAAAGCTGCAGTTAAATAACACTAAGGATTAATTTGAAGTTTAGATAGCTATGGTATAATATAAAAGCTTTAGATATAAAATAATGATTTAAAATGGTTAGTTTTGCTTAGTTTAATGAGAATGTAATTCTCATCAAAAGATCACAAACAAATATATACAATTCACATGTTTATTAATAAAATTATATACAATACAAATTATTGACTCTGCCACAGCTGCAAAAACCCAATGACATTAAACATCATGTTAGATTTTGAACAATGGTATCTCCCTTATATTCCTTAAAATACCACACATAAGGGGTCAACCAGAGTTCAGATATTTCTGTTGAGTCCACTATGCTGTCTAATACACATCCCAATACAGGCTGCTAGCATCATAGTGTCAGCTGCTAGTCTGTTGCATAATCAACCTGACCCAATTGATATGGTAGAGCATTATGCTATATGGCCATGTGTATGCAATAAGAGTTATGGTAATTAGACTTGTATTCTCATGACAGTGATATGTTCTTTCTAAGAATAACAACTTACACAAAACTTGTCAACAATAAGCTTTGTGTTTAGCAATCTACATGAGAAGTTGATGTGGAAAGAGTTATTTTGCATCAGGTTCCAGTTCCTGTGTTTTACTCACATTTGTACCATTTATTTATCTAACAGAAGTTCTTCTTGTCACAAAATCAATTTAGGACATAAGCTAACTATGTTTTGTGAAATTTTCACAACAATGCATTTTCTCTCCCATCAAGTCTTTTAAATACCACACATAAGGGCTTAGCCAGAGTTCAGGTTTACATGCTCAGCACACTATGATTCTCCAAATACACAAAGCCAAATACACAAATTGCTACACTCTCCTAAATACATGATGGCAGCCATAATCAATTATCATATAAAAGATGGTTACACAATTAAACCATATTACCACATCGTTCATTTTAAGGTGAGCTTCTGTACCCTCGGTACTTTTATTAATAAACCAAGCATATGACAATCTAGATATTAACCCATGTTTTTGCCTCTACAGGCTGTCCCTGAGATGGTTGAACAAGTTGGCAAGAAGTGACGGACGTGGAACAAGCCTCGGATCTTGATAGTTGTTTATTACCTGTTTGTGTGTGAGAAGAGAGTACCGTGATATAGCACCAGTCAATAGACACACAGCTCTTGTACTTGCAAATAAGAATGATGAATGAATGCAATAAATATTGAATGCACTACTGTCATTCGTTTTGCTTTTCTTTTGCAATAATCATGGGATCTGACGGAACAATGTATTGCTGTTTTTAGATTCATCTTGTCAGGTTTATTATGCAAGACTATCCATTCTGTGATATGAAAATTTTATCTCTGGGAACTGTTTTGAAAATTTAGCTGATGGTATATCAGTTCCTTTGATATGGAGTTGTACTAGAAGACTTAATATGCTATATAATAATAATAATAAGAGTATTTGTTTTGCGCTATTATCCATCCAATCGGTTGCTCAAAGCGCAGATCCAGTTCCTAATAGTAATACTTGGAGAAGAGATGTGTCTTCAATTTAGATTTGAAGACAGCTAAAGATGGAGAGTTCTTGATTTCCAACGGTAGAGAGTTCCAAAGAGAAGGAGCACAGAATGAGAAAGACCTCTGGCCGAAGGATTTAAGATTGACCTTAGGGACAGTTAGTAGCAGGTGATCCTAGGATCTCAGATTTCTGATTGGAGTGTGTTACTTTAGAAATTTGTCATTTGACAGGACAATTCAAGGGATGGAGCTGGTTCCCTCTGCTTAAGGACCCAATGGAGAGGTGTCAATCAAACCATTTCAAACCATTACATATTCCCACCGAGATAGCAATTCAAATTTAGCAACCTCATGTCCGCCCTCTAATGAAGTGCAATTAGTTCTGTTGCTCCCCAGGAATTACAAAATCAGGTACAATAAACATGTAATAAAAAGACTAAAACCACAGAACAAAACTAACAGATTTTGCTGTACTCAATGTACCAGTGTGACCTTTATGGATCACACGAAAGCGAAAAAACAATGTATTAAGAACAAGACTTGTTTGTGTGCAATTATCATTTTGTAGGCTTATATATATACATAGCATCCCGCCAGGGGCTCGGCAACTTGCAAAGCATAGCCACAATGGTGTTGCGGGCTTTCTCCCTGCAAAAATACTAGCAGCCGCAATATAAGTGAAATAATCTTGAAAGCGGCATTAAACCCCACATCACCTCACCTCACCTATATATACCGGTACATAGCAAAAAAGGTGTTGCACCCTCAAGCTTTTGTGAGTAAAAGATTTCTGACACAGAAGGCAATATTTCAAACAGTTTAACAAAACAACTTTCATTCAGACATTGTTACATTACTTTTGGATTTTTGCATTCATAAAATTCTACAATATTGGTTTCCAGAAATAAATATTGTTACACTGAATGAAAGTCACGATTGGTTGCGGTAACGTTAATTTTAAAAATGTCTGTATACATACGGAAAAAATAAAGCACCCACTAAATGTAAAATTAAAAAAATGATGCTATTGAAAAGTTGCGGCACCTTGAATAAAGTTATGATTCTTAACATAAAAATTTAGATTTTGTAAACAATTTCTTCAAATATTATTGTTTGTGGTACAATAACAGATTGCCATTTATTCCCGCCAACATACCTTGACATTGATCTTTTATTTTTCTATTTAAATCTTGTGTATGTAAATTATTGAAAATCTAATTGGTTGTGTCTTCGTGAAGGTGTACTGTCAGCGGATCAGTTTCTGGCTGTCAGGGCGCTGGTGGCTTCTGTGCTCTCCTACATTCCTCGGGGACACCTCTCTGTCATAGTTGTTAGCAAAGACATGAGGTTATTGGCTCAGACAGAAACACAGTTCATGTACCAACAGTTTCAAGACATAACGACTGCAAAAGATTCCGAACATCGTCAGAATATGTCACCACAAATCGGCAATAAGGTAGAGGGAAAAAAATGTACCACCCAAGGTTTAGCATGGAACATCAACGGGAAGTGGATCAAAAAATGCAATTGAAATATGCTCAAAGCCCAATAGAAATAGAAGGTTCTAAGAGAAAGCGTAAATACAACATGGAGCCAGGACAGTTTTCCCACAAGAACACATCTTGTTCCGCTAGTTCTTCTTTACAAGAGGACTACAGCTTACATAGTCCCAGAAAACTATCAAAGGTTGGTTTCATTTGCCAATGCTATAAACAAGAAAATGTACAATCACTGTCTTTATTCCTTTATCCAAATCTTTTTCATGTGAATTACCTATCAAGGATATTGAACAATCCCCATTTTATCTCAATAATAACATTATTATATACATACCCAAAAAAGTTAAGCACCCCCTGATTTTTCACAGAAGGGTGTACTTCGTTGAAGTATGCTATGAGACTGAGAAAAAGAAGATAAACAAAACTCATTTTTATTTAGAGATTAAGCATTTGGTCATTTGCAAGAGAAGTTTTGTAATCGTGTGGGCACTAAAAGTGCATGAATATTAAGAGAGATGGACATGGAATTTCATCCAAAACACATTGATGTATAAGTACAAGCTCTTGGTGTGTGCCAACCGATCAAAGCAGCTTAAAAAGTGAATCAGTGTTTCAGGAATCACAAAATATCAGTAATGTGTGGTGTCACCACGTGCCCGAATAATTGCAGCCACTCTTCTTGGCAAACCCCAACCGGAGGATCACTTCTTTGTATCCGACGACACAAAATGTCCCAAACATGCTCGATTGGGTTCAAATCAGGTGACATTGCTCGCCATGGTATTCGTGTTACACATTATTTTCTAGATGTTGGTTTACAGCAATTGAAACATGGGGTCTGGCAAGTCTGTGGTCAATGAAATGATCAATAATTACAGATGCCAGAACCTCCTGAATGTAGCGAACACCTGTGAGTGAACCCTGTATAGTCACCAAATCGAGTCTACCGTCGTAGGAGTAGCCTCCTCAAACCATCACGGATCTCCCGCCATATGGTACCCTTGGCAAAATGGTCCATGGGGTAAGACGTTTATCCTGGTACACGGGCTCGGCCGTCAACAGCAGTGTACTCTCCTCCATGATCTCAGGTTCCTCCTCTGCCTGCCCATAAACCATAACCTACGCTCACGTCTGTGGTGATTTGTTAGCTTTGGACGCCTTATGATCCTTCTGGCCCTTAATCCGGCAACTTAAAGGCGATTTCTCAGACTTTGGTTGCTCAAGCGGCGATGAGGTAACCATACTCGTTTCAGATGGGTGCTTGAAGCAAACGGCAGGCGTCAAACATGTCGTACGAGCTCTATCATCCTGTGGCGTGGTAGCTTTTGTCTACATGATCGTGGAAGGTCCCTCACATCATTTGTCTCTGCGACTTCCTGATTAGACGGCTCATGACGGTGTAGTGGAAGTGAGTTTTTCTGGCAATTTCCTTGTAAGAAAGTCCTGCCCGATGAAGCCATCTCAATGCATTGAAATTCTTCTCGTGTCATTGTCAATGAGAAATGAAACAAGTGGTAATGAAGTCAACACATGGGTGGCGGGATTCACGTGCATGTTATTATGTTCGTGAGACACGTTTTTTCAAAAAGTAAAACCTCATGTTATCACCAATAAAACACTCCTTGATTTGCTATAATGAGGGTTAAATTTTGGTTTCAGCATATACTAAAAATTCTACTTTTATTTGGGGGATGTTCAACTTTTTTAGTGTGTATATTTCCAATATATACTTGATGATGTTGTCTTGTTACTGTTAACAAGGTTATATGTGTTCACTTGATTATTGCAAACTAATATGGATATGAATATTGATATTGATAAAACATTGATATTGCAGAGCGGAATAACCCAACCAGAGTCAACGCTCTCCTTTGATAGATTCTTGAGGAGTGAAGGAATAACCCAACCAGAGTCAACGCTCTCCTTTGATAGATTCTTGAGGAGTGAAGGAATAACTCAACCAGAGTCAACGCTCTCCTTTGATAGATTCTTGAGGAGTGAAGGAATAACCCAACCAGAGTCAACGCTCTCCTTTGATAGATTCTTGAGGAGTGAAGGAATAACCCAACCAGAGTCAACGCTCTCCTTTGATAGATTCTTGAGGAGTGAAGGAATACCCCAACCAGAGTCAACGCTCTCCTTTGATAGATTCTTGAGGAGTGAAGGAATAACCCAACCAGAGTCAACGCTCTCCTTTGATAGATTCTTGAGGAGTGAAGGAATAACCCAACCAGAGTCAACGCTCCTCTTTGATAGATTCTTGAGGAGTGAAGGAATAACCCAACCAGAGTCAACGCTCTCCTTTGATAGATTCTTGAGGAGTGAAGGAATAACCCAACCAGAGTCAACGCTCTCCTTTGATAGATTCTTGAGGAGTAAAAAGGAATAACTCAACCAGAGTCAACGCTCTCCTTTGATAGATTCTTGAGGAGTGAAGGAATAACTCAACCAGAGTCAACGCTCCTCTTTGATAGATTCTTGAGGAGTGAAGGAATAACCCAACCAGAGTCAACGCTCTCCTTTGATAGATTCTTGAGGAGTGAAGGAATAACTCAACCAGAGTCAACGCTCTCCTTTGATAGATTCTTGAGGAGTGAAGGAATAACCCAACCAGAGTCAACGCTCTCCTTTGATAGATTCTTGAGGAGTGAAGGAATAACTCAACCAGAGTCAACGCTCTCCTTTGATAGATTCTTGAGGAGTGAAGGAATACCCCAACCAGAGTCAACGCTCTCCTTTGATAGATTCTTGAGGAGTGAAGGAATAACCCAACCAGAGTCAACGCTCTCCTTTGATAGATTCTTGAGGAGTGAAGGAATAACTCAACCAGAGTCAACGCTCTCCTTTGATAGATTCTTGAGGAGTGAAGGAATACCCCAACCAGAGTCAACGCTCTCCTTTGATAGATTCTTGAGGAGTGAAGGAATAACCCAACCAGAGTCAACGCTCTCCTTTGATAGATTCTTGAGGAGTGAAGGAATAACTCAACTAGAGTCAACGCTCTCCTTTGATAGATTCTTGAGGAGTGAAGGAATAACTCAACCAGAGTCAACGCTCTCCTTTGATAGATTCTTGAGGAGTGAAGGAATAACTCAACCAGAGTCAACGCTCTCCTTTGATAGATTCTTGAGGAGTGAAGGAATAACTCAACCAGAGTCAACGCTCTCCTTTGATAGATTCTTGAGGAGTGAAGGAATAACTCAACCAGAGTCAACGCTCTCCTTTGATAGATTCTTGAGGAGTGAAGGAATAACCCAACCAGAGTCAACGCTCTCCTTTGATAGATTCTTGAGGAGTGAAGGAATAACCCAACCAGAGTCAACGCTCCTCTTTGATAGATTCTTGAGGAGTGAAGGAATAACCCAACCAGAGTCAACGCTCCTCTTTGATAGATTCTTGAGGAGTGAAGGAATAACCCAACCAGAGTCAACGCTCTCCTTTGATAGATTCTTGAGGAGTGAAGGAATAACCCAACCAGAGTCAACGCTCTCCTTTGATAGATTCTTGAGGAGTGAAGGAATAACCCAACCAGAGTCAACGCTCTCCTTTGATAGATTCTTGAGGAGTGAAGGAATACCCCAACCAGAGTCAACGCTCTCCTTTGATAGATTCTTGAGGAGTGAAGGAATAACCCAACCAGAGTCAACGCTCTCCTTTGATAGATTCTTGAGGAGTGAAGGAATACCCCAACCAGAGTCAACGCTCTCCTTTGATAGATTCTTGAGGAGTGAAGGAATAACTCAACCAGAGTCAACGCTCCTCTTTGATAGATTCTTGAGGAGTGAAGGAATAACCCAACCAGAGTCAACGCTCTCCTTTGATAGATTCTTGAGGAGTGAAGGAATAACCCAACCAGAGTCAACGCTCTCCTTTGATAGATTCTTGAGGAGTGAAGGAATAACTCAACCAGAGTCAACGCTCACCTTTGATAGATTCTTGAGGAGTGAAGGAATAACCCAACCAGAGTCAACGCTCTCCTTTGATAGATTCTTGAGGAGTGAAGGAATAACCCAACCAGAGTCAACGCTCTCCTTTGATAGATTCTTGAGGAGTGAAGGAATAACCCAACCAGAGTCAACGCTCTCCTTTGATAGATTCTTGAGGAGTGAAGGAATACCCCAACCAGAGTCAACGCTCTCCTTTGATAGATTCTTGAGGAGTGAAGGAATAACCCAACCAGAGTCAACGCTCTCCTTTGATAGATTCTTGAGGAGTGAAGGAATAACTCAACCAGAGTCAACGCTCACCTTTGATAGATTCTTGAGGAGTGAAGGAATAACCCAACCAGAGTCAACGCTCTCCTTTGATAGATTCTTGAGGAGTGAAGGAATAACCCAACCAGAGTCAACGCTCTCCTTTGATAGATTCTTGAGGAGTGAAGGAATAACCCAACCAGAGTCAACGCTCTCCTTTGATAGATTCTTGAGGAGTGAAGGAATAACTCAACCAGAGTCAACGCTCACCTTTGATAGATTCTTGAGGAGTGAAGGAATAACCCAACCAGAGTCAACGCTCTCCTTTGATAGATTCTTGAGGAGTGAAGGAATAACCCAACCAGAGTCAACGCTCTCCTTTGATATATTCTTGAGGAGTGAAGGAATAACTCAACCAGAGTCAACGCTCTCCTTTGATAGATTCTTGAGGAGTGAAGGAATAACCCAACCAGAGTCAACGCTCTCCTTTGATAGATTCTTGAGGAGTGAAGGAATAACCCAACCAGAGTCAACGCTCTCCTTTGATATATTCTTGAGGAGTGAAGGAATAACTCAACCAGAGTCAACGCTCTCCTTTGATAGATTCTTGAGGAGTGAAGGAATAACTCAACCAGAGTCAACGCTCTCCTTTGATAGATTCTTGAGGAGTGAAGGAATAACTCAACCAGAGTCAACGCTCTCCTTTGATAGATTCTTGAGGAGTGAAGGAATAACCCAACCAGAGTCAACGCTCTCCTTTGATAGATTCTTGAGGAGTGAAGGAATAACCCAACCAGAGTCAACGCTCTCCTTTGATAGATTCTTGAGGAGTGAAGGAATAACCCAACCAGAGTCAACGCTCTCCTTTGATAGATTCTTGAGGAGTGAAGGAATAACTCAACCAGAGTCAACGCTCTCCTTTGATAGATTCTTGAGGAGTGAAGGAATAACCCAACCAGAGTCAACGCTCTCCTTTGATAGATTCTTGAGGAGTGAAGGAATAACCCAACCAGAGTCAACGCTCTCCTTTGATAGATTCTTGAGGAGTGAAGGAATAACCCAACCAGAGTCAACGCTCTCCTTTGATAGATTCTTGAGGAGTGAAGGAATACCCCAACCAGAGTCAACGCTCTCCTTTGATAGATTCTTGAGGAGTGAAGGAATAACTCAACCAGAGTCAACGCTCTCCTTTGATAGATTCTTGAGGAGTGAAGGAATAACTCAACCAGAGTCAACGCTCTCATTTGATAGATTCTTGAGGAGTGAAGGAATAACCCAACCAGAGTCAACGCTCTCCTTTGATAGATTCTTGAGGAGTGAAGGAATAACCCAACCAGAGTCAACGCTCTCCTTTGATAGATTCTTGAGGAGTGAAGGAATAACCCAACCAGAGTCAACGCTCTCCTTTGATATATTCTTGAGGAGTGAAGGAATACCCCAACCAGAGTCAACGCTCTCCTTTGATAGATTCTTGAGGAGTGAAGGAATAACCCAACCAGAGTCAACGCTCTCCTTTGATAGATTCTTGAGGAGTGAAGGAATAACCCAACCAGAGTCAACGCTCTCCTTTGATAGATTCTTGAGGAGTGAAGGAATAACTCAACCAGAGTCAACGCTCTCCTTTGATAGATTCTTGAGGAGTGAAGGAATAACTCAACCAGAGTCAACGCTCTCCTTTGATAGATTCTTGAGGAGTGAAGGAATAACTCAACCAGAGTCAACGCTCTCATTTGATAGATTCTTGAGGAGTGAAGGAATAACCCAACCAGAGTCAACGCTCTCCTTTGATAGATTCTTGAGGAGTGAAGGAATAACCCAACCAGAGTCAACGCTCTCCTTTGATATATTCTTGAGGAGTGAAGGAATACCTCAACTAGAGTCAACGCTCTCCTTTGATAGATTCTTGAGGAGTGAAGGAATAACTCAACCAGAGTCAACGCTCTCCTTTGATAGATTCTTGAGGAGTGAAGGAATAACCCAACCAGAGTCAACGCTCTCCTTTGATAGATTCTTGAGGAGTGAAGGAATAACCCAACCAGAGTCAACGCTCTCCTTTGATAGATTCTTGAGGAGTGAAGGAATAACTCAACCAGAGTCAACGCTCTCCTTTGATAGATTCTTGAGGAGTGAAGGAATAACTCAACCAGAGTCAACGCTCTCATTTGATAGATTCTTGAGGAGTGAAGGAATAACCCAACCAGAGTCAACGCTCTCCTTTGATAGATTCTTGAGGAGTGAAGGAATAACCCAACCAGAGTCAACGCTCTCCTTTGATAGATTCTTGAGGAGTGAAGGAATAACCCAACCAGAGTCAACGCTCTCCTTTGATAGATTCTTGAGGAGTGAAGGAATAACCCAACCAGAGTCAACGCTCTCCTTTGATAGATTCTTGAGGAGTGAAGGAATAACCCAACCAGAGTCAACGCTCTCCTTTGATATATTCTTGAGGAGTGAAGGAATACCCCAACCAGAGTCAACGCTCTCCTTTGATAGATTCTTGAGGAGTGAAGGAATAACCCAACCAGAGTCAACGCTCTCCTTTGATAGATTCTTGAGGAGTGAAGGAATAACCCAACCAGAGTCAACGCTCTCCTTTGATAGATTCTTGAGGAGTGAAGGAATAACTCAACCAGAGTCAACGCTCTCCTTTGATAGATTCTTGAGGAGTGAAGGAATAACTCAACCAGAGTCAACGCTCTCCTTTGATAGATTCTTGAGGAGTGAAGGAATAACTCAACCAGAGTCAACGCTCTCCTTTGATAGATTCTTGAGGAGTGAAGGAATAACTCAACCAGAGTCAACGCTCTCCTTTGATAGATTCTTGAGGAGTGAAGGAATAACCCAACCAGAGTCAACGCTCTCCTTTGATATATTCTTGAGGAGTGAAGGAATACCCCAACCAGAGTCAACGCTCTCCTTTGATAGATTCTTGAGGAGTGAAGGAATAACTCAACCAGAGTCAACGCTCTCCTTTGATAGATTCTTGAGGAGTGAAGGAATAACTCAACCAGAGTCAACGCTCTCCTTTGATAGATTCTTGAGGAGTGAAGGAATAACTCAACCAGAGTCAACGCTCTCCTTTGATAGATTCTTGAGGAGTGAAGGAATAACCCAACCAGAGTCAACGCTCTCCTTTGATAGATTCTTGAGGAGTGAAGGAATAACCCAACCAGAGTCAACGCTCTCCTTTGATAGATTCTTGAGGAGTGAAGGAATAACCCAACCAGAGTCAACGCTCTCCTTTGATAGATTCTTGAGGAGTGAAGGAATAACTCAACCAGAGTCAACGCTCTCCTTTGATAGATTCTTGAGGAGTGAAGGAATAACTCAACCAGAGTCAACGCTCTCCTTTGATAGATTCTTGAGGAGTGAAGGAATAACCCAACCAGAGTCAACGCTCTCCTTTGATATATTCTTGAGGAGTGAAGGAATAACTCAACCAGAGTCAACGCTCTCCTTTGATAGATTCTTGAGGAGTGAAGGAATAACCCAACCAGAGTCAACGCTCTCCTTTGATAGATTCTTGAGGAGTGAAGGAATAACCCAACCAGAGTCAACGCTCTCCTTTGATAGATTCTTGAGGAGTGAAGGAATAACTCAACCAGAGTCAACGCTCTCCTTTGATAGATTCTTGAGGAGTGAAGGAATAACCCAACCAGAGTCAACGCTCTCCTTTGATAGATTCTTGAGGAGTGAAGGAATAACTCAACCAGAGTCAACGCTCTCCTTTGATAGATTCTTGAGGAGTGAAGGAATAACCCAACCAGAGTCAACGCTCTCCTTTGATAGATTCTTGAGGAGTGAAGGAATAACCCAACCAGAGTCAACGCTCTCCTTTGATAGATTCTTGAGGAGTGAAGGAATAACTCAACCAGAGTCAACGCTCTCCTTTGATAGATTCTTGAGGAGTGAAGGAATAACTCAACCAGAGTCAACGCTCTCCTTTGATAGATTCTTGAGGAGTGAAGGAATAACTCAACCAGAGTCAACGCTCTCCTTTGATAGATTCTTGAGGAGTGAAGGAATAACTCACCCAGAGTCAACGCTCTCATTTGATAGATTCTTGAGGAGTGAAGGAATAACCCAACCAGAGTCAACGCTCTCCTTTGATAGATTCTTGAGGAGTGAAGGAATAACTCAACCAGAGTCAACGCTCTCATTTGATAGATTCTTGAGGAGTGAAGGAATAACCCAACCAGAGTCAACGCTCTCCTTTGATAGATTCTTGAGGAGTGAAGGAATAACCCAACCAGAGTCAACGCTCTCCTTTGATATATTCTTGAGGAGTGAAGGAATACCTCAACTAGAGTCAACGCTCTCCTTTGATAGATTCTTGAGGAGTGAAGGAATAACTCAACCAGAGTCAACGCTCTCCTTTGATAGATTCTTGAGGAGTGAAGGAATAACCCAACCAGAGTCAACGCTCTCCTTTGATAGATTCTTGAGGAGTGAAGGAATAACCCAACCAGAGTCAACGCTCTCCTTTGATAGATTCTTGAGGAGTGAAGGAATAACTCAACCAGAGTCAACGCTCTCCTTTGATAGATTCTTGAGGAGTGAAGGAATAACTCAACCAGAGTCAACGCTCTCCTTTGATAGATTCTTGAGGAGTGAAGGAATAACTCAACCAGAGTCAACGCTCTCATTTGATAGATTCTTGAGGAGTGAAGGAATAACCCAACCAGAGTCAACGCTCTCCTTTGATAGATTCTTGAGGAGTGAAGGAATAACCCAACCAGAGTCAACGCTCTCCTTTGATATATTCTTGAGGAGTGAAGGAATACCTCAACCAGAGTCAACGCTCTCCTTTGATAGATTCTTGAGGAGTGAAGGAATAACTCAACCAGAGTCAACGCTCTCCTTTGATAGATTCTTGAGGAGTGAAGGAATAACTCAACCAGAGTCAACGCTCTCCTTTGATAGATTCTTGAGGAGTGAAGGAATAACTCAACCAGAGTCAACGCTCTCCTTTGATAGATTCTTGAGGAGTGAAGGAATAACCCAACCAGAGTCAACGCTCTCCTTTGATAGATTCTTGAGGAGTGAAGGAATAACCCAACCAGAGTCAACGCTCTCCTTTGATAGATTCTTGAGGAGTGAAGGAATAACCCAACCAGAGTCAACGCTCTCCTTTGATAGATTCTTGAGGAGTGAAGGAATAACTCTCCTTTGATAGATTCTTGAGGAGTGAAGGAATAACTCAACCAGAGTCAACGCTCTTCGTTGATAATTTCTTCAGGAGTGAAGATCAAAACAACCAACAAAGTAAGACATTTTGAAATTGAAGGTACCATTTAATGCATCCAAATATCAAGTATCCGAGTATTTGACTCTGCTTAGCCCTGATATCTAACGGGGGGTGTGAAGCAATCGTCACCTGGGGACCACTGCTATTGCTAGTTAAGAGCCATTTCATGTGTTGGTTATTTAAAGAGCAATACGAGATGTTTGTCTTGATACTTACGAGGGTAGGGTTGGAGTACGAGCGTGAACAGATACTGCGCTGTGTAGCAGGATGCATTCAAGATTGTCGTTTCAAATGCACTATTATTTACTTACTTTCGGATTTAGGGATTTCATTGAACATTATTTCCAGGATATAACAAATACATTCAAGACCTCCAAAAAGCCGCACAGATGAAAGGTCTTACAATGAGGGATGCTGGTCGGGAGACAGACATATTTACCACGCTCAGTGACCAGCTGACCAGTGTCCTTGGGGAGGAGATGGAGCAGGGGAACCTGAGGACAGTGGTAGCTGGTTACTTGAGGTGGGATCAGTCGGTGAGATGCAGCTAATGTCGAATACATATAAAAATCGTATCTGCCCCTGCAGCTATTTTTTATTGGTAGCCAAACACATTTAAAATTTCCTCACGTATGGAAAACAAATAACTACATCTTGCAATGACACATTTAATAAACAGTGCTTCACTTAGGTAAAGACAAAAGTTTATGTCAATCACAGAGGTATGGTGAAATATCGTTAAAATATCACTCTCAAAATATGACGATGAAGACACAATATTTCTTCTAATTTTATTTGAACCCTGCAATAAAGCTTTCTTGGAATATTATGTAACAGAACAAAGATAACAGTCTTGAGCCTTACCTGATGGGAACATCATTGGATGAGCTACTCACCGCCGTAGTGAAAGAAGACAACGTGGACAGTCACATCATCATCAGCGCTGTATGTAACGCCGTGAACGTGGAAGTTCTGCTGTTGGCAGCCTCTAGAGGGGAAATACAGGAAGTACTGTTCCAGCCATTCAGGGAAAATGAGTTTCTTCCGACACTTATGATAGGAACCATTTCAAGAGAACACTTTATTAGCTTTGAACATCTAAAAGGTAAGACCAATAATGTCACTTAAAGGCATTTTTATTGAATAAATCATATTGACAATAATATTACACTGCCAGTCATAAATTGTTAATAACTATAACAAAAGAGTTGTTTACATGAAGTATTCCATAGAAGATAGATAGTACTTAAATACAGTGTTTGTAATGAAAAGGTGTTCATTAAATTCGAAAGGTATGTAGATGGCGTCCCCCCTGATGTACCCCCGACATGGAGTCGAAGTTCCAAGGACACGGAACTTGTAACTCTTCAACCAGAGTCTGCAGAGTTCCAGGAAGTCCAGCATAGCTTCCTGAGGAGTATCGGTAGCCTGCCCTACAATGTCATACAGGTTAGTTATGTTTCCACTCCTTTCAAATAACAAAGTTTGCTACCTTCAATGCAGGAATCAACTCTCCAAAACTCTCTCAACATACATCCCTGATTTTTTTCCATACGCATTTTGATACTACCTTTACAGATAGAACGTGTGCAATCTTCGACCCTGTGGGATCTTTACAAGTCCCCTCAGAGAAAAATGGCACAAAGACATCCTTACATGACATCTGAAAGACTTCTATGGCATGGAACTTCAGCAGAATCCATCCATCCTATTTGTAAAGAAGGATTCAACCGAAGTTTCTGTGGCAAAAATGGTACGGGGTTTTCATTTACCTGATTATTTTAAGTCGTTGTTTCATCACAAACTCCGATTGATTTATGGCTTGTCAATTAATTCAGCATCATGTCTAACCAAAATAATTTCTCTCAGATAAAATCAACAGAACATGACTGCTAGGTTTCAGTGAGACTGGTCAGTCTACTGCCAGTAGCTAGAGGTGTGTCTGTTAACGATTTGCTAAAATGGTTACCGGTACTGTATCAGGGCGATATTGCAGACACTTATCTGAACAATATAATCGTCAAAATGAATTTGATAAAAGTGATGAAAATATTTGCCTATTAGCATGAAAACTTGACTGGCAAAATCTCACTTTAATGACTTTAACATACTTTACTTTAGCGATAGGATTATTGAACATTTGGGTGATTCTACCCATCCACTTTTCTTGGAATTTTCAACATTACCTTCCGGAGGTAGGCTTCGTATGCCGACTTTTCGAACAAACAGGTCCCACCAATCGTTCATTCCGTGCAGCATTAGAGAAATAAATTCTGTCTAATGCTGCATCAGATTTTACATGTATTCTAGTCTATGTGCATTTTTTTTTATATGAATTGTTTTGAATATTATGTAATTAATTGTCATCACATTTCTGGAGAATTGTAATTATACAAAACAAATTTCCCTTTTGGGACAATAAAGATTATCTTATCTTATCTAATCTTATCTTATCTTATTCCATTCCAGCTACACTTCACGGAGAAGGGACCTACTTCAGCAGAGCGCCAGGGTACTCTGCAGCAGATGTATATTCAGTCCCAGGGTCGGATGGTTTCAAGTACATGTTCCGTGCCAGGGTTCTGACAGGCCGGTACACCAAGGGGGAGAGTGGCATGAAGGTCCCTCCATACTTGAACGAGAAGGAATCGACCCGGTTTGATTCAGTTGTGGATAATGTTGACAAACCGAATTTGTTTGTCATATTTCATGACCATAAGGCGTATCCAGAATACCTCATCAAGTTTTCATGAAATTGTCCAGTAGACTGTCATCCTGCTTCAACAACGTAGATGTATCCACATAGCTCTAACACATACCCTGATATCAATCAAACTGTGTATGAAGAGCCAGCAGAAGACACATACTCAGTACCAGCTGATGATGGTATCAAGCATGTCTTCAGAGCCCGTGTTCTGACAGGCCGCTACACCAAGGGGGAGAGTGGCATGAAGGTCCCTCCATACTTGAACGAGAAGGAATCGACCCGGTTTGATTCAGTTGTTGATGATGTTGACAATCCGATTTTGTTTGTCATATTTCATGACGCCAAAGCTTATCCAGAATACCTTATTAAGTTTATATAGAAAGTTATCATTGACTCTAGCAAGACGATTAGTGCGAATATTTTTAGAACTTCTTATTTTTTTATATGGCGCGAGATTTCAAGGAGTTTTACTTGAATGTAAGTTGTGTATCTTTATCAAAAACGCACATTATTCAACATTCGCAAGGTACAGTCTTTTCCATGCTTATCAAAAAGAATAGTAGAGGTCATCATTAAATGATTTCCTTAGAGTAACACAAAGTGTTATAAGTTGAGAAATAACATGTGAGTCTTTATTTGAGATAAGGGGAGACTTATCAAAAGACAAGCCAATAGCCCTGGTATTTTGCCAAATGAACCCTTAGATGCTTATCACATCCACGCATAAAAAAACGTTTTCAAACAACTGATTTCATCTGGCACATTGCTGTAGCCCGGTCTTGTTTGATTTGCCTGTCATACAGATGCTTATTCAACCTGTTTATCATATCATTGTCACTAGATCTGAAAATAACCCAACTTCACATTTCACTTTGCCCATGCTTTCATACTTATTTAAAGTCTATTCTACGAACGCAAAGTTTCTGATTTATCTCCCCAAGTGTCTGTTGAGTAGTTTCGAAACTGAATTGCATTGCCTTTACATAAACTGTATTATTTGCCTGTATCCGTCACCTGAGATATCGCTGTGACCAGTGCTGTAACACAGATTCAGTCTCCACATAGCTGACTCATCTTCTTGCCGTTTTCTTTGTTTACTTTTTCACTTTATTTCAGTTTTGCAGTACACCTTTCGAATTGGTATTAAATGGAATTGGAGTAGAACAAATGCATCTGGTAACATACTGATAATGAATTTTCCAAAGATAACCGTGTTTAGATTAACTCAGCAGCTATTGAAACACTACAACCATTACTATTAAATTACTTTTATGAACAACATCCGTCATCCCTAGATTACGATTTATCGCAAATAATCTCATAATACGGACTAATGAGGACTCTGTTTATGTACAGTTTGATTTATTGGGCAATTTTTGACATTGTGACGTTTTCCTTGTCAGAGCAATACACAGAAACCAGATATCGTAAATAAATGTAGGCAAAACGTGGGTAAGAAAGACCCGTCCCCTCTATGTAATACTCTATAAAACGTGGGTAAGAAAGACCCGTCCCCTCTATGTAATACTCTATAAAACGTGGGTAAGAAAGACCCGTCCCCTCTATGTAATACTCTATAAAACGTGGGTAAGAAAGACCCGTCCCCTCTATGTAATACTCTATTACATAGAGGGGACGGGTCTTTCCTACGCACGTTTTACCTACATTTTATTTACGATATCGGGTTCCTGTGGAGCAAAACCTAACAAACACTTTTTTTAGAATTGAGTTAAGACATCAAAACAGCAGAGTTTGTACCTGTCGGTCACCAAATGGATACCCCATGTAGGGATAGTTTTATATTTCTATATTTTATTATCCATATTATTATATATATTTTTTGTTTTTAAATTTATATTCCTTTTGATAATAAATATATAGGTACTGTTCATTCTGTCTCCTTGTTCTTTTCCTTACAACTTTGGTAATTTGCTTCTGTCAATTTACATTCTCTCCACAAAAGTAGCTTAAGTAATAAAATGCTTTGCCAGGTTACCTTTGTTTGATGTAGAAGGGGGTGCTGGGTTTCTTGGCGGCGAAAATAACACCGAAGCAAATTAAGAAATGACAAGACGTCTCGCATTGAAGGGATGGTTGTTGTCATTGAGACCTTTGCCATGATTCAGTGGCCGATGACTTTTGAACAGTTGGTTGCACAACTTAACTTTGATTCCATTCACTAACAATTAATCATCTCCATTTCTCACCCACAATATCATCATACGAAAGAGGCTTGACCAACAATCTATGACTTGATCTTCCACTGAGGAGAAAGTTTAAAATGATGTTTTGAGTAAAAGAATTACAGTCCGCGTTGCAAAGTCCATCAGATCGACAGAAACATTCAATTCTCTCTGGCTACTGTTCCATTGGACTTTCTTGTTTTGTTGACTGGATCAATCTCTTTTGAGTTATAGCAAGAAATCCGAAAGAAATCAGTTATATGGTCATAACAAGGACAAAGGTGGTGATGATTTTGTTTCCTTTCCATGTTACACCATCACTCCTTTATTTCAGATTTTGTATCGCGATGAACAGTGGGCGAATGTAAGTGTGAGGGAATGAGTGGAGCCTAACGAGCAGGTATATAACACATGTTGCCATCCCAGAGGGCATATAGATATATAACGGGAGGGGAAGGGAGAGAGCACAAACAGAACTATGGTTGGTTTGAACATATGTTATTCACAAGAAAAAGATTTAAATTCCCTCTCTTAGTATCTACAAAATAGATTTACATAACACGTAGTGAACACAGACAGCAGACAGTGAACAAGGGTAGAGTAAGAGTATTAAGAAGGAAAAGGCATTATTAACAACTATTCAATGTCAAAGGATTCGATTTGTTTCATTGATATAAGTTTGAACCAACACACATAAGGTTTTTAGTTGTTTTATTGATAGGTCTACACTTCCCTCAAGCAAAATAAAAGTTTAATATCTAAATTGTAATACCCAGTCCAGTAATGTGCCGTAATGAAAACATAAGCTTTTCTCTCTGTTTGCTATTAAATGTACATTATAACCAATAATGATATACATTCTCAACATAATACCCACAAGAACAGCTAGCAATTGTTGAAATTCCAACTTTGTACAGATCATTATTAATTGTGTGCATGTATATATAACAGCTCCTCGCCAAGGATAACATGACTCGCTGTGGGGGTGGTTCGGTTTATTCAGGATCGCTCGTGCGCAAGTGCACGCGCTAAAGTTATGCAAACCCTGCAACACACAGTGTAATCATAAATATCTTATATCACATTACATTAATTACATACAGTTTTGTCATATCACACCATTAGCATGAACAATTACAATAAACATGAAATAGAAATAGGTATTCATTTAGACAATTTCTTATCTGACGAAAACATGGAAACATGAAAAAACCCACAATAGCAAGGGAGGCTATTTATGCTTTACGTTTGAACATATTATACAAAAGGAAAATATATTACACAGCAATGACATGTATATGCACATCGTCTTACCCGTCAGTACGACCAGGTTTATTGCGTACGTTGATACACGTTGTCTTCATTTGGACACCTAAAGACAATTAATTCACACATGAAATACACATTTCACACGTACATCACAAATGCACACTAAATCATTTAACGACAGACTCGCTCTTAATATTATTTAAAACACTCACTCTTAGTTGTACTAAGAAAGATAGAATTATGTATGAAAAGTTATCTTAAATATTATTGCATTATTTTGGGCTATAATTGTAACCTTAGGTTGATAAGAAAATAACTTAGCATTGATTTAAAGTTTAGGTTTATTTTATTAACTTGACAATAACTTAACACCAACCTCAAAATTGTGAAACAACCTTTCACTGCCAGGACACTCGAAGCAATGAGTGCAGACCACGAGGCAACCCTGCACGGGCGCATGAAACGCACGTACGCGTGCTGTGACGCTGTGCTAAAGATAGCACAGGAAAATACCAACAAGAGAATCCCCTCCACCAGACCTGCACAACAGTGTCATGCAACTAACAAAGAAAATAAACGATTTTTATTGAAGGATTTTTTAAATTGTTTTTCTTAAAATTGATTTACATACATATTAAAATAAAACCCTGTTACATATACATCTGTAAATCTGGTGACGTTACATAAGTATTAATCAGATAATGAAAAATAAATTATGTACTTCAAACTGAGATGATTACAATTCAATCTGCCAAGCTTTGAAGCTTGATAATGATACAGCAATGACCTTTATCTTGAAAATTATTTACCGACACTTACACTTACTTGACAAGCAAGTCTATGGAAAAAAATCCTGGCACGGGTCTGTACACACAATTTCATAACGTGATAGTCAACAACACTTGACCTGACATACAGCATGTAAGATAAGAAGTTAGTCAAGTGACACCAACCCTCCGCCCTTGTGAGAGACAGGTGATATTGATTAGCTTGACTGGCTGGGCTCATACTGTACATGTAAGTCTTTTACATCTCATAATGGATGTTAGTTCCTAGCATTATACCTTGAAACGTGTGATGTGTGATATTAATGTTAACATTGTATGTATGGCATATAGCAGCGGCTAAGGTTTAACCACGCAGTTTATTGATCAAGCATTTTGACAATATATTATACTCCGATAGATGTGCATTGTTATTGAATGATTGAAAACAGATAAATTTCATCTTCATGGTAATAATGATTGACGCTAAATGTGTCGAATAAGGACATGAATTGTAAAACGCAAATTGTCAAAGGTTAAATTAGTCATCCAATCCTACTTTCACTTTCGGTTTATCAGGAAAATTTAAAGAGCCTCTTCTTGAATTGTTCGAGGTTGCCCATGCCAAACTATAGCAATATGGTAGTATCATTTGATCAAAAGGTATCAGCTGTACTTGAAAAGTATCATTTCACAGAAAATTCACGTTGTATACTGAGGGTGGGAAGGTATGAAGTTGGGATTATGATCGAAAACTTGACGTGATGCGTGTCAATGTATCAAACGCATAATTTGAAACTCAGCACTCAATCAGTATGACAGTTACAAGTTGTTATAATGACGTCACTCTATGGCGTTAAAAATGGATCATTTTAAAGGGGCAGTAGCACGTTTTTTGAAAAAAATTTATTTTCAGTTTTTCACAGAAAATTGTACGTTAACGCTAAATGTATTATTGTTATAGTGTCAAAAATCCCATTGCGCAAATCAATCATCCATAGAGAGAACATATTATGAGGATTCACATAAAGTCCATTGACTGTCATTTTTATTTTTAACACCTTTAATTCCTTTTGTGTAAGATAGGGAATCGCATGCCTGAACTTTACATTGACTTTTATATTAGATTATTTACTGCTTTATTTTGTTTTAATACATTGTCTTTCAATTAGAACCATTTATTTTCATTTTCCTGACATCACCTTATGTTACCCCTAAAAACGTGTTACCACCCCTTTATAATCCATTACTTATTGACTGTCCCGGAAATGATGGATCTCAGGTTTTGAAGATTTATTTTCAATATATAGTGTACCCGAGGTACTATTTCACATAAGTCCAAATAGGATATTTAAGGGACAGTAGCACGTTTTTTGATAATTTTATATTTTAAATATTTCCCTGATAATTGTAAGTGAATGTTATATGTATTATTTTGACAGTGTCAAAATCTCATTTCACAAGCTAGTCAGCCACTATCAGAGGACAAAGTAATGAAGATTAACATAAAATCCATTGGCGGCCGTTTTGTGTGAACACCTTTAATTCATTTTGTGTAAGAAAAGGGAATTGCATTGCTAAACTTTGCGTTATATATTTGAATTATGTATGCTTCCGTCCGTCCGTCCGTCCGTCCGTAAACTTTGTGGAATTTCGACTTCTTCTCCAGAACCATAAGGCCTGGAAAGCTGAAACTTTGTGTACAGACTCCTTGGCTAGTGAGGATTATAATTGTAGCTTTGGTGGCCCTGTGACCCTAATGAGGGTCACAGGGACCACGCCCTAAAAACCTATTTGCATCTTTGTCTCCAGAACCATGAGGCCTAGAATGCTGAAACTTTGTGTACTGACTCCTTTGCTAGTGAGGATAATAAATTGTAGCCTTGGTGACCCTGTTGTCCCTAATAAAGGCAACAGGAACGTCCTTCAAATATAAACTGAAGTACAAAAGAAAGTACACACCCGCAGATTTTCATATTATTTCATATTCATTTACAAAGTAGCATTTTTTTATGCTCTATCCTAATGTTAAGAACGGAAACAATGAAATTATATCGTCAAAACACATCAGAGGCATGTCAGCTCAGGTAAAAGTGATTTTTTTGAAAATCACGTTTTTTTCAATTTCTACATGACATGAGCGCCCTAAGAGTATAAAAACCACTGAATTCTACCATTCACTACTAGTGTTCCGAAAAAAGCACGAGAGCACGTCAGGTTTAACAGAGTTTCAAACAGCCAAATTGCCAGAAGGTTTGGCTACACAAGACAAACGGTCATTCGACTGCTTCAACGTCATAACCAGACTGGCCAGACATCGGACTGTCCTAGAAGTGGAAGACCGAGGGTGACGACCCCCGCTGAACACTGCATCTGCGCATCAGATTCGTCACAATGGAGTCAACGGCATCGACGGCGTTAGGACACCACATCAGCAGAAACACTGTCATGAGACGTCTTCGAGCTGCCGGTATTCGGGCTTACCAACCGTTCCTCGGAATGACCCTGACTCGCGAACATCGCCTGGAGCGTCTACACTGGGCAAGGAGAGTGAGACGCTGGCAACGTCGTGATTGGGCAAGAGTGATCTTCAGCGACGAAAAGCGATTCAACCTCTTCACAGCAGACGGCAGAGTGAGCATTTAAAGGCGTAGAGGCGAGAAACAGGCTGCAGCGTGTGTCCAAGAAGTGGTACCCTATGGCGGTGGCAGCGTCATGGTCTGTGGCGGGATCTGCGGCGACCAGAAGACCGATTTGGTGACAATTCGTCAGACCCTTTCAGGCCAGAGATACAGGGATCAAGGGTTGCAGCCTGTGGTTGTCCCCTTCATACAGAGGCAGCACCAAGGGATGATTTACCAACACGATAACGTCAGACCACAAACTGCCAGGATCACCATGGACTTCCTCAACCAACAAAACATCCAGGTTTTGCCTTGGCCATCTCGCTCCCCTGATTATCCCCCATCGAGCATCTTTGGGACCATTTGGGAAGACGCCTTAGACGTCGCCCAAAGCAGCCAGTCAACCTACAACAGCTGGAACAGGCACTACATGAACAGTGGCAACATATCCATAATAACGTCATCCGACGTCTGACTTTCTCAATGAGGAGACGTGTCTTTGCTTGCATTAACAGTAATGGGGTCACACCCAATACTAACTCCTCATTTATGGACATCAGACCACGGAATGTTGCAGAAACAATGAGTGCTTATTTCCAACATATGTCACCCTTCAAATAACTTTTATTTTTTTTGTTTGCTATGCGATGCTTAAAATACATTCGACTAACAGACCAATCAGATCGCCCTAGAGGCATTTGGTGCGGAGTAACGTTCACCCCAGAGGTTTCTGCGGTCGTTTTACGAATTTAAATAGATATAAAAGTTATTTGAAGGGTGACATGTGTTGGAAATTAGCCAATTTTTGGGGGGAAATGTATAACTGAGAGGTTCTTGTGTATGTGTATGAGATTTCACCAATTTGAAGCGATAATTTTGACGTAACTCGGAAGCGAGTCGAGATCGAAAAGATGGATGCGTTTATTCCTTTACTGAATTATATAGAGGGGTGGGTCTTTCTTATCTACGTTTTACCTACATTTTATTTACGATATCGGGTTCCTGTGCAATAGAGGCCCCCTCAAGTTTGATCAATGGACTTAACCAATATGACATCATTTATCTCGCGCATGGTTGTATCGTCAAATAAAGCACATCGTCGGTCCCTTTGTCCGCCATTGTTTTAATGCTGTGGGTATCTTATATTTGCATATAGCAATGTGCACATAGGCAGACAACATAAAATATTGAAATAGTATTGTCAGGCATTTTTCTGAACAAAAATTGTAAACTGACATAGGATGATAATAAGCTATCATGATTGTTTAATTTGAAACTAGGAATATGTCTTTAGTTGACAAGGCTTACAAAATACAATGTAGTGCAGGATATTTACAGAACCTTCCCACAACACACTTTATCATAACTTCAATTTATCTACATACAAAACCTGTACAAAATATAGTTAATTTTGGCTGAAATGTTTTAATGTATTAATGTCATTTTAATTCAAAACTGTATAAATTTGGTATTTGTTGCATGGGCTGATTTTGAAAAAAAAAAACCATGCCCTTGAACTTCAAATGAATTATGACATAATACTATTTTATGTCTTAGAATTGTAAATCATTTTTCAGATGCTCTGCAGATTTAAAGTGACCTACCCAAGAACGTTCTGAAATGGCAGGACAGCCTGGTTGGTCGCCACAAACTTTTTCAAGCGATGGTCCAGATCACAGAGATCAAGGATATATGCATGGAAACCAAGGTCAAACCAATTACTATCAGGGAGGATATGTACCTCCTTCACAGTATCCCCAGCATGGACCTCAAACACATTATCAAGGTTCACAATTCAACCAAACACAATATGAACCTCCCCAAGGACAAGGTCCAATTAAATATCCACATCCTCAATATGGACCCTCCGAGGGACAGGGTTCACCATTCAAATATCCACAAAATGGACCACATGGACAAAGTAAAGCAATAAACTTCTATGAAGGTGGACATACCCAAGAACTATGTTTACCACCCTACCCAAATGGATCTCCTCTAGGACAAGCTCCAGCATCAATCAACTACCAAGTTGGACCTGCCCCGGCACAAGGCTCCCAACTCGCCCCACAAAATGGACCTCCCAAAGGGCAAGGTGCTTTTTTAACATCGAATGTTCAACAGAGTCAGAATCCATATCACAACCAATATCCAACAAAACAAAACCAAACTATAAGTCAAGCAACTCATTCTACTATGCCAAGTCATGGGGATGACCAAAAGATCAGTGGAAGCAGAAGACCTGGTGAAACAGAGGTTGATGAGGATTTATATGGTCAGGGAAATGGCATCAAAATGAGACCCAAAGGTCAAGGACATCAACATGATGTTACCCAAACAGGAACAACATCCACTGAAGACCAGATGACAGAAGACATCCATTTCTACAAAGACAGATTCTTGCTGTCAGGTTTAAACAAGAAGATTAGAGATGAAACTCTTAGAGACTTTGTAGAAGTGTGCAGTGGTGAAGAAGTGAAGAAGATAGAATATTCATGTGATATGTCTGAAGCTGTTGTAACACTTGTCAGCGATACAGAAACAATTCAGGGTAAGAACAATGACTGGTTACAAGAGATATATGTGTTAACTTAAACTAGGTTCAAAAGCAATATCACACTATTACAAGGATATTGAAGAATAAACGAAACAAGATATTATCAACGTGGTATATAATATCTTAGAAAATTTGTAAAATGCATACAATATCACTTCATTTGGTCTTACAATGAATAGATCAATTATATAAAAGATCAATTCACAACACACATTTTGAAATGGGTTGGTTATGTTTAAAATCTTTATGTTGTAAAATCTTTAACAGTATGTCAAAAAAATTAAAATGGCAACCCGAACACCGATAGATGCTCCACATAAACAGCATAGTTCATATTCTTTTCTTCTTCCTCCATTTTGTTTTCTTTTACTTCTTATTCTCTTCCTTCCTCATATTTTTCATTCCCTTTTTAAAATATTCACTCCTACAAAATGAATATTTTTTATGTGACCATTTTCTAGATTGGCGAAGGATAAAATCAGGCATTGCCAAGCGCCCTCTAAATGGAAGCAACTTAGGGTTCCAGAGACTACCAATAAGCTGCAAGATCTGTGTGTTGCATTTCCATAGAGATAATCGCAATCTACCTCTCGTTGATTACTTTGAGAATAAAAACTCTGGCAATATGTCCAATTCAGCAGTTGATGTGAAGATACTTGATGAGATTTCAGTTGTCACATTTGACAATTGTTCAGGTAAATGATTCTACTTAAATAAAATGGTAGAGCAATATTGTGCTTTACTACTCAATTGTTGAGGATATCATTGTTTAATAAATCTACAAAGTTCTTATACACTGTTTAATAACATTGTGTGCTGACCAAATGACGTGACGTCATGATGACATCATAAATGTTAAGCATGGCGTCACAATGTTAAAATGTTTCTAAAAATATCTGCCAATGTACTTCAGTGAGTCATAAATAAAATACTAAATTCAGTCCTGTTCAATAATATTTCCATGAAACTCGTGAATGGTATGGGTATTTAACTCACTAACGTTCTTTAAATACCAAACCACTCATTCGTTAAATAGAAATGCTATTAAGCAGGAAGTCGTTAAGTATTCTCTATTTATGACACTCCTTGACCAAGTTTATTACAAGTGATACCTTAGATAGTGATGGTGATATATGCACTTTTGCAATGGGCTTTCTCCATACTGGGAATGCTCAAATGACAGATATTTAATCATTATCCTGAATGAATAAGACTTTTGATGCTGCTATTTAGCGGTTAGCCTGATTGCAAAGGTCCATGAATTCCCTTGTTCGGGTACCAGTTTGTACAACTGGTTAACCATCTTATTCTCAACAACTTCCGCTGATTGTTGCAATGAGTATTCCTTGAATTAATTCTATAAAATGCTTTAAATTCTTCTCTACCATAGAGTTTGTGTTCTTTGTGTGTCTTTTAGCGGTGGACCAGGTTCTCTCCAACAAGGACCACACAGTGAGTGGACACAGCCTTGTTGTAACAGCTTTCTATGATGCGTTGGGACCAGTGAAGCAACCCGCACCAAAGATGAAAGAAGAAACATTTAGGTAAATTAAGTCACTAGTAACCTCACCACAGACAAATCAAGACATTTCAAACCAAGAGCAATAAATGCAACCTTACAAAGTAGTTATGATTATTATTATGAAAATGTGTCATATTACAATATCGTTCATGTTTCTTGAAAGAAAGGTGATCCAAGAGACAAAGTTGTTTTGGAATTTCCTTAAGTAGTTCAAGCAGGAGGGTGAAAATGACTTTTCAGGCTGGTTTTATGGCATCTTACAGTAAATATGCACGAACAAGTCCATGTCCAAGAGGGTTTATATGTTTATATGTCTATCAGGTTTCTTCATTCAATATTCTATTTACTTAAATGCTGAACATTTTGCCAAAGAGACATGTTGAAAAAAAATTGAACAGCAATAAAATAAACATGTCATACTCTGATATATGAAAATAATGAATATTTTAGAAATAACAAAACACATGTCTATAAAAAAACACAATTTCAATAAACTTTTTTTTTTACAAAAGAATGCATTGAAATAGAAGTTCGATCTTTTGACTTGATGTACAGTGCCTGGCCAAAAGTTAGCCATCAAAATTGACGCCGTATTTCGTTCTTTGAATGGCGCTTCCGTCAGCCATGTTGATGACTCACTTTTGGCCAGGTACTGTATCCTTTGCTCAGTTTTCTTAACAACTTGACATTTGATTAATTTGTCCTTACATTAGCACAGAGTAATTATGCTTCTTTCGATTTTCAACCGACTCCGTGAGACACAGCAAATTTTGAACGTACCAGATGAACTCTTTTTATAGAAAACTGCTTCAGTTAATAGTGTGTGGATCATCAACTAGGCGTCTCTTCAAACATAGCGTCACCGTGGTGCTTATGTAAGGGAAGGGTCAGACCTTTTTTCAAACATGTTTTAGCAACCAAAGTTTCCTCCTTTGTGAACAGTTGTGACAGTGGAGACATGATGATTCATAGACTGTAATTAGAGATGGCGTTATTCTGAAGATCTGTTTGATAAAGTTTGAAAGCTATATTTTAAATGATATTATTCACTGACGTCCCTTGACAGATAGGTGGTTGTGCTCCTTTTTGTCTAGCAAATGACTTTAATCTAACAAATGTGTATCCTATCTTCTGTCTATGACTCATACAAGCCCTTTATGGTTTATCAGGTCTGTCAATCCGTCCATCCGTCACTCTGTCCATCCGTAAACTTTTCACATTTTCGACTTCTTCTCCAGAACCAATGACTCTGGAGAGCTGAACTGTAGAGAGCTGAACTTAATGTGCAGACTCCTTTGCAAATGGGGATTCTAAATTGTAGATTTCGTGACCCCATGACCCCAAATGGGGTCACAGTGGTTAAAACTTTAAAAATCTATTTTCATCTTCTTCTCCAGTTTCAAAAGGTCTAACGAGCTGAAAAGTTATGTGTAAACTCCTTTTGTCAATGAGGCTTCTTAATTTTAGGTTTGGTGACCCCTTGACCCAAAAAATGGGGTCACAGGGGTCAAAACCTTAAAAATCTATTTTCATCTTCGTCTCCAGTTTCAAAAGGTCTAAAGAGCTGAAAAGTTGTGTGTAGACTCTTTGGCCAGTGGGGATTCTGAATTGTAGATTTGTGATCCAATGCATCACCCCAAATGGGGTCATAGGGGTCAAAACCTCAAACACCTATTTCCATCAAAAGTCTGATGAGCTAAAGAGCCAATGGCTCTATTTTTGTCTCATGTTATCCCCTTTTAGCTCATCTGGCTTGTCAAGGCCAATATACTTATTGCATAGCATGGTGTCCAGTGTCCGTCCGTCCATCCGCCCATCCATCAATAAACCTTGTGCATTTACAACTTCTTCTCCAGAACCATAAGTCCTAGAAAGCTGAAAATTTGTGTAGAGACGCCTTGACTAGTGAGGATAAATAATTTATTGATGTTATAAACACAGGGGCCACACCTTATTTTCATCATCTTCTCCAGAACCAAAAGACCGATCCTTGATAATCCAGCACTTTCCTTTCCTAGTCTACACTAGAGTAGTGGAATGAAAACGTTTGCCTATATCCAAGGAATGCGTTTATATGGACAGAGGCTAGGATCAGGATTACTTGTCTAAATAAAATAATAATCAATAATGCATTTTTCATCGATTTTGTGTTACCAAACAGTCAAATGAAAAGTTTCAATGTATTGAACGTATCGAGTGTTTGCATCAATCAGTATTTTTATTTTATTTTTTAATTTGCGTTGTTTTTCTGTCTCAGCCAACTTGGTGAAACCATTTGTCAACCTTGGTCTTTAATGTAATATAAGTGTAACAAACTTGGTAGCTTATTGTTCATCAAGATGATGATGTAATGCTGAGGTTTATATGATGCAAAATGAGTAAAGAACCACAATTATATTACAGCGATTCCAGAGCTATGGCGAAAATGATATATAGAAAGCAAGGACTGGATTGTCGACTGTCCAGTCAAGATATCACCAACCTTAAAGCGAATGCTGTTGTTGTGGGCGAGGCACCAAGACTTGATAAAGAGAGCCTTGTGATAAAGACTTTGATCGATAAAATACCCATGTTCAGGGAAAGGCGGATGGAGTTTAAGGGTGTTCACAGCTTTCTGGATCTGTGGAGCGTAAAGCATTCCTATCTTGGAGAAGGGCGACAATGAAATATGGGTAAAGAACATGACAAAAGTCTACCATCGGGTCTTCAGACAAGCTGAAAACATCAGCGCTCCTAGAATAGTTCTTCCCTTAATGGGAACAGGTTTGTTATTTTCTTTGACATGTCATGCCATCTGCATAAACGAAATTTGATTATTGTCAATGGAAAACTATGAATTGTAAATGCATTCTATGATGTAATACATCAACAAATGTTTAGAAGATTTTTCTGTTTCTTGCTTAGTTAACGTTATTGCTTATTCAGGTACCACTTAGTTAAAGCAACATATGCTAATAATTCTAGAATTGATAGTAGTTAAGCTCAAATGCGATGTTTAAAACACTGAAAGGTCCTTCCTTCAACCAATATGGCTTCTCCAGTATATGCAAACATGGTTTAAGCCATCAAATGTTTCACTGCTTGGGGATATTTAAAGAATCGGAGAAAAAAGCACTTTTGTAACAGATGTTACCTTGCAGACAGTACTTAAAAACCATTGTTAATGGGTATGTATCAACATTTAGTAATCTCAAACACTAACAGTGATGTTGTATTATCATTTATCAAGGTGTGGCGGCTTCTGCTGATAACTCTCTTGCTGTCAGGGCGCTGGTGGCTTCCGTTCTCTCCTACATTCCACGAGGACACCTCACTATCATAGTTGTCAGCAAAGACAAAAAGATTTTGGACGAGACGGAAACACAGTTCTTATATCAACGTCAATATCCTGAGAAACAGAAGGGTATTATAGAAAGAGCATCAATGTTTATTACTGAATGTCGGGAACCTTTTCCACATCGATCATTTCAGCCACCAGAAAGGAATGCACAACATAAAGTAGCAGATAGGGAGAAGAATAAGGGCCAAACAAGATTTGCAACGGATAAAGAACTGCAACAGGTCTTGAAGCAATCAGCTCAAGAAGCGAAGAACAATATAAAACCAGTACATCGTCAAGCAAGATCTGAAACCAGAGACCATTACAAGGACAGACCATATTCAAAATATTCAAATGACGATTATGATCTACAGAGAGCAATTGAACTATCCAAGAAAGAAACAGGTTCTGTGGTTTCTCCAGGTCCTACACCTGATTCAGCAGCAACACTGAGAGAAGACACCAGCATGGGTGATGAGATCACTTGCCCCATCTGTCTTTGTTGTATTTCTGACCCAAAACAGCTGGACAAGTGTGGTCACTTGTTCTGCAGGGTTTGTATAGAGCGCAGGTTCCGCGACTTCAAGCCAGTCTGTCCTAGCTGCAACATGGTGTACGGGGTGATAACAGGGAACCAGCCTGACGGACTGATGGACGTGGGCTTCAGTGGGGAACATCTTCCTGGGTATGAGACGTACGGGACCATCACCATCACTTACAGTTTTCCAAATGGTAGACAAAAGGTTTGAATAATTTAAATATAGTCTAAATTTTAAATGTTTTTATGGCAATTTGATATTTTTACCAGCCCCGTCTAAGGACGGGGCTGCTTTCAGTATTTGTGCAGTTTCCGCCGCCGCCACGCTCATACTAATGGCTATAACTTTTTTCTACTAAGCTTTCCAGAACTTGTATTCATAACTTACTGCTTATACCTCGGGGGAACGATTTTGACATGTTCACTTTCAAGGTCAAAGGTCAAGGTCACGAGCTATAAAATCACTAAAAAATTCCTTGTAAACGCGATAACTTGAAAAGGTTTTGTGCTATGAAGCTCTAACTTGGTATATATCATCCTTGGAAGAGTAAACAATTTTGAAAAGGTTTTCGCTACAATCTGTCCAAGGTCAAGGTCACAGCAAGGTCACTACTTTAGCATGGTTTTGCGAAAATGCTTTATTTTAACAATGAACACTTTTAATCAATAGATGATTGTTATACTCAATGAAAAGTGTTCATTGATTGTGTAACCTTGAAGGTCAAAGGTCAAGGTCATGAGATTTGTGTTAGTGCAATGTGCAACTAATTTGGATATAACTTAATCCCATTAAGCTTTTCAGAACTCATGAACATGTATAAGTGTTTACACCTCTGGGGAATTACAATGACATGTTCACTTTCAAGGTCAAAGGTCAAGGTCACAGCAACGTCAACATATATTGAGAAAATGGATTATTTGAACTTTTAGCACTTTAATTCGTTACATTAATGTTATATTCAATGAAATGTATCCATTGATTGCGTGACCTTGAGTGTCAAAAGTCCCACAAACGCTAATCTAGTTTGAAACATGTACTTAGAAATATTAACATGAATTACATGCATTCTATTCGAGTCTGAGTAAAGATGATGATTAAGATTTTCTGCATTAGTTATCATTACATATTTAAAGGCAGGAGACCCAAGTCCCGGACAACCCTACAAGGGGACGACCCGCCGTGCTTATCTTCCAGCCAATACTGAAGGGAAGGAAATCTTGGCACTGTTGAAGACAGCTTTTGAGAGGAGACTGACTTTCACTATTGGTCGTTCAATCACAACGGGACAGGATGGGGTGGTGACTTGGAATGACATCCATCACAAGACCAACGTTTATGGGGGACCCACAAGGTAAAATGTGGGGTTACCTCTCTCTTTAAAAATCTTATTATATTGAACATTCTTCTAGTTAGAACTCCTTCCCTCTTTTCAATAGGTGACTGAAAATTCATTAAAACACAACGATTGTAAAATATTATATATATATTTCTTATCATATGGTCCCTTTTTAGCTCATCTTCTCAAGAAGCAAAAGGCCTAGAAAGCTGAATATTTTTTAACAGACATCTTGACTAAGTAGGATTATGATTAAAACTTTTGTGGCCCTGTGGCCCCTAATAAGTGTTACAGGGGCCACGCCCTTAAAACCTATTTACATCTTTTTCTTCAGAAGCATAAAACCTAGAGAGTTGAAGCTGTGTTTACAGACTCCTTGACTAGTGAGGATTATAATTTATAGCTTTCGTGTTCCTGTGGCCCCTAATTAGGGTCACAGGGCCACGCCCTTTAAACCTTTTTTTCATCTTCTTTTCCAGAAGCCTAAGGCCTAGTAACTTTGTGGTATTTCCATGTCTGTATTGATTACAGGTATCTGGAATCACATCGCAAATATACTTAATTCTAGGATTTGTGACCCTGTGATCAAAGGGGGTAACCCTACAGCAAAATTATGTAAGCCTGATGAGCTACAGAGCCAATGGCTCTATTTGTTCTTATTAACTGTAACAACCTAGATACTCTTTTGCTATATAATTAGGAGCATTCAGAAAATACTGATCAATGCGTACGATAAAGTATCCAACTTGTTGTTTGTTTCAGGTATGGGTATCCTGATCCAACATATCTGTCCAGAGTTAGAGACGAGCTTGCAAGCAAAGGTGTCACCAGATCAACTGGACCAAGCTCAACTAGACAGCAAACATCCCAAAGGGAGATTCGCAACATCACACTCAAAGAACTGACTGAGAGTTCTAATAACCATGTTAAAGGAAACAGGAAAACTTACAAAGAACAACCTAAAGTACATCATCAATTTGACGACGCCTCTTTCAGCATGTTGAACAGGTCAGTTCTTGATGACGCCATTGATAACAAAACATCAGAACAGACACTGTCAGATCAAGATTTAGCAACCTGTGGTTATATTGTTGAGATACAGGGCTGCTCACAGAAACCAACAAAAGAATCGATGAGCACTCCAAGGATTTCAGACAAAGTAAGTGTGACATATTGAACATGGAAAGTTAAATTTTATTTTTGGATGTCTGAGATTCAAAACATGAACTTAAAAGCCATAATGGTAACAAGGAAACTACAATGTGTTCACTATATTATCAAAAATAACATGGATATGAATATTGATATTGATAAAAAAATGATATTGCAGAGCTGGATAACTAAACCAGCATCAACGCTCTCTTTTGATCGAGTCTTGAGGAGTGGACAGCAAAGCCATCAAAGTAAGACGTTTTTGAACTCAATGAATCTGTGGCATCATACATCCTGAGAATGAGAAAGTATTATATGGGTATTTTCATATCACATTCGGTGTAAAGCTCTCTGACTGATATTGGGGTCTCAGGTTGATACCGAATGTGATATGAAAATACCCATTTCATACTATTTTTATCATATATACTTACCAAACAAACAACAAAAATAATTGCAACATTTTCAAACTTTAATTCATAACATAAACATATGGCTGATTTTATCTGTTTGGCTTAAGCTTAGGGAACACATCCTACCGATTACATTAAAGGGGGTCTGCAACCTGAATTTTTAACTTCCAGTGTTTTATTAGCAGGGCCCCGAAAGAGTCGTAAATACTCGGTAGGGACGAAATCGTTTGGTTGCGAACCGCTTACAGCTCACAGCCGGTACCAAGTTTGTGTCATGTGACCCCCCTTACCCGTCTGGATGCTTTAAGTCTAATTGAATAAACAAATAAAGACATGACAAGGTGCTGGTTGGGCAAAATTTAATACACAGTCGAACAGGATACAAATTAACCAAAATATAGATTTTTAAGGAAATATAGGGGGAAATATGTCCCTCTTAATAAGTAAGAAGTGAGAAAAAGAAGTAGCAAACCCTATCACATCAGTAAGCCTACTGGGTGGGATGGGTGGGGAAAAGATTTGCTGATGCGCTAACTGCCGTTGCGTCTGGCGGCGGCCATGTTTGTACAAGGGAAGTGACGTTATGGCAAAAGGTAGATAACTCTAGATGAATTAATTGTTGAGGGGGCATATCAAAAACCCTAAAATGTATTTTACATAATAAAATATCAATTTAGTCTAATTGAATAAACAAATAAAGACATGACAAGGTGCTGGTTGGGCAAAATTTAATACACAGTCGAACAGGATACAAATTAACCAAAATATAGATTTTTAAGGAAATATAGGGGGGAAATATGTCCCTCCAAAATACCCCAACCAGCACCTTAGGTAATGTTAAAGGGAAGAAAGAAACACAACATATATACATATGAGTCTAATTATTTTCTACAAGTGAGTAGGTAACAACTTGCCAAATTTCAAAGTATTGTTCATACGTCTCGGCACACTGTCATCATAGTAACGTTTAAAGGCACAGGAGGACTAGTCACTTAGTGTCTGTATCTCATCATCATTGCAGCCTATGAGACTAGCCCAGGTCGCTCCTCGACGCCTGAAGGAGTGTCCAGCATAACCAGCTGGGTCAACACCAGTGTCGGCGATGAGCATTTTCAGTCTGTTAGTGAACGAGTCATATCTTAACGGTCCATTGTCCCCTGTGCAAAATAAAGGTTCAAGCATGCTTTGAGCACAGTTTGTATCATCAGTTGTGTGACGTAGCATGTTTTCCATAGCGGTGGCTGGACACAGGGGGTGGCCAGGTAGTTCTGGAAGTGTCACATACAGAGATCTCTCACGATACTGAATTGTTTTAGTCCGTCGCAGCTGTAGCAGATAGCCCAACCTACAGGGCATTGCATCAAGATGACGTAGGTGTTTATCTGAATCAAACACCCCTTTCACAAGTAGATTCCCTGGCCTCAGTAAGCCAAAGAAAGCAGTTAAACAAACAGACCAAAACAGTTTGTCTTGGCCGAGAGTTAAGTTTAGTCTGTCTCGTATGTGCAAAAGTAGTTCAGGTGTAATGGGTTGAACACAAAGCTGACCAGTGCCCAGTTCACGTTTTAAACCAGACCACAGTTGTGAGAGCTCCCAGTTCTCCTTAGTGGGGTCAGGAAGATGAGATGCCTTGTGCAACACAGATATGATATTGACATAACATTTAATAGTGTGAAATTTAAATTTTTTCACATCAGCCAGGTACACAATATAGAGTTTGACTCTGTCTGGGGAAGCAGGCACTGGGTCCCATCGCATCTTGTCACAGAATTCGATATAGCATCTCACATGGCTTTGGTAAGTTTTCTTTGTACTTTCCGCCCAATCTTTCCCCACATAGAATTGCACTCTTCCCCATAGGATCTGGTGGTTTTCTTGGCCATCTGGAATATAGGAATGCAGGGGACATGTGAGAGAGGAGCTCAGACACATTTAAATTTCCAAGTGATAGGAAAGTATACAGTTCTTCAAATTGTCCTTTTTCATGTAGTCGGGAGCAGGCATCTGCAATCACGTTAGTTTTACCTGGGATGTAACGTGCACTAAATTGAAAATTATACACCCCACTCACAAAATTCAGTGCTCTTAAGAAGGACATAATAGAATTAAACGGTAAAGTACCTTTATTCAAGACACTTTTGGCGGTGACGTTGTCAGTAAGAATAATCACTTTCCTATTTCGAAAACTTGGAGCCCACCTAAACAAAGCCCATATCACTGCCATTACTTCCTTGTAATTTATATGCCACGAAGAGACCAAAGGAAGTCCATCGCCCAGTTCACATAGAAGTAGTCACTAGCGTAAATACCGGCTCCCCCTACACAACAGGCATCTGTCTGCATGCAAGTGATATGGCTTTTGTCAAGAATATGTCTTGTGCCATTGAATACACACAAATATTGTTTCCACCAGTTAAGGTCACCTCGGAATTTATCATCTAGCAATACTTTGTGTTTTGCACGTTTGGGACGACCGATGAGGTCTATGATCCGACGAAGAAACGTGCGGCCACTATGGATCACATTACACGCCCAGTTCAAGCTACCTGCAAGGGACTGGAGGTCACGTTTTGATGCTCTTTTACGTGTAACAAATGAGTTTATTAATGAAAGCAGGTCTCTTATCTTCTCACTGTCTAAAAGAAAGAGACGAGGCGACAGTGTCAACTTTTGTACCCAGAAAAACAAGACTTTGAGATGGTCCCTCGACTTTTTTACAGTTAATCCGGAAATCTAATTTTCTGAGCGTTTCACAAAACAGATTCAGGGAATGCAGACATTCATTGTATGTTTTGGAAACCAATAAAAAGTCATCTAGATAGGTAATCACATTAATTTTATATTCACAGTACATGATCCTGCACACAGCCTATGTGAGTGTCTGAAATATAAGCGGGCTTTTGGCTGCCCCAAATGGCAATTTAGTATCATAGAGATATGTAGAGTGCTCGTCTCCTGAGAATTGCCAGTGCAGACCTGTAAAGGGGTCATTCGATGGGTGAATATTGACTGATCTATAAGCTTTGCTTAAGTCTACTTTAGCTAAATAACAGTTCGGAGATATCAGCTTCACAGCAGAATTTAAGTCCATGTAGGAGCAGGAACAATTAGAGGTAAAGTAATTCAAACACTCTCCCTCGGGTTTACTTGCATCGTGAATGAGTCTCACTGATCCATCTTTCTTTGGTATAGCACCTAAAGCACTACATATTCTTGGTTTCTGATTCGTTATCACATAATTACCATGCACAATTTCTTCACGAAGTTGCTTTTCAACAGCGGCCTTGTGTTGAAAAGCAGAATTATAAGTATTAACGAGAACGGGGACATTGTTAACAGGAACAGATGAAACATCAATAATACTAAAACCATCCCTCACACCATCCAGTATAAACTGTCGATCAGGGTCGTCTTCTGGAAGTAAATAGCTCCATGCACTATAGTTCAGGTTAAAATCGTCGGCATTGACATGCTTATCGGACGGAGTTTGGAGGGTAACAGTTAGTAGTTTTTTCGGTACTTGCGGTACATGGGGGTATGGATTACCCATGGGTGCTGGGGGTACATTTGTTTCGTGAGTTTTTGCATTGTGTTGGCCGGAGACACAATAAGCACAATTGTGTGATAAGCGACAATCCCTACTGTAGCCCCCAGGGAAAGTTTTCTTCCACCTGCTTGAGCCTATACTCAGAATCATACTGAAGGACACTTTTCCAAGTGTATTTGCCGGCTTAGCGAAATATATCCTTAGTGTACTTATATTAATGTAACCTTTGAGTTGCTCCCCTTGAAGGTTATTTTCACGCATACGGCACTCCATTATGCTATTGTTTGCATAGCCCCCCCGGTTAATGTTTATGTCCCTATCACGTGCCCCAGCATCTATAGAGTCAATAGCACCCTCTGTTAAAGCGTCCCAGGTAAAGCCTGATATTCTCAGGGGTTTACAGTTCATAGCTTTTGCATGGACTTTGGTCGACAAGAATGCTTGCGGTGTGGCGTCAAATGGGTTTGTCCTTGACCTTGATCCGTCCCCGATTGCCTGTTCTGCAGTGTTCGGATCCTGTAAAAGGCTTGATTTTTCTGTCTGCAATGCACCAAGTGTCCTCTCAAGCCGCAGACATTGGAGTTCCTCTTGCAACTCACGGATTTCGGCTTCTAGGACTTGTCCTCTGGAACGGGCATTGTCAGTGTAGGGCCGACGTACCTCGTGCGTCTCGCCTGTTGTCGGGGTGGACGGGAGAGACTCCTTCTCTTCTCTGTAGGAGCTGCTGCATTTTCGCCCCTGCGTTTACACGAGAAGAAGAACGTTTCTCTTGACTGGTTGCCATCGATACTGACGTTGGTTATTCAAAGTAAAAAAGATTTGCTGATGCGCTAACTGCCGTTGCGTCTGGCGGCGGCCATGTTTGTACAAGGGAAGTGACGTTATGGCAAAAGGAAGATAACTCTAGATGAATTAATTGTTGAGGGGGCGTATCAAAAACCCTAAAATGTATTTTACATAATAAAATATCAACTTATTAGCAGCCACGTCTAAGGACGGGGCTGCTATCAGTTTTTGTGAAGTTTCCATCGCCGCCGCCGCCGCCGCCGCCGCCGCTGCCGCACTCGTATAACTAGCTATAACTTTTTTCCACTAAGCTTTCAAGAACTTTTATTCATAACTTACTACTCATACCTCGGTTGAACAATTTTGACGTGTTCGCTTTCAAGGTCAAAGGTCAAGGTCACGAGCTATGTAATCACTCTAAGAATCCCTTGTAAACGCGATAACTTGAAAGCTATGAAGCTCTAACTTGGTATATATCATCCTTAGAAGAGTAAAACTTTTTGAAAAGGTTTTGGCTACAATCCGTCAAAGGTCAAGGTCACAGCGAGGTCATGACTTTAGCATGGTTTAGCGAAAATGCTTTCTTCTAACTATGAACACTTTTAATCAATACATGATTGTTATACTCAATAAAAAGTGTTCATTAATTGTGTTACCTTGAAGGTCAAAGGTCAAGGTCATGAGATATGAGTTATTGCAATGTGCACCTAATTTGGGTATAACTTAATCCCATTAATCTTTTCAGAACTCAAAAACAAGTGTAAATGTTTATACTTCCAGGGAATTATTATGCATGTTCACTCTCAAGGTCAAAGGTCAAGGTCACGAGCTATGTAATCACTCTAAGAATCCCTTGTAAACGCGATAACTTGAAAGCTATGAAGCTCTAACTTGGTATATATCATCCTTAGAAGAGTAAAACTTTTTGAAAAGGTTTTGGCTACAATCCGTCAAAGGTCAAGGTCACAGCGAGGTCATGACTTTAGCATGGTTTAGCGAAAATGCTTTCTTCTAACTATGAACACTTTTAATCAATACATGATTGTTATACTCAATAAAAAGTGTTCATTAATTGTGTGACCTTGAAGGTCAAAGGTCAAGGTCATGAGATATGAGTTATTACAATGTGCACCTAATTTGGGTATAACTTAATCCCATTAATCTTTTCAGAACTCAAAAACAAGTGTAAATGTTTATACTTCCAGGGAATTATTATGCATGTTCACTCTCAAGGTCAAAGGTCAAGGTCACGATTTATAAAATCACTACAAAATTCCTTTTAATCACGATAACTTGAAAAGTGTGTGTGCTATGAAGCTCTTACTTGGTATATATCATCCTTGGAAGAGTAAAAAATGTTGAAAAGGTTTTGGCTACAATCCGTCGAAGGTCAAGGTCACAGCAAGGTCAACATATATTGAGAAATTGGATTATTTTAACTTTTAACACTTTCATTCATTACATTTATGTTTTACTCAATTTAACGTGTTCATTGATTGTGTGACCTTGAGTGTCAAATGTCAAGGTCATGAGAAAATGCCCAATTTGGTGAGGCCTGTAAAAGGCGGAACAGGGTAAGGCGAAACCCCAAGTTTCGGGGCTGCTCTGCTTTTGCGGTGTCCCGCAATCGCTAATCTAGTTAATGATGGTCAATGAGGTTTCACGAGCCAGGCTGTTGATCCCCTTTAAGCTCCCGAGCCTACGCTTCTTGCGACTTTTGACTTCATTTTCTTTCTGGTTGAATTTCCAAACTTGAAAATTAGATTGTATCAAACTTACAAATCCTATCTGTAAGTGACTGCAGCGTTTTCTTCGCGATTTCGTCCAGGTTAAAACTTCAGCTGTACAAAGTAATCTTAACGAAGGGTGTATCGTACATTCAAAACCTCTGTATTTATAAACAAGTATATGAAAAATAGATATTACCATACGAGTCTATTTGTGGATGGTGAATATCCTGCATAATAATAAACATTGTCTTTTCGAGACTTGGCGAACTTTTTACATAATCTTTGTTTCTAATGCAGGATATTTATATGCCAAAACACACTCGCACAATGACGTCTCTATCATAAAATGTTATATTTCAGTTATCGTTAAAAACAATTCCTGATTATGCTATCTACACAGTTGACGTTGTTTCCTGCCTGTTTTAATTTATGTAAATCAACAGTGTATTGACTTAGATAGTAAAGCAACACAATAACATTTTTCCTTATTAACGATGAATCGTTATATTTGCTTGCGGTTCATGATAAAAGTTAGCTATTGAGGAAAAACTAAATCACTCCGTAGAAAAATCATTCGCCTAAACTATGATATCATATTTACATGTTTTTCATAACAATGAAAATCTCATTTGGAGCTCAGAATTGGGATACTCTCTGCGAATTTGTGTAAGCATTAAAGTTGTCCACTTTCGGTGACGTCATCATTATGTGTGTAGGATATACAATGCGTCTCAGTTACTGCAATTGCGTGTGGAGGCTTGGGCGCAACAAGTTTAGGAGAAAAAGTAAAGAATATTTAGTTGTGCGCGACAGGCTTTCAAGCGTATATCAATGCAATAGTGAGATTTCGACATGCGAGGCTTGAGGTTTCAGTCATTTTGGTCTGATTCTCTCTAGGTTCATCAAAAATTTTTTTAAAAAATACAATGAATACAGTAAAAATACTATTAAAAGTATTGAACTTAGAGAGACACACAGGGTTTGTTGATAGGATCACATATGTCAAAATTTGAAATCGATGTTATGAAAATAACAAATTAAAGGTCAATCAGTACATTAGAGCAAAAATACGGCCATTCAAAATCAGGATTTAAATCGTAAACCGGACTATTTGGCTCGAGTGGCGCGCGCAAATTCGCCAAACGTTATTTTGAAACCTTGTCATAAGCTGAAGATATATTCGATTCGATAGTTTTTATAAGGTATTGTAACTAATTGGTAGATTAATTGGATGCATAATTTCGAATATCAAACGTATTTGAGATGTTTTCTTGATTTTTCCATAAAATCAAAATCAAGCGTTTTAGAGATATTATGCTTAAATGGATATATTTGCAAGTCCATTGATGAGATATGAACTTCAATGTGCATATTAGATAATATGTAGCCTCTCAAAACCAAATAAAATTTCAAGAAAGATACTCTGTGTCACTTTAACAAGCAGACAGAGTTGTCTATATCCCCCGCCATTTCGATTATTTGAAATAATAAACCATGACTGGATTTTAGGTATCTACCATTTCTGGTGTTGTAAATTGTCACAACTTACAAATTTATAGAAACAACCAAAAATGATAATCCTAAGAAGTTGAAAACCCTAAAAGGCACATATATACATGATGAATGATCCATGTACCAAGTTCCTTTGCGCTAGCGCTGGGTCTTAATGTTTTTGAGATTTGCTCTGAAAACAAACTTCTAAGATACATTCCCGCACTAAATTATAGTCACAAAAAGATGAAACCCCAAAAGGACCCATCTTTATATAATGAATGATCCATTCACCAAGTTTCGTTGAGGTGGATGTTCCAGCTTTTTAGATTTGCTCCGGAAACGAAATCTTAAGATAATGAAAACTGCCAAAAATAATAATCTCACAAATTTGAAACCCCCCAAAAGGCACCTCATTACATATTGATTGATCCGTATATGTTTCGTTTGTGCTAGGTATTACGGTTTTTGAGATTTGCTCCAGAAATGATATCGGGACAGATGAACGGACGGAGCTCATTTCAGTATCCCCCACCAACTCTGTTGGGCGGAGGATAACTGGAGGAAACCTTGTTGATTTTTCAAACAAAACTAACGAGCCTTAATTAAAAAACACTGAATATGGACATGTGGCTCAAACTGCCTTTTGAACCTGTGAGTAAAATTAGTCTGTCGATTTCATTTATGACAGAGTTTTGGCACTGCTTGGTCGTACATATGGCTAAGGACCATACTATTGTTGTACTGTTTAAGATTACATTTTAAATTGTTAAAAGTTTTTGGAAAAAAACCCGGGTCAACGTTTCTCAATCAGTGTAAATTTGAATTGTTTTTTGTTAATTCAAAAGTATATTCCAATGAAAACATTTCCACTAGAATTAATTATTTTTAGTATTGATATCTTGACAATAAATGCTCATGGAAAATTTAAGAATGTATTTATTCATTGTTGATATCAAGATCATATACTGGACACAATAAGTTGCGGATATTTTTATATTAATGGATGATATATATCATTTATGAGTAATTTTCTGAAAGCACAAGATCATCAGCAGAGCAAGGCATCCTTCAATCAAGGGACGCAATCGTACGCCGATCAAAGGACGCGGACATGTGGGTGATGTTTTATGTTATGGATAGCACAAAGTCCACGGGCATTATCAACAATAAACGGGCAAATCACGAGGGCAAACATCCTTTAACATTGATAATGCCCACGGACTATGTGTTATCTATTATATAAACCGCCAACTAGTTATAATAACATTGATATGACCGATAACGTGAAGGGACTTGAAATAACTGAGGCGGTTGTAAAATATCCAAAAACCCAAACTAAGACCTTTGTTATAAGAGGACCTAACAAAAGAAGTTTGTCGGCGCTGTCAGCAGTCGTCAGTGATTAGAGCGTTGGGTTTAGCGTTCGGCAGTGTAGACTCTGCGGGTTCGAGACGGCATATCCTCAAAACATTTGCAGTGCCAAAATTACATTTGCGATATTTTTTCTGAAAGTGACACTTTGACTTTAACCAAAATCATTAATTACATTGTTCCGAAACAATTATTTGAAGAGGGATATATTATAATAATATCCTGCCTTGCAGGGCGATTATGTTGATAATAACCTGCATCCGAGGGACATTACTCGAATAATTCCCTTGTTGTACGAATCAGAAGGAAATTGAAATATATAAAGACCTCAAAGAACAACGAAGTGACGTCACTAAAGGTTTCAGCAAAATTCAGCAAATCACATAGCTATAGTACATAGAAAGTGTATACAGTATGTTGAAATTGTAGATCAACATATAAAGTATCAACAAATTCATCTTAACAAGTTGCCCGGTCTACATATTTTGAACAACGTGTTTCCAAAGCCACATACCCTATGTCAACCAGTATGGTATGTTGTTATTTTTCGCTCATAAGATAAGTTTCCGGTAAACTTGGTTTGGAAACTCTTGTCAGTTGTTATTTGTGAATTTGTTAAGAGAGAAACGATTGGTCGCATTGGACCAATCCCTGAATTTATAATATAAAAGAATATTCTGTTTTTCATCCCAACTGGAACGTACGTAGAACGACGTCTGTCCTTTAATCTTTCTATTGTCCGTCGATCGACGGTCGTCCCTCACCTGGTGAACACAATATTTATTTATTAACTTTAGATTCACATTTAGCCGATGAGATTATAACATAGGCACTCGTTTGTCAAATTGTTTTGATTGACATTGATGTCAATTATCCAAATTGCTAAACAAACAAAAATTTCAAATTGTTTTGGGAATTTCCATAAAAATAATAATTTCTTGATGATATTTATTAGCGGCATGCATATCCGCCATCACCAGTTATAAAGCCATCTGATATTCGCATGTTGGTTGCTGCAATGTGTTGTCTTAGGTGAGAAGTCCTGAATATGTGACTGTCATGGGTGGAGCCTGGCCAGTTTGCACACAAATTGGCGATTTTTCCTGTCAAAATAATTTCTTTTGTTCTAATTATGCTATTAAAACATTATCATTTTTTTCAAGATAAACAAGAAATTATTTGAAATAAGTTCATAACAATCTGTCAAATATTTTTCTTTTGTCAGCAATCATAATGCAATTATTGTGGTACTGTACATGTCTACGGTACATTTTGATTCAGTCTATAAGTTAAGGATAACATACAAGTAACCGTCCATTCGTGAAAAAGAATGTACGAGCCGCGAAGCGGCGAGTTCATTGTTTTTCTCGAATGGACGGTTACGTGTATGTTATCTGACTTAAAATACAGCCTAGGTTTTTATAACATTTAACATTGGCTTTATGTGATAAATACTCAAATATTTACAGAAATTCAATGAAACAAGAGGCATGGTTCAGTTAAAGTTTCCTTAAAAACCTTTGAGATGCCCAAATCTGATAAACCAGTACATTCTAAATGCACGTGAAAACTGTTCAAAACGTACGCGTCATAACCACCGTGCGAGAACACTCTTAATGCACGTGCGACCCAACTATATAGCCAGTACATTCTTAATGCACGTGCAAATGGTTCTAGACGAGAGTAATCGTTTGGGTTTGGTATAAAAGGGACGTTGTAATTGTTATACCTTGACATTATGTGCGTTAAGTTGGTGCTTCTGGAGGGAGTAGGTATCTTCAATTTGATGATATTGTATCAGACGATGATGTTTCAACACAAGCCACACAGAAAGGGACAAATTGTTTTCATGCACATGTATGTACGCCGAAGACTAAATTATTTCATCGAATGACGACCGAATATCATCTCATGGTCCAAATGAATCCGAAGGAAGCAACGGGCGGTTTGCTGTGCCAACGATTGAAACCAACATGACCTGTTGAAGACGGTAAGTTTATTTCTATCTACTATACTGATGATTAACGTTAGTCAACTTAGTGTTATGTTTTATTTGATAAAGGTGAATAAGTCTCTTAACAAGAAAGTGATTCTAAATTATTTTAATTTTCATGTTGCATATTATCTAAATTCTAAGTTTTTAACATATATATTTAGGATATTTAAAAGGGACTGAACTACTGGAATGCTGTCACTCTACTTGCTAAATTGTCAACCAAACTAAACAAGGTTAGTGCAGAGTTCAAACATTTTCTGAACAACAGTTGATAATAATTTTGTTTGTTTTCCAGATTTTCCAAGAGAACAAAGACGGGAACAATGGACTGTATAAACATGCAACACTGGGACGAAGTAGGCAAACCTACCAATGCCATGAAAGAGACGTTCTTTCAAGAAAACATTATAAGAAATAACTGCAGAGGAGAAGAATGTCATTCTCAGGAGATTCATCCGAAAAGTGAACGATAGTATTACTCGGAATTTTGACATCGAAAACTGTGTTAAATTTTGTTTGATTGGATATATCTTAGATATTCTACATAGAGAAGGAAACTATTATTTTAACCAGGAATAAACTTGTGAGTGAGAATCGTCAGAAGATACTGAAAACACTGCTGAATCTTCTTAGAATCAATTTCGCCCAACAACGGCAGACTAACACAAATCACCACGATTGAGGCTGACGATGGATACCAGAGGCACTGCGATATACATAAGATGTATTTAGAGAACAACGCTTGACAAGGTAACATTTTCAATGGAAACTGTCCACGTTGTGTCAAACATGAGTTCAATAAAATTGCTTAATCTCAACGTTTTATTTTGTTTTTCAATGAAAATGAAATGAAATGTTACGGAATCAAATTATGCCAACTAATAATGAGCACGTCGAAGGGACCGTCTCAAAAATCTTTACTTCCCATTTAGTTGCAGTAGATTCCTGAAGGATAATGTACGATTGACACAATGGAGTGACGTCACTGCTGTATTTTAAGCAACAAGAACAAGGGAGCTCACTCACACAAATTGTTTTTACTTGAAAACGGGCACACGTAGGTCATATTTGGCCCAAACTTCGCCCTTAAGTCACCTACCTACCTACCTTTACTTGAATCTGACGACACGGTTTTTAACCATGTGCATTGCAATCAGAAAAGTGGCTTTCTTTCCACACTTTGATACAACAAGACATTTAAAGTAAGTTGATAATGCTAAAGAGTCGATTACATACCTATATCATCACAAACAGCCTGTGCATAAATGCTATCTTAACACAGGAAGTACTGTTCCAGCCATTCAGGGAAAAAGAACCTTGTGATAGGAACCATTTCAAAAGAACATTTTATTAGCCTTGAGCATCTAAAAAGTAAGACCTATATTGTCATTTATAAGCATATTTATTGATAATAACATGTTATGGATAAATATATAACACTACTAGTCATAAACTATAAGTAGCTAGAACTAATGAGTTGTTTATAAGTAGATATTCTACAGTATATATCTGTACATAAAATAAAATGTTTATAATGAAAAGTGTTCAAACGTTTGTGTAGACGGTGTTCCTCCTGATGTACCCCCGACATGGAGTCGAAGTTCCAAGGACACAGAACTTGTTACTCTTCTACCAGAGTCTGCAGAGTTCCAGGAAGTCCAGCATAGCTTCCTACGGAGTATCGGTAGCCTGAGGACCTACAATGTCATACAGGTTAGTTATGTTTCCACTCCTTTCAAATAACAAAGTTTGCGACCTTCAATGCAGGAATTATCTCCAAAACTCTCTCAACATACATCCGTGATTTTTCCATACGTATTTTTATATTACTTTTCAGATAAAACGTGTGCAATCTTCCACCCTGTGGGATCTTTACAAGGCTCCTCTGAGAAAAATGGAGCAAAGATATCCTGACATGACATCTGAAAGACGTCTATGGCATGGTACTTCAGCAGAATCCATCCATTCAATATGTATAGAAGGATTCAACCGAAGTTTTTGTGGCAAAAATGGTACGGAGAATTCATTTACTTGATTACTTCATTCCCGGTTAAAGTCATTGTATCATCATCCACTCTGATTGCTTAAGACCTGGTCAATTAAGTTTAATGTATTACTAAAGTAATTGAAATCTAAGAGAACAAATTATGATACATGTTTGTTTGGGATGTTGCTGTGTGTTTTATCTGCCAAAGAACCTAAGATATCTGGATATGAGATAAAGATACTGTTAACACAACTGGGATATGACAAAAAGTTCCGATATGAATGGGCAGTCTATTGCCAGTTAATGAAAGCCTCTCGTTCGATGCAAGCAATCTTCAATGGTATATGTTTGCAACATCAAAAGGAATTTTTATGTAAGTAATAATATTTTTGCCTGCAAATTCTCACTCAGTTACAGTTTCGTTGAATCTTTATTAATCGTTCTTCTCACGTGGAAACTCTAGGAAATGGTAAATGATAAGATATTCAATGATGTGAATTATTTTGATTTAGCTGCCCGTTACGGAGAAGGGACGTACTTCAGCCCAAATTCCAGCTACGCAGCAGAAGACACATACTCAGTACCAGCTGATGATGGTATCAAGCATGTCTTCAGAGCCCGGGTTCTGACAGGCCGCTACACCAAGGGGGAGAGTGGCATGAAGGTCCCTCCATACTTGAACGAGAAGGAATCGACCCGGTTTGATTCAGTTGTGGATAATGTTGACAAACCGAATTTGTTTGTGATATTTCATGATGCCAAAGCTTATCCAGAATACCTTATCAAGTTTATCTAGAAAGATAGAATATTTCATTGACTGTAGCATGACAATTTACGTAAACATGTATAACACTTCTTTGTTTGTTATAACACGAGATGTTTAGGAGTTTATCTAGAGTTAAAGTTGTGTATGTCCATCAAGAAAAGGCAAATCATTCAACAATCACATGATTGAGACTTACTTTGCTTTTTTGGAAAAGGTATTAAAAAATGTCGTCCTAGAATGATTAACTTAGCGTTAAACATAATTTTCCTTTGTATTTGATACGAATTTGCAATTGAGTGTAAGTGTTAGAGGTATACATGTACATTTGAGGTCGTAAATTACGTACCTTGCCATAGTTAGCACTATCCCATTATCAACACAAAGTTACCCTGATGAAAACATTATATTGTGAAACCGGTTGGTGATGAATTAAGATGATGACCAATCTTCAGTTTGTTATTTTTAAAGAATATATGTACATGTGTACGTTTTAAATCTAATCTACGTACGCAAAGTTGCTGATTTACCTTTGCATTCACTGCAAGTCTCTGCTTGGATACATCGTTATTTTAAATATGGACTGCTTTGCTTTTTGAAAAGCTGTATCTTATGCCAGTATCACATCGTTGTAACTATTCTTTAACAAAGGATATTTCTCAATTTGGATGAATAATCCCCATGTTGTATTACTTTAATCATTTCCCACTAAAAGTTTAATCAACAAGAGTAAATCTAATGTATTAGGAGACTTCGTTACATGGAAATATGATATTCTCCAAGGATAACCATGTTGACATTAACTCAACAGCTAATGAAACTCTGCAACAAATTTAAATGACTTTTCCGAACAATATCCATCAGTCTTTAGAATACACAACAATTAAACTCTTGGAGTTTGAAGGAGAAGAACACTTTACATTACATCATTTTGATACTTTTACTCATAGATTGTGGAGGCATGCTAGCCAAATAATCTTTACCTTACGTTTAAGTGACAGGTATAACATATTATGCTCAAGGTTTAGAGATTTCTCAATATTCTATGTTCCGTAGATGTTATTGTCATTGTTAAGATCATTTTCGTCTTGGCTTTTCGCAAATTACCTCAAAAGACGTGAAATTGTGAATGCAATGTTGAATTTCAATTTCAACACCAGATTTTATAGTCTATTTCATTAAAGAGATACCTTGATGACAATGTTCGTGAATAGTTTGAAGTTTTTTATTGGACTATTTATGACATTGTGATTTTTCCTTGTCGTTGGCTTTGTTTTCTACTTTTGCTTTGATAATTAGGAGATAAACATACTGTGTTTGGAAATCAGCTGCATATAACAGAATTATTATAGCTCTAAATTTAATATAAAGTCGAACGCGTAGCGTGAGGCTTTAAATGGATATTTTAGAGCTATAATAATTCTGTTGTATGCCGCTGATTTCCAAACACAGTATGTTTATCTCCATTCTACTATAATAATGATTTAAAATTGAACTATATTTTTTTCGTATTGACTCGGGTATGCTGTGTCATGATGCCCGTGCACAATTTCAACGAAGAGACATTCACACACGTGTTCACGGATTTGGTAATTTCGAATGATGTAACATATAGAAAGCTTCGGAGATTAATTACCGACAAATATCCGAATGCTGCAAAGGGAGCTCACTCTATTCAGTAGCCCATGCCCCAAGTGCTTGTGGTCTAACGCTACAGAATGACGGACCTTGCCAACAGGAAATCTGAACTGTTGTCAGTCGTGTATTTTACCGGTTTTGACAGACTGCAAGCGTTAAGCTTGTAAATAAATTTGATAAATAATGTACAATAATGTCATATTTTGTGAAAATTTTCGACACAACAACAATATTTGGTGGTCGTGTCTCCTAGGTCTTTGTTATGATTCAGTAGCTGAAACGATAATTTAACAGGGATGTTATTTGCACAACTTAAATTTGATTGCATCAAAATGATTAAAGCTTCTCCTTTTCTTATCCGCAAAGTCGTCGTATTATAATAGAGGATTGAGCAACAATTTTTGACATGATTGGACTTTCTTGTTTGGTTGACTGAATCAAAGCTTTTTTTGCATCATCAAAAGAAATCCTTCAAAACAGTTTCCTTTAGCTGGACACTAGTAAGGTTATTACAACAGAAATAGGATGTGATGATTCTTGCTTACCTTCCGTGTACCACCAACACTCCTTCCTTTCAAATTTGTTATCGTGAGTAACAGCGAGGGAGTGAATGGATGAGTGAGTATAGTGAGTGTTTAGCTATATAACACGAATATGTTGCCCCCCAAAAGATAGCAGATAGCTTTGTAAAGAGAGGGGAAGGGATAGAGAAAATATAATGATTTTTAAAAATGTGTTCTTATTTCAATCAAAAGGGCCAAAAGAACACAGAGAGTTGACAACTTCTTTATTATTGCTATTATATTTTCTCTGTGTCAACTAATGTAATTACATCTTTTAAAAATAACACAAATCTAGCTTTGGTATTTTGCCGTCTCGCATCAACATAGCTCCCACTCCGGAACGCTAAACCCTACGGTCTGCCTACTGAGTTATTGTGACAGCACTGAAGGACATCCAATGTAACGTGCTTTTATAACAAAGGTCTAAATTTGAGGGAATTGATATTTTATATCATTATACTTATTCTAAGGAAACTTTTGCTAAAAATACCTATATATCCTTCTTTAAAACTATTTGACGATCTAGGGATTTTGAGTCCATTCTAAAGTGAAAATCACGCAAGTCCACTACAGATAAATGCTGACTGCATGTGCATCACATACCACTGCGTTTGCTCGATGCCTTTACAACCAAAAACACATTTGATCATCTACTCAGGTTTTCTTGTTATTGTGCCCACCACCTTATATATATATATATATATATATATGAAAGCTCTCAAACCATAATTTTGGTATGATCGAGCACTCTAACATGGTACACTCATTTGCTACGGCCTTACGCTAGCCCACTGTAGAAATACAGTTTGAGCGGAAATGAGTGGAACTTTCTTAAACTGCTTTGCTTCGTTGATAACGTTGCATTGCTGAAAGTTCAACCATGTTCCACACACACCATGCTGACGAGGTCCGAAAGACCGAAACAGCTGGCTGTTCATGGTTATATATATATATATATATGATATTATAACTCGTTTTCCCACTGTTCTCTGGGTTAATTGCCCACGTGCAAATTACGAGGGAAACATCCTTTAGGTTAGGGTTAAAACACGAGAACGAGGTTATGCTTGGGATTTCAAAACCTGAGGAAAGAAAGCTGAGCGGAAAGTAAGACCGAAAGCGAAGCTTGAGGTCTTACTTCCCGCGAGGCTTTCTTTCCGAAGGTTTTGAAAACCCAAGCATAACCTCGTTCGAGTGTTTTAACTAACTTAGATGCCGTTATTAACAACCCGTAATCATTTGTCCATATTGTAGTATTTGTAATCATATTTTCAGACTGATCATAAAAATTGAGAAAAAAACAACAAATATCAAGGATTCATGTTCGTCGGTTAATTTAACATTTATTATTGGATTACATTACTTTATACTGTCGCTTCAATTCTGAATATAAAAGATTAAAATGAATTTCCTTAAAAAAAAGCATTGTGTTCAGACGACTTTTTGATATTGACATAGCACATAATGCACGTGCAAAGCATTCTTCGAGGTGTCAGGTTTTACAAATGACAATCGACAAGTCACGTGGTTGACACCGTATTTGGATCCTTTAAATTTATCACAAATGAAAAGGTGTAACACTGTTAATATCCATTTTGAATGTTTGTATGCATTTAAAATTGGAATTAAAGTGCAATTGGATTTCCTAATGCTTTAGGGCCGATTTTTTGTACCGAAATCTGATCTTCAATCAATAGATTGTTTAACATAACCTTCACTTCTAACTGGCCCGTTAGAGTAGTGGTTATAGTGCTAGCTTACGGTTCAGAGGGTTGAGGGTTCGAATCCCGCACATCGGAAGCATTGTAAGTTTTTTCAAGATAATGTGGACTTAGGGGTTAGGTTACACATAGGAATATAAAACCCTTTGACTTTGAAATATAAAAACCTTCCAACCCCCGAGTAGGTGTTACATATGAATATAAAAACCTTCCAACCCCCCGAGTAGGTGTTACATGTGAATATAATGCCCTGACTTCCCAATGTAAACCCTCCTTAGAGGTTATTACGGGAATACAAGAGACCTCCAAAACAATAGACGAAATCCCCGATAGGTTTCTAATTATTGATACACACCTAGGGATGATATGGTCCCGTTCCCTTAACATTGGTTCATTCTCATATCAACCTCTTATGACGTCATCATCGGTTGTTCATCCATATCGCCCTAGGGCATTATTTGATATCAGACCTTGCCAATGACCTAGGGAGTTATGAGATATCCAACCTTTCGTGACGTCATACATTTAGCTAAATCATATCCTCGTCCGGATACTGAAAATCTCGGCTTCGCCTCGACTTTCAGTATCCTTCCTCGGTTAAAACACATCGGTGTTTTTTAAATATTACTCTCGTCTTCGCCTCTAGTAATATTTAAAAAACACCTCCGTATAAATGTTATGGGGTCGAAAGATGGCATAAAGGTTAGATATCTCATAACTCCCTAGGTCAATATGATCAGTATCGACTGTGGGTGACGATTTTATCAATGGTTTCGTATGAAGTACATGACAAGCTTTAAATTTTTTTTATTCTTTCATGAAAACGGTACATTGTCAACTCCTATATTAGTTCCTGAAACGTTCAACAGTTGGGTTTTCTGTCAGAGGCGTGATTTCGGTTTGTGTGCAGGTACGGGGTGATCTTCGTAATTCGGTAGATGCTGTCCTGTAAATCCCTGATGTTTTTAATCCACTTGTTACCTGTAAGAAAAATATAATTCCACTTAATTTACATCATTATATTAAAATGTTAAAAGTTTATACTCAACGCTCAAATGTTTCTTTTGCATTAATGCCAATATATCTTTAATCGTGAACACTTATTTAGGAACACAGTAGCAATTCCGTCAATCTCAGCACACCAGTTTCGAAACAAATGTTGATTTCAACAATGAGTACAAACAATAGCTCATGCCAACCATGTTTTAAAACTTTGACAGGTGAACTAATGGTTCATGTAATGCTAGTATTAAAAACTTGCACTCATTGAAAGAAATATGCAGTTGGACTAACATATCCCTTACCTTCATTCAACATGGATAATCCGTGTACACAAGCTGCAGATGTGTTTCTGTCTGGAAAAAACGTGTCGCTGATCCATTAACATTCAAAGAATGCCCAACTGCATCGTAACACAAAAATGACAATTTAATCCAGTGAATAATAAAATATGCGTTGATTATGGATAGTCCGGCACATTCCACTGTTCACACACTTGCGCTCCAACAGCAAATATCCGAAAATTGTTCCTTTATTGGACGTATGTAGTTACTGTAGCGTTTTCTTGAGCTGGGCTCTCGAAAAATATTATCCATTAAGTTTTCTTCGCTGTAAGAGTACTCCGACAAGCACGTGTTGGCCATCTTGAAACTATCTTTGCTGTCTCGTCGCTTTGTCAAGTCAAATGATAAGAGCACGTGCATTTACACGCAGGCGCATACGTCACCGCGACATTGCTTGCTGATTGGACAATGCGATCTTCACGACAACAGACGAGCTCGTAAATCTCGTGCAAAATATTGCACACGGATAAGTTGTTCTTGCTGCCACGCTATGCTCGTGTGGTGTACTCTGTTTTGCATTCATAATGTATTGGACGAAATGTGATAAATGGGCAATTATTCCTTTAATTTTGATATTACTGCGTTCCAACAACGATTAAAACATTAATTTAACTATGTTTTCCTCGGCGTGTATGGCAAATAGTAACCTATGCCTCGGTTGATACGGAAAATATAACCCCTCGGTTCCCTCGGGATTATATTTTTCCCGTATCAACCTCGGCATAGGTTACTATTTACTACATAATACCCACGGTGTCATCTATTTTATAAACCGCCAAACAGTTATAATAACATTGATATGACCGATAACATGAAAGGGCTTTAAATAACTGAGGCAGCCGTAAAATATCCAAAAACCCAAACTAAGACCTTGTTATAAGAGGACCCAACAAAAGACGATTGCCGGCGCTGACATAATAGCTCAGTGGTTAGAGCGTTGGGTTTGTGAACTCTGTGAACTCTGCGAGTTCGAGACGGCGTATCGCCAAAAGATTTGCAGTGTCACTTATGGTTTATAATAGGTTAGATAAAACATGACCCGCTGCTATTAACAAAAAGTATGCTCTCCCACCTCTGGAAATACCCGTAGGCCTCCGGTTTGTGGATATTACCCACGGGGAACGGGCATACGTTTCAATAATGCCCGGGGGTCATTTTTTATATCCTACACTTATAACATAGTTGAAGAGGTGGGTATAAAGGCCACATTTGCTGAAAACTGTTTAATGATTGCAACTGTGACATGATTGGTAAATTTAGATAGATAAATCGAGATACCTTTTTTAATGTAAAGAATTCATAAGGGTTCGATGTTCTTAAGGAATGGATGACGTTTTGTAGAAAGATGGAAGTAGATAATAATATTTAAATGAAAGCCCTATGGTTTAATAATTTAAATGATGAAATAAAGTGAAAATAGGAAGGGTTAAACTATTCAACATTTAGTTGTCGAAATCAGTTGTCATTTTTCCAAATGTAAAAATGAAATTTTGATTAATATAAGCATTAATATTGTAAATTCATGGCGACTAGACAGGCTGTAGACTTCAAGAATAAAGAATTATATACGTAAGGAAACATAAGTAATACTGATGAAAAATATATAGAAGAAATGGTTGATGGACCATCGGTTTATGTATTATAGGTTAAATCAGTTTACCACTGTGTCTCCGTAATGTATAGGCCTACACAATTTCATAACGTGATAGTAAACAACACTTGACATGACATACAGCCTGCAAGGTGAGTAGTTAGTCACGTGACACCACGTACTACGTCACCAACCCTCCGCCCTTGTAAGAGACAGGTGATATTGATTAGCTTGACTGGCTGGGCTCATACTGTACATGTAAGTCTTTTATATCTCATAATGGATGTTAGTTCCTAGCTATATACCTTGAAACGTGTGATGTGTGATATTAATGTTAACACTGTATGTATGGCATATAGCAGCGACTAAGGTTTAACCACGCAGTTTATTGATCAAGCATTTTGACAATATATTATACTCCGATAGATGTGAAGTTTTATTGAATGATTGAAAACAGATAAATTTCATCTTCATGGTAATAATGATTGACGCTAAATGTGTCGAATTAGGACTTTAATTGTAAAACGCAAATTGTCAAAGGTCAAAAGAGTCATCCAATTCTATTTTCACTTTCGGTTTATCCGGAAACCTTCAAGTGCCACTGCATGAGGTCTTGTAGGTGACATATGCCAAACTTTATCACCAGTGTCATTGATTCAAACTTTATTAACTTTTTATGAAAATCATCCTTTTAAACATAATTGACGTTGTCAATTGGCAATAGGAAGGTATGAAGGTATGATTATGATCGAAAACCGGACAATGACGCGCTTCAATCAGTCAAACATGATTTTAGCTCATCTGGGCTTATGGCATGCCATCGTGTCCGTCCGTTCCTCCCGCTATCGACTTCGTCTCCATAAACATTAGGCCCAGAAAGCTGAAACTAGTGTATATACTCCTAGACAACTAAGGATGATAATTTATAGCTTTGGCAACGCCCTTAAATTGTTTTAAATCTTCTTCTCAAGAAGCATAAGGCCAGTTTTTTGTTGTACATTTGGAGACCCTTTGGCCTCTAAGGTTGAGGGGAGGGGGGTGGGGACCACATTTGCCACACCCTAAAACAAAATTGATGTTGAGCCTGATGAGCTACAGAGCCAATGGCTCTATTTTTGAAAGTTATCTGAGGAAAGCAGGAATGGTAGTTTCAAGTTGTTTTTCCATGATGATAATATCACGCTTTTGGGATTAACAGTGGATTTAAAGAATTCCCTGGTTAAGGGTCCCGGCCATTGGAGGTGTCAGATTTTGAAACATATTTTCATAAATAAAGAGTGTATTGGAGTAGAAACAGGGTAAACATCTCAATTTTGAAATATAGTTGTGAAGTATGCGAGTCAAGATGACAATACTTCCTCAATAGACTTACACAAGCTTCAAGATGTTAACACTCGCGACAGACCGAAACCCTAGACGAAAATGACTCTGATTTGCCACATTTAACACGATAAGTTAAAAACCATGTCCATTTAAAAAAAAAAACTTTCATAAGAGATAACATTTCTAATTCAGGTCGAGGATAGCTGTCTGGCGATGATATTGATTATATGTTCATGTCGAATAGATGTATGGTCAATGTTTTTGGCAAATGTGCGCGTATTCACGAGAATTATTATCTGTATGTATAGTAATTAGGAAATCGTTTTAAAAAATAGAGCCATTGGCTCTGTAGCTCATCAGGCTTTACATTTGATTTTGCTTAAGGGTGTGGCCAATGTGGTTCACAGGGTCACATAATCTACAATTATTAATCCTCAGTCAGTACACCAATTTTAAGCTTTCTAGGCATTGTTCTTCTGGAGAAGAAAATTAAAATAGGTTTTAAGGGAATGGCCCCTGTGACCCTTATTGAGGGCCCCAGGGCTACCAAAGCTACAATTTATACTCCTCACTAGTCAAGGAGTCTGTACACCAAGTTTCAAATGTCTAGGCCTTATTGTTCTGGAGAAGAAGTCGAAATTCCACAAAGTTTACGGACAGACGGACCGCCGCCGGACACCATACCATGCCATAAGCCCATCGGGCTTTACAGGCCAGATGAGCTAAACATCGGCAATAAGTTACTACCGATGATATCATGTATAATTAAAGAGACACAGAGTACAGTATGTTGACGGGATCACATATGTCAAATTTTGAAATCGATGTTATTACATCGGGAACCACTAACTGTTACTGAAAATAACAAGTTAAAGGTCAATCAGTACATTAGAGCGAAACAATGATCATTCAAAGTCGGGATTTTGATCGAAAACCGGACAATGTGGCTCGAGTGGCGCGCGCAAATTCGCCAAACGTAATTTTGAAACCTTGTCATAAGCTGACAGGAAGATATATTCGATTCGATAGTGTTTATTATGTATTGTAACTAATTGGTAGATTAATTGGATGCATAATTTCGAATATCAAACGTATTTGAGATGTTTTCTTGATTTTTCCATAAAATCAAGCATTTTAGAGATATTATGCATAAATGGATATATTTGCAAGTCCAGTGATGAGATATGAACTTCAATCAGCATATCAGATATTTTGTAGCTTTTCAAAACCAAATAAAATTTTAAGAAAGATACTCTGTGTCACTTTAAATATCTTTATCAGTCACTGGCTGACGGCTGTCCGACATGTAGGAAGCAAAAGTTGTCTGATCAAAGAAGACAATCTGGTTGTAGAAATAATCGTATGGTGTGATAAAACCAATAGTAATCAGTTAAGGGGAGAGAATTTCAGTCAGATAATAATTCGCATCTATTGGATATTTATATTCGTAAAATTGTGGTAATTTTATGTCAAGAAACAAGTTACCATATCCTGGTAATGAAAGTGGTAATTGGAAGTTGTTATTCCATTCTTTCAAGCCAACTGGTCAAACTTAATTATAAGCCTTGTAGTCAAAAGCATTAGATAAACTACAATTAATCTTCAAAGTCGCAAATCCGGTTAACACAAACAGCCAATTAAAATGCCATAATAACAAAATATGGTCAGTGTCAACTGTAATGACTCCCTTGAAATCAATTTGAAGTGTTGACATAACGGACTGATCTCAAAATTTCAAATTTATTTCAAAATTGTATTATTACAGCGTTTTTGTCAATAATTGACAAAAACTGTTTCAAGTAGGGATGTCCATTCAACGACCAGTCACTTCCTCATTTTGCAAGAAAAAATGGTTTGATGAGTAAATGTCACGTTGGTACACAATGCTGTTTTTGATATCTGAAACCATATGTTTATTCAGTAGTTTTAGCGCTGCAGTTATATATTTTTGGACGAAAATTCAGTCGTAATTTCATTAAACATGTACATCACGTTAGACGATTAAGAAAATATTGACTAAATCTATATTTTTCATGTTAAGAGTAATAGATTCATTCTGAGCATTGTTACTTAGAAAGTAAAATGTTTAATATTTTTAATTTAAACCAAAACCCTTACAAAAAACTTACAATTGCGGCTTCTGTGAATATGATCCATATATTTTAAAGGGGCAGTAGCACTGTTTTTGAAATTTGTATATTTTCAGTATATCATTGGTTATTGTACGTTAATGTTAAATGTATTATTTTGATTGTCTAAATTAAAGTCCCAAAAAACAAACCAATCATCCATAGTCAGAGAACAAAAGAGAAGAGTCACATAAAGTCCATTGGCAGACATTTTTGTGTGAACATTTTTAATTCATTTGCGTAAGAAAAAGGAATCCGTGGCTGAACTTTACATTATATATTTGATTTATTACTGCATCATTAAGTTAAAATACACTGTCTTTCAATTGGGATCATATATTTTTATATTCCTGACATCACCTTTTATTCCCCTTAAAACATGCTACCGCCCCTTAAGATTTTCTGTGAAATTTCGTTTTTGTAATGGTTTTGCAATTTGTTGATAAAAATGAGATTTCATGAACATATAGCATCAATCATATATTGATTTCTCGCTGAATATATGTAAGAACGGAAGGGATGGGGAGGTGTTGTTGGGTAGGATTATTCATATTTATATTCTTTTCTAGAATGATCGCCTTTTGGCACACAATCTATAGCTAGATTTCAAAACAATTTAGAACCTCTTGGAAATCTGCTGCTAGGCAGGATTATAAATTGTATCTATGGTGGGCCTGTGAGGAGCCACATTTGCCACACCCTAAAGCAAAATTGATATGAAGCCTGATGAGCTACATAGTCAATGGCTCTATTCTTTGGTGTAAGCATGTTAGGATGCTGATTACAATGCTATGATGATTTCAGTGAAAAGAGCTTCCAAAAGTGAAATTCTGCAGGATTTAGACTTTTATAGAGTCATGTGTGGCCTAAGCCGTCAAACCGAGAAGATAACTTTGAATGCTTATATGTACAGTCGGATGACTTGCACTTCTGACCTAGCTAAGATAAGCGTCAATTAATCAAATGTATTTTAGGTATGGTGATAAATAGTGATATCTGATAAAGTTGACAGTTTATACAACTTGTATAATGTCAATGGTACGAGTAGTTTTGGCCCAGACACCGTTATAAGGGTATGTCTTGTGTGTAAAACAAGTGAAGAAGCGAGCAGAGCTCACACTCTCCCCACTTTGTTCAAAGAATTTCAAAAAGTAAAATTGATTAATATTTGTATGATAGTTGAATATGTTAGTTATTGTGTAAGTCATCTTTCAACTGAAACGTTATTAGGTTTTACAATTAAAAGGGAACATCTAGGGATAATGGTTGATCTTTGTTTCAAATTTGAGGTAGTTGTCATGAATATTCTACGATATGTACCGAAGACAAAATTATTTCTGTTGAGTCCCTTTGTAAGTCATTTTCATCAAAGAAACCAGAGGAAGGGAAATCCATATATCCTTTAAGTTTCACAAGGCATATCCAGCAATCACGATTGACATATCTAGCAAATTTGGCGAAGCTAGCATGTATATTTCAGGACTTATGTTCTGGACAAAGTAAATTATCATAGAATCACTTTTTAGTCATATATCCATGGAAACTGCAAAAAAGGAAAATAATGTGTTCGTCTAACCCTCAAAAGGCACATCTAGGTCCATGGTTGATAAGTGTATGAAGTTTGGTGAAGCTAACATGAATAGTTTAGGAGATATACTCCGGACAAACTTTTGTGACGGACGGACAGACGGACGGACAGAATGAACGCGCTATACCCCCGCTAACGCTGTAAGGCGGGGGTATAAAAATTAAATAATAACTATAGTGAAAGAAAATTATATCTCGTTTGGGCATGCTATTTGCGGGACAACTTAACTCATATATCTAAATTTTTAAATGATGTAATGGTTTCGAAAAAAAACACCTCAGAAACACAACCGTAGTTATAAATTTGCAGAATGAAAACATTTTTTTACAACAAAGTAAGCTAAAATGAATTGCAATTCAGAGAGCGCGAAACACTTCGAAAACAGGATTTATATCCTTATTGTCATCATCAAGGGAAGTTTAAAGGTTTTGTAATGCTATATTACTGGAGGCATACACAGAAAATTGGCTTGCTGTAATGACTTTCCTATTGAGTGTAAATCCATTGAGTTTTTTAATTTTACATAGAATCTCCAAACAAGGCGAAATTCATTATTATGAAGCCATGCCTTGAGTGTCAGCTGTGACGATATCACCAGAGTGAAAGCAAATGCTATAGTTGTGTTTACATTTTGCAGCTCGCCTCGTCGGGTATAAAATTTAAAACAAGTTATCCCTTCGTTCTAAAAATTCATTGAGACCGAGAATAAAGTAAATCATAATCACATTTAGAGCCGTCACTGCTTGGAATTAAATTAGATCTAATAGAACTATTCCCTAAAATCAAGTTATCGACATCCAAGAGTTCCAGCCAAGCCCACGACAGCTTTAACCGGTTAACCCTTTATATTTACACTTTCTTAGGCCAAGAAGAAAGATATATCAACGTTTTGGAAAATTGAAAACAAATAATTGTGGCTTGTTTGTTGTGCCTTAAAACCCTATACGAATATCTTGAACACGAAAATCATTTTAATCCTAGTTATAGTATGTTTATTAAATTAATTTCTTCTCTAACTTTTCTTTACTTATTAAAATTTTGAGCTTTCATAACAAATCTGATGTAAGTAAATAATTTATTTGATCCAAAGTTCTTGACCATAATATTTTTTTTATCACTCTATGTTATTTGCCATATGGCTTGAAATAAGCCCTTTTTGTAAAGAGTAAATTATATTTATATATATATATATATATATTTATTACCTTTATTTTGAGAAGCCTACACAACGGTTGAGTTATTCCATAGACATTATTTTGTCAAAAACTAATGTTAGTAATAAAGTAGAGATGGTTTGCATAATGTTGATTCTTATTTGAACGTTCCATATAGATAACAATGGAAAGCAGAATAATGTAAAAGGTTAATTTCTAGAAATCATCTATCACATTGTAAGTTTATTGCGACAAGACAGGCTGAAGATTCCCGCAATTAAGAATAGGAACACTTAAGTGAAACCAAGGGGAACTGATTGAGGGACTCAACATCGATCAATATATTACAGCTAAATAAGTTCATAGTGTGACAGAGTCGACTACACTTGACATACAGCCTGTAAGGTGAATAGATAGTCACGTGACACCACTACGTCACCAACCCTCCGCCCTTGTGAGAGACAGGTGATATAGATTAGCTTGACTGGCTGGTCTCATACTGTACATGTAAGTCTTTTATATCTCAAAACGGATGTTAGTTCCTAGCATTATACCTTGAAACGTGTGATGTGTGATATTAATGTTAACATTGTATGTATGTCATATAGCAGCGACTAAGGTTTAACCACGCAGTTTATTGATCAAGCATTTTGACAATATAATATACTCCGATAGATGTGAATTTTTATTGAATGATTGAAAACAGATAAATGTCATCTTCACGGTAATAATGATTGACGATAAATGTGTCGAATAAGGACATGAATTGTAAAACGCAAATTGTCAAAGGTCAAATGAGTCATTCAATCCTACTTTCACTTTCGGTTTGTCAGGAACATTTAATGAGCCTCTTCTTGAATTGTTCGAGGTTGCCCTGGCCAAGCTATACATGTAGCAATAGTATCATTTGATCAAAAGGTATCAGCTGTACTTGAAAAGTATCATTTCACAGAAAATTCACGTTGTATACTGAGGGTGGGAAGGTATGAAGTTGTGATTATGATCGAAAACTTGACAGTGATGCGTGTCAATGTATCAAACGCATAATTTGAAACTCAGCACTCAATCAGAATATCAGCTACAAGTTGTTATACCATAATAATGACGTCACTCTATGGCGCCAACAATGGATCATTATAAAGGGGCAGTAGCACGTTTTTTGAAAAATTTATATTTTCAAATTTTCACTGATAATTGTACGTTAATGCTAAATGTATTATCATGATAGTGTCAAAACTCACATTGCACAAATCAATCATCCATAGTCAGAGAACTTATTATGTGGATCCACATGAAGTACATTGGCTGTAATTTTTATTTTTAACACCTTTAATTCCTTTTGTGTAAGAAAAGGGAATCGCATGGCTGAACTTTACATTGATTTTTATATTAGATTTATAACTGCTTCATATAGTTTTACTACATTGTCTTTCAATTGTAACCATTTATTTTTATTTCCTGACATCACCTTACGTTACTACCCCTTTAAAAATTCATTACTTATTGACTGTCCCGGCCATGATGGGTCTCAGGTTTTGAAGATTTGTTTACAATATATAGTGTACCCACGGTACTATTTCACAAATGTCCAAATAGGATATTATAGGGACAGTAGCACGTTTTTTATATTTTAATTATTTCACTGATAATTTTAAGTGAATGCTATAATGCTCTCATTACACAAGCTAGTCAGCCATTATCAGAGGAATAAGTATAAAGATTCACATAAAATCCATCGGCGGCCGTTTTGTGTGAACACCTTTAATTCATTTTGTGTAAGAAAAAGGAATTGCATGGCTAAACTTTGCGTTATATATTTGAATTATTTATGCTTCATTTAGTTTAAATACATTGTTTTTCAATTGGAACCATTAATTTTCATTTTCCTGACAACACCTTATATTCACCCTTAAAACGTGCGACTGTCCCTTTAAAACAAATTTGAAATTTTATCTTTGAAAGTGTCCGAGTCAAAACATGTTAAACAGGGATGTTATCAACTCGGCTACGGAGGATTGACACATTTTCAATGTCATAGTACTCACGGAAATAGAAATAAAATGCTTTTTGTCGATTATTTCTTTATTTGGAACTAATTGGATATGTGTATTCTAAATATTCATTCACAATGGTTTTTCCCAACTTTTGTTTCAAACAGTTTTTGTAAAATCCCACGAAATATTGGAATATACAGGAGAGAAAAACTACTATTCTTACGAGTTCCTTCATAACTTCTCTTGTCAATTGCAGAGTTGCTGTTCCAACGCACGTGCAACTGCAAATTAAGGTAAAAAGGGCGTTGCAAGTTTATTGTCACACGCATTGCTGAAATGTATTGAAAATATGCAAATTTGGGCAGTTTTACCTGAACAAAGGCAACTTAAAATAAACGCCGAAAACTATTTTATTTCTATTTCCGTGAGTACTTTTAAGTGTGTGTTTTTCATTTGGCGGTTAAAGATCCATTATCAGAGCTCAATATTTTAAAAATAATTCCACTGTTTTCCTTGTATTTTTGCAAAATTTTGCGACCAACCTAGGGAAAATCCTATGCGTCAACGAAAGCCCGTTCGTAAAATGCTACGCCCCTTTTATAAGAGGTACTGTGCTCTTGGCGTCGAAATAAGTTGTGATATGTGATATCAAAATTTCGACAAAAGATTTTTCCACAGAGTGATGTATTTATATTCTCAATAGCTAAATAGAACGAAATAGTAAGTATGAAATTGGAGCTTTAAGCGTGGTGCCGACGTGCAGTGGGAGTTATTGGCTGTCAAACAAATAGTAACGCGTGAAAGATTATGTTAAGAAGTGCTTGGATGAATCTATTCATTTAATTTATTATTTATGATATTTGGGTTCGTATTAAAGTCGTTGAATGGATTCGGTGTTTCAGGTGTGAATTGTGCAAGATTGTTAAGACCTTTATATTGGCAAGGAAGTCCACACCCTTTAAAGGGGCAGTAGCACGTTTTTTGATAATTTTCTATTTAAAAATGTTCACTGATAATTGTAAGCTAATGCTAAATGTATTATTTTGACAGTGTCAAAAATCTCTTAACACAAACCAATTATCCATAGACAGAGGACAAAGTATGAAGATTGACATAAAATCCATTGGCGGCCATTTTTTGTGAACACCTTTAATTCATTTTGTGTAAGAAAAAGGAATCGCATGGCTAAACTTTACATTATATATTTGAATTATTACTGCTCCATTTAGTTTAAATACATTGTCTTTCAATTGGGACCATTAATATTAATTTTCCTGACATCACCTTATATTTCCCCTAAAAACGTGCTACTGCCCCTTTAAAGATACATTACTTGAGTTGTTTGGATCACATTTGCAAACTTAAAATGTGTTATTTTATCGAGAAGTACTGACAGTTGCTGAAAAGTTATTTTTGAATGAAGTCATCCCATTTTTCAATACGAAGTAATCCCTTTCCTGTCATGAATCAATTTCTTTACAATATGAAACTATTCCTTGTTCCTTCATCAAGCGATCCCTATTTATTATTTATATAATTTATCCATGAACATCGATACTTTATGAAGTGATGCAAAGAGCAAACAACGACTAATTCATCTAATCATTTACATGTTTAGCTCATCTGGCCTGTAAGGCCCGATAGGCTTATGGCATGGCATGGTGTCCGGCGTCGGTCTGTCCGTCCGTCCATCCGTAAACTCTGTGCATTTTCGACTTCTTCTCCAGAGGCACGAGGCCTAGAAAGCTGAAACTTTGTATAAAGACTCCGTGACTAGGTAAGGGCCACAGGGGCCACACCCGAAAAACCTATTTTCATCTTCTTCTCCAGAAGCATAAGGCCTAGAAAGCTGAAACTTCTTGACTAGTGGGGATTATAATTTATAGCTTTGGTTGCCCTGTGGGCCTTCATAAGAGCCACAGGTGCCACGCCCTGAAAACCTATTTTCATCTTATTCTCAAGAGCATAGAAAGCTGAAACCTTCTGTACATACTCCTTGACTAGTGGGGATTAGTGTCATGAGATTTCTGACACTATCAAAATATTACATTTAGCATTAACATTCAATTATTAGTGAACATTTTAGAATATAAAATTACCAAAAAGAGCGGTACGGGTCTTTAAAACGTGAAACGATTTTTTCAAAACTGCAACTTTGAGAAAAGATTCCTACTGACAACCAGTGACAGGCCTATATTAACTGTTATGACCACTCTATAACATAGAGTAGTGTTAACTGACTGAACTAACAAGAATCCTAGACTAATTAAAAATATTTGATTGTAACCCTTTTCTTAATAATTGTCAATAATTGTTGAAAAAGAGTATGGATTTTCAACAAACTCTTACTTCCTTAGCATGCTTATGAAATATTTTGGGATGTGATTTAGTTGTCATAAGCTGAAACCCAATGTTTGCCGCATAGTTTTGGCATACCAGCAATAGTTAATATCGGTAAAAAAAAACCAGAACCCTTGTAACTTTAGTTTATTTTAACAAAAAATGTCGACTTTGATAAACGATCTCCCTCCTCTCGATTTCAATTGGGAGAAATTATTCATAAAACATCATATCTAAATCTTTTGTTTTCTATTAAGTCAATTTATTCTAACATTGTCAAAGCAATTCAAGTTATGTATACGTGAAGGGGGTGCAATACCTTTTTACTTTGTATATGGCTGAGTAGGCTATCGTTTACCACTATATAGATAAGATTTCTCAAGAGTGTTCTAAATCTACAGACTTATCATACCAAAATAGAAAGCGATGGATTGATAGTTTTTGATTTGAATTTGAAAGAAGCGAGAAGCAATAAAGCCAAGAAAGAAAGACAAACGTTCTACGTATTCGTAGTGCTTCCATTCAGAAATTGATTTAAAGGAGCTTTCTATTGACAAAGAAAAATTAAGTTTTATGGCTCTTATTCTCTCCTATTGTCGTTAGCTCAAGTCATAAACATCTGATCTAACCTCTGTTGTAAAAGGAGCAGTTTGCGGACAAGAAAAGGAGAAGGCACATTGGCTGCAATCAAATGTTAAATGTTAAATCAGCGATTGCTGTTTCAATATCATTTATGTATGCTTCGAAACAAAATTTAGTCGAATTTCCAGTTTGAACATTGAATCGTTTTGACATCACACGTTAACGAAATTTGGCAAATGGCATAGTCTTTGCTTACAACGACAAGTTTCGATGTGAGAAGTGTTTTCATTAGCTTCAAGTTACAGAACGTTTGTGATGCAAACGTTTGCATATATCCAAGGAATGCTTTTGTATAGGCGGAGGTTAGGATCAGGATTACTTGTCTCAATAAAATGATAATCAGTTAATACATTTTTCATCGATTTTGTGTTGCCGAACAGCCTAATTCAAAGTTTCAATGTATCGAACGTCAAAGCTTTTGAGTGTATGCATCAATCAGTATTTTTTTCTTTTTCGAATTTGCGTTGTTTTTCTGTCTCAGCCAATTTGGCAAACCATATACCTTGGTCTTTAATGCAAAATACGTGTAACAAACTTGGTAGCTTATTGTTCTCAAGATGATGATGTAATGCTGAGGTTTATATGATGCAAAATGAGTAAAGAACCATAATTATATTACAGAGATTCAAGAGCTATGGCGAAAATGATAAATAGAAAGCAAGGACTGTATTTTCGACTGTCCAGTCAAGATATCACCACCCTTAAAGCAAACGCTGTTGTTGTTGGCGAGGCACCAAGACTTGATAAAGAGAGCCTTGTGACAAAGACTTTGATCGATAAAATACCCATGTTCAGGGAAAGGCGGGTTGAGTTTAAGAGAGTTCACAGCTATCTGGATCTGTGGAGCGTAAAGCATTCCTATCTTGGAGACACGTTCGACTACGTTATTCACGCTGTGATGGACAAGGGCAACAATGAAATATGGGTAAAGAACATGATGCAACTCTACCATCGGGTCTTCAAACAAGCTGAAAACATCAGAGCTACTAGAATAGCCCTTCCCTTATTGGGAACAGGTTTGTTATTTTCTTTGACATGTCATGCCATCTTCATAAACTTAACTTTATTATTGTCAATAATGTCAAACTATGCATTGTAAATTCCCTTTGAAGATATAATACATTAAGAAATGGTAATAAGATTTATCATTCTTGCTAAGTTTACTTAATTGATTATTTGGGGATCATTTTATTACAACACATGCTAATAATTCTAAAAACGCTAGTAGTTAAATATAAAGTGATTAACGAATAATCTCAAATGTGATGTTCAAGATACCGAAACGTCCTTCCTTCAGCCACTACGGCTTCTCCAGCTATATACAAACATGGTATAAGCCATCAAATGTTTCTCTGCTTGGGGACATTTAAAGAACCCAGTCTAAATAAACCTAGCCTCGATATTATCCGTTTCACTTCTATACTGAGTCTAGAAAGGCCTATTAGAGGGTCGCGTCAGTCGACCCTTCCGAGACCTATGACCCAACACCCCCCCCCCCCCCCCCCCCCCCCCAACGTTATACGTGCGAAGGAAGACTTTTGTGGCTTGGTAAGATGAACTTGATTGGTCAATTCGATACGTGGGCTGACGCGACCCTCTACTAGGGCTTTCTTGACTCAGTCTAACGGATAATATTGAGACTAGGTTCACGTAGACTGCTAAAGAACCGGGGAAAATGGCACTTATCTAACAGATGCTACCTTGCAGACAGTACTTAAAAATCTTTGTTCATGGGTATGTATCAACATTTAGTAATCTCAAACACTAACAGTGATGTTGTATTATCATTATCAAGGTGTGGCGGCTTCTACTGATAACTCTCTTGCTGTCAGGGTTCTGGTGGCTTCCGTTCTCTCCTACAATCCACGAGGACAGCTCACTATCATAGTTGTCAGCAAAGACAAACAGATTTTGGACGAGACGGAAACACAGTTCATATATCAACGCCAATATCCTGAAAAAAAGAAGGGTCTTTTAGAAAGAGCAACAATGGTTATTACTGAAATTCTGGATCCTGTTCCACATCGATCAATTCTGCCACCAGAAATGAATGCATATCATGAGGTAGACGACAATAGAAAGAATAAGGACCAAACAAGATTTGCAACAGATAAAAAACTGAAGCAGGTCTTGAAGCAATCAGCTCAAGAAGCGAAGAACAATATAAAACCAGTACATCTTCAAGCAAAATCTGAAACCAGAGACCATTACAAGGACAGACAGTTTTCCAACAGTTCGTTTTCCAAAGAGGAGTATGATCTACAGAGAGCCATTGAACTATCCAAGAGAGAAACGTGTTCTCTGGCAACTCCAGGTCCTACACCTGATCCAACTGAGATACTGAGAGAAGTAACCAGTATGGGTGATGAGATCACTTGTCCCATCTGTCTTTGTTGTATTTCTGACCCAAAACAGCTGGACAAGTGTGGTCACTTGTTCTGCAGGGGATGCATAGAGCGCAGTTTCCGCGACTTCAAGCCAGTTTGTCCTAGCTGCAACATGGTGTACGGGGTGATAACAGGGAACCAGCCTGACGGACTATTGGACGTGGGCTTCAGTGGGGAACATCTTCCTGGGTATGAGACGTACGGGACCATCACCATCACTTACAGTTTTCCAAATGGAAGACAAAAGGTTTGAATAATTTTAATAAAGTCTAGATCTAAAATATTTTTATGGTAATTTGATATTGTTTGAAAAACGTACTTAGAAATATTAACATGAATTAAATGCATTCTATTCGAGTCTGAGTAAAGATGATGATTAAGACTCTCTGCATTAGTTATCATTACATATTTGAAAGGCAGGAGACCCAAGTCCCGGACAATCCTACAAGGGGACGACCCGCCGTGCTTATCTTCCAGCCAATGCTGAAGGGAAGGAAATCTTGGCACTGTTGAAGACAGCTTTTGAGAGGAGACTGACTTTCACTATTGGTCGTTCAACCACAACAGGACAGGATGGGGTGGTGACTTGGAATGACATCCATCACAAGACCAACGTTTATGGGGGACCCACAAGGTAAAATGTGTTCCTTCCAAGTCAGGTTGAGGGTGGAAGTGGGGTAGCCTCTCTCTTTACAAATCTTATTATATTGCTCATTCTTCTAGTTAGAACTCCTTCTTCCCCCTTTTCAATAGGTGACTGAAAATTCATTAAAACACAACGATTGTAAAATATTATATATATATTTCTTATCATATGGTCCCTTTTAAGCTCATCTTCTCAAGAAGCTAAAGGTCTAGAGAGCTGAAATTGTTTTAACAGACTCCTTGACTAGGTAGGATTAGATAGATAGATAGATTTCCTTTATTTCCTCCAAATTTGAAGATTACAAGTTATAGTTATACAGTTATAGGACAAGTAAGCTAAATATGTAACACTATTTACAATAGAAAATGATGCGAAAAAAAAGGTTAACATTTTTGGATGAAGTTTGAACAGTACATCATGATGGAAGACCATATTTGTGGTTCTATTGATAACATACATTTGGGAAGTCCTCCAAGGAGGAATGATACTATTTCGTCATCATCTTGTCATCATCATCAACAAAACTATCCACAGGCATAATATCACATATATCTTCAAACAGTACATTACGTATTTGCATGTTAAAAGTACAAAACATAAATACATGTACAACAATGTCATTGGCAACAATACCACACAAACATTCAGCCGATTGGATTTTTGAAGAACTCAGTTTGACAATATTCGAGAGCGATGTAGTTTTATCTGGATACATAAAGCACATTAGCCATATTCTATTTGGACCATTACATCGTACAGCTCTGTATCTATTGTGACCCTGTGGCCCCTAATAAGGGATACAGGGGCCACGCCCTTAAAACCTAATTTCATCTTCTTCTCCAGAAGCATAAAACCTAGATAGCTGAAGTTTTGTGTACAGACTCCTTGACTAGTGAGGATTATAATTTATAGCTATCGTGTTCCAGTGGCCCCTAATTAGGGTCACAGGGGCCACGCCCTTTAAATCTTTTTTTCATCTTCTTCTCCAGAAGCCTAGAAACTTTGTGGTATTTCCATTTCTGTATTGATTATAGGTATCTGGAATCACATCGCATATATACTTCATTCTATGATTTGTGACCCAGGGTCAAAGGGGGAAACCATATTCGCCACACCCTACAGCAAACTTAAATAAGCTTGATGAGCTACAGAGTCAATGGCTCTATGTTTTCTCATTTAATGTAAAACCTAGATACTATTTTGCTATATGATTAGCAACATTTAGGAAATACTAAGCAAAGGGTACGATAAAGCATCCAAATTGTTTTGGTTTCAGGTATGGGTATCCTGATCCAACATATCTGTCCAGAGTTAGAGACGAGCTTGCAAGCAAAGGTGTCGCCAGATCAACTGGACCAAGTTCATCTAGACAGCAAATACCCCAACGGGAGATTCGCAACATCACACTCAAAGAACTGACTGAGAGTTCTAATAACCATGTTAATGGAAACAGGAAAACTTACGAAAAACATCCTAAAGACAACCAAAGGAAAATGCTGTACCCTGCAGAACCAAATCAAGCCACGAAAGGACTTGAGAAACGTTTGGTGGACACAACCTCTAATTCAGAGGACCATCAAAAACATGATGAGTCTGAAAAAAATGCTTCTGACAATTCGGAACCAGAAATCAATGAGGAAAGTGATTTTGAGCGCACCAAGATAGATTCGGTTGAGGATGATAAAGCCGACCAATTTATAAAACTTCATAAACTTCCGAAGGAAAGCCTTAACAGTTCAGAATCACATGAAAAGGGAAGATTCGATGCACACTGTGCCATATTGCCTTCAATTGAGACGGGCGACCAGAAGCACCACATAACTGCAGAACAGTTTGCCGACTCTGCAAACAACACCAAAGATGAGAATGAAATAGAAGACGAGGATTTGATAATAAATGATCCCGAGGACGCCTCTTTCAGCATGTTGAACAGAACAGGTCATGATAATAACAACTTTAAAGAACAGACCATGTTCCTGACAAAGTCGGAAAAAGAATTAGAAACATGTGGTTGTATTGAAAAAGTTGAGTCAAATGGTTTTCTACATGAAAGTGAAAAACATCCTGAAAACAGAGAAATTAACACAACGACCTGTAATCAGGGTTTTATGCTGAATACACAATTTAGCAACCAAGAAAACATATCTGAATCGGAAAGCAAAGAGGTTAAAGATGAGAAATCATTCCGATCCACAGATGATGATGACAACAGCTCTGATATGCCGAGGCAGAACCCAACATCACCGTGTACCTCCGTGAATATATCTGAGGGAACTGGATGCCTAGGACCAGAAGAGATTCAAGAAGACCCAAGGGAGAACCAACCAGGCCAATTATTCCAAGGACCATTAGATTCCCCTGATACTTCTCTTGAGGTTCACAGCGATTCATCTGAGTCTTTTGAAGTCATTGCCAGTCCAAAGGGAAGCTTGGAAGACATGTCCCAACAAACTGAAAACAGCTCACTTCAAACTCAAGATGGAGTCAATGGACCTGACGGACAGGAGGTCGGCGATAACTTGACACATACATCGACAGGATATTCTTTCTGTGAAGATGACCTACAAAGTAATGGTGTAGATGATTCTAGGCACTCTTTCGAAATTATTGAAAATGATCACAACCAAGAAGATCAGCCTGAAAGAACAACTACAGAGGATAGTATAAATGGCCATCTGCAGAAATCCCCCGAGGGAGAGAAGACAATTGGAAAGGAAAGTCCAGAGGCCTCTCTCGACAGATCAGATGGAAACAGAAGTACACTTCGTGATGTTACCAGAGGGGACCAGCCTGACGGACAGATGGACGTGGGCTTCAGTGGAGAACATCTTCCTGGGTATGAGGGTCATGGAACCATCACCATCACATACTACTTTCCTAGCGGAACTCAGAGGGTAAGTTTAAATATTGGAAGAGTGACATATTGAGTTGTTTACTCGTATTTAGAAAAATATTTTTTTAAATTCATATTATAACATTTGCTTTTATTACAAATATATAAAGTGCTGAAGTATTTGTTAAATGGCATAACATGCACATTTTGTATAATTTCAATCTTAATTCAGGCAGACCATCCCAACCCAGGACAGACTTACAAGGGAACAACTCGCCGAGCCTATCTCCCTGATAGCACGGAGGGTAAAGCTGTCCTGAAGTTGCTACAGAAAGCTTTTGAAAGAAAACTGACGTTTAAAATCGCACCCTCATTAGCCGCAGGACAGGAGAACGTGGTCAACTGGAGCGATATCTCTCACAAAACCAGCAAGGACGGTGGGCCAGAACGGTAAATAATACACAACTGTAATTTTTTCTTGTCACGTTTTGCAATTTTTAAATACAGTGACAGTGTGTTGTACTATTTTGTCGGAAGCTAGTTTATTTTTAGTTCATCAGTTTAATTCATGAATCATACCATGCTGCGCAAACGGAAGGATAAATCTCTTGGGAAAGTCCTAAACTTTCAACCTAATATTAATTTTCTACAACACGTTAGTATCCCATTTGTCATTTTTGCTGATAACATTGCTGTTTTAACACAGTATTTGATAAAATCCTTACTTCGAAGTCAAAATGCGTGGCATTGTCTTTTTTATTTTCTAACAGTTGTCACTGAGTAAAATTTAAAATGTATATACTTACAAAGTCCTGTTTGAAAAAATTAATATTAAGACATCGGTCGTTGGATACGCAACCATTATTTTGGTTTAACGATTGTGATTTAAACTAATGCTGTATTATATTTTCATCTTTCATTTCATATGATGAAATCTTATCTTTTGAACCATGAACACAGACAAGGATACCCTGACCCGACCTACTTGCAGCGTGTAAAGGAGGAGTTGGCGGGCAGAGAGTTAATGAGTGATTCACAGGATGAGGTGACCTATAACGAAGCTTGACAAAGACGAATTTGTACAAAAGACTCATAGATTGAGCTATTTTTTCTAGTAGTGGACTGGGTTTTTATGGAAATCAAAATATGTTTCCTTTTTAAGTTTTTGGATTTGGATGTTTGTGTTTTCTATATTTTATTTCATGCAACGTTGTTTGGAATTAAGCAATGCAGAACTGAGTATGTCCTGACTCATGAATATTAAACAGTTTCAACTTCAGCCAAATATATCCTTTGTCATAGATAGTAAGTTTTACATCGTTATCGTCTTGATACTCACTCCAAATCTATCATTTTAGGGGGGGAAAGTGTTACAATATCATTTTTTAGAATATGTTCATAAAAACCGAACAATATAATGACCAAAAATAGCCCACTGTTTATTACACGTACCTTCCCACACATTGGAAAGCATTGGAACTTTTTTGGCAATTTTGTTTTCATTTACTCGTCAACAAATATCGACATTTACGCTACTAACAGAAAATGCTGTTATCAATATTGACCATGTAATTTGCCTTTATTACCTGACCTGGGTTACTACGATCACTTTCTTTAAGATCTGAAATTCTTTAATACGATGAATTCTTTTCGACCATTATGTGGGTCTTGTCAAGTATTTCCATACTTGGCAATTGTTCTAACAGTCAAAATCGTTGCTTTTCTAATTTTTCAGTACATGCTACTGTTTTTAGTCTTCTTCCCTAAGGTTATCTGATGTGTTTTTGGGATCATTATATGTCTTTATATATAGAGTGAGCTTTTAAATCTGTATTGAATAATTGTTTGTTACTGATGTTGTTTTTTGTTGTCATAAAGTAGTTTTATAAACAAAGTTTCAAGTGGAAATAACATCTTCGTAAGTCCCAACTCAAAATAATTTTAATGTTTTGTATTTCAAAACCTGTATACATATTATGCGAAAAACAAAAATGTCCATTTTACATTGTTAAGCAAAGCAGAGCCTATTGTATACCCTTTTAAACATGTACAGTTGAACATTTATTACATGTACATATAAGCTAAATGTTTTGTAAACACAATTTTAAACTAATTGTTACTTCAGTGAGGCCAAGGTCTTTGATGCATGTAAAGTCGATAGCTTTATGATCACGTACAGGTTGCTTCGTTCCAATAAACTTATAACAACAAACAATAAACGTTTTGAAAGATTCCTTTTCTGAAGTATTGCTTCTGTCAAATATCTTCAAAATTATCACAGTAAGAACGAAAATCATCTGCCCATGAGCTCAACACGTAATGTGAGTTTATTAACCATTTGAGCATAAGGAAGCTGCACGTATACATTTGTTCCCAAGCAAAGCTTGTATTTACAATGGACATCTAAAGTTTGTATCGTCCATAAGTTGACAATCAATCTCATTTAAATCAGATCGGAACTTTCACTCCTACGTACTGTAGCGATGTGGGAGTGAAAGTTTCGATCTGATTTGAATGAGATTGGTTGACAATAGATATTCAGAGCTGTTTGCACAATCTGACAAGAGATTCAAGAATAAACAGCTTAGGAAGCCTATATAAATGAATTGATTTATATACATCATTTATGCATCAATTCTCAACAACTTTACTTGATCTTTTACTAAATGTATTCTTTTAATTGTTAGTAAGAGCGTTTGTTAATCAGGATCTACCCTTTTGTTTTATCTGCCAGATATTATAAATTCTTATGTCAACAAATAAATATACTCACTCCAAATATATCATTTTAGGGGATATTATAGGGGATATATATGTTAAAGAGAGAGTTGGTGTCTCACGCGAAGAAAGGTTGTATATGGGAAAGAGTAAATATCAGATGGTTCGGACTGGATAAATTGTCTTTAATACCATGAATTCATTTCGACCATTATGTGGGTCTTGTCAAATATGTCAAGTACTGAACCATCTGATGTTTACTCTTTCCCATATATACCCTTAAAAAAAGAAACGCATAGTATATTTTGAAATTTTTGAACTTATGTTAACATAAATATGACATTAAAACTGTCATATTTCTTCTCTGGTGGTAATCCTAACATGATTATTTACCACTTCTGTGCAAAAACTGAGACATTTTAGCGATTTCGTTCTTTTAAGAAGCAATTGAAAACAGTTTATTGAAACCTCTGCTAAGGAAAATCGGTAAATCAAAAACAACATGTAGAAAGCATAAAAGCATGTTAAACTTATTACTAACAAAAGGTTAATATGGTTTCAATTTTTTTTGTTCTTTAAACATGAAAACTAGGATAAATATAAGCAATGCCAAAATGGCGAAAATCGGAAACATCGCCGTAAGTCAAATTAAAACTTTAGTTTCAAAATCTGCTGTCGTTTTAAATTAGAATGATAATAAGAGCACAATATTTAGTCATATTAAGTCGTTCCCTGGAGGCCGATTTTCTACAAAAGAAGCCAATATTTGTAAGTGAAAGAGTGCTATCAATACCAAAATTATATACATCCCGGTCACGTACCTGCGTCATCGTCTTCTCACAGCAGTACAGATTACATAACAGATACATTTTTTTTGAAAAACAGTCGACAAATCTTTAGGGAGCCGTTTCCCTGAATTCGATATTCGACCAAGACAGCTAGTTATCGGCCCTGTTTTGAAATGTTCAATCGCCGTCAATAGTGTTTTAAAACGCGGGGGTTTATCTTTACATCTTTAGTAAAGTCTGGTTTGTTGATCATACTCACTATCATCCAAAATTGTGAGATGAAAAACAGCGTTTCTCAGTATTGTTTACTTTCTGAAAATTAAAATGTCCTATAATGTAATTTGAAAGGTCAACAGATTTGGTTGAATCGGTGTTATGATATAAGTTACTATATCAAGCACACAAGATCTGCTTAATTCGTTGTTTTAAGAGATTTTGACTGATAGTCGGAACATCAACAACATTCACGAACGTCAAATGCATCAGGTTTTTTATCTGACAGGGGGAGTTTTCAAGCATGATGGCGTTCCATCATATACAGAACTCCGCTTGGTCTACGTCTATGTCAAGATCAAGGTCAAAGTCCCTCAAACACAAGATCAAAACACCTTTAGAACGTAAATGTTATGAAATTTATATACGTGCACGTCAACGTCATATTACGTTTTCGACACTTCACCATCGGGCCATCACTATTTTTATCAAAGTCAATAACACATAATATATGTCAAATGTTATTGCAATTTAACATTTATACTTAATTCGATCGTTTGAACTAAAGCTGTTGACGGGTAACTTTGAAAATTCGGTATATTCTTGATCAAGAGAAGTTCTAACGTCTTTGTTTCTGAAATTAAATTAACAGAGCTTTATTACAATCAGATCGCACACATCAGGAACATGAATCTCCTAAAATTATTTGATACACAAATTACGATTAAATTCATATACAATTCTATAAGAAACAAATCAAACAATGCAATTAAGCTTTGTACAACTTTACTCTATATTTTGCTATTCGAATTTTCCCGATGACTCAACATAGAATTAAACCAAAAATATTACATCAATTAATAAATATCAAATATGAACCAAATATAGACATATAATTTATTGTTAGTATCCGTTCCCCTGTAAAACAACGGGATCGTGTTGTGCTATTCCTTCCTTCCTCTCTCGTGCAGTATGAGGCCTAAACCAGATGTGAAACCGTCACTTCTACTGACAGAGAACAGGCCTTCGAAGACGGTAAGTATCTCATTTTATATAAATATACGCAAAACAGTGAAAAGTATGAGAAGTCAGATCATTATCATTGAGTTCGATATACATCATATTCTACTATATAGGTTTTCTGGTATATAGTGACATGTTTGACCTTCATAAGCAAATCGTCAAACTAATTTATTCAAAAGTTATTGGACAATTATGGACGCCGGTGTATCGTGGAAGTGGGAATATTTTATTCAGCGGCGTCCATACGTCTGAGATGTGAATATTTTATATTGAACAACCGAACCACTGAAAGTCTTCATTTGGTGACAACGCAAACGTCAGCCTACTGCAGTGACGGGGTCAAAAGACACTTTGACCACTTCTCGGGGTTTCTTTGGTGTTGCGATTTCCCCGTGAACCGTTGAATTTACTTTAAGCAAACGGGTTTAAAATTGATCATATTTGGGGATTTCACAGATACAAGTAGTTAGTAGTGAACGGATTTCAACTCTTGATAAACGCTATACTCTCATAAACGGTTGCACAAAATATCTTTTATCTAAGTTAGTTTCAGCATCGCTTCAGTATACATATAGGCAGACACAAGTCGACTGTGTTGCAACTACAGAACCACCGATAATGAGGTTTCGCCGTTCTCACGGCAGTTCGCGCCGTGTTTGAATAAAATTTGAAGTTCTAATGACATTGGCAACATGCCTTTAATCAAATGTGTCATTTCAAACATGTTCATTATGGAGAATAACTTCTATATTTACTTACCAATTATTTCATCTATGTAGGACATGTTTCCTTCGTTAAAAACCCTGACAAACATATTTCGCTCGTTGTGTTATTATGTTAAGCCCCTATCATATTTCAGCGTATACTCACTGCGAACGAGTGGCGTATATGATCATTTCTCTCATAAAAAATGAATTGTCCATGTTTTCCTTATTAGTACCGTGTGACAAGCGCACTCATAGACTCACAGCGTACATAGGGTACATTGTGAATTTAATATATTCCATAAGGAAAGGACGGGCGAGCATGATATATGATAGTTTTCATTCTCTCTTTTTCTTTCACATAACACAATAATGCAGTAGAGGGGGACTTTGTAGGTGTTTTAGAAATGTAAGTTATCCTTGAAAAAGGCGGCTCCGGTTTAAAAGCTACGAAATGAACTCGCTGCTATTATCCAGTTTCAGCATAGGAAAGTGGGTAAACAAATCAATATCGCTTATCAATTTGCATGTAACAGAAAAGATCCGAGCTTGAATAGGAATGAAGCATGTTTCTTTCTGAACATTCAGTTCTAAAAGTTTCAATAACTCAATCGAGCGATATGTATTGGAACAGAAATTATCAAGTATTAGACGAAAGAGAAATGGATTAAGTTAACTTAACTATATTCATTACACTTTTGTTTGAACAAATTGTCTTGCAATTGGTAACCACACTTCATTTTCGCAAGATCACTTTGTATATATATAATTACCCACAAAAACGTTCCACTAAGACAGAAAGGGCTCAGAATATGCACGCTTTGTTTGCGCAAGACATGCGGTATACATAACTTGTGAGCGCATAGAGTACGATATGTATGCGATCTGCATATGGATTCATCTGCAACATCAAGTATTGATACGCAAATCATATGCATCATTGATACACAAATCAACTGCATCTCCAATGCATTCCCGACGCAAAGAATGCGCCAATCAGTCGCTCCGCGTGCCGTACAAGTAAGTCAAAATACGCTAAATGTTTGAATTTTGCCATAAGCAACTCATACGCACTAGTTATGCGCTTAAGTGTGACAGGGGCCTTCGTAACAAACACTTGATAATACGATGTCAATTTCTACACTTAGGACTGTGATTTATTGATCAGCTGAAACGTCTAAAGATACATACAGCAATGTCAATCTAAATAAATTTAGATCAACAGATTTTTTATTTTGTCATACAGTATGACCAAATATAAAACCTGTTGATATAAATTTATTTAGATTGACAGCAATGTATGCCAGAAGCTTCGATGTCCGTTCCACTATGATCGCTACTAGAATTCGTCTCTTACTAGGAACATTTGTATCATTCATACCATGAACTATATTCGCTTTCTTCTTGTCCTCTATGATCACTCCCTTAATGTATCTTCCATCATTACGTGGTTTAGCTTTTAACTTGCATACGTGTCGGAACACATTAAGTAGGCCTATCTTTAAAAGCAACCCGCATTTTAATGCAAAATGCAACATATATTAACATTTATTAGGTGTTAATCAAATCTTTTAACACCCTAATGCACTGTACGTACACATTAATTCCGTATGATTTATATTAATTTACTTCGTCGAAACTATAATGCATTTTACACATTTTACATTTACTGTATACTATTTGTTTTCATTTGATATATATTTCATTTAATTATGTTATCTATTTCCAATAAAGAGAGCAATATTTCTTTTTTGTGTGAATAATAAACATTAGAACTAAGAAAGGATAATCCTATTGGGGAAATGGACATCTAGTAATCCACATATATATACTTAATTGGAAGTAGTACACTTGAATAAAAAGAAACAAGAACATCCTCAATCGTACTAACAAATACGAAACATATAGCGTGTACCATATCCTTTTTTTGAATTATCATTTCGATAATGGTTATGATTAAGAGAAAAATCTTAATTTAAAGGGGCAGAACACGTTTTAGGGGGAAAGTAAGGTGATGTCAGGAAAATGAAAATTAATGGTTTCAATTGAAAGACAATGTATTTAAACTAAATAGAGCAGTAATTAATTCAAATACATAACGTAAAGTTTAGCCATGCGATTCCTTTTTCGTTCACAAACTGAATAAAACGTGTTCACACAAAATGGCCGCCAATGGATTTCATGTGAATCTTGATACTTTGTCCTCTGACTATGGATAATTGGCTTGTGTAATGAGATTTTTGACACTATCAAAATAATATATTTAACATTAACTTACAATTATCAGTAAAACAAATAAAAATAAAAATTATCAAAAAATGTGCTACTGCCCCCTTTTTAAAAATTAATAGATAAAAAGATAATTAGTAATGATATAAGAATTCATATGTAGTACTTACTAAGTAATAATTGAATACTTAGCATTTAGTTAAGACATTAAGAGACATTTGAATTTGGTGATTAAAAAGTCATTCGATGGAGATAATATCAAAATAAATTTAGTATATTTGATATAATCTCGTTATTAGGTGTGAATATTATAATCGTATATCAACTTAACGGTATCATTACATAAGCATTCCTGTCAGGAGAAATTCATCTTGAAACAAAAAAACATTTATCCAATAATCAGGACATATATCCATCAATAACTAAATATTTATCTTTTTTTGAAAGATTATGTTTTTAGTCCTTTTATAATGTTTAAAAATCAATAAGCTTATATGTCTGTTTAACTTATTTGTAATATGCATTGTACATTCTAAATACTGTTTTAGATAGGATTGTTTACTTTTTCGCATAACAGGCGTTTTATTTCCAGTTTCTTGCGTTTGAAATATCTTATTTTCGTTTTTGTTAGATAACTCTACTCTCCTAAAATAAACCGTGCCCATTTCCCTTTTAACTTTAATAAAATTCTGCGATGCTTGATGGCCGGTTACGTCCAAGTCGCCATTAGTTTTGCATGCACTTTTCAAGTGGATTTCAGCACTTTTCTCGGGATTCAGGCAGTTGCGTTCGAGCGCATTGATTTCGACGGCAACATTCTTGGTATCGGTCCAACAAACTATTGGAGACCTTCCGTAAATTAGACAACTATTGGAGACTTTCACTAGCGAAGTACGAAAACAAAACTATACTAATGTTTACGTAACTTTGTTTTACATGAGAATAAATTAAGACGTAATATAAGCTATTACCCTTACTTCAGATACGTTTGACTTTGTGACGCGCGTCATTGTCCGGTTTTAACCTTAATGCCCTTCGCTCGTCGTTCTACTAAACTGATCAGGATATGGTATTATATGATTGGCGGTGAAATACCGAGATCTATTATGCAAATGAACCGTGTTATCAGATACTAGTGACGACTACAATGGAAAATGTTATCAGTTAATTTTTAAACATAACAAAGGTTGAAACCATGGTTTGGGTATTAGTGGGCAAACATGGACGACAGCACGTGAACAGTTGCCTCGGTAAAATACGGCAAGATCTTCGGCATCCCCGCAGACCTTGCCGTCTCATCCCTCGGAAAAAACTTCCCCTAGACGTGATATACACATCTTGAAAGAATTGCTAGTAGTAAGCATATAAGGAATTCACAAAATTGTATGGGCCGCCCTTTAAAAGTTTAAATAAAACCTTTACGATGTAAACCACATTGAATTCATCCTGAAATTAACTTGAAACATAGATAAAGATTTGTTTGAATCAGGAGACAGCTCCAATTTGGCCACCTCCTCGAAACCATCATTCTCGATAATCCAGATTTTACGTTCCGACCTCGGCTTAGTCAAACATCAAACATATAAGGTGTATGAAACAGATTTTTTTGGACCTTTTTAAACAAATGTTTCAAACATTTAATTTTAGTTTAAGATGGAGAATGTAATTTTTCTAGAACTCAAACTCAAAACAGTTTGTAACTTGCTAAGTATTGTCTGATTGACAACCAAGGCAGGATACGCCCGCTCTGCACGTGGAATATGTTTTTTATGAGTATGTAAACGGAATTGAAGCAATGTTGAGGAGCGGAGTTCACTCAACTATTACACCAACTTTGTAAACTTTTCTTTATGATTAACACTACATATCTTTATTATAAACTTTAAGAATTATCAATCACTAAATAATGACCTGGACGTCGAGAGTAGTCTGATAACTTTCTCGCTGATCGCCGATGCTTAACACACATATTCACTTTGTCAGAGGTTATAATTTCAACCTTGAAATGTTTTTTATGCAATGCTTGCTTTCGGAAATGTTTAACATTATTTCCGTCGATTGTTGAATGGCTGACGTGACGTCATAACTATTTAACATCTTCCTCTCACTTCCTGAATGTACCACAAATAATCGTGGCTCATTGACAAAAATGTTTATTCATAAACACCATGACCACATACAGTCATCCATCCTGTAAAACAGGCGTCTTTATTTCTATCGCTTCACTACGAAATTTCGTAGTGAAGCGATAGAAATAAAGACGCCTGTTTTACAGGATGAATTAGTCCCGGCGAACAGAATCTGTGGTCACTGAAGCGTGTCTACCCAGAATGCACTCATATTTTCGATTATCCGATGGCTTAGATAATTAACTTGTTCATACCGGTTGTGTCAAGTCCATGGTTATTGTATAAACATCTAGTTTGGAACCTTACATGCGGATTTGAAGCAACATTATATTAAAAACTTCCGGATATAGACTTTGCTCTAATTTGGAGTTGTACATATTTTGAATCAGCCTATGTGACAGATTGTCTGCAATGAAATCAGACAAGTTACCTATTTAAATTAAACTCATTTTTCAAGTTTAATAACCAAAAATACTTTAAACGGGAAGAAACTTCATTTTTATTTTACAACATTACACTATGAAATATGATGGAATGATTTAACTAGATAAATTGAGAAACCGTTCCTAGGCAACATCGATAAATGAAAGGATGATTTCTTTACGTGACACATGCGAATGGCCATCATCCAAAATTACCTTTAGGTTACGTCAGGTAACAGGTATACCGGTTTCATAAAGAGTTGTCGAACTTGTCTGTTTGATAGCTGCAGGTGTAAAATAACGTCGTCAAGTTGTTGGTTTTGAGATAACAAAAACTTTAGCGAAATACTTTGGCTGGAGTTCTTCATTGTCGCCGATGGTTACAGTAAGATCTCGCTTTACCTTAACTTCGCAGATTAATTACGAGTGTGTGTCTGGAAACGACGTAAGGCTGCGTCAAAACATAGTCATTATTTTGTGGCTCTGTTCTAGTGTTGGGAGGGTAACATGCGATGCTAGAACTTACTTGGGATTTGTCCAGGGATGATATGTTGTCCCACAGGTTCCAAGAGAAAGGCAATGTATTTAGACTAAATGAAGCAGTAATAAATCAATTATATAATGTAAAGTTCAGCCATGCGATTCCTTTTTCTGACACGAAACGAATTAAAGGTGATCACACTAAAATGGTTGCCAATTGACTTAATGTTAATCTTATTTATGATATTATTGGTTTGTGTAATGAGATTTTGGACACTTTCAATACGTAACAGAGTGTAAGATAGCCGAAATAATGATGTTAGCTTGCTAAACCCTACTCACGTACTCACATACAGATTTGTTGAAGTGATGACCATGTCCGAATTTACGGACTTGACTGTCCAGTTTGTGAAGGAGGACATACAGAACGTCCATGCCTATGCAGTGGTGACAGGGGAAGATCCACATCTAGCGGTGAAGGGGGAGATCACAGAGTCTCTGCTGAAACAACTCCCCGACCTTCGAGACGAGAGGGAGCAACACCAGGAAACTCGACGAGGAAAGAAAGGTCTTCGCTTTGGAACAGTTCTCGTTTCTGATGTGAGAATATCGCATGTTAACGGACCCACCAGCTTCCGGTACGTCCTTCACGCAGTGTTGGACTCCGTGAGAGCTAACAAGGAATATTGGCCGTATAACATGAGAGTTCTGTACAGAGAGATATTCAGAACAGCTGCGAATTTGCGGATATCAAGTTTGGCAGTTCCGTTACTTGGATCAGGTAAAACTTAACAGTTAACATGTTGATAATCGCAAATAACAGTTAATTTTTTAAGACATGTTGTACAGTGAAACAGTTTTTACTTATACCAATGGGCCTGAAAAACATTATCGCTTCTATGTCCGGAATTTGCACAGAAAAGTATAGAAAATATAAGTACATATGTACATCGACTGTTTTACCTCCACCTTTTAAAAGATAATCTAAATAGAGTATAATGCAATAACCAACCTTCAAACATGTCTATTTGTCAAGACATTTTATTTCCATATGTGCGGATATATATTTATCCTGAACCCTACCACCGAAAGGTTACTCCAATAATTTCGATGTTCTCATCTATTTTGATATATATATATTCATGAATACAGTGTATATTCTGCAGGTAAAGGCTCAGGTATGGCCGGCAGACACCTGGCCACCGAGGCTCTGACATCAGCCATCGTCTCCTGTGGGACTCACTACCCGACCGAGCTGCTCGTTGTGAACAATGATGAACACATTCTGGAATATATACAGAAGAGCCTCGATTCAAAAAGGTGAGGAAAAAAGCTGAGTCTTATTGGTCTGCACTCTGTTGCACTTCTTACATCTGGCATATATCTTCACATCCATATCAACCTGACGAAAGTGTTTTTAAACTAGATCTCTGTTTCTTTCGATTTTAAGCCTTTGCAAGTATTTGCCATTTCTGTCAAAAACCCTGTTTTCCTTCAATCTTATTTAGGGAAAAATCCTGTTTTTTCCTCATCAGTTGCAAATCGAAGACAACCCTTTTCTTAACGTAACTGAAGGGCTTGAGCAGGAGTATTCAGTGGTCCGACGAAAGTCAAAATATCGTTGCACACATAGGAACGTCATGTCATCAAACTGTATGTTGGAGGATCATGTTAATGTGTGGATGGTTCTTTAATGGTTTGTCAGCTTTAAGGACACTCGCCAGGATTGATAATCTCAAATAAGAGCTGTGAAAACGGTGATACGTAGATCTTATGGTAAGAAATCTCCCTGAATTGAAACCTGTTGAGCATGAGAATGACGGGATCTGTCGATGGATTTGTTATGGTGACCCTTCTTCTCTTCTTGGCAGCGAATACTCAGGGAACAATATCGGAGGCTTGGAGTCAAGTCCCGTGTCATCAACATAAAACCTTTATTCTTATTTTTGTTTAGTTCGCGAATGTCTTGAATGCATTTCGAGTATGAGAGTAAGATATTTGTTCTTCCCCTAGATGTATAAACCTGCACGACCCAGTCAAACTTGGAAACTCAGGAGTGGCATTATCAGAGGTAAGAGGTACGAGATAAGAGGTAAATTCACTTTTAAATTACAAATGGAAGACATTATATTTTCGAATGTTGTATTCAATAACTACTAGTTATAAAGACCTCAGAAAATATTTAAGTTCCAGAGAGGTGATAAAAAACAAGCACCAGGACGTTTTCCAGTTCCAATGAAGGGTCAACTGCAGAACAAACTCAAACGTAAGTATTTTTGAAAATCAACATTGTGTCGTACAATTGCAGACTGTTGACGTTTACGAACATATTTCCAAACGGAACTTTTGGAATAAAGTTCCAGGTACCAAAGAAGGGAAGGAACTCCGAGAAGTCGCCCAGAAGAAGGGTCTTACCATGAGGGATGCTGGTCGGGAGACAGACATATTTACCACGCTCAGTGACCAGCTGACCAGTGTCCTTGGGGAGGAGATGGAGCAGGGGAACCTGAGGACAGTGGTAGCTGGCTACTTGAGGAGGGGTCAGCCGGTGAGATGCAGTTATTGTTGTATAACACACCTATCAGTGAGGTTGAAAGGGTTAGATGGGTGTATGTGAGATTGTGCGGAAGGTGAAACTAGGTTTGGATATGGACCGGGTTTTTTCAACTTTGATATGAATCTTTGTTATTTCCATATTGTAAAAATATTACAGAATAAATATTACAAGATAATTTTTTGGATGACGACTTGGTTTAATGTATACAGGTACATGTAGTGTATACTGCATAGGTAGCATTTAAAGTGACACAGGTTATCTTTCTTAAAATTTTATTTTGTTTTGATAAGCTACAATATATCTAATATCATATGCTGATTGAAGTTCATATCTCATCACTGGACTTGAAAATATATCCAATTATGCATAATATCTCTAAAATGCTTGATTTTATGGAAAATTCAAGAAACATCTAAAATACGTTTAATTTTTCGAAATTATGCATCCAATTAAACTACCTCTTAGTTACAATACCTAATAAATACTATCGAATCGAATATATCTTCCTGTCAGCATATGACAAGGATTCAAAATTACGTTTGGCGAATTTGCGCGCGCCACTCGAGCCACATTGTCCGGTTTTCGATCAAAACCCCGACTTAGAATGGCCGTATTTTCGCTCTAATGTACTGACTGACCTATAACTTGTTATTTTCAGTAACAGTTAGTGGATCCCTATGTAATAACATCGATTTCAAAATTTGACATATGTGATCCAATCAACATACTCTGTGTCGCTTTAAGTAAATATTTTTTAATCTTATGTCACAGAGCAACGATCACAATGTTGAGGATTTCTTGATGGAATTCAGTCTGGAGGAGGTCCTCTCTTACATTGAAGAAGGAGACTATGTGGACAGTCACATCATCATCAGCGCTGTATGTAACGCCGTGAACGTGGACGTTCTCCTGTTGGCAGCCTCTAGAGGGGAAATACAGGAAGTACTGTTCCAGCCATTCAGGGAAAAGGAGTTTCTTCCGACACTTGTGATAGGAACCATTTCAGGAAAACAGTATATCAGTTTTGAACAAGCCATAGGTAAGAACCAATTCTCAGCAGTATTGTTTTGTGTCATGGTAACTAGAAGATAAGCTTTACATGTATGATGAAAACCACGAACTATCAATAAGCACCAATTTCAGAGAATACTTGTACTTTCTGTGATTTTAACACTAAGGATTGTTTCTTTGGCATTTATGATTTTTTTTAGGAGAATGTCGCCGTAGATATCATTGTCAATGCTAGACGTCAAAGACAATTATGAAAAGAAGATTCACTTTAAAATGTTTTGTAGTTGATCCCCCCGATGTACCCCCGATATGGAGTCGAAGTTCCAAGGACACAGAACTTGTAACTCTTCTACCAGAGTCTGCAGAGTTCCAGGAAGTCCAGCATAGCTTCCTGAGGAGTATCGGTAGCCTGACCTACAATGTGATACAGGTTAGATATATTTTTCTAGTGATTTAACTAACCGCTTCAAATAACAAGAAATTACATTTATTAAATAAATAACATTGTATTGGACTAGTAATCACATTTCAAATCAGCAAATGTTATCACAAGAAAGCATTTATACATGGCAATTCACGAACATCATTCGATCCCTCTAGAACGTTAGATGTAATTTCATTCCTGATCGCCGAATAAAATTGTATTGTCATGACATTTAATTGGATGATGGTGAACATCTATTCTACCTAGAGATGTATACGATATGTTTACTTGTGTTTTGGTATGTGTCAAGAGCAAACACATTCACTTTGATCGTCGAAAGCAGCCCCGCGACTATACTGGGCTGCTATCACTTGTTTGCAGTTTCAATCGCCGGCGCACATGTGCTATTGGCTATCCGGGAGAATATTGTTTTTGCCCTGTCCGTCCGTCACAAAAACATTTTGATTGTTTAGGGGTAGACCGTTGATATTTCACATGTGTATCTATCATAAAAAGAGCTTTCAGATGCGGACTTAATGTGTGACCTTGTGACCTTGACCTTGGCGCAGACTGCATTTTTCGAAAAAATTAACCTTGGCCATAACTTGTGATTGCATAGAGATAGACCTTTGATATTCCACATGTGCATCTATCATTGACAACAAATATACATTTAAAATGTTCTGACCTTCAAGGTCACCAGATTAGAGTTTTATACAGTTTTTTTTAGAGTTCTTTTCGAGGTCATATCTCAAAAACAGTTCAATATCTTTTTACGAAACTTAATTGGTACGCGGTTAGATCTAGTGGTGGACTGGTACCTTGTGCTATTTTGGTTATTCTGAATTTGTTATTTTTTCCGGCTTCCATGGAAACAGTTTGCACTTAGTGCATAAATGGGGTAGGGTCCTTTTCCGGGCCATATCTCAAAAACCGTTCAATATTTTTTAAATAAACCTAGTAAGTGGTTAGACCTAATGGTGGTGTCGTGCCTTGAACTATTTCGGTTATTGTAGGTTGTTGTATTTGTCGCGTTTTCATGGAAACATTTTTAGCTAAGTGCATCTTGGGAGAAATCAGTTTCCAAACTATAGCTAAAAAACTAGGTACTGTAAAATACTTTTTACTAAATTTGGTATGTCTTAAGGTCTAGAAGGGGAGTGGTGTCTTTTGTTACTTTTGCTGAATTTTTGGGTTTTTTCTGGCTTCCATGGAAACAATTTGAAATTTGGAGGTAGGGTCATTTCCTGATTAAAAGTTGGGATGGGGGACATCACAGTGCATCACATGCACATATTACTAGTTTATTCTTTGTCCGGCAACGAATATCTTAATTATACCACTACTATACAAACCTATTTTTGTGTATTTGTACACTAAAAGCAGCTGATTGATAAACTTATTTTAAGTCAATAATGTTAATGTAAGAGTATTGGAAGTTTAGCCTGTATCGTATTGTTTTCAGATCAAACGTGTGCAGTCAACAATCCAATGGAATCATTTTAAACTGTCCCTGGAGCAAATGGTACAAAGAAATCCTGATATATCATGTGAAAGGCTTTTATGGCATGGAACTTCAGAAAAATCAATCAAATCTATATGCAAAGAAGGATTCAACCGCAGTTTCTGTGGCAAGAATGGTAAATATGTTTTGATGGACTTCGGAACTCTGGTCTCTAATCAATTGAGATCAAATTTAGATAGTTATCAAATAGTTCCATATGTACTGTTTTCTAGTAATTGTTAAAAAGAAAGTTTAAACACTCAAAGTACTGTTTTCTAGTAATTGATAAATAGGAAGTTGAAACACTCAAATACTTTACCTTCTTTATCGACGAAATTATTACCTTCCCACTGTATCGATATGAGAAACAAAAATGTTCTAATCTTATTAAAATGGACTTCCGAGGAATAAGAATTCAAAATATCAAGTTTACCGAGATAGAAAATTCTCTTTACAAGGTCTGACTACTGCCTTGAAGGTCGCATGGTTCTTTACCAGTTTAGCGCAGGCAAAACCCAGCGGACCAATAACATCATCTTGCTTATAAGACCTCTAGCGGTGATCTTGTTGAAAGCATGAGTTACTTGCATTTGCCTTTAATACCGGAATTTTGCCGGAAACTTGTGATTGGTTAACTGAGCTGACGCTGTCGCTCCTTCTGGCACCTTGACTTTGATACTAGGTATATTCTCTTTGAGTTTGGGTATTCTCTATGTGATTGAGAATGCATGAGGTGGAGTGGATGATTTTCACGAATCCACGACACCGAATACTCAAAACTTAAAAATGTCCCTTTTCTCATTTTATATGTATTTCCCACATTTTACAATGAAAACGATCCAATTTTCGATGCTCATACATTGGATATGGGACACTACCTTTTGCCACGCTACAAATGGATTCATACGTGCACGTGTATTGCAACTGATTTCCAAAGGCGATGCAATTGACAACTCATGCAATTGACAACTCATGCGGGGTGCATTTCCCCGTGTGCACTCGCCGCTTCATCGACAATTTGGCGTAAAATAAACACAGGTTTCATACTGACAAACAAACTCTCTGACTCTGTGTGTTCTCCATAGCCTATCGGGTATATGCGCTGAGTTGTCATTTTCTGTCAAATTTTGACTCACGTCCTTTAAAAAGTTTAGTTTCAAAATAAAAGTTTTAGATTTATCTTTCTTGAAGCATTTGAGTAGACACTTTATTCCTGAAAATATTATGAAACCCTTACACCCCTCATAGTCAGGACAGTCAAAGCAGTGGAGGCATAATTAGCCACCGTTAACACAATGTGACGTCATTACCATTGATTCACTGCCGTGATAATAATTCAGAGTAATAGAGTTGGCATTTTAAACACTTAATTCAATACTTTGTTTCAGACAAGTAAGCAAAAAATTTTAATATGTGTACAAATGAATATTGACTAAGATGTAATGGAATGAAGTATGTAATGATTGATATTTACTTTTATGTTCTTGCATAGCTGCCCGTTACGGAGAAGGGACGTACTTCAGCCCAAATTCCAGCTACGCAGCAGAAGACACATACTCAGTACCAGATGATGATGGTATCAAGCATGTCTTCAGAGCCCGGGTTCTGACAGGCCGCTACACCAAGGGGCAGACTGGCATGAAGGTCCCTCCATACTTGAACGAGAAGGAATCGACCCGGTTTGATTCAGTTGTGGATAATGTTGACAAACCGAATTTGTTTGTCATATTTCATGACCATAAGGCTTATCCAGAATACCTCATCAAGTTTTCATAAAAGCTTTCTGTGGACTGTCATCCTGCTTATTCATTGTATATGTATTCACTTAGCTCCAACATATACCCTGATACCCATCAGACTGTATGAACAGCCAATGAAATCACTCGCATCCAGAAATAGCGACACGACTTGGATACATGAGATCAATCAAAATAAATTATGAGAACGCTCTCTCTGTCAGCACATCCGTTTTTCCTCCTGAGCTCGATGCAAACAACGTCTTGTGCGATTCCAATCAGAGATCGAGTACGAAATAGTTTGTCACGTCTACTTCACTTGTAAGTTGCGACAGCAGATTGTTATCGATAGCAACGCATAACCAGCTTTTAGCTATACAAGACTTTGGTCTGCTGCTTGTCAGGGTATGTGTTGAAGTTACACGGATACACACAAATAGATACGCAGATGTTACTCGGTCTTAAGGTCAGGTCTTAGGTCTCTCCTGGTTTTCCCTCCTGTTATTATTATCATTTGTACTCTTTCTGTGCAGAAGATTCTAAAGATACCCATTGAACGAAACGTTCATTGATGATATCATGTGATAAGATAGTCAGCCAGATTTTAAATTTTTGACTTGTTTCATGAAAACAAAATTTCAAACCTCAATATTATATCGGTAACTATAAGGGAGATCATTTCATAAAACCAAAATGTGGGCATTGCTATTCTTCATCTTCATCTTCATAGCCGTTCTCGGCAATATGTAAGATAAGGCTCTAACTAATTGTTAACGCCACAACATGATTTCGAACTTTTTAGGGGTATTTTCTTTTACGAATTTTAGTTCCTATAACTACTACAGATAAAATCCATATCTGAATTTTCCCAGGAGCAGATTAAGTTAACCAATGAAAATAACAACAGTGCAATTTTTCTGTCCTCAAATATTGCTATTTCGGAGAAAATTCTCATTTTGAACAAATTTCATAGCTTCACAATTCAAGGCAGCATTAAATTGATTACATCTACACACGCGCAATTTCAAGTACAATATGTGCAATGTTACACTATATCATTAATACTTAGATAGGACCTTGAAAGACAAATATTTAAAATGGGATTTAATATATTTGGATATTTGGATTTAATTTAAACATTTTTTTCAAATCTATCAATTTTGCCTAGTTTTGTTTGTTTGTAACCTAAATTGGTTTAACTTTAGCTAATATTACACATTTACCGCTTTTCAACATCTTCCTTTCCTACATGTATTGAGAACTAAACCCAGTTCCTTAATACATTGAGACATTTTTAGCAGCCCCGTTTGCGGACATTCTCTCCCCACAGAGGCAACTCAGTCATACCTGAATAAGCCTATGTTCTATTACGCCTAGATCCTGGGGTTCCGGCAGATTTCCCTAGCGGCAAAAAGTTGTTACTTAAAATGTCTCCCTTATTTGCAGCCAATGAAAACACCTTTTGGATATCCACGACATGGGGAGTTCTTTATGGTCGTATAGTGACATTGAAAATATTATGTCCTTATGTTAATTTTTCATTAACAGCGTGAGAGGGAAACAATTTTAAAATCAGATATGGATAGGGTTTTTCATTAGATAGTACTGTTTTATAAATTGTAAATTATTATCTGTTTAATGATAGATTTTATTTCACTGATAAACCAAATACTAACTAATGAGAAGGTAAAAAGGGATGGTTTGTTATAGGAAGAATTACCTCCCCTGGATGTTAAATTTCAACAAAAGCTTTGACGAACCCATCGGAGATGGCCGAAGTTTTGCGAATGACGACTTTTGAAACGGCGTCGCTGATTGCACAACTAACTTCGATTGCCTCCAATCAGATTTCTACCTTTCTGTCCCGTGTATTAGCCGTAATAGAACAGAGGCTTATTCAAGTATGACTGAGTTGCCTCTGTGTGAAGAGAATGGTCTGAGGACGGCTGCTATCAGGTTTTGTGAAGTTTCCACCGCCGCCGCCGCCGCTGCACTCGTATTACTAGCTATAACTTTTTTTACATTAAGCTTTCCGGAACTCTTATTCATAACTTACTACTCATACCTCGGGGGAATGATTTTGACACGTTCACTTTCAAGGTCAAAGGTCAAGGTCACGAGCTTTGTAATCACTCTAAGAATTCCTTGTTAAAACGATAACTTGACATAATTTTGTGCTATGAAGCTCTAACATTGTATATATCATTCTTGGAAAAGTAAAATAAAATTGAAAAGGTATTGCCTTCAATCCGTCAAAGGTCAAGGTCACAGCAAGGTCATGACATTAGCATGGTTTAGCAAAAATGTTTTATTCTAGCTATGAACACTTTTAATCAATACATGGTTGTTATACTCTTTGAAAAGTGTTCATTGATTGTATGACCTTGAAGGTCAAAGGTCAAGGTCAAGGTTATGAGATATAAGTTATTGCAATGTGCACCTAATTTGGGTATAACTTTATCCAATTTAGCTTTTCGAAACTCATGAACATGTCTAAATGTTCACACTTCCAGGGAATCATTATGACATGTTCACTTTCAGTGTCAAAGGTCATGGCCACGAGTGAAAAAGTAACTACAAAATTCCTTGTAAACATGATAACTTGAAAAGGTTTTGTGCTATCAAGCTCTAACTTAGTATATATCATCCTTGGAAAAGTTTCGGTTACAATCCGTCAAAGATTAAGGTCACAGTAAGGTCATGATTTAAGCATGGTCTAGCAAAATGCTTTATTTTAACTATGAACACTTTTATTTGATACATGATTGTTATACTCAATGAAAAGTGGTCAAGGTTATGAGATATGAGTTATTGCCACTTCCATGTTCCGCAAACGCTTATCTAAAATTTAGTTTAATCAATGAAGAGTACCTTTTGTCTTCAAACTGTATCAGTCTAACTCTTGCATTGCATTGGCCAAATCATTAAGTGGCTGTAGGTTCTCTTGAACTTATTTTTGTGTCTGTTTTGTCAGACATGGCGTCGTTTGGTTGCTTACAACAAGGATGTATATTACACCTCCTTCTCTTCATGAATTGTTTTTTTTTTTCTGATCCAAATTATATTTTTAAAAAACAAATCCGTACGGTTTAATTGGTAGGTTGTAGCTGTTTTCAATTTGATTTTATGCATTGTGACGTATGAAAATGGTTGGAGATTTGGAAAACGCTGTACAGGAAAGACTGGTATGTGAATGTCATGCAAGCTGAAAATATTCATATTCTGTTGATTTTTTCTGTATTTTTTAAGTTTTTGCAATAAATACCTTCGTATTGTTTCATTGTGTCTCTGTTTTATCTCTACTGGATAAAACAAAGGAATTATTCAAGTAGCAAACAAGTTTTAACGGCAAAACTCATCTTTAAAGAAGGCAGATATCAAAGTTGTACTTTTTTATTTTATGCAAACTGGAGTACCTTTGGTGGCACGTGGTCCTGTGCAATGCTCAGTCGACCGCTATTAGAATAGTTCAGCAACAACGGGCGGAGCACGCTGAATGGGTGACTAACCTGTTGCTGGATAATCTGAGAGTTTGGGTTGATTCCCTGCCCCATACTGAGACATGAGTTGAGAAACTTGTGGTGTCGCCTTGGGTAAGTGACTTTGATCGAAGCATGCAGTAATTGGGTACCTGGTATCACTGTCGTGAACCCGGTATGGAGTGGACTAATCAAAATGGCGGACGGGACAGGTCAACCAAAAGTCTTCAGGATTCTATTCCTGATTACCACAAATCTTAACCTCGTCGATTAGGAGAAGGGAGCACTGAAAGCAGACACCTACCTCTGTTGACCTGTCCCGTCCGCCATTTTGAGTCCCCTCCATACCTGGTTCACGACAGTGGGTATGATACGATGGCAGTCTGAATTTGAACCTCGAGCGCCTGACAGGCGACCGGTTGTATTCTCCCCTCGTTGACCAGGGGGTAATATGTCACTCAGCGCTTTGAGCATGCATGTTTACGCAAAATAAATGGACTACTATTATTATTAAACATCTTTAAATTGTAACAGATTGTGCAGTGGTAGTCAATAAATCAAGTGTCAAACTCGAAACAGTGTTGTCACAACCCCTAGTGTACAGTACACAACCCTGTGCACTTAAAAGAACCCACGAATCCGTTGGTAAATGACCAGATGGTGGCAACATGAAAACGTGCAGACACCTACGTAGTTGCGGGTACAGCAACGTGCAGTATACGTGGACAAAATACTGTGACTATATGCCCAGTCCACCCAACTGTAAAAGGATACCTCGTAAGGACTGAGGGTGACATGAACGCTGTGCGTCAAATAGCTGCACGTGTTTTATGCTCCCCCGGGAGTCGAGTTGGTAGGAGAAGTGTTGGTAAATGAAGACTGATATCTAATGATCGAGGGAAAGCCAAAGCGCCTTTGAGCAGCGCTTTCTGAGCTGGATATTGGCGCTATACAAATAATTAGTAATAATAATAATGTCTAGTGACTTTAACTCACAGCCCCTGGGTCATCAAAAATCCCAAATCGTTACCGGTGCAAAAAAAACCACCCCAAAACACGAAAGCCAACCACAGAAAAGAAAACAATTGAACGACCCCTTTAATTCAACAACCTCAAAATTACATACATGTAGTATAAAGAAGGCAGGACACTATGTACGTGTACATGTATGTAAAGTTTGGTTTCAAACCAAATTGTTTTGCTTTAAAAATGGTGTATTTCACAGTTGTTATTATCATGTTCAATATCCTGTTTCTGTATTCGGGGTATCCAAGACAAATGTTTCGTTTGGAAAAATAGATGTTCTCTTTAGTGTACGTCTCTATCCATTCCTTAACTTTGTTCCATAAGTTTTTAACAATTGGACAATCGAAAAATAGATGACTCTTTCACAAAAACTGCATTTATTTTCATCTTTTAATTTGTCAGATGAATTCATTGAAGTATGGAATATTCAAACCATTTTGTTTTGGAATTTAGATTTGACATGAAGGGTATTTCATTTTTGTTATTCCATTCGCTTTCATTAATTGTACATTCAAGATCTAATTCCCACTTTTTTCTGTACTTGCATTCTGTCATAGTGTTTTCTGTCTTTTGTAATATATCATTAAAGCTCTGACATCCCTTTTTCTTAGCAGCCATGCTTTCAATAAAGTATAGGATAAGTCATTTCTATTTTAATTTTGTATTTAAAAATATATGTTTTAATTGCCTGGATAATGCCTGCATATTCTAGGAAATTTGTCTTGCATTTGTATATTCCAGTTATTTCTAGGTAATTTAGAAATTTACCGTCATTCTTGATTATATCATTTATCGGGTAAATACCAGATTTTGACATATTCTTATAATTTATAGACTTGTTGTTTCTTCTAACGTTGTCATTATTCCATATTGGTTGAGATAAGATATCAGATTGAGTTTTAACGCTATTCCCCATTTGTTTGTTAAAGCATTCCCAAGCCTTTAAAACATCTTTCCAAAAATCGTTTGTTCTTGGGGTACAAACTTGCTCAATGAGGAATGATTCAGTGTATTGATTAAAATCTCTGTGAATTGGTGATACGTTAATATAGACAAGTTTCTTTACTTTTGAGTTACTTTCAGAATTGAGGAGCCTTTTAACCACACTATTTTTTTTTGCGAAATGACTGTATTTCTTATGTCTGGAACTCTAATCCCACCCTCTTTGAAGCGTCTAGCTATTATTGTCCGTTTAATTCTATCAGGTTTGCCTTTCCAAATGAAACTAAATGCTAAGTTTTCGAGATCTTCGGAAACTACCAATACTTTTTGGTATTTTAATTATTTCTACAAATCGAACGGAAGTTTCACGCTCAAAGTATTCATCTCGGCACATATGGTTGTCAAAAGAAGGGCCGAATCAAGCGCTCTGATTGGTACGAATGATCAAAGTTCTGTCTTCTCTATACTGTGTAACTATGAAGGCGTTGAAGGGTTTCTTTTGCAGAGGAACAGTTTGGGATTTTGATTAACCCTGGGGCCTGTGCTTTGACACCCGTTCGTATATATTCCTCCATGAGGGGTGAAATTTTCAAAACATAATTATATAATCGTTTAAACAAAAATGACGAAAGCGTACATAAAATACTTCCAATGTCTTCAATGGAAAGATTGTCTATGAATTATTTCTTCTGATGTAAATACGTTGGAAACATTTTCGTCGAGTTTATTGTTATGAGCTTATTTGAGTCGTTTGTTTACAAAATATGATAACCATATACATTATCACAAGTCTTCTAAAATAAGCATAAAAACAGGAAACATTGATAAACGAATAAACAATGTTGAAATGTGATGAGTTATTTTCACAAACCAATTAAATCAACTTCATCAACAAAACATACACATTTGAAAATCTTGCTTTATTATATGATTTAGAGTGAGATACTCTGTGTTACCAGTGACATAAAGCCTCTATATATCTGGCTACATTGGCGATAACCTGATAACCTTTTATCGTCACTCATCAAAACTGGTGATATTTAGAGCACATCTTTCGTTTTCAGTTTTATATCACTTATCTCACATCCAGTGACGGGGTAGAACCAGTAGTAGTACCGATAATTCTTCTTAATTGCCTAACTTAACCTTTCCCTTCACTTATCAAACCGAAAGTGTGGACCAGGAGAACAACTTGAGAGTCAGTTTAAGCGCTTAAAATGATTTCATCAATACGTTAGTTATTGAAGTTTCCCATGTGCTAAGAGAGTACAACCTTTGGAATTTTTGGAAAATAAGTGTGGACACACAAAAACTATTTCGCTTGAGGCAAAGATAAAAATTCAACCTTTTCTCACCACGTTTTTACATAGGGAAAACTAGTTAACTTTCATATCATTGCGCAAACCCTAAACTTTGAGGAGATAAGATAAACACCGTATTAGTCAAGAAAATATAGATATCATCTTTATATATGAATTGTTAAAATGCCGGTTTCATTATTCTGATAGTAAATACTCAAAATAATTATAGGGAACGCCCTACGCATGAGCGTTTGTAGTGTATAAAGTATGATTAATTTGTACATGAATAATTTTAATTTTCGCTACATCTTCAATCTGCAGAAACTTTGAACAAATTTGGTTCGGTTCATCAAATTAAAATGTTACGCATCTCTTCATATTTTGTGGTATCTTCAATGTAGTATACAATATTTTCACATTTAAGAAATACATTTGTATAATGTTTATAGAGAATGACGAAGATATCACATTACAATTCACCTCAACTCAACTCAACTCAAACCAATCTAAATGTTTGGTAAGATAATAACCATATTACATTTTGAGAAGTTTAATGTAACGTTCATAAATCACATTAATAGTAGCTTTGTTTGTACAGGCAAAACAGATCTAGAGTTGACAAAACAATCAAAGAATTCCCATAGTCTGTTATCCAGACCAAAAACCGAAAAAAAAAATAAAGTAGCATTCTTGGATGTCTTGTCTAGATGTTTAAGATATTAATGATTGCTCACGTCTCCTTTTTCATTCATAGGCCCTATATCAAATATTGAAAATCAAAATTTTACCGAAAAAACTTTTTTTCATGGACTACATATATATGTTAGCCATTCTCTCCCCACAGAGGCACCTCAGTCATACCTGAATTAGCTAATTCAAGTATGACTGAGTTGCCTCTGTGGGGAGAGAATGCACAAAAGCGAGTGTATCTATCATTCTTGTAAGAGCATTGGCATGTATCCATATCGTGCTGGGATATGAAAGGAAAGTGAAATAATTTCAATATATTGTGGTTCAGACACTCTTACAAATTTAATCTTCTTCACATCGACATCGTATTAATTTGATCAGCAAATTCATATTTTGACATTTTCGTTACCATTAGGCCTACCCTTTTTCCATCAAAATTTATTATGCTTTTTTATGAACACATGTGTACATGTCTTAAGACACTAAATATAAATAACTCTTTGCTTTGAAGTTAACGTACGGTAACATTCATTTTGTTTACAACTTGCATAAATTAAAATTAACAAAACTCAAAACAAAATATATAATTCAACATTGATACACATTTCAATGACATTAATTCATTACTAGAATGGAAAATCTTAACCAACATATGAATTGTTTCTGCGCTATCAATCATTGTTCGAACATTCAAGTGTAGTGACCACTAGTGACTAACACTGATGTTTTAATATATGGCATTGCCAAATGACGTCAATAATTATTTCCTATTTTCACTTTCGTTTTCGAGTTGAGAAAATCTACCTGATACAGTAGTCTGAACGCCCTGACAGATCCATTTGGAAGCAGACAATTTTCAGATACAGGGGGAAACAAGGTGAGATCTACCTGTAGTAAATGACATGGGTGGTATCATATAGCTGTACATGTCTAATGTTATCACAGCACAGATCGCGCTGTGCGAGAGTTTAAACCAGGAAGTCGGTCGCGATATCAGTCACGCAACATGGCTGCCGGGTCGTCCCATTGACTTTGGCCTACAGCGTAGAGTAAGTGTATACTCTCTGATAGTACCTGAGCTTAAGACTCGCAGTGCACTATAATGGATTAGTGAATGAATATTAATTCTCAGGTGACAATGTTTTTTTAACAATTAATAGGCCTACAATGAACGCAGCACTGAATAGGCCTACTGTGTTTGGTTTTGTTAACATCAAATGAATATTGATTGCATTAATGAATTCTGGATTAAAACTGTATGCTAACTGAACAATTGTGCGTTTTGATTTTGCAAAAAAACCAATCTATTGAATCTAAATAACAAGGTACTTTCGCTTTCGAAGGAAGAGTTAGATGGAGTTATCTCCCTTACACCATTCCTGCATCACTTGTGCTATGCAAGCTGAATTTGCTGAAGGTTACAAATCAATTATAACGCATTGCTTTATATGTATAAATCGGTCCATTAATTTGAAAATTATTTTAAATCCCTGCTCGCTATAATGATATTCAAAAAGTAATACCAGTGTAGAAACTAAAAAAGTCGAGCCTAAACAACTGGACTTCTAACTAATGCTTTGTTTACATGCGCACTTTACACCTTGGACTAGAACCCAAACCTATATACTAGGAGTATTTTTATTTAATTCACGTTGCATTGGAATTTAAGGACCCTTAAGTATTCAATGATTATCTTACAGTGAAAAAATAATATTTAATGTAAACTCAATCAGTGAAATGCATAACCTGAAGCTGAGAAGAGATTACTAATATTTTACCATAGATTTGGTCTTTTAGTCCACCAACTACTAATATGAATACCAACAACCTCTCCCCCACAACCCCCCACCCCCAAATACAAAACGTTCTTACGCATACGACTCACTGGGGAATATCTAGACAATGAAACATAACACCGAATTTCCTTACTTAGGAAACATACTGTAAACAACTTGGAAAGATTCATCTTGAATGAAAGTTATAAATGTAAAAAAAAACAGTATTGCCTAGAAACTCAACTATGCTAATACTATAGAACAATTAAGACACGGTTACTTACAGGAGTAAGATTAGATATACTTTTACTCTAACTCTTGGGGTGGAGTATACTGTATCTTACCTAGGAGTAACGGTGAAGCGATTGTTTTTAAAAAAAATATGGGTTAGGTAAAGGGTTCTCAACAAAATAGAACCTCAGACTTGTATTCAAGCTAATAGGGTGGCATAGATTAGTCCGTCAAATGACAACACTGTAAAATAAATAATATATTTCATCTGTTAATGAATTGGAACCCTTGATTGTATTGGGCAAATACGGTAATATAGATTTTCCCAACCAATCACAATGCTGTAAATAAGTACGATATTACATCTCTATTTGTAGAAAATCATTGTCATTTTATGAACTTTTATATTGAATGATATATTCTTGTAATGTCCTTATACATTTCAAGATAATATTTTTGGACAAATGATGGTTAACAAAGATGCCATGTATATTTCAGTTCCTGGATGACTGCAGGATGGCAGGTGCTCGGAATGACAAACAGAGAACAACAGCAGAGCGATACAGAGCACCGTGTGGGATAGAAGTCATCACCTACGCTGGAAATATCACCGGCATTCAGGACGCTACTGCGGCTGTAACAGGGGAGGGGGTCGGCTTTAAACAAAGGAGCCAAATAACCAAGGCCCTGATTGAAAGTAACTGCTGTCCCGACTTCGAGAGAGTACGTAACAAAGTTATTAGAAACAATGAAGGACTTAAGGCATGGGAAGTTCGGACAAGTAAGCTTGATTTTGAGTCCAAGTTCAGCTTCGTCTTTCATGTCCTGATGAAAACTCAGGAAAATGAAAATTGGATTGAAGGGATGAAGAAAATGTATGAACGGTTGTTCAAGAAAGTGGAGAAATATAAAGTTTCAATCCTGGCTCTACCTTTGCTAGGTTCAGGTATGTCATAGTAACGTATATTTATACTAAAATATACACATGGAACATAAATAAGCACCCCCTAAATTTAAAACTGGAAAATTATGCTATGACAAAGTTACGATATTTTGAATGCATATTTCACGCTTAACATGCACAATGTAGATTTGTAAATAATATCTTCAATGAACGTTCAACCACGTTGATGTTTTATAGAATTACGACTGAATATGTAATTGTTCAACCCATTACGTAAACACTTCTCATTGATTTCGAGAGGTCATTACTTCTAAGGTTAATTCTGGTCTAACTGACTTTGGACTAAAAGGCCGATATTAAAGTTTAACTTCCAATCATCACCTGCATTTTTCAAAACAATGTAATTTGTTTCTTGACATAAATGACTTCAATTTTATGAATTTGAATATCCCAAAAACACGAATCGAGATATGAATGCAATTTTCTCAAATAAACTGCTTAATTGTGGTTTAATCATATCTTACGATTATTTCTACAACCACGATGCCTTCTTTCTTATCAGACAACTTTTGCTGCTGACAAAAATAGGGGTGCTTAACTTTTTCCATATGTATTTATACAAGGTGTTGATATTATGAATAGATTATAAGTGATAGTATACAAATGTGTTCAGTCCATGCTTTGATAACGGACATTGTCGACACTTGTGGGACAAGGGATAACTGCAGCAATTAAAGTCTGTTATAAGGAGTGAATATTGCTAAAACAATCTGCTGTAAATAATTTATTTAGCTTATAAAATGGTGATCAAGGTCAGGCGTTTGGCACCGAAACAGTCGTGTGTTATAACATCACGAATTAAAAAGAGTACCATGTTGTATAATGACGATTTCAAAAGTGACGATGTACTCATACTGAATGAATGAGGGCATGTGGGACGAAAATAAGACACTTCTTATTTCAGTTTAAATGCTTTGATGAAGAGACAGCAACAACTGGCACAATTAAGTTACTTATATGGCGCATAACTGTAAATACGTTCTCCTGTTCTATAGTGGAGGGATTCAATATTAGTTTACACTTCCTTCAACAGGTAGAGCACAACAGGGACTTTAAGTCATACTCACGGGCCATTATGAAAAACCATCATGAAAAAGCGTACAGTGTAATTTGAAAATGGTAAAACTTATCCTTACAATCTGTATATATGTTTTGTGATTCTTTCAGGTAGAGCTGGTGCTGACATATCAGATGCAGTTAGAGCTGTCGCTGAGAGTATCACACTGCTACGTGATCATGACCACCGCCATCTGCGTAAAATATATCTGGTTACTATGGACACTGAATATGCAGATACCATGGCAACGTTCTGCGAACTGTATTTTCAAAATGCTTTTCAAGCTAAAACACGCCGGAGAGCATCTCTCCGTTACAGGATGGGGCTTGGGGGACAAAAATATCGAGGCAAAGCAAGTAAGTCACCTGCCCCAGTCAACCGACCACAATCAGACACGTTCCCGAGGTCAGCCAGAGCGAGACAACAGCGGGAACCAACTGTCACAGACCCAAGATTTTACAAAACATTTGAGGATCAGTCTAAGTCTAGATGGAATCAACCAGTACATGCCCATCAGTCGCGTGATGGACAGAACACATTTCAAAATGACCAGAAGCATTTGGAAGAAAGCCAACAACAGTATCACAATACACAGTTCCAAAATAGGGTGAGGCCATCACTTAATGAAAATTCATACCAACAGCCCAAGATTTCACGGAATGAAACTAGGAATAGAGATTGGCAAACCTTCCAAGGATATGAACATTTGACAGTACAGTTGGGACAGCAGTCTCAGTCACATGCAAAGCACAGTGTGCAGATACATAACGGCCATCAACCATCCCAAACTAAAGACGATCTCCACATGCATAAAGAAGGATATGGAAATCTAACACACACTGACAGGTTTCCAGAAGCAAAGTGTATTCGAGAACAACCCATTTTGGAACATAGACATGATGCAAATGCGTTCAAATTTAAGACAGAAAACAATCATTACCAAAATAAAGAACCAAATGGAAGGCGCAATATCATATACGATCCTAAGACACCAAACTATGACCGAACTGGAGACAGGATGATGAATGATACGCATGTAGAGAACAAGACTAGAGGTTTCAAGTATGACGATGAGCACCGAAAGAAAACAAAGGACTACAAGGACAATGTTTGTGAAGTTAGTGCAAAGATCCCTCCCACTGAGATCAAACAGGATACAGCATCAGGTGGGGCTCAAGGCGAGAGTCTCAGTATCTGTCCGATCTGCCTCAACCAGGTGAAGGACCCCAAACAGCTGGACAAGTGTGGTCACTTGTTCTGCAGGGGTTGCATAGAGCGCAGTTTCCGCGACTTCAAGCCAGTCTGTCCTAGCTGCAACATGGTGTATGGAGAGATCAGAGGGAACCAGCCTGATGGACAGATGGACGTGGGCTTCAGTGGGGAATATCTTCCTGGTTATGAGGGTCATGGTACCATCACCATCACATACTACTTTCCTAGCGGAACACAAGGGGTTTGTAAACCATATTTTATATTCAAAGACTGGTTGATACGATTTTGGTTCACGCTTGCATTCTTTCTTTATCGTTCTGTATCACTTTTTGCGGTGATAGAAACAGGAACACAAACAATGGTTGGCATCGTTCTTTAAGGGGCAATTCTAATTTATAACAATGTATTTTATAAGCAATTGTAAACATAGACTTTGGTTTTGTAATTTGGATTTGGTATTGTGGATAATGTGGCTTGCCCAGGGACAGAACACAGTATGTAACTGAGGTCACAAAGGTACATGTATATATGGTGCCTTCATTGTTCGGGTCCGACGAAAGAGGCCATCGCGCCAAGCGCTACATTACTTCGCTTCATCGCCAAAGAATATCGAATTTGAAATTATATCTAATATTTCAGGAAGATCACCCTAGTCACGGACAACCCTATAAAGGAACGACTCGTCGGGCCTATCTCCCTGACTGCAAGGAAGGCAAGGCTGTTCTAAAGCTGCTCAGGAAAGCCTTTGATAGAAAGCTGACTTTCACCATCGGTCGGTCTACAACAACTGGACAGGAAAACGTTGTGACATGGAACGATGTACATCACAAGACCAACAAGGATGGTGGACCAACAAGGTAAATGTAATCTCATCAAGGGCTAGTTTAAGCTATCATCGGATCGAAGCCGTTTCGTGATGACCAGATGGAGCACATAATTATCTTGAAATAGCATATAGCAGACGAATGGGTTGGGCATGCGAAAAATAAATTTGGAAAAATTATGTATGGAGCCTTCAATTAAACCTTCATCAAGTTTAGGGAATGATATTTTAGACGGTGACGGATTGGTCAAACATTCATCTTTTGACTTTTTACGCAAGGAATGTTAAATGTTAAAAGTACCTTCTTGGTAAAATGTTATGAATGTTGCCCTTATCCCCTAAATATGCCGTTTAGAGGTGAATGAAGTGAGCCATAGAGGCCATTCTCGATAATCCAGAGTTTACGTTCCGATAATATCTCCTTTAATCTCTGGAACTAATATGGGCTCAATGTGATTCATAAATTACCTCCCCTTAGTGGCATATCGTCCAATGAGGTATCTACGCTGCCTCCTGCAGCGTGCCAATCGCATGGCTTCTTTCATGACATACCCCTGCTTCTTCGATAAGCAGAAATTTCATCCGAGGAGATAGATTTCGAGACTATATTTTAGTGATTTTATCTATCAAAACGGGTGCGGTATATCGATTGTTACCTAGCATTCCCAGTTCTCATCAAGAGAATACCTCTGGACTGTAATGTTTTTATCGCATGGCCTTTGATTTTATTTATGAAATAGTGAGTGAATTGGGGTTAAACGTTCTGTCAGCTATAAAACACGTGGATGCTGCCATCTAAATTAAAGAGAGTTGACAGATCCGAGAGGAAAGAGAACTTGTAAGGAACTAAGGAACTAAGGAACTTACAACACAAGTTTTGCATAAATAACCAATGGTAGGTAGCTTTAGTAACTTCATGTATTAAGGAATGTTTTGGACATAATTATATGCCATCCCACTGGACTCAAACCCTTATTGCGGTGTGGTGGCTTGTGTGCTTTGCCGACCCTATGACAAATGGAGCTCACATGCTCCTGGTAGGGTCACCCAAGCTTTAATGGTCAAGTGGAGGAAACCAGACCAAATTTGTGTCGTTCTAAAACCTGCTTTCTATCCCTCTTTTTCGTCTGTTCTCTCATCCTGTCGAACTTCTTTCTCTCCGATCTTCTCTCTTTTGACCAGAGGTTAGCAGGTCAAATCGATTAGTATTTTCATCATTTGCTTACTCAATCCCAATTATCTGATGAACGGTCTCAGGCTAATACATTGTAAATCATGGAAACATTCAGCTCTTGATGATGCACAGAAGGTTTATGACCCAGACTTAACTTTACTTTTGCTGCTTCAGATTCGGCTACCCTGACCCGGGTTATCTCGAACGAGTGAGAGACGAACTGGCGGCCAAGGGAGTCACGGAGGGACCCAACAGAGGCAGAGAGGATAGACAGGAGAAGAAGGAAACAACTTTCTGATGCTGACATGAAACGAGAGAGAGATAAGCTTCAAAAAACGAAGCACAAAATTTAAAAGGTTAATAAGTCATTGAACAAACACAGTATGCTTTTTGTCTTAAATACACAGCATATAAAACTTTTTTTGGTGTGTAAATAATTATCGCAAATTCGCAGTTAACGATTTGATCATTTATATCACATCCTTTTGTTTGATTCTTGTACGTGTTTTGGTTTTTACAATTGTACAGGTCAGTGTCCATATCTCAATGATGTGAATATGAATTTATACAATTGCAAGAAAAATGTTTTATTCACAAGTGGCATTTCCTTAATGAAACCTGCTAGCCTCCACAACATCTCACAGCATGTAGGATTAATACACGTATGACCTGTGCTTTATCTCACTTACGAATGTTTGAAAGTTGTAGCATATCCAGATGTTGTAGTCGTAATGCTTGCTAGGGTTCTAAAAAGCAGGAGTAAATTATATTTAGAAACTTTTATTTGTTTGCATGCACGTGCATAACACGCGTACGGAACCGCTTGAGGGGTTGTGATTTCAAATTGCACAAAATATGTGTTTGCTTTTTAGAAAACTGAATGTGAATTTTGCTTTTTCGTCTTTTTTTCTAATCAAATATGTGTACAAATGCTGGACAAAAGTTTGCTACATTACATGCAAAATTATCATAAGTTGGACCATAAAGTTCGAGTTCATTCTCAAAATGTTATAGAATTATAGTCTCAATGTATACTTAGATATGAAATTTATATTCGAACTAGAATACGTTTGTGAAATATTTGGTCAAAAATAAACAAACTTAATTTATTAATTGTTCTTTAAAATTTGAATTTGAAAATAATTTTATGTCGTAACATTCATATTAACTGTTTATCCGGAAACGTTTCATTAAGCAATTTCCTGCAAAGATATGAAAGTCTGATATTTATTTTACCACATTCCTCTCACATGTGATGACAGAATTGCGATTGAACCAAAAGTAAAGTGAAGTATACTATCCAAATATTGAACAAATTTCAAAATTTCCTAAAATGATAATTAAATGATAAATTATGAGCAGTGTAACAAACTTTTGTTCAGCAGTTGTTATTTGTTAAATGCATTTTGTTAGCAGCGCTTATAAAGCATATTTGTGTTAAATTCTTTGTTACTTCGAGGCGAATTGTTATTGTTATTTATCATGTTTGTTGTCTGATTTATTGCATATGGATCATCGTTTGTTGTGAAGATGCAATTTTATAATAATGTACGTAGTGGACCGGTGACCACGTTTCTTCAAGCTAAATGAACTCTGACTGGAGTTATACATTTGTTGTGATTGTGATGTTTAAAAGTTTGAAGCATCCATATATTACTGTAGATATGATCATGACAGGAAATGCATTTAATGCAACATGTCAGCCTATTTCTCATTTCATCTACTCTGTAACGGTGAATGGAGACTCTAGTAGATGCAATTGTCAATATTGTCTTCTATAGCTGGGACTCCTTTTTGAAGGCGACCATGTTGTCTAGTTTGTATCATATGTCTCTAAAAGTAAGGCTTTCACAAAGGTTGTGCAGAAAAATACTACTACTCGGTGTTAGTTATGGACAGTTATATACAGCATTCAAATGGGTTGTGTGGGTAAATGCTGGTGATCTCTGGCAGCTATGTATGTTACAACACTTAGAGGCTTTCCTATAGGGTGTTTATAAGTAAACTTACTATCTTAACACTAAGCGGCAATAAAGAGGGTTGTGTAAACCGGTAGTTCAACTTTATACCAGTTCGTGTCAATAACGTTTTATTGGAGTTAAGGTAATCCTTGGCCTCAATTACCAAGCCTTGACTTACGAATACCCTGACATTTGAAAAACACAGAGCAATTAGATTTCTGAATTGTTTTACTCAATTTGAGTACAAGTGCTAATATGGTTACCTTTCTTAATTACCTATCTCATTTCTGAACGACTTTTCAAATGGTTATCGAGGTAAAGATATTTACACTTTTTATGTTAGTAACGTTTATCTCAGCACTTTCGGATTCATAAAAACTGTGGCGGTAAATGGTTGCTTTCAAGAGGAGTAATGCTAATCTTAACGCTTAGCAGTTTTCCAAAACGAAGTCAAGGTAAATACAACCTATAGCTGTAATCCCTTTCTCAGTGATAAACGGCGTTCAAGAAACGATATAAAGGTAAATAGTTACGCTCAATAGCAGTCGTGTCTGTCTTATCAAGGGGCGTTCCGCAACTGTGTCGAGGTTATAGTTACAATGAATAGAAGTATCGTCTCTCGTTAGTTGAAGGGTTTTCCAGTGGTTCTTTAGCGGAGTGTAGATGTTGCCATAGGAACAATGCAATCATGATGTTTTCTTCAATACGTCATTTCGTCAGCATATACAACATATACCTTAAGTTTGTTCACTTTCCTGTGTAATCTTTTGCAAATATCATGAAATTTGGAATGTCTTTGATGTTTTGCGAAAACGAAAGGGATAATGTTGAATTTTTTTAAAGAAGTTACTATTCATTTTGCGGTAACATATTCATATAATACATACCTAACAGTTAACCGTAACAGTCAGTCAATACAATTGTATTTTGCCCACATTACATGATACTTGCACGGAGATACACTAGCAAGTAAACAAAATTAAGGTATGATGTTGCACTGCCATTTCGTTATTTATATTGTATTGTTGAATATGAAGATGGTTTCTTGTTTGCCTTATTGATGATAAATAAAGATTATTCATATTGTTTTCAAAGGCTCACACATAACAAGGTGGATTTTTCCTACGATTTTGTAATTCAGTTAATTGATTTCTATTAATGATTTTTATTTACCACGAGGGTTGTTGACTCATTATGCCTGTCCCTCACTTTGTGTTTGTGGTAAGTTACAGCTCGTGTAACTTTGTATCAAACAAACCACTGGATTTCACTGGAGGTTTTGGAAGAGGATCATTGACAAACTAAAGAATTAAATTCACTTAGCTTTTTATAGAAATAATAAGCTGTAATTTTGTTGTATTGAAATGAGAGCATGTAACAAAGTTCGATATATACTACTTTCATGTATTTTGTAGTTGATCACCGTATTGATTAAAGTCTTATTGTCAATAACTCAGAGCTTCTCGAATTTTGAAATCGTTTTCCTGGCGAGATACACAGCTTTTATTTCTGTTGAAAATATTATTTTGCTATATCATTTAAAAAAGAAACTGTAACCAACCGATATCGCTTTTTAGACTGAATAAAGTATTTGAAATACGACGTGTACTTTTTCTGTAATAATAACGTCATTAACAATCTCCTTTTTACAGGCAACAGGACCTTTTATTGGTAAAATAAACACACACGTTACTAAGTAAACAATCATATCAAGGCATATTAGCTACCTGTCGGTCTTTGTGCTTATTCATAATATTAATCACTCTATTGATAAAACGGGGCATTTTACATATGTGACAGTGGCACAAGAACGGCAATCATATCACACGGGTTCGAATCACTGATTATATCTAATAGAAATCTAACGTTTTGAACTTATGTATCATTTTCAAATGTTGTGACCAACATTTATTCCGATCTTAAACGAAATCAGTGAAGAAAAATAGATTTAAGAAAAAAATATAGACCTCTTATATAGAAAACACAAGGGAGGACACTCCAGTTGCTAAAAATCGAAGAGAAGAAGTTATTCTTACTCGTCTTAGGCTTGGTCATTGCGGATTAAACGCATACAGGCATATCTTAGACAAAAATGTATCTCAGCTATGTATTCATTGTTTTACAAATACACCAGAAACAATCTTTCATTTTCTCTTAGAATGTGAAGGTCATAACGAGCAACGCCAGGACCTCAGAGAGGTTGTTATCTCAAAATCAAACGTCTTCTCAATTATATCCATATTAGGAGAAAACTTGATGTTTGGCGAAGTTCAAAGGTCACTTTTAGATTTTGTCAAAAACACAGGCAAATATGATGTTATCTAAATAAATCTTTTAATCCTTTCTTTTTTTAAACAATATTTGAACATTACCTTTTAATGCAGGGCGCATATAGGTCATTTGTGGCCCAACGTCGCCCTTACATCCACCTACCTACCTACCTACCTACCTGATTGAAAAATTGGACACGCTGACTATTTTAACGAGTGGTTAAATCAAAACTAAACTAACGCGATCCACAAATAAAGTTTTAGGAACATGAATGAACAAGGTTTAATGTGAAACAGTGAATCTTTCATTAATATTTATGTTACCCAAAAGGAGCAACATATCCGAAATTGTCCAGTAGGACCTTTTTAGGGGGGAGTATAAGGTGATGTCAGAAAAAAATATAATTAATGGTTCCAATTGAAAGACAATGTATTCAAACTAAATGGAGCAGTAATAATTCAAAAATATAATGTAAAGTTTAGCCATGCTATTCCATTTTCTTACACAAAATGAATTATAGGTGTTCACACAAAATGGCCGCCAATGGATTTTATGTGAATCTTCATACTTTGTCCTATATGGATAATTGGCTTGTGTAATGAGATTTTGACACTATTAAAATAATACATGTAGAGGATACTAAACGACCTTCCATTTAATACTATTTTTATTAAACGAGTTAATGATTGTGTATAAAACGAGCGCAAGCGAGATTGATACCAAATCATTCACGAGTTTAATAGTTAGCATTAACGTACCATTATCAGTGAAACAAAATAGATATAACGTTATCAAAAAACGTGCTACTTCTAACACAATTCTACGCAACATTTACATGCTAGTCACATTGAAACCAAAACATGGGTTTATGATTACTGTCAATAAATATCGTTGAAGACATGTGCCATAAAAAGCATTCAAGTTACATTTTTGATCACGAATTACGATCTTATGTTAATCGGTTTATTGTCGGCAGTTGTAGTCATAAGTACTCAAACCGTACCATTGATAACAATAAGCTCTTTTCTAACAACGTTTTCAAATGTTTGATTATTCGTCTGTATTCGTAAAGTCTTGTATCCCTCTGAATGGAGACCTAGACATATAACTCTCCCATTTTATATACATAGATAGAGCGGGATTTAAAACATAGTGTTGCGAAGATTGATTATCATGTCCACCGTACGATGGTGAAAAATAAGGGCGAAGTTTGGGCCACTGTGGCAGTTAGGACATTCGTGGTTGTCTCCCCTTATCGAGTTGAGTCGCACACAGTAACTCTCAGCATAAACCGACTGGTTTTACAGTGACAGTATAGCATAGCCATTGACCTACTTTATCCTGTGTATCATGTGACTAAACCACAGCCACCTCGAAACGTTTTCTGTGACTATAAATATATACAAAGGACATATGCAATCGACATATGCAAAACGGATTGAATCATTATATGATTCGATATTCTTTACAAACTTATGTTGACTAGCTGTTGACAAAATTTATTACATGTAATAAAAGTGTATCAGAGGGAAATCGGGAGTAAATTTCTATCAGTTCTAACAGCTTATCGTGTGTGAGCACGAAAGGACGGGAGTGGCCATCAATGTTATCAACTTATATCAAATGGATTGAAACATAGTATTACATACGGCGTCATAGGACACTTTCAATAATATAACAGTTCAATAAGAAGGGTTCAAACAATGAATACAGAAAACGATTATTCTTGAACAAAGAAATGTACATAACACAATGACAATTCACTTAAAACGGTTTGACATCACGACAATTTAGCACAGCATATCATGTTAATGTTCATACGATAAATATCCATTCTGTTATGAGATCAGTAACACAAATAAACAATAATTCACAAGTTTTTTTTACTAGTGTACATACATTGCACAATGCACAAACATTTGTCCTACTCCCCGTTTGATGAATAATATCAATGTTTCCAAAGTGTCAGCAAAGGTGGGGTAAAGGTAAGGATCGAATGTGGTATTACTCCAGTGTTCCCATTAACTTTGGTTCGTCACTTTTCTTCCTCCTCTTCTTCTCTTCATACTCTTCTTAATCTTCGTTGTAGTCATAGCGGACTTGAGATAACCACCTATATGTATAGAGAAGATCGTCATATTATGTTCGTATGCGGTTTATGTAGGGTGAAGGTTACCTAATATTTTTGTCAGGTTAAACATAACTAAATAAAAATGTATTGGATTTTATCTAATTATGAAAAATAGATGAAACATAGATGAAGTGTAGATGCAGAGGAGATGTAGATGTAGAGTAGATGTAGATGTAGAGTAGATGTAGATGTAGATGTAGATGTAGATGTAGATGTAGAGTAGATGTAGAGTAGATGTAGATGTAGATGTAGATGTAGATGTAGATGTAGAGTAGATGTAGATGTAGATGTAGATGTAGAGTAGATGTAGAGTAGATGTAGATGTAGATGTAGATGTAGATGTAGATGTAGAGTAGATGTAGATGTAGATGTAGATGTAGATGTAGATGTAGAGTAGATGTAGATGAGATGTAGATGTAGATGTAGATGTAGAGTAGATGTAGATGTAGATGTAGATGTAGAGTAGATGTAGATGAGATGTAGAGGATGAGGAGATGTTGGTGTAGAGGGGATGTAGATGTAGAGTAGATGTAGATGTAGAGTAGATGAAGATGTAGATGTAGATGTAGATGTAGATGTAGATGTAGAGTAGATGTAGATGTTGAGTAGATGTAGAGTAGATGTAGAGTAGATGTAGATGTAGAGTAGATGTAGAGTAGATGTAGAGTAGATGTAGAGTAGATGTAGATGTAAATGAGATGTAGATGAGATGTAGTTGTAGAGGCGATGTAGATGTAGAGTAGATGTAGTTGTAGAGTAGATGTAGATGTAGAGTAGATGTAGAGTAGATGTAGATGTAGATGTAGATGTAGATGTAGATGTAGATGTAGATGTAGATGTAGATGTAGATGTAGAGTAGATGTAGAGTAGATGTAGATGTAGATGTAGATGTAGAGTAGATGTAGATGTAGAGTAATTGTAGAGGATGAGGTGATGTTGGTGTAGAGGCGATGTAGATGTAGAATAGATGTAGATGTAGACGAGATGTAGATGTAGACGAGATGTAGATGTATAGGCGATATGTAAGTATAATATATAAGTATACTTACACCTGTCCCAGCGTTCAGACTAATGAGGGTATGTTCAGGTGTGGACTCGAGAGTGGGGTGGTACCCATTCAGACACCTCCCGCACCAACCCAACTGACACTGCATACAGAACCATTCCGGGGGGTCATCGCAAACGGAGCACTGAATCACAATCAAATACACTTTTCAATGTTGTTATTCAATAGATAGCACTTATGGCTTCCAGTGCTATTTTTTCCTCTGAGTTAACAATTCCCTTAAGCCTGGCTGTACCATTTTAAATGTAGGTTACTTAGATATCAAGAACATCCTGCAGTTCTGCATATAACCATATGATACATTTTAATGCGTTATCTCCTCATTTAAATCCAAGTTAGAAATGACCAATATTACATTAATCATTATAGTAAAGCGGCTCAGTTTGTGAAAAATGTAGTTTTTAGATTAATTCGAAGGTGACAAAAGAGGCTGAATATTTCTGTTAAAGTTGGTTTAGATTTGATTCTTTAGCTGAAATGTTGTGGCCGATTATAATAGACTGAAATGATAACTTGTATTAACTGTTTCTTAGTTTTAGAAAAATACAAGAGCTGTGCAGTAGAATACAAATCTCTAATTAACAACGTTCACGTGTTAACTTTATATATGTAAATCTTTCGTAAAATGATTATACATATACATTATAATGCTTCTATGTTGCAATTCGGAGGGTAATATAGTAACTAACAGATGATATCAATATTTCAAAGAAGGATTAACAACATGATTAAATTTACAAATGTTTCAATAATCTAGATATAGCACCTTTTACGAAATATCACTGGGTATATAATATTTTTATACAGTATGCAGGTGTTATATTTTACAAAAGGCACACTCGTACGAAACGTCTATCATTGTCTCTCCTGTAAAGCTTTGCAAAGACTTATGTTATTCAAAGAAATCCGATGAAATCAATCAAACAATGTATCGATCTCTTGTTCCCGTAATTTATTTGACACGACATGACACATTTTAGTTACTATATGAGTATAATATCACTAAGGTATTCAAAAAAAATATGAAGTGTACATTATCTTCATCATGTAGCTGTGCTACCTTTATAAATAAAACATATCACAATGAACTATAAAATGTGGTCCCTAGAGGCACCGACATTATAGTAGCTCTTAAAGGGGCAATAACACGTTTTAAGGGAAAAGAGGCACAAACGGGTCAAACTGAAAGTAAGGTTGAGTGATGAAATTTTCGAATACGCATGACATAAACTATAAATCATTTTGAAAATTAAAAAAATGTCCAAAAACATGTTAGTGTCCCTTAAATCCTTGTGTTTATGTAAACACTCCTACCTGTCGTGTTTGTTGTTCAGACGACGCCGTATTTAACTTATCACCTTCCAATACATGGGACTCATCAATGTCTTTCTTGCTCTGGGTCTCACGTTTCACACTTTCTGTCTTCCCATCAGTTTTACTCATTCGTCGAGAGAACACCTCAACGATTCCATTAAGCGGATAGTTCTTTCTCATTTCATCGGGAGTTATCTCCTCTTTACATACGGGACATTTGCCCTTGTTGCCATCTGAGACAAGAGTCTGGACACAGGCTGAGCAGAGTGAGTGAAGACAAGGGGACATGACCGGGTCTGTGTAGAGGAGACCACAGACAGGACAGGTGAGTTCCTTAAGCATCTCTTTCTCGGGACTCAGGTCTGGAAAACATAAACCATTTCTCCTGACTGTTATGTAGCTGCCTGCCTGCCTCGTGTACATCGTAAAGCATCCCTAAGAGTAATATGTGTTCATTAAGGAGACACTAAAGGGAGACTTATGAATGTCTACACTAGTTATGTCAACAGGAGGTGGACGCGTTCCTACCCCACAACAGCATAATATTGGAACTCTTTATTCATGGTTCAACGCAAGGCTTCATTAATCTCCTGATTTTCTTGTAACTGTTTGCCTCGTTTGCGTCGTTTAGGTCACCCAAAGAATTAGAAATATGGAGAATAGGTTGTACCCGGATGAGAGACTAATGATATTATAAAGACTATGTGGACAACACTTATTTACCTCATATCAGCAGGAGGCTTTTATTCCTATCATACATGTGTCAACGCCTAGGTTTCAAATATCCCCTGGTTGTGTTGTAACTGTTTGCCTCGTATGTACCTCTTTTAATTTTAGCAAGCCAACTATTCAACATTCAGTGGCCGGATTGGAGATCTGTTCAACGTCTGTATGCTTTATACAGCTACGGATGACCAGCTGGTAGGTGATCCGAGAAAGCGGACAGAATTAAGACAATAACACGATAAATTGAGGTAGAGGTTTCTGTAAATATGTAATTCGTATTTAATATTCATGTTTTTCGCTTATTTCTGTTACTTAAAACAGTCGCATAATATAGCAGAGGAGGTTTAATGTCATATCAACTTTGATATCAAACTATGAACAAAGTTGATGGTTTAAAAGTTACATACCACTTATCGACTCGCCCTTCTGACCCCTCTCAGTTGTTGAGTGAGGTGTGTCCTCCAGGGCAGGTGGTAGGGGCGACTTCCCCATGCGGGCCACCCACGACAGGAAATGGTAGTACTCCGCGATTCTCCCATCATCATCATCATCACCATCATCATCATCACCATAATCTTCGTAATAGAATGATTGATCGAGTTGGGGCTGACGTTGGGGCCGAAAACGATTCCTGATTCGTCTCCAGATTCTCTTCATGGTGATGTGGGGATGCACACACTAGAGAGAGAGAGAGAGACCTGAGCTTACAGTAGTATCCAGAGAATATGTTCATGGTGATGTGGGGATGCACACACTAGAGAAAGAGAGAGAGACCTGAGCTTACAGTAGTATCCAGAGAATATGTTCATGGTGATGTGGGAATGCACACACTAGAGAACGAGAGAGAGACCTGAGCTTACAGTAGTATCCAGAGAATCTGTTCATGGTGATGTGGGGATGCACACACTAGAGAAAGAGAGAGAGACCTGAGCTTACAGTAGTATCCAGAGAATCTGTTCATGGTGATGTGGGAATGTACACACTAGAGAAAGAGAGAGAGACCTGAGCTTACAGTAGTATCCAGAGAATCTGTTCATGGTGGTGTGGGAATGCACACACTAGTAAGAGAGAGAGAGACCTGAGCTTACAGTAGTATCCAGAGAATATGTTCATGGTGATGTGGGGATGTACACACTAGAGAGAGAGAGAGAGAGACCTGAGCTTACAGTAGTATCCAGAGAATCTGTTCATGGTGGTGTGGGAATGTACACACTAGAGAACGAGAGAGAGACCTGAGCTTACAGTAGTATCCAGAGAATATGTTCATGGTGATGTGGGGATGTACACACTAGAGAGAGAGAGACCTGAGCTTACAGTAGTATCCAGAGAATATGTTCATGGTGATGTGGGAATGCACACACTAGAGAACGAGAGAGAGACCTGAGCTTACAGTAGGATCCAGAGAATCTGTTCATGGTGATGTGGGGATGCACACACTAGAGAAAGAGAGAGAGACATGAGCTTACAGTAGTATCCAGAGAATCTGTTCATGGTGATGTGGGAATGTACACACTAGAGAACGAGAGAGAGACCTGAGCTTACAGTAGTATCCAGAGAATCTGTTCATGGTCGTGTGGGAATGCACACACTAGTGAGAGAGAGAGAGACATGAGCTTACAGTAGGATCCAGAGAATCTGTTCATGGTGATGTGGGGATGTACACACTAGAGAAAGAGAGAGAGACCTGAGCTTACAGTAGTATCCAGAGAATATGTTCATGGTGATGTTGGGATGTACACACTAGAGAGAGAGAGAGACCTGAGCTTACAGTAGTATCCAGAGAATCTGTTCATTATGGTGTGGGAATGTACACACTAGAGAACGAGAGAGAGACATGAGCTTACAGTAGTATCCAGAGAATATGTTCATGGTGATGTGGGGATATACACACTAGAGAGAGAGAGAGAGAGATCTGAGCTTACAGTAGTATCCAGAGAATATGTTCATGGTGATGTGGGAATGCACACACTAGAGAAAGAGAGAGAGACCTGAGCTTACAGTAGTATCCAGAGAATCTGTTCATGGTGATGTGGGAATGTACACACTAGAGAACGAGAGAGAGACCTGAGCTTACAGTAGTATCCAAAGAATATGTTCATGGTGATGTGGGGATGTACACACTAGAGAGAGAGAGAGAGACCTGAGCTTACAGTAGTATCCAGAGAATATGTTCATGGTGATGTGGGAATGTACACACTAGAGAAAGAGAGAGAGAGACACCTGAGCTTACAGTAGTATCCAGAGACTATGTTCATGGTGATGTGGGAATGCACACACTAGAGAAAGAGAGAGAGAGAGAGAGAGACCTGAGCTTACAGTAGTATCCAGAGAATATGTTCATGGTGATGTGGGAATGCACACACTAGAGAGAGAGAGAGAGAGACCTGAGCTTACAGTAGTATCCTGAGAATCTGTTCATGGTGGTGTGGGAATGTACACACTAGAGAACGAGAGAGAGACCTGAGCTTACAGTAGTATCCAGAGAATATGTTCATGGTGATGTGGGGATGTACACACTAAAGAGAGAGAGAGAGAGACCTGAGCTTACAGTAGTATCCAGAGAATATGTTCATGGTGATGTGGGAATGCACACACTAGAGAAAGAGAGAGAGAGAGACCTGAGCTTACAGTAGTATCCAGAGAATCTGTTCATGGTGGTGTGGGAATGCACACACTAGAGAGAGAGAGAGAGACCTGAGCTTACAGTAGTATCCAGAGAATCTGTTCATGGTGATGTGGGGATGCACACACTAGAGAAAGAGAGAGAGAGACCTGAGCTTACAGTAGTATCCAGAGAATCTGTTCATGGTGATGGTGAGAAAAGATATTATCGACATTAGAGAGAGATAATTATATCGTTTCTAAGACTTATGCATTTTAAAAATATTTTTAAAATAGTTGTCATTCTTTGGCGACAGGAATTTGACAATAAGATGAAAGGCTAGAGATTTACATTGTTAAGAAAAGTGGAATCAAAATTTCTGTAATGAAAAATCGAAAATCACAATTAGTATCCGAGGATGTTGATATCTCATTAATGATAAGATACAGCAAAACCTAATTATTTTTCAGCTACCAAATTGTGACGGTAAGATATGGAATAAGATAGTGCTATAGTACATTAAATCGTCAATTCTGATAAGACGAAATTCAAAGAACACGAAGAAAGTTGAACGACGATTTCCATGATGAAACGTCTTACGTTGTCATTTGTTGAAGCAGGATAGTTATGAAAATAACAACACTTCAGTAATAGTGTTACTTCTATATTACAATAATAACCATACATACTAACCTAGTCCATAAATACCTATGTAAACGTTGAAATAAGTTTGATATGCATGTTCAAGTGAAATAATATGTAATGACAAAAATAATCGTCGAAATAAACAGTCATTCATTATCCATAACATTTTCTATCAAACACACAAGTTTACCTTAACGTCCCGTTCTTGCAAATGTAAGTTAACAGGGTGTCGAATATGGTTAAAGGGCTTTCAAGTAACCTATGAAAAGAATTCTGAAGGAATACATGTCCGCTCATGAATCAATTGGCAGGTTTTGTTCGTGTGCGTAGATCCAGAAATAGCTAGCTAAACCAGTGTCTGTGTTGAAAGGAGAGACACCGAGCAGTGATCTGCTTTTATTAGTATACATTTTGTTGGAGACCTCTGTACATAACAATTTGTCATTGATATTATTGATATCTATATATACTAACTTGGAGAAACCACCTTACGTATATTTTGTTAGTGTAAATATACGACACCATATATGTCTCATAAACTTTTCGAATCAAGATTATCTGATTATCTTATTATGGATAAAATTGTAAAATGTAGTATTTTGTTCAATCAAGAATGAAAGATTCTTATTCCAGAGTGAATATTAAAATTGTGGGACGATTTTTAAGACTGTGCTATATGTATAATGCACTGAACTACGAAACAAACAGTTTTTTCTCCGAAAGCAGTTTTGAACAACATATTATATTTTTTATTATTTCTAATGCTAAGTAATTAACATAAAAGTTATTTCCATTCGGGCACTTTTTTCACGAATTTAGTGAGTCTATCATGAAGTATTGTTTTCAGAGTGTTATTATTCTTATCAACTTTTTCCATTAGCTTATATGACATTCGTAATGCTCTGTATCCAATACAGTATCTACCTACCGAAAAATTCAGCGTAGATCAGTACTTCTTAAAACTCGTAACGTACGTACATTCATTTCCAATAAGTCTTTTGTTAGTGAGTTATAGACACTTAATACTTCTATAGAGATATCATTGCCAAGATAAAGTACTGACACGCTACCAGTTTAATGTCCTCTCCACACTTACATGTAGTCTCAATCGCTTCCTGGTTCTGCTCAGGTAGTTTTAATTTTTTATGCGAGTCATTATGCGAGTGACCTATTGACCTTTACCATTTTGTTTTACAAAGTGGTATTGTTTGATCAATACTATACTTAAAAGGGGAAGTAGCACTTTTTTGACAATTTTATACATTTAAAAATTTTCACTGAAAATTGTAAGTAAATGCTAAATGTATTATTTTGACAGTGACAAAAATATCATTACACAAATCAATCATCCATAGTTAGAGGACAAAGTATGGAGATTCACATATAATCCACTGGCGGCCATTTTGTGTAAGAAAAAGGAATTGCATGGCTAAACTTTATGTAATATATTTGAATTATTACTGCTCCATTTAGTTTAAATACATTATCTTTCAATTGGAGCAATTAATTTTCATTTTATCACCTTATATTCCCCCTAAAACGTGCTACTGCCCCTTTAATGTGTCTTTTTTAGATTGTTCTTCATGTTACATCGCTGTCTCTCTGTCTTACCTAATTGTTAGCATTTCATACCCAACATTCAACAATAAATATTTGTTTATGATGTTAAGAAAAGTTTGAAATAGAAATGAGTTAACATTTTTTTTTACTTATTAAATAATCCTGTAAACTATAAACTTTATTTATTTCACACATGTGAAACAATTAAATACAACGTAGAGTTGGAGTCAGTATTTCTTGAGAATTATGATGACTAAGATTCCAAACGCAGTTTAAGACGTAGATCTTATGACGTCCACAAACGTTTCAGTATTTTCAGTTCTTTCACTGGAGTTAGTTATGTCAGAACTTTGTGATTAAGGTGGCATTCAAACATGAGAATAAAGACATGTAACCAACCATGACACATCGTTCTAAAGTGGTGTGAGATAGGTATGTGGTTCTTAGGTTACAGGTGTTGTAGACTGTGTACAGGCGTTGAATGGTGTTTCTTATATCCACGTTGCTCTTTCTTATTCCATTGAGGATAGAACTGAAGGGAGTTTTCTTAAACTTTTTCATTTACGCAGGATTTGTAATGTGAAATCCATGTACATAAATACAGCGTCTATGAGCAAGGCGTCTATTGTTACTTACACATAATGCGAAAATAATATTTTTTCATTCAAATCATTATTACATTAATTATAAAAAAATCATGAAATTTCCGTATAGAATATGAAAACAAGTTCTACAATAACAGTTTTATTGGAAGTAGTTTTACGTTCGGAACTAATCAAGATCAGGCTCAGTCCAACTGCGGCAAAGTCTTCAAATGCATTACAACAAACGAGTTGACATAAAATATGTTTTCCATAAATTTCAAAGGTACAACGCGGGAATTCTCCCAGTATGACATGTAATAATAATAATCATTGATTAGAAATGAGGAAAATGAGGGTAAATATATATTGCAATTATTGCAATATATATTTACCCTCATTTTCCTCATTTCTAATCAATGATAATATAATAATTTAAAGAGAAATAATGTCATGAACATATGTTTGAGTTCGATATTATAACTCAAAATGATAGATTTAATTGTTAATTGATAGGAAATCTATAAATAACTATGGGTACATGACAGGCTGAATGCGTCTTCCCCAATAAAGTACATAATGATGAATATTCTACTGTTTGAGTTTGATAACCATGATGGAACACAAAATTATAAAAAAAAGATTTTTTTGTAACCAGTGGCAACAGAAACGTAACAACTTTATTTTCTCAATAACAACAATAAATTAACATAAACAAAACGCTTTCACAAAGTTTCATCCTGTGTTGTGTCCCTGGGCAAGGCACTTCATCCACATTGCACTCAGTCCACCCAGCTGTTAAAATGGGTACCTGAAAATTGGATGTACTGACCTACAAATCTACCCCTCCCAAACATATTCACACTTTAAAATAGGTAGACATCACCACCGAGTCAAATTAGACTTGACCTCTCAATATGATCCTTGAAATATCGAATCCCGAAATACATGTATGAAATATAGTTATGTGTTAAACATTGTCAATGAACATAAGGAAACCGATTTCCCGCCAAATCTTCTTCCTTTAGTTCCATCCCATCTCTCAATGTGATCGCACGTAGTCACAGGAATCCATCATACATTATATGTACAAGTATAAGGGACACTGAACTTCACTACCGTATTCAGTATGTATATAAGAAACAAAAATAGTTCCAGTTTACTTCCAGGATCTTTCCTTTGACATGTATATTTCATAGCGTGGCTACCGCTTTGTCGAAGAATCCTGACACTTCATACACTGAACTTACATATGTAACTTCAAAAAACATTCTCTGTTTATGTAAGACATATACAAATGACATGATGGGGACAGGTCAGTTGTCATATCATCCTCGTGCTGCTTCATATGTTCTGTAGTAGGCAATGATTATCCAGATGTAAAATCATGAAGGTTTTCATTATATTGGCACATAACGATCAATCTGAACACATTCTTGTCACTGATCATTCCGGTATTTGACCGCTTGTCTGAAAACCAAAGTAAAACAATTAATAACTATAGAAAAATAGATAATGAAAGAATTTGTGCATATATATATTATGAAGTTGTTAATTTACATTATATAATGTAAAGTGTAATAGTTTATATAGATATGACAAACATACCTTTCTTTGTTTATTAATATTTGTTCACAATAAATTATTTTTATTTCTATTTTCGAAAGGTTCTAGAATAAAACGGATTTCAAAAATAATTTCGAGTCTGTTCACTTGTTCTTCAAGCAAAAATTATACTTATGAAAATGTTGAACATTTAAAATACTCTGTTTTTTCATTGTGCATAAAACACATTAATGCTTAAAAATCCTTAATGTTTCATTTTAACAAAATGCTCTTCCCGTATTATGATTGTATGATGTACCGAGTACTTACCAAAAACCTTCTGATCACCTCGGCATTGACTCGTTGGAGTGTTCCATTTACCCGGTACAGATCACTCTATAAGATAAAATCATGTAATGCTGTCTAGAAGTGTTCCTGTCATATGCAGTATAGCACTCTATTTACGTAAATTGATACGAAATATAATTATATTTCAGGATGCAATTGGTAACATATAAATAAGAAATAAATACCAGCATGTCGATTTTCGCGAAATGAAAGAGAAAATACTCTCGTACATATAGATAAATAAACCATATTTTAACTAAAAAAACACAACGTAAATACCATGAAATAATTTAAGCATTATTAAATACCATTATATAAATGTTGGCAATTATACATGTAATATCAATGAAGACAATAACTAATATTGATAAATGCAACCTGGAACACCATTACTATTAAATATAAAAACTATAGAATAAAAGCCTATTTATAATGAATGCACTATGTAACACCATATTCCTAGCAATTAGGGCATATGTAGAACACCATTTACAATGAATCGATAGAGAACACCATCATAACTAAATTATAAACTAAGATCACCGGGTAACATTATTGAACACCATATCGCCGCTAAATAGAACACCATCATGTCAATGTAGGCAAACACAGAATACAGTCATGTCAACGATTGAAAGAAGTTTACGTTATCGATGTATGTAAAACAGAAGCATTCTTACCTGCATGACTGTCCGCCTCTCAGTCTCAGTTTCAGATTCAACAGGTGCCTGAAACCAAACATAAATGTGATCAGATATATGATCTTCCTCGGTCATTTAAGGACAGACTTAAAATTAAGCTCTCCAATCACAAGAAATCCGCAACGAAAATTATCTTAATTTCACACAATTGCGTTTAGAATACAGCTTTACAATTTCTTGGTTTTTTTATTTTCTCTACTTGCATATCCTTTCTACAGTCAAAGTCGTGTCAATCTGCCTTTAAACATTCAGAGTCAAGTTTCTGATCCTGAACATGATGGCTGTGTTCAACAAGCAATTCATTAATTTGCAAAATAGGAAATACCTTAGGTTGCACTGGCATGAGAGGGTGTTCAGGGGTGTCTTCAACAGTGGGGTGGTAGTCAACAAGGCAGGTGTCACAGAAGGCCATAGAGCACTTCAAACAGAACACCCTGGGGTACTGAGTACAGGTGACACACTGGAATATATAGAATGAAGTAATTACTTGTGGATTCCTTCATCATGATCAGTTTATATATGTCTATCTATATGTTGAAGAAAACCGAACATTTCAATGGATACATCGACTGCATTCTGATTTGAAATCACAAAAACATATATGATATATGGTAAAATATGTGGAATATATATACAGAACATCATACGTGTGCATTTGGGTCGTTTGTATTGAACGAGTAGAGTCATGGACGCGGAGGAACAACGACTTCGAAGAACGAGTTGTTCCTTCGCGTCCATAACATCTTCGAGTTCAATACAAACAACCCAAATGCACACGTATGACGTTCTGATACAGGGTGCTTGACGGAGGGTGTATCGTGCATTCAAAATCTCTGTATTTATAACCAAGTATATGATAAAATATTTTATTTGTGCATATGATATATAATATGATATGATACACGATATTATACAATATGATATGACATGATATATCATGAAGTATTATTGGTACTCAAAACGCAGTCGGCGTCTTTTATTAAAGGGGTGGAGGGACATTAATACCAATATGTTTCGTACATGTTTCGTACATCCACAGCCGCTGCTCGATCACGCATCATTTTACAATTACTGATGTTACACTTTTGTAGTAATAAGATATTCAATCGGAACATAACTGGTGTATAGGAAATCCTGGTTGTCACAAGAAAAGGTACATACACTTCTCGTATGACACTTGTCGCTAAACTGTTATGTTTCTTTACGTGCTATTATAAATTAACTATCAATGATATGGCACAAATACAATCTGAACGGCCTACACTATACGATTCGGCAACTGGGCCAATACAGGTGAGCTGGGCCAATACGGTCCAAACTGGGCCAAAACGAGCAGACTGGGCCAATACGACTCTGAGCATGCGCATATACACAAATGGCGCAAGTCCGAAGCTATCGCTTCAAAACTTTCAACATATATTACAGTTCACCAATCTCTTTTATAATTTTGATTTCGATGAAAATGAACTCTCTAATGTTTTACAAGTAAATCACAAAGAAGTTAATTAATAAAAATGTCATTAATCAAGTTTTTCCATATTGGCCCAGTTACAGGTCCTCGGTCCGCTGTATTGGCCCTTGGCTTCGCCTCGGGCCAATACAGCAGACCTAGGACCTGTAACTAGACCAATACGGAAAAACATGATTAATAACATTATACTATTGAGAGTTTACCTGACAGAACATAGTTTTACGAATTATGTGTTACGTTTCTGTTATGTTTCTATAAGAACTTTTATTGTTATCTTCCTAAATTCTAAGTGTGCCCAACTACAAACTTACCGTTTTAGGTTGGACGAAGGTCCCCTTAAACACGCCAGAACTCAATGTGACGTCCTTGGCAGTGGGTATTGCCTCTTTCCTCTTCGCCCTCGCTTCCAGATCTCTCTTGTATATGGTCACAAGATTATTGAGAGGAAAGTTTCTCCTCAGGTTCTCGCGTCCTATCTCTCTCTTACACTCGGGACAGAGGAAAGGGTTCATCATCTTCCACAGGCTGTCAGCACAGGCCCAGCACAGGGAGTGGAGACAGGGCAGGATGAGGGGGTCGGTGTAGAGGTCCAGGCAGATGGGACAGGACAGTTCTTGTAGCATTTCGTCCTGGGAGTTGGGTGGGCGGGTCGGCACTGGTACTGGGAGATTGTAAGGGGTTGATTATACATTTCATAACATACAGTCATGGGCCGAAGTAACCATAACAACTATTATGAAGAGTGAATATCAAAATACTGTTGTCAAAGAATGACATTTTTGAATCCCTGCGATAGGCGATAGGCACGAGTTTTGTTAAATAGTGCTCACAATTTCATACATAAGTACAATACTAAAATTTTAATTTCTGTCCACTTTTGGTCCTGAAATAGCTCTTCTGGTCAGAATATTGGAATTGAAAATTAGTTATATTAGATAAGTATATTAGATGTTATAAAAATAAATAACATTTGATAATAATCACTTGTCAACGTATCTATAGTTTAGGAGGCAAGAAAACAGACAAAAAGGATTTTTGACTCGCCTATCTCGTCTTGAAGAAATCCGCAAAACGGCGATTGTCGATTTCAGAAAGGGTGTGTTTTCAGAAACATGAACAGAAATTGTTTTAATATTCATATTATTGACTAGTATCCATTCGATAAACAATGTACATAAGAGATAGGACATGTTAATTTAACGGGTGATTCATGTTATTACCCATTAAAAATATGTGAAACGCATTCTGTATGTGTACGTCACACACTACCCTTATGTAAACACTAGTAGAAACACATTCTGTAACTCCGTCACTGAATATAAACCTTCGCCCTTTTCAAGCATCACTCACAGGGTTCATGTATAATGTATCGTCATATACTAAACATTGAACAAACATAGTTGGCGTACATAATGTATTTGAAAAATAAAATTGATATATTCTTTCGTTTACACAATAATACGTTAGTTTTTCATAAAAATTTGTGCCCTCACTTTTTCAGGTAAAGTTGAATGCCCCTCTAACACGAGTTTAAAAAGTGAGGATTTAATAGTTGAGATGGTTTATATTCAAACGGGGCAGTAATGAAGCGACTAACCTCTCGGTAGAGATTCATACGGAGGAGCGTCAGGGACTTTTCGTTCATCCTCAACCCTGGGAGTGTTGCATCTGTCAGCTCCGTGTTCCACTCCTGGGAACTGGTCGGGGAGTGGAGGGTAGAGGGGTGGTGCGATGTCGTCAGGGCTGTTTTCGACCCTAAGTACTTCTTCTCTAACATGGGTCACACGAATGTCGTGAAATGTCTCAACAGTGTCCCTATCGCTTGAGAACACTCTTCTGACTTTCCTCCACGAGCCGCCCATCTTATGAGCTTCCTGTCAAATTCTGAATATAACAATGTAGGTAAACATCATATACGTTTTACATTAATTGTGTCCCGTGTGTCTTCCAACACACTTATTTAACTTTTGAAACATACATTTCTATGAAAATAAATAGCTATAGCAAGCTACATATACAGTTAAGGCATTCTATAATCTAATTTAGGTAATCGAGCAGGCTTACTTGTACAGGTAGTTTAATGTTTAATGAGTATAGAATACTTGCAGAAACGAATATTTACCTGTGATCAAGTGAATCTGATCGCCAGCCAAAACCGCCATATAAAGTCAGCACAAAGCTGTGGTTATACCAGCTTGCTAATAGTCTGAAATGTACCTGAATTGCGCATTGAGCGTGAATGGGTGAGTAGTGCTATTGTGTAGGACGAATCGGGATATCTCTAGTCCACATAACCGCTATTGAACACGGGGCGAAACAGGATTCAACACATGAAATTGGGCCAAGTACTAGTCCTTACAACACTGATCTCAGTGTCAAATGATCTCTACATTGAAGAAGGTCTTGCATTCTATATTAAATATCATGGTGGTTGGCCTTTCTAATCATTAAGGCCCCGTCTTTGAAAAACAAAAATTTCTGTGAAAAGGAATATGATTGTGATTAAATCAAAATTAAAGATAATTTTATTGAGTTTAATATAAAGACAACGTTAGCTCACTGTCAGCCTTTCTAATCATTAAGGCCCCGTCTTTGAAAAACAAAGATTTCTGTGAAAAGGAATATGATTGTGATTAAATCAAAATTAAAGATAATTTTATTGAGTTTTGTATAAAGACAACGTTAGCTCACTGTCAGTGTTAATTAATGATAAATGTATGTTGAACATGAAACTAGTAATTCTTGATTTTGGAAATATATCTATTTAGATTAAAACGGTCAGCGATGTAAATCAAAGCGGTCAAGCGTCTGAATTTGTATATGAATATTTTATTTTGAATGCAAACACAAATACACATCGTTTGGAACGATATTTGATGAAATGAATCACGTATTTTTGTAGATGAATATGATGCTGAGGGGAATGATTTCAATTTGTTGGAATTTTAGAAAATGTCAGAACCAAAACAGAATCAAATGAAAGATTCTTGTCTCCTTGGTTTTCATTGTATTTCATTTGGTTTACGCACTTGTCAAAACATTATAAATGCTGATATCAAACAACGAATTTACATATTAATCAAGTACATGTAGGACAATTATATGGTTCGGTATTTGCCAAAATTAAACGTAACATCAACATAAGTACAATGTTCATAACCTTTCAAACAGTTTTTACGTTTAATTACAATTGTCTAGTTGATGCACGATTTTGTCTCCTAAAATCACGACGTCATACCCATATAATGTCACTCTACATGTACCGTTCAGCATTAAAGTGATAGTTGTCAGGGACAGTCACTAACTGCCCATAAACCATACCATTCAGTAGGTGTGGCGTGTGTGACGATCCACGGGGTAACTCTTTACATGGCATTCTTCTCTTTGTCAAGTTAACACGTTTTGTGTAACTATGTTCATAGATATAGGGTTGGGCCAATAGTTTTTAGATCTATTCAAGTGTTAACATGAGTCACTGGAATCCCCATAAAGGCTTGAGAGTGCCAATAATAATGTACATGTGCATCGTAGCTTTGTAACTGACAGTCCAAGGGAAGCAACTCGTTCTTGAAATACAGCAAATCCGAAGGGAAGAAGTTAGTCTTTCTCGCTTGAGGCTTGGTCAATGCGGATTAAATTCATTCTGACATATTACAGACAAAGACGTATCACAGCTATGTTTTTTTTTACAAATAGTCCAGAAACAGTCTTTCATTTTCTCTTAGAATGTGAAAGTCGTCACGATCAACGTGAGTAGGGGAGACCAGGGCAAAGCGCGCCCCCGGGGCAAAGTGACCTCGGGTTATTTCTTCAAAACTATCGACAAATGGAGAAAATTGTCATTACAAACGAATGAAAGTAACCGTAATGAAGCGTTGTGATCGACGCTGGAATCATTTGCGTGAGTTGTGGACACAGAATTTCAACTATTCGAAAAAACGCGATTTTACTATAAGGAACGGATATGTCTCAAATTCAAATATTTCATTAAAATGCACAACGGAACTTTAAATTCTCGTGCACATGTAACATGAATTGGTACCATCAATTCATTGAATAATGAAATTTGTAATTACTTGCTTTAATGATTTTCTGTTATGTACATAACGAATGCTGCCCTTGATGGGGCAAAACGTGCCGGGGGGAGCGCTTTGCCCCATGTGTTATGGAATACATCTTTTTGGTTAACATATTGGTGTAAAAGTTATTATTTTACATTTCTTAAGCAAATAATGTAAAGCAGAATTGTCATTTTAATATCAGCATTCTCCTGTATTCTATAAAAATAAAATAAACCTTTTAACTTAAAGGGCTTAGTTTTGTTAAATAATGACAACAAGTAACAGTTACAAAAACATATTTTATGTTGTTTTTTAAATCACGAAAACATAACTTATTGTATATTACTGTTCAACCATAAAAGATAAGCAATTTTATGCCGTTATGGCAAGTTCGACACAAAATAAATGTTGTAAATTCTTTAATTCGTCCATATCCACAATTCAATTCTTATTTTCTTTTACTTCTTACTGGTTTTGATAGTCAATGACCTAAATTATAAACACTTTCGTAGTTAAAAGAAATGTACATCCACCAACCATACTGATATTTGGTCATTAAGAATGTTGAACATGTAGGTCCATGACATGTTAAGGAACATTTTGAGCACCCTTGCATATATTGCCAACTTTAATGTTAATTATATCCTTCATATGAGTTCGATAGTTGCCTTGCATTATCAAGATGATAGCTTTTGATTAGTATAGGCTGATTATAGGTGTGTAATATCTATAACATTCGTTGTTGTTTTTCACATGGGGCAAAGCGCCCAGGGGATTGGGCACTTTGCCCCAAACTACAGGGCAAAGCGCGCCCCCTTAGTCAAAATACATTTACGTAAATATATCCTTATTCCGAAATGGTAGATTAAAAAAGCATGTGCCATGTAACAGTCTAGGTGACAAGTATTAGATATATGGTTCAAGCCGCATTCTGCACATGTCGGGGTGCCCACTAGACGCACTTATATGTTAGGGGGCGCGCTTTGCCCTGGTCTCCCCTATCTCAGATAAAGTTGTTATACAAAATCAAACGTCTTCTCAATGAGAATCCATATTAGGAAAAAACTTGATGTTTGGCGAAGTTAAAAGATCGCTTTCGTATTTTCTCAAAAACACAGGCAAATATGAAATCATTTAAACTATTAATAATTTCATTTTTTAACAATATATTTCAAAACAGGGCGTATATAGATCAGTTGCGGCTCAACGTCGCCCTTTAATCCACCTACATACCTACCCACCTAACATTGCTGAGTATCCAAAGAAGAATTGCAGACCACATGCAGTTGGAGATTGAATACTAAAAAGTCGGTTATTTCATGAAGCATTTCATTGTTGCTTTTCGCCAAATTGTTGGATTTAACTCTGTCTTGTATGCTTCATATCAAATTGACTTAAGAATAAGAAATCACTCACGTGATAGATAGTTTATTTCTGTCAAAGAGGCCACAGGCCCATAGGACATAACAAACATAACATTTGCAAAATACATATGTTGTTTTGAAAATAATCATGTGAACATTCGTCTCGAAGAATAATTACATACTATGCATATCAACATTTCATGCTATGTACAATTGATAGTGATAACCAGTTTACTTCTAATGCAATTCATTTATGAAGCGAAGCATAAAGCATAAATGCAAAATATATATATTTACCAAGATTTACAATAGTTGATTGACAAATGGAATTCATTATGTTTCGAAAAGTTTCCCTTGTCGAATTTACAGTATAATTACTTTTGATATATTTTTTACGTAAATCATTAAAGCGGTACATCACTCGCGTCATACAATCAAGGGCGAAAAATGATATAAATAAGTTCAAACTCCATGTTTAATTCAACTAAAACATTATTGTGCAGTAAAATAATCAAAGTATTAAAGTACACATTTTACATGTACCGTCGCCATTATGCAATTTATGTAACTACTAGCTAAATTCTTTTTAACATTTCATACGATATTCCGGATATATAGTAATCGGCTCTGTCCTGATTCTGTATAAATTTCCCACATGTCTTAGTGTCTACTTAATAAGTGGGGTGCAGTGCTAACTTACAAACAATGTCGTAATTGTTTTACAAATATTTGATGACTGTGCATGTTTTGTACTTACTCATTTTCTAATATCAAATTGTCCCGACAAATTATAAAAATATTATTCATCCGCTTTGGCCCATTACTTTTTCGGGAGAGTTGAAGTGCTAAATTACAAGGGATTTCATGATTTTTGTAAATCTTTATGTAGTCCTATTATGTATATGGTCATTATATGAGATAAGACCTTGTCCGACTTGTCACAGAATAAACATTCAATCCATTCATATGAATTCTTTTGGGGTTTAATTACTGTGTAAGAGACTTCTGACACTTTTGTGACATAATCAGTTTATCTGTAGGTCATGGATGCCAGGTCGAGAGTATACGCTCACGTTTGTATTTGTTCTAGTAGATTTGTACAACATTACACTTTTCGTGATATAGGACGTATCATAACGAATCGATAACAATTACTAACCTCCACCACCAATACATAGAATATACTTAATGTTATTTTCCAAATAACAGGTTTATTTCATCGATGTCATGGGTAAAGTTGATATTTCACGAGTGACGCAACTTAAAATGACTTTTAAACTATAAAGATATCCCCTTTAGTTTACATGGCTGAAAATAGTTTCGGCACCTGACCAGTGACGATATAAGATATTGTTTCTGTTGCATGATAGACAGTTTCCACTGATAAAATCCAGTATTCACAACCTATTTTATAATAAAACGATGTTCATATATCCAGGCCAGTACCAAATATATTTATTTCAGCGTATATATGCATGTATCATTTATTAGGCCTGAAAGAATTGCAAATACAGTAATGTTATCGCATCAGTTTATTAGATAAATAAAGCATTTTGATGCTGATGTCTGAATACAAAGGTTTGGATCAGTTTTCATTTCCACTTCCAGAACATCACCATTTGCTGGCAGCGATGAATTTCTACGGGTGTTGGGGGAACTAATGAACCAATCATGTTTAAAGAGATGGTCCTACCGTTTTATTCTTTTTAGGGTCTTTCTTGGTATATTACATGCAGTTAATACACATGTGCCACGATTACATTATACGAAAATAAGAAAGGCCTTTGTTATAAGTAATGCAAACAAATGATACAAACTTTCAAGCTAGACTACACTACGCCTGAACGTTACAATAGAAGAATATCTTTCATCAAGGGTGACACGGGAAGAACGATTGAATGGTTTCTTAGGAAAGGCATGCGACAAGGTTAACCACTCAATCCTTGTCTTTTATGTCTGAAGTATGGTGGCTGACTCCCGCCACCATAGCTTACGCTTCTACAACTGTAAGGCAAATAGCGACGACTATCATGCGAAATCGCGGATAGGCTTTGAAAATTTGCAGTGCGAAAAAAAGACACGAAATAAAGAAATATTCTTCGCTTCTTCGCATTCGGTATCGCATTGTTATTAGCTTTTTTTGCAAATTTTCCTTCCTTTATTTCCTCGCCATTTTACAATTATTGCGATTTGCTTGTTCGTTGTTGTCCATTGACTCGGAAAACGTTTAGTAGCGAAAACGCGAATGGCCGATTTCAGCCACCATACTAGAGCCTGAAAGGATCACTAAACGTTATTCAAAAGCTACTGGTATATCCGTGATTGAATTTTCCAACAATGAAAGACATACAAAACGGTTGAATGTCTGTGGTAAGTTATAAGCCAAATAATTTGTAAAGGATCCCATTCAATAATAAATCGTTTATGTTATATTCGCTAGAGAAATCAGTCAAGCAATAAAAGTCTTATTAGAACATGACAACATACGTCAGACAGGAAAGTGAGAGGCGATATTTATTTGTATTTGTCTGGAACTTTACCAAACATCGGAACCGATTACACTCAGGGTTGTAATTCAAAGAAGGGGTATAAAGTGTGCGGTTGAATATGTGACTGGTACCCTACTGATTCGGAGAGAATATTCCAGAGATGAAATTTATAATATTTGCCCTTTTCTGTGTACTAAACTTCACCCTTGTACACAGCATTACAGTAAGTAAATATCTTATTTATTTTTGAAAATGTATGGTATTCAAACTTCATAGGATCCATGTTTAAGAGCGTTTGAATTAACATCGACAATCCTTATCATTATATTAACAGCAATGGAATACTGGGTTTTATAAGTGAAATATACTATATATTATAAATAGAAAACTTATTGTTGTTAACAAATACCAGGTTTATTTCATCGAGTGACATGGTTAAAGCTGATATTAGATATACATAATTTACCTGTGAAATAAACCTGGTATTTGGAAAACAATATCAAGTATCCCCTATGAAACATAAGTACCACATTATCGATTTATCGATATATCCTTTATGCACACTTTAAATAGATATTTGTATTATATTTGTAACAAGTATGTTTCATAAGTTTATTTTTACATAAAACGGACTTTAATTTTTATTCCATGCTCGTTAAAAGTAACCGTAAGATATTTCAATATTTTAACAAAATACTAGATATAATTATCGACACCTCTCTAAAAGATGAATACAAATGACCGAATCAAAATCCAACATTGTGACAAACCTTACCTATATTTATCTAATCGGTATTTGAAAATATAATTTTACCTAACGATTCATTGCTAATGCTTTCATGACAGTGAGTATGAAAAACGGACTGCCAGTAGACGAAAAGAGGAAATAAGACAAACAGACTGCCAGTAGACGAAAAGAGAAAGTAAACAAAGAGGCCGATAAAGACACAAACAGACACTGATCAATAAGAGGCACACTAGACAATAGACACACACGTTACAAAGACATGGTGTTCAAGATATACTTGTACTGTATTCACATACAATAAAGTTGTTGAACCAACTCAACAGAATTATGATATAAAAAATGTAAGTTACATATTAAGAACATAATAAACCTAGCCTTCATTTTTGTCATAAGAACTTATTTTTAGTTATGTCGAAATAAACGCCAAATAATTGATCTATGATATAACATTATAACTTATTTTATTTTAGCAAACGTCATGTACTTTAACAAACATCGTTTAATTTTTAATGGTTAAATCTGCCTGTTCCCCGACCTTTGCAGAACAGTTACCACATGATTTCGCTTCGAGTTACAGTAAATGATGCACAAACTTACAGGTAAAAGTGTCGGAAATTCAGCTTTGGGATGCCTTATTAGTATAAGTATCATAAATGGCATTTACATTATAGTAACAGTTTCGACTAGTTAAAATTTCGTAGATTCAGAAATTGATAAATTAGAATAATTCATCCTGAAATAGTTTTTTTACTGGTAGTTTTAATAAGCCTCTGACTGTCCCCTAGCAGCTTTGATAGATAAATAGATAACTCATGTAGCTGACGCTAACCTTTTTAGATTTGTCACAAGACTGTCTAAACCGTATGGCTGTGTTTCTACAGATCACCAACACAGCGAGCAATGCGAACATGAACCGCATCCAGTCTGGAGACCTGTGCGTCTACCAGCTGGAGGTCACCCCGTCTGCAGACACCTGTGGCCAGGACTCCACCCTGACACAGTTCACACTGGCCAAACGAACCGGAGACCCAGGTAAGCGCATCCACAAATCTAGTTCTGATATAAGGATTTGTGAAATGTCTTGTCAAATGAACTAGAAGGCAAGGACAATTCTTCATACCTGAGATTGAGGATGTGACCGATATATCTGACTAGGAAGTCCTGAGGAATATATCTGACTAATTAATGCGGAGCAACAAATCGGACATTTTAATGCGGAGTAACATATGGTTATCTATTAGTATGACCTACGAGGGCAGTCACATATGAATATGGGCATATCATATCATATCTCCTTTTCATTGTAACGACATGTTATGAACAATGCCTATGAAGTTGCGATCTATGTGCGCCGGTTGCGGCTAGGTCACCTATACTAAGAAGTAGTTTATGAGTATCTTCTCTAATTGCGGCAATAAACAAACTTAAGGTACACGTGTACCAAAATATCAGCATAACCCTCCCTATCGCTCGGGAAATACAAATAATGAGAATCTCGTGTCGTAAACATAGTATGTCATAGACACTTATATAATATCACAGTACCATCTGTGACTATTAAATCCTGGGAAACATATCGGACTATTTAATTCAGGGAAACATCTCTGACTATTAATCCAGAGGAACATATCTGATTATTTAATCCAGAGAAACATCTCTGACAATGACTCAGGATAATCTCAGACAAACATCATTTTGATAAACGTCTCCAAACTTTATCTACGTAAATATCTATAACATTTGTTAAAAATATTATGCATCTCTGACAAATATTCCAAAACAGTTGACATCAAATCTTTATCAACAATCCAGACAAGTGTATCTGCCAATGAGAACTTTTGTTGATGTAATAGTCAAAAGATATGTAAAAAGATTAGTAATGATATGTATAATGCAACATCCTCTTTTTGTTTGTAAATCATGCGTTTTATATAACAGTCATAATTGTGTAACCATGATGTTGATATATGCTTTCCTTCTTCGTTTTCAATATTTGTGTTATGATAGCTCTGTGCATGTCTGTCAACAGAGTATTGCGTGTACTACCTGAACGGCGGTGACCTCACCCTCAACTCATACACTGTTGATTTCACATGCTCTGACGGGGCGGGAGGAAACGACAGCAGGACCGTAGCGATCGGCATCATACCCGACAACCCTCCTGCGTTCTCTACCAGCACATGTATGCGCTTTTGGGAATTGATATAACACTTTATGTTATCGTCCAAGAGTAACAGTTCAATTGGTGCCAAAATCTTTATTTGGCTTTTGACTTTCTTAGTACTGAAAGCTTTCGAGTCACACATTTGTATCGTCTGATTTAGTATGTGTCCGGTAACCGCAGAAGCTTCAGATTTACCCCCTGACACGAGCTTATGGACATGAAAATCTTTTCAAAAAGTAGTTTTTGTTCCACCATTAGAATATTTGTAATTGGGTTTGATGATGCATCTTTGAAAGACGTTCAGTTTCATAGATTGAAAGAAAGCGAGATTTTAGTACAATACCAACCAAAGACAAGATCTTATCTATTTTACTCTTAGTAATTTGGTGTACCTTAAACCATCCCGATCGACTTGATAGGTCATAAATGCAACTTATGGATAATGACAATTAAATTTATTCCTCTTCAGTCACGATGAATGTCGATGCGTCAGGAGTGAAACTTAACGACCCCTTGTTCACGTCGGCGGCAACTGACATCAATGGCGACTCCCTCGCCTACAATCTTGACCCCGACCCTCCTGAGGTCGTCATCGATGGTGGGTAAAATATTTATCATATAGCTCTGAAGCAGACTGTTAGGATGCAGATGAAACGATAGATACAGATACAGGCCAATGAACACCTAATGTGGCAAACCATGTTCAAGGCCATGGTATTACGAATTGAATCTAAGAGTCTATCTTTTCATGAAAGATTTATTTTGTTGAAGTTGTTGTGCATACAAGTTGTAACAAGATTCTTTTTAGGAACTGGTTTAGTGACTTCGAACATCGACTTCAACACATATAACGGACCAGCAACAATTACCTTTAACGTCCAGGTGACAGACGGGAACTCTCCAAAGGTCGACCGAGCTGTAACACTGAACATTCAGAGTGAGTTCCTAAATTCTGTGCGATCTACGTTATCTTTTGCTAAACATCAGCAAAGTAAAGCATTTTAACTTACAAACCAAAAACCAACCAACCAATTGATAATTCATACTAATGGCATGAACTAATAGGCCAGGACCATTAGTTAAAAGATATGGACAACCCGGAAAAAAATAGTAGAAAGCTGATTTTTTCTGGAGACCCTCAAAATATCACCCTTACATCAATGGCACAAAGTTCTGCGAATTCTAGGTGGTGGCTTTTTCAAAATGGCCGCCGTTTCCAAAATGGCCGCCAAAGATTATCTGAATTATTGAATATTTTTTACATTTATGTTGTTTATTGAATGTTGTATATCAAATGAAAGCTTGTTTGATTACCTTTTCAAAAATGTACTTTTTATTGGTATAGATAATAACCGAAGTGAAATATTGATCAAAATGCTTGCAAAATATACTTTTATTTTGGTAAAATTGAGAATTTTTTCATTTTGCTGATAATCATGTCATGCAACATATCAAATGAAAGCTTTTCTCAAATGCTTCTAAAAATGCTTAGTTATCTAACATAAGGTTATTTATGTAATCATAATTGTCTTTTGGAAACTTTTATATTAACCTTTTCCCCCACTTTAAGAATTATACACATTAAAGTACCAAGACAGTACCAAGAACGTACGAGTGTCATTGAGTCGCCTGTGATCCACTTAAGGGATCTTGAGTGGAATCATAAAGTCAAAGTAAAATAAGAACAGTGTGTCAGCATTGTCATACTACCATTGCACTCACCATCATATCAGCAAGTTGACCATGCACGGTCCTTTGTTTTACTACTAGTAACAATATGTGTCAACATCATTCACAGGTATGAATCATGGGAGGCTTCACAAACGCTTTGATGCATTTTGGCAGATGAAAATCCATTGTACTGATAGATATTAGTTACCAGTAATACCGACATCAATGTCAGCATTCATACCGCCAATGGGAGGTATTGCATGAACAACACCACCAGGTTCACAGAGAATGGGAACTCAAATGTCCATTACGGGTAAGAAAGTCACAGTGCAGTCTTTCATTTTGTGAATTGGCAAAGTTCATTTTAGGGTATACTCAAAACCAACCATGCAAGGGTGAAATACACCAAGATTGACAAAATCCCAGTGGACAAAACCCCCAAGAACAAAGTCTCCAAGGACGAAATCCCCAGCAGACAAAACCCAAAATAGGGTAGGAACAGGTATAGAATATAGAGATATATATTGCCGTGTTGAAGTTTAACATCTGCTTTCACCTCTTGACCTCTTGGTCATTTCGCATATATTGGGCAATCCTTTAATTATTGTGAAAGAATATGGACTTATAATCTAGAAGAGATCATTGGCCCCATAAAAATCAAAGTAGACGCTCCAGTGGCAAGAAAAGTAATGCTAGACGATAAAAGTTATTTGGAATTTTGAAAAGAGTTGGGTTATATGACTTAAAAAGAAAGAGGTAATGAAAAGAAAATACCATTTGATATTCAGTATAATATTCATATATATAAACGTATATGTTAGTTTGTAAAATGAAGCTGGAATAGAAGTTGATTACAAAAATTCATTTATTTCATATAAGCAAAAAGCCTACAGGTATAATCTTTCAGAAGTGGGGATGAACAGTTAGATATATTTCTCAAACTTATCTTTCTACTTATCAAAATAATACAAAACACACCTAATGATCTGATTGGATTGTTTGAAATGTTGTCCATAGATGGATATTTAGTCTTAGGGGATTTAGGCCCTTTGGGATGAGCCTTCTTTGTTCCAATGCTGAAGAGTTAATATTTGGTTACCTCAGAGGCCCATTTTATCTCTGGGTTTTTGGACAGCTATTGACACTTGGTCTTGCCCTTGTCACATTGAACAACCTCAAGTTTAATAACATCATCATTTTGCCTTATGGGTTTTAGTTTAGTAATGCCATTGGATTAATTTGATTCAGAATGTAGCATATTGGAATATGCTTTTCAAAACAGTGTTACTATTTGATAATTAATCATGCATATCTCAGCTATTATGTCTATACTGTAAGAATCATTTGGTTGTATGGATGACTTGGATCTCACTCAGATCAGAAAAAGGCACAAATATCTGCTAAATCCGAATCACTCACTACACAAGTTTGCATAGCAATCAACTCCATGTGAGATCTCACGATGAACTTCAAAATGATATACTCTATGTCTGAGTGTTGAGTTGTCTGTCACCGCTACATGTGGCTAGGTTTATGAGTGCTACCAATTACCAATAAATGGTATTTGTGGTACAGAATATGTTGTAATTTGAATGGATTTGTAATCTAAGTAACAGTTTCTGGCAAACAACTTCTATATTGTGTAAACAATTTCTAAATGCCTTTCGAAGACTGCATGTATGCAAATATCTGTGTTACCTTGTACCATTTGTATATTGACTTTGACTTTACATCTTCAACAAATTAAGCTTTTAAACAATAGAGGCGGGGCCCATCAGCAGATATTCCTTTCAATTCTGAAACGAAAACCATTACCTTTATGGGTCGCATTTCTTTGTTGTGGCAAGACAGTGATTAATCACTCAAATACAAACAAAGAGTCAGGATACAGGCGTGGAAATGGTAAGTTGATTGTATCAACTGCAATGGATATTGTCCAATGAAACAAGTATCTGTTAAAGCAGTTAGATTTGGTGATGATGGTTGCATAGGCCACAACTGACATAAACGAAATTATTCTGTATGGATCCAGTCCTTTGACGCTATTTTTTCAGAGCATATATCAACATCTATGTTTGCTCATGCAGTTTCGATGTAGATAAAGAAGAAAGCTTTAGTAGACAGTGTTCAAACTGAAATGCAATGGATGTTTCTTTTAGAATGGAATTCCGAAAGGTGGCATTGTTTTAGAAACATTCATTTTGAAAATCTTCAGCTAACGAATCAGTGTAATCTCTGAACCACCATGTATTTCAAATCAGTCCAGAGAGTCAGCGTTTCATTCTCTTCCAAGTTGGAGTCACTCATCTGAAGCTGTGTGTTCCACAGAATATACCTTACTGTACAGCAATAGTTAGGAAATGGATTACCATCAAGTGAATGGGAATGGCAGTACAGAAATGCGATATTTGTTCATACAGAATCTGGTCTACATTTATCACAAAAGTTCTGAAAATGGTTTCTAGTGGATGCAATACTTGAAATGATTCATCTGTTTGAAAGCGTGATTAGAGTGTTCAAGCCTGTGTATGGGATGTCATTTAAAATGCTGTAGTACTGCTTCTGATTTTAGTGATTAACTGTGAGCACATGAATTCTTCATGTTATAAAATATATTTTGCAAGCATTTTGATCAATATTTCACTTCGGTTAGTATCTACACCAATAAAATGTACATTTTTGAAAAGGTAATCAAACAAGCTTTCATTTGATATACAACATTCAATACACAACATAAATGTAAAAAATATTTAATAATTCAGAAAATCTGTGGCGGCCATATTGGAAATGGCGGCCATTTTGAAAAAGCCACCAGCTGGAATTTCCAGAACTTTGTGCCATTGTTTTGAGAATGATATTTCTTAGGTTTCCAGAAAAAATCAGCTTTCTACTATTTTTTTCCACCTCATTTCTAATGGTCCTGGCCTATAATGGCGGTGTTGCATTGTTTCATTTTTCCAGATATCAACACAGCACCCCAAATTACGAACCTTCCACCATCGTTGGACGTGTCCGAGGCTCTAGGCCCCGGGACCCCCTTCTACACATGCATACACGACGAACCCGGACCACTCACCAAGACTCTGACTGTGGACCCGCTCACAGAGCAGGGCGTCTTCTCATTCAACGATGCCAGTGAGTAAAGTTTTGATTTTTGAGTTTTCATTTTGACGATACCATTTAAACTGCCACGCGTTCATTTGATGGTCGCTGGTTTAACGACATAACACATAATATCACATGGATGAAACAATTAATGAAGGAAATCTTATTGTTGGCTGTGTGGCATTACGGTTCATATCGCCAATCGCCAAAACTTATAAAGATTATCAGATACGACCATTCCTTCAATTCATTGAGGTCAACATTATACAAGTCTAGACTGGTGATGAGGTCAATACCTGTTTTTATAGACCCGAGGAAAACAATATTGACCGAGGACGAAGTCCGAGTCAATATTGTTTTCCTCGGGTCATTAAAAACAGGTATTGACCGAATTCACCAGTCTATAATTGTTTTATTATGTCTCGGTTAAAAAACGGAAAAGAAATAGAAAACTACAGGTATGAGCGGCATTTCGGATCGATTGTTGGCAAGGACGGGTCAATGACGTCATGATAACAATAGCATGACGTCATGAAACAACGGTTTGACGTCATCGGTTCTATTTTCAGTAACTCAAGTCAATATCACTTTTGGTCGGACTCGGGGTCACGGGGGTCAAGTCAATATCACTTACTGTCGACTGTCACGTGACCGGTCCTCGACCAATCGGATTGCCGGAAAATTACGTTCACATAATAATATACAATTATAGACTGGTGATGAGGTCAATACCTGTTTTTATAGACCCGAGGAAAACAATATTGACCGAGGACGAAGTCCGAGGTCGATATTGTTTTTCTCGGGTCTATAAAAACAGGTATTGACCGAACTCACCAGTCCATAATTGTTTTATTATGTCTCGGTCAAAAAAAAATCAAGACATAATGGAAACCTACAGCAATGAGCGGCATTTGGGCTCGATTGTTGGCGAGGACTGGTCAATGACGTCATGATAACAATAGCATGACGTCATGAAACAACGGTTTGACGTCATCGACTCTATTTTTAGTAACTCAAGTCAATATCACTTTTGGTCGGACTCGGGGTCACGGGGGTCAAGTCAATATCACTTTTTGTCGACTGTCATGTGACCTGTTCTCGACCAATCGGATTGCCGGAAAAATACGCTCACATAATAATATACAATTATTGACTTCAGTTGAGGTGAATCCAATGGTTTATTGACCTCGGAACAGTTATGTTCACCGAGGCGACAGCCGAGGTAAACATAAGTTTCCGAGGTCAATAAACCATTGGATTCACCGATACCTGAAGTCAACAACTGTTTTATTATATGATTTATGAAAGTTTCAGTTATTTTGAAAACAATTCAATTATTCTAATTTTTTTTGGCAGCAACTCTTTACGGCGCTCCTCGTAGTGGCGATCTATTTTTAGCTGCAGGTCATTGGATTGTTATGTTGACCTCGCGTGACGTTTCCCGCGGTCAACATAAGGTTTGGTCATTGTCAGTGACCACCTTCCTCGACCAATCAGAAGACAGATCACTCGTTCATCATATAATAACAACTCTTATTCAATGAATCGATCCAGCGTAACCCATGTTAAAACCTTAAATTCTGACAAAATGCATTTCAAAATAAAAAGCTTTTTCTCCCAGCATGTGAGATTTCTATCGCCGCCGGAGAAGCCCTTGATTTCGAGGCACTGTCGACAATGACGTTGAAAATAACTCTGAACGACGGTGTCTACAATAGCGAGTTCGACATCCCCCTCAATGTAGAGGACGCCAACGACCCCCCTGTCTTCCCCTCCAACACATACTCAACACTCACTGAGGAGTGTCAGGTAACGACCCAATCTTTCTTCCTCGCAAACACTTCTTTAACTGAACAATCACCGGGGACGGTATAACATAGCGCATCACTAGAGAAGGATTTGACATTATAAAAAATGATAGAACATGAGAGATATTTGTCCTTAACAAAGTGAACATAAGCATAATAATATTTTGTATCACAAAATAGTCTGCAATAGCAAAGGCGGGGTAGGCAGGTCGGTTAGCTGCTGGTTATATTATTGTTGATGGCATTGTCACAATGTAAGGGTGTATGTTTTATCTTAATCATAACCTGAAACTGAACAAAAATTCAACAATGCCTGAATGAAAAACGATACTAGTTCAGTGGTATTACGTATAATATAATAGAAAAAGGTTAAATTGTTCGATGGAAAATTCGATGCTATATTGAACGATGTTTTATGATGGTAAATTGTAGAAAACTATTTGGTGAATAGCTGCAAATGCAATATCCCTACATAACAATTGACATGTAGTAGGTCCCTTGCAAGCTGAATTTCGTAGAATCTGAAGAGCCATTTTTCATTCCAGGTAGCAATCCCAGCAGGACAACAGCCATCATTCGGAGTAACAGATGATGGTACCTTCACCTACTCCCTCACACCCGGCCCCTTTGACCCATACCTCAGTATCGACACAAGCAGCGGGGTAATCTCCTGCCTGGCCGAGCTAGACTTTGACACCGGAGTCACCCAGGCCATAGTTGAGGTTGTCGCTACAGACAACGACGGCTTAACCGCAACTGCGTCTTTGACTGTTAACGTTGTTGATTATAACGATAACGCTCCAGAATTTGATGCTGTCCAAACATTTGACTCAGTGAGTCCGAAAACGTCCACAGGTACAAAGCTTGGCACGGTTGTAGCTACCGACGCGGACACCGGCACCAACGCTGACATCATCTACACGTTGACAAGTAATCCCGGAGGCAAGTTCCTGCTGACACCCCAGGGAGATCTCTATCTGGACCAAGCTGTCCTTGAATCAGAAAGAGGCACTCTCTTTGCTCCCGAGGTCACTGCTACCGACAACGGAAGTCCCGCAATGAGTACTGTTACAACCATTGTTGTACCTTTTGTAAGTTTCAGTCTTGCCCAAATATAATCACGTTGTAATTTGAAATTATGTATACAATGTTGACGGGTACCATGTTCTCTCAAAGCTCAAAATCACGATTGAAATGTTTTTGACAACATGCTTTCGCAAATATTAGAAGTAAAATCATATCGGTTCCTTTTTTCCAACGAAGCAATACAACCTGTTGCGTATTTCATTTCATTCATCCTGAGTGAGTGGTACATGTAAGTGCCAATGATTCGTACTTGCAGAACCCGTCACCTTTTCTGACGACCTTGCCCAACGTCGTGTCTATCAGCGAGGATCTGACCACAAAGAAAGACATCTTCAAGATCGAAGTGAACGACACCGACACCTACACGTGTACACTGGACCGTGTGGTGCCCACCGCTACATTCACAGTCGAGGAAAAGGGAAGCGGTAGGAATTTACTTACCATCTTGTAACATTAAAATAGAATACATTTGCGACGCTCCTACAATACCTTGGTATCTATCAAAGTAAATAGGCCTATGTCGTATTGAAATATGGAATAATGTACTGACCTTTCGCCCTTTTGCAGTAGCAGAATAAAGAATTATTGAATAATTATAAATAATAATGATTATAATAATTAGAAGATTTAGTTTTTGTACTTTTTTATCTTCTGATATCATATTGATATATCTTATATTATACTTTTTATCATCCAAAACTGCATTCCACAGGAGACATCGCTTGTGAAACCTACCATGGGCCAAGTCTCGGATATTTGTTACTTTTGTGAACATGTATTGATATAATTATTTGATATCAGAAGACACTTGGTGAGATTCTTTTTGTATGATAATTATTAATTTTATCATCATTATTTCTCTCAAAGAGTGGTATGTCTTCTACGACGAGTCTGTGACGCTCTCTGTCACCACCACTCCAACGTTCACGGTTGACGTCTCATGCACGGACTTCCATGGCGGAGTGTCGGAGGTTGGCACTCTGACGATCCAGGTGACACAGAACCAGCTCCCAGTCATGGACTGTCCTGTGGGTGGGTATCTATAAACAATCGCACCTTTATCTCAAGCCATGTCTGTCCTGTGGGTGGGTATCTATAGACAATCGTACCTTTATCTCTAGTCATGGACTGTCCTGTGGGTGGGTATCTATAAACAACCGCACCTTTATCTCTAGTCATGACTGTCCTTTTTAGGGTATCTATAGACAATCGTACCTTTATCTCTAGTCATGGACTGTCCTGTGGGTGGGTATCAATAGACAATCGTACCTTTATCTCTAGTCATGGCTGTCCTGTGGGTGGGTATCTATAGACAATTGTACCTTTATCTCTAGTCATGGCTGTCCTGTGGGTGGGTATCTATAGACAATTGTACCTTTATCTCTAGTCATGGCTGTCCTGTGGGTGGGTATCTATAGACAATTGTACCTTTATCTCTAGTCATGGCTGTCCTGTGGGTGGGTATCGATAGACAATAGTACCTTTATCTCTAGCCATGACTGTCCTGTGGGTGGGTATCTATAGACAATTGTACCTTTATCTCTAGTCATGACTGTCCTGTGGGTGGGTATCTATAGACAATTGTACCTTTATCTCTAGCCATGTCTGTCCTGTGGGTGGGTATCTATAGACAATCGTACCTTTATCTCTAGTCATGACTGTCCTGTGGGTGGGTATCTATAGACAATAGTACCTTTATCTCTAGCCATGACTGTCCTGTGGGTGGGTATCTATAGACAATCGTACCTTTATCTCTAGCCATGGCTGTCCTGTGGGTGGGTATCTATAGACAATAGTACCTTTATCTCTAGCGATGACTGTCCTGTGGGTGGGTATCTATAGACAATTGTACCTTTATCTCTAGTCATGGCTGTCCTGTCGGTTGGTATCTATAGACAATTGTACCTTTATCTCTAGTCATGGACTGTCTTGTGGGTGGGTATCGATAGGCAATCGTACCTTTATCTCTAGCCATGACTGTCCTGTGGGTGGGTATCTATAGACAATCGTACCTTTATCTCTAGTCATGACTGTCCTGTGGGTGGGTATCTATAGACAATTGTACCTTTATCTCTAGCCATGTCTGTCCTGTGGGTGGGTATCTATAGACAATTGTACCTTTATCTCTAGTCATGGCTGTCCTGTGGGTGGGTATCTATAGACAATTGTACCTTTAACTCTAGTCATGACTGTCCTGTGGGTGGGTATCTATAGACAATTGTACCTTTATCTCTAGCCATGACTGTCCTGTGGGTGGGTATCTATAGACAATCGTACCTTTATCTCTAGTCATGGCTGTCCTGTGGGTGGGTATCTATAGACAATCGTACCTTTATCTCTAGTCATGACTGTCCTGTGGGTGGGTATCTATAGACAATTGTACCTTTATCTCTAGCCATCTCTGTCCTGTGGGTGGGTAGCTATAGACAATTGTACCTTTATCTCTAGTCATGGCTGTCCTGTGGGTGGGTATCTATAGACAATTGTACCTTTATCTCTAGCCATGACTGTCCTGTGGGTGGGTATCTATAGACAATCGTACCTTTATCTCTAGTCATGGACTGTCCTGTGGGTGGGTATCTATAAACAACCGCACCTTTATCTCTAGTCATGACTGTCCTTTGTAGGGTATCTATAGACAATCGTACCTTTATCTCTAGTCATGGACTGTCCTGTGGGTGGGTATCTATAAACAACCGCACCTTTATCTCTAGTCATGACTGTCCTTTGTAGGGTATCTATAGACAATCGTACCTTTATCTCTAGTCATGGACTGTCCTGTGGGTGGGTATCAATAGACAATCGTACCTTTATCTCTAGTCATGGCTGTCCTGTGGGTGGGTATCTATAGACAATTGTACCTTTATCTCTAGTCATGGCTGTCCTGTGGGTGGGTATCTATAGACAATTGTACCTTTATCTCTAGTCATGGCTGTCCTGTGGGTGGGTATCTATAGACAATTGTACCTTTATCTCTAGTCATGGCTGTCCTGTTGGTGGGTATCGATAGACAATAGTACCTTTATCTCTAGCCATGACTGTCCTGTGGGTGGGTATCTATAGACAATTGTACCTTTATCTCTAGTCATGACTGTCCTGTGGGTGGGTATCTATAGACAATTGTACCTTTATCTCTAGCCATGTCTGTCCTGTGGGTGGGTATCTATAGACAATTGTACCTTTATCTCTAGTCATGGCTGTCCTGTGGGTGGGTATCTATAGACAATTGTACCTTTAACTCTAGTCATGACTGTCCTGTGGGTGGGTATCTATAGACAATTGTACCTTTATCTCTAGCCATGACTGTCCTGTGGGTGGGTATCTATAGACAATCGTACCTTTATCTCTAGTCATGGCTGTCCTGTGGGTGGGTATCTATAGACAATCGTACCTTTATCTCTAGTCATGACTGTCCTGTGGGTGGGTATCTATAGACAATTGTACCTTTATCTCTAGCCATCTCTGTCCTGTGGGTGGGTATCTATAGACAATTGTACCTTTATCTCTAGTCATGGCTGTCCTGTGGGTGGGTATCTATAGACAATTGTACCTTTATCTCTAGCCATGACTGTCCTGTGGGTGGGTATCTATAGACAATCGTACCTTTATCTCTAGTCATGACTGTCTTGTGGGTGGGTATCGATAGGCAATCGTACCTTTATCTCTAGCCATGACTGTCCTGTGGGTGGGTATCTATAGACAATCGTACCTTTATCTCTAGTCATGACTGTCCTGTGGGTGGGTATCTATAGACAATTGTACCTTTATCTCTAGCCATGTCTGTCCTGTGGGTGGGTATCTATAGACAATTGTTCCTTTATCTCTAGCCATGACTGTCCTGTGGGTGGGTATCTATAGACAATCGTACCTTTATCTCTAGTCATGGCTGTCCTGTGGGTGGGTATCTATAGACAATCGTACCTTTATCTCTAGTCATGACTGTCCTGTGGGTGGGTATCTATAGACAATTGTACCTTTATCTCTAGCCATCTCTGTCCTGTGGGTGGGTATCTATAGACAATTGTACCTTTATCTCTAGTCATGGCTGTCCTGTGGGTGGGTATCTATAGACAATTGTACCTTTATCTCTAGCCATGACTGTCCTGTGGGTGGGTATCTATAGACAATCGTACCTTTATCTCTAGTCATGGACTGTCCTGTGGGTGGGTATCTATAAACAACCGCACCTTTATCTCTAGTCATGACTGTCCTTTGTAGGGTATCTATAGACAATCGTACCTTTATCTCTAGTCATGGACTGTCCTGTGGGTGGGTATCTATAAACAACCGCACCTTTATCTCTAGTCATGACTGTCCTTTGTAGGGTATCTATAGACAATCGTACCTTTATCTCTAGTCATGGACTGTCCTGTGGGTGGGTATCAATAGACAATCGTACCTTTATCTCTAGTCATGGCTGTCCTGTGGGTGGGTATCTATAGACAATTGTACCTTTATCTCTAGTCATGGCTGTCCTGTGGGTGGGTATCTATAGACAATTGTACCTTTATCTCTAGTCATGGCTGTCCTGTGGGTGGGTATCTATAGACAATTGTACCTTTATCTCTAGTCATGGCTGTCCTGTTGGTGGGTATCGATAGACAATAGTACCTTTATCTCTAGCCATGACTGTCCTGTGGGTGGGTATCTATAGACAATTGTACCTTTATCTCTAGTCATGACTGTCCTGTGGGTGGGTATCTATAGACAATTGTACCTTTATCTCTAGCCATGTCTGTCCTGTGGGTGGGTATCTATAGACAATCGTACCTTTATCTCTAGTCATGACTGTCCTGTGGGTGGGTATCTATAGACAATAGTACCTTTATCTCTAGCCATGACTGTCCTGTGGGTGGGTATCTATAGACAATCGTACCTTTATCTCTAGCCATGGCTGTCCTGTGGGTGGGTATCTATAGACAATAGTACCTTTATCTCTAGCGATGACTGTCCTGTGGGTGGGTATCTATAGACAATTGTACCTTTATCTCTAGTCATGGCTGTCCTGTCGGTTGGTATCTATAGACAATTGTACCTTTATCTCTAGTCATGGACTGTCTTGTGGGTGGGTATCGATAGGCAATCGTACCTTTATCTCTAGCCATGACTGTCCTGTGGGTGGGTATCTATAGACAATCGTACCTTTATCTCTAGTCATGACTGTCCTGTGGGTGGGTATCTATAGACAATTGTACCTTTATCTCTAGCCATGTCTGTCCTGTGGGTGGGTATCTATAGACAATTGTACCTTTATCTCTAGTCATGGCTGTCCTGTGGGTGGGTATCTATAGACAATTGTACCTTTATCTCTAGTCATGACTGTCCTGTGGGTGGGTATCTATAGACAATTGTACCTTTATCTCTAGCCATGACTGTCCTGTGGGTGGGTATCTATAGACAATCGTACCTTTATCTCTAGTCATGGCTGTCCTGTGGGTGGGTATCTATAGACAATCGTACCTTTATCTCTAGTCATGACTGTCCTGTGGGTGGGTATCTATAGACAATTGTACCTTTATCTCTAGCCATCTCTGTCCTGTGGGTGGGTATCTATAGACAATTGTACCTTTATCTCTAGTCATGGCTGTCCTGTGGGTGGGTATCTATAGACAATTGTACCTTTATCTCTAGCCATGACTGTCCTGTGGGTGGGTATCTATAGACAATCGTACCTTTATCTCTAGTCATGACTGTCTTGTGGGTGGGTATCGATAGGCAATCGTACCTTTATCTCTAGCCATGACTGTCCTGTGGGTGGGTATCTATAGACAATCGTACCTTTATCTCTAGTCATGACTGTCCTGTGGGTGGGTATCTATAGACAATTGTACCTTTATCTCTAGCCATGTCTGTCCTGTGGGTGGGTATCTATAGACAATTGTTCCTTTATCTCTAGTCATGGCTGTCCTGTGGGTGGGTATCTATAGACAATTGTACCTTTATCTCTAGCCATGACTGTCCTGTGGGTGGGTATCTAAAGACAATCGTACCTTTATCTCTAGTCATGGCTGTCCTGTGGGTGGGTATCTATAGACAATCGTACCTTTATCTCTAGTCATGACTGTCCTGTGGGTGGGTATCTATAGACAATTGTACCTTTATCTCTAGCCATGTCTGTCCTGTGGGTGGGTATCTATAGACAAGTGTACCTTTATCCTTAGCCATGACTGTCCTGTGGGTGGGTATCTATAGACAATCGTACCTTTATCTCTAGTCATGACTGTCCTGTGGGTGGGTATCTATAGACAATTGTACCTTTATCTCTAGCCATGTCTGTCCTGTGGGTGGGTATCTATAGACAATTGTACCTTTATCTCTAGTCATGGCTGTCCTGTGGGTGGGTATCTATTGACAATTGTACCTTTATCTCTAGCCATGACTGTCCTGTGGGTGGGTATCTATAGACAATCGTACCTTTATCTCTAGCCATGGCTGTCCTGAGTTAATACCTTGCTTAACTTAAGACAATAACCGTCAACGTTAACGTTTAATGCATCTGTTCCCTACTTACCTCAATGCATGTAGTTCAAAACTTAGCATGAAACGTACATTCGTCATCATCTTCATTTTTAATGTACTGCATTTCCCTATGTTGTTAATATCAAGACAACATCCTTCAAAACTAGTCATTGTTCGCACTAATATCTTCACCATTGGCTACCGGACCTACTCTACCGTAAAACAAAAATCTTTAAAAGAACATTATCAACCGCACTCTTATCTTCATCTTTGACTTCCAAATTGTTCCTTATCATGTTTACCGTTAGACATTCTTTAAGGGTTTTATCAGTCCCACCTTCATCGCCTTTATGGTTCTCCTACATGAGCTTATTCTATGCAAAGATTACTAAAAGAACTGGTATCTGTTCCAGGAGAGGTGTTTGTAGACGCGACTGCCACTAGTAATGGAGACACTGTCTACCAGGTTCTAGCCACCGACACGGATACTCTAACCTATGGATACAATTTCCCGACTGCACCTGGCAAATTCTACCTCAATCAAGGTAGGTATTGTTTGTCTATTCTTACAAACTATGTCGACTATTAACAGGGATATGCTCAGTTGTTGACCGTCCCGCGTGGTCGGGAGTCCATTCACGGCCCCATCATATCAAACTAGTTGAAAGATTGGAGATGTTACCTTCTTGGTTGGTACTTAGCCTTATCATGAATGAACAAAGCTTGCACTGGTGCTGATGTTACTGAATGATTATGATAAGACTCTCATTACCAATGGTTACTTCCAATTAATGACACGCCATTTAATACTATACCAGGTGGCGGATCACGAAATTTTTAATAAGGATAGGTTCAGATTTTATAAATTATTTTAGGGCAGGGTAGTAATCATAAGTAGTTGTTCTAAACCAATGGGACCTAAACCGTCTTTTTTTATTATCCTTAACACAAGCTACTTCGAGGGACAAGTTTCAATAATCACAAGACGTATAATGGTTGAGAGGAAGAGGCGATTTGAGTAAGATCAACAATCGCGTCCACTTTCTACTTCTTTTATAATTCGCTCATGGGGATTGATCTATGTCTTGTGCAAATATCTTATTGTTTCTCTAATGCAAACTTTTAGAAACTAATCGTGTGAGTGTATGTTTGTGTAGTGAGTGGTCTGATCACGAGCCAGGTGGAGATGCTGAGAGAGACACAGAGTCTGTATATAGGAACCGTGACTGCCACAGATGGCTTCAACACCGTCAGCTGCAGCGTCACGTTCTCAATGACCAGTAAGTAAATAATAGAATTTGTATCTACAAAGAACCTTACAAGGGTTTTATGAGAATACAACGCCTTAGGAGAACATAGCTTTTGCGAAATAACGAGACGTAATGAAGAATATGTTGACGTCATCTTTCTTACTAACGTTATCTATCTGTATTCCCCTTGAAAAAATATTGATTTCCTAATGAACAGGATAATAATCGGGTCCTTGTCACCCTTTCTTTACGATACGGAAATACGACAAGAAAAGGTCAAGAAGAAAGTAAAACAATAGGTCAGCACAATATGTAAGTCATTGCTTTTGAAAAAATACATGTATGTTCATGAATATGTCATGTGACTATAGATGGAACAACTATGAAATCAACAATCATTTTCACAATGAACACTTACATACACTTACTTCACAAAAACATCAAGCAAAGGTTCAATACTGATATTTTATATATTTTATATAATTATCCATATGGTGTTTAGACATTGAATATTGAGGTCTCCTTACCATCATTGTTGAGTTTATGGTATGACCATGCTTCAGACACCAACATCGCGCCCATCCTGGAGGGTTACGACTTCACGGACTCTGTGGACGAGGATGTAGCTGCTGGGACCCCCATCACGGTCTTCACCATCACGGACCCCCAGGAGTGTGATCCGACTACCTTCACCTGGGACGTCAAACCCTCGGACGAGCGACTCAATTTCGACTTCACCATGAATGGCAACGGTATTCCAGTTACTTCCTTTTCTTTTACTATTACATTACTTATAAAGGTCTACGACTTGAGGGGAGTCTCTTTATCTTGGCTTCATTATCTTTTTATATTATTAATGCACACAAAGGATTTGATGGTATATTTCAGCTTAATTCATGTTAAGCTCATAATTACTCATATTTTTGCCTTGAAGTCTCAGTATCCTTTGTTCTTGACATTTCAATTGGCTTTGGTGATTCAAAAACACCATTGTGTTAAAATTAGAAACATCTCCCTACATGCATATACAAAGGAGGGCCAAACATGTGCTGGCAATAGATAGTTTTCAATCGAAATCCGTCATCGGCGAAATTTAATGTACGTACGATATGGTTGCAATATGTCCTTTGACCCATGACAACGTCACTACACTGAATTCCAAAAGAAACTTTGCAATTTTAAAACGGAAATTGCGAAAACGATCTCATATTTACATTTTAATTTAAGTTGGCAATGACATAGTTGAATCCCACACTTTCAAGTTTAAAATTTTTAATTGAGCAAAATTCATGCATTTTTGCAGAAATGGCAAAAATGTCATAATCACGTGACGTTTCCGCTTGAACTTAGTCACGTGACGAAAAAGTTAAATAACTGTCCATTGATCAAAAACAGCCCTTTTTACAAGAACCGTTAGTGTTCCTTTATTCCTAATGGTAACTTGATCCGGCTATACAGAGAGGTTGTGAGGATTGCTGACAACCCTGAAACACAAAAAAACAGTTGTTTTGCACTGCATTAGAGCCGATATCTGTGACTTTAGACCACCGCCAACGTTGTCTCTTAGTGACGTCAGAGATAGCAAACATCAAAGGTCGGCATGTTGTTATGTTGTTGTGCACTTTATGAACTTGGACAGATCTAATCAGAGCTCATCAACTGCTAACTTGATAGCTATTGGTCACTAAACATCGACACATGGCAATTTCATTCGAAGTTATAACGTCAGAATTGGCATGCAATACCAAGAAATAGTTGCGATTGTTGATCTCTTAAGGCTGTACCATTTGTACGACTCAAAGATGTGTCAATATGACAAGTAAGACTTGTGTCCACACATTCCCATTAATGGAAAAGCTTCGATGCAGACGAAATGTGAAGTTGAACCTGCTGACAGAAGACGTTATTTAACGTTTGACCTTTTTTGTTACTAATGGCAGATTTGGAAGTTGGAACACTCCGGCTACTCAAACCTGGTACTTAAGTAGCACATTTTAGTACTTTAACGAAATTATTGCGAAAACATCATTTCAACGAACGTCTGAACAACCAAAATTTTGACCCCTGCCCACTTCAGATCAAATAAGTGCAAAACTGGGTTTCCCACCTTTAATTTGGATTCGCTGGTTGTTTAAACAAATGATTGATTAATAAGAGGTACTTTGTTTTAAATTTCTATCGTTTTTCCTTCTTCAATCAGAATCATTACAAAATGGTGCAAAGTTTCTTTTTGAAGTCAGTGTATAACAAGACACGACGTTAATTAATACCTTAAGTTGTCAATATACTGAACCAAAAACATTCTTGATAAAAAAACAATTGATGAATTTAAGCATACATATATCTCTGATTCAACAAAAAAGATGTTAAATAAATATACCTATGAGCAGGAAAACAAAAAAGTAAAAAGTACCGAAAAGCTCCTTTACACTACCTCTTGTGCAAGATATTTCACACTAAAATGACTGCAATTATATTTTGCTATACTGGATTGATGAATCATGTTTTAAACGTATTTAAACACATTTGTAAAAGATGCATTGAATTAAACACCTAATCATAAAGAGTGAATCAGTGCATGTAAGGATATGACGTATCTGGTACATAGTATAGTATTCAATGAATGAACAAAATACCGTTTTGACCAAAAGTACCCAGAAATTTCAGTCTAAGTAAACCTAGTCTCAATTATGCTCGATATACTCCCATACTGAGTCTAGCGAGATACAGTAAGAGGTCGCGTCAGCCGACCTTTCGGCGACCTCTGACCCTTCATTGTTATATGTCATTGTTATACACCTAGCTAGACCCAATATGGGAGTATAGCGAGTATTATTGGGGCTAGATTTACTAGTTAGACTGCATACATTTCTTTCAGAGGTGACCCTATCGATAGCGGCCAACAAGCAGCTGGACTACGAGACGACGGACGAGTACGACTTCTTCCTGAAGGCTGATGACGGGTGCCGTGAGTCCCTGCAGTACCCCTACACGCTCAAGGTGAACGATATCAACGAGGAACCCACGCTAAACAAAGACAGCTACTCCATTTCCTTTGATGAGGTCAGTGATTTATTGTATAAACTCGGTTGGGAAAACATTAAATTCAGTTGATCCTCATTCTGTTTCATCAGGGTATTGACACATCCTCTACTGTTAGCGTATATGTAGCAGAGCCCTTACACATTACCTGATATCAGTTGAGCTAAATTTGCTAATATCACTATATATCGAAAGGCAACAAAATGTTTCGCATCGTAATAGCGTCACTAGCCAGATGAGAGATCATATGTGTATATGTTGTAAACCAATGGGAGTTATTTCTAAATCTGACCTGCCGCTTGTTACTTAGCTCGCAGGTAGCTTTAAGTCGGATTTTCAAGATAGATACTGCATGGTGTTCGAAAACGTTTGTTCCTTCTCCTTCATCCTTTGGGTGAAAAATACCGTTGAATGACAAGTAGTCAACAATACGAAGATTTGGCTTGATATATCATGGTAAGTGCAGGAGCTAGGCGTTCTCATTTACAAAGTTTGTAACAGGACGGGTGTTTCCTTAAGCGCAATGGTCTGTTTTGACATTGTCTGTCTCGTAACATTAAGTTTGTTTCTCTTAGCTAATCATTGCATTCAGACGCAGAATGATGCTCTTATAGTCAATCCTTGTGCTTCTAGTACGTGAGAATCAGGGCATCGGAAGAGGCATTCGAGGCAAAAAGTATCAGATAATTCAGTATCTATGATTCCATCACAGTACCCTCTTTTACTAGGTTCATTTGGAAAAGTGACATAAACCTTCTTGACATCTTTCAAAGCAATACAATGACATCTGGTATCGATAATCGAAAGTGTTATTTTAGAATTGATAGTCCGTGCCTAAAGCATCCTGTCTCAGGGTACGAACGTTACGAAAACTCCACTAATCTGTACCCTGGGCTCAGAAGCTAGATTCGCCCGCGCGGCCTGACTTGGGACATAGCCAATCAAATCATTTTTCTCGTTCAAATTTTATCGAGAAGGTGGCGAGAAAATGGCTTGATTGGCTTTATCCAAAGTCAGGCCGCGCAAGTGAATCTAGCGCCTGAGCCCAGGGTACGGATTGGTTGAGTAAGCGTAACGTTCCTACCCTGAGACAGGATGTGCCTAAAGGTGCCTATATATACCACTACCACGCGTTTGGAATTATAACAAACTAGAAAACTGCCAAGAGTCTTAAGAATAAACATATCATAAAGTGCACTGACAAGATATCGACGAAAATGCTTCTGAGTTATTCACGATGTTTGATGATGATTTGCCATTCAGACTGACCTGTTCGCTAAACCTCTGGGTTGTGGCGCACTCGACCCTGACATTGGGGACAACCCGATTCCGACCTTGACCGGTGCTCAGAATGACAAGTTCTCCATCTACATAGACGGTTCAGGGGAGTGTTATCTGCAACCCCTGGTGGAGCTAGACCGAGACACTGGCTTCCCAGAGAACTTCCAGCTGACTCTCACTATCGAGGACAAGGAGATGCTCTCAGACACCGCCACAATCAACGTCAATGTGAAAGAGGTTGGTAGAGATAGGTGTATATGATCTATCTTTCAGACCAATGCCAGGTTCATATTTGGGAGACAAGTGTGTTTATACTCATCTGCCAAACAGGTACTTCTTCAAACCAGATATGCAAAGTTGAATCATGTACATGACTGAATTGTGTGTGTGTGTGTGTGTGTGTGTGTGTGTGTGTGTGTGCTGATAGACCGGGTAGGACAGAGATAAATGAATCCGTCTCTATACAGGTTCTAGAGGTGGTAGATGAAAGATCGCCGTATGAATGAGTATAAACGCTGAATCGTACATAAAGCAAATTGAATACACCAAGTGGTGCAAGGTTGATACACGGTTGACGTATGGAAACATAAGAAACGATCCATCTTTAAACCTAAAGGTCCAAGATGTATGCATGAACATGATGAACGATTGGATAGAATGAAATAAGCACTTCGAATTCATCTTTCATAAAACGACTTGTTAAAATCAAGAGATGCAATGTTGAAAAAGAAAAAGGGAATAGAATTTGCGATCCAATTAGCAATAAGGTTCACTATCACCTTTTTTTCCTGGAAGATACTAAAGTAAGAGTTGTGATATATACACAATTATTTTTATTGTTTTAGATCAACGACAACGATCCAATCTGCGACAACCCCGGCCAGCAGTTGACGGACATCTTCAACGGTGACCCTGCAGGCAAAGCTTTGGGAACGATCACTGCCACTGACGATGACTTGGCTGGGTCTGTGAACGAGCAGATGACGTATAGCATTACGAGTCCCAGTTCAAGTACATCTTTCATCGGACTCACCAGCGATGGGAATATGCTTCTCACCCAGGACCCCGAGTTACAGCTGGCGGCGGGGGCTCTCCTCACCTACCGGGTGCTTGTCACTGATGGAGGCACCCCCAGTCGCTCTGCCACCTGCACCGTCAACGTCCAGTACATCTACACGACAACTCCCCCGCCACCCCCCACTACACAACCCCCTACTATGAACCCTCCCACAACCACCGACAACAATAACGGTAACAACGGGGGCAACACTGGAGCAGGCTCGTCCGTCCAAGAGGCTCTCAGTAATCCTGTGATCCTTGGGATTATCGCAGGTCTTTCGGGGTTGTTAGCTCTTGCGGGTATCATTGGTTTGGCTGCCTGCTGTTTGAAGAAAGGCTGTGGGAAGGGAGGTAACTCTGGCAGCTATGGCACCAACAACAGCCAGTATGAGTAAGTGTTGAATTGTGACGTCTTGTTTAGAATATATTTCGATGAACTTTTTGAGTGACATTCTATATTTTTAGTTGAAGGCAAGACATTGGTATTTTACACTGTTTTCAAGAGGGTGAAAACCAAAAACTGTGGTTAGTGAAATGCGACTACGAATTCCAGCTATGTGCACCTTGGTTATGAAACAGTACTAGGCCTACTGAAATGTTCATTCAAAAACGTATTATACACTTTTATTTTATGACTGTTATAATACATGAATATGAATATTTACTGTAGAAAACTGTAAAACATGGGAAACAGTAAGTTTTTACCAGGCTATCCCGTTTCAAAAAAGAAATTTTGCAAATTTAAAATATAAAATTTAACATACTTGTTATAAAATTCATAGCTTAATTCAGTTGGTTGTAGCAGACAATGAAGTAACCCTGTTCCAGCAATGATCATCATTTGTGGTCTAATCTATCCTGAATTTTCTATGCTGTCATTTTTTCTTCCCGTGGGTGTATGCATAAACAACTTCGTAACTGTCAAATTAAAGAAGCTGTTTACTCATAGAATATAACTGTCTTCCATATTGATCGATGTCAAAATTGTTTAAGATAAATTGAACATTTTGACAAAGGTGTCTTCAAAACGCTTAAGCACACTTTGTCGATTTCATCTGTAATGTTACCTGCTCTTACCTGCACAGCTACAGGAAGAACAACGCTAGTCGACTGAGAAGCAGGGGTGAGAAGGACAGACGAGGCGACCCAGAGGACAGACGGGGCTCCAGACAGAACTCACCCAAAAACAACCAGGTGGCAAACCTTGACAAATCTTCCAAAACAACTACAACAACCGACATCTACACTGTCAGGGAATTAGCACCCAACGGTATGTCCATGAACATGCAATAAATGCATTGATTATTAGTCTGATTAAAATCAACCGTGCACCGAAAAATGGATTTAAAATATTCTCCCTATCGGGGCTCGAACATCACGGTCTGAATGCACCGACCTTTGTGGCATGTTGTTGTAAGCAGTTAAGCGCAGACAAAAACCAGTTGTAAGCAATCCAATAACATCGTAGTTTTTAAATAGCGGTAAGCAGCGATTATGCGTAACGAAAGATACAATGGAGTTACCCCAACATCCCTGTGCTGGTTGGATGAGCTTACGTCTGAAACAAATCAGACAGACTGAGATGATTATCTAATTCAGATGTTAATTAAGTTCGATTACATAATGTTTATTGAAGAAAACCTCCATCATTGAAGCATTAAATTTTATGAATCGCATATTTTGAAAAACATGCCTTTCAGCATGTGCAAGTAATAAAACTCTTTACGTTTGCAACAAACCTAGGAATATTGAGTTTTTAATGTTAGGTCTTGTCGTTTTAATGCAAATATTGACAATTGACTTTACGTTTTGTTTCAGTGAACGACAACCCGACGATGGTCAAACACCTGTGATAGGGGTGACCTACCTCTACGTCTCTAGGTTCCAAATTGTGTTTCTTTAGAATTATGTAAATGAGTTAATTCTTTATAAATAAAAATTAACATTAAAATTATGTTAGCATCTTGTATTTGCTTGCAAAGTTTTTTCTGTGACGTGGCGATAAAAACTAAATTTGTTTTAGTAAATTAATGATTTTTCCCTCATCAGTGGCAACACCTGTTCTTAAAACATAGGGTAACATCTATATTAAGAGTTCTTAGAGGACTTCATGAAAACTGATGCAGCATATTGACATTTTATGACGCTTCTTATGGAGGTCAAGACATCAATCGTCAAAGGGCAGTGAAAATCCTACATAATCTTATGTCTAGAGTAGGGATTTAATGTGGGTTAGTGTTTAAGACACCATTTCAAAGGTTCTGCTAAGTTGGTAATGAATTAAATGAATAGTTCAGCATTTGTTTATTATATTTTCGTTTGATATCAGTATATTTGTTTGGTTCCTGTTTATATTAATCATTTGACATAAACACTCTTATTTTATAGAGTGTTTGCATACGTGTTTTTTATCTGTTTTTCTTTTCTGTGGATTGTTATTTATTGTTTTGATCATTTGTACCTATTCAATGTCTTTATATTTTCCCTAAAATGTTGTATGTGTATTATTCAAGTGCCAAATTAAAATAGAGTATATAGTTCATTAACGTTATGAATAAATTGATTAAAATAGCGCACTTCGTTTTTGTTTTTCGATGTTAAATGAACAAACCTCTTCTTATAATATGTAATGCTGTGCTGTGATATCGTATTCGTTAAGGTAACTACAATCATATCCAAGTATTTGTATTGTTAAAGAAAAAATCCTTATTCATTGTTTGACGATTGATACCTGAGAACTAGATACATAACATTCATATAACATGAAGAGGATATACTGAAATATCAACGTCATTCATATTTGAACGTTCATAACTTATCAGGAACAACAATGGCTTTAAATCTATTGGTATATTAATATTCAAGCAATGCTCCATCATGTTAATGCTGTAGGTTCCTTCTTGTAGTTGATCTGTCAGACCACAAACAAGCAGCATAAGCGTCATGAATAAAAACTTAAATAGCAATAAATATTCATGTTTAAACTATCTCAGATTCCGTTTTTTGGTTAAACGGTGTTGCTGTTGCCTGAAGGCTCCGAACAAGCGAATATAGTCGATAAAAATCAACAAGACTGTAGAATACTGTACTAGATAGATCCACGCCGATATGACAATCTCCAGCCCTGATCATTTAGTACATAGAATCAATAGATCAAGGTTGATATCCCAACTCTTAGGCGTCACGTTGTCTGTCCAACCCCGATTTCGCCAATCCCAAGCCGACTATCAATTCAAGGGGTAGTCGCAGTTTTGTGGTAAACAGAGAGATCTAGAAGAAAATAGAAATAAGTGTTACCAAATTCAAATAATTGAATAAATAAGCAAACAAACGAATCAACTTCTGCAAGTACAGCAGATAATAGGTTTGATCAACTTGATGATAATTCATTTGACATTATCATGTGTTCATGCATTTGGGACAATATGTTTCTGACTAAATGTTCATTTATACCTCAAACACAAATACAGATAATAATCCTTTTGGGCACTTAAGGTCATTTCAAAACGTAAGTTTAAAGCACATATAACTTCAACGTACAATGCATGTTTGTCACGTGTGCATGTGTCAGACATCAACATCAGCATTATAAAGAAGACAAATGCCAACCATTTCCACTATTCAGACTTTTATTCACCATTTAGTCTCAATCCATACATCTTTTAGATGATAGGGACACATTTCTGATGGAATGTCCTGCAATCAATATAAAATACACTATAGAGAAATGAACAGATTAATAAAGAGTCTTATCATGTATCAATAAGACGTCAATCAGAAAGACGATAACTCAGCAGGGTCATGATGGATTTATATCAAATTCTGATGTCATGACAGGGTGTGGTCCTTATGTAATGTGCAGTGTATTTAGCTCAATGACTGTAAAGTGACTTCGCAGGTTGATGTGTATTATAGTTGATGTTTGATGTACACATTGTGAAAAATGTGAATGAAACTTTATGATAATTGACTTAATTTTAAAGCATGTGCATTTCAACTTTGCTCAAATGAATTCTGGTAGAATGCATTCCTGCAGGTAGACCACATGGTAACAGAGATATGCAAATTGTGGTTTATATCAGCCGCATTTGGTTTAATATGCGTACTGTATTCAGGTTAATGAGGTTTATGAAAATTCTTCTTACAAAATACACTACAAATACATTGTTAGAGCAAATAAACATCACGACATCCTTGATGTACTGATTTAATGACGCCTACATGGTAAAACAGTAACGTCCAAGTTAAATAAAGTAGTATTATTAACAATATTATTTATATTCAGAAATACAGAAATACCATCATTGTCAGAGATAAACCAAGCACCAACAGTACTCCAACTACTAATCTGAGTTCATATGACACATATCTCGTTATGACTTTGTTAAAAAGGAGCACTTAGGCTAAAGATAATCTCTGTATGGATTTTCTTTGGGGACATAGGAGACGTTTTTTCTACATGACAATGACAATCGGCGATAATGTTGTGCCTGGAGCATTGAGATAAATAAGTAAACTGCAATTCCTTCTGTGTCACCAGCATTGGCTTCTCCTGCTTAGGTTATTCCTGATCTTCTGTTCGCTTGAAACAGAGATATTTCATTCTGTGAAATGTCAGTGTTCTTTGTACAAGCTTTCCAGCTGCCTTTATTCATAAATCTCCCCATTCCTTAGCATACTTTCTACAGAAATCTGTCAAGAACTGAGAATAAAATTATTTTCTTTTACCTTAGTTACATCGCTTGTGTCGTACAATTTATTGAGTGATGTTTGATTTTACCCAAACATAAATGTCCCCATTCTTTAGCATACTTTCTAAAGAAATCTGTCAAGAACAGAGAATAAAATTATGTTTTTCTGATCTTTGTAACATCGCTTGTTTCGTACTTTTTATTGAGTAATGTTTGATTTTACCGAAACATACTTTCTGCTTCTCATTAACTACTGTGGTATGTCAAGCACTTGGTTCTGTGTTGTAGTCGCCAAGGTTAAACAGTTCCAGCTCCTGCAGGTTCTAGTTATTCCAATAGCTCTACGTGATTGATCCTCTCATCTTTCCATCAAAACACGTTTACCTCTCTATTCATCATGTCCAAAAAACAAAACAAAAAAAGAATTATGAATCATTATATTCATCTAAGGATTCAGAATTCAGATGTCGGAGATTAGGATTCCAGAGTCAATTTTGATCTGAAATACAACAAAGTTAACTTTGGCCAAGTGCTTTTTTCTAATCCGCTTTACAAAATCTTCAGGTTTGATGAAAAAAAAATATGATTGCTTCATTTTATAATAGACGATTTGGACCAAACCACCATCGCCATTAAGAGACAAGAAATACGCCTAAGATATATAAATGAACTCGTTCCCGTTAATGTGATGGTAATCATGCTGTTATATCAATAATTGTTGATGGAGATGCGAGAGGCTCGCCGATTGATCGTAGGGAACTGGAAGAGAGTATTTATATAAGGTTCACTTAGTGTAGGCTTAATGCAAATATCTATATTAGATACTGGGTATATGCTTCTTCCCATTCGTCAAAACACCACGAACAGAATGTTAAACGTGTATCTTTAAGCAATATTGATGGTTCTGACAATTGTCTGTTTCATTATTATGATCTTATACTTTTGGTATCGGTTTGAATATGTACATAGTGATGGAACTGTACTGAATGAGATAATAAACATCTAGAATTGAAAACTTAATTTTGGATATGTTGGAGAGCCAAGACACGATTGTTAAATATTAACATATCTCCAATGTAGCTAGGTTTTGGGACAACAGCTAAGTATTAATAATGTTATACACATCAGTTGTAAAAAAAATTAAAAACCGGTAATTTAAAATCTTATTGGGTGTTGACTTTTATGTAACGGATAATACTGCTTATTTATCATCATCAAATTTTCGATTCTCCCTTGCAAGATTCGGATGTGCTCCAGATCGCCCCAAGATTGAAACCGGTCATTATACAAATCGACCCAGAAAAAAAAGATTATGCATTTATGCAAAGATAACTGAAAATTAATTTCACTTCCTTCTTGTATGTAAGTGATAACAGCATCTAAGCCGTTTGTTTATTAACCACATGGATTAACTTATCACTGATTATTTTGTGATTATATACATGTATCACTCTTTGAATCTTAAATGGCCTCAACTGCAAAGAAATACTGATTGGTTGATTGAATGTTACTTTGACAATAAGAATACTTTGTTTTTCATTGACGGATAAAGAGTTTTTGGTAAACTATCATACAGTTATCAGATATCCAATGTGGTAGAGAAGAACATTGCGTTATTTTAAATTGATATCATTTAGCTTTGATAACAGTTCAAATACATGTGTACTATCATTACAAATAGTAGACACAAACACGCATTTGGTAGCCTATTGGATATCATTGTTTTGCTTCTAAAAAGTAAGTTGGAAGCATATCTTTCTTGAATGATAAAATAGTATTGAGGTATCTCCTGTGCTGAACAGTCTTGATGTTTAACTAGCCTAGTCCTGTCTACTGCCTCCCTGTCTAGACTCATCTAGGAGTGGATGGGATTGGAAATTGATTTCCTCACTTCTGTTTGAACATATTCACATATTCAATCAAACTGTTATACAGCAGACCACTGCAATTTCTTACATTTCCTGTGTACAAGATTATATATCTTGAATGAAGAGAAGTGTATTACTTCATCGTGATTGTGTCGTTCGAAATGCTATGATAATTCGAAATTACCTTATCATTATTAAGTAGGTTAATTGTCGATTTTGGAAAGTAGATTCTTCCTTGTTTTCCTCTACCTCTGTTATATATAGATTTAGCAGTATGTGGATGACAACAATCAACATAGTGGCATCAATCGCAACTATTCTCTGAACGGAGCAAACTCTTAACAATCGTTCTGTAAACATTCATATATAGTAATGTTTAGTTTCAGAAGAATCTTGGAAAAAACATATAAGACAGCAAGGGAATTACGAATATCTGCTCTGTTTTCTCATTTCATTCATTTGGAACCCGTTGGTTTACTCACGTGAATCCTTATATTACTTCATCAAAGGTCTCAAACTGTGTTAATAAATAAATGACGCACGCACAAAACTCTTAATGTAAACTGAAAACCAATGTTAAAAGCAATGACATGACCAACGCATGCGTCTATCTTCTTCTTATAAAGGATAAATATTGTTAGATATATGATAATCACAGAGAAATTGATGGATATTCTATTTTTCTATTATCTTTTAAGCTAAGTAATGAAGATGAAGCGAGGCTGAAGCTATGTCAATTCTCTTCCTCTATGTCATTCCTCTACGCCAAGCTCGAGACGTTTCTGATAGTTCTTTATCGATTGTTTGCCAATTGTAGACTAGTCAATGTTAGAATATGTTTGCAGGTGGATCCATCTTCCATTGCTGCATTCTCATCCTCCTCGGAACATCGGTGTTATTGCTGCCTTGAACCTACTGTCGAATCGTTCTAACCATTTTTCGTCAAGGTATTTCTTTTATAAAATCCATGTCATATTTATTCAATATGGTGGCATACAATCAGTTGTTTGCAATACAATACAATACAATTTACAATATTGCCAAGACAATGTCTGTTTTTACATGATTGGTTGTAGTATAAATAAAAACATTAATGGATATTATGAAGCCTCGTGTGATGCGTACAGTATCAGATACCTAGAATTATATCTAGTTGATAACAGCAAAATGACACAGCAAAACCCTAAATTTTATTACAAACTGTTTATACTCATACAAGATTCCATTATATAAACATAGTGCGTTATTGCTGGATTTGCTTCAACGCCAAAACAATAGAAGTAAACAAAAAGTTAACGTCACAAATGAATATACATCCAATTTTATTTTGCAAATAACAGTATATCCAGTAAATCCAATCAAATTATTGAAGAACTGTCTCATAGAACCTGATCAAGTGTATCAGATACCTAGGATTATATCTTGTTGATAATATAGATGTTCAAAATAGATATAATAGATCTTTACGACTTTTCATTGCTGATATAGCTATGTGATCATCATTTGTAGGCCAACAACGCTCCAGGACTATTCACATTGTACCCTGGGCACGCCCTGGAATGCTCCAACATTTCCACTGGATACATGTCATTAACTGTAATAACATCTGTAAACTACCCTGTGATGAGACTGCTTTGACTCATGAAATGATTGTAATCCGAGATCATATACGAATGAGAAAACTTGATAAAGAAAATTTTGATTTGACCCATCAAACAAATGTATATCATGTAGAACGTTTGCTACCTTTTAGAAACAAAATTGTTGACACAGCTGTTTATGCTCATACAAGATTCTATCATTTGAAGAAAGTGTGTTATCTCTGGTTTTGCTTCAACGCCAAAGCAAAAGAAGTAAACACAAAGTTAACGTCACAAATGAATATATATCCAATTCTATTTTTGCAAATAACAGTACATCCAGTAAATCCAATCCAATTATTGAAGAACTGTCTCATGGAACTTGAACAAATGTCCTGCAAACCAATCAGCATTTATGTTTGACCATCGCTCATCAGTTGATCATGGCTCGTATACACACTGCAGCTGGCGCCAGGCATACCGTAAAACTGTGCTCGGATTCATAAGATCATGATCAGTTACTCGTTCCTTTGTCGTAAAATAATCCAGATCCAGTTTGATACCAACAGTCGTCAAATACAAGACACTGACAGTAACTTTTCATGTTCCAATAAATGTTACATACTCTACATGTAATAAGCAGTTATTACAAATATTAAGTTTCTATTTGCAGAACACTAGTGCCATAAATATATATGTCAAAACAGGATTTATGTAACTGCACATTACTTCATCCTTCCAGAATTCTAATTATCAAAAATCCAATCAATGACTTACTAAATTGTACGAGATATGCACCAACAATTCAAAATTCGACCATTCAAAAAACATTATACCCTACAACGTATTTAACTTGACACCTGCATTAGTTACAGAAAGCGGGTGATTGTGGCAATGTACTTAATGTACTGAGCTACGATCAAAACGGAAGAGACGTAAGAGATGCATGCCCACTGATTAACAAAGTGTTAACCCCTCTTACCAGGTATTTATAGAGACGTCAGTGCACTAAGAGGATCACTCAGCAAGGTCGTTATTGATTGATATCAAATGCTGATATCATGTCAGGGTGTGGTCCAGTGGTAATGGGCACTTCATTTAGCTCAATGATCCTGGTCAATATGTTGACTTGCAGGCTTGAGGATAAATATTAGTGTTTCTTAATGTATACAGGGCATACTTTGAATCAAGGATGAAACTTTTTTATACAATGACAATCTATTAACGTTCTATATTGCATAACAATAATATCATCAACATAGTCATTCCTGAAATATGTTGTCCAAGTATGTTGGACGGTAAATAAGGACATGTTCATATCAATTATGCCTTCAATATAAGTGAAAAACATATATCAACAGAACCATAATAGTTAGTTATAATTATGGTATGGTGTTTATCGAATTCTGTCACAGTTGAAATGTTTAATTATAGGTAACAGGATCATGGATCAGATAACTGTTAATCCATGATCAACACGACAATGTTTTGTAAAGTCTTTTATGTTTAATTTGAAAAACCAAGATCGTGGACAGTAAACTAGGCCAATGTTTTTGCTTTGCGGCATGCTGATTTCATTGCTTTGCTACTCAGTATCACAAATTTGATTTCTGATTTATTTTAATTGATGTCATTGTTTTCAGGGTTAGAACTATCCAAGACAAAAACTAAAGGTTAAAAAGATTCTGACCCTTGATTGACAGCCTTTGTCAAAAGCATCATTAATCAATTTCATATAATGCGTTTTCATATTAACTCATTTCTGTCAAGTGATGTACCAACATGATATATTGGACCATTGGTGATGCTTGTGATGGATCAATCTAAATAAATTTAGATCAACAGATTTTTTATTTTGTCATACTGTTGATCTAACATTGACCAGTGTGAGAGGTCGTCCCGGTGACCTTTCGTATGCATATAAGGAATTCGCGATTTGATCAATCAAATTCGACGTTACAAACAGTTCATAGTCGCTATTTCAAAGAATGACAGAAGAAATATATGATGGCTTATGGCCTGTTCTCAATACCAGTGTGCATTGTGAAAAATAAATCTTGTTTTCGGTACTGATAAGAAAAATATCAATAGGTTGATTTTATTTTGGTTGTATGAAATATTTTTAGTTTTATGATTGACAAAAATCACTATTTTAAACATTATTTGGATGACAATGAAATAAATTAGTATAAACGAGTTTGATAAAAAAAGGGGTTACCTCCCCTTGCATATGGATTTTCGCAGATATTGGCATTTATCAAGCTCTAACTTTGTGATTATTATTCGCCACGTTAGTATCTGTGCGACGTGCAATTATCATTTGTCATCGATAACTAGCAAATACGCTAAATCATTTCAAAATGAAAAAATCTAATCTATTAATACATCCAAGCAATCCGCTCGGAATGACAAAACTCCGAACATCATCCATTTCAAAAGATGCGCTGCTGAGTTTTTTAACTTCCAGCGAGCTAGGGCAAGTTTTCTGATTGGCCGAGAGGCTGATGTCAGAGGTCACCGGGACGACCTGCCTTACGGGCCAATGTTAGATCAACAGTATGACCAAATATAAAACCTGTTGATCTAAATTTATTTAGATTGGTGATGGATCGAATTTGAAGAAATTGGGAAATATTTGGAATGTAGAAACCGTGTTATTGACCAGTTTCATAAAGCACAGATCCTAAACAAACATCATTGACTAGATGTTAGCAAATACACAGAAGATATCTAGAAACTATTTTCGTTAATGTAATTGTACTTTTGTAGTATTATCAATATTGGTTTGAGCTGATCGTAGTGATGTGTTGATTGATTATTCAATGAGACCAATGGAAGAATGTGAGGATATTGATATACTTACAGGGTACAATAGGTTAAAACAAAGAACTCTATAATAGACTTCAATACTTTTTGAAATGTGGAGAAAAATCAGGAAAAATGTCTCTAGCATTTTAAATTTAATCAAATTTGTGTTACCGATGAAATCTGAATATATTAGGATAGGTATATTTGATAACATATCAAATCCTAAGTAGAGTTGATAACAAAATATTTGTTGATATATTTCATTGTTTCAAATAGAATGGGAAAATATGGTTAAAATAGATAAGTGTCACTGGCCCATTTTAATTTCTGCATAATCGAAACCTCTTTTGGAGAAAATGGCCTCCTTTCAGTCTGAACATACCCTTCTTACCAAAGTGACCAAGGATCTGCCAGGTATTTAAGTTTTCTAAATGGTCTTTGGAATTACAGTTTTTAAAAAATAACTTTCATTTCGATTAGTTGACGGATTTTATTTTCACCCATTCATGATAAACTCAGATGTTCTATATATCAGTTGGGAGACATAGTTGAACAATCTGAAACCGCACATTTTGAAAGTCTCACGCCACTGCAACATTTAGAATAGGAAATCAAACCCTTCTGATGTTTTTTGTCGTAAATACATTATAATATCAAATGTTCAAGGCACAGTATCAAAGAGTCGCGGCCTGATCTGCTATTATGTCACAGCTCTATGACGTCAGACAGTGACATCATAACATCCCATTCTTATCAAACGCATCGAAAGCTAATGACATATTACATTTTCTTTATGGTTTCGCGACAGTGTGTTGAAAATAAAGATTATTTCATAATATCAAAATATTGTTGGTGATGCGATAAAAAATAAAACAGTAAACTAGTTCAAATTAGGGCTACATACAGTCGCCCATCAAGAAGAAGTGAGAAAACCATGAGTGGCGTATGAGTACAATTTCTACTTTGCTGACTGATGTTGTATAAGAAAATGAATATCCAACTCGGTGCTCGGAATTACGGCTCATCTGTTCCTATTTTTAAGTTATACCTATGTTAAAAAATGTAAATATGACATTTTTAACAGAATCGCTGCATTAAGTTCCATTCTTTGTATTCATCTAAATTTGATTCAATTATCACTTGTACTATTCACTAGAATGACATCCCTGACCACAATTCAGCAAACATTTATCATTGGAGATAGATCATCTTGATGAAATGAGGTAATAGCTATTTTGTTGCCAAGCGAAAAAACTTATGATGTAGTATTTTATGGATTGTTTGCCATCTTTGTAATAAATGTCAGATAGAATTGATGGTGTTTGCAGTAGCATTCATCTTCTTGTGCTCTAATCGCAACCTTCATTAAATTCTGTATTACTGCCGATCTGTTGAAATTTCAATGTAACATATGAAGTTATTGATCTTATTGTCCTGTATAATGTCTCATTCCTGCTTTCTCTGTAGCATCTTGATTGCATAGTCTAGTAGGTCAATAACACAAACCGGATAATTAATCACTAGTCATTGCGCATATACAAAGGCATATCAGGGGTCGAAAATGTTCCTAGGTATCAAGAATTAAGAACGACACAAACCTAGAGCAGAAAAATTATCTTCTATATCATCTCTCTGGGTATTTACGATATTTCTGAAATCTGTTCCACCTCCTATAGAGAAAGCTTTATCTAGTAATTTTTTGCTTTTATGTGATCTCACTGCTGCTGAATGCTATGAATATGATGTATTTAGCCGTTGGTGATGTCTCTGATGCATCTACAGTGGAGAGCTATTGACAACCAGCCGAACTGTCTACAAGCCTTGCAGTGTCCTAAGCCTATTTTCATTTGGGATGGTTTGAAGTTATCCTGAGCAGACTTCAACAGTAAGTTATAGAGACACTCCCGAAATATATAAAATTATTTCCGTAATATAATGGTAATTATACAGTATTGATATACAGATAACGTATAGTAGGATAAGTGCAATGCTTCTCTCGAGGAAAATTGGACGTAATAATCGTTATAGATCTTATAGAAACGTCCTGGTCAATTCATTCTTATTTTACATTATCTTGACCTCTAACAGAAAAGGCAGAAATGGTAAATAGATTTCCGGCCTATTTTATAAATATATCAATATATCAATCATACTTAATCTAGTACTAAAGACATTTTTTCCCTTTTCCGTTTATTATTGATTTTAATACCTTTTTTGATTGAGTGAAAGCTTTGTGAACAAACATTATGAGCAACACATATGTACTTTGTCAAATTATCTTGTCTTTGAAGGGAGGTTACCGTGGTGAAGTGAGTATTAGCGATTTCATTGCCCAGCGCGACTGGAGAGGTTTTCAATACTGCTGTTTTTATGGATTGTTTGCCAATTGTGCAATTACTGTCAGGGGATATTGATAATGCCAGGCGAAGTATTCATCTTTTATTGGAAATAGCTCAACCTTATAGGATTTTTTTGTTTGCATTTAATAGAGGCCAAGTTATTTATCGCAGAGGACAAAAGCAGGATGGAATGAAATCAAAGTTTCTCATTTTAAACTTTGTTAAAACTTGTAATGTACTATTATATAATAACTTGAATAACATATTTGTAAAACTTTTTATGTTTAGATTTAATTTGAGAGTATAATTGCAAGCTTTTGTATCAATCAGAGAAGTAAAGCGAGCTATTGGGTAGGGAAATTAATAGCCTGAACGGTAGCTCAGAATAAAAGCATTTGAATATGAGTATGGGTAAAATATTTGAAAGAAAAGATGGAAGTTAAGATATATGAAATCACTGGGTTTAGTTCTTTATATATCAATGTATATTTTGTTTACGTGAATTTGTTTTGATTCTGATGACAGCGTAGAAGCCCTGCTGCTGTCAATGAAGACCACCTTCAGAGAGTCTCCAAGCGTGTGTTCCTTATAGTGGTGGATTGTCTTCTGTAAGAAAAACGAGACATGAAGAAGAGGACATGCAATCTTTTAAATCGGCATTGTTAACGAGTGTGTAGAATCTTGATATTGTTGCTTACGTTTTACTATGACATATTCAAAGTCAAAGTCAAAGGATGTTTATTGTATGTGAGGCCTCAAGCCCATATACATTGGGTTACATGTTGTACAATTCCAACAATAAATTATAAAGTATTCAGGTTCATATTTGTTTTTTAACACTTCATCTCTTAGAGACATGGCATAGGTTACATATTGTGAAAGCTTAAAAATTATTGAACAATCATTAGTTGACAAAAGTTTTCTAAACGCTACGATAGAAGTCGTAGAAAGATATTAAACAGGGATATACTGTTTACGCAAATCTTCAAGTTGTTGGTAAACAAATAAAAAGTAGAATTCGTTTGACATATTCAAATGATTTTGATATTGTGGGCAATAACATCGCTCTCCTGCATGACTTCGTTGATGCCCTTATCTCTACTCTTTTACACTTAGATGGGTTTATACCTATGGTTATTATTCTCTTGAAGGGTTCAAAGGGATCAGAGTATAGAGTTGATCCTCCATGTTGTAAGTTTTCAAAGAACAAGCCATAAACTTCACTGGCCTTGTCAATTTTCAGAGATTTGCAGACATTGCTAATCGCAGACTGAAAGTTAGAGGTCATTTTCATCATTGGGTGCCCCAACGGATGGGCTCTCTTTCGAACAAAAACTGTGGTGACATGTTTTTTTTATGACATAATTTGATTCAAATCATATTTTTCAACAAAATAAGACCAAATTGAGCCATTTCTTAATAAGTCGAAATTTTGTATCCAACCTCCTTGAAGGTAATCCCTGAAGGTTTGATCACAATGATTATCTGTTCCTTTGCTGAAAATAGTATGCTTGACATATTTCCATGGAGTCTGATGTATGCACTGGTCACTGACACACACAACAATTTAGGATCTTCTCTCTTGTCGTGGAGTGCCCAAAAAATTTATTTTAGTCAATGTCATTTAATCTATAAAGATTATTTAAGTGCTTTGTCTAATATCAGTTAGCAGCAAGGAGTTAATTTGTTCTTGGATTTCTTGTAATTATGAAGGCTGGTGTGATTGATTACATTTTGTCTACCATCTAGAACCATTTCTCTCTATATTGAGTTTCAGCTGTTCTTTCAGTATGATCTGAGATCATTTGTAAAGTGTTGTATTGAAAAGCATTCAGATGCTACAGTTGTTATATAAGCTATAGTAATCATATTGTTAAGCGAATCAATATCCCATTTGTTCCAGTCTTGAGTAGGTAGACATGTAGTCTCTATAGAGCTGTTTTGTATGGTTTAATCCCAAACTGGACTGATGAGTGTAGGGTGATCCATGGCTTGTTCTTCTGGTATTCAAATGTAAGAGAACATAGATAGATATTCTTTATTTCCTCCAATTTGAAGATACAAATGTGTATAAATGAAGTTCACAGTTTACATGTCAGAAAATGAATATGTAATATATATGTACATGTACAGCATTTAGAAACAATTTGCAAAGTATTGTCATCTTTCATTAAGCCACACAGATACATGTAAGATATAGGTGGGTTGGTACAATAATGTGGTGTTAGTGGAAGGTTGTTCCTTCACTCCGCTGAGGTCTTATGTTTCGGGCTTGGCAATTGAGAGGTGTTCAACGAATCCATGAATTAAATATTATGGATACCAAGTTGATGATCAGACAGGTCTGGATATGATATTTAGATAAAATAGTTTTAATATAACAAACAGTTGACATACTGTTGCGGCAGTTGAAAGTAAAATATTTACAGTGAAAAAACAAAAACGAGTTTTCTATTTGTTTATTATTATATCAAAAGCATTGTTTTTTTGGAATACTTGGAAAGTTCACCTATCATTCAATATGCCATAGTTTGCAATTCTATATTGTCCTTAAACAAATACCTTAATTAGACCATCATGTTGTTGTAGCAAGATTCAATCGCCATTCTGATAACCTTTACAATAATTGACAAAACAGCATAATAACAGTTTTATTACAGAAATAGTTTTAATTAAGTGTACGATATATATTTCATTAGCAATGATATCTCTATTGGCTGTGTTTATTGACAACTGCGCAGTTGGTCCTAAATATACATGGGGTTATTTTTCTTAATAGCATATGCCAATATTACTTCTAAAAAGATATATCTTATTTAAGAAAACTAAAGTTCATATAGTAAAGGTAATGGCAGGGACAAGCTCATAAAACAATTTTATACTTACAAGAATGTATGTATAAATTTCATTTGCAAATTAATAGAAGAAAAGTAAATATGTTAGGTATTTAGATACCAGCTTTTATCTTAATCCAAGAAACACATTGTTAATGGTAGGTGTTTTTTCTGTCTCCTTTCTCTCTCTATATATATTATTTATATATCAAATAATTTATATTCTTTATTTATTAATAATCTTAATCATTGCTCTATGTTTGCTGTGATACAATAAGATATGCAAAACAAATGGGCAATTATCTTTCTATGGATTACCCTCCTCTTGGTTTATATTCTTTCTTCATATTTTCTTTCCGTATTGGTTCTCAGAACATGTTTACGCGTTTGTTAAAGTGAACAAAAGATTCCATTCACCATAGTGTTTTGGAAGAGATGAAAGGAACGCTATGATAACCAATTGGTAACAGAAAAACTGATTCCATTGTCAATCTTAATTATTTCAATTTGAAGTCAAAGTCTGCATACATAAAAGGCAATTAAGAGATTTTCTCCATGAGTGCCTCAAGACAGGTGGAAATTCTAACACAATCCTGCAGCCTTCACCTCAAATATCGTCCACGTCAGACGTCACTGGTCCTTGTTGCTATTTGCAACTTTCCTTGTCAAAATTGAATTAAGCCATTAACTAGATGCCAGTTATGTTCGTCCAGGGTGTACAGCTATTTCCACCTCTGTCGATGACTTCCTTCACTGCTTGTAAATATGTGCACAACCACGTACCCTAGTTACTTATACACTTTTGAATTGGTTGTTGTTTATCAATTTATGTTAGATGGTTATATGTTTCGATGTGTATTATTGAGACGGTGAGACACAAGCATTTCTTCACCTGAAGAAGGGGCAAGAATTGGCTCAGAAACGTCGTGAGAAATCAATAAAGAAGTTGTTATCCATAACATTTGTCTTGTATTTGGATCTAAGTTTTGAAAATTTATGAAAGACATACGGTATTTGCTAGTCATAGCAATACCTTTATGAATACACACATTCTTTGTTTTTGTGTTGTAAAAAGGGACTCATTGGGTGCGTATATTTATTAGTTTGACCTTTGAGGTAAATAGGCAATATTCGCTCCATGACCTTTAGTCATATGAACTAACACAGAACTGTTATATCAATATGCTAGTCACAGCCAATCCTTTGCTCCTGTCAGTAAGTCTATCAATCATACTATTCCTTTTTTCCAGTCTGTTATACATTGCCATGTGTGAATGAAAGTGCAAGAAGTAATACAATAACAATTGTAATTTGCACATTTACAATTATCAATATTGAAATTTTCAGAGAAATGATAACCACATTAATTATGTTTATCAAATATTTCAGATTTCTATTCAAGATTATAAATAGTTTAGCTAAAAATGTTGTTCTCCCATAACATTGAATCACCATTACTCATAACATTAAATCAGTTTGTATTTAACTTATGGAATAGACTACATAAGTTGATAAGAGCTTGCAGAAATGATATGTTTCTTAAATCTATTTTTAACAGGTAAAGGGCTTTGTTCGGATAAGAAACATTTTGTAATGTGAAATCAATGTCAGAATAACATCTATCCCCAATACTGTGACATCAAATTAACAGAATGTGTTTTAGTTATATATAAAACTGTGAAATGATATGGCTTTCAGAAAAAAATATTCTACATTAAGCGATTTTTGTTTTTTTAGATATTATTTATTTAGCCTCAACTTCAGAAAATATAGAAATAAAACCATCATCATCATTGTTTTATATCAATAAGTTATAGAGGCAACAATGTCCATTATGATATCGGAGCTTGATTCGTGTTGACAATCGTAGGCGTATTTATTGATTATTTGATTTCTCATTAGCAGGCTTAATTATAAAGGAACTCGACCTGCCATTACAAAGCTCGTTATGTTTAACTACCTATTTCTCATTTGCTCTTTAGCTTATTGGTATTTTCCTGACCATATTATTTCCCAAGGGGGATGAGAAACATGCTGAAACAAGATGTTTTTGCGTCTCAAATCAAAAGCTGTCGAGTAGGTTGTCATCAATTCTATATCATTTGTAGACAGTAAAATAAGCATCATGTGCCACCAAAGCATCCTATCTTGGTTTTGTGTTGACTGTTGAAGGTTTTGTTTATTGGTTTGTTGATGAATTACTATGATCGCCCATGTCTTGTTATTTCTACTTTTTTGTTATTCCTAAAAGGAAATGAGAAACATGTGCATAGACAATCGCTCAAAGTAATTTTGTGTTATTTAAATATTTTAAAAGATTGGAGCCTTTTAAGTAAGTACATATTGTTGGTTCGGTTGTACTTATTCAGCACATTTGCTATTGCTTTATTCGCAAAATATTTCTATTTAGCATTTCAAGAGGCTCAAGTCCTGATTATTGGTTGTCATCGACCTACTAGCTAATTACAGCATTGACATTATGTCAATATCGTCAACATTTTTCAACTGTAAATGTGCTGAAACTTCGTTATGTACCAACAACCTTCGTCTTGATTGACAGGTCTGATAGAGACATGTTTGAAGTTACTATCGAACACAGTTTTGAAGTACCAGAAACATTTATCGCCACATTTAAGAAATTGACATCACTCCAAATATCGTGAATATTTGTCACCACTAAACATCGTGAAACCCACCACTAACAATTTTCTCCTACATTTTCCGATTGAATACTGAACTCAACACATTATCAGACACTGATTTGCGGTACCAGATCTTGAAACATTGAATAGATTGTCTTTTATTCATTATAATCTAATTGATGCGTTATCATGTCTATGAATTCATTCATAAACATAAATTCTCTGACATTATTTTTGCAAAAATAGAGAGGTGAAATTCTCAAGCACTCTATTTCTTGAAGTATTAAAACTCTCTCGTTAAAGTTTATTTCAATATTCATTAGTGACGTAATGTAAAGAGTTGGTTACTTCAGGAGTCATTGTATTATTCATTTTGAGTACGATATGGTTGCTTTTAGTGACAAGATAATTATCATTTTACATTTGGCCCCATAGATATCAGGGTATTTATTGGAGCTCACCGTGCAGACATAAACGCTTATGTAGCAGGATGACAGGAATGCATATTCATTCATTCTCCAATTAGTGAGAAAAAATAAAATGATTTTAGTTATACTTATAATACATATATGTTCTTTCAGAATAATATTCCACCGTAAGACTATTTATTTACAATTTACATACAATCGTCTTTGTTATTGATTGATACATGTAATCATCAAATTTATTTTGACCGTAAACATTTATATAAAGAACAGTGCTCATTTTGATTAAATACTTAATATTCTCAATAGCAGGCCTAATTATAGGGGTACTCAATCACCTTATATTTCGATTAATAACATATTTCAAGTTTGACAGAAATATTTACCTAGTTCACCATTAACATGGCTTACTTTCCTTTAAAGGAAATTTCATGATATCTGCACTAAGATACCCTGGCAAGTGAACAAATTTGCTGTATTGTACCCTATTACTTACCGAGGAAATTACATGCTTTATGTGCTTAGACACACTCTCAAAAGAAAACTCGAAAACTAGTTTGTCAAATTTGTCCTCTTATAAAATTTGGCGTCTTTTAATCCTAAGATTCAGACAGTTTGTTTGGTTATAATTCTTCTGTCACATCAATTGCCAGACAAATCATTTTATCAAACATTGCAAGAGGATTAAGTCGTGATAATCGGTTGCCATCGACTGTACTACTTCCTACCTTTCACCCTGCTTGACAGCCTTGACATCATGTCGATATCCGTGAACAATTTACGCACGACAATTCCTGAAATAAACTACCTACCAAAGCCTTTCAACATATTTGTTAGGTAGGATATTGACCTCAACACTTTACATGCTGGTATCAATTAAACTGTATAAGGAATCAAAATAAGGAAAACGTAACATAAATATAATGACAAAGTAAAGTAAAGTAAAACTGTTAACACAAAAAACATAAGACAGAGGTGATGTTTGTAAATTATGCTTACGGTTGTAAACCAAAACGAATGAAAGATTACCCGAACGAAGGACCAACAGACAGGGTTCAATCCATGATGTATCTTTGATAAGCGTATATTCACTGACTATATGTTGCATTTACTAAAAACAACTACAACCTACAACAAAGTAAATTTATATCATATTATAAAATAAAATGATGCTTGTTTGGCACTGATGAGCAATGTCTTCCTTATTCTCTTTGACACGTTTTATAAGTCACATTCTAGGGAACCCATTGAAAACGTATTGAAGGAGTGTTTCAAACTTTATATCATGAATAGAAAACGATAAACAAACCTTTAGACTATAATATTAAAGACTGTCAACTAAAAAGTTCTTTTTTGGCAGAAAGATTATTCGGCAAGACTAAGTGAAACTACTAGTTGTAAACCAAGAAAGCAATCGATGTCGTATAATTTCGCTTCTTTGCCAATATATATAGATTGGGTGACCATGTGACTGTTTCTTACGATTCTCTTGGACATTGTTAAGAAAAAAACATCTATCCCATTTGATTGTACCGTGAGACTAAAACGGTTGAAGTCTCAGTTGTGTGTAAATGATTGGAAATGCGACTAATGGAAATATAGTTGACACACATATTTCAGACGATAGCTCGTATTGTCACAAAACGAGATGAATGGCTAAGATATCCACTAAAGGATAAATGGCAAATTATGAAAATGCCATGATTAGACAACGAACTGTCGCTGTGACCGCATTAGAGTATAATAACGGAAACTATGCATTAGAGATAATGGGAAAGATATCTCATCTACTTCAGACAATGATTGTTATCAAATGTCTGCTGTTAAAACATAACATTCGTAACACCTTGCTAATATCTGGGGTGTGTTTTTCGCTTCCATTTAGTTATAATCACTGATAGCATCAGGTACATCACATGCATTATTCCAGGAGGTGGGCTCTGCAGTATCGATCGACTGCCCTAATTACTAATGGATAGAATACCTGACACCAATTGAGTATTCACTTCATTTCTGTAGAGAGTTTGGTAAATACGAGACGAGTAATAGACTAATGACTGATAAATGACTACTTATTGGCTAAATGTGATTGGTTGGCAACTCGTCACTAGTCTTACTAGCTAATTATGATTCTATAACGGTTCTTCATTTTAATTACAACTATGAATGGTAAATTTAATCTTACTAAACATGTTATCAATTAAGTAATGCATTTGCATGTATCTTTACTTTAAAATAGCATAACACTATTTTAGCTAACCAGATATGGCATTTAAATGAGGACTTGTACATAGACTTTGTCTAAAATGGTCTGCACAATCAACCAAGAAACAAGATTGCATGCCGCCCTATGGATGGAGATTAAAATAATTTAGCAGGTATGAGTGATTAAAAGTACCCATAAAGTTAATCAACAGAATTTCTTTAAAATATGGAATATGTCTCTAATTATCAAATGTGTATCTAATATGCAGATTGTCACTAAACGAGGCTGTTAAAGGTGCATTCAAAAAATGTTTGCATTAATATGAAAATAGATTGTCTAAAAACATGAAAATGATATTTATTTTAATATTCAATTGATGATATATTATTATGTATTACATATCAACGATTTCTGGCTTTTCAATACTTTGTAGATAATCAATCATAAACAATGTATTAATTTTAGTTTTTAAGGTTTTGTCACATGCATCACTTTTTGAAGTAAGTTTACGATTGAAGAATAACACATTACACCGTCTGTTCAGAGATAGTTAAAAAAGACCCAAGGGCTTTGTAGCTCATCTGATTAACTCTAGCTCTATCATTTAGATTGTCACAGCACCACACATCAATCATCAATCATAATCCTCATTACGGAAGGAGTCACAAGTTATCAGCTTTTCAAACCTTTTGCTCCTGAAGAGGATGATGGAAAGCGTGGTCCCTTTGTGGAATTGCTATGTCTGAACCCTTTCAGTTGCAAACTCTGTTCACGATTAAAAACTGTCGAAGAAGACACAATTGAAAAAAAATTTCACATTTGGATGCCTGACGCCATGCTATGAGACTACAGATTTTTAAGGAACCTACTAGAAACAAAAATACATTATAATTGTCAAAAAATTCGTACAACTGGACATGTGTCATCAACATAACACATACATGAAGATTGCAAGTCACATGCGAGTCACAAGTCTTTGCAGTTGTCGTCACACGGGATTGATTGCTCACTAAGTCCATCAATCCGGTTATTTCTTCTTGAACCTTTGGACAACGAGAGACATTGTCTTTCAATCTCAATTTTAACGTATTTGCATAGCAGTTGATATTTAACTTGTCGAGAGTTAAGTCTGTTCTGGAAACACTAACAAATAGATAGCTATTTTGGTCAAGCCATATACCGCTACCCTTTATCTTTCTACTTGATATAAATCTCCAATGAACAGTGTGAGAATAAAATCATTTAAAATATTTCAGTCATTCACATCCAAACATTACCCCAACATGAGGCGACACTTATCTTTCAAGCTGATGATATCATTCCTGCCTTTTCCTCAGATTAACGGAGTTCGTGCTTCTTTCTCCTACAGAGATTGTCTAAAACGTGCTGATGATGATACAAGTCTTGCCGGAAGTCCACAACCTCCGACTGATATTTGTCTCGATAAGGTACTTCCGCATTCTGTCTGCGTTCTCGAATGCTCGATGATGTATTTGGACAGTATTTGACAAGCTTTTTACAATCGAAAGTAATGCGTGAACCATGAAAATACTTGTTAATTGTTACCCTTCTGCAAGATATTGACATGTTCAAACAAATAATCGAAAACGTTAAAAATTGGAAGAGGACGATATCAATATTTGCAAAAAAAATTCATTTACGTCTTTTCACATCATTATACTGAGATAACCAAACGCTTTTAGGAACTATGTGAAGAAATCAATATGACGCCAACATCAAATTAATTGTGCGTTAAATTGTTCAGTTTCACTTATGCAACCAAGTTAATGTGGTTGTTATGTTATAAAGTATTTAATTGGAACTCGTTAATACAAAATATGTCGCAGATGACCCTTAATCAAGTGCAAACAATCTATACAGATCAATCTTATTTTTTCACCATCCAAGACTTCAAAAACTCCAAAAACGATCGCTAACACTTTAGTCAAGAACGTCAAATCGTTCGCAATTGATTTATGAGCTCATTGCAACAATTGCACAACTTACTCCAAAAGTTAAGTAATCATTTTTGTGTAAAGGGTAGAGCAATTAGAAACCAAAATAGAATTAACTCCCAGACACAAGTCTAATGTATGGCATTCCAAGTGTAAACAATTTCATAAGTGAGCAAATCAGCTGCAAAATAAGCCATTGCCACCTTTATATATTGTCACTTGATATAACACTACAAAAACAGAACAAGATTTAATTTGCCGTTTAATATTGAAGGTGAATAATATGATCTGCCAGGAAAACATTCCACAGAAAGAGTTAAACATACAGACAAAGCTAGGGCCATTATGATATTGTTACCTTGATATCATATTGATTGTCATAGGTATATGTTATTGATTACTGTATTATTTACTCATTAGCATACCTCAGGCTCATTAAGATAAACTACATATTTCTGTGAAGTCTTTCTTTACTTATTGATCATGACCTGACCTTGTAAACACCCAGGAGAGATAGTCAACATGACATACACAAGCACACAAACAACAAACAAAGATGCGTACAAACAAACAAATGTGCATTTTGTAGGTTAGATATTTTTAACAGAACAACATAACCTTTGAAGTAACATTGAGTATGTCATTCAAGCAACATTTTACCATCACTGTGCAAAATTGTTTTCTTATTGGTTAATGTGAAAAATACAAATGTCTTAAATTTGATTTACGGTTCTGTGTTTATTTCAACCAGTACTCAAGTGCATTTGTGGTATGACATTAATAGTTCTCAAATTTGCAGTTGTGTATTAAATGTTCATAGTATAAGCCATTATTTTGACGATTATGGCACAATTCAATCAAGTTGTATTTAATAAACGGCCAAATGCTGTTGAAATCAGCGATTTTATGTTGACAAATAATAAATGTCCTAAAGAGGTCAGGTAGGAAGGGATGTCTTACTCAAGTAAATTGAAATACAGATAGACTAACCTCAAACGTTATTTGCAAAATCAATGCCATTGTCAGGTTTTAATAAATATCTGAAATTATTCGAAAGACTGACACAGGTAGGGCAAACTGCCCAAGGTTTGGTCGGTGTTCTTATCCAAATATTTTGAAAGATTGTATTTTGAGTTATTATTTGTAGAAAATAGTTTTGAGCACACGATGCTATAAACAATAGAGTTTTCTATTTGATTAAGAATCACATTAGCAAAGCTCATTGTAGAATCACTTAAAATAATGGTAATAGTTAGTGTATATCAATTCAGTTTTTTTCAGTATATCAACTCATGTGTCACTCAATTTTCTAGTATTCATCACAGGTTTAATTATGCTTTTATTATCACCAAACATGCATCAAGTCGTCTATTTTCAATAGTATAACATTTCCCAAACATAAAGCAATATGTTATTAATACACGGCACCCTTTCCGGTGAAAAATTCTTGGTATCTCCCGCCCACGTCACCAGATTTTGATGACGTCACAATGGCATATATGTTTGCTGAATGTTTCTTCATGTTTCCCTAGTAGTTGTAGTGCAATTTAAATTGTTTCAAATCCCTATGAAGCAAATATACAAGTGTCCGAACTCTGGTCAAAACTGTTCGAACCAAGCACATTTTGTTACATATCGAAAATCCCAAAATATACTTCAACAATCAATTTGAAACTGTAATTGTTCATAAGTTTTTAATCATAAAGTAGTTTCTCTTTTAAATTAAACACAGTTTGTGATGTTTTGGCGTTTTCCACAATCTTTATCCTGTGAGCAAATATTACATGAAAACAAATATTTCGCCAATTTCTTTCATGAAACGGTATATGTTTGTTCACAAATATATCCGGTAATAAAATATTTATTGAAAGACATAGATATCAAAATAGACTGATGAAATACAAATCAAAATAAATGGCCTGCTGAAATTACACATAGAAATGAGTCAGCTTAAAATCAAAAGTATCCGAACTTCTGGCGACTTCCTGTGGTGCCCAAATCTCGGTAATTTCCCCTTAATATGGGTTTCCTTTTGTTTTGCCTTTATTGCAGATATTAAAAGTAAATCAAGTTTTGTTGTTGAAAGTGAGTGTTTCATTGCTCGTATGTCATCTCTACAATCTACCATGCGGTATTGAAAAGAATAACATCAACATTCCATATTTAGGTGCATCATGTATGCCAGATGCTCTTTTGAAGCAGTAACATAAAACATAAAGCTCTGGCATCAGCGATCAAAAACAAATTCCAAATTGAAATTAAACATTCCACCTATAGGATGATTGTTGTAGGACACGTGTTTTCAGTAAGTATAAAGATGTTGTAGAAGTGGTTAACCTCAGAATTCTATTTCCGGCAATCATTGGGGTCGGTAAAATCATATCGCAAAGCAATCTAAACTCCAAATCATAAATTTAAATCTTTCATGATGAGAATGACTGTTGAATTGGGTCAGCGGCAAACCTTGTCAGGCCTTTACATACAGAAAGATACTAAAAAGTATTATAATCTGATTGCACTTTTTACAATTTTAAGTAATGTCGAAGGGTCATGTTATATCTTTTTTATAACCCGAAAACCTATTTGAAACCAAACACCTTATCATTAAATACAGATTTATTATACTCTCGTTGAAGATACGACAGTTGTGAAACAATGACATGTTATTCAACACTGTTGTGAAACATTGCACGTGAAATCGATCGCATCCGGAATTACTTTCCTGCCGTTGCATGACAAGTTATTGGTTGCGGCTTAAGAATATTGTTCTCAATCCAAACGACAAAAATACGAGATAAAAGTATTTTTTTTCAAAACGTGTTTATTTGTTTATGATTAAATTGTCCGAGAAACAATACAAACATTCAGAGATACCTCCACAACATTCATCTTCAAATGTAAACATTACCTCAGAATCAGGGTCAAGTCGGCATTAGATAGTAGATCTGGTAAGGTCATCCATTCCGATTACGGTCGATTTTTGAAATTTCAGCGTCAGTACTTCAGGATTTTGATAAAGCAGTGACACTGTAAGCATTAACAATGTTATCTTTATCGGCAACAAGTTCAAATTTGTCGAAATGCTAAAACGTTTTTAGAGTTATCTCCCTTTCAGCCCTAAGCTCCTAGCAGCGTTTGGTAACTCAACGACGAGATCGCCATTCAAAGCAGGGGTCCTTTTTGTTTTAGAATTTAGATGAAATTTTAATTTGAAGAGGGTATTCCCCAATCTATCGTTACCATGGATCGCATGGACAGTGTTCCTCCAACTGACACTAGCTCAAAGTTACTTACAGAATCGTGCTTGCAAAAGCACATTACGATGACGTCACAATCACTTGACATTCATTCACACAATCTAACGTTCATTTGCAACAATTCAGCGACTAATGGTTTTGTTAACTCGCCAATCTGCGTTTGTATGAACTATAACACAAATATGATTTAATGAGAGTTTTCCATTTGTATTGTTCAAAATTAAAGCTGTTATTAACGGACTTACTCATGACCTATTTGGTCGTTGTTCAAAGTCTAATGACGCTATGCGTCCATTGTAAAATGATATTTCTACGCACAACTACGAGAATTGAGAGTAAACATAATTTTCATTTTATATAATTAGTTTAAAGAGTGTAATAAAAAAAATACTAAACTCTGTCCAGTTTAATAACATATTTATGAAACTCATGGATAGTATTGGTATTAAACTCGCTTTCGTTCGTTTCATAAATATGTTATTAAACTGAACATCGTTTAGTATTCTCTTTGTATTAAATCATACTGTGCAATGATATAATGTTGATAATAACCCATTTTGGAGGGGCATTTTACATATTACACCCTTGTGAAAATGATCTAGAAAGTGTTTTGGTGTTTATAGCTGCTTTCAAGAGTAGGCTAGTGTTATTGAAAGGGAAAAAGCCTGCAACACTGTTTTAGCTATGAATTGCGGTCAAACCTGCAAACATTGGCTGGAGCTAGAGAACCATGGGTGGTATTGCTCTGATATTCAGTGAAGCATTGCACCAAAAAGTGACCGTGTGCATAACAGTTCTGTTACTGCGGACAAACTTGCTTGTTTGCTGGATTCGAACCACGGACCTCTTGATCCAAAGCCTATCCCGCCCCAGGAAATTATTACAATGATAAAAAGCAACATCAAACGAGAAAACAACTTCTTATATATGTTTGAAGTTCCGATTTTACCTGAATTATCATCAAACATTTAATCATTTTACTTAATCCAATTTTAAGTTAAGTTATTGGTCTAGTGTTGACAATAGAACAAGTGTTATTTTTGCTAAGGGCAGAAATTGAATCGTGTGTTTCCTGACAACGGTTATGAATTGCTATAAATAAGTGATGAATTGATAATGAATGTTCCAAATGGGGTTTATACAGTTATGTTTAAAACAGTCATATATTTGTGTTGTTTTATGATCATACTTCGTGCATTAAATGTAATAATGAAATATAGTCGCAAGCGACGACAAACGGATTCAGCACTGTATGGTGTTAATTTTCATTAACAGAGGTAATTATCTAAGTCAAAAAGCTTGAGCGAGAATGCTTACAATAATGACAAGGGTTGTCAGTCCGGTACTTAATGGCAAGACCTCATTTATGCATACACTGCTATTCAACATAGCTGTAGCAACGAGGCATCATCTTTGGTGTTATTACAATGAACCAAATCTATCAGTGTAAAGTTATATATTTTTCCCTCAAATTAACTGACGACACTCACCGTGCGGCATTCCTATCATCCGAACCATTAGCGACACTTTGTTTTCACCATCGTGTAGAGGAGAGAAATGGTTTTATTTTGATGTATTATTTGTTAATGAGCATGAAAAAGTAAAGAAACGGTGAGCGATGCGACATATGTTACAAATATCATGTTTTCAATAAAATTACCGTAAACCTCAAGAGGTAAACAGTAACTAATGCATTATGAAAATGACCACATTGCACTTGATATTCAACGTTAAGTCTTTACAGAAAATTCATCATGGCTGTAAACATGAATCATTTCAGGTTAAACGGTCTTGTTGCTGACTGATGCTAGATAAAACATTGCCTAGTGTTATATTGCTAATGAACTACATTTTTCAATCATTCATATATCATAATAATTCAAAACGAAAGTAGGATTGACCACATTAAAATACTCCGAATTTCAATGTAAATGTTTAATCTAATTTTAATGAGATTTATCCAAGATTGTATGTTCTTTTGGCTTTCATATGATATATAGAGCAATGTGTTATCGTACGTCGTTGATTAGCAATGAGTATTCAAACGTACCCACCAAAACACCCGTTTTCCAAAATGCAAACTTTGACCCTTCCGCGTGACCGGAAATGACTGTTCGCGAGCGATTTTATTCTTTTATCTTGAAGACCTTGCTAATGTCTAACTCTCATGCAAAAATCATCAAATTCGTCTGGGAGGTTTTTGAGTTATTTGCCCTTGAATATTGCAAAATGTGCAAACTTTGAAGATTTTTATAAAAAAAACTATTTCGAATTTTTGAATTTTGAAACAAACTTGTTATAGGCCAATGTCTCAGCTACATTATGTGTAAGTTTCAGCTTTCTAGTATCAGCAGTTGCCGAGTGGTGATTCCTGAAAGGTGCCTGGGGTCGGACTTTTGAAAAAAATGCAGAAAATTCAAGATGGCGGCCAAACCACGTGACCTACGAATTTGCCATGATTTCGTTTTTTGCAGCATTTTTGATTGCGCATCTTTTAAAAAAAAAATTAGGTCTCTAAGTGCATTTTGAAAAAAAAGTCAATGTTAAATTTTCGATTTTGGAATCGAACTGGACCTTTCATGTATGGGCCGAATTGTCCCAAAAGCTTATTGTCGCCTTTCCTCAACAAGGTCTACCAGCCTGTGAAATTTGGCTTCGATAGCATCAGCCGTTTGGTCTGAATCCTGTTCACAAAAATCGTGGAATAATAATAAAAAAAAGAAACACGCCAATAACAATAAGGATTCAGCCTTATGGCTGAATCCTTAATAACACATTAATGTAATGGCTGCAAAGCAATTGATCTACTTGCAATTGAACTAGCACCTAAACATAGGCTTATGTAGAAAAATCCAACAACCTAGACATGACACAACAAAAAGTATCGCTACCTGTATCAAGCCTCAGTAGCTCAGTCGATAGAGGCGTTGCATCGCAAAATTAAGGCTCCTGTTTCGATTGCCACTTATGTCGTTAACATTTCTCAAAAATTCTAAATTTTACAACTCCGTTGATTTGCCAAAGTTGAAAATCTCTACACCTGACTTATTGTGGATGTGCAAAAAAGAATAGGTGTATAAGAAAAGTGTTGGTGTAAATATATGTATATATGGTCAATATAACTACAGTTAGTACAAAGGAAACCACAGCAACGAGACCGGAAGTGGGGTGAAGTGATTATTATGAAACTGTGCAAAAGACAATGTCAAACAACTTTCCTTGTTTAAACACAAATTTAACTCCAATGATTTGATATCTTGTTTAATATGATAACCGAAATACTGTACCATTTAACGTTTTCAGACATTGTTCCTCTGTAAAATATAACGAAAATGGGTTGATAGGGCATGGTATCTGGGACCTGTTTCAGAAGCCACAGGATCACCAAATCTTTAAAGTATTTTCCGGTTCAGTTAAGGATATCTACACACATTTAACACTTTTTAGACCTCTTGCTTAAGTTGAATAAGTTGAAATACCCAGATTGACTAGCAGACAGATGGACGAGTGATTAAACGTTATGTTATAAGCCTCAACGGGCATTTCTGGGCCGAGCTTAAATTGTAAATGCAAATATTATTGTTACTGACCATTACGAATAAAACTATAATATCTAAGAAAAATAAAGACCAAAAAAAACATAATGGAAACTAGAAATAAAACTTCCATGTCAAGGAAGATCGTTTCAGTTCTTACAAAATCACTACAATAGTCAAAAGATATCAAAGATAGCAGAAACAATGAGACCATTCAAGTTCGTCCCGCTATGCATGTTTCATTCACAACCACAATCCTGAATTAGAATGAAGATGCTTGATGGATGATCTATTTTTGTATTATCTTTTAAGCTAAGTAATGAAGATGAAGCGAGGCTAAAGCTATGTCATTCCTCTTCCTCTATGTCATTCCTGTACGCCAAGCTGGAGACGTTTCTGATAGTTCTTTATCGATTGTTTGCCAATTGTGTACTAGTCCATGTTAGAATATGTTTGCAGGTGGATCCATCTTCCATTGCTGCATTCTCACCCTCCTCGGAACATCGGAGTTATTCCTGACTTTAACCTACTGTCGAATCGTTCTAACCATTTTGCGTCAGGGTATTTCTTTTATAAAATCCTTATTATTGTCATTCAATATGGTGGCATACAAACAGTTGTTTGCAAGATTTAAATATTGCCAAGACAATGTCTGTTTTTACATGTTTTATTGTAGTATAAATAAAAACATTAATGGATATTATGAAGCCTCGTGTGATGCGTACAGTATCATACACCTAGAATTATATCTAGTTGATAATCGCAAAATGAAATAGCAAAACCTTCAATTTTATTACAAACTGTTTATACTCATACAATATTCCATCATTTAAAGAAAGTGCGTTATTGCTGGATTTGCTTCAACGCCAAAACAATAGAAGTAAACACAAAGTTAACGTCACAAATGAATATATATCCAATTCTAGTTTTGCAAATAACACAACATCCAGTACATCCATTTCAATTATTGAAAAACTGTCTCATGGAACTTGAACAAATGTCCTGAAAACCAATCAGCATTTATGTTTGACCATCGCTCATCAGTTGACCATGGCTCGTATTTACTGCAGCTGGCGCCAGGCATACCGTAAAACTGTGCTCGGATTCATAAGATCATGATTAGTTACTCGTTCCTTTGTCGTAAAGTAATCCAGATCCAGTTTGATATCAAACCAACAGTCGTCAAATACAAAACACTGACAGTAACTTTTCATGTTCCAATAAATGTTACATACTCTACATGTTATAAGCAGTTATTACAAATATTAAGTTCCTATTTGCAGAACACTAGTGCCATAAATATATATGTCTAAACAGGATTTATGTAACTGCACATTACTTCATCCTTCCAGAATTCTAATTATCAAAAGTCCAATCAATGACTTACTAAATTGTACGAGATATGCGCTAACGATTCAAAATTCGACCATTCAAAAAACATTATACCTTACAACATATCAAACTTGACACCTGCATTAGTTACAGAATGCAGGTGATTGTGGCAATGTACTTAATGTACTGAGCTACTATCAAAACGGAAGAGACGTAAGAGATGCATGCCCACGGATTAACAAAGTGTTAACCCCTCTTACCAGGTATTTATAGAGACGTCAGTGCACTAAGAGGATCACTCAGCAAGGTCGTTATTAATTGATATCAAATGCTGATATCATGTCAGGGTGTGGTCCAATGGTAATGGGCACTTCATTTAGCTCAATGATCCTGGTCAATATGTTGACTTGCAGGCTTGAGAATAAATATTAGTGTTTCTTAATGTATACAGGGCATACTTTGAATCAAGGATGAAACTTTTTTATACAATGACAATCTATTAACGTTCTATGTTGCTTAACAATAATATCATCAACGTAGTCATTCCTGAAAGTATGTGGTTTAAACATATTTTATTCTGTAAATTGTTTAAACTTACAATAGCATATCACATAAACTAAGGATCATGGTCGGAATAACATAAGAGTTCAGGATGTATGTATAACTAATAACTTAAGTACAAACTGGTGCTGATGCTGCCAAGTCAAATGATGGTATTTTAATTTTAAAAGGTATGAACTGATTTCAGAAAATTCATGTTTGAATCTGATGAACAGTTAAGGTTTCCATACATGATAGATTTTGTTATCAATCCAGGAGTAAAGTAGTACAAATTTTGCCTAATGCTCTGATACTTTGGTAGATGAAAAAGTAGTGTTGTTTCAGGGCCAAATCCACAACAACAATGTGGAGAATCAATGAGGTATCTATCATATTTATGTGCATTAAGGTCACTACATCCCAATCTAAGTCTAGATGTAAGTATGTTGGACGGTAAACAAGGACATGTTCATATCAAGGAGACATTATGCCTTCAATATAAGTCAAAAACATTTATCAACAGGCCCATAATTATTTAGTTATAATTATTGGTATGGTGTTTATCGAATTATGTCACAGTTGAAATGTTATATGTTAGGTAACAGGATCATGGATCAGATAACTGTTAATCCATGATCAACACGACAATTTTTTGTTAAGTCTTTTATGTTTAATTTGAAAAACCAAGATCGTGGACAGTAAACTAGGCCAATGTTTTTGCTTTGCGGCATGCTGATTTCATTGCTTTGCTACTCAGTATCGCAAATTCGATTTCTGATTGTATTTTAATTGATGTAATTGTTTTCAGGGTTAGAACTATCCAAGACAAGAACTAAAGGTTAAAAAGATTCTGGCCCTTGATTGACAGCCTTTGTCAAAAGCATCAATAATCAATTTCATATAATACGTTTTCATATTAACTCATTTCTGTCAAGTGATGTACCAACATGATAAATTGGACCATTGGTGATGCTTGTGATGGATCGAATTTGAGGAAATTGGGAAATATTTGGAATGTAGGTACTTAGCAACCTAATCATTGAACAGTTTCATAAAGCACAGATCCTAAACAAACATCAATGACTAGATGTTAGGAAATACACAGAATATATGTAATAGAAACTATTTCCGGAATTACAATGGTACTTGTGTAGTATAATCAATATTGGTTTGGGCTGATGGTAGTGATGGTAGTGATGGGTTGATTGATTATTCAATGTGACCAATAGAAGAATGTGAGGATATTCATATAATTACAGGGTACAGCAAGATAAAGCAAAGAACTCTATCGACTTCAACACTTTTTGAAATGTGGAGAAAAATCAGGAAAAAAATGTGTCTAACATTTTAAATTTAATCCAACGCACAGTGTTACCGATGAAATCTGAATTTATTAAGATGGGTATATTTGATAACATATTAAATCCTAAGTAGAGTTAATAACAATAAATTTGTTGATATATTTCATTGTTTCAAATAGAATGGGAAAATATGGTAAAATAGATAAGTGTCACTGGCCCGTTCATTTTAATTTCTGCATAATCGAAACCTCTTTTGGAGAAAAACGGCCTCCCTTCTGTCTGAACATACCCTTCTTACCCATGTGGCAAAGGATCTGCCAGGTATTTAAGTTTTCTTAATGCTCATTAGAATTACAGTTTTCAAAACTTAGCTCGCATTTCGATTAGTTGACGGAATATCTTTACACCCATTCCTGATAAACTCAGATCTTCTATGTATCAGTTGTGAGACAAGGTTTAACAATCTGAAATGCAAATTTTGAAAGTCTCACGTCACCGCAACATTTAGAATAGGAAATCAAACCCTTCTGATGTTTTTGTCTTAGATACATTTTAATATCAAATGTTCAAGGCACAGTCTCAAAGAGTTGCGGGCTGATCTGCTCTTATGTCATAGCTCTATGACGTCAGACAGTGACATCATAACATCCCATTCTTATCAAACGCATCGAAAGCTATTGACATCTTACATTTTCTTTATGGTTTCTCGACAGTGTGTTAAAAAATAAAGATCGTTTTATAATATCAAAATAATTTTGGTGATGAAATGCGATAATAAAACAGTAGACTAGTTTAAATTAGAGCGTAAGCTGCAAACTACATACAGTCGCCCAGTGAGAAAACCATGAGTGGCGTATGAGTACAATTTCTACTTTGCCGGCTGATGTCGTGTAAGAAAACGAACACTCGGTGCTCGGAATTACGGCTTATTTGTTCCTATTATTAAGTTATACCTATGTTAAAAAATGTAAATATGACATTTTTAACAGAATCGCTGCATTAAGTTCCATTCTTTGTATTCATCTAAATTGGATTCAATCTTCACTTGTACTATTCACTAGAATGACATCCCTGACCACAATTCAGCATACATTTATCATTGGAGATAGATCATCTTGATGAATTGAGGTAATAGCGATTTTGTTGCCAAGCGATAAAACTTATGATGTAGTATTTTATGGATTGTTTGCCCTCTTTGCAATAAATGTCAGATAGAATTGATGGTGTTTGCAGTAGCATTCATCTTCTTGTGCTCTAATCGCAACCTTCATTAAATTCTGTATTACTGCCGATCTGTTGAAATTTCAATGTAACATATGAAGTTATTGATCTTATTGTCCTTCATGATGTCTCATTCCTGCTTTATCTGTAGCATCTTGATTGCATAGTCTAGTAGGTCAATATCACAAACCGGATAATTAATAACTAGTCATTACGCATTTACAAAGGCATATCAGGGGTCGAAAATGTTCCTCAATATCAAGAAATGAAGATCCTAATAGTGCTGAAAGACAATCACCTAAGCAGAAAAATGATCTTCTATCTCATCTCTCTGGGGAGTGCTTTCTCTGTCAAGATCTCTTGGTAACTATATTTCTGAAACCTGTTCCATCGCCTATAGAGAAAACTTTATCTAGTAATGTTTTGCTTTTATATGATCTCACTCTTGCTGAATGCTATGAATATGATGTATTTAGCCGTTGGTGATGTCTCTGATGCATCTACAGTGGATAGCTATTGACAACCAGCCGAACTGTCTACAAGCCTTGCAGTTTTCTAAGCCTATTTTCATTGGGGATGGTTTGAAGTGATCCTGAGCAGATTTCAACAATAAGTTATAGAGACACTCCCGAAATATATACAATTGAAACTTTTTCCGTTAATGTAATGGTAATTATACAGTATTATCAATATTTGTAAAGGCTTATTGGAGCGGGAAGAGATTGATTGCATTTCACATTGAGACATTGGAAGTATATTGATATACATATTGTGTACAGTAGGATAAGTGCAATGCTTCGATCGAGGAAAATTGGGCGTAATAATCGTTATAGATCTAAGAGAAACGTCCTGGTCAATTCATTCTTATTTTACATTATCTTGACCTCAAACAGAAAAGGCAGAAATGGTAAATAGATTTCCGGCCTATTTTATAAACATATCAATATATCATTCATACTTAATCTAGTACTGAAGACATTTTCCCCTTTCCGTTTATTATTGATTTTAATACCTTTTTTGATTGAGTGAAAGCTTTGTGAACAAACATTATGAGCAACCCATATGTACTTGGTCAAATTATCTTGTCTTTGAAGGGAGGTTACCGTGGTGTAGTGAGTATTAGCGATTTCATTGCCCAGCGCGACTGGAGAGGTTTCCAATACTGCTGTTTTTATGGATTGTTTGCCAATTGTGCAATTACTGTCAGGGGATATTGATAATGCCAGGCGAAGTATTCATCTTTTATTGGAAATAGCTCAACCTTATAGGATTTTGTTTGTTTGCATCAAATAGGGGCCAAGTTATTTATCGCAGAGGACAAAAACAGGATGGAATGAAATCAAAGTTTCTCATTTTAAACTTTTGTTAAACTTGTAATGTACTATTATATAATAACTTGAATAACATATTTGAAAAACTTTTTATGTTTAGATTTAATTTGAGAGTATAATTGCAAGCTTTTGTATCAATCAGAGAAGTAACGCAAGCTATTGGGTAGGGAAATTAATAGCCTGAACGGTAGCTCAGAATAAAGCATTTGAATATGAGTATGAGTAAAATATTTGAAAGAAAAGATGGAAGTTAAGATATATGAAATAACTGGGTTTAGTTCTTTATATATCAATGTATATTTTGTTTACGTGAATTTGTTTTGATTCTGATGACAGCGTATCGAAGCCCTGCTGCTGTCAATGAAGACCACCTTCAGAGAGTATCCAAGCGTGTGTTCCTTAAAGTGGTGGATTGTCTTCTGTATGAAAAACGAGACATGAAGATGAGGACAGGCAATCGTTTAAATCGGCATTGTCAACGAGTGTGTAGAATCTTGGTATTGTTGCTTACGTTTTACTATGTCATATTCAAATGATTTTGATATTGTGGGCAATAACATCGCTCTCCTGCATGACTTCGTTGATACCCGTATCTCTACTCTTTTACACTTATATGGGTTTATACCTATGGTTATTATTCTCTTGAAGGGTTCAAAGGGATCAGAGTATAGAGTTGATCCTCCATGTTGTAAGTTTTCAAAGAACAAGCCATAAACTTCACTGGCCTTGTCAATTTTCAGAGATTTGCAGACATTGCTAATCGCAGACTGAAAGTCATGTTCATCATTGGGTGCCCGAACGGATGGGCTCTTTTTCGAACAAAAACTGTGGTGACATGTTTTTTTATGACATAATTTGATTCAAGACATATTTTTCAATAAAATAAGACCAACTTGAGCCATTTCTTAATAAGTCGATATTTTGTATCCAACCTCCTTGAAGGTAATCCCTAAAGGTTTGATCACACTGATTATCTGTTCCTTTGCTGAAAATAGTATGCTTGACATATGTCCATGGAGTCTGATGTATGCACTGGTCACTGACACACACAACAATTTGGGATCTTCTCTCTTGCCGTGGAGTGCCCAAAATGTTTATTTTAGTCAATGTCATTTAATCTATAAAGATTATTTAAGTGCTTTGTCTAATATCGGTTAGCAGCAAGGAGTTAATTTGTTCTTGGATTTCTTGTAATTATGAAGGCTGGTGTGATTGATTACATTTTGTCTACCATCTAGAACCATTTCTCTCTATATTGAGTTTCAGCTGTTCTTTCAGTATGATCTGAGATCATTTGTAAAGTGGTGTATTGAAAAGCATTCAGATGGTACAGTTGTTATATAAGCTATAGTAATCATATTGTTACGGGAATCAATATCCCTTTTGTTCCAGTCTTGAGTAGGTAGACATGTAGTCTCTATAGAGCTGTTTTGTATGGTTTAATACCAAGCTGGACTGATGAGTGTAGGGTGATCCATGGCTTGTTCTTCTGGTATTCAAATGTAAGAGAACATGTAACCTTGTGATGGTCTGAGACATTTAATGAGTTGTCATCTTTCATTTCAGCCACATGGATAAGATATAGGTGGGTTGGTACAACAATGTGGTGTCTGTGGACCTCCTGTATAGGCATAAAATATATTCACTGGCTCAGGGCAGAAGCTCTTCATGTTGACAGAGGTGATTTTAATCTTTGGTTAAGTTGAACATTTGCTTTTGGCTCTGCGATTTTTGCATTTAAATCGCCTAGTATGAATACTTTGCTCTTATGGGAAAAGACAGAATACGTTTCTTAACGAGGCTCAGTTTAAAATGTTATATGGATCTATTCGAGTGAGGTATACCTACAGTGTAGGTGCTGTTATGGAAGTGAGAGTTCTAAATTAATGATTCTATCATGCACAATATCGAATGCCTTGATGTATGGATGTATTTCACAAAGGAAAGCTGTTCCTTCACCCCTCTGAGGTGTTATGTTTCGGGTTTGGCAATTGAGAGGTATTCAACGAATCCATGAATTTAATATTATGGATACCAAGTTGATGATCAGACAGGTCTGAATATCATATTTAGATAAGATAGTATTAATATAACAAACAGTTGACATAATGTTGCGGCAGTTCAAAGTAAAATATTTACAGTGAAAAAACAAAAACGAGTTTTATATTTGTTTATTATTATATCAAAAGCATTGTTTTATTGGAATACTTGGAAAGTTCACCTATCTTTCAATATGCCATAGTTTGCAATTCTATATTGTCCTTAAACAAATACCTTAATTAGACCATCATGTTGTTGTAGCAAGATTCAATCACCATTCTGATAACCTTTACAATAATTGACAAGACAGCATAACAACCGTTTCATTACAGAAATAGTTTTAATTAAGTATACGATATATATTTCATTATCAATGATATCTCTATTGGCTGTGTTTATTGACAACTGCGCAGGTGGTCCTTAATATACATGGGGTTATTATTCCTAATAGCATATGCCAATATTACTTCTGAGATGAGATATCTGATTTAAGAAAACTAAAGTTCATATAGTAAAGGTAATGGCAGGGACAAGCTCATAAAACAATTTCATACTTACAAGAATTTATGTATAAATTTCATTTGCAAATTAATAGAAGAAAAGTAAATATGTTAGGTATTTAGAGACCAGCTTTTATCATTAATCCAAGAAACACATTGTTAATGGTAGATGTTTTTTCTGTCTCCTTTCTCTCTCTCTATATATTATTTATATATCAAATAATTTATATTCTTTATTTATTAATAATCTTAATCATTGCTCTATGTTTGCTGTGTAACAATAAGATATGCAAAACAAATGGGCAATTATCTTTCTATGGATTACCCTCCTCTTGGTTTATATCCTTTCTTTATATTTTCTTTCCGTATTGGTTCTCAGAACATGTTTACGCGCATTGTTAAAGTGAACAAAAGATTCCATTCACCATAGTGTTTGGGAAGAGATGAAAGGAACGCTATGATAAGCATTTGGTAACACAAAAAACTGATTCCATTGTCAATATTAATTATTTTATTTTGAAGTCAAAGTCTGCATAATTAAAAGGCAATTAAGAGATTTTCACCATGAGTGCCTGAAGCCAGGTGTAATTCTATACAATCCTCCAGCCATCACCTCAAATATCGTCCACGTCAGACGTCACTGGTCCTTGGTGCTATTTGCAACTTTCGTCGTCAAAATTGAGTTAAGCCACTAACTAGATGCCAGTTATGTTCGTCCAGGCTGTACAGCTATTTCCTCCTCTGTCGGTTACTTCCATCACTGCTTGTAAATATGTGCACAACAAGGTACCCTAGTTACTTATACACTTTTGAATTGGTTGTTGTTTATGAATTTATGTTATATGGTTATGTTTCGATGAATATTATTGAGACGGTGAGACACAAGCATTTTGATCTTAGTTTTGAAAAATTATGAAAGACATAAGGTAGTTGCTGGTCATCGCAATACCTTTATAAATACACACATTCTTTGTTTTTGTGTTGGGACTATTCATTAGTATATTATTAGATATTATTTATTTAGCCTCAACTTCAGAAAATATAGAAATAAAACCATCATCAATTTTGTTTTATATCAATACGTTATAGAAGCAACAATGTCCTTTATGATATCGGAGCTTGATTCGTATTGACAATCGTAGGCGTATTTATTGATTATTTGATTTCTCATTAGCAGGCTTAATTATAAAGGAACTCGACCTGCCATTACAAAGCTCGTTATGTTTAACTACCTATTTCTCGTTTGCTCTTCAGCTTATTGGTATTTTCCTGACCATATTATTTCCCAAGGGAGATGAGAAACATGCTGAAACAAGATGTTTTTGCGTCTCAAAAGTTTAACAAATCCAAAGCTGTCGAGGAGGTTGTCATCAATTCTATATCATTTGCAGACAGTAAAATAAGCAACATGTGCCACCAAAGCATCCTCCCTTGGTTTTGTGTTGACTGTTGAAGGTTTTATTTATTGGTTTGTTGATGAATTACTATGATCGCCCATGTCTTGTTATTTCTACTTTTGTGTTATTCCTAAAAAGGAAATTAGAAACATGTGCACAGACAGTCGCTCAAACTTATTTTGAGTTTAAATAAATATTTTAAAGATTAAAGTAAGTACAGTTGGTTCGGTTATACTTATTTAGCACATTTGCTCCTTTGCTTTATTTCTATTTAGCATTTCAAGAGGTTCAAGTCCTGATTATTGGTTGTCATCGACCTACTACTTTGCTTTACAGCATTGACAGTATATCAATATCGTCAACATTTTTCAACTGTAAATGCACTGAAACTTCGTTATGTACCAACAACCGTCGTCTTGATTGACAGGTCTGATAGAGACATGTTTGACGTTACTATCGAACACTGTTTTGAAGTGCCAGAAACATTTATGGCCACATTTAAGAAATTGACATCACTCCAAATATCGTGAATATGTTTCACCACTAAAAGTCGTGAAACCCACCTACTAACAATTTTCTCCTACATTTTCTGATCGAATTTTAGTTATACTTATATTACATATATGTTTTTTCAGAATAATATTCCACCGTAAGACTATTTATTTACAATTCACATACCATCGTCTTTGTTATTGATTGATCAAATTTATTTTGACCGTAAACATTTATATAAAGAACAGTGCTCATTTTGATTGATTACTTTGATTGAATGGCAGGCCTTATTATAGGGGTACTCAATCACCTTATATTTCGATTAATAACATATTTCAAGTTTGACAGAAATATTTACCTCGTTCACCATTCACATGGCTTACTTTCCTTAAAAGGAAATTTCATGATTTCTGCACTAAGATACCCTGGCAAGTGAACAAATTTGCTGTATTGTACCCTATTACTTACCGAGGAAATTACATGCTTTATGTGCTTAGACACACTCTCAAAAGAAAACTCGAAAACTAGTTTGTAAAATTTGTCCTCTTATAAAATTTGGCGTCTTTTAATCCTACAATTCAGACAGTTTGTTTGGTTATAATTCTTCTGTCTTCTTGCCAGACAAATCATTTTATCAAACATTGCAAGAGGATTAAGTCGAGATAATCGGTTGCCATCGACTGTACTACTTCCTACCTGTCACCCTGCTTGACAGCCGTGACATCATTTCCACATCCGTGAACAATTTACACACGAAACATCCTGAAATAAACTATCTACCAAAGCCTTTCAACATATTTGTTAGGTCGGATATTGACCTCAACACTTTACATGCTGGTATCAATTAAACTGTATAAGGAATAAAAATAAGGAAAACGTAACATACATATAATGACAAAGTAAAGTAAAGTAAAACTGTTAACACAAGAAACATAAGACAGAGATGGTGTTTGTAAATTATGCTTATGGTTGTAAACCAAAACGAATGAAAGATTACCTGAACGAAGGACCAACAGACAGGGTTCAATCCATGATGTATCTTTGATAAGCGTATATTCACTGACTATATATACTAAATACAACTACAACCTACAACAAAGTAAATTTATATCATATTATAAAATAAAATGATGCTTGTTTGGCACTGATCAGCAATTGTAGGCATGTCTTCCTTATTCTCTTTGACACGTTTTATAAGTCACATTCTAGGGAACCGATTGAAAACGTATTGAAGGAGTGTTTCAAACATTATATCATGAATAGAAAACGATAAACAAACCTATAGACTATAATATTAAAGACTGTCAACTAAAAAGTTCTTTTTTGGCAGAAAGATTATTCGGCAAGACTAAGTGAAACTACTAGTTGTAAACCAAGAAAGCAATCGATGTCGTATAATTTCGCTTCTTTGCCAATATATATAACACATATTTAGATTGGGTGACAGTTTGATCGTTTCTTACGATTCTCTTGGACATTGTTCAGAAAAAAACATCTATCCCATTTGATTGTACCGTGACTTTGTAAATGATATGATATATATCTAAGTGTAGCTTTGTATAAGAGCAACACAAACATAATGTTTTGCCTATTGTTGTGAAAATAAAAGAAAGAAACAAAGGTAAAATCTTCATCTAATGTAATCATAGTGGGTGCAATATCATCGTAAACATATTATCGCTTAATCAAGGTGAAATGTTCACAGCAGCTATCCACTTAAATGAAACACAGAGGACTAAAACGGTTGAAGTCTCACAGTTGTGTGTAAATGATTGGAAATGCGACTAATGGAAATATAGTTGACACACATATTTCAGACGATTGCTCGTATTGTCACAAAACGAGATAAATGGCTAAGATATCCACTAAAGGATAAATGGCAAATTATGAAAATGCCATGATTAAACTATGAGCAGCGAACTGTCACTGTGACCCCTTTTGAATATAATAACTGAAAACTATGCATTAGAGATAATGGGAAAGCTATCTCATGTACTTCAGACAATGATTGTTATCAAATGGCTGCTGTTTAAGCATAACATTCGTAACACCTTTCTAATGTCCGGGGTGTGTTTCTCGCTTCCATTTAGTTATAATCACTCATAGCATCAGGTACATCACATGCATTTTTCCAAGAGGTGGGCTCTGTCGTATCGATTGACTGTCCTAATTACTAATGGATAGAAAACCTGACACAATTGAGTATTCACTTCATTTCTGTAGAGAGTTTGGTAAATACGAGACGAGTAATAGGCTAATGACTGATAAATGACTTTTAGCAATGATTACTTATTGGCTAAATGTGATTGGTTCGCAACTCGTCACTAGTCTTACTAGCTAATTATGGTTCTATAACGGTTCTACATTTTAATTACAACTATGAATGGTAAATTTAATCTTAATAAACATGTTATCAATTAAGCAATGCATTTGCATGTATCTTTACTTTAAAATAGCATAACACTATTTTAGCTAACCAGATATGACATTTAAATGATTGTGGAGGACTTGCAAGAAACAAGACTGCATGCCGCCCTATGGATGGAGATTAAAGTAATTCAGCAGGTATGAGTGATAAAAGTAACCATAAAGTTAATCAACAGAAGTTCTTAAAATGTGGAATATGTCTTAGCTAATTATCAAATGTGTGTCTAATATGCAGATTGTCACTAAACGAGGCTGTTAAAGGTGCATTTAAAAAAAATAGAAAATAGATTGTCTAAAAAAATTAAAGTGTTATTTTTTTGAATATTTAATTGATGATATATTATTATGTATTACATATCAAAGATTTCTGGCTTTTCAATAATGTGTAGATCATCAATCATAAACAATGTATTGATTTAAGTTTTTAAGGTTTTGTCACATGCATCACTTTTTGAAGTAAGTTAAAATAAAGTTTACGATTGAAGAATAACACATTACACCGTCTGTTCAGAGATAGTAAAAAAAGACCCAAGGGCTTTGTACATGTAGCTCATCTGATTAACTCTAGCTCCATCATATACATGAAGGTTGTCACAGCATCACACATCAATCATCAATCATAATCCTCATTAAGGAAGGAGTCACAGGTTATCAGCTTTTTCTCCTGAAAGAGGATGATGGAAATAACTTTTTAGGGCGTGGTCCCTTTGTGGAATTGCTATGTCTGAACCCTTTCAGTTGCAAACTCTGTTCACGATTAAAAACTGTCGAAGAAGACGCAATTGAAAACATTTTCACATTTGGATAGAAGGGCCGACAGATGGATGCCTGACGCCATGCCATGAGACTACAGGTTTTTAAGGAAACTACTAGAAACAAAAATACATATTTGTCAAAATAAAATCTTGAAAAATTCGTATAACTGGACATGCATCATCCACATAACACATGCATGAAGATTGCAAGTCACATGCGAGTCCCAAGTCTTTGCAGTTGTCGTCACACGGGATTGGTTGCTCACTATGTCCATCAATCCGATTATTTCCTCTGAACCTGCGCAACGAGAGACATTGTCTTTCAATCTCAATTTTAACGTATTGTCATAGAAGTTGATATTTAACTTGTTGAGAGTTAAGTCTGTTCTGGAAACACTAACATAACAGATATCTCTTTTGGTCAAGCTATTTGCCGCTACCCTTTATTTTATACTTGATATAAATCTCCAATGAACATTGTGAGAATAAAATCATCTAAAATATTGCAGTCATTCACATCTACATTGTACAGCTGCGTATCCTTAGTTTGTTCACTTACTTGTGATCTTAGTGCAAATATCATGTAATTTGGGTTTCGTTTTGACGTTCATAAAATAACTCGAGGACCACTTACAAAAGATCATCAATTGTCCAGGTGTTAAATACCCATTCCTAAACCCCATTTCGGGATCGTCTTTTCACTGGTGCTGAATGTCGATATTTGGTATGGTTAAATAGGCAGATGTGATCATATTTGTGAAATTCGGATTTTCTTAAATTTCCATTAAAATCATTCATGTAAACTTTGTAGGAAAACAATTAGCACAGTAACGTTGCCTTAGCGCCAAGGAACACATATGAACAAGATCTAAAGCTGTTGATCATTTATGAAGGATTTTGTGGAGCAAAATAGAAATCAATGTTTTCGAAATTTTGACCCCTGGTCACTTCAATGACCTGCCAAATTTGTTGACATACATAGGTATGACATACGAATATGTCAACGCAAACTGAATATTTATTTATTTAGTGAAATTTCATCATTATCGGTTTCGTTTTCACAATGCTAAGATGTCTCAAAAACGTTACAAATTACATGGTATTTGCACCAGAATACGAAGGTAAGTGAACAAACTTAAGATACGCAGCTGTAAACATTACCCCAACATCAGGCGACACTTATCTTTCAGGCTGATGACATCATTCCTGCCCTTTCCTCAGATTAACAGAGTTCGTGCTTCTTTCTCCTACAGAGATTGTCTAAAACGTGCTGATGATGATACAAGTCCTGCCGGAAGTCCATACGTCGGACTGATGTTGGTCTCGATAAGGTATTTCCGCATTCTGTCTGCGTTCTTAAATGCTCGATGATGATTTTGACATTATTTGACAAGCTTTTAACAATCCAAGAATGAGAATTGTGTTAATTGTTATTCTTCTGCAAGATATTGACATATTCAAACGAATAAGCTAAAACGTTAAATATTGGAAGAGGACGATATCAATAAATAAAATGTTCATTTACGTCTTTTCACATAATTTTACTCAGATAACAAAACGCTTTTAGGATCTAGGTGAGGAAATCAATATGACGCCAACATCAATTTAATTGTGCGTTAAATTGCCAAGTTTCACTTATGCAACCAAGTTAATGTGGTTGTTATGTTATAAAGTAATTGTTTGTCGCAGATGACCCTTAATCAAGTGCAAAGAATCTATACAGATCAATCTTAATTTTTCACCATCCAAGACTTCAAAAACTCAAAAAACGATCGCTAACACTTTAGTCAAGAACGTCAAATCAAGCACCTCAAATCGTTCGCAATTGATTTATGAGCTCATTGCAACAATTGCACATCCTACTCCATTTCATAAAATAAGAGTAAAGTAATCATTTTTGTGTATAGGGTAGAGCAATTAGAAACCAAAATAGAATTTACTTCTTCCAGACACAGGTCTAACGTACATGTATGGCATTCCAAGTGTAAACAATTTCATAAATGAGCAAACCAGCTGAAACATAAGCAATTGTCAACTTTACTCACTGTCACTAAATATTACACCACAAAAACAGAACAAGTTTGCCCTTTAATTTGAAGGTGAATAGTACGATCTGCCAAGAAAACATTACACAGTTAGAGTTATACATGCTTTCTGTATTATTGTTTTATTAACACCGTTTCTCTGAAAACAGCCATAAAAACATACGTGGCAAATTAAATTTAAATAATATGCAATTACAAAGACAAAGCGAGGGCCATTATGATATTGTTACCTTGATATTATGTTGATTGTCACTGGCATATGTTATCGATTACTGGATTATTTACTCATTGGCATTCATGCACCTTAGTCTCGTTAAGATAATCTACCTATTTCTGTCAAGCCTTTCTTTACTTATTGATCGTGACCTGACCTTGTTACCTCCCCAGAGAGATGACCCCAATGACATACACAAACACACACAGATGCATACAAACAATCACATGTGCACTATGTAGGTTAGATATTTCAACAGAACAACATAAACCCTGAAGTAACACGGAACATGTCATTGAAGCAACATTTCACCATAACTGTGTAACAAACACCTTTCTTATTTTACGGTTCTCTGTTTACCTTTTCAACCAGTACTCCAGTTCACTTGTGGCATGACAATGATAGTTCTCAAATTTGCAGTTATGTCTAAAATGTTAACCGTAAAAGCCATTATGTTGACATTCATCGCACAATATCCATTAAGTTTTATCTAATTAACGGCCAAAAGCTGTTGAAATCAGCAAAATTCTGACAGATCAAATTTTATGTTGACAAATGGCCTTAAAGAGGCAGTGGCACTTTTTAGCATTGCACCAAAAATTGACTGCGGGTATTACAGTTTATGTCACTGCAGACAAACTTGCTTGTTTGCAGGATTCGAACCACGGAACTCCCCAGAAAAGTATTACAATGATAAAAAGCAACATCAAACGAGAAAACAACTTCTGATATCTGTTTGAAGTTCTGATGTTACCTGAATCATCATCAAATATTTAATCATTTTACTTAATCGAATCAAGAAACATTTAGTTATTGGTCTAGTTATTGGTCTAGTCTCGACAATAAAACAATAAAAAGAGTTAGTTTTACGAAGGGCAGAGACTGAATCATGTGCTTCCTGACAACGGTTATGAATTGATAATGACTGTTCCAAATGCCATTGGGTTTATGCAGTTACGTTAAAAACAGTCATATATTTATATCAGTGTTGTTTTATGATCATTAAATGTAATAATGAACACCACATTAATGTAATGGCTGCAAAGCAATTGATCTATTAGTATCATCTTAGGGGTTCAAAGGTACCAAAACAAGAAAGTCTGTATCAGATGAAACAAGGCAAACACGGATATAATTTCTTTGATGCTAATTTGATTACAACCATCCAGGCATGTTCTTAAAGAGCAGATTTTATTTCGTTCGTCTTCTTAATATGAAAACTAGAAATGAAACTTCCATGTCAAGGAAGATCGTTTCAGTTCTTACAAAATCACAACAAAAGTCAAAAGATATCAAAGATAGCAGAAACAATGAGACCATTCAATGCAAACATTCAAGTTCGTCCCGCTGTGCAGGTTTCATTCACTACCACAATCCTGAATCCTCATAATATATTTAAAAAACGAGCCACATGCAAGTTTTTGCACTTGTCTACACACGTGATTGATTGCCCAGTAAGTCCATCGATCCGATTATTTCTTCTTCTACAGGTAATGGATCATGCTCAACTGTAGCTTTAATCATATAGTTTCAGGTGCAATGTTGCTTTGAGAATGAAGATTAATCAACGCATTAAAGTTTAAAGAAAACATCAGTCACAAAATAATAATGCGTAAAATGATAACTTCTGACATAAAATATCTTATTTGACATCGTCATCAATCTTTCAAAAGTCTTTAATTTCAAAGACTGGATTATTTTATCCTGTTGAAAAACAAAGAAAATAATTGTTCTGAACATCAAAGATAGAATAATTCATTTTATTCGAATTTCTATCTACGTTATCATATGATTTAGATGTTTCAGATTCAGATTTCAGGAGAACATGCCTGTAGGGAATCGATTCGTTTCCATATTGTCACAGAAACTTTGCAACGCCATTCCTGCAGTTACTTATGATCTACTTACAATCGTCAATATCTAACTTAATTACTTAAATTTAATTTCTCCGTCTAGTTTAGAACATGTTCTAAATCAATCGAACAATTTGAATGATTTTGTTATGTTAGAATTTCATGCAGTTTAACATACTCAACCAAATTATGAAACTTATACACATGAGTTTCGACAATTTTGTATCGCAATTGCTCGGATATGTGAATGTGTTTTCTGTTCCAAACACATGCCAAATCATTATATTGAAAAATAAAGCATTAATGTCTACTTCAAAATGACAACCAAAGTAGAAACCCTAGATACAGAGAAAACTTGCAATACCATTTTTTACTGAAAATTTCGGTTATTATTTCCATCTAATTACTTGTATTTTCCAATACTAACAGGGTCTGTCTAACAGACCACACTTAATTGAACATTGTGTCTCAAACTCAATTTCAAAGTTTTATTTTCTACAATATATAATAAAACATTTTTATAGTTGATATATAACGTGTTGAGAGTTAGGTCTGCCCTAGAAGTACTTATGCCATATGCGCCTAACCACTATCGTTCTACTTATAATAAATGTTAAAAGATTCTCAGAATATATAGAGGATATTACATATTAGTATTTTCCGAGCGAGAGCGAGGGATATACTGATATTTAGACATGAGTGTCGTAAACATAGTATGTCATGGGCACAAATATAATATTCTGTTTATTACCGTAGTCCCAAAATTAAAGAAAATACTCAAAAACTACTTCCAAGCATGGGCTGTCTAGCCGCCGCCGGCCCATTTAGATTGTGACGTCATAGGTGAACCGTGACTTCAAAGCATTGTTTATAACGTGACGTCACAATGAAAAGTGATATTTTGCCCTAGGGCAACATATGAAAAATATCAACCTTGGTATGACTGCCCTCGTAGGTAATAAAATCATTTATTGCTTAAAATGCTGCATTCACAGACATCTAAAACGATTGTCAACCTCTGGCGACATATATGCTTCTGAAAGATAATACCCTTCCTGCCCTTCTCAGATTTACAGAGTCTGTGCTTCTTCCCCCAACAGAGATAGTCTCAAACGTGCTGATCAGATGTTCGTCCTGCCGGAAGTCCACAACGTCCGACTGATGTTGGTCTCCATAAGGTATTTCCGCTTTCTGTCTGCGTTATCGAATGCTGGGTAATCGTTGCTCTTTGTTGCTGTCTGCTCATATTGCAAAATATTGTTTGATAGGCTAAACGAATTGCGTAGGATAAGTTATTTATAGATTTCAGTCAAGTGCACATCTCTTATTCAGAAAGTGGTTATTAGAATAACCTTATATGATTATAGACTAATGTAATATAAATGGCAGATTATATGATTCATATACGTATAGTTGTCATGTATAACGCATGACTTTATACTTGCAAACTTTTCATGAAGGGACAACATTGATTTGTTTTACAATTAATGAACAGTGAGAATATTCTTTAACTCAGCTGTTATTCTGTTTCAAAATTGTTTACAGATGCATACCACAAATCGAAAAGTGTTTTTACGTATTTTAATTGAAATATGATCACAAACTACTCTGGGGATCTATGTGAGAAAATCCATATGGTGCCATAATACGAAATACGAAACGGTTGACCAATTACGCCATCGAAGCACCCTTTATAAAGAGCAAAGAATATATTTTAATCAACCGTATTCTTCACCTTTAAAAATTACATTAACGACATATAACATGTTACAGATGGATAAGAGGAATAACGAGTCAAAATAGAATTAACTATCAGACACGAGTCTAACATAAGGCATTCCAAGTGTAAAGAATTTCACAAATGAGCAAACCAGCTTAAACAGATGCCATTGTGACAATTAGTCAATGTTACTAAATACTACACTACTTCTCAAATTAAAATATATGTAGTGTGGCGGAGTAATAAGCTTTTCCTTGGAAATATTGTGCCGGTATTGATGATATATGAACCCAGTATTTCTGAAAACAGTCATAAAACCACATCGCAAATCATATCTCAATGTCATACAATAGCAGCAGCAAGGACCATTATGATATTGTTACCTTGATGGAAAGTTGATTGTAATAGGCGTACGTGTTATTGATTACTTGATTATTTCCTCATTAGCACAGCTAAGTAGAACAGAACTCGACCTGCCATTACGAGGCTTGTTAAGATAAACTACCTGTTTCTTTCAAGTCTTTCTTTACTTATTGATCGTGACCTGACCTTGTAACCTCCCTAGAGAGAAGAGCAACATGACATACATGTACAGACACACATATATATTTGTATATATATATATATATATACAATTTCACACGTAAACACACGCACACATATGGATTTTTGTGTTTTACAGTTTGTAACAAAAAAACACACCTCTTAAAGTAATATATGTGGGTAACCATAACATTGTATGAAAATGAATAACATCCCACCTAGATTTTAGAACAGCGTCTCTGATTGTACAACTGGCTTTGATTGCCTCCAATCAGGCATCTCACATTTTATCCCACAAAGTCGGCGTAATAGAACAGAGGCTGTATCAATATTTCATGACTTGATCTGCCTTTGTGTGGAGGGAATTGGCGAACCGTTATACAGAAACGGAATACCGTGCTTCCGGTTGATATAAAAACTCGGATTCACATTTAAACGAAATATGGGAGAATAATGTTCAATGCTTATATGTTGATGATGAATACAACAAGAGGGACATGTTACAAATGATACCCTTGCAAAGATGAGGCATAAAGTAGTAACGTAAAAGTAGCAACCCCACAGAACATCAATAGAATAAAACTTCTCACCACTCACCACATCTCACAGCTCCGTTTTAAGCTGAATTATCATCAAATACTTTCCTAAGTTAAGAATTATTAATTTATTGGTCCAGCGTGATAACTGAATAACTCACCTAGGGCAAAGAGGAAATGTGTTTTTTGACAATAGTTTAAAATTGCTAAAACAAGTAATAAGTCGATCATGACCTTTCCATAATGTAATATGATTTATGCATTAAAGGTTGAAAACAGTTATTTATTGTCACAATGTTATTTTATGGTTATACTTTGTGCATTAGATGTAACTATAAATAACACTTTAATGCATTGGTTGCAAAACAACCAATCTATTTCGATCTCCTAAGGGCATCAAACGTACAAAAACGAGGAAATCAATATCAGATGCGCACAAATAGAAAGGGTCTTTGTTAAACAAAGCAGACACAGATAATATTTCTTTGATGACCAACATCCAGTCATGTTCTAAAAGAGCACCATTTGTTGTTTGTCTTCCAAATAGGATTAATGTATATAAAAACTTGCGAATTATTCCTTATCCAACTTGTTTTGCGATGATGATTCACATGGACCTTGAGAAACAGCTATTGCATTACAGATTGAAAATCATCTGATTTGGCCAGGGGGTTTACATTACCGGTTTCATCATTTCTAGTTTCTCATGGCCATATAAATTAAAATAAAAATCTACCATCTAGGAGGAATAGTTTATCAACGGCCTGTCTTATGCAAATAAGCAGGTTTTAAACCAATTCTCCTTTCAACAGAAATGTTGAGCTTTAACATATATATGTAATCAAAATGTTGTAAAATAGTGAAAATCAACGAAAATTTGACATAAATAGTAAATTTCACATTTTCAAAATAAACAAAAAAAATGATATCATCAACCATGCTTTCTCATATTGAAGGTTAAAGATACATAGTGGTAATTCACTATCAATTTCGCATAAAGACATTCTTAGTTGAAAATGTAATCGTCTTTAATGAAAGGAAATAACAATGATTATAATGTGTTTGATACACATATTATTAGCTATAACCTAAACTGTCACATTATTAATTAGTATCCTTTGGACAATTTGAGATTGAAAATATCATGGTACCAGTGTTGGTTAAAAGCTGCAATAGTGACCTTATTAACATCAATATTACATCATTAAGTATACTTGCTGTAGTCATATAATGGATATAATGTAATAACTAGATTCACACATCCACTGCCTTTCATTGTGTTCTCCTGATGTTCCATGTCAGGAGTGCATTTCTTATTATCACTCTCATGCCTTACAAATAGTATCAATTATTGTGCTAAACCGTATAAGATTATCATAACTGCGTTCATTAAAATTGAAATTGAATTTTCCATTTTTAAAATTTGGATTCGATTTTTGTTTTTGTTACGGTTTGTCTCCCAGTATTAATTCAAGGTTACTAAGCTCAATTAATGTCTTTTGTGGACAAACGGCTACTAGTAATAACATGAAACGTCAATTGTTAAGTTAAACATATATAAACTGCACAAATGATACCTATTGTGACCTTTTCACAAGCAAATGACGAAATGAAATAATAAGTTTGGGTTACAATCATAACTTTGAAAATAATTGTTACTTTGATTTATATAAAATTATAGTTTTCATTGACCACACTTATGTCTTCTCATCCTTATTAGACATGTTACTTGTAACATGTTACATGTCTAATTTCCGCCTCAAGACACTACTTAAATATTTTCCATAATGTACTTTTGAAATTCAAGTCTTGTCTTAAGCGAACGTTGAAAGGCTTTGGTGTTCAGAAGATCTGATCATCGACTGAATTTTAAAATAATATGGAAAACATTGATTACTAATATACATCATTTGGCTGTGTTAATTGACCACCTTAACTATTTGGAATTGACTAATGTCTCACGAGGAGTAGGTAATATGTTTTATCTTTTTATCAACAACCAGCTTAAAGATGAAATATCTCAAACAAAACAACAAAATTGATATCAATCAGGATAAAAGTTAACATTCACGAGATTTGAGACTTAATCAAATTTGTAGTAGTAGTCCCCCAATTGAGTGACAATTTGAGGTTTAAAAGATCAAGTAAATACCAAAATATCCCTAGCATCAATTACAAAAATAAGTTTTGATTCGCCATGTCAACAAAGGTCATTTCAGTACAAAGTGATCAATAGATAAAAGGAACGCTGAGGTAATTCGATGAAGCCAAAGCTAACAGAGCAAGCTACAATATTATTCCAGCTGAGCGTGTGTCATATTCTCTATGACAATACTGTCACATAAATTTTGTAAGACACACGAAAACATTTGCAGTTGTCATCACAGGTGATTGATTGTTCAGCAAGACCATCAATCCGATTATTTCACGTTCTACAGCTAGTGAAACACGCACTTTTGTTCAAAATACGAGAGCAAAGCAAGATTTACAAGAACAATTATCTTTGAAGCATAGCACATTACAAACCTGGATGATTTCTAAATTAATATTTGAATTTCAAATAAATCAGTATTATGAGCCATTACTTAACAATATTTGCAATCTGCTCTCCAATAGTTATGACCTCCATCTGATGACATTGCCTTTATAGACGATTGCTTTGGTGCAGATTCCAATTCGCAACCGGGTCAATGTGGTAGTTAGATTATATAGCGATTGTTGTGAATTCATTTAAAGCCATTCCAGATAGTTAACATGCTATAAATAGCGAATAAAGTCAATCAAACACAATCAATATTACATTGACATGCACATTCTTCATCGAGTGCAAACAATTTAAACAGATCAATCTTATTTCGCACACTCAAAGGACCAATTACAGAGAGAAGCTAACAGTTTATCAATGTAGCCTCAGTACACACATTCAGTCATTTGAAATTGAATTATTACCTAATTAGACTATTAATGTAGGACCAAACAATTAAACTCTAATCTAACCTTCAGATGTTTTAAGGGGTCCTTATTTTCTGGACATGAATTGACTTATCTTTATAATTATAATTAAGATTACATTTGCATGTCCATCGCTTTCAACACAAATAATACAATGAAATGCACTAAATTCCATTTAATAGCCTAACTTGTTGTAAATTTCTTCAAAGCTCAAGTAGTATGTGCTTCAAAGGTTCACATTACACATTATCACCATTTTTGGCATTCTCAGTTTTTTCTCCCTTTAATCCATAACATTAATTAATGGCCATTTCTATCTGAGTGGTTATTTTGAATAGATTTGCTGAAGCTAGATTCATATGGATACGATTTTCAATATTATTCATTATTGATTATCAATTTTCACTAAGTACATGCTTCGGCATATGTGAAAACTAACTCATCAGAACAGATTGTGCTAAAACAGTTTATAACAACAAAGATCCATTATCATATAATAGTCAGTACAAATTGTTTACGTATTGATTTGAATTCTGTCTACATGCTATCCTCATATCAAAACTGTGCTGTCCTCAACCTAAATGCTAATACCGACATGACTCTCATTGGGCTACACTATCATGTACATAAGACGCTATGTCAAAACCAAGGATAAGGATCCGAATACAAATGTCATTCTTCTTCTGTAAATCATGACAGTTTTCTGACTTGGTTATTCAAAGCAAGTCACTCAAAGCCTCTCTTTCCTGATGAGGGATTCATGGTTCCAATAAATCATTAATTTGTCTTTGCCTTTGCATTTGCCTAGATAAAAAGTTGAAATAGTCAAACACTTTGATGAAATTATGATTATGTTTCTCAAATGCTTTAGAGAGTTATTTATTTAGAGGTCACTTAAAAAGAACAGTGTCAACCAGAAAGACTATCGAAAACTTCAAATCACAAATTGAAACTTACGTGATAAACAATGTCCGGGACAAGTGTTTGTATTACTCTTGCTATTGTCTGATAGATTTTGAAACATTTGATAAATTTTTGATACAACGTAACTAAAGTTTTAAAAAAAATTCTTCCAAATAACCTGCCTGATTATTTTAGAATATTGATGAACTGACATGGTTAAACAGTTGATGTGCTTCCTGATTATGGATATTTAAATTTTCCAAGTTTTGCTTCTCTTGTGAATAGAAAGTGTCACCGTAATTTGTAAACAGTTTTCTTTGGAGCTTTATGCACATGGAGTGAATAAGAAATTTATTACAATAAAAATAGCCTGTTCTAAGACATGTTTTTCTTTGCATTAGTAGGTACGGTAAAATAACTTATCATGACTGCTCATTACTGTTAGATTTACCTTAAACCTTGCCCTAGACATTGATTGGTTCTGACAATGATGACAGACTACTACAAATACGTTATAAACTGTAAGATACGTCATATAATGATAGGAAATGATGCTGAGGATTTGGACACGTTCTAACATGTAATCTAATCTCATTAACATTAAAGAGACACAGAGTATGTTGATAGGATCACATATGTCAAATTTTGAAATCGATGTTATTACATCGGGAACCACTAACTGTTACTGAAAATAACAAGTTAAAGGTCAATCAGTACATTAGAGCGAAAATACGGCCATTCAAAGTCGAGATTTTGATCGAAAACCGGACAATGTGGTCCGAGTTGCGCGCGCAAATTCGCCAAACGTAATTTTGAAACCTTGTCATAAGCTGACAGGAAGATATATTGGATTCGATAGTGTTTATAAGGTATTTTAACTAATAAGTAGATTATTTGGATGCATAATTTCGAATATTAAACATATTTGTGATGTTTTCTTGATTTTTCCATAAAATCAAGCATTTTAGAGATATTATGCATAAATGGATATATTTGCATGTACAGTGATGAGATATGAACTACAATCAGCATATTACATATTTTGTAGCTTTTCAAAACCAAATAAAAATTTAAGAAAGATACTCTGTGTCACTTTAAGACGAATTGTGCATGAATCTAACTTTAAATAACACGTTGATGCATTGGTTGAAAGTCAATTGATTTTCGTCGATCTTTTTAGGGCCTACGATGATGAAATACTTTACACAAGAAGTCTCATATCAGATGAACATTCAAATTAGACATATGCTTTGTCAACGATGAACATATATCTTGCCCTCTAGGTTAATAATCCCATTTATGTTTACACTAAGCATGCATGATTGTAAATATGAATACAACTTTGATGCATTGGCTGTAAACAATTGATCTACGCCAATTCCTTAAGGGCTACAGACAATGAAAGATGTAGTCCAATACGAGATGAACATTCACAACAGGAAACAGTCACAGAGGCTGTGTCTTTGATGCTCATTTTAAGCCCAAATTCCATTAACCAGGCTTGTCTTAAACAGTGATATTTGTGGTTCCCATAAGACTCAAGTAAATCCATTCTTGTGGATAATTCCCTTTCAATTATGCTGTATTATTATAAGATTGAATATCAAAATATGACAGTAATAGATGTGTTGTGGACTGCAAAGTCATCAGATTCTTCAAAAGGTTTACCAAACGTTTAATAATGTAATCATAGTGGGCATTATCAACCCTCTCAATCTAAGTGCCTACTCTCTTCATAAACAAAGCAAATAAAATATCTGAAGACAATGGTGCGTTTATCTTAAAACAATAAAAAAAACAGTTGAATATAAAAGAAGAAAACGAAAGTGTTAAACTGAGTGTGTTTTGTTGTTATAGTTATAATGTGATAGTCAAGAAATTTAGTAATATCTTTTAAAAGCAGGTCTAGTTTGGGCATCATACCATATTTATCACCTCCATATTCTCTGCTATTCACGATTGCAGGCGTTGAAGTGACATTTCTTTCACATTCAAGCTTAAAAGCATTCTAGTGCAACTAACGGAGATATGGTTAAAGACAACTTAAAACAGAACAGCTTCAACAGTCAGATGTTTAGATCATTGGGTTAAGGCATCCTATATTACGATAACTTGGAAATTTCCTAAACGTGATTATTACACAATTACCTATAATGGTGACCTTACTAGAATATAACACCATAAACACACTTGCTGAGGCAGATAACGGATGTAATTTCATAATTGAGTCACGCATCTTCTACAGCCATTGATTTCTACTAATAATATTATTACTTTACATCGTTGAAATAATATACATAAACCTGCAAAGGTTTTGGAATTAAATCCCAATTATATATTTACACGAGTGCAATTCTAAGTCACATATATGACACTTTTGTAACTAAAGTCAAGCTTAGTGTTTCTTAATTCCAACTACAGCAGGTCAAGGGAGTCATTGACACAATAATAATCAGTGACGAACTAGCAAAGAAGCATTTTAAGAAAGTTAAAGTAAGTCATCATGTATACAGGCCTACAAACGAATGGGTAATGCGTAAATTCTGTTATACATTTTTATTTGATGTTTGTCTCAATCAGTTATTTCCACATTGTTGTCTGCGTTCTCAAATGCTTTAATTTGTTATCGTAGCTTAATGTCGTCGAGGTAGGAAAACCATTAGAATATTATTTCCTTGGAACTGCATGAGATAATTAAGAACTAGGGTAGTAATTTAAAGACATAGGGTAGTAAGGACCTAATGTATTTGTTTAATTTAGCCATGAACTATTATATTTTAAGCACGAGGCCTAAGGTTATGGTTTCTCCAATGTGTTAAGTTATTTCTACTCCTTAGTCATAATCCCACGGCAAGGTGAAAACGTATCGAGCAACTCTCCTCGCTTTAGACCTTGCCATCACAAGTTGAAAAACCGGTGATCCGGAGCAGCGACACCTATCGTGATTACGAGTTACGCCCCTTACCAGCTCTTTCAACAATAGCCAATGAAATCGCCGTTTGCATCCGGAACAAATTCAAAATACTAACAGACGATATTTTTGAAAACTATCCGAGTGAAATTTGATATCAAACTTCAGTCCCCATGGTTGTTTTCATGTTTTCTATGAGCACCGAGAATGCAGAGAAAATAAATGTATCGAATAAGAATTCATTACAACACGATATAAAACGTTTTTATAACATATTCATTTGAAAGATAACCAAAAAAATGTTATTTATTAAAGCAGTCATGTTTTTACTTTATACGCATTTTATTCCTTGTTAACGATATTTTTAAAAACATGTAACAATCCATATCAAAAAAGTTCAAATACTTTCAATGCAAGAAAGTTGAAACCTAAGGTCACTGCATATATATTTACGTTGAAAAATCGAGTGATCACACACTGCTTGATTTGAAATACGTTCCTGCATGGAATTTTAAGAAAAAGATAGGCGGTCATTCTGCTGTGTATTGTGATTTAATACACTTAACCAATTCTTGGAACGGGAAAGGTTTAGAAACTTTTTTGTTGAGCCCGTGACGTTGTGAAGATGCTCCTTAGTATGTATATATAAAATCTTATTAGACCGCGATTGGATTTGTGACATTGTAGCACTACTGTGCATTTGTTGCTGTACTAAATTGCTTATACTAATTGCGCTATAAAGGGCGGGCAGCGTCATTGGTCGTTATGTGAAGATATCACTATTTGGAAAAACATCAACATCAGTTGAACCAAGGAGTTATTTTATGAATTTCAAATACAAGCAATTGCATTATCAAAGTTGCAAATAACTTCAGTTGATTCATTCCTATCTCTGATGGCTGAATTACATCATATATCTTTCCATGATTTGATGACTTCATAAGGTGGATTTGTTTTTAATGACCACCTTACGTATGAAACTTGTTACAATATCTGTTATGATCTTAGATTATGTCTTCTAAACTGTTTCACGAAACCAATGATGATTTCAAATAACTGTACTCATCCCCCAAGAAAATATCGAAAAAGGATATATTTCCCTGCAATTGCATGAACCATTTAAATGAATCCGTTTCATCTCCACCATTGTTCTCCTTGAATTAACAATAAACAGACTAAAATAATTGTGGCACTAAAAAATATTCAGTATTGTTATTTCACCTTATTTAACATCGACACAATCAATTTTAAATCCACTTGGTAATTAAAATGTCCAAATCAATGATGATATATTGTTTCACTGTTCACATTAAGGTTAATAAGATTGTAAAACTACCACGCCTCGATTTAAACAGATTTAATGTCCCTAAAGGTAACAGGTTGTAAATTTCTAATTAGGTGAACAAACACCGTTGATATCAACATGAAATGTTCACACACCATCGAGTGCAAACGATCTTTACAGATCAATCATAATTCCCACCGCAAAGACAAGAACACTCAATTTACGTTTTTTTGTATCTTTAATCAACTTAGTCAACACAAACAAACGCTTATGATACAAATCGTACATTCTACACTCAGGGGCAAAGAAACGATACCATATAGAAAGCGTGATAGGCTAGGCTACGAGTGATAGTTATGGTTGAAACAGGATTGTTTCATGTTTTCAAGTAACAACTGAACTAATATTTTAATTTCAAAGATATATCTGGTAACGCATTTGAAAAACACGCCTTTCAAAGAACGCCGTTGAAAAATCTCCTTAACTTGACGAGATAGGATAGTGAAAATGGCCCTTTTGCTCCTTTTTATATCAATTTACAGACAAAATGCGTGAACAAATGAATTTTATTATGAAAGTTATTTACATTGATTAAATCTTTAACTATCAATTTCATAATTTATTTATTCCATTTCCAAAGATTATGACCAAAAATAACATTGAAAGCCCTCGTGTATTTGAACAGTCATATAAATATAAGTATCAAACTTTGATGTTTGAAATTGTGAGTAGTTCTACACAACTGATGTGCCTATTTCAATGGTTCGTAGTCGCATTTCATTAACGACAGGATTTTGTTTGGTACTCTTTTGAAAAGTTGGTATCGTTTCTTTTGCCCTGAGTGTATTGATATTTTTCTTTTTCAATATTTGACCAATTAAGAAATTAACAAATTGTTTACACGCTATGTTAAAACATGACGTGTTTTTAGACTAACCTGATCGTTACAATCCGATGTCACTGTGAACTAGGTGGCCGCAAAGGTGTTTGTGATATATACATGTACGTTCAAGTGAGTGTCATTTTTTGTTTTTAGTTAATACATTAAACTATACAAAGATAACTTTATCAGTATAAATGTGTGTTCCCTATTTTTTTATTACTCTTTAACTAAGAGTAATTGAAGGGTCCGGGTGACGGGGTGTCAAAAAGGACTGTAAAATGCAACCTAGCTCTTCAAAAAGACTCAACATCGAATTTTCTGAAAGCTGAGATAATTATCTATACAATGATATATGGAATGACACCATTGAATTTGGTTGCAGAAAGATTAATCACAATGAAATCGCATAATTTTCGAGTTTGGTATTTTTCCAAGAAAATACATGTTTTTATCAAACAAAAAAGCCTGGGCTTGAAGAAATTTGGTTGCAGATGGAATATATGATGATTTGACAAATGTTGATCACTTACCTGGCTTTTTATTTACATTTCAATGACACATCAGCAACTAACCGATCTCTATCGAGTCCGGTTTTCGATCATGTCACATCATGTTTTGAAATCGTTTCTGACATTATGGATAGAAATATTTCACTGACCTTGATTATTTTAACAAATTCTATCATACAGCATGTCATGGTAGGTACTTTAGACAATCTTTGACCAAATTAAGCCCTAAATTTCATTTCTGTGTTTCAACGTGCTCCCGTAGCAGATTTGAATTGTTGTCATATCTCAAAAAGATTCTCATTGGCTGTCACAAATTCCTTTAATTGCCAAATGATTTTGATAGAAAATAAACATCAATAAGTAAGTTTAACAAATAGTTTCTATCCAAAAACAGAACAAGATGAATTATCAATCAAAAATTAGGAAAATTGAAAAATTGTTGGAAATGTTTGAGACTGAATCAACCAATTGTAGGACACGTTACATACCGCCTGGCATTACGTCACACACAGAGCGAGAGGGAACCTGTCAAAATGGAACTGTTGATTTGTTTTTGTTTTCAACGTCAAATAAGGTAAATTATAAAACTCCTGCAACCAAACTTGTCTCTTTGCTATTCAACAAGCAACTACAAACTCTGCAACCAAATCAGTGTTTGTCAAGACACGAAAAGTGATGGATATTTGCTAGAAAACAATTTGGTTACAGTTGCCTTTAGGGGACTGCAACCAAACTCGAAAACTCCTCGATTCATTACGATTATACATTCTGCAACCAAACGCAAGGCTTCAAGGAAATGATTGATTTATAGTAAATCATTTTAGCTGTCAGAATATCTTCATTTCAATCATTTTCAAGGAAAAGGTTGCATTTTATTGATGTTTTAGATACCCCGTCATTCGGACCCTTCAATTACTCTTACTTTCTCGTTTATTAATTTTTTTTGGATTGGACAACATTTATTATCTCCCTTGTGTTGAGAGTCGAAGGGCTAGGAGTGTCGTTATTACTCCTTTATATAACCAAATACACCCACCTTGCACCAATAGACCATCGACGATACATAAATTGTTATTCAAAACATATCGCGATACCAACACCAACTTGTATGTTCAAAGGTATTAAAACATGTTTTGTCCAGATTTTCAGGGCCTGCATTAACTGACACACAGTATTTACAACAACATGTTTTTCCATTTAAATTTTGGACCAAATAGACCAGTTAGTTTTCCGATTATTCCATATACAATAGTTTGTTATTGTATTTAGCCATTGAATAAATTCTAACAGCGACACCATTATGTTATTGTGACGAACGTTCAATCACATTTCTGATACCCTTGGTCCTCTCTGTTAATGATATCTTTATTATAATGTCATTAATCATGTTTTTCCGTATTGGTCCAGTTACAGGTCCGAGGTCTGCTGTATTGGCCCCGAGGCGAAGCCAAGGGCCAATACAGCGGACCGAGGACCTGTAACTGGGCCAATATGGAAAAACTTGATTAATGACATTTTTATTAATTAACTTCTTTGTGATTTACTTGTACAATATTAGAGAGTTCATTTTCATCGAAATAAAAATAAAAAAAGAGATTGATGAACTGTAATATATGTTGAAAGTGTTGAAGCGATAGCTTCGGACTTGCGCCTTTTGTGTATATGCGCATGCTCAGAGTCGTATTGGCCCAGTCTGCTCGTATTGGCCCAGTTTGGCCCGTATTGGCCCAGCTTACCTGTATTGGCCCAGTTGCCGAATCGTATAGTGTAGGCCGTTTAGATTGTATTAGTGCCATATCATTAATAGTTAATTAATAATGGCTTTGATAAATAAACAACTGCACAGGCGGTCCTAAATATATACAGACGTTAATCCTTAAGTTATCTAATAGATCATGCAAATATTATTGAAAGAGATCAATGAGACTGTAGTTAATTTAGTTAAGGTAAAGCCAAATGCAAACTAGTACAACAATTTCATACTTATTTATAAATTGATCTCTAAAATCTTTAGGCGAAAAGTAAACGTGTTGGGTGGTAAGATAATGTTTTGAAAAAAATATCACAGAAACTATAGCGCATTCTTTCAAAACAATTTAGTATTATTCATATTCATATTTTGTACTAATACATTATTTATTTATAAGGAAAATCGTATGTTTGCGTTACTTTTTTAAAGAGTTTATAACCTACAGCTTGACCCCAAAACCTGGTACACCAAATCAACAGAATATGTTTTAGTAATATATAAATATGATAATGATATTGCTTTCAGAAAAGTGCTTTACAGTAAGAAGTGTTAAGTTTGATAATTTTATCGATTTATCCTCGACTTCCGGAAGTAAAGAAATAAAACCGCATCATTACATTATTTTGATATTAATATGTATAGAAGGAACTATGGCCATTATTATATCGAATGTAGGCGTACTTATTGATTTCTTTATTTCTCATTAGCATGCTTTATTATTAAGAAACTCGACGGGCCATTACAAAGCTCATTATATTTAACTACTGATTTCCGGTTTGCTCTTTACCTTATTGGCAGTTGCCTTGGCCATCCTATTTACCAACCAGAATATGTCTCGTGGGTTGTTGCCAATTTTATTTCAATAATCAATATTGGAGCTACATGTGCTATCAACGAATCCTACCTTGTTAACGGTTGTAGGTCTTACCTGTTGATTAATTGATGATTTCCTCACCAGCATACATATTCTTCTAAAGAAACTCGATCTCTCATTACAGTGCTTGTCACTATTAACAACCCATGTCTTGTTAGTTCTAGATCTTTGTTTTTCTTAAAAGGAAATGATAAAAAAGCCATGAGTTTTTAAAATTACATAGTGTTTGTAAGGTTATGATTAGTTTTGTATATGACTGATTTCGTGATTATTGATTGCCATCGACTTTCAACTATCAACCTGTCACCATGTCAGTATTGCAAACAATTCAACACTAAACCTCGTGAAACTTGCTGAATACAAACGATCTTCCTAAATTCACAGATCGAATTTTGACCTCAACACTTTAAAGGATCACCGTTTCATCTAACAGGTTTGACGTTACGTGTTTATTAAACCGGGTACCAGAAACATTTGGGCCTCATTTAAGGGAACGTTAATATTAACTTTATTACTATCTATTTGATATTCATTAATTATCATCCTTTCTCACATTGGCGTTCTCAATTCATTCATTTATTTATTACTCATAGGCGTCACTTCAGACGAACAATGTTAGGACTCAAAATCCGGACAATAAACTAATTTTTACATGTAGTCAACTCTTGTGTCATCCAAAACGTTTTCTAAACATCAATTTTTCAAATAACATTGATACATTTCAAAAATGTGACTTTGATATTTGTAACATATTACATCACGAGGTAAGGTTTCTTTTCCCAGTTAGTTTACATAACAATCTAACATTATGTTTTCTTTCAGTTAATACTTTACATATGAACACCTTTGTTATTGATTGATGTATTGATTGGTGATCACCCTATTTATGTTGATAGAATCAATAGTTATCATTTTACCATCGTTCCTTGATTTGGAGTTGACAGTCGAAGGCGTATGTTATTGATCACTTGATTTATGATTAGCATGACTAATTATAAAGAAACTTAATCGCCTTACAAAACTCGTTAAAGGAACTTTCTATGCATCGATTGAAATTAATATTCACCTATTTTGCAGTAACCCGACCTTCTTACTTACCGCAGTAGAAGCACAAAACATGTGCGCACACGCTCAAGCAAGAAATATTTGCAACCTGACAACAAATTAAATATATCGATCTTGGAGTAGATTGTTGTCTGCTATCGATTGTAAATAACTTACCTGTCACCCTGCTTAACAAACTTGACATCATGTCGATATTCGTGAAGAATTTACACATTAACCTTGGTGAAATCTGCTACCTACCAACGACCTTAACTTTATTGGACAGGTCGGACATTGACCGTAACACCTCATGGTATTAATACATGTGTTTATTATCACTGTTTTCATCAACTGGACATGGGGTAAAGTTGAAAAGATTCATATTTGTTTTAAAGTATCTTATTTTTCACAACTACAAAGTGGCATTATTTTAAGGGTTTATATATGAAACCAATTTCAAAGGATACAATATTAGGAAAACAAGGGTAAAATGTTAAAGTAACACATATGTCATATACAACGTAAGCATTTAAGTTGAAATGCCAAATTATAACACAAGACATAGGTAGGGCATCTACACATCTTTTAATGGTAAACTGGGGAAATGATAATATACTGTACAAAATCTTTAATCATGAGTCAAAATAAACGTTTTTATTCAGTTGACTAAAAATATTTATCAAATGACCTTATACAGATATGTCAAACCATGGATCACGGAAATTCTATAAATATTTCCCTCTTACTTTCATAAAGAAAATTGAAGACACAGTTGGTTCATATACTGACCATGACTTTCCAACTATGTGATTTAATTTTTGCAGTTACCTTTGAATGCAGTCATACATTGTACCTACATTTTCATGACCCCGTTAACAAATAAAGTGTCAGGAGACGATAAGAGGATTCAGCCACTACTATAGCCTGTTCATCACATAGATGAACATGTCAGGAGTCAATCCTGAAAGACAAGAAGTCAGACTACAGGGGTAAAGGGAGAAAGGGTGACAGAAAAAGAAGATAACTACTCGAGAGAGAAAGTTCCCCACACAAAATTACAGAGCAAAGTCACTCAAGAGCATGCTCAAAACACTTGAGATGGCAATATAGGCAATCTGGAGGACCCGTTTTACTTCGCTTTGTGACAGCTTTTTGGGGGATTTGGGGTTTGATTTTCTAAAAGTTGATTTGTAATTTCCCCTGTCTACCTTTAATCCTGAACACTTATCTTGCTTGTTGTCTAGCAGTCCTCAAGAACTCGTGCAGTTCAGTATTACTTAATGTTTTGAGTGATGTCCCTTTCAAAATGGTACCCCGACTTTGTACGCTTATAAAAAAATAAACTATTTGGAGTTCATTCATCCAATAGGAATTCATTTAAATTCCAATAGCTCAGCCACGATATGCGTGAATTTCAGCTGTCATGTGCAAGTTTCTTCAGAGAAAAAGATTCTCAAAAGTTTTTGGGGGTCCTTACTTCTGAAAAGTTGAAAATGTTAATGAAACACGTGAATACCAATAAATATTCAGTCTTGACGGATTGAATGCTTAACAACACGAATCGTGAATTAAATCTAGCTGACATATTATCTAAATGCACTGCCTGCAAAACATTTTTTCTGCATGAACTATAAAGTTAATCATCAAATCAGCGAACACAGTCTGGCTATCATTCATCGATGTGCCCATTCTTGGATATTTTCTAGCCAAGACGTTTGTATAAGTCAATCATGTGTTAAACGAACGGCTATCCTGTCGTTTGTGTTTCATATGGATTCAAAGCAATCAAGTTTAGAGGATTATTAAAATTCTATTTTGGCTTGCTTTGATGAGTTTGATTTGAATAAATGGCTCTGTGGCTAAATTTTCATAAGGCACCTCCAAAGGAACAATTCGAAGACTTACTGCAGGCGTGTTTCAGACATGACATCATCAACAGAAAACTTACCAACAAACTATACTATTAAAGCCTGTCTATTCACAAGCTACTTTTTGTAGAAATACCATTCGTACCACTTCGTTCCTGTACCAATACCTTTGACAAATATGTACATTGGGTGACGGTTTCTCACCATTCTACTTGCTATAGTTAAGAGAAAACAATCTATGCCATATGAGTGTACATTGACTTATAACATATGATTTTTGCTTTTACCTGTGTACATGAGAAAAATTATATAAAATGCACGTAGAATTTCTTAAAGTATTCATATTATTAGCAATACCAATAATAAATGGTATGGATGTTACCGGTAACCGTATCCAACAGTTATCCATTTAAATGAAACACTGAGGGCTCACTAAGTTGAAGGCTCACTACTGCGTAATAACGATTGGAAATGCGACTAATGGAAATGAAGTCGACACAAATTTCAGGTAATAGCTCTCCTTGTCACAAAACCGGATTAATGGCTCAGATATCCTTTATAGGAAACATTTCATGTCATAAAACTGCTAGATTTAACTATTAGTAATGAGCTGTTACTCTGACTTTATTATTAGAATACAATACCTGAATATTATGTACTTGCAATAATGGAAATGATATAACTCATCCTCTTCTTCAACCATTGGTTGTTATCAAATGTGCTGCATAAAGCACTACAAACGTAAGACCTTGCTAATGCCCGGGGTGTATTTCTCGCTTCCATTTAGTTATAATCACTCAAAGCATCAGGTACATCACATGCATTATTCCAGGAAATGAACTCTAAAGTATTGATTGACTGTCCTAATTACTAATGGATGGACTAACAGACATCAATGGAGTATTCACTTTATTTCTGTAGAATGTTTGGTAAATACGAGACAAATAATGCACTAATGACTGATAAATGATTTTTAGCAATGACTACTTATTGTGGTAATTTGTTTTATCGGCAAACCGGCACTAGTCTTATCTAGTCGTGGCTAGTTATATGTCTCTAATAGATCTAAATTCTCCTTTTAACAGCAATGAATGATGGGCTAAACCCTACCAAACATGTTAACATTTGAGGTACTTGTATGCATTTTTTTTAATGTTCTGTACAGAGATGCTTTATGTGATAATATTTTTATAACTATTGCGTATTTCACATTTTCGTTGTTCACCTTGCCAGTCAAACTGGGAACAGGCCTGCATGCCGCCCTAAGACAAAGCAATATTAAGAAGTAACTCAGCAATTACTTGAGAGATAAAATCAATCATGAACATATTTTAAAGGATGAAATATGTCTGAGCAATTATCAAATTTGTTCTTAATACATTCTTTTCAGATTTCCATTCTGCTAACTTGTTGATAGCGCATTATTAGAAATATTTGTAAATTCTGGGGGAAGAAAATGTCTTCAAACTTGATTTTTTCTATCTTCGATTGTTGATATTTTATTATGTATAGCATATGAACCATTCATGTTTTTCAATAATTTGTTCTTTATCAATCATAAACAATCTATTAATGTAATGTGGTAAGGTTTTCTCACATAATACTTCCACTCCGAGTAAGTCACAATCTAAATAAATTTAGATCAACAGGTTTTATATTTGGTCATACATGTTGATCTAAGATTGGCCCGTAAGGCGGGTCATCCCGGTGACCTCTGAAATCAGCCGCATGGCCAATAAGAAAAGTTGCCCTAGCTCGCTGGAAGATAAAACAACTCAGCAGCACATCTTTTAAAATGGATGATGTTCGGAGCTCTGTCATTTGGAGCGGAGTAGAGCGATGAATTATCCGATTGCTTGGATGTATTAATATATTATATTTTTTCTTTTTAAAATGATTTAGCGTATTTGCTAGTTGTCAATGACAAATGATGATTGCAAATCGCACAGATACTAACGTGGCGAATAATAATCATAAAGTTAGAGCATGATAAATGTCAATATTTACGAAAATCCTCATGCAAGGGGAAGTAACTCCTTTTGATCAAACTCGTCTGTACTAATTTCTTTCATTTTCATCCAAATAATTAAAAAAATATTGATATTTTGTCAATCATAAAACTAAATATATTTCATACAACCAAAATAAAATCAACCTACCGATATTTTTCTTATCAGTATCAAAAACAAGATTTTTTTCTTCTCAAGGCACACTATTATTGAGAACAGCCATAAGCTATTATATGTTTCTTCCGTTCACACCTTGAATGAGCGACTATGAACTGTTAGTGACGTCGAATTTGATTGATCAAATCGCGAATTCCTCATTTGCATACGAAAGGTCACCGGGACGACCTCTCACACGGGTCAATCTTAGATCAACAGTATGACAAAAAATAGAATCTGTTGATCTAAATTTATTTAGATTGAATAGTCATTATAACGTTAAAGTTTACAGAATAAAACCTGAAAATGTATTAATTTTAGGAAAAAGAGAACCGTGGGCTATGAAGCTCAAAGTTCTCAAAGTGTCACAATATGAAGGTCACAGAAAAACATAAATCTATTCTATTCAATTCTGTCTAATCATCAGAGTCTTTACACAATGTTTCAGCTTTTTAAACCTTTTGTTCGCGATGATGTTGAAAATAGCTTTTTAGGGCGTGGCCACAGGGTGACAGGCCTACAGGGACACCAAAGTTATAGCTCATAATGCCTATCAGTTAAATTCATACGTTTAAACTCCCCAGGCCTCTTGCTACCGAAAAGATGCTGCAATACCAAAAAATAGATGAACGGCGTTAACGGTCATGCAATAAGCCTATCTAGTCTTTCGGGCCAAATGACCTGTAACTGTAAATGCATGATACCCTTGTCAATTACAATCACAAATGACAATGTCAATATCATGTCTATAATAACGTAAAGACAAACAAACATCATGAAAACTAAATGAAATTTCCTCTTCAAGAAAGATATTTCTATTTTCCATGTAAAAAAGGCAATCTTTAACAATTCGTTAAGCTGTGCATGTGTTATCCACATACAAAATTGCGAGTCACATGCAAGTCTTTGCACTTGTCTACCCACGTGATTGATTGCCCAGTAAGTCCCTCAATCCGATTATTTCTTTTTTTTCTACAGGTAGTGGATCATGCTCCAGTGTAGCTTAACTCAAAAGATTACTCAAACGCATTAAGGAAAGCATCAGTTATAGAATGATACTTTGCAAAGGGATAACTTTTGATAAAAAATCCTATTTTGTCATCGATCTTTCTAAGATGTCTGTTACGTCAACTCCTGGGTGAATCTATCCTGGTGAAAACAAAAAAACATTGTTCTGAACATTAATGCTATGAACAAATATGTTTTTAATAAATGCATAAACAAATATATAATAATTTAATATCATTTAGATGTTACAGTTTCAGATTCAAGTAGACATGACTTGTCCATAATAAGAACATGCATGTATGGGATCATTTACCCTGTTCGTAGAGAATCTTTACAAATCCGTTCCTGCAGCTACTTATAGCTTACTCACTATCTCTAATGTCTCAGTTTATGACGAATTTAATGTCTTCGATTGAACATACTCTAGATCAATCGAATAATCTGAATATATATTGCAAAATACATTATGTTGAGCATAATCTACATATTGCATCCATCTCGTTTGAAGATATATACATTACGTTTTATTGTGTAGCTAAAACAATAAATCAACTAGACTAATAACCGTATGTGTTTTCTTCCCAAAAATTCAAGCCATATCGATTTGTTTAGAAACAAAAACAGTGATTTCTACTTTCAAAGGATATAAATAAAGCCTGTGTTAAGTGAATACTTCGGTCATTATTTCCATCCTGTCACTTGTATTTTCCATTAAAACGGGGTGGTAACGAAGATTGAACAACCTTTCTAAGAAGACATTTTGTGAATAGTGCACAACGAGAGAAATAGTTAATCCCACGCGATGTCATCGTTTTACATTCTCACATATATAATGACATATGATATTTTAGAAACACTAACATATAATAAAAGGCTATTTGAGTCAAGTCATGTGCGCGTACATGAATCTTTAATTTCTAAAGAGTTTGTCTAAAACATGCTGATGCGCATGTCAGTCTTGCAAGTCAACAATGTCCAACTGATATTGGTCTCAATAACGTATATCTTTATTTCTGTCTTGGTTCTCGAATACTCGGTTGCACTCACTGGCTTGTTGTTTCTGTCTGCTCATAATGAAAAATATGTGTTTGATAGGCTAATCGAATAGCATAAGATCGTTATTCTATAGATTTCAGTCAGGTGTACATCACACATTTTTTTATTATTCAGACCAAAATGTGGTTATTAGAATAACTTTTTATTGTCATAGACTAATGATCTGGCTAAGAAATTATGATATCGTAAAATTGTTGTTGCAACAACAATAAACTTAAACGTTTTGATTGTTCACTTAAAAACAAGATAAGGAGATTATTGGAAATACCTTTAACACTTTAATCCTAATGAACCATGAAATGATAGTAAGCTCAACTGTTAATCTGCTGCAAGATATTAACAATTTTAAAAATTAACTATATATAAACAATTAACCGAAAACGTTAAACATGACATCAATATTTACAACAAAAGAAGTTCTTTTTCAACCATGTGGATGTAAGTGTTACATTATAAGCAGTTCATTGAAACACATGTAATGAATGAAGGAATGAATGAATGTCTTTATTTCCTCCAAGATTAATCGAAGATTACAAAGATAAAACATCAATTATTTACATACATGCACAGAGAATAGTTACATAGAATATTTAAGACATTGCAACACAGATTACACAATCAAAAATAGGTCGTCAAAGCATCCTTCATTTCAAATACATAGTTGGAAAATGCACGTATAATAATTTCCCATGAATTGTCATTTAAGCCTGGGATGTCTAGTTTGGCTCCACAAAACAGTGCAAGAGCATCATCATCATGTAACATTTCAATATTTACAAAAGTATCTACGTCAAGTTGGTCAAGTAATGCCATATAGAAAGTGTTTCGTTTATACATAAAGAATTCACAGTGTAAAATGATATGGGAATCATGGTCAAAACAGTGCTTTGAACAAAATGTACATTCCTTTGAAAATTTTGCTTTTGAACCTATTTGAATAATAAGTTGTAGTTGGGCTTTACATTCTGGAAAGAGATCTATTAAACGATAAAGTCTATGAATACACAGTGTTTGGTGAATTACAGCATATCTGGACATATCTTCTCTTATGGAGAGTCTCAATTTCCACTGATACTCTTCATAAGAGAAGATATGTTTAACAACTATTCTGCGCCACACTTCCTTTGATGGAAAGATTCCAGTTTGTACATAATGTTGTATATATTTAAGCAGATCATATTTTCGTGCTGTACATACTAGCGTGTTGCAGATACTGCGTGAGTTTGTACATACATTTATGTGGGTTGTTAAAAATGCACAAAACAAGGTTTTCGTTGATGAATAGCAACAATGATTACACAGTCTTCCAAGGAATAATAGCCTACATTTATCAATGTATCCGACCATTGTCCAGAGACCGAGGTTGGCACAAGCTGAATCTGTGGACATACGTCTGTTAAATCCTTGAAAACAACAGGCAAAAAATCGTTGGGTATTTTCCACTAAATATAAGTCTTTACCAAACAACGTTGGCAACGTTTCACAGCCATAGAAGCTGGTAGGTAAAATCATTCGCTTCCATATATTAACACATGTAATTGGATGCAAATCATTGTTGTTAAGGCCCAGAGAACGTAGGGAATTTATGGTTTGCCTTGCCTTTTGACAGCTAGCAGTTACTCTATCTTTACAAGATAGATTTGATGATAGTAGAATACCGCCATATTTTACTGATGGACTTATAGGTATAAATGTGTTACAAAATGAAAACGAGAGCTCGGGATAGGTTTGCCTCCCTTTTCGAAAAACTAAAACAGTGCTTTTAGATGCGTTATATGTTAACCGCCATCGGGAAGCATATTCTGAAACAATGTTTAGTGAGTTTTGAAGGCCAGATGGGGTAGTACTTAGAAGTGTGGTATCATCTGCTAGCAGGACTGATGGTACATCGATTCCATATACACATAAACCACTGTTGGCATATCTTAATTCAGTTAACAAATCATTTATAAAGACTAGGAAAAACCATGAAGACAATATAAACAATCATTATCACTCACAAACTTCATCAAGTGAAAACAATCTATACAAATCAATTGTATTTTAAACTTTAGAGACTTCAAACATTCCATTAACGAGAGTTAACAGCTTAATCAATTAAGTCGAATAAAACACTTTGCAATTGATTTATGAGCTTATTGACAAAAGTACACCTCTACCGAATTACATTAGACTAAATTAAGTGTTGTTCACACAGACAATTTCACAATTGTGGAAACGTGCTGAAACAGAAATCAGTGTGACCTTTTTCGACTCCACAAAATTATATGACAACAAAAGAAAACAATTTAAGTTGGCCATCAATATAGTGATGTGGAATGAAATGTTCTGTCAGGAAAACTTCACAGTAAGAGTTATATGTCCTGCCTGTATTATTAACAACGTACGCCTTAAAACAGTCATAAATCAAATCATAAATAATATTTTAATAATATACGATAACAAAGACAGCAGCAAGAGCCATAATGGTATTGTAACCTTGATAGAACGTTGATTGTAATTGGCGTATGTTATTGATTACACCTACACATGTACCTCAAACTTTAATTACAACATAAATGCCATACAGATGTCACGTTTCAAATATTACATTTTTTTAGGAGACGGGTATTTTTGTTTTTCCTTAATGGTTTACATAATAACACATATCAAAAGTTATTAATGGTTTGTTTTTGAAAATCTTATTGTACGTTCGCAATCATTCGTGCTGTATTATAATGAATAACATCAGCATTCCATATTTGGGTACATCATCATGTATGCCATACGCACTCTACACTGGAATATGAAACCAAGCCTGGAATCAGGGACTGAATACAAATGCCAATCTTTCTTCGTAAAACATGACATGTTTCATATAATTGTTTATTCAAACATAGGGACTGTATCCCGAGATAGGAGATGCATGGTTTCAATAATGTCTCTATTTGTATTCACCATGAAAAGGATATAAATGTTGCTTTGTCATAGTTTACATGTACGTGTTCCTATTAAGTAAAAGGCTGTTCTTATTATTAAGGTGGTTAATGTTAGACATTCTATTTGCAGTTCTCGTAGTGGGTAGGAATATCATTTAAAAAAGCAATCTACAATTTTGCAAGATAAAAATCACTGTTGAATTGGGTCCACCGCATTTTTGTTGTTCTTGGCCTTAACGATACTGAAAGATACTAAAATTTCGACCAGGGAATACATTTCTTTGTAATATAAGTTTTATTACTTCTTTAGTAATGCCAAAGGGACATGTTGTATCTGGCAACAACACATCTAAAAAATTAAATAAAGATAGATATTTTCATGCCTACAATGCTTTTTTGTTGATGATAAATGAATAAGAGGAATATTTATTTTACCTACGACAAAAGTAGCTACCCCCGGGAACCACAAAATAAAAAACCTCAGAAACTGAGTTAACCTACATATCCTTTATCAAATACTTAATCGAATGGGAGAAACGTTAAGGTATTGGTCCAATGTTGATAATAGAATAACTCGCCAAGGGCAAAAATGAAACCATGTGATTCCCTGCAACAATTATTAATTGCTATGAATAAGTTATCAATTATGACTTTTACATTATGTGATTGGATTTATGAATTATGGTTAAAATAGTGATGTTTTTCAATAATGTTGTTTAATGGTCATACCTCGTGAAGTAGATGTAACTATAGATAACACTAAAATACAGTGGCAGTGGCAGTGCAAAACAATTGATCTATTCTGATCTCATGACAGTTAAGACCAGAAACCCGGAAGTCATATATCAGAAAAAGGAAATGTCCTCGGTACATAAATAAGACACTGATAATATTTATTTGATGATGACCAACCTGTTGTCACGTTCAAAACGAGCAGCTATCATTCTCTTTGTCTTCCAAATAGAATTAGAAAAACATAACACTTGCACTTCATTTCTATTCCATTTGAGTTTATGTTTTTCGTCGAATATGATTCAAATGGGATTTGTGGCAGAGCTAATGCATTATGGATTAAAAATCAGTTGATTTTGCCAGGGGGTTCATTAATAGTTTAAGGCTTGAGTCTAATGAAACAAGCAAGCATAACATTAAACAAATTTCTTTGTATAACAGACATTTTGAGCTTTGATTTTGAATCCATAATTGACACGAATTATGAAAACAAAAATCAAAACCAAATGGTTATTTCTGCATGAGGAATGATAACAAAAATCTGATATTTATGAACTTTTATTCAGCTCTCACATTTTTTCATATAACTAAGGTTGATTATGGAAATGCACTTTGATCAATCCCTTAATGCCTTACCAGTTGAACACGCCTTGCAAGATAAGAACATTTAGATAATAGGCTCGTGTTTGATGGTACTAGCTTTTTGGCTGGTGTAACCCAAACACTCACGTTCTTAATTTATTATCCTCTTACATAAACATCTTTTTGCCAACATTTGCCAAGATATGAAACGTTAATATTCATAGATTATAACACCATAAGCACCAAAAGCACACTTTAGGCTAATAATGAATGAGATGTTACAACTTCACGCACGCATATACTACAGCCATTGATATTACTGATGAATCACTACATTAGGAGCACTTGCCCAATGACAGAAGTCTATTCTTTGCTTTGAGTGAGTGATGATGACTCCCGTACCGTACCAGTATTATTCAATGATTGAATGGTGGTGTTTGTATATTGATTAAACCTGATTGGCTAACAGACGTCAGTCGAGAATTGCCCTTCTTTTCTTGAAGGTTTTTGTCTTCATTTCCATATTGTAATTTGTATTTGCTGATGTTGAAGACTTTGATGTTCACAAGATCTGATTAACGGATGTTATTAAAAGATATTAAAGGAATGATTCAGTAATATTGATAACTAAAAACATCTTTCAGTTGTGTTGATTGCCAACCTTAACTATTTGGAAATAAAATTGTGTTTATTTGACTTATCATTCAAAAGAGAAGGATTAGGGAAGTGTTCATGTTTTTCTAACTTATCAACCACAAACCAATAAAACAAAGTGCAATATCAAGGCCATAGCCCGGACAGACGACCACTATTGACCACTTGCAGCTGAAAATACAATTTAGGACAAATTTGAAAAAAATAATAATCTCACATTTGACACATTTCGGATTTACAAGTTAAATACATGACATCAATTACAATAATAACTTCATTTTGCCATGTCAACAAAGATCTTTTCAATGCAAAGAAATTAATTGATCAAAAGAGTTTTGAGGTAATGCGATGAAGCAAAAACTAACAGGGCAAGCTAAAACTATCTAATATCTTACTAGCAACTTAGCGTGTGTCACACATATGTTGCGAGTCACACGCACACATTTCACGCATGATTGATTTCTCTCTTTCTACTGTCAGTGAAACACGCAATTTTGATCATGATGCTAGAGCTAAGAAAAGTTATAATCTGAAAGTTTTAAAAAATGTCCTTGAAACATAGCATGTAAAAAACTGTGTTTAAAGGAATAAGTTATAGGAACAATAACTTTTAAATGTGTATATCTTAATTTTAATTTTAGGGTGTAAACAAATGCTGGCTGAAGATGGCAAGAGCCAACCAGAATGTAGAATTGAGTACTTTGCCACCCTGCAGGCGGAGTTTAGAACAACATATTTGACGTTGCAACTATCAGGTTGCAACATGGAAACATGGAGATCAGGCTTTGCCAAATGTTCCTCCTCCCACAAAAGATCTATGGATGGAAAATGACTGATGGAGTTGTGGAGCCCTTGTGGAGCTGACTTTGCCCCAAGCTGTAATTAATGACCTCATCGATGATGTCCAAGACTCAGAGGAGGAAGATGAAGAAGATGGACAGTGCCTCTTGCAAAATGGCATGGATGATTCCATGGACTGCAGCTCAGATGATTCCGATTTTATAAATTTAATGCTGATACTGTGCTTAATAATAATAATAATGCTTTATTAACCCGAACGGGAATTTGGTTTACATCAGTCGCTGCTCAACACATTAAGAAGATGGATAAAGGACACATTAAAATATGAGTTATAAGCATATGAAACAAGAAACAAAACATTACTTATGATTATTAAGGGTCATAACTAGACATTGTAGACTATTAAAACTATCAAAGCAACTGATTCTGGTCCATTTTTATGTTCCGAAAACTTAACATACTGTATATGTCTCACTTAGTTGTTATGATGTTAACATTTCGAAACATTTCAATTGGCTGTCATCTGATATCGAATAGGCTTAGGAAGGCATATTATACACCAAAGTGAAGCATGCCCTTTCCTCTGATCACACAATGCTCGTACTTTTTTCATGATTTGATTCAAATATTTAAAATTTCTTTTCAAAATGGATAGAAAGAATATGTCAAGTGTGTTGATATGAATCATATCGTTTTATTTTACAATAGAATTGGGTTTTTTTTTTAAATTAATTTTTCATTATCACACTCATTAACTGTCTGAGGCCCTTTGTCACGTTTGTTGACATTGGTTGTAACATATAGTTTATTTGTCAGAATCAAATATGCAACCTTGTTTATGTTGTGGATAGTTCATTAAATCTTTGTTGTGAAGTCATTTATTGCCATTCCTGATAGCGAACATGCTGTAGATGACCAATCAAGCGATCAAACCCAATCAATATAAACTTGTCATGCACACCCGTCATCAAGTGCAAACAATCTATACAGATCAATCTTATTTCACACTCCCATGAGAGATTTAACATTCCATTGAAGATAGCTATAACACCTCTATCAATGTAGCACCAGTTAACACATTTAATCGTTTGCTCTATATGTGACCTTTTGAAAAAATTTTACTGAACGTTGTACCGTAGACGAAAGAAATTCCTAATGATATAACAACCAGATTTATAAGGTGGTCTATATTTTCTGGCCTTTCCCATTTTGTAACACATTCATTCATTTAGCAAATTAACCTTATAACCAAGAATTTCAATTGAGCTCATACTTCTTTTAACAAATAGAAAAAAACCGAATGCATAATGATACTTTGCGATTAAATACCCAGCATGGGTTGAGCATTTCTGCAAAGCTCAAATAATGCATTATACGTACTTCAATGAAGCTATTTACATAATATTTAAATAACTAACAGAAATTTATAAACATCTACATTCAGAATGGGTATTCTAACCCCTGTATTTCTCATTTGTTTATCTCATGACATTTTTAGTTGTGTTGATTTTAATCAGTATTTGTTATTGATTATAATTTGATTTATCATTTTCATCAAATCATTACAATATTCGGTTTATATGATTAATAAATCATCAAAAAGCTTTCCCTTGAATATATTTGTGTTGTATTACAAAAAAAATTGATAATCGTGTAATAGTCAGGTTACATAGTTTCTTTACAATGTAAATAAAAAACTGGTTTGTGCTCACATTTACATAGACAAATAATGCATGATTGTAACTATAAATAACATTTTTATGTACTTGCTGCAAAACACGTACAATTGATCTACGTCAACCCCTTAAAGGCTACTGATGATGAAAGATTATATAAGAAAGTCCCATCTCAGATAAGGAATCCAATACAAAGCAGAGACAGATAGTCTTTGGTGATCATTTCAGTCCAAACCATTAATATTAACCAGTCGTGTCTTAAAGGGGCAGTAGCCCGCTTTTTGATAATTTTATAATTTAAAATTTGCACTGATAATTGTACGTTAATGCTAAATGAATTATTTTGATAGTGAAAAAAATGTCATAACACCTGTGAAGAGCGATTAGTGGAGCTTGGCTTGAAACAATAATCAACAACTCCATCTTTGAAAATATAAGATCATTGGTTAGGTATCTCCTATTGGGATAACAGGAACATTACATAAACGTATTGATAAAACAATTACTTAAGAGCTGTTACTGTGACCTTATTAGAATATTACACCATCGGAATAGTTGCTTGAGGCAGATAATGGATGCCTTAAACAGAGTCATTCATCTACTACATTCATTGATTTAAATGATAATCTACTACACTAGAAGTACTTGGCAAATCCCAATGGTGAATTTCAAAATGATCAAGTTGTACTCACTGTTATCTCACAAGTTTGTTGAATGAACCCGAACTGCCATGTGCTCGACTGTCCTTATTACACATAGATTGACTTACATATTCACATAGATTGACTTACATCAATGGCGAAATCTTCTTTTATGTTTAAAACCTTCATAATATTTTGAATATGATTATACAATATGCTATAATTTTTTACGAGTTTGATCGTTTAGGAATTGAATATTTTATGCTCAATGGTTTTGATGGACCATTGACCAAAAGATACTCAGAATAAGTATAAGCAAACATGATCCACATGGTAATTACTTTGATCCAACTTTACCTCCGACCCTCAAATCATTAAAATTGTCTTGTCTGAAATATATAATTGAGTCGAAATTTTGTACATATTTTAGTTATATTGTTCTGTTCATGTAAATGTGTCATGTGGTTTATACCCTTTGTAGTCTTGAAATAAAGTTTAAATAACAAAGATATAGAAACATGGTCCACTGCACAAATGCTGTACTTGGAAATAGTAGAAGAATGTCCTAGACATAATTCATTAAGACCTATAAATGATTCGAAAACTACCTAAACAAATCGTTCATAAGCTGTTATATGAGTTTTCCCAAACAAAATTCTAATGTATTTATAAAATGTTAACAAGCTTCAAATGATTCTGAGTAACCGAACGTTTGTGCAAGACATACAACAGATTGTTTTGAAAACAGTGGTCACTAACATAGCATTAGTAAGCACATTAGATGGTAAACTTACACTATCTGAGATTCCAATGATCACTTGCTTGAATTGTTTTATTATTTGAACAAAATCTAAGGAACTTGAAAGGTGTATACCTAAATAATATGTTCGCATGTATTTCCTGGGAATGAAAACTCCTGTTTACAAAGCCAAAGGCCATAACGGTGGTGAAACTCCAGAGAATCACTCTACAAGATTTTACCTCAGCGTTTCTACTTTGAAGGTACTAGACTGTTGCTATTTTGAGCTTTTGTCCTCAAAATTGAATCATGTCACTTTTACAGTTATTTTCGTCGACGATTGAACGCTATTTCCTACTTTGCTGCTAACTAGTTCGATTGTGACCAGAGAAGTCCCCATCACAAAGTTTCTAGATATCTGCCACCACATTTAACTCAGGAATTCTCAATAACAAATTGCTCAAGGGAAATAACAAATAACTTCAAGAAATGTTATCTAATTTTATTTGTTTATGTTGGTCTTAACTGCATAATGAGTTAAAGATAAGAATGTTCATTATAACATGGATGTACAAAAAATTATATTGCAAACTTTACAATATGTACAGTGAACAATCGAACAACCATGTTTGATTCTGTTTGAAAGAGAATACATCATTTTTACTGTTTGTTAGAATTATTCTTCCATGATTATGCAATGCTGTGTTTAATTCAGAGAAAAGTATCTAACTGGAGCGTACTTTGCTGACAGTATTGTGGCAATTACCTTTCCTACCTTACACTTAAGTTACAAGTCAGTAACTATACTAGTAAGCGATTCAGAATCATAAAAAGTGTTTAAAATGTTAAATGTTAAACAATATGAATAATTTTGAGCATAAATGATTTAAATAGAGTTATATCCTAACCCTTGTAAGATGTTTGGAGTCAATATTGATATTGAACGAAGTGAAGAAATATTTTTTATAAGAATAGTTCCTCAATCAAAAGTCTCAAATCTACCGAAATGCAAAGCATTATATGCCTAAAAATCATAACAATATTTATGCATTTTAGATACCCCTTTAAACTCAGATACATTACAGAAATATGTTTTGGGTCATAGAGAAACTAGTATTTTTAACAGAAATGTAAAGATTGTTTTGGGTTTTAAAACAATAATTTTGTCATTTGGCGAATTGCCTGACACTTAATATGAGTTGGGTCAAATATGACATTAGTTTTATTTTCTATATTTGGATTTGCGTCAAAAACTTTTTTCCAAACAACGTCAGGTAGATCAAGCAAACAGTGTTTCAATTCTGAAAGGATCGCTGTCATTGTGGTTTGGCTTTTTCCTTTGTCTAATTATTTCAACATGGGTTATATAAGACCTCCAAACATATGTTTATATCATTTAATCATTTCTTACCAACATCGTACAAGGGTTAATCTCAATGGGTACATGACATAAATTCTAAGACAAAACACTACAGTTTCACTGCAATATTCGACTTAATATATCACTTGGAAATATATAAAATGTGGAATTAAAAAATCCTTGAATATGTATATCACACCATACTGTTAGACAAGATTTAACCAAATGGGAAAATACTTTACACATAGTGACTGAAGTTATTCCTTGTCAAAACTCTTCTATTTGTGACAGTTCCCACAGTTATACGGCCCTTAATCCTGGAAACTGCAACCAAAGTCTTGTAGTCATGACTTTATGATAATATAGCTGTAGAGAAGGGATTGCCAACTGCTGGGTGGAGCTATCCACAAAAAAGCTCAACATTGCTAGAGTGATCTGATTAACACAAACATCAAAGTTTTCCGCGATCGGTTTTTCTATAGGAAGATGAGTTTGACTCCAGGTTGTTGTTTGTGTCGGTTGAAGAGAAACTTATAGTACCTCTAAGTCGTGCTTCTATTTGCATATCTATCACAAATCTAATGTACAATTCGTCCATCACACCCGATGATGCTTACATTGTTGTCATATCAACACTCGTCTCGTTTGTCTGGTTTGAAGTCTTTGCGGATATGTACGTTTCTGAAAAGAGATAAATAACATGTACATGTAAATAATTACGTTCTTTGGTTCATAATTCTTAATCTGTAATCAACGAAAAAATTAATTTAATGTGTCCAATTTTCCAAAAACTATCGAAGGAATGATTTTCATGTACAAAGACTTTGCTGGTTCACTACATGCATATTTTCAATGTTTTTAACGGATATTTAGTAACATTGTTTCACAAAAAGATTGTAAAAGATGACCTTATAACTATACCAAAAGAATATTGAGGTGAAATAGAATCCCAAAGATCAAACTACAATCGTCCAACATGTATCCGTTTGTGCATGAATCATATTCACTAACAGAAAACGGGCATGTGAATATTGTGTCTTACACGCAAACATTTGCAGTTGTATTCATATATGATTGATTGTTCAGGAAGTTAAGCAATCCTATTATCCCTCTGTCTACAGCCAGCGAAACACGCACTTTTCAGCTTGGATCTTAATGCGAGAGCAATGTCTCTTTGTGGAAAGTGCAGAAAAGTTAAGTGGCAAAAGTATAAAGAGAACATTAATTTGTAAATCATGAATGTCACATGCTTAACTGCAAAATACTGTTAAAAAGATGAAACTATTGCTGCCCGATAAAATTGATTTCCAATGTCTTTAATGAACATATGTTTTGTATAGAATAAAATACATAAAATTCATCTGACCATGCTGCTGAAATTGATAAAGATTGTTTTGGCAACAGACAATTAAGTTGAAAATTGATGAAAGAGAAAAACCTAAGTGTATACGATGATCCCTGACGCATAATTATATAAGGTCATAACCAGACATGGCCAGATTATGTTTAAATAGCTGTAGGCTTCTTCGGGTGGCTTCTGAATAGATGACGTAACTAAGGATGAGTGTTTACTCTCACTCGTAGAACTTTCTTGCATTGTAGATGGGCGCGTTTCGTTTGGTCTTTGAGTGTAATACTATATAAATTCAGACTTTGAAATGTAAACGATATGCTCGCTTCTGATTGGATCTTACACGGTCATGTGATCGGTTAACATTTCAATGAACCCTAAATCGCAGGTTATACGAAATAACTTTCAGTAAATGAAGTTTATACGATGTCGTGCCGGAACTACATTTCTCGGGGATTCCCCTGATCTTACAGCCACATTCCAGCCTGACGCCAGTCTTGATGGTCATCACTTCGACTCAATTTATACAAATATTAACATCCGTGTTAATAATCTGTTTTTGATGTTTGAAGAATAAACATTAAGTTGTAAATAAATAAAGTTTTACATGTTCATCTCCGGTCACAGAATTGAGCATAGTGGGCAAAGTTAAACAATGTAATGTACATCATTTCAAAAGCATGAGTTGAGCTCCTTTCTGAATGACCCGACTTGCGACAACACAGTTTCAAGGCACCCCATTCCATGCACAACGTGGGTGCGCTCTCTGCCTTTATAGACAGTTTCGAGGCCCCCATGATCAAAACGATGTTGCCGTGTTTGAAAACATGTATTCGTCATTGTCAATGACAGTGTCTAACATCGGCGGGCCTGCAATTGGCATTATTTCTCGAGGGACTTTAACTTTATGTTTACATTCATTGTCAAACAAACAACCCAACTTTCCCAAACACGTCGAGCTTTTAGAGCTGATACTCTACACTCGATACAGGACAGTATCAGTACGCGAGTGCAAATTGTTAATTTTGGAATATTCAAATCAAACTTTACATCTTTTTAGTTTTTTTCCCAAAACATTTCATTGTTATTAACATGATACCCATCAAGGATTATTTGTGGAATAAAAAAGTGAATCTTTTCCTTTTTTGTTATGAACTATTTTTGCATGCGCTTGAATCCGGTAGAGACCCGCCTGGGTCTAACTGATATCTAGGTCAGTGCGACAAGCAGCTTAGAAGTTACTACAGAATCGCATTTCGAATGATATAAAAAACCGTGAACTTCTGGCTTTACATACAAGTGGGAATTTATAAGAAATGAATTTCACAATATAGTTGTCCACACGGTTATAACCTGTTTGAAACTCGTAATATAAACTTTTGCATAATTGGCTCGGCAAGCTCGCCAATTATACAAGTTTATATTACAAGTTTCAAACAGGTTATAACCGTGTGGACAACTATATTGTGAAATTCATTTCTTAAATAAGTTGTTCACTTCTTACGGTCTAATGTACTATCTTTATAGAAATGTTGCCCGAGCGAGGGCTGACATTTCTACAAAGATGATACATTAGAACGTATTACCCGAGGGAGAAGCATACAACGTATTTATCGCACCGTCATGTCATAAGAAACTTATGCTCAACATATCAAAGTTATTTTGACTTTCTATAACGATTGAGCCATCCCCGCTTGGCGACCTTGACCCTTAACGTAAACAAAATTGCGTCATCCAACCGGTATGTTTTTAATAGTGTTACGTATAACTACTACCCGAAACATGCTTAAAACTATTCGATTTTATTTCTATAGCATGTGGCTATGGCAGCGGGGTACATGAAATTTGTACACCATGAGAGGTGAGACTCGCGGGGTACATAAGATAAAACTATTCGATCGTCAGCCAACCAAAAACGAGTAGTTTACTGTAAGGTAAGATAATATCTGTTAAGCCTTATCAGAGCTTATCACCGTTAAAGAAGTAACTACACATTGATGACTGCATACATCATTGGAAGATAAAAATCCTTTAGGCCCACTTCTATAAGAGCATTGCAAGCATAGATATCGCAGTAATTCAATGACCATCTGGCGACACTCACCCGACAGGAAGATGATGCCGCCCGCCATGCCCACCAAGAGTATGGTGAAGATGAACCACAAGATGACCTTCTCAGACTCAAAGAGTCCGTGCTTGTTCTTCCCACTAAGAACCTCCTCGTACATGCTGATGCGACCGAACGGATGCCAGTCGTGCTTGTCCTGCTTGAAGTCCAGCATCTTGTCCACCACGTCAGACAGATGTTGGTCTCCATTAGGTACTTCCGCATTTCTGTCCGCGTTCTCGAATGCTGGGTTATCATAGCTTAGCGTCGTCGATGTCTGAAAATCATGAAAACATTGTTTCCTTGGATAAAGAAATTCCATTAAATGATTAAAATAAAATCTCACCACCATTTTGAAAAGAGGAGTTATTTTAAAGATTCACAATGAATTGCATTGTCAAAGAATTTGATTCAGCTCAAGCAGGTGTATCTGTGATGGCTGAATTATATCACAATCTGTTATTGATTGGGTAACTAAATCTGGTTGTTTTCATTGAACACTTACTGAATTGGTCTTGTTATAAAAATCGTGACAAACTTAGATTACATATAGATAACTGTTATTGCACTTAAACAAAAATAGAGCCATTGGCTCGGTAGCTCATCAGGCTTTATATTTAATTTTGCTTTAGGGTGTGGCCAATTTGTTTTTTCCTTACTAGGGGCCACGGGGCCACTAAAGCAATAAAGTGATTATCTATGAAACCTCTTTAGCCAAGGAGTATGTACACAAGATTTCAGATATCTATATATATTATTAATACGTTTTACGGGTTTGGCCCTTTCGGCCCTTATTAAGGCATAGAGGATCACCAAAGCCACAAATTATAATCCCCACTAGCCAAGGACTATGAACACAGGGTTTCAGGTTTCCGGGCCACGTGCCTCTTTAGTAGAAGAAGAAAATAGATTTTAAGGGCGTAGCCCCTGTGGCCCGTGTTAGGGACATAGCTATAGATGATTTTCCTCATTAGTCAAGGAGTATGTACACACAATTTAATCTTTCTTGGCCATTTGCCTCTTAAGACAAAAATGAAAATAGGTTTTGAGGGCTTGGCCCGTGTGGCCCTCATTAGGGGCAACATATGAACTAATTGTTATTTCAAACGACTAAACTCTTCCTAAAGAACACATATGTGGAGACCATATATGGGCAAATGTTTTATCTCTGCCATTATTTTGTTTCTTAAAAGAAACATGTATAAACATTAAGCAGAATGAAATGATTGTGGCACTAGAAAATAAATGATTTATTTTACTTCAGTATTATTTTTTCACATCATTTACACCAACACAATCATTTTACGATCAACGTTTAAATCCATATGTCGTAATCATTGTAATATGCTGTTTCATTGTTCACATTCAGGTTTGCAATATTGTTTGAAGTATTATAACGCCTGTCGTTAGAGGTAACATGCTGTGGATGAGCAATTAGGGGATCAAACACCATCAACATTATCATGAAATGAACACCCTTCATCGAGTGCAAACAATCTATATAAGATCAATCGTATTTCCCACCATCAATCGACTTCAAACACACCATTTACGAGAGTTTATCATGGATCAATTTCGTCAATACAAACACATGCAAACCTTTGCAATTGACTTTTAAATTGTAAAATTGTTGGGTTTTTTTGGATTGAAGAGAGTGAACAGTCATTATAAAACATTGACTTCAAATGGCCCATTTGTGTTGTCGGTATTTCAATGATAGATAGATCGACGATTCCCTAGACATTCAGTATTATGATAACAATCATAAATTCTATTAATAATTTGCTTGTTCAATAATAAGCTAATTGATATTTTTAGCATGTGTTTTTATGGTAAAAAGATGTCATAATCCTAATGTATGATATCAGTATCGAGGAACAGTGTTTATGATACATATGGACAAGTGATTGTTTAATTTGCAATGTGTTATTTAAGCAAGTCATTTATTGAATTCTAAATCAGTCAACACATTTATTTTTATTACATCGGTATTTGATTCCTTTCTATTCGCTTGGCTCATAACGAATTATTGATCAACCTGTAATCAATTTTCAGATAAGCGATATGACATTGAAAAAACGAAATCGTAGTTACCAATGAACACATATTGATTTATCATCACTTAACTTCTGTAAACAAAGACATAAAACACAAAGCCCTTGAAAGGTGTGAAAATCAGCGGTGGCCACCATTCTACGCCATTGTAACCCTGCTTGGTATTGTCAGTCGTAAGCGAATAACTGGACGCACTTATCATTAGCTGTAACAAACTATATCTATTATTTAGATAATCCGGTATGTTGCTGTAAAGCGTGTTAGTATTAACTGCCCAGTTCTTGTTTGAAGTCTCTTTTTAATCTTCGCCTGGGATTGTTGATTTAAACATATTTCATTTCATGAAAGCCCAAGCTTATATCAATGCCTCTCCCAAAGATAAACATAGTTTCAAAAACATACGCAAAAGGTCAATTACAAATTAGCAATTAACTACATATTTTCTCTTTATCATAAAGCCTCTTTTTAATCTTTGCCTGGACGTGTTACGAGCAGAAGAAGAGTAGAAACGTGACAAGAAGAGATTGTTATCCATTTATAGATAAGTTCGCTTATATATCGTAAGGATGAAAGAATTTCGTAAAAATAATGCAATGATCCGCTTCAATCAATCAAACATTTTTTCAAACTTACAAGAAACGGGTAGACAAAACAATTTCCATTTATCATTTAAATGATAACGAATGAAATGATATTGTTAGTATCTATATCGATACATTAATTACAAAAAGAAGTTAAAACAAACTTGGTTTGGCTTTCCAAGTTTTGGTTCGGCGCACACAGCAGGGTTGTTAAATTTTATTTCGACCTAGTAAGTTTCAGGTATTGGGCATTTTTGGATGTAAACGTCAGATGTTTGAATGGATATCTTGATTTTTTGTTTTTGAAACGAATAAAAGCTTAACACAAAAGGAGGATTCAGTGGTTTACCTTAGAAAGCAAAACACATTTCACAAGGAATATAAGCTTCTCAAAACAACTGTATATACATTCCATAAAGTATTAATAGGTCTATTCCAGACTACTGTACATGTTTCATCAAGTAGTGAAGACTACTAAACATGTTTAATCAATGATTATAGGGAGTACTGAAGACTAATACATCTTCCATTGGGGATTAAAGGATATACACTACGCTACTACATGTTCAATAAGGGATGATAGGATGTACTCTACGCCACTACTGGTCCATCAAGGATCATAGGATGTACTCTACGCCACTACTGGTCCATCAAGGATCATAGGATGTACTCTACGCCACTACTGGTCCATCAAGGATCATAGGATGTACTCTACGCCACTACTGGTCCATCAAGGATCATAGGATGTACTCTACGTACTACTGTTCCTAATAAGGGATGATAGGATGTACTCTACGCCACTACTGGTCCATCAAGGATCATAGGATGTACTCTACGCCACTACTGGTCCATCAAGGATCATAGGATGTACTAACGGATACTACACATACATGTTGCGCGTGCTATAGGGAGTTCTTTCGACTAGTACACATGTTCAATCAAGGATAAGAGGGTGTACTCTGGAGTACTACACATATTATATAGACTTTTCATTTGTTGTTGACACCGACACACGTACCACCATCCAAAACATGTTAACTGCACACGCTACTAAGGTAAACAGCACAATCAATTGTTACCACAGAAAGACTGCCCACATAGGCGGACATGTACATGTAATTATAATAATGTGCATAGTTATATTGCGCCTTTTCCACGTCCTAAGACATGCTCAAAGCGCTACATTATTACCCCGAAGGAGTGTACTTTCACAGCTGCTACTAAGCGCTGATCACGACCATGTAGGTCAGTACATCCAATTTTCAGGTACCCATTTTAACAGCTTGGTGGACTGAGTGCAATGTGAATGAAGTGCCTTGCCCAGGGACACAACACAGGATAAGACCCAAGTCACAAATGTTTGGTGTCTCCACCGGGATTCGAACCCGGGTCTCCGGCGTGAGAGGCCAGCATGCTAGCCACTACACCACTGTGCTCCACATGTACATACAAACACTGTAATGTCATCGTCTCATTCACAACGAATTCCAAACTACAGATAATATACCAGTTTGCACTCATAAATTGTTTCGAATTATTTCGATAGCAACAGTGTGCAAAAAATAAATTTGAACATAGGATTAATAAAAAGTATTTGTTAACGGTCCCCCTGGGCATTGTGGTCCATTGCACTTATATATAATTCATAACGACATACCTGTCACATTAAGCATTGAATTTCCGGGGTACCGTATAGCACTGAAACGCGTGTCATTATACACTGAATAGAAAATATGATTAAGAAAAACAATTATCTCATCAAACCTCATTCCCTCCCCACAGAGGCAGCTCAGTGAGATTAAGCTTTTGTTTCAATAAGCCAAGATCCCGGGTTTCCGGCAGATTGCCCTGGCGGCAAATAGTTGCAATTCAAAATATCTCCCTTATTATCTTTAACTGGGAGCTTTCTTAACTGTTGTATAGTGACATGGAAAATATCAGGTCTTTATGTTTATTTTTCATTAACAGTTTGAGGAGGAAATACATTTACTTGAAAAATAAGATATGGATTGGGTTTTTCATAGGATAGTAACTGTTTTATAATTGTGTAAATGTTTTATGATTTTTTTACTAATTAACCAATAAAATTAACAAAAAAGTGAAAACCGATCTTTTGTAAAAGTAAGAGTTATCTCCCCTGGATGTTAAATTTCATTGATAGCTTTACCGAAGCATACGGAAATGAGCGAGGCTTTAAGAAAGACCACTTTTGAAACGGCGTCGCTGATTGCACAAGTAACTTGGATTGCCTCCAATCAGATTTCGACATTTCTACCCCATGTATTTGGCTAACTAGAACAGAGGCTTGCTCGGGTATGACTGTGTTGAGAGACTGTTCAAAGCATGAATTTTCATGAATGTGGTACAACAACCGTCGATCGTGAGTTGTCTTCCGCTATCCTATTTTAGATCAATTTGAGACCAAATGTAATTCTATCGAAGTTTTTATGGTGATTACAATATTTCATTTAAAGGTACCTTTATCACCCAATGATCCTGAATACAAATATAAATGATAAATTCGTCTGAATAAAAGAGAAAGAAGCTTACAGTACATGTGTGCTTTCATTGTGTGACCGCATTTACATTTACACGAATCGTGCATTAAATGTAACAATAACTAACGCTCCAACGAATTTGCTTTAAAAATATTGATTTGCGTCGCTATCCTTAGGGCCACAGACTCGGCGAAACACAAACTTTGATGTGATTTGGCTTTTTACTAAACAAAGCAGACACATATGCTATTTCGTTGATGATCATTTTCCGGCCAATACATTTCCATTAGCCAGTCATGTGCTAAACGAGCGGCTATTATGTCGTTTGTGTTTCCCGAGGGCTAAAGTAAATCCATCCTCGAGGATTATTCTATTCTATAGGGGTCAATTATTTAATAAATACGATTGAGATGCAGTTTTCACAGAAATAGAAATAGTAATATGCATATGAAATGCAGTTTTCACAGAAATAGAAATAGTAATATGCATATGAAACCCAGTTGGCGTAGTCCCAGTGTTTGCGGCTCTGGCAAGTTATATAAGGTACATGTTTGGTGATAATCTCCAAATACGTCAAGGGCAATATCTACATCAGGTACATATATCAAGGATAATTACATTAAAGGGGCAGTAGCACGTTTTTTGAAAACAATTTATATTTCAAATTTTTAACTGATTATTTATGTCAATACTAGATGTATAACTTTGACAGTGTTAAAAATCTCATTACACAAACCAATCATCCATAGTCAGAGAACAGATAAAAAGATTCGTCCATTGGCGACCATTTTTAGTGAACACCTTTAATTCATTTTGTATAAGAAAAAAGAAATCTATGATCGAACTTTACATTATATATTTGATTTATTGATGCTCCATTTAGTTTAAATATATTGTCTTTCAATTGGAACCATTTATTTTGATTTTTCTGACATTACCTTATATTCCCTCTTAAAACGTGCTACTGCTCCTTTAATCTTATTGATGAAATTAAAACACACTTAGAAAGGTCCTGCAATTCACGCCGTTTATATTTACATGGTACGCAGGTCTTTGAAATATTAGAATGATTTGAAATATTGAAACGTCAAATTGAAACTGTCTACTTAACTAAGCAAAGAAAAGTCATAAACACTTAAATGTATCTCGTGTGAGTAAGTAACCATAGAAATACAGCAAACAATCTTTATCACAAACATTTCTGAAGTAAATACCAATTTTTCAACATCATCATGTTTATGATTGAAGAATGGGTGGAAGTCAACTCAGATCAAACCAAAATGCCTACATTAACTAAAATATAACTCCAATCTGTGTAATAGCGTCTAATGGAGATATATACTAGACACATAGCTAATGGACAATAGCCCCAACTGTCGCATGTCCAGATCAATGCTATAGCTTTCCTCTATAAGGGTAAATTGAATATTACACAAGCGTCACGATAACACCATTGGTTATATGAATTAAGGACTGTAATAATGACCTTATCAAATATTACACCATAAGCTCTTGAGGCAGATAATAGATGTAATGTCATAACTAGAGTCACTTCTATACTACGTTTATTCATTGCTTGAAACACACACACATCACCTTGCTATTGCCCGGGGTGTATTTCTCACTTCCATTTAGTTATAATCACTCAATGCATCAGGTACATCACATGCATTATTCCAGGAACTGGACTCTAAAGTATTGATTGACTTCCCTAATTACTAATGGATGGACAAACATACATCAATGGAGTATTTCATTATGTTGTCGTTGAAGGCGAGTTTATTTCTCGAACAAATAATGAATGTGTGAATTATAAATATTTGTTGGCAATGTATATTGCTATGCCCAATGTGTAAACAACATATGGATGAAATGGAGTACAACATAATGTTCAGCCTAAGAGTACAAGCAAATTGCCAATTGCACTAAAGACATTACTCTTGAATTAGAATATTGATTTAAGATAACATAGATCAGGATTTGAAACATGTCAAGACTTTTTTGTTTGCTCTTTAAGAAAACAGAATCAGAAATATAAATATTTTATACAAACACTGTGTTAATGTAAGATTTTAAATAAGACAACATCTTAGAAATCGTAGTATGAGTTTCATGTGAAACATTTGCTAAATGTGTAACTGTTAAATGGTGGGATCCCTCTCAGTTCCTAGTCTATTTCAGTTGTCATAGTGAAAGCTTGGCACGAAGAATCAAAGTTTTTTTAAGAACTTCTATATATCAGTATCATCACTTCCTTTTCAGACATGTATTTATCTAACTCGTCTTCCACATAATGACAGTAGACGAGACAATGATAAGACTGTTGTAACACATAAGTAACAGCTGATGATCATCTAGATGTGATGAACTGACTACTCTGGAGCTCTCTGTGGACGTGCTACTGAAGTAGAATTGATATCATCAACAGTTAATAGTTTGAATGAGATGCATTTGCCTTTCAAAGAGTGACACATCTATATGATTTAGAATACCTCCAACTAATTGTACGTATGGCATATTATGTGATGAATGTGTCATCGACATTGTTCATAAATTTATAATATTAATTATTTAGAACTCTGATATCATGACATAGTTTGAAGATTTTGCTTTAGCTATTAATCAATTGTCCTCAAAATGTTAACAGAAGAACGTTGGATATTCAGTATAAGTACTAGTCAAATTATGTAAAGCTACTTAAATCATCCAAAAGGTGAATACAAATGTTTCCACTGCCTTCAACAAAATTACAATAATTATTAAAAAGATCTGAAAATAAGATCTGAACAAACATTTGGTTATGCATTTATTCTCAATCGCAAAACCTGTAGATAAGTTTTCGGAAACTTTGGATTTACAATTGATATTTCATCAATGAATTTCAAAATAATCTAGACCTACATTAAAAAAGTAAACGGTAAAGTTAACAACTTTGGATGACACATTTCCATATCAGACAAATATCATTGATATCAATAACATATAATTCAATAATCTTAGCGACCAACAATATTCCATAACACAACAAATAACACAACATAACTGTCTCCTACTGGTCTCACCCTATACGTTATCACAGTATATCTATCAATATAAACTATGAACACAAACCTTCAATCCATGAACCTTCTTTCTGGGTGGTTTCCTGGGTTGTTGTGAGATTATAGGTACAACATCCGTGGGACTTGTGGGGCTTGTGGGGGATACGGCTACTTCCACGGCACCCACCTCCACATCCCGGGTCTTTATCACAGCCTCGGCTTTTACTTTAAGGATACTCTTTATCTTAGATCCATTCACTTTTTGAACATCCGCATCCTCTGGCACAGACGCTGTCTCCCCCTTCTCGTTAGTCTGCTGTTGGTCCAAGTCCGGTACTGTTTCCATTACTGAGAGTGTTGTAGGGACGTGCTTGCTCACAGGTGTGGTCTTCTATACCTGTCATCCTTCAGCTCGTCAACACCACCAACAGTCCAAGACGGGAAAATCGTTCCTTTGGAATATGCATATAAGTCAGAAATCATTACAAGAGGACACACCCAACTCTGGAATCCATTTAGGGAGCTTTCCTGATCGACATGGCGATCTCTGTACACTTGTCCCACATGCAATCAGTCGTCCCGCGCCCGCTCGAGTGAAGATCAATGTATGCTCTCTCTGCCTCTTGCTATCCAACTACTCTCATGGCTCATCAGCTGATCACTGATAGCCTTGCTCAGCGGCACGCGGCTTGTGGAGAGTTAAGGCTCCGCCCGCTCTCGACTACATCATTATGTGTAGGGAGTTGCAACACGTGTGTTTAAGTGAGATATTAAATGGTCTGAATGTAAAATGGCTTTGTAGAATAAAGTGCTATGTACAACCATACACATGCGACATAGATGTTTGTATTTAATCACGATGTTTATTTCAAGGAATTTAGAAAACTAAGTTTATAAAATGATCTACAAGTAAATGATGAAGATGACGAGTAGAGTTGAGGTATAAGATTGGTTATTTGCATGCGTGTTAACATATATCTTATAATTCAACACTCTCATATTGGTTAAGGTCATACATTTGTGTATTTACCATCGTTATTAATGGTGTTGAATTCATCGTGATTCAATTAATAGCCCACAGGAAGAGTAGGCTTAGTTATATAGGGGACATAGAAGTATACCTGAATTTTCGGCTTCCGCTCATTTATCACGTTGTTAATGTTGTTTGATATAATTTTAAAGCAAATAGTGACCCTAAACGTCAATTACTGTCAATGGACTAAGGGTGAGCTAACACAGACACTGAACATAGTCAGAAATAGGGCCGTTTTTGGGTCAAAATTGCAGAAATATTGGTACCCTGGAATCAAAACGGGTAAAACGGACATCTGCACCACATAGGTAAAAGCCATGCCATTTTATTTTTGAGTCAAATACATGTAGTTTTCAATTTATGCTCCGGAAACGATTTCTGACGCATGGACGAACGGACATACCCTTTATACGCTATATACCCAGCCTACGTATATAAATCCCGGAATGCACATCTAGCTACATGTATAAATAGACATGCTGGCTATTCACATACCAAGCTTCAATGAGGTATGTACAATAATGTTGAAATGATTACGGATAGTGAGGGTATTGGCAATATCCCACAGTATTACATACTGATGGATTAACATCGTGCCTTAATAGACACCTCTGAACATAGTGAAAAGACTCTGCTCTCTGCTCTCATGAACATGATACATACTTTAGTCTTTTCTGGTTCTCTGGGAATATTCCAATCAGATAATCCAATCAAGAGTCCAGTCCTAATCAGCAGCAACTAATGAACATAGTCTGAGTACTATCGATCCTGTCTGGTTAATTAATTGAACTATAGGCTTTATATCACAGTTACATTTCTACTACAGCTGTGTCTGACCCTGTGCTCACTAACATTCCACTCGTACGACACTATGTATATCTCCGACTTTCACCCTTTGTCCCTGTCTCTCACTTTCCTTCTTTTTATGTCCCTGTCTCCCACTTTAACGTCCTTATTTCCAGGTAATAATTAAGCAAAGACAAACGCTACAGATGCGCACAGATATGAAAACAACCAGTTTTCCATTTACACGTTGGATTATTTAAGGGAAAATGGTTATATTATATTTTTGCGCAACGATAAGCGGGGCCTGTAGATTTACTTTACGTTCTTGTGACATTTTGGTTTTGTTCCTTTGACCTTATTATTTTCTTAAAATCATAGTTTTTACAAAATGGTTTACGATCCTGTTTGCAGCATTTAATTCAAACGACACAAATGTGTCGTAAAAATGTACAGATAATGTATATCGCCCGCTTTATATATATATATATGAAAATGCGTATAGGTGTGTTTAAGAAATACTTTTATAGAATTAAATCTCATAAAAAAAAGTTCACCATTTGTCCTATGTTACGAGAGTAAAGGTATTCCAAAGCTGCACATATTCCTAAATTAGTCGTTTTAACAATCACCTTTTCCATTTGTGTGCACAATCGATATTTCATTATTTTTTTCTCATTAACTTCGATCGTCTCATCTATTTCACAACGGATTGTGTATCAAATAAAAAAAGTGTTATCTTTCATCGATAGAAAGCTAACGTACGTGCAAATATCCTCATAATTATGCTATAGAAATGGCAAATTCGAGGGCAAAACATTGCGTAGTACTAGTAACTTTAAATCCATCAATTATCCAATCAATTATCAAGATTCTCTGCGTCTTAATCAGCAGAAGGTTGGTATTATCATTCTGATAGTGCATACTTTTGTTTTTGGTTACCATTCGACTGAACGTGGATATAGGTAAACATCATTTATTGTCTAACATGAAACTGTCAGGGGGTAAATTTATTCTTAGAATGTCCTGAAATGTCTGCAGTCTTCTTATCCATTTCATCCGACTCGTTTTGGCGATGATCCAACCTTGGCACCTGAAAGAAATAAAGAATTTAGTTCGCTATATCCGCAATATAATATTATATACATAATCTATCGTTTTCAAGCTTATCCTACCATTTCAAGCATAATTGTATATCCTGGAATAGGCTATAAGGATCTTTACCGAAAGAAGACTTCTAGAAGGCTACTTAAAACTTTCCCCACTTTAAGATGTGTTTTTACTATTATATTTCTAGATTCAGATCATGTATTCTTTGAAAAAGAGGTTTACATTTAGCCTTTAATCTTTTGGTCATCATCTATCCTCCTTAACGTGTGTAATCGTGCTGACTAAGGAGCACAGCCACGTTATAGATATAATTATGTAGGTTTGGGTCTACGAAAGGTCCTTCTTATTTCGCTTTGCAAGATTAAAGCCAGAAACATGAACCTACCGACATGAATAGCAACCATAGGATCCTTAGCGCTTCCGCTTATATGGATAGAAGCATGGCCGTTTCCTCCAACATGAACTGTACTTCCGGTGCACTTGCCGTTCTGAAGATTACCGGATATGACGTCACAGTACGCTCCCTGTGGCAGGCCCGTGTTCAAACTTTTGTTTAGGTCATAACTTTCAAGGTTGAAGGCGATGAAGGCTTTGTTTCCTCTGGAGAATGCGATCTGGTAATCAGATCCAGACCACCAATTGGAGACTCCAGAATATCCGGCGATGTTCCTGAAGGCCACCATGTTGTACATCTGACGCCATCGGTGCTCGCAGGTCCAGCCGTTACCGCACGTCATGTCACTGTAGATAAGTGAGGCAGAGAGGGCAACAGTATTATTTCATCATTTTGGAATTAGGGGCATGCATTCATTCTTCAATTAATGGGTATGCCGTCATAGAAAGAATCGCCATAAATTCCACATTTTGAAACTCAATATGGTCATTCTTTATTGAATAATTATTATTAACAGGCCATATATAGAGAAATTGTGTTAAATTCATATTTTTTAATTCAAAGAGGCATACATCCTTGAATAAATGTCGATCTGGTAATGAAGATATCCTGTTTTAAGATGGCGGTAAATATTTCCAGAAAGTCATAAAGGCAGGGGCTAAGCTTACGGTAAATTGCATTTGTAATTCATTTGACCGCTGACAACGAATAGCACGTAATTTCGCGAGTCTTTGTATTCAGGGAGTAATTTGAAGTTCCACCATTAATGGTTCCCATAACATCAAACGAACCATATTCCACAGAGGCTAAACTGAATGAATTCAAAGAAGAACATTTGAGAGAATGATTACTACCAATAATGGGTCACCGAATCTTTTAACTAGCTGTGAATGCAGGGCAACAGAGACGCTTTCTGAATCGATAGTTTGATTCCACATGGACATTTGATAGGTCGTTGACTTACTTGGTTAACGTCAACGTTAAAATTGTAATTAGCAATTGATGTTTAATGTATACTAGGAATGGCAAAATAGGGTTTCAGATTTTTGTTTGTCCCAACGCTTTTTCATCATTACCCAACGTTTGTTTATCCACAAATACCATGTGTAGTATGAATTGATTGTGGTTCTCTCTGTAATTATACAAGGAATACTGAAATGTGGATGGCATGAAGACTAGCTGTCTCTCAACTTCAGTCCCCGGTTAATCAATAAGATCACTTAGGAATGGATTTTGAAGTAACAACCTATACTAATTGAAGGACAAACAGTTTGTCATAACAAACAAAACAGTCACGATAATAAAATTATAAGTTTAAGTAAAAGCAAAGAATGTTAGAATACAGACAGAAACTAGACACAGTTTGGCTAAGATCTAAGATTTCGGCTTGACTTTTGTTTTTGGATTTTCTTGCAAGCACCCTGGAGCAGCGTGATTATAGCAGCTGTAGGTTAGACACAGAACTAGGAATTCTATTCTTGCTCTTCCTTGAACGATTGCTACTGATGTGCCCAATTGATATAGCCTTGTTATACGACACAATGCAATAAGTACTACTGTAAATATTATACACAATACAATATAACAATAAGCAGAAATATTTAACATTGGTCATCAAAATACGAACTCAGATGATGGCCTCATCCTACTTCCATGTACTGTGTCAAAACTATTTGTCTCTGCAATCTTAAGGGTGTCATAATATTTCCTATATTAAAACAAGAAAATATGTTACTTGATTCAAAAGATACATTTTTTTACTCTCTGTATTAGCAAAATGTGAAATAGGATAATACAATTATCTAAGAAATGTCAAAGGCTTTTTCAACTAACACGTGTAAAGACTTTCCCTCACATGTAAATGAATCAAACACGAGATTGTCTTTGAATTTGACAGTGTTATAAGGAGTGGGCAGTGCGACAGTTTAACAGTGTGGGATGATAAAAACAACACTGTGATATGGACATATTGAGATTGAAACAGTGCCACGAACATTAACAGAAGGACACTTAATGATCAATATTGTAAATGGACACTATGACGCAGTTGGACAGACCGGATGTTATACTCGTGTGACCTCACCTGTGGACGGACACCGACATGGTGCTCATATCCCCGTTATGTGGAGGGCCCTGGTCTGTGTTAGCCCTGTTGAAGTTGTAGGAGCTCATCACCCTGGGGAAGCCGTAGGGATGAGCCAGCATGAAGGCGGTGGCAGCTTTGTATGGGCGTGGCTCGAAGTGGGTCAGCACTCCCCCACCCCCTCCGTGACCTCGCTGGTTGTCATGGTTATCGATAAAGACAACCGAGTCGTCTGACTTCATCATCCCCCAGGCCGAGCCCCAATTGCTGAGGTACTTCAAAGCGTTCTGCTTCCTGTTTAGGATAAGACAAGTTTTCACGTCGATTACAAAACGTTTTCAGGGGTCTATTTTTAATCGTTGGGTACATTTTGACCGTTACATGACTACATGAGAAAAACGAATGTGCAGTTGTGCATGTACGCTTCTTGTTACACAAATAATGTTTCACACCGTGAGTATATACAGACAACGTTTTTCTTGTTGTATTGATATCAAGATATATGTGTCCGTCCGCTCATGTCTACGTATGCCCGAATGTATGTGTCTAGGTATTATTGAAGTTCCTACCTAAAAAGCTGAGCGATTTTAGCCCCGAAGATGAAGTTTGTGACGCGGCCTGTGGAGAGATACTGACTGCCCTTGATTGGCTCGTTACCACCCATGTCTATCACTTCCTGGAAGATAAACGCTTTCTTCCCTCCTCCGAAGTGGTCAGATCTGAGGTTCTTCAGGCGTCCGAAGACAGCAGTCAGGTCACCTGGCATAAGGAAAATGCTTATTTAACAGAATAACTTTGCTTTTCTGAATATGAGTGATTGAGGTATTGCTATCGCCGCTTGGGCAATATTTCAGGCATCAGCTGCGTTTTCTGAATGTGAATTTGAAGAATGCATTCTATTATATTAACACTCATGTTATTGTTGCCTGGTATCAGCTCTTGTTATCGTTAAACGTCAAGGTATATATCTATTATGTTCTTTTGGACGAACATTTTATTAGGTCAAGTCCATCTCTTACATACATACTACCTATGAACATGTGACCAATTCCATTACTTTAAACATTAACATTACTTAACTTAGAATACCCTCTTATTACCTTCAGGTTCCTGTCATGCATGTTTTCAAAGACAGAGAGTAAGTATTTTACAGTGCTAACAAAACATACTACATGCATGTTTTGCTGCAAGTAGAAATATTGACATTTCCAGGTTTCAAACGCTACGACTTAAAGAAAGAACATAAATTTCGAAAACAGTATACATTTCCGAGCGCTCTTCCTTGAGAAACGTTCATATCCAATTAATTCTATATTCAGAACAGCGTGAAAAAAATTGGTTTTTATTTCAGAGGACTACTGCATACCCGGCCACATATGTTTAGCAGCATCCACCCTGAAGCCTGCCACCCCGAGGTCGATGAGGTGGTTGAGGTACCCGGCGATCTCACCCCGCACATAATCTGCGCTCAGCTTGAGGTCCAGGAGACCCACCAGGCGACAGTTCCTTACCTACATGGCGGAGAGACAGCAGTTGTGAGGTCTTTAGAATATGACGAACTGGCTTTTTGTTGGCCTTATGAGGTGACAATACTGTCTATGGTTATACTGTCTATGGTTACTAATGAATCAGAAGTTGCTAACCTAATTAATTTCATGATTAAGGAAAACTATAATGATATTGCTAACTTTAATTTGTGTACTGGTATCATGGTATCTTAAAGTTGTTATCTTGTTATCCCGGTATATCTTAACTCTTCAACTCATTCCAAGAGACTTGCCTTTGGAAGGTTGAAGACAGCCTTGTCTCTGACTTGGCTTTGAAAAACAAGATGATAGGACCTATGTTTTGTAAATGCAAGCAGGTTTTCTCAAAGCAGCTTGTTATTAAATTACTTTTGAAAGACTAGTAAAATCAATCGAGACCGAAGTTTAATCGCTAAGGACTATCAATATAAAGGGCGGATTGTTTGAGTACCTAAACATGCCGTGTTGATAAAGTAATTCCGTAAGAACAACTATGAGTGACCTGAGTTCAGCGTCTCACCTCGTCCGGGTTGTTGTAGTTGTGTATGCTCATGTCGCCGGAGTGGCAGTTGTGACCGTCGTTGAAGTCATTTGGGCCGAAGGGAACACCGGGGAATTTGAGAGAATTGGCATCATATGAAGATCCCCCTGTTCCGTGTCCAGTTCCTCCCGATCCTGTCATATGGTTGATGACAACATCGGCGTAAATCCTGTACAAGCATGGGAGCAGATAGATATTGCAATCTCATTATAATATGGCTCTCTATGTAAAATGATTCTCTATTGATAAAACATGGCAGTTCATATCGCTCTTTCTGAGGGACATTGTCATTTGTTAACCTATTCCACTATCACAGACTTCAGTTTATTCAATTCTTCTCGATTGTGATGCAGTTAAAATAGTCATTAATAGCGTAAATGTCATCACTTGTTCGATGTTCAGAAAGATGGTGTACGCAAGAAATCTTGCAATTCCAGGGTCGACAAGGTGGCTTATTTTCGTTGATATACAGTGACGTCTTGACAGTTGAAGACATTTATCTACGTTGATCTCATTGATTAGTCATAATATTGACCATCTACGTCGTTTTAAGACAAAACGTGTCGCATTAGCATTGATTAAACCTAACGAGCGTACGACTAACTCTGACCTTATATTATCAACCACTATCAAATAAATAGTCACGTATGAATTGATGAATAAGACACTATTCAGGTTGGTCATGACATGTGCTGACTGCAGTTATACCATGAAATCTATATCTGAATTGATACATCATGACAATAATCAAATTCTAATGAGATTACATGACACGAACTGTATTAAACAATGATCAGCATCGCTAGTTTTTAGAAAGCTGGTCATTCAGGCTGTTCCAGTATATAATTAGACATTAACCCGTTCACTTTCACAAACTATTGACTGATAAAGTGCATTCAGAGAGTCAGTTCGTGTTCCAAATCGGATCAGGTTTAACAGCTCAATCTGCAGAGCCAATGTGTGGGTAGAAGCTTCAGACCGTGTCCCAGTATTGACATTAAATGATTAAAAAGATATACTGTTCCCGGACACGAAAGTAAATACGAGAGCTTAGATATGATGAGTTTCGCCTAGCAAATATCTGGACAGAACAGATGGGATGATTAGATGGGTCGGCGTTCGTGAAAATCAAACTTGAATACAAGAAGTAGAACTCATATCTGTAAGGACGACATCATAGTGCTGCTCATCGATAGTGTGAAATCTTTGGTGATTTTGACACATCATCTGATAATATATACCTATATTTAATGTTTAGTATAAGGATTTATGAATTTCTATAAGATATACGCAATGTCGGGATGGCTATCGTGCTTTAATTACCTCCTGTTGTCGGAATTTAGACTTTGATACAGACTTTACCAAGAGTATTTTGACCATTTCCAGACACAAAGGGAATATATTTGGCCGACTCATAGATGGATTATGGAATATTTGTACATATTCTTTGAGTCTGGCTTGTGATGTGTGGATAGAATAGAATCTTGAGTCGCTGTCAAATGCTACAATGGTTACATTGTCCGTTATGATTACTTATATTGAAGAGCATTTTAAGTTTGAATCGAGAGAAATGCAAGGATACTATTACTTGCTGGATATTTCAATGCGATAAAATGGAATGGTTCCGATTATGTTATCACACTTGAGTGTATGCCATATGACTTGCAAAGCGCAAATGTAGACCCCAATCTCACTTCTAATGACACAGTTTGGTTTGTGAGGTTTGACTACCACGTTCTTTATCTTATGCATTTGATAACTATCGTTCTTCCTGTCATACCATAGTGTTTATAACTATGTTTTTACCATCGACCGAATTACAGATCTGATATTAGCAAGAGCTGACCAAAAAGAATTAATGAACCTTTAATATCAAAGAGTTATTTCAATCAAGTGTTAACGTGACAAAAGACTTATCAATGATACAACATATAAATATTTGAAGGGAATTTCAGATTTTGAAAAATAAGATGAAGCAGCCATATATCAGATAAATAAATGAAACTGCATTTCTCTGAATTCCAATGTTTAGTCAAGGTACGATTGGTTAGAGCACCCCTCCCAAAAAAGTTCCAAATATTACAAATGTTAAGAGTTATTTCCGATTAATGATAATAGTATACTTAAAGGTGTAAGTCAGAGAACCTTTATTCAGTGAACATTTACACAGACATTTACGCACATCCCGTATCCTCCCCTGGTTCGTGACGTGATTGTAGCAGATTGTCGCCAAAGAGGCAGATTTTATTGACGGATATTCTTATGCGATGGGATCGGTATTAACAAAATCACCGTCCTCTAAAGTGAATCAAATGACTTTCACGAAACTCTTGCAATTTAGACCATATACCTCGCTTATTCACGAGTAATAATATAAAATTTATTGTAGTTTAAGTTTTAAATTTTCGTTCAAGTCAATTCCTCGTGTAGTTATAAAATCATGAAATGGAATGTTACCTGACTCCAGCGTTGTGACACTTGTTGATCATGTCCTTGAAGTCCTGCTCCGAGCCGCTGCGTGTCTGGATCTTGTAGCTGACGGGCTGGTAGCGTTCCCACCAGGGCCGGTTGGGGCTCGTCACTACTCGGTTCTCATTCGGGGGAGAGATCTGTACATTAGAGGTGATACAGAGATGGAAATCAGTGGAACCACACAGTATTTCGCACTTAAAACACTTATTTTCTATACAATCTCCTGGTTCAGATGACCAAGACAGGTTGGAGCTCTTAACTACTCGCTTCTCATACGGGGGAGAGATCTGTACAAAGAAGATCAGTGATGCCAAAAAGGGGAAAATATCTGTCAACATGATGGCTTCAGAGATATGTTATGTTCTTTTCTAACAAAAGCTTTTCAAATGCCTTACATAAACCTTCTTCCGCCCAGAGTTATGTCAAAGGGGGTTAACAAATACTGACTTACCATGTTACCGATGACACCCACCTCTTCGGATAATACCCATAACACCTGTTTTCTGTTATATACCTGTTGTCACTTGCTACACTTAGAGATTTTAATCTTTTACGTTTGACAACAAGAAGTGATTCGATACTGATTCCAAATGCTAACCTTGTTAAATGATTGAAGTCGATGGTTTTCATACATATATTTATCTGTGATTTACCTTTCACTAAATAAAATCTTATATTTATTGGTTCTTTATCAATACCCTTAACATATTAATTATCAAGTACCTATTGCTATCCTTTGTTCAAATATTTATCAAACGACAAAGATTGATAATTAATGATTGTTGTGTCATATCAGGCCTCTTTAATCAAATATTTAATTAAACATGAAAACTTTGCCAGGATGGTACTTTCTGATACAGATTTAGGCATTTTTGTTAGTTTAATCTACTTATTAGTAAAATCCAGATTCTAAAGCAATAATTGGGGAAAGAAAGTCGGTAAATGCTAAATCCCTCTACATGTAGGATTAAAGGGGCAGTAGCACGTTTTTAGGGGGAATATAAGGTGATGTCAGGAAAATGAAAATAAATAGTTCCAATTGAAAGACAATGTATTCAAACTAAATGAAGCAGTAATAATTCAAATATATAACGTAAAGTTCAGCCATGAGATTAATTTTTCTTACAAAAATGAATTAAAGGTGTTCACACAAAAATGGCCGCCAATGGATTTTATGTGAAGCCTCATACTTTGTCCTCTGACTATGGGTGATTGGTTTGTGTAATGAGATTGTTGACACTGTCAATGTGATACATTTAGCATTTACATACAATTATAAGTGAAATATTTAAAATGTAAAATTATCAAAAAACGTGCTACTGCCCCTTTAAGGATGTTATAACCTAAGTAAGCATTTTCAAGCGGTTAAATTCTTTATTCTAACAGTTGCTTTAAAAAAACATAAGTTGTCAATAATGTAAATTCAAATTATTTTGTCACATCGTTAAATTTTCACGTCAAATAAAACATTATTCGCATGAAGTACACAAATTTGAATGTAAAGTCAACCTGTAAATATGTATTTTACTTCAAATGTACACGTTTGATTCAAATTTCTTAAAAATATAATAGCTTTTCCTAAGAATTAGATGATATAGAATCCAAATGCAGAAACGTCTCAATATAAAATCCCTAAAATTCAGATTGCTATTTTCTTCTCAAGCTTTAGAATAATGCATAGAAACTGGAAATTACCGTGCAACATATAAAGACAATCAATATTGTTCGACAGAATATGCACATGAAAATAAAATTTGCTATTAAGTTTTACAAACCTTTCTCACAACTTATGGCAGATGTGCATTTTACAAACTATCATTATTTCCATGTTACCAACTACAAATGTATGTAGTTAATCACCAAGATGCTCAAATTATATGATATTATCTTAAATCTCATGAGTCTGTCAAACCAATTGAAGGATGCAATGGAAATTCAGATAATAGACACTATTTTGTGAATTTACATATTCCAAGGGTTTTCTAAGATGTCAGTTTATCGAGAAGAGAAGGCTTCAGTTCACTAGTTTGGTATAAAGCTTTTCCTTTAGTGCGGACAGTTTATCATTATTTTATTGAATATATTGGAATTCCTAATGTTTGATAACTGATATTTCCGATAAGTCCGTATTCTAAACAACAAATTTAAACTTCCGCGTTGCCCAGATTCCCAATTGCCCAGGTTCCGCATTGCCCAGATACTTTAGGGTCAAGATTACACATTGCCCATATTCCGCATTGCCCTGTATTCACATTGCCCATATCCCGCATTGCCCAGATACCTTAGGGTCAAGATTTCACATTGCCCATATGACATATTCCACATTGCCGTGAATTCACGTTGCCCATATCCCGCATTGACCATATCCCGCATTGACCATATCCCGCATTGCCCAGATTCCGCATTGCCGGGAATCCGCATTGCCCAGATTACGCATTGTCCAGGTACCGCATTGCCCAGATTCAGCACTCGTCCATGAAGAGGATGCAGGTTAACGAGATACCTGTGTGACAGTTATACCTAGCAAAGCAGGTGGGAGCGTCGCCAGGTAACACATCCTGCTATTGATCACGCCCCTGATGGCAGTTTGCACCTGGCATTCTCCCGTATAAACAATGCATCATATATTTTACTTTCGGATTATGGTTTGTTGAATGTAAACAGTTCTGCGGGATACTCATAGATGTAATTACCTTATAAAGATTTTCTGCAATCCTTTTGTTTTTTTGCCTTTACATTGCGAGTTGTATTGCTTTGGTTGCATTGAGGTAGTTCAATGTGAATTAGGAGAAAACCTACTGTGTTTTTTAATTTTCGTGGTCTAACGTAGATTCGATACCTGTTGATGTCATTCGGAGCCGAACGCGAATGTTTTGTACGTAACATTGTATATCATTGTCAATATATGGTCAGTTATATTACTCTGTTTTCAGAGCAATTATATTTGATGATGTTGCAACAGATGCACCGTAAATAGTAGGTGACAAATCATGAATACGAACTCATATCCACTAAGGATGTAATTTGTGATTTCTAAAATCACAAGCCGTGAGTACCTGGTTTTCGGTTAACGTATAAAATGAATGATAATATGATATATAATGATAAAGCACATTATCTTTTGAATCATTTCAAACCCAATTTATTCAAAGTCAAAATCCACTAACACTTAAGGTTGAAAGCGAGACTGTTTAAACACAGGGGATAGTATTGGAACCGCGTCTCGTTGAAAATAATTGCATAACCCTGGATTATATCTGCGTAAAAGATAAATGCTTTTATACAGCCTGGGGCATGTATAGATTTATTGATCACAAGTAGTTAATGATAAAGTTTGTCATTTATTTTGTTCATAGTCTGTGCAAGAGTTGTTATTGAGGTTCCCAGTTGATTTAACGATGGTGCAAGAGTTGTTATTGAGGGTTCCATTTGGTTGAAAGTTGGTGCAACATTTAAATTGAGGATTCTATTTGGTTCAAAGTTTGTGTACGAGTTGTTATTCGGGATTCCATTTCGTTCATAGTTGTTCAAAGAGTTTGATACAGGATTCCATTTGGTTCAAAATTATTAAAAGTTTTTAAGAGGATTCAATTTTGTTCTTAGTTGGTGCTAGAGTTGTTATAGGGGGTTCCATTTGGTTCAAAATTGGTGCAAGGTTCAATTTCGATCATTGATTGTGCGAGTGTTGTTTTCAAGGATGCAATTTTGGATCAATGAATTTCAGGAGTTGTTATTTAGGTTAAAAAGGGTTAAATATGGTTCAAGGTATTTACAGGCTTGATATATAAGGTTAAACTTTGTTATGATTTCAGGATGGTTTTAATGATGTTTTAGAATTATTAAAAGTGATTTGGGAACACAATAACAGTTGAAATATGCACAAGAATCAGACAAGCCCCAAACTCTCAGATAGGAACGCAATAGCCTCTAAACACATAAGAAAAAAACATGTCTAATTTCACATAAAGCTGGATAAACTTTGGGGGATTCTCTTTCCGAATTGGGAAACAACTTCTGGAATGTGTTTGTATTTTGTAATGTGTACTGTAGCAGTACAATAATGTAACTTTTTAGAAAGGATCGATATAATTGCTTAATTAGTTTAACAATTCTACATAAACTGCCATACAAAAGAAACCGTTAAAAATAAAACGATAGAAGTTAAAAACTACTTGTTACGAGTCAAGCATTTCAAACGACAAAAAATAGAAATTAGGGGGGGAAATATTGCACTTAATTGATCTTAAGTGAGCAGGGGTCAAAATTTTGATTGTCCAGACGTTCGTTGAAAGGATTTTTTAGCAATAATGTGTATAAAGTTATAAACATTTGTTACTTTAGTACCAGGTATCAGCAATCCGAGTGTAATCACTTCCAAATCTGTGATACCAGTCAAACATTAAATTACGGCATCTGTGAGCAGTTTCAACCTTCATATTGAATCTGCATAGAACTTGTTGTTTAATTAGAATGTGGGAATAAAGGATGAAACATATTGACACATCCTTGAGTCATTCAAACGATAACCAGCCTTTAGAGCTCAACAATCGCACTTAAATCTTAAAATTGCATGACAGACCCCACGTTCTAACTTTGAATGAAACTGCCATTTGTCGATTTTTAGTGCCAATGACTACAGATTGGACAGTCAGCGAGCTCTGGTTAACCTTTCCAAGTTCCTATAGTAGACGAGAACATAACAAAATGCCGACCTTTGATGTGTGTTATCCTTTACGTCACTAAGAGACAATGTTGGCGGTGGTCTAATGTTACAGATCGGCCCTCATGCAGTTAAGGCAACTGTTTTTTGTGTTTCAGGGTTGTCAGAAGTCCTTAACCCTCTCTGTATAGCCGGGTCGAGTTACCAATAGAAAAGATTATTGAAACAAGGTTTATTTATCATGTTTGTCAATTTTCGCAGGGGATTCGCAATATTTTGCTTTGCTGTTTACTTTTTTAGGTGATTTTTAAGTAACAGGTAGACCAAGATTCATTATTGATAGTTATCAAATTATTTCGTCACGTGGCTTAGCACCACCAAAAGGCTACGTGATTATGACATTTTGCCATTTTTGCAAAAATGCATAAATATTGTGTCACTTAAAACTTTTAAACAAAAAGTTTAAACTTGTAACTATGTTTTTCTCAACTTGCCTGACAATATTCATATTAGATTGTTTTCGATATTCCAATTTAAAAATTGTAACGTTTTTTAGACGTCACTTTAGTTGGGAAAAGGAACGACGTCTGTCCTTAGCCCAGGAAAATAATGTTTATTGCGATTTAAGCACGTCCTTGTGGTGTGAGGCATTGCACTAAAATGTTCCTCATAATTACGTGTGGATTAAAGTGTATTACCTATATATCACGTTGGTGTTGTTGTCATTCTTTGTTGTTGTGTTTGTTGTTGTTGTTTTTGTTTTTGACAACAATCATCCGAGTTCCTGTCATTGAACCCCTGTCTATTTAGCATTTCTGTTATCCTTCTTATCGTCCTTCAAGACTTTGTACATTTATGAGTTGTGGAGATTTCTTTGTTGTCTACAAACTGTCAACACCATCTAACTTATGGATAGCAGCCATTACCTGCACTGAAGAGATAAGATAATTACCTGAACCCCACAGTAGCCATACGGTCCCAGGAAGCTCTCACATTCAGCAGCGATATCCTTCCATTTCCACTCGAACAGGTGCGTGATGGCGCTCCGACCGTTAGCGCAGTGGGGGTCACTGTAGATTGACCCCGACACTGAAACGATCAACAGGACAAGTTTAAAAGTGACGAACATTTTATTACTTATTTCGAAAACGTACGATTAGCATATTAAATAACAGTGTTCTTCAAATACGAAGATACGTTTGACGCCGAGAACAATCTTTAAACGTTGACTTATGAGAAACTTGCTCCATGAAAAGCATGTCTATATAAAATGGTACTTCAAGAGGTTTGTTTCTAGTTTGACATGTTCAACAGACAACAGATTCTGCAATGTCAAATGTTCATCTTTAAAGATTCCCTAATCTTGATGTTATGCTATCCTTCTTATAGTCTTTTAAGAATGTGCACATTTTGCATATAAGCTTTTCTATCACACATGTTTGAGTTGTTGAGACGTCTTTGCTGTCTACAAATTGCAGCAAACAATAACAAGGAAATTAAAATGCTTAATTTTGATTTCTAATAACAAATGACTCTCGTGTTGAAGATACTTAACTTAGTTGCCTTCCTTGGTGTCAAGTTTATATTTAATGTTTAGTTTTCACTTCTCATCATGAACCTCAGTGTCTCCTAAATTCCTAAATTGGGATAAATAATTGCGTAGTTAATTAAAGCGTACTGATAGTGTATATGTCATTCAACTTTCAAAACCTTTTAAAACGATCTGAGGCTTAGAAATCAATTTAGCAGAGTTGTCCAAAGCATTCCTTAAAGGCACCGTCATGCACCCCCCCCCCCCCCCCCAATTGGCTATATACATGTATAGGGAATAGGAGGACATGTTAACTCACCTGAAAATATGCACTCCTTTTGCTAAACACATAACCTTAGACTGTGAATAACACACTTAAAGGGGCAGTAGCACGTTTTTAGGGGGGATATAAGGTGATGTCAGGAAAATGAAAATTAATGGTTCCAATTGAAAGACAATGTATTTAAACTAAATGAAGCTGTAATAATTAAAATATATAACATAAAGTATAGCCATGCGATCCCTTTCTTACACAAAATGAATTAAAGGTGTTCACACAAAAAAGGCCGCCAATGGATTTTATGTGAATCTTCATAATTTGTCCTCTGACTATAGATGATTGATTTGTGTTATGAGATTTTTGACACTGTCAAAATAATATATTTAGCATAAACTTACAACTATCAGTGAAAATTTTAAAATATAAAATTATCAAAAAAACGTGCTACTGCCCCTTTAAAGAACAGAACAGAACAGAACAGAACAGAACTTTATTCAGTATTTTAGTAGCGGATTACATTGTGGTTTTACAGTCACGTTGAAGTACACAATTATTGTTTACTGGAACGGACACTGACACTATGATACCTCCATCACTTGAAAACAGCAAATTATGCATAAATTGCATAATTCTTTATGCAGAATCGTTATCATAGGGATTTATTTGTCATAAAGAGATTGGTAAAATTTACAAACAAGATGCACACAAAATTCATTTTCAACATGGCCTTCTTTATAATGATAAAATAAAATCTGTTTACAATTGAGTTGAAATATAACTATAACATTAATTAAACTGGAAGATTTAAAAATCTTTAATTTGTTTAGTGTTTGTGGGCAAACTCTGGTATAAGCAACATCTGATTTACTCCCTAGGATTACCATCTGCCGACATACTTGCTTATCGTGCTCACAACGAGAAGATAATTACGTATATTAAAACAGCTTACCTTTTAAATTCATTTGTATAGAAAGTTCAAGCACATATTAAAAATCTGTTATGGAAGATTTTAAGTCGTAAAATCGTTCCTAATATTCTATAAACTCCTGTATTTTATATTTTATATATTTTATAAACGTATTATATCATAAAGGTATTACCCTTTAAACATGTGTTACATTTTCAATCATAAAAATTATAATTGAAACAAATAAAAATTAAAGAGAGTAATCCCATGGATTTATTTAAGAAAGAAACTTGCTGTACATTGTACATAAGCAAAGACTGAATGTTCACAAATTAACCGTACACCCCAAAATTAACACTTGCAATGGTAAGTTTCCATATGCAACTGTTGCGATATATTGGGAAACAAGAAATACAAGTTCCTCATTCATAACATAATATATTTTAAGTGAGGATCTATAGGAAAAGCAACAATTTGAAAATACACCACATGGCTTCTTTTCATACTACGTAACGTAATGTATTATCAAGAGAATGTTGCTTTTCGTATACCAATACCAGTTGCCTTTCATAGACTAGCGCCTTCTGAAGTCAAGAAAATTGTTAGGAACAAAATATAATTGAAACAATTAAATGTCCAAGCCTTTATAGATATTATGAGAAAAGCTTTAGTACCTGTTTGTAAGAGGACTGAAAGAATCCACACTGCTAGCATGACTTCAGTTTTACCTGATAAGCAGTTGAACCTTGTCTTTTATACAGGCAGGAACCATCTGCGCTAAGTCGTGTCTAGACTGGCACTTAGTCGCTCAACATCTTGCTTCTTCATTAATTTAACTAAAAATTTATATTTATAAATATTTGGAAATGAAAAGCAGAATTTTGTTCTATTCCTTAATCTATATTTGTGTATCAAGGTGAATGCTTGTCGACTTTGGATGATCTATAGATGAAATTAATCATATAAAGAAGTTTGAGTAAGATTAGGAAAGAGTTTACTAAATAGGACGTGTCTAGTGAGTGATAACGATTGCAGATCCGGATGTTATCTGCGCATTATGACTTGCAAGTTAACATGAATAGGTGTTTGTGTCAGTTCACACCTCCAAAACAACCAAAATTATAATATGTCACCGTTGTTCTTTAAAAACTGAAATTGCTTGTTAAATCTGACATAACGATCTTCGTGATATTCATTTGTTAACAATGTTGTGGTGGTTTATTGAGATAAATAAAAGTGGAAAAGGACGCAAGTCATAATTTGACTGACAAAAAGTTCTACCAATATCTTAAACCTGAGACAACTCAACTATGATGAAACACAATGATAAGACATTTAAGATACTGACCGACATCATTTATTTGTAGTTCTGATATCTTCTCGTATTTACCCATTGGCGTTAATATATTATTCATATTTTGTTCCTGTGGCATAGATTTGAAAGTTAGTGCACCTTAGGTCTACGTTTATTTAATAGTTGAAACTGAATTTTACGACTTCAATGATAAAAACAGAGTAACAATATAACATAAACTATAGTTAAATATATAAATCTGGTCATAGCGTAACGATATGTAATGTTAATTATTACAATGTACATGTATATCAAATACGTAAATCTCACGAATCGTTTCTTTGCCTGCATTATTTCGAATGAAACAACTGTCACCATCCGTTATCACGAACGTTCATGGAGGTCAAACATACATTATGTAAACACAGTGTATACGTGTTCCTGCTGACCTCACGTACATTTGATGGATTGTTGTTATTCTGTTGCCCTTCTCATCTTGATAGAAAACACGTTGAATATAAACGCTAACGGAGGTTTAACTCGAGAAGATATCATTTTAAAACTGCATTAGATGATTTGATTGATTGATTGATTGATTGATTGATAGATGAAAGCAAATATTTGTTAGGAAAAAGCCGTTCTTGTTAGTGAGAGTTATTAAATAGAGAAAAAACAGTACTGAGAATTATGTATTCAATAATCTAACATAAACAGTAAATTTGATTAGTTTTTGTTATCAAAAAAAACTTTACATTCAAATAACACATTTCGTTATACCTTATTATAAAAAGTACTCAAAACAGAAATGAAGCTAAATTCGAGTGAAATGTACATGTAATGTGAATGTAATTGAAATAACTGAGGTTGAATTCGCAACAAATCTAATACACTTATGAACTATTTAGAACTATACCAGCATGAATGGTAATTTTGCATGTGTTGAAGCGCAGTACCATTTTATTTGCTCAATATTTCCCAGTATTTAATGGCATCTATTGCCTACAGAGGTTCAAACATCATTTCACTCAACTCGGCTTTGTGTTAGTCATGCTTACATGAAACACGAAATTACTGTTGTTTTACCATGTTTCCATTGAAACCTAAAAATATTTTGTTGGTCTTGCCATTAAAAAGAGCACATCTAGGGAATATGGTTACCAATGAAGTTTTTTAAAAGTTAGATTGCTTAGTTAAGATATGTTCCGGACATAAGACGTAGAGTCACTCTTGTAGTCACGTTACATATGGGAACTGTTGGTATATCCTTAATAAAGCAAATCTTGTGGTTGATAAGTGTATAAAGTTTTTTTAAGTATGCATGTCTAGTTTAGGAGAAATGTTCCGGACAAAGTTATGGGATGGACGAACAAACGGCAATGATCAACGCTATATACCGCCGTTTACGCTGCAATGCGGGGATGTAAAACTGACATTGTACTTTTCAGATCTTGAGAAACGTAGGTAATCTATTAATCTATCTCTCATGTGCCCAGGTCATATTCATTTAAGGTAGTTTAATTTGATGAAGTGAACACGCCACACACAAATAAACAAGATCAATTATCAGATGTAAAAACAGAAATGTAAACTATTACAGAATAAAACACATGCGGCAATTAATGTTAATAAATGTATAGATTTAAAATAAATGCAATCGGTCATAATTTCGAAAACGTATTTCTCAAAATATCTTTGCTAAGTGATCAACAGATTAAAACACTTAGAATGTGTTCATATGAAATTGTGCTGATTCGATTTGAGTCGATAAGATTTTTATCGAAAATGAACATTTTAGAATTTTGCAATTAAGACGCTTCTGTCTATTTCACCGTGCCAAAATTAGAAACATTGCACAAGAGACCAAATAGTCCAAAAACATTTGTCTTTTTCACACATGCGTGATCCTTCGTATGTTCAACCCCAAGAGTTACTTTATTTGAACTTCAAACTAGATCCTGTTAAACATTCAGTTTGCATGTTTCATTTGCGAACATCCCACAATGTAAGTGTAGGAGCTAAGCAACATCTGTTTCATTAAGAAAGCAACCTGTGCCATAGTAAGTACATCATTTTTAAATTACGCTCAAACATTGGGTTAGCTTTTAATGTAATTGTAGAGGAAAATGTAAGTTTTAATGTTTCAGATGAAACAGTGAATGTTCTTAAATTTGCATGTGGCTGAAGATCGGAGCCAATGGAACTGAAATAAAAGATAACAAGACGTGACTTCTCGTTTCACCTTCATATATACGAAATCCGTTACAACGGAAACGTGACTGGAAGGAAGGACGTGATAAGGAAGAATTTTTAGAACATATCAACTAAAATAGACCTTGACAAATTAAAGCATACGAGTCACTGTGAAATTTTTTTTGTCTGACTGGGAAATGTTTGGTATGTTTCATGTCTTGAAAAGAGTGGAAGCCACGATTGTACATTATCGTCTTTCATTGTAAAGAGAAAATTTTCAACGAGATGAAAATGCAACAAGATTTTGCAACAATAAAGGATAACATAACAACTGCCATCCAAAAGAAACTTTACCACCTTTTGTAATCACTCTGATTAAAGAACTAAAAACGATAGAAGCTTGTAATTAAGTACATCTCACTAATCCAACAGTTCTTTAAATAACCAACCAATCGCAATTAAAGGGGGCATAAAAAACTTTTCAGCAGGGGTCAGCATTTTTCTGATTCGAACGTAAATTCAAATGGTTTTTATGCTATGATCTTGTTTAATAAAATGAGTTACTTTTGTACCAGGTATGAGCAACCGTTGAGTCGTTACTTTTAAAACTGCCATATGTAACGTAAAACTTCATTAAATGACGTCACTGTCCGCAGTCCCATTCTTCAAAGTAAATCTTCATCGATGCTTGTCCATATAGAGTCTATCACGTCATACTGAACCATATTTGAGTCATGCAATCGGTAGCAAGTCTTGAAAGCTTAACAATCGCTGTTAAATCTCTCTATCACATGCCATTCTTTTTACCTCGAATGACATTTGTCATTTGTCAATGACTGTAAATTAGGCAGTCGAAGAGCTATGATTATACCGGTTCATGCTCTCCTAGAGCACGAGAACATAACAACATGCGACCTTCTTATGTGTACTATCCATGACGTCACTTAAAGGCAACGTTTGAAATGAAGAAACAACGGCGATTCTTGTAACAAGGGTAGTTGTTGCTATTCTTGACAATTTTCAGATGGAATTCACAATATTTTTGCCGCTTTTTATGTGGTTTCTGAACTAAAGGTTAGACCAAGAGTCTTTATGTTATGGATAAGACATTGTCCATGGGCATTATCTGTCAGCTCAGTGGTTAGAGCGTTGAGTTTAGCGTTCGGATTGTAAACTCTGCGGGTTCGAGACGGCGTATCGCCAACATATTTGCAGTGTCAAAATCAGATTTGTGATATTTGCAAAAGTGATAGTCAATTGACACTTTGACTTTAACAAAAATCATCCATTACGTCGTTCGTAACTAATTATTTGAAGGGGGATATATCATAATCATATCCTGCCTGTTGATAATAACCTGCATCCGAGGGACATTACTCGAATGATTTCCTTGCCGTACAAGTCACAAGGAAATCAAAATATATAAAGACCTCAAAGAACAATGGAGTGACGTCACTAAATGTTTATTCTAACATGACACGAAAACTAGTTTGAAAATACTGCCTTCTGATTGGTTACTCATAAACATTTTGGAGTAATTATTTCGCCGATAATCACCTCTAAATATTTACGACCGCTTCACATTCCTCCGCGCACGCGTATACACTCTGCACTCAGCGACTTTCTGTTTACAATAGACATGTTGGCTACGACACATTTAATTTCAATATCAGAAACTTGTCGACATTTTGAAACATCAACAAATAGTAATCTAATAACGAGGTTTTTGATTCCTGTTTGAAGTGTTTCTTACTGCTTCGCGATGTAATTGTAAATTAATCACAGTCCACAGATCAACGACCGCACACCTCTCATACTACAGCGATTCGTCAAATGAACTGAAGCGACTTTATTCTTTAATTTCGCAGAATGTTGTCACTGCCCCTACCTCTAATTTACAAGTGACCACTTTTCCTGTCACAGTGTCCCAAACCTGGACACAAAATATAACCTTTTTGACAGCTTCCACTAAGTTTGAAACAGTTCACCGACACGTAGTGAACAGCTATTTTCAGAGTAACGTCCCTTGATTTGGTCAGTCCTTGTTGCTCTTGTAGGGGTGATGGGTCGACCCATGTATTTGGGTAAAAAATCGTAACTTTGACGACATTGAAATCTGTTTTCTATTGATAATATGCTCAATAAATTATAGATGAGTCTATTTAAACATGTTTTTTTCTGTATGTTATGACATTTTTATTGTTATGTGTTCTTTATGAAAGTGGACTGTACCGTTGTTTTGCAAGTGAGTGGAACCGGTCTGCACCGGTTTGGCCTAATCACATTGCTTTTGCGCAAGTCAAAATAGTTCCACCTTGTTTTACTAATAAGTCATGTTAGAATGGTGATAAATGCATTCTGTTTTTTATTTTGGGGTTGTATGTCGTGCATTCTTTACCCCTAAATAAACATTTCAAACCTCGCAAGCTCGGTTTGAAATTATATTTAGGGGTAAAGAATGCACGACATACAACCCCAAAATAAAAAACAGAATGCATTTATCCCCTAATTAGGACAATAATAAAAGTTTTGCGTCACGTATCAAAGAACCAGCACCAAGTTCACGTGATTTGGATGTTTTTGCTATTTTCAACAAAAATGTATTGAAATTGTACAATTAAAAGTTCCAAGCATAAACATTTAGGTTTCAACAATGTCTCTGCGAATTCAGCTGACAGCATCATTACATATTTTTCAATATTTCATTTTTCATGATCAACAAAATCCTATGGAAATATATTTATATATAGTTTACATCAGAGTTTGGCATATGTATATTTATAATAAATAAATTATAATAAATTACCACACTCGAATAATTATATATCTTACTTGTCAGCTTCACGTGTTACATTTAATAGCTTCTACATTGTTTCATTTGTGAACTTCTGAACTATTTTATTTGCGAAGTTTTACACACGTTTGATTTGCAAACTACCTATTTACACGTGTTATATTTGCTTATTCCACACGCGTTACATTTACATGTACTTATTATATATACGTGTTACATTTACTAATTTTACACGTGCCTTATTTACTCGAGCAACCCGTGTGACATTTACATAATTATACTACACGTTCTAGATTTCTTACTTCTTCAGTCCTTACATTAACTAATTTAAACAATTCTACACCTATTTGATTTACAAAGTTTTATAATTTCTTCATTCATTAGTTCAACATTGTATATAACATTGTGGTATTGTTTAGTGGGTCACACTTACACTTGTCGTGATTATGTTAACTACCTATGTCTAGAATCTACTATCTCTTTCTTGACTACCTGAGATTGACACTTCTGATTGGAGTTTGTGGAAGAACTTTGAAGAACACTCTAGAAAGTATCTAACCAATATATAGGCCGGCTTACGAACTCTAGATCATCTAGCTACTTCAGACTTTGTGGTCAGCTGCCGTGCCACTGTTATAGATAATAAAGTATTATCTTAACTTATCTTATCTTATCTTATCTTAAGTATGGTGCCAGAACGAGGTTCCTCTTGGAAACACCCGTGTTAACCCCAGACGAGCTGGGAATGCGAACCCTAGGTTGTTGTATTCGGGACCGTGTAGTGTTCTGGGCCGCCGATTCACATGCGTCCAGTGAGTGACAGTGACTCAAGCCAACGTGAGACTGTACTTGTGAAGTGAACATTCATATGTTATATGCATGGACACTGATGAAGGTTAATCGTATCATGTATACACTGTTCAGTAGAACTGTCACGTGTGAACTACTCTTGATTTTGAGGTGAATAATGCATTAGCTGAATCTGTAGAGTGTATCTGTAGTAGATGGTGTGAGTAGTGGTTCATGAGTATGTAGTGGTGAATATGTGGATGTAGATGTGAATGTATGAGACAGGATGGGGAGAGGGAGAATTTGACACATTGATTTATTTATAATCAGTTTTGATTTTTTTATTCAAATCGGGAGTTCTTGTTTTCATTCCATATTGTGAATATAATTATAAATAGTCATCTAACTCTGATACAAAGAAACAAAAATGTTGAAATTGGTGAATCTCTCTGGATTAACTCGCTGAGACCTTTCTTCGACTTTGGCACCTGCAAATATAACCGGAAGAACCATTATGAAATGATAAATAATCGGATTAATCCAATTAAATCTTCTACCTGGTAAATCCTTTATAAAGAACAAAATGATCGATTAAACGACACTCTAATTTGTATAATTTAGACAAATTTCACTTCGCCTTCACTTACAAATGACAAGGAAATTTAAATGTATCATGATACCAGGTGACTATTAGCAATGTCAATATCCGAGATGTAATGAATGAACAGCTGACATTAAGCTCACCGACATGTATAGCGAGCATGTCATCTTCAGCATGTGCTCGGATAACAATTCTGCTTTTTCCGGTTTGATCCACCTCCAAAGTTGACCCGGTGCACTTTCCTTTAACAAGGTTTCCGGATATGACGTCACAGTAGAATCCCTGGGGAAGTCCTGTGTTAAGATTAATATCCATATCAAAGTGTTCCAGGTTGAAGGCGACGAAGGCTTTGTTTCCTCTGGAGAATGCGATCTGGTAATCAGATCCAGACCACCAATTGGAGACTCCAGAATATCCGGCGATGTTCCTGAAGGCCACCATGTTGTACATCTGACGCCATCGGTGCTCGCAGGTCCAGCCGTTACCGCACGTCATGTCACTGTAGGTCATCGAGAAAGAAGCGGGTCGATTTCAGCAATTTGGAATTTATTAGAATGATTATAAAGTCATACATGTAGATAGAGGCTTTATTAATTCACCATTTGATTTCAATGGGCATACACTCAGTAATTACTAGCAGGCCATATAGAAACAACGCCAATGTGACGTTTTGGATTCAATGGAGCATATATCATATACCAAATTCCCCGCAATTTCTTATCCGAGCGAGGATCATACACTTGTCTTGTTGCTGAGCAAATGCTTTAGTTGGCAGTAAGATGAAACTTTTACAGGATTTCTTCATTGATTATCATCTTAACCCGCAGTCGCCAATAGAGCTGTTCTAATTGCTGCTTCATTTAGCCAGTGATTAGGAATAGTACGCGAATAGACATCAACTTTCACACTTTCTGATAGAATGTTAGAGTAATTGGGTCATGTTTCACTCACTTCAAATTTCCTTAATGACCAACTGAGACTCGATCTAATGAGGCATCACAGAGAGCATTTACAGAAAGTTTGCAGATTGAAAGGTTGAAATCTTACCTTGGAACAGCGTCTTATCGGATATGTTTTTGGGGATTTTTTTGTAATTAACATACAATTTGTGACAATTTCGTCTTCTTAAACTTGTACGACTTGACTGCGTTCGGTCAGTGGTACATTTTATTTCCAAAACATTCATATTTACCAAGCATCACATATAGTTCAAAGGAACAAATCTGTCAATTGTTAGAATTGATGGTATGTAACATAAATCCATATTTTGAATTTGACCTTGATATGGTATATCCAAAGTCATATATCAAAATTCATACATGTAAGTGTTAGTGGTAGGAACAAACCAGCTATGAATATTAAAAGATATGATAATATACGATAATTAACTGTTTAATTGATAGTTTGGCTTAATTAAGACTTGTGATATGACATGCTTTCAAAAAGCAAGATTTGGAACACATAAAACATGATTATTGGATCCGATAGGGCTACTGTAATAAGAAAGCGTGCTTTTTGCTAATAATCGGGAAGTAAAGTAACTGCCATGTATTCGTGTCACAAACAAAACACGAAGCATGACATGAGTGTCCTTCTAAACAGGAGGAAACGTGATTATAGGTAGACCACAGGAAATTGAAAATAATCAATATCTAAAAGGGTATACAATAAAGATAACGATACCCCTTCCCAATACAATAGTTTTATCTATTTTGTGTATCCTATTAAATATTGATTATTTTCAATTTTCTATGAGGAAGACTTAGAAAGATCAACACCATTGTTGCTTTGTGGTACAGTTTTGTTATAGACAGGAAAAGATTTAGTTAGATTGTATTACAAAAAAATCAAAATCTTGATAAATATTGATATATTCCTTGTTGCAAATCCAACTGATAAGAAAATTCTTGCTAAAAGATATAGTTCGCTTTGATTACCCATTCAAAGACACGGACTCAGTTGCCATGTCCCCGTGGTGTGGAGGTCCCTGGTCCGGGGTCTGGAAGGTGTACGAGCTCATCACACGAGGGACGCCGTATGGGTGGGCCAGCATGAAGGCAGAGGCTGCCCTGTACATCCGGGGTGTCTTGTGGGTGAGGATGTTTACTCTGCCCCCGTGGCCTCTTTGGTTGTCATGGTTATCGATAAACACAACAACATCTTCAGAGTTCAGCATTCCCCAATCACGACCCCAGTTCGATAAATACTTCATCGGATTTTCTCTTCTGAAATATGCGAGGAATTAATTTTAAACTCCCAATACGGTATTTATTGCCTTAAATCAAAGATACGTAATTCTCAAATCACATTTGAAGGATGATGAAATTAAAGAATGCAATATTGCGACTGTCATCAACACTCGAGGTGTGCAAGCACATTTTCATGACTGCAGGCTTGAAGTTCACACCAACGCATGTCATGTCATAATAACGTTGGTAAATTAGTTTCATGATAAAAAATGTCATGCGTCAAGCATATGAAACAATGGATTTTGTAGCTCATCAGTTTGATATAACATGTGTGAAAAAGGCTAAAACAACCACCAAAGTCATTGTGTACACAGTTATGTTCAGGATGGTCCTATTTCCTTTTGCAACTTAGCTAAGAAACCGTTAATTTGGCACTGAGCCATAAAATAAAAGGTTTGGCTTCTCCTGAAATTTTTGCTTTGGCAAACACTTGACAACAAACATCAACGTAAGTATAATGGATACTGTTCCTGCATTTGATTAGACAATGTGTTTTCACAATGCATAATGCATGAAATCCTACCCCTTCTCGAGTCTTATATACCTCCCGGGTGTGTTAATAGCCTTTCAAGTCAGTCTTTATCCCCGTGGAAGATCACTACTTTGCATGAGAGGGCCTTAAAATGTTAGATAATGCCCTGCTGCGAGGGCCTTATAAACGCTTGTAAGGCCCTCGTAGCAGGGCATTATCTAACCTTGTAAGGCCCTTCCATTGCAAAACAGTCGCTACAAAGAAAACTACAAACATCAAAACCGGTTACTTTATAAAGCCCACTCGTTTTTCTGCTTAGTTGTCCTTGGTAAACAGTCGGATAAAACTTTATCCATACTTTCTTCTGACATTGGTTCACCAAAACGAAAACTAAAATCCTCCAAATCATTTTGGTCGCAAAACGTTGACTGAGTCAAAAACAGGTCTTCTCCGTCCGACATCGCACTGAAGAATGATAGAAAATCACGTGGGTACCGCGTGATATAGACAACTGCACACGCCGCACGTGCTACACGTACGGCTAGGCTGACGGTTTGCCTCAAGCAAATTCAGGGGCCGTGTCAAAGGTTTATACGGTTTAAATTTTGGGTTTTTTAATTTTGAGGTAAAATTAAATATTTTCAATGTAAAGGTCGGTATATAAGACAGAAAAAGACCTCGCCCAAGGGATTTCCGTGGAAAGAAAGCCCCTGCCCTCGGGATCGGCCACGGGGTCGGGCAAGCCCTCCCCCTAGGCCGCTCCCTAGGGCAGCGGGCTCCCTTTCCACGGAAATCCCTGGTGCGCGGTCTTTCTCCTTAACATAACACCGTCAACGCTGTTTCTATTTGGCGTATTGGACGTCGTATTAACTATTGCCCATACTTTTAACAAAATGCAATTACACCCTCATCTATAGGCCTACGAGTGAATCTTACAAGTATAAACATATATTACCTGAACACTTCGCTAAGTTTCTTCCCATATATAAAGTTGGTAACCCTTCCGGTGTGAAGGTAGTTATCGCCCTTGATTGGTTCACCTACATCAAGGTCAATGACTTCCTGGAAGACGAACGGCTTCTTCTCTTCACCAAAAACATCAGCTCGTAGGTTCTTCAAACGTCCAAATATGGATACTAGGTCCTCTGCAATAATTTGTTAATATCTAACTGAACAACAGCAAGATTCTTTTAATGTATAGCAACTTTTTAATTGTGAAGAAAGCTACCTTTCATATTTTGTGTTTACTCCTTCGACAGGTTGATTATGGGGGATCCTTCCATAAGAGGATATATTTTACACAAATAATCGTTTTTTCCTGAAAGCTCATTAATGAATTACATGTGTTTTACGTAGTAAATGAAAACCCGGTACCCAGGGGTTATGGAAAATAAACTCGAGAGGGTGTAGCTTAAGCCAAGTTTATTTCCATAACCGGCGGCAGGTGGGTTATCAGTTGTCTTGCGGACAATTTATGTAAAACATTTTAATTTAGCGGGTTCAATGTCCTCACCAAACTAAACATATAGACCACTTACAAAACACTCCTGCTTGAAGAACAAACAAAACATCCTTACATATATAACTATTTCATTATACTATTGATATATAATATAAGGAACATGACACAACAGCATCAAGTGACATGAATCCTCGGTAGCTCAACTGGTGAAGGTGCTGTTTGACAACGTAGAGATCCCGGGTTCGAATCCCACTTTCAATGTTCAAAACATTTTATAACCTACCAGGTTGTTTATGAGATAACCAACAGACGCAGATGGAGCTTGTAGCAGATAACATTTAACCAAAACAAAAGCAAGAACTTCCCAAGGAAAAACCTACCTAAGAAGGTAGTAAGAGTTACTACCTATTATACCATGAAGGTGCTTTATTTTTACTACATAAGGCATATGTCAATATGCCTTAATAGAAACATTTAAAGTGAGTAATGATATTTAAAACTTAACTTTAAAAAGATATTGTTACTTATGTGATTATTTCATCGTTCGGCGCCTCAAGGGAGGTCATTTAATGCACAAGTACTGTGGTAACAAGGTCTGTTTACGACACAATTAGATTCAAGGCTTATAAACCAACATGATAAGATTTTTAAGATAATTGATAAGATAATTTGCTATTTCTAATTACTTCGATACGTTATGTCAAATAACTGCGATTTTTTTACAATAAGCATACAAGAAAAATGGTAATATATTCATGAGCCTGTATAATGTTTTCAGTTTATTGTGCCTAAGTAAAGAAAATCAAACATGGAGAAGGTTATTGATAACTGTAGATCTTACCGGGCCACATATGTTTAGCGGAATCAACCCTGAAGCCTGCCACGCCCAGATCCAGCAGTCTATTGAGGTACTGCACCACCTTCTCTCGGACATACTCCTTCCCTAGTCTCAGGTCCAGAAGCTTCTCCAGTCGACAGTTCCTAACCTCCTCTGTGTTGTAGTAGCTGTGGATGTTGAGGTCCCTCGTGTGGCAGTTTGTGTCGTCATTAAAGTCGCCAGGGCCATAAGGTACCCCCGGGAACTGCAGGCCTATACTATCAAACGGTGTACCAGCTGTTCCGTGCCCAATGATGTGTGCTGCAGCCATGTGGTTGATAACAACATCTGCGTAGATTCTGTGAAAGCCAGTTACCGAGTGATCATAACCGAGTGATCATGGTGGCGTTTCTCTTATGGCGATAATTGACGGACCACTTTGACATCATGCAAGTCTTTACGAGAATTTACCGTTGATGAGACTTACAAGAGCTTTTATTGTATTTAGGTTAGTATCTTTGAGATTGATACGGATAGACATTCTTATAGATATACTTAGTTGGTCATCGGACCTTAGATACTAAGCGTGTCCTGGGGCATTTGAATATAAACATTTTGTATTTGCTTACAATGTAATGATCCTCACCAATGGTCCAATACGTTTTGATCCAAAATTGATGTTTGCGAAATGTTCCATTTGTAACTTAACCCACAAAATATGATAAAAAGAATTGTGGCATAAAGAATTCCATTCGTTTTCCTCCTTTGAGGTCAGAATTAAGATGTTTTGCTCTTTGCTCGTAGAAAATCTCAGGTGTTTAAACTAAACAATTACCCACCTGACGCCGACCTTGTTGCACCTATGGATCATCTCGACCAGTTCCTGCTCCGTTCCACTGCGTGTGTTCAGCTTGTAGCTAACCGGCTGGTATCGTTCAAACCAAGGTCGTCTGGCCCTACCAGAAGACTCGGAACCATTGCTGTTGGCCTCGTTCTGGTCTATTGGTTCAAAGCAAGGGGGAATAACTCTGTTTTCGTTTGGCGGTGATATCTGGAAGTAGGCTACAAATTAATGATAATCATGCAGTCATTTAACTTAGGGAAGATTTCGAAGATGTCATGTTCGAACAACGGTGTCTTTCATTATTGAGTAAATACCATAATCAACTGGAATAAAAACTTAGGTATATAATTGAGTTTACAATCTGTGAATGGTTTAGTCGAGAAAAGTGATACGAGTTTCAATTCATCTTGGGACATGCTTGTAATAACCATTGTCTCACCTTACGCAGTGGCGTATGTTATCTCCATGGCGTGTGAAAACTGCTTTCTGCATGGTATTTACTACACGCAGGCCCGTTTGTAATACATCAGGCTAGTAAAATGTTTGGATGAAGACTAAAACAAGCGTGATATGCACCTACAGTCGTTTTTCGGCCTCAAGGATAGCTCAATCCAACTGGACGCATAGCCATTTCAGGTACCTAACTTTCATTTACATTTTAAAGGGGCAGTATCACGATTTTTGAAAGTTTAATATGTTTAATCTTTCACTGATAATTGTATGTTAATGGTAAATGTATTATTTTGATAGTGTCAACAATATCATCACTCCAACCAATCATCCATAGTGAGAGAACACATTATAGATATTCACATAAAGTCCATTGGCGGCCATTTTTGTGTGAACACTTTCAATTCATTTTGTGTAAGAAAATGAATCGTTTGGTTAAACTTTACCTTATAGATCTGATTTATCACTGCTTAATTTAGTCTTTCAAGTGGAACCATTTATTTTCATTTTCCTGACATCACTTCATATTCCCCCTAAAACGTGCTACTGTCCCTTTTAAAGGAAAGGATTAGGTAACTGTACATCTTACACGGGCGATCAGTACTGAATAAGACGGATAGTGTGCACATTCCTTAAAGGTTTGTTGACAATATTCGCTTTTCATGATCTCCATTTTATCCCTTAACTTTTCTTGTAATAAGTATCATCCTATGGATTAAGTTAATTACCAATATATCCTAAACGGGCGAGTAGTAAGCGGTTTGCCCGCACATCTCGTTCATTGTTGACCACATTAGATTACCCTTATGTTTCGCTGTACCTGACCTTCCTTTAACTCCTAATACATCTTATCCCATATACTTAAATATTCATAAAGATTATCCGGATTAAAGTTATGTGCTATACATAAGGCGTGGCCTATAGTGAAGGATCTGAACACTACATCACACGTACTTTATGAACTCACTTATCCCAATTCAGTTCAGCTGAACCTGTCTTTGTCTCGCATCCTTTCTGTTTTTGAACCATGTCTATGTTCTTACTTTTTACATATTATTTGACTGATAGGAGCTAATTACCTGGACCCCACAGTAGCCATACGGTCCAAGAAACCTCTCACATTCAGCAGCGATATCCTTCCATTTCCACTCGAACAGGTGGGTGATGGCGCTCCGACCGTTAGCACAGTGGGGGTCGCTGTAGATTGACCCCCACACTGAAATAACATGTACACATGTTTGATGGAACACAAACATTCTTAAGAATACTGTGAACATGTTTGTGTGAGAAAAGTCTTATAATATAGGAAATGGACACAGATTTTACATTCTGCTCTCATTTTGTCCTCTTTACATATTATACGAACAGTGTTTTGTCGCGTGATTTGAATGTTTATCAGAGGTGAATATTAATCATAAATACATAGTGTTTGAATATGCATAGCAATTAACAACAGACAACCTAGTGAATTGGAATATAAAAGGTCACATATGATGATATTTAATAAAGAAAATTCAGCTAAATTATGTTAGGGTTAAAACACGAGAACGAGGTTATGCTTGGGTTTTCAAAACCTGAGGAAAGAAAGCTGAGCGGAAAGTTAGACCGAAAGCGAAACTTAAATTGAGGTCTTACTTCCCGCGAAGCTTTCTTTCCAAAGGTTTTGAAAAACCCAAGTATAACCGAGTTCGAGTGTTTAACTTACTTAGATACCGTTATTAAGCATCTATTAACAACCCGCAATCATTTTTATATATTGTATCATTTGTAATCATATTTTTAGACTGATCATAAACAAATTGTGAAAAAACAACAAATATCAAGGATTTGTGTTGGTCGGTTTGTTTTAACATCTATTAATGGATTACATTACTTTATACTGTGGATTTTATTCTAAATTAAACGATTTAAATGAGTTTCCTTCAAAATAAGCTATGTGATCAAACGACTATTTGACATTGACATAGCACACAATGCACGCGCAAAGCATTCTTCGAGTTGTAAGGTTTTACAAATGACAATCGACTTGTCACGTGGTTGATAGCGTAATTTAGGTTTCTAAGAAATGGATTACACCTATACTAAGAGCAAAAACGATTGCAACTACTTTAATAGTGTATCATTTGCATTTCTTTGCAGAAGTGACGATATAGTATATGATGCCATAATATCATTTCAAGTTGATTTTTCTAGGGTACGGGGACATCATTGCTTACGAATTATGACTTTTCTCTGTTGTCTACTAGCTGTAATCTGATTAAAATCGACCATGCTACGAAGATAAGATTGTAACAAAATTTTCTCTTGGAACACGGTCGATTTTAACCAGACTGTAGTCTACTGTTAGTTTCCGCTTCTTACAGCTTCTAACATTGGTCCCATGGTGTCCTTTTATCTTTTTTCTTAAATTTGAAATCTCCTTTATGTCTGATAGCAATGTTTAGGTAATCAAAAAATTTTTAATTTTACCCCTCCTTTTTGTCTTCTTGCCAAAGTTTAATCTGAAACGTGAGGGTCAAATGATAATGTTAGACTGACAAAGGACAAAGAACGCTGAATGATTCCTTACATTACATTCATTACAGATATGCAACTTATACATGAAAAACCTATCGGGGTGTAGCTGCATGTAGACCTTAACTTCGAGATTAGATGGTTCCTTTTAACAAAAGGTGTCAATCTTTGGCTGAATGAAGATTGGACAATCGGAAACATTAGTACAAATAAAAAGGTTTTATTTTGGAAACTTAATTGTCTTAAGTATAAGAGGTTTAACTGTCTTCAACTGAAAATTCTTGACATAGTAGGCCAACTAAATAAAATAGCATATACATTAAAACTTTGTGTTGATAAGCACATTATTGCATGCTAGGCACTTATGTATAATATTAATTTAAGAGTATATAAATATATTTTTCACAAATGAAAACATGACAGAATGACAAACTTCGTAGTAAGTTATGGTTCGTCTTTATTTGAAACGCAATTAAATATGAAATTTATAGTTTTCAATCTATAAAGATTACAATATTGCTTTGTCATAATAGAAACGTAGCTAACAAGTAATCACAAAACGCCATTAACATCCCTTAATATTCAAAACGTCGATAGAATGTGACAGTCATCAGTCAATCCAAATTTGTTTAATTTACTCACGTTTTGTTTATTCATGTTAAAGGGATACAGAGTATATTGATAGGATCACATATGTCAAATTTTGAAATCGATGTTATTACATCGGGAACCACTAACTGTTACCGAAAATAACAAATTAAAGGTCAATCAGTACATTAGAGCAAAAATACGGCCATTCAAAGTCGGGATTTTGATCTAAAACCGGACAATGTGGCTCGAGTGGCGCGCGCAAATTCGCCAAACGTAATTTTGAAACCTTGTCATAAGATGACAGGAAGATATATTCTATTCGATAGTGTTTATTAGGTATTGTAACTTATAGACCTGTAGATTAATTGGATGCATAATTTCGAATATTAAACGTATTTGAGATGTTTTCTTGATTTTTCCATAGAATCAAGCATTTTAGCAATCTTATTAAAATACGATCTATTTGCTACACTACGCTACCGTAGTGAAGCAATTAAGATATCATTTTAATGAGATTGGCATTTTAGAGATATTATGCATAAATGGATATATTTGCAAGTCCAATGATAAGATATGAACTTCAATCAGCATATTAGATATTTTGAAGCTTGTCAAAAACCAAATTAAATTTTAAGAAAGATAGGGCCTCCTCTGTGTCAAAACGGAAAATTAGCTTCTACCAGAGACCCTATATACTGTATATATATATAGGGTCTCTATTAAGACATAATAACATAATCGTATTCCTATTTATCCCTGAAACAAAATATAATATGTTCTTTGGATATTGTAATATTTCTGATCATGGTCGGCCTTGAAAAGGCTACACTGCACCAGTAATGCTTTTTAGCGGTATCAAACAAAATGTGAAGAGTAACAGTCCCTGGCCGCTAGGCGTCAGCACTTACTTCCGGGCGGAATATTTGCGTAAACAAATCTGAACACGTTCAGCATGACGCTAAAGATGCAGAATTATATGGAAAAACATAAAATAGGACCGCTATTTGAGGTATTATTATTTGAAATGCAATTAGTTTTAACGTATTCAGTAGATGTCAAGTTTGCATAAACTTTCGTTTTTTTAAGTTACGTATTTTTATGTTATCTGATGATCGAAGAACTGTCACTCGTGTAATCGTGAACAAATGAATTACATACTTTTTTTAATTGTTTTTTTTTACCATATTAACATGTTGGTCCAGAAATATTAATCGTGTGTTTAATTAAATAAAGATATTTTTCTCCAAATTATTGCCAAAGACATTGAACATGTTTACTTGACATATTCCATCAAAGCTGAACATATTTTTTACATTCATGCAAAGATGTTTATCAATTCTCTACTAAAGAGTAAGTGCAAAATTCTTGAATCAGGACCTTATGAACAAAGTGCTGCGGGACCTCCCAGACGACCCCCTCATCTATGTGATAAAAGCAGTGTACAAGAAGGCAGGACTGGACATCCCACAGGACATCAGATATGGGGGGATGAGGAGGAGTGCATCGGATCTCAGTAAGTACAGTTAGAGCAAGTTTTATCAGGGTATTTTGTAATCGAAATCCAAAGTAACATTCCTGTTAATAAACAAATGTTAGGAGTGAAATTCGTACCACCAGTAGTTGGAACAGCAGGGTTCGAAATTAGCACTTACCCGGTAGCCAATGACTAATTTCGACCCCTGAACAGAGTATATTTATCAATGTTTGATTTGGTTTTCTACCAAATAACTTATTTTGTGTCTCAAACATGATGAATTTTAATCAGCATAGGTCTAACAGTATTTTCAGTTTTAGTTTCTTCAGACCATCATAAAATAAGCAGACCAAATACTGACATTACGCTCCATTAGTCCATGTAGTCAAGATATATATTCTAAACAGTGAGCATGTACTTGTTAAATCGATAATATTCTATTTTTCATCAGCAGAATTTAGACTTGTCATCAAGACTCATACTGATAATAACCTGTATGACACAAAATACTATTCTTTTGTTGCAGCACGTGGAAGAAGCAGAAGTCCAGAGAAACATCCTGTCTCAAGTAGCACTGGTTTGTACACACACTTGTAACTTACATTATCTGGCATATTCCTTATTCCTTATTGAGCTGTTGTCACTTAGAGGTCAGTATGAAGTTTACATAGATATAAAACATCCCTTAATGTCTATCTTAAAATTTTCATTGTAACTGCTTGATCATCATACAACCTACCAGGTTTCTGTCAACATTTGTAAGAACTTTTCTGTAAGATTAGACTCTTATAAAATGTCAAGGCAAATTTTTTTTTAATTAAACTATGACTAACAATATATAATGACTTATTTTGCAATTCACAATTTGTACTATATCATGCTCTATAACCGACCATAGCTATTAACTAATTGATAAGAACTAACAAAATCTTTTTTTAGGTTTAAAACTTTTTATCTATGATTGAATTTGCCAAATAGATGCAGCTTTAGCGAGAGACTACAATAAGCCATGGAAGAGTCCTGCCAAGAGACTCAAACCGAAGACATCAGGAGACGAAGCAGAGGTGTCCAGATGTAAGGATCATTTATTTCTGTAAAAATATCGGGCTATTTCAATTTTCAATGGTCCATTTTAACTGGTCATGTCTAGTTCTGTTTCTGATTCCATTTTTCAATGTCAGGGATTGAATATTTTCATTGAAAACAGATATTTCAGACCACATGCAGTTGAATTTTTTTGGGCTCAAAACACCACCAACATTTTTCATTGTAGAGACTTGTACATAGTTAACAAAATATGATACATCAATTATCTCTTACCAATGAAGGAAATCTTTATTTTTAAACTTTTCTCTCGGATGCACAATATCACTTGAAGATGGGGCTATGATAACATTAATAAAACCTTTATCACAAATCAATGTTTTTTCATGATCGGGTTGATCTTAAAGTTGTCGAAGTTCATTGCACTAGTTCTTTTGAGATGACGTTTGATTAATTTGATTAATTTGATTAGTATTCTCACCAAGTCTCCTGATGTACTCAAGTTTCAGCTTGGAGTGTTGCGTCACAGCTCCATGCAGCTTCCATAAGTGATGGCACTGTTGATGAGTTACTTAGAGTTACTCCAGTTAAACTGGGCAGGTGCTTTATGGTTGTTAGCATGCAGCCAGTGGTTTTATCCAATCCTATATAGGAAATAGTTATAACTGCATGTTGGTTGTGGTCAACAATGAATCAGACACAGAAAATACTTCCACCCAAAAAAACACAGAACCAAGCTCAAAAATGTATCTGTATCTGTCTCTTTAGGGGTGAAAGGGTTTAATAAAATTTAGGTCACACATAAGTAAAGTAAAAACTTTCACCTCTATCTGAATGGATAAAAGGATGGAGGCTTATGACATATGTTTATTTTATTTACAGTATTGATGTCTTGTGGAGGTGGTATATCTCATCTAGGTTAAGAACAGTCTAGGTAAACCTAGCCTCACTATTATCCGTTACACTGCTATACTGAGTCTAGAAAGGTCTGGTTGAGGGTCGCGTCAGCCGACCTTTCTGCGACCTATGACCCTCCAACGTTGTACGTGCGAAGGCACACTATTGTAGCTTGCTAAGATCAGTTCTGATTGGTCAACTTGGTCGCGTGGGCTGACGCGACTCTCAACCAAGCCTTTCTAGACTCAGTATAGCAGTGTAATGGATAATAGTGAGGCTAGGTTTACTTAGACTGGGTTAAGAAAGAAGTAGTTGGACACAATTCAATATTCTGTGGAGAAAGTAAAAGTGAAAATCATGTGAGCAAATAGCAAGAAGATATCTAGTAATGAACAATTTTGAGTCAACTTCTTAATTTATTTCAATCAATTGTTAACTAGAAATCACATTAAAGTATGATACATATATTTTAAGAATTTTTAAAAGCCTTTGAATGCTTTGTTATATGAATATTATCTTATTGAGGCTTATTTCTGCATGAAAGCAATCTTATCAATGTGAAATTCATCCTTTTAACATCATAATTAATTTGTATTATAACTTTATGTTGAATGCTTTGTGGATGTTAATAAAATAATTTATTTTAATGAATATTTAAAGAAATTATGCTTGCATATGTTAAAAGCTATTGAAATGTCACAATTTAAAAGTTAGCAAATAAGTTACCAGGTTATATATATATATATAGTTCAAGTGGATCAAAGGGAGGTAACTATTCTCTTTGCAATAGTGCCAACTCAAACTATAATTATTTCAGTTCCAAGCTTCCCTTCCTGTTACTTGTGTTTGATTCAAAAGTATTATAGGGTGAACTGTTCCATGAAGGCTGCATAATTAGGTATGGTGTATTTGGTGATGGAAAGGTTTTGTGTTTAAAAGTCAAAATAGTTATAAATAATTTATTAAGGTTTAACAGACTAAGATCTTATTGAACAAACAGAAAGGACAATAAGACAGTAGATTAAAAGAAAGATCTTAATACGCAAAAATGTCAATAATAGGAATACTAAAATCACAAACCAGACTTGATGTTTTGGACTAACTTTCGAAATGTATATGTTAAATCTAATGAAGATAGTAATGATAGCATTTTGAGCATGACAGAAATGCTTTAGCTTACTTTACAATAGCATGCAATTAACAGAAGTGTAACAGCTTATTTATACCTATATCTATAGTTGTATCATTTCATGTTGACATCAAAGATAAACAACATTCACTAATGTAGCTATCAAAACCTTAATTCTTTAACAATTTCGTATCATATTATTTGATTTTTGATGAGTAAATAATAGTAATCTGCTCCAAAATTTCTGATTAGTTTCTACACTTAATTGTGTAACTTCAATGACATATTCATGCATATAATTAGTGTATAGTAATATATATGTGTTTGTTTATTAAGATAGTTTTTTGTATCTGCAGCCCGGCGACAGAGAAGGGACTGGAACAACGACGTGAGAGTGAAGACGACATCGTTTGACGAGCTGTGGGAGGACACATCACCGACCAGGAAGGAGGAGCCAGTGAGGAGATCAGAGCCTGCAGGCATCATGAAGAAAGCATGGGCTAGTGTTGGGCTGGATGTAAGTATAGCTCTATGTAGTTAGAACTAGATGTGGTATTGGTCTTGACGTAATTATCACATCAAGATATTTACTGATTGTCGTCATGTTTAACTCATCTTTGATGAGCTTTTACCTATAAGACCAATGTAACAACAAAGGATGAAGTAAGATCATTCAAATTTGAAATGATGTTTTATTAAATATTTACAAAGTCAATGCAGAAAGAATGTTGTTCTCTAAAATAATCTATATTCAGAATTTTGAGAACATTAGGAGTGTTATGGATACTGTTTATATATTAGAAGCCATTTTTGGCTGGAAGTACAAAATGGCATGTTTTTTCCTTTCTTTCTTTTATATTTAGTCCTCAAATGAAGTAGATAGATATAGGCTTAGTTGTTTTTATCAACATAAAAATGTCTGATTTCAGGATGATGATCTTGCATACACAAGCAGCAAGTACACAGGACCGAGAAGAGCTCGCTTTGCATCAGACGAAGATCTTCTTGCTGCAGAAACCATCCAACCATCTCGGGGCATTGAAGTCAGAACCAAACCTCACAACAAAAGGTGAAAATATGTGCATGTATAATTGCTTTGTGTTGTATCTTTTATTAGATTGTAGTGAACGATATAGACAGAAACAACCTATCAATAAAGTTGATCTATCAAGGTGAGGTAAGGTGATATGGGGTTTAACGCCGCTATCAAGAGTATTTCCCTTATATCGCGGCTGCAATAGTATTATTGCAGGGAGAAAGCCTGCAACACCATTGTGCCTATGTTTGCGGTGAAACCTGCAAGCATCTTCTTGAACTAGCGGACCATGGGGGGTACTGCGCTGAAATTCAGTATAGCATTGCACCCAAACCTGACTGCGTGTATAACAGTCTCTACTGCAGTTGATCTATCAAAAATGATGGATATGAAATATACCAAATTTCAGCAGAAGATCTCATGATATTGACAGAATATTGCCTCTTATTACAAATTTCTATCATATTTTCCCTTTCAGATCCAACGCGAGATCCCAGAAGCTGAGGGCAGTGAGTCACAGACAAGAGCTGGAGCAACTGCTGCAGGAGTCAGACAAGCGGTCGGTGGACTCGGGGTACATGGGGGAGACCTGGGAGGACGAAGATGAGGAGGAGGCAATTGAACTATTGGGTAATCTCACTCTGCTATCTGTGTTGTCCACAAGGTTTTGAATTATCTACTCACAGAGGAAGCACAAGTTAAAATATCCTGATCTAGCCTCAGTTGTATCAATTTCAGGTTTTTCAGCACATTGACATTGTGGCAAAGATAGCATTACATACTATAAGAAAAGTTTTCAGACAATGGCAACACTTCTCATAATGATAGCTTGCTCTTTGTCACTGAGGACTATGCCATGATTTAGTTGCAATTTCATATGACCATACTCTGTCAAGAAGATTCGAAATGCAAAGTGCATATCTAGATATATTCTGAAGTTTTCCTTTAACATCTGAAAATGACTGAGGTTTTCAAAATAATTACTGTTAAAACAGCATCACTGCTTGCACAAGTTTGATTGCATCCAATCAGGCTTATCCCTTTCTTACCCAAAAACTGATCTTTTTTGCAACAGGGGTTAGATTAGGATTTTTATTACTAGAGCTACCTCTGGAACTGGTTTAGTAAATTTTAGTATCAAAAATAGATTAAGGTCTTGAAGGTTAAGTTCCCTATGAATTATTTTGAGGTCTTATACCATAGATTGATAAGAACTTTGGAGATGCATCACCAGAGATTTGGTGAAAAGTTTTAACCTATAGCTGTAAAACATCTCCCTCTATTTCTGATTTTGCACCGGGCTGTGCATGATTGATCATGTCATTCTAGTATCTGTAAGTTATCTTTTTGATATTTGTGTTTTGGTTGAATATTGGGTTCTCTGTTGTGAGCAAGCCATGGAGTATTTTGGATTTGGTTAAACATTCAGACCTTCTTATTAGCCTGCACTTTTGTATTGTTGAATCTTTGTTTGAATTATTTATTAGAATAATTTTGTTGCATTTGTTTCCATTTGAATCACTGGCTACCGACCTTTTTGTCATATGATGTTTTAAGTACCGGGTTAATGTCTTACAACATGTACTAAACATATACCAGTAATTCAGAAGGTTACATCCTCTAAAAAGACAACTGACATTTCATCATGATAACTTTCATTGGGTTTATTAGATTGAAAATTTGATGTCTTTAGCTCTTTCCCTTGTTTTGTAGAGGATGCTGATGATCTGAGACGGGAGGGCGTCACAAACATTCCGGCCGCTGGCTACAGACTTAGCAGGGTGGGCGAGCTTTAGGTTGTATGTCATGCATGCTGTTTTCGTTTCAAAGCGGCATTATTTCAAGATGTGGTATAGATCATCAATCAGATAGGGTTCTATTTATGTTCATGATGCATGTATTTAGATAGGAAGATTTTCTGGATCACAACTGCTTTATAGCACAAATTGTGATATTTCAAGGTTTGTGCATGCCTCCTCTTCTTAAATGTTCTGAAACAATAAATTTTTTACAGTAAATATGTTGTTATTCAGAACTCCTGCTGTCCTTAATCATGTCACCTTTAAGTGCTCTTACCACACTTAAAACAAGATTTATTAAAGTGATTTTAAGATATCAATTTGTTCAGGTACTGGTTTAAAAACAAAACAAATACAAGTTTGAAGTGAGTAAGTATTTTGAATATCTGAAATGTCTAGATTTTCGTTGTTCATTTTGCAAATTATGAATGATAAAACCTTAAAGTTGTAAAGGATTACAATTTTTGTCTCATACAGATATTTCTCTCTGTAGGTCATGCGCCAGAGACGTGAGGAACCGACTGTTAAACTCAACATCAAGTAAGTATATATCTGATATATATATACAAGATATTTACATTAATATGTCATATATGAAGCAACATATTTGATAGTAAGACTAAAATCAATAATAAAAAATTCAAAATTTAAATTGAATTAAATTGAAATTTTTCATAAACTTTATTTCATCTCTCCGATTGAAATGTTTCATTCATATTGAAAAAAATATGATATTATAACAGAAAGTTTGTTGTAACTCTGTGTTGATTATCTTAGTCCAATAACGGTGTCCAAATGTGAGTACATGATATAAAAGATATTAGTTCACCAGTTTTTACCTAGGCACTGTTGTTTGGTGACTTCCCTTTCAACCTCTAGGTTGTTCCTCTCTAGCTTTGCTTGTAATTGGTTGTACAATTTGATTTTCATCCTTATCAATATTTAAGAAATGATTATTTGATAAAGATGTTTAGTAAAATCATCACTTTCAACATTGTTCCCTAACTACATTTATTAATGTGAGAAATTCTAATGATAATCATTCTGATGAAAACAATTTCTGCAGTCATGCACATATTGCGATATACAAGTACAAGTTACAAAGACCAGAATGTTGCTGTAGACATTATATAGATATAGAAATAGACAACTGAGTGTAGCATGATGAATGAAGTTGGAATTGTATGAGCTAGAAGTAGGCAGATCAAGTTATAGCTGTTAACAACATCTGTTTTTCAAGGGATTTAGAGGGGTTAGAAAATGTTAAAAATTCAATGTAGTTTCAATAGAATAGGGTTTAAAATTCTACAATCTCTAAGGGAAATTGTACAATTCTCTGAGGTACTTGACATACTTAAGTAAAACTTTTTATCTATAAAGTCTTAGTCATCTTAAATCCAAGAGACTTCTCTCTTTTCTACCAACATGGCAGGAAGTGAAGGCATTGCTTGTGACTGTCAGAAAGGTACTTTACGTCCACGACTTTGTGACATTGTTGATACGGACAGAAACATGTGAAAATTATCAAAATAAAAAGGTTATGAAGCCAAAATGTCTCTTGTAAGTTCCAAGATGAAGATATCAGTAGTAGCCAGTTAGAAGCAAAGTGTTCTTGCAGTAAGCACTGCTTTCCTCCCTCTAATAACGTGTTGTGCTAGCCCTAACTCTCTGACTCACTCGCCTGTGCATCTTGCAGTCTATACCCGAGACCTGAACCGTCGCCCTCAGTTCAAGGTATGTTCTACCATACACAAACTTGTCTTCATCATGGTGTTACTTATCTCTGTGTGATAGGGAAACAAGTCCTTTTGTCGAGTTTGTGCCAGCTTATGATTAAATTTGACAGAGTAACGTGTATGCATACAAACCAGTGCAGGTTTTGTAGGATGAAGGACCTTGTTTCAATCTTGATCCCCTTCTGCAAATTCCTTTCCATTGATTGTAAAACTAGTATTGACCATAAAATTCTTTTTAAAAATTGGCTTCCCTCTATGACTGATTTGTAGACCGGTAGTCTGTTTCTGTAACTGTTGTGATTGGAGTTCCTTCATTTGTGGTATGAGCACATATTGCTTACAAAACTGAAGTCGAACAGGTATATCATACCACATTTGAGTCAAGTAATTTCAGGTATTTCCAAGTTGGAAATTTTTACTGCTTAGGTTTTTGGAGAGAATAGACAAATATGGCCCACTTTGTACAAAGGATACATAGGAAGAATGACTTTAATTGCTTAAGTTTATTAAACTCTGTGGGGAGAGAAAGGGAATACTATTGTTGTTATCAATCAAGTTTCTGGTTGTTGCTACTGCCCTGCAAGTTGTGGTTCTAAGTTCAGTCATGCAGAGATTTCAGTGAGAATAATAAATACCGTAATTTCTCTATCAATTCGACCCTCAAAATTTCAAAACATTTCCAGATCACGTCCATGGTCGAATTATTTCTCCCAAATGTTTGTTTGTTCGGTAGGATCGTCGAAATATTAGATGGGATTTACATAAATACCTTTCTCCGGCGATTAGATGTTGTCCCATAACTAAAACTAGAAGCACGTGTTGATTTTCATCCAAAGTATTTTTCCTTGTTTTTCATTCTCACGAATTAATTTTCCAAATGGCGACTGTTTACGTATGGTGATCATAATTCCAATTCAATTATTGAAAAACAAGAACAGGTCCACCTATAAAAACTTCGATAAAATTAGAAGTTTAGAAGAAATTGACTCGATACAAGAAGCCACGTTTTAGCTGTACTCCTTGCACAGAATATAGAACCCGCTTCAAAGCCTTCGGGGATTTCATGTTGGAAAAACTGATGCTTTGAGTTTTGATATAAATTTCATTATTGAATTAGGGGCCCACCCTGTAATTGCTGTATATCGAGGGACCACCTTAATGTCTTCAAACCGAGTAAATCGAGATACGTTTTAAAATAAATGATGATAATACTCAAAATAAATATCAAAATAAAATTCCTGACTTTAATTCTTCTGTCGGCAAAAATCAAGTCAAGTTTAGATTATTTAAAATGTAAAAACATGTGTTCTTGACTATATTAGGAGGCATCAAGTAGGCCACTGGTGTCACAGGAAAGAGGAGAATAATAAAATATAATTTTAAAACAACTCCGTTCGTTTATCTAATCTTTAATCTGAATGATCAAGTTGTAAGAGATCGACAGCCATTACTGTGACGCCATAACCTATCTGCATAACAAGTTCTGATTGGATAAGACACACGGATTTCCCCGTAAGGGCCAATGATATTACCTGTTTCATTTTGTTGTTATTCTAAGACACGATGGAACCACGCTATGCATCGGACAATTTCTCGCTGTGAGAAATGATTTTATTATTGTTTTAGATCTATGATGTGCTTACAGACTGTAACTGCACATTTATCTGTTCACATTGATATTATGGGCTTATATATGAGACCTTAATATACCAAAATATTGTGATGAATTAATTGTTTTTATGATAAAAATGTTATTGTTTGTACCAGGCTGGAGATCGTCGGCTTAGCTTCGATATTAATTAGATTATCCATTTAGGGGCCCGCAGTGTTTGAGCTGTGCCCTTAACCTGTAAACAAGTGTAAACATAAGTGTAAAAATACGACTGATAGCTTGCTTAAAGAATTTCAACGTAAATAATTTGTGAGTGGTAAGGAATAATATTGACATTGACGCTATACGTATTTTTTTCATTATGTTATTTCGTTATGTTTTCATTCCAAGATGTGAGTCAAGACACAATCAAAACTAGGCACAGGTTTACATCGACAAGAATTATTCAAGTCAGAGCTTTTTACAGTTACATTAATATAAACAGCATATGAAATATAACCTAAATATCATTAGTATTTCAAGAGAGAAATATAAACTTCATACAAAGGCTGTTATCATTAGAGTCGGACACCAAAGATAAGCATTTGTCAGTCATGACGAATGCCTGTAACTTTCGCCGCGATGTTCAAGGAAAATATTTCACTTCCACAGATGGGATCGCAGATATGGAATCAATCAACCAAATGAAATAAAAGATTTAGATTTTGTTTCACAACAATTCTACTAAAAATAGTTTTGTATACCATTTAATTGTGTCGGTTTCAAAGCTTACGTTTACAAGACAAAATAAATATTATTTGTAGCACAGTTTGGACGAGTCCACCATTATAATGGCATGGGGTGATGGATATTTTGATAGGATGATAGAATTTATTCTTCATGATAACCTAAATAAAAATGTATTTGTTTTGCTGATACAGAATTCCTTATATATTTGATTATCTTTCTGTCATTGAATGTTTTGTTAATGTGGGATTATTAGGTCCAGTTCATCATTGCAACCCCTGTAAAATAATGGTTTGGTCATTTGTAAACAAATATGGCGGGAAGTTAAGCAACCACGTGAGTGATTGTCCACAGATGTGACAGATGTTACGATAGTTTGTGAAGCATATTTCTTATATATGTTGCTGATTTTAATTGAGATTTGCTGTGAAACCCGAGACACTCATGAAATAAAGTAGATATTTGATCTTGATTAAACAAAAAAAAGTCGATACGTTTCGTGATTTTTTTTTTCAGTGACAATTTCTTTCTTGATTTGTAAGTTGTAGGGCTGAAATAGAATAGATATGTATATAAAACTGATAATTTGACGACTGGTCGATTTATTGGAACGTGAAAATGACCATTTGGTGCATGGTTGAAATGTTAGGGGTGATTTGAACTTTTTAACCTCCGATTAACGTGCGTGGTCGAATTATCAGAGATGTCGAATTAATAGAGAAATTACGGTATACAGAGAATACAGTTGTAGGCCTGAATATTGAAACATATTCTTTCATGTAAACCTAGTTATATGAACTGGAAACCTGTGTGATCTGAACTTTTTCAAAGCTAGACTCAAAGTGGGTGAAAAATTCCAATCATTTCATGTTTTTGCCAATGATTGTTTATTGTTTGCACTAATTTTACTAAACAAGATTTCTGTATTGTCTGTAATTTTGAGCTGTTTTGATTTTAAAATTTTCCTTCTTCTAACATCCCTAACACATTTTTAGCTCACCTTTACACAGTAAATGTGAGCTTATGTCATGGCGCTTCGTCCGTCGTCCGTCTGTCTGTCCGTCCGTCTGTCTGTCTGTCCGTCTGTCCGTCCGTCCGTAAACTTTCACGAAAAAGACTACTCCTCCTAAACGAATTCAGATATCATTCTGAAATTGTAGTATGTTATACCCATGGTGATTCCTCACAGAAAGGTAGACGTTTCAAGTTTGAGAATCCAAGATGGCCGCCATGACAGCCATATTGAATTTTCACGAAGATTTCATGAAAAAGACTACTCCTTCTAAACGAATACAGATATCATTCTGAAATTGTAGTATGTTATACCCATGGTGATTCCTCACAGAAAGGTAGACGTTTCAGTTTTGAGAATCCAAGATGGCCGCCATGACAGCCATATTGAATTTTCAATTAGATTTCATGAAAAAGACTACTCCTTCTAAACAAATACAGATATCATTCTGAAATTGTATTATGTTATACCCATGGTGATTCCTCACAGAAAGGTAGACGTTTCAGTTTTGAGAATCCAAGATGGCCACCATGACAGCCATATTGAATTTTCAATTAGATTTCATGAAAAAGACTACTCCTTCTAAACGAATACAGATATCATTCTGAAATTGTAGTATGTTATACCTATGGTGATTCCGCACAGAAAGGTAGATGTTTCAGTTTCGAGAATCCAATATGGCCGCCATGGCAGCCATATTGAATTTTCAATTAGATTTCATGACAAAGACTATTTCTCCTAAACCAATCTAGATATCATTTTTATATTGTAGTATGTTATACCTATAGTGATTCCACACAGAAAGGTAGACATTTCAGTTTTGAGAATCCAAGATGGCCGCAATAGCAGCCATATTGACTTTTCAGCTGCAGATGACACATCATTTTTATTAAATTTTAATCTTTCATCAAGTGATCACTGGCACCATATAAATTCTCTAATTTGAACTTACTAATCATAATATTATCTTAAATATGGAATATTTAAGATTGTCGTGCAAGTTGTTCTATATTTTTAAGTGTTTTAAAAAAAATTAAGATGAAAGACAAACATAATTGATTAATTTGTTTAAAATCTTTATGGCAACTAGCTGCAAAAACCAAATCACATTAAACATGTTAATTTTTAAACAATGGCATCTCCCTTAATTCTTTTAAATACCACACATAAGGGGTCAACCAGAGTTCAGATATTCCACTATGCCTAATACACATCCCAAGGCAGGCTGCTAGCATCACAGTGTCAGCTGCTAGTCTGTTGCATAATCAACCTGACCCAATTGATATGGTAGAGCATTATGCTATATGGCCATGGCCCATGTGTATGCAATAAAAGTTATGGACTTGTATTCTCATGACAGTGATATGTTCTTTCTAAGAATAACAACTTACACAAAACTTGTCTACAATAAGCTTTGTGTTTAGCAATCTACATGATAAGTTGATGTGGAATAAATATGAAGATGAAAATCGAAAAGGGTTTAGTAAGAAAAGGAAGGAAATTTTATTTGTCATATCTCTCTGTTGATTTGACAGTGCAAAATTGTTTACCATTATAGTACTGTATGAGTGTTAAATAAATTGATACTTTAATGAAAGTAAACATAATAAAACAAAATAAACATGTCTTTTGCTTTGCTGTGTTTATGACTTTCCTCTCGATCAGTCATTCATTTTCCTTGAAAAATCTGTACTCTTGGGATTCTCAATATCCCATGCAGCATAACCATCAGTGAAATAATCTTGAAATCATATTAATGATTCACTACAAAACAAATGTAAGTGGCCACCATCCTGTAAGTAATGAAAGACATTTAAATGGATACACCTAAACCAATCAAGATATCATAATGAAATTAATACGGATGCCCACATAAAAGTAGCATTTTGAAGATTAAAAAGTACAAGATGGTCACCAATTCAGCCATAGATATACAAAAAAGTTATACAAAAACCTACTGCTTGTTAACTTATCATGATTATATCATTCGTGTATTAATGTTTGTTCAAGCTCTAGTCGTTTCCAAAAGAAGACTAGTATTTTAAAAGATAAAAAAATCATGATGGCAGCCATAATCAATTTATATATAAAAGATGGTTACATGTATAATTAAACCATTTTACCACATCATTCATTTTTAGGTGAGCTTCTGTACCCTCGGTACTTTTATTACTATTACAAATTTCAAGAAATCTATTGTGATGTTAGATATGCATATTCTATTGATGTCAATGACACTGATAAATTATAAAACAGAAAGAAATATTTTAAATGCTTGAATATGTTCATGAAAAATTGAAACCTTGCTTGTAGCTAACATTCAATAAACTGAAATATTATAAACTAAACATCATCATTACTAATGGGAAACATCATTTTTTATTAATATCATTGAAACTTAAATTGATTGAAGACAATATTTTATCAAAGTCTATGAAGAGTTGTATATTGTGTTTTATTGTATACATTCGAAGATTGTAAAAGATAATGGCAACTTGTGTAGGTGACGAGTATGAAGATCTACAGGAGTATGAAGATGAGTCAGACAGGGAGCGTAGAGACTATCAGCCTCGTACTCGCAAAGGTAAGAAGAGACAAGTAGAAGCTTTGGAAGCTCAGATTGATGAATATTGAACTTGTACCAAGGAATGAAAGTCTCAAAATGTTAAGGCTGCCGGGATACAAACTTGTTACAAAGGGGAGTTGCCTCTCCACATGGTCCTTAAGGAGTCCTGTTAGTCCCATGTGCTGTTCCAGTTGAGCACAGACAAGACTTAGTCATGAGGGGACCAATCACATATGGGGACAATCATATCAAATGAATGGTAAACAGGAGTTACCTGCCCCTAGCTACAGATACCTGAGGCTTTTGCTGAAGTCATCCTGATCGGTTAGATGGGCTTTCATGCAACTAGTGATACTTTTAAAGTTTTTCAAGACTCAGTGGAAAGGAAACTCTCTAGTGATACAAGTTCATATCCTGGTAGCAATTTCAGGTTGATTAAGATTTCAATGAAAGAAGATGGGGAACATGATATCCCAAGGGCATACAATTTTTATTTTGAGGGGGATGTTGATGACTATGATAAACTTGATAAGATATTAAAAAATCTTTCAAAGTTCATATCCTATTGGTTTATTTCATAATGATGATGTCATGCTGTGTTTCAGGCCGTCACTATGAGGGGGACAGTGAAGATGAGTTTGAGAGTGTTTCCCAGGTGACTGGTCCGGTACGTGTAAGTCACTTACTCACACATCACCGTGTAGTGTTACACTTTCTGGTCACTTCTTCTTTGCTTCCGAATATTGTGTTGCTTTTGTCTTGTGATACTATGTCCCTGTATTGTATTGATCAAGCATCAACAAGAAACTTTATCTATTTCTGTAGAAAGGTGTGATCATTGAGTACATCAGCGCAACTGCATCTACTTAGCCTCTGCTGTACACATACCCTGGTATTCATCAAGCCAAACACCAATGAAATGCTATGAATCCAGCAATAGTGGCGCCACATGGATGAGAGATCATTAAAATTAACCAATGAAAACCCTTTCTTAGGCTACACTGCCTCTATTGCTGATAAGCTCTAGCATTCTTCATAATTTTCACAAGAGGAACAGCTAGATAACATGCATGAAGTTTGTAAACTTTTGTTCAGTCTCTTTTGAAAACTATCTGAAAAAGTACAGGCTTTAGATAGCATTGAGTAACCAGCAATTTGAGACTTTTTGCTTGATGGATATCAAGGTATGTGAAAACGCAATTGTTAGTATGTGATTCATGTTTCCTTCAACTGAATGGTTCTCTTCTAACATCAAATACACATACTGAGTAACAGGGCTGTATGTTCTAAACAATATCAACCTTGGATTTTTCAAAGGAACATCTTTACTGAATAAGTCTTGAACTGCTATATCAGCTTTTTGAAGAACTTTTCAAGCAAATGCTCCCTGACTTGAATTTTTAATTGCAAAAAAAAACTTGCCACCTTGTAGGCCAAGTTCAGGAAGATGTGAGCTTACAACTGGAATTGCATTCCAATTTCTTTGACAATTTCAACACCAGGTGTTGATACATGTAATCTAAGAGGCTCCTGAGTAAATCAAACATAGTAGTCTATTTGGCTTATTAAAATTCAGGGCTGGTAATACAGATGAATAGTTTCTAGTTTCTAGTTTGGTAACCAACTGTTACCAAGTATAAAAATGTTTTGATATAACAAAAAGTGAAACACTGTAAGTTTTATTATGCTTACAAATAGATTTCTCTATTTTTGCAACTTGTTAATTTATAATTTTGTGTGTCATCAAATATTCCTGACCTTAAATCAATAGCACTATAGAAATGATTACGGGTGAATGCATATGTTAATGTACCATTGTTTCTATTGCAGCGTCACCCAGTATGGAACATACCAGACTCTGATGGTATGTTCACATCTCCTGTTTACAATAGACAAACATATTAATATATGTAGTCTTGATTGCTGGTTGTTTTTAATTTAATTCGTTAATGCAAGTTTATCTAGTTTACCAAAATCTTTCAGAAAAACCCTTCTGGAAAGGGAGGTAACTCTAGCAAGCTTGATCTGCTTGAATTGAGACGAAATATTTTTTATGACAGTAACAGAATTATAGCTAATAACAGTAACTCAAAAAGTGAAATCAATAATAGAAATTGACACAAAAAGAATAAATTTGATTTCTTGACAGATGTTGTTATTCATATATAGTAACATATCCAAAAGATATATATATGTATGTGAAGAATATATATTGAAATTATGTAAAAACATAAAACTTGAAAACATCCTTGAACACCCTTTTCCTGCAAATGTTCCAGATTATAAAAATCATTTAATTATCATAAGTTCACTGCGCAGCTAGAGAAAAATAAGTGTACTGACTTCTGTCTGTGTACAGGAGAGAGTTACATCCCGCGACCAGCCTTCACCACCCCCCAGCCCAGCCGTAACAAGAAGAGGCCTCCACATGGGAACAGGTTGGGACAGAACACTTTTTTCTTTGTCCTTTACATGTGCTTAATAGCTTACATACTGCTGTCAGCACACATTTTAAAAGTTTGATATCGTGAATGTTGCAACCAGATCTACAAAAAAAGGTTTTATTTTGAAGCTGATCAAAGTGATCATTGCAACAAATTTTCAATAATCTAATTTGATACCACAGGAGCAGCTATTGTCACTGTCCCTCATTCCTGCTTGTGTTATAACTTGATTTGTTGTCTTGTTTAAATGAAGTTACAATGACAAAGGGTTCCTACGATTTCAAGTTCCTTATTTGTATGTGTGATGTCATCCTCGATTATCCATCGCTTTCGTTCCGATAAATCTACACTACAAGCCCTGGAAAACTTTATGAGGTTTTACCTCGAACCAAATTTTCTCCCTTTGCAATGACTCAGCAAAACGCTTACTTGATTAGTCGAGTTGTTTACGCAAGTAGTGTCTGCGTTTCGTTTCTGATTGGATAAACTTGGATGCAAAGGGTGGTCTTTGGTTTGAGGTAAAACCTTGTAAAGTTTTCCAGGGCTTGTAGTGTAGATTTATCGGAACGAAAGCGCTGGATAATCGAGGATGGTGTGATGTATCAAGTTTGATAAAAGTGTCAACATCTACACTCATTTTTATTCTTTCAATAAAGAACCCCTACTCATTCATATAGACAACTTCAAAGAAGGCACTTAACATTCATAATAGCTATTGCAGTTGCACATCTGCTTGTGTCTGATTGGTTGATGTATTGGTCATGTTACACCACAGGCTGTCGTCCACTGGTCCGGCAAGATACCACGTCCAGTCTGCTGGTCAGTCACTAGAGAGCGTGGACGATTTCACTCAGGAGGGGGTCAAGACATGGACCCCGGGGTCAGGACGCACAAGTCAGGTAAACCAGTTATAGTTATTAGTTTCAACCATTTCTTGATTATGCAACAACAATTAACATATGTCTGTCACATGATCTTGGTTCAAAGTTGCAATTTCAAATAAACTTTAATTTTACCACTTGTCCTCACAATTTGTCAAATATTTACAAATTAATAGTTTTCCCTATTCATTTGAATTGGAGAAATTAATTGACATTTTAGGACAATTTAATCAAACTCAGAAATGCCATTCTCAACAGTGACTGATTCAAACATTTTGAAAGAGAAAGCTTACAAACATTTAAGCCAATCTAAGGCCAACAATATCTATCTGCTTATGCTCTTACCAAATCTAAATAAATTATGCTCATTGCTCTGTAAGCCAGCAACCAAAGCTAACAGGGTGAACTCACTGATTGGCTGGATTTGAATTACGTCACAGGTCAGACTGACGGCTCTTTAATGGAGCCTGGTTAAAAACTGGATCTAAACGCTAATGAAATAGAAGCAATATAGATCTTGATTTATTGAGATTGGCTCTTTGTAGGTAGGTAGGTAGATGGATTTAAGGGCGATGTTGGGCCACAATGATCTATATATGCACCTTTGGCTCTTTGTGGTGTTTCAGAGAGTTATGTCCCCTGATGGAGATCTGGAAGTGAGGGAATCTCTGCAGTCAGCTCGGGGCGGAGGATGGGGCTACCCTGATGATTCTGATGCTAGTGTCACCGACTTCAGTCACAGTGGGTCTCCTTGTCTTTTGTCATTTTCAAAAATACCTTTGAATATGTTACTTGTTTAGTACTAGGTCAGGTGAAGAAAGGATGTGCCTTTTGAACAGTGCAATGTTGTGATATAATTGTGGAGCTTTGCTTTTGAGAAGATACACATATCTATTTTTAATTCAGCTACATAAACTGGGATTGTGATACTCTAAAAGTATTGAAAGTGTAAGAGTTATGTTGTGCCCTGTTTCCCACAAATATAACTTACATGAAAATGTCCTTTGAGCAAGCATTTTGAAAACAAAGTTTGCCAGGTAATAACAGGGTGTTTGCGCATTAGCCAAATTGACAGAGTATTATATTGCTTTGTTCCCTCTAATTTTCACAAAAGCAAAAAGGATTCAAGTATGCTTAAAGTTATGGTCGAATTGCTATTAGTAGCCATACGTTGAAAGTTTTCAAAATGTTCTCTTTTCATCGTTGTCTCTTGAACTGAAAAATCCTTGATTAAGTTTGCTCATTTGTTCATTATAGAGGCAACGTGCATTACCAACTTTTGGATGAACATTGGTTATTTAAGAATTGAATGTCAGTTCAAACTCACCTGAGAGTTTGAATGTAGCTTTGACATTGTTCATTTTCCAGTGCAAACACACAAACTGACATTCAATTTTTAGCTCATCTGGCCTGTAAGGCCCGATGGGCTTATGGCATGGCATGGTGTCCGGCGTCCGTCCGTCCATCCGTCCGTAAACTTTGTGGAATTTCGACTTCTTCTCCAGAACCATAAGGCCTAGAAAACTTAAACTTTGTGTACAGACTCCTTGACTAGTGAGGATTATAAATTGTAGCTTTGGCAGCTTAGAAAACTCCCGCCTGCCCGACCGCCCGAGACGGCCTGTTTTCGAGCCGGACGGTTAACTTTCACAAGTAGCCCGTCCGGTGGTCGGGTAGATATTTACAAAGGCCAACTGTAATAGTATACTCAAATTGACTCAAATGAAAAAAAAAAAAGCCAAAAGAAATAAAGTGTTTCGTCAGGTTTCGTAAGTCAAATTATCAAATATGACAAAGGCAAGTTACATTGCAGCCAGCTAAGGCTGGGACGGTTACCCGTATACACGGTATCGTTTTGTGATGAATGAATAAACGTTTACAGAATCATGTAAACGGTAAACGATTAAACGAATTGTCACGTGGTAGCATAGTGTATATCCGCGGAGACCTTTGAAAATGGCAACAGGCAAACGTTCGGAGGTGTGGAAATTCTTCACCAAAATTTACGGTAAACCGAAGTGAAATGTAATGTGTGCGCTACCGAACTTTCACATTCAGCACGGGAACGATGAAAAATCATCTAAAATTTAAACACCAGTCTATCAAAAGTGAATCAAATGCTTCTTCTCAAAGCATGCGTCAGTCATCCATTTATTCAATGCTTACAGCGAAAAGCATGTCCCGTGACAAGTACCGAAGAAGTGCATGAAACTTACGACCATATTGAGTTTTGTAGAAGGGGGTGGTTTCAAAGATTTCAGCAACGAAATAAATTCACCTTGCATAGTATAAATATTTATAGGTTTCTCAAAACTTTTTCGTTATTGGTAGTTAACGATTATTTCATTTTAAAACAGTAAGTTTTCAAACAATAAACCGAATAAATATTATGGATTTTAAAGTTGAGATTATTTAGAATTAACCTGCGAAGTTTAATAATTACAACAAGAACATTTTTAATGAAAATTATTTTTGCTGCACAAATTTAACATGTAAGTCTATAAACAAAAATGCCACTGTCTGAATATAACTGGTACGGGTATGTAGATTATCACAAGATAAACCTACATTATTTGTTGAGGATAATATACGGAAGCAAATCAAGTATGCGCTGTCAATTCGCAATAAAGCTCCACATTGAATGGTACATGGCCCCTTGCATTCCATTCTACGTCACAACCTCTGTGTCATTCAACCAATCACAACAAACAAACCGCTTAGCGCATGTCTGTTTAAGCCTGTAAATTTGTGGTGTTCGTCTGTCAAAAGATTACGTAACGATCTTCGAGTTTAATACTTTGAACTGAAACTAATAATGTGCTTATTGACTTATTCTACTATAAATATTTGACTATGTAAGTCTATCGATCGATTCAAGAAAGAAAATAATATCAACAGTTATCAGCGATGTAGAAGCGAGTTTCATCAGAGATGTGTAGTGTTTTCATTGACTTACATGTTCTTGCCGATCGATACGTGACTTGCAGCTTGTCTGTCGACTCGACAGGTATTTTATCATGTCAAATATTTGTGTGGAAGATTAAAAAAACGTAACTAAGTTTAAAAATTATTTGTTTTATCATATTCATGGCAGAATTAATTGCCGTTCGATATGGCAGATCGTTGATTTCTGATGTGGAATTATCCCCGTACGTGAATAATATGTGAATTTTACAGAAAACATCTGAAATAAATAATTTTAAAAGTTAGTCTTCATATTACAGTAAGAAATGGTTGATTTTGATAGGCAACTATATACACTTCTATCAATTAATGTCACACAAATCACGTATTGGTTGAGTTTGTGCCAAGTATAGTACTCGATGTCAATTATCAGACACTAATCACTGTCTTAGGACATGTAATATCACTGATGGTGTATATTTGAAGTTTATGACATTAAATTATTCAGAATCTTAATTTCGTCATAACTTTATTATAAGAACCGGACAGGTAAGTTCTGATCCGGACTGGCAACTTTTTGGAGTTACCAGTCTGGCTGTCTGGCTTGATTTTTTGGGAGTTTTCTACACTGGCTTTGGTGGCCCTGTGACCCCTAATAAGAGCCACAGGGGCCAAGCCCTTAAAACCAATTTTCATCTCCTACTCCAGAACCATAAGGCCTAGAAAGCTTAAACTTGGTGTACAGACTCCTTGACTAGTGAGGATTAGAAATTGTAGCTTTGGTGGCCCTGTGACCCCTAATAAGGGCCACAGGGGCCACGCCCTAAGAACCTATTTTCATCTTCTTCTCCAGAACCATAAGGCCTAGAAACCTTAGACTAAGTGTACAGACTCCTTGACTAGTGAGGATTTTAAATTGTAGCTTTGGTGGCCCTGTGACCCCTAATAAGGGCCACAGGGGCCTGCCTAGAAAGCTTAAACATAGTGTACAAACTCCTTGACTAGTGAAGATTAATGATTGTAGATTTTGTGACCCTGTAGCCCCTACTAAAGGGGGAAACACATTGGCCACACCCTAAAGCAAAATCAAATATACAGCCTGATGAGCTACAGAGCCAATGGCACTATTTTTATAATTTCGCACCATATATGGAATGGAACGGCGGAGTGATATGACTTCTGATGATCCTATGAACGAGTAACACTGCGACAAGAAATAATCCCAACTTGCAAAGAAACAAGATATTTATCAAATTGGTCTGTGACAGTGTTCTAAAAAACATGCTGCACAAAGATATGCTAAATGAAGCGCACATTATGATAAAATCCTTTCGCACAAAGACGGGAGATCAGAGTTATTTGCCTTATGCATACTGTCACGTCGTGTCATGCTGGCCGCCATTTGCAGGGGTATCTTTGTCAATATGTATACAACTGTGGTTAGAGACATTTTCATTATAATAACTGCTCTACCGTAACACTTTCATCTCTTGTGTATACATCGTGAGTATAAGGTTGATCGTGATATTGATCGTGATGTAAATGCATTTCGTTCCGTTCGATCAGATCCATTTTGCAGTCTTACAACTGATCTAAAGCAAATGATAAAATGAATGTTTTTCACATCAAATATATTTCTTGGTTGATAAAATATGATTAAAGTATCTTGGTAATATATACTAAAGATTTATTAATATAGTATTTGATTTGGTGTTGGACGGAGAATTAAAGTAGTTCCGGTGAATGTTCACACGACTTGAAAACGTTCACACAAGTATGAACACTTTTTTGTGAGTTCATGAGAAATGAATCAATGAAACTTCGATTACATGACCGTGCCCTAGACCAATCCACGTTCGGGAATATGTGTAAACTTCAGAGTGTGAAATTATTTAAGTATGAAGTAACAGATAAGAAGCTTTCACTTTTTGAAAGAATTCATATATGCGAATAAGTTGTTTAGCGACCTGCAGAATGTACATTTCATCCTGACCTTTCATTGCAGTCAATCTAAATTACAATTGATCATTAATTATAAGATATTATTATCAGTTGACCTTTTATATCAAGTTCATGTCACACCAAACTTGTGTTTGCTTTGTCCCAAGCCTTGACAAACAAAATTATTACATTATGGACAGAAAGCTGATATGGAAGGATCTTGTATTCATACCACATACCTGTTGTAACACTTGTCCTTATTGTCACTGCCAAGGAATAAAACATTATTTTTGCCAAAGCCTTTGAGATGTTAACATTGAAATTGGACAATTCAAATTAATAAAGACGTTGATTTAATAGGATTTTCTAGATCTTTTCTAAGATACAATTATCTGTTCCAGGGCCGGGATCTTCACAGAGGCAACCTAGAGGTAAAACAGCCGTGTAGATTACAATTTTATTTATTATCATCAAATACAGATGACAAAGTTCATAATCATCATTCTTATTAACCATCCACTTAAGTAGGATTTCTTTATTTGTTCCCAACTTAAATATTAATACCAGTGTACAAGTGTTTTCCGAAATGACAATGTTGAATACTATAATTGCTAAAAGATGTAGGTTATTGATAATGATATATGATGATTATTGTCACATGTTAATCAATGTTTGATATTTGTTCTCAGCGTACTGATGCAAGACATGACAAGACTAGGGAAGACGATTACAGTCTGGTACGGGAGATGAATCCAGTCAACTGTGACCAGCCATGCCGTCCATATATAGACATACTTACCTCTTCATTTCTTCATAGATGAGATTTAAATAGTCACAACCTTATGCTTCTTATACACTTCACTGCACATGGACCACTGTGACCATGTTCAGTTTTTGAAGAACTGTACCTTATTTTCTAAGGTGGTAAGAATCAAAGTTCTGATAAAAATTGATATTTACGCAGATCATGTTAGAATGTGTAGTAACAAAGACAATTGCAATTAAATACCTCAGGCTATAACACAAGGCGTGACGTATAAGTGGCATTGTTTGGTTTGAACCACTCCATAAACTTTAGAAATGGTAAATGTGACTTTTTTAGCTCATCAGGACTGAAAGTCCAGATGGGCTTATGGCATGGCCCGTCGTCCGGCGTCCGTTCGGCGTCCGTCCGTCGTCCGTCGTCCGTCCGTCCGTCCGTAAACTTTTGACACTTTCGACTTCTCCTCATGAACCATACACATAAGAGAGCTGAAATTTTGTGTACAAGTACCTTAGCATATGGAGATTCTAATTTGTAACTTTGGTGACCCTGTGACCCCAAATAGGGTCACAGGGGTCACAACTTTAAAAACCTATTTTCATCTTCTTCTCCAGTTCCAGAAGGACTAGAGAGTTAAAAATGATATATGCAGACTCCTTGGCCAATGGGGATTCTAATTTGTTACTTTGGTGACCCTGTGATCCCAAATAGGGTCACAGGGGTCACAACCTTAAATACCTATTTTCATCTTCTTCTCCAGTTCTTAAAGGACTAGAGAGTTGAAAGTGATATGTGCAGACTCCTTGGACAATGGAGATTCTAATTTGTAACTTTGGTGACCCTGTGATCCCAAATAGGGTCACAGGGGTCACAACCTTAAATACCTATTTTCATCTTCTTCTCCAGTTCTTAAAGGACTAGAGAGTTGAAAGTGATATGTGCAGACTCCTTGGACAATGGAGATTCTAATTTGTAACTTTGGTGACCCTGTGACCCCAAATAGGGTCACAGGGGTCACAACCTTAAAAACCTATTTTCATCTTCTTCTCCAGTTCTAAAAGGACTAGAGAGTTAAAAATGATATGTGCAGACTCCTTGGCCAATGGGGATTCTAAATTGTAGATTTCGTGACCCCATGACCCCAAATAGGGTCACAGGGGTCACAACCTTAAAAACCTATTTTCATCTTCTTCTCCAGTTCTAAAAGGACTAGAGAGTTAAAAATGATATGTGCAGACTCCTTGGCCAATGGGGATTCTAAATTGTAGATTACGTGACCCCATGACCCCAAATATAGGGTCACAGGGGTCACAACCTTAAAAACCTATTTTCATCTTCTTCTCCAGTTCTAAAAGGACTAGAGAGTTGAAAGTGATATGTGCAGACTCCTTGGACAATGGGGATTCTAATTTGTAACTTTGGTGACCCTGTGACCCCAAATAGGGTCACAGGGGTCACAACCTTAAAAAACTATTTTCATCTTCTTCTCAAGTTCCAAAAGGTCTAGAGAGCTGAAATTATATGTGCAGACTCCTTGGCCAATGGGGATTCTAAATTGTAGATTTCGTGACCCCATGACCCCAAATAGGGTCACAGGGGTCACAACCTTAAAAACTTATTTTTATCATCATCTTTAGCTCCTAAAGGTCTATTGAGCTGAAAGACTGCATGTAGACTCATTGGCCAATTGGGATTCTAAACTGTAGGTTTCGTGACCCCATGACCCCAAATAGGGTCACAGGGGTCACAATCTTAAAAACCTATTTTTCTCCATTAGATGACAGTCTATGGCAAATTTATTTCTCCTTGGATATTTTAGTGTGGACTTCTTTCACTGTCTGATATTGGCGATCTAGAAAGTGTTGAATAATAATACATTTGTTTTGTAATTTTTTTATAGGTTTTCTTGCAATAGGTAACATCAGTTTCATTTTTAGCTCATCTTGCCTGTATAAAGCAAACTTGATATGATGCCTGATGAGCTACAGAGCCAATGGCTCTATTTTTATTTGAATATTGTCATTATTCTTTAAAAAAAGGCCAGCAGATCTTTATAAACATCAAGCAACATAATAAGTGTCAAAGGTAACTTTGTAGACCCAAATCATGATTATTGAATTGTAACCCTACAAATTGATAAAGAAATTTATTTTGGTTTTCAGGGTGATCATGTTTGAATCAGTGGATCAATTCAGTTTTGATAATATGTAACATAAGCAAAGTATCAATAATAGCAAAACAACCTTAAAACTTTCATAGAGATTTTCCGCCTTGGATCACATCTTACTGGTGCCTGATTTGATTTAGTGTAACATAGCAGTATAATGTTGTGTAATAACATCCTCTTGTTAATGATACAATATATCAGTGTCTTATTGTAGAAATTTTGTATGAAGTTCTTTAGAACACATTGATAACTTTTTCTAAGAGTCTGTGATACCTTCTTGTTTTTGTATATAAAAAAGTAGTTGTTGAATTTTGTAATAAAGCCATTTAAACCATTTTGTATTTATCTTGTCTATTTGGTGAATTGCAGATTTATTTCCTTTTAAGTTCAAGTTTGAAAAGCACATGATCTTGATTTAAACTTGCAATAATATTAGCAATGATGTTGCAAAGAAAGTTTTTTGTTACAAGGCTATTTAAAAGTATATTGTTTATTGATCAGCCAAAATCCATCTGTAAACTTTTTATGTTTTTTTATTTCCTCAAGAATTGCTCCAGAATAGTACCAAAAATCTTAAGATTTCAAGCACCTTTGAGGTCAAAGTTAGTATATTTTGCCGCCACCCACTTAAAAGATCTGTGTGGGAGTGTTGTCATCAAAGTCTTTGGAAAACATATTCTCCAAATCCACTTGCTCAAATTTCAAGATATATTAATTACATTCTTAAATATTTCATTACATTAAAATATATTCACACTTTAGAAATAGATGGACATTTTTAAGAGACTCATCTGGTGAAAAAGCCGAGCTGGAAGGCCCCATTTAACATGTTTAGACACATACCAGAATAGTAATTATAAACAGGACCCCTTTTTCTTAAAGTTTATGCATTAATGAGTTCAGTTTCACTTCCAATTAACAATGATGTCATTGTAAAAGTTCAGTACATGGAAGATATGAAATACGGAAAGAAGGTGAGATAGAAAATGGACATGGGGTGCTTGATCCTCTGATAATCTACGTAACGTAGTGAAGAAAATTATGACCTTATTTTAATGAGATTGCTTACTCGAACAAAACTGTTTTTGAATATTTGTATTTTCGTTGCATTCAGCAATTCAGGTTCTTGAGAGGAGAAATGCACCAGTAGTGTATAATCAGATATGTTAACTAACAAATGGATTTTAAAGTAACATTTATTAGTTTTAAGGTCTCAATCAGATTGTACCAAAAATAAAGTTTAAGATCTCTTAAGAAAGGTTTAATAAAGTTGTTATTTATGAATGCAGAAGGTTCACTTTACTGTTTGAACTTTATTGACCATACTCGTGTAATTTATAAAGGATAATACAAATTGGGCTTCTAAACGATGTGTCGAGTTGTCATTGAAATGAAACACCATGGTTACGTTTTTTTGCGGTTTCCTCAATACCCATTCCAAAAGAAAATGATTTCCTTTACTTTAATCATGAGTGCAGATCATGCCAAAATTCTGTTGTTTAGGCATTGGTACCCCAATTTGTTTCCCCTAGCCTGTAATAACGAGTTCTCACTTTGAACAAGGATGAATTTGGGTCACATGCCGATTATAATAAAATTAAGGACACGCATCAACATGGTAGTCAGATGTTTTATACCTTTTGAATCCTTGGTCAATATTTTTTAACAACACCAATCTTAGTTTCAAACTAACTAATTCCACCCTACATTAAACTAGTTAGTCCATTCCAACGGTCGTATGCATCACCATCGGTGAAATGACGCTTGTCCGTTTTGCGAAAACTTATCTGTTGTCAGTTTTAGAAAAACTAGAACATAATTCTCCACAGCCAATTACAACAATTCCCATACTTTGAGAATGGTTGTTGTAAAGTTAAACTTTAAATGATTTCTTTCATTTATCAACGTTGTAATCACGTATTAGCTCACATCAATAACTTTTATAGTATGCAATTCACACAAGAAAGAAGACATAAACGGGACATGGGAATCTGTAGCAAATATACAAAGAACTTAATTAAGCACCCCCCCCCCCCCCCCCCCCCCCACTTTTTCAAACAGAAAAACACTGCTAATAATAAACAAAACAAAGGAAAACAGGCAAACAATAAGGATGTTTTAACAGAACGTTCATCTAGCAGCGTGGAAACGAAAACTTCACTCGGTTTACGATTATCTGTCACTGAATAACTGGCTTTACAAAAACTTGGTATTTTTTAGTCAAAATCTAAGTTACCTTAAAATTGAAAATGAAAGTCAATATGTTTTGCTGTAATGTGATTATTATCATTCTGTTGAGTGAATCGATGACTTTTTAGTAAATAACCCCATAGCAAAAGTCAATCGTTAAAGCAGTTTGAACCTTCAAAATTATCAAATATCGAATTTAAAGAAAACTGCACAAAGACATTAATCGTTCACTGTCAAAGATAATGGCTTATCGTAAGGAAGGCAAAGTGTTTGATCAACAAGTAAAATCAAGGAATCTCAAATGTACTCACAAATGTTAAGATTGTAGGCATTTAATCAATTTTTGATGAAAAAAGTACTGAAAATTCAATGTCTTACTATCCTCGTATCATGCATGATAAAAAGGGTTTTTGTGTATGAATGTCAACTAGGGATCAGAAATGTTATTTTTAATTCATAACATCCAAAGTTTACTGTGTAGTTTCCCCCCTATGACAATAGTTATATTTGGCAAAATTTAAGCAGTCTCACAGTTTTTCTCATATTTTCATTATTTTTGCACATTAGCGATTTTTAGGTCAATTGAATAGTCAATAACAAGCCAATTGTTATATCTGGAGTGGTCAATACATCAAATTAATCCAAACAGTTCAAAAGCACCCAAATTCACTTTTCAAAATAGGGGGGTGCTTAATTAAGTTCTTTGTGTATATATTGCCGATATTTGTTTTACACTTAGTTGTACTTGTCTACTATAGAAAAGTTTTCAACATTCATTGAAACGTTACCAACACATTCGATCACAGACCAGGAATATTTGTTTATTTACTGATTTACTGATACGCTTTTGAATGACAACAGTCAACATCATCCAGATAAATCACCTTCGATAAAGGTTCCAATAATGATTCCATCAATTGTTTTGAATATTACCTTTAGCTCATCAGGCTAACCCTGATGGGCTTACGGCATGGCATGGTGTCCGGCCGTCTGTCTGTAAACTGTGCATTTTCGACTTCTCCGGAAGCATAAAGCCTAGAAAGCTGAAACTTTGTGTACAGACTCCTTGACTTGTGAGGATTATAATTTGTAGCTTTAGTGGCCATGTGACCCCTAATAAGGGCCATACCCTTAAAACCTATTATTATCTTCTTCTCCAGAAGCATAACGCATAGATATCTGGAAGTTGTACAGACTCCTAAACTAGTGAGGATTACAATTTGTAGCTGTGGTGTATACATCCTTCCCTTGAAACATGTTTTATTTTCTTCTCCAAAAGTATAAGAAAGCAAAAAATGTGTGTACAGATTCCTTGAGGATTATGATTTATAGCTTTGGTGACCCTGTGGCCACTAACAAGGACCAGAAGGGCGACGCCTTCAAAACCTATTTTCATCTTCTTCTTCAGAAGCATAAGGCTTAGAAAGCTAAAACCTTCTGTACAGATTCTTAACTAGTGGGGACTATAATTTACAGTTTTGGTGACCCTTCGGACACTACAAAGGGCTGGTCCGTTGCAACGTTTTACATTTTCTTTGAATATTTGAGAAATTTCCTTTTAAGTCTGAATTCATTACCGGTATTTGAAATGGCATCGACTACAAACTTAATTTTAGAACTGTTGACCTTGTGACCCATACAAGGTGGGAACCACATTTGCCATACCCTAAAGAAAATATAAAATTAAAGCTTGATGAGCTACAGAGCCAATGGTTCTCTTTTTTATCCTCTTCGTTTGTGGGTGCTATGAATGAATAGAAATCAAGAGCGTTGTAACAATGAAATGAAAATGAATTGCAAATTAATGTTCATTGTTTAACAAGTTCTTTTGTTGTGAAAATGCAGTAAAATTCGGAATTTCGTATTCCATGACGCGTATTCTAAAATCAGGTGTAATGAAGGAGTAAGCTCACATCATACCGTAAAGTCATATATTCACAATAAAGTAGTTGCTGTCAAGAATAAATAACATTTTATCTACTTTATTGGTTTAAAGGATCAGAAGCAGATCAAAAAAAGCAAAACAGATCTCGCGCAATCGAAAATGCTACCCAATACAATGGTGTTAGATAAATACTAGCAATACTTCAACAATCAAACAATGTTCGGTTATGTTAGCAAATTCATTTCCCTACCGCAAGTGAATTAAAATTGTTCACATAAAAATGGCCGCCGACAGTTTTTGCATGCTATTTGATAATTTCTTCCTCGACTACACATATTCTGGTTGAGTAATGAAATGTTTGAACTATTGAAAATGAGGATTTAGACAAACAAAGCAGAGAGTATCTACATTCAAACTCATTAAAATGAAATCATAATTTTCGTCTATACGTTTCGCAGATTATAGCGTAGTGAAGCAGATACATCATATTTTAATAAGATTGTATCTACATTGAGGTTGTTTTGTGCAACGAACCCTCGCCTCATGTAAATGCGGTGACTCATAACGGTGTTTACTATCAGGGGAAGAGAAGCAATATCATGTAATCTAGCAGCATCTTGACTCTCAGAACACTGGCATCAATGTTAATCACTTGGTAGCTTCCTCAAGTAGACATTCCTGGGCACTAGCAGCTTCCATAACAATAACAATTCATTTTGACAAACCCAATGTATTTTCTTAAGGTAAATACGGTAGCATGGATGTTCTAACCAAGGCCGGTGCATAGAATGCACGTGGAGTTCGTGCGTGTTTAGTCACGCGACAGAGGTTATAAGTGAGGGTGAGAAAGTTGTGTCTTCATTCGAGTCTTCGCTTGTCTCCAGCGAGCAGGGTTGCTGATTTTATTTCGGCGTATTGTATCCTAACGTTATACTTTTCATGGGCATTTAGGCCCTTTGAATCTTTCAAGTTGTCTAGGAAGTTTTGCTAGGGGTGTTTCAAAAGAGTTTTGCAGACGGTAAGAAAAAACATGATTTTCATGCATATTGAACCAGTTCGGCAGAAAGCCACTTAGGCGTGAATGGTTATTGGTGTTTGTTTGTCCCTAAACATGTACAGCTCTATTCAGGTGACGATACAGTTTTCACTCGGAAAGGTTTCAGCAAATTTCTTGATTTCACGATAACATTTCTTTTCTTCCTTAAAGTAAGTTACTAATTTGGACAGAGGAAATTGCCTTAATTTGTTGACGTGCTGGCAAGCAATCTTTTTCGGATACTAAAGTTCAATGTTTTGCATATGAATATGAAATATGGATTGTTTTGCATAAACGGACGAGCTGATTTTATTTCAGGTTTGAAATTAGGAGTGATATTTCCTCATTCATTTGGCCCGTTCTTTTATTTCGAGCCTGGGTAGACATTACCCATGATATGAGTGTTTTTAGTTAGAAAATATTTTATGTTCGTTTGAGTAAACGAATTAGAACATAAATGTATTTTCTTAAGGTAAATACGGTAGCATGGATGTTCTAACCAAGGCCGGTGCATAGAATGCACGTGGAGTTCGTGCGTGTTTAGTCACGCGACAGAGGTTATAAGTGAGGGTGAGAAAGTTGTGTCTTCATTCGAGTCTTCGCTTGTCTCCAGCGAGCAGGGTTGCTGATTTTATTTTTCACAATTATGATTTCATTTGAACATTAAACATGACTATAATATTCATGTTAACACATTGATAACTTCATTCTTTTCTTCCAGTGGATGTATGGGTATTGCGAAGTTGTTTTTATTGTTGTATAGACCTTTTATTCCTGCGTCACGTGTAATGCGTTGTGGAAAGCTTTGTGGAAGGTTAGTAGTTTTGGTATTATATTTCATGTGCAACTTTAACGCTCCTTTTGAACGAAAGTGTTTGAAGTCAGCTGATTTCGAGTGCGTCGTGAGTGGCTTCAGATCCTCCCTTGTGTTGGTAAACGTTTGAACGTTTTATCAGTGCTTTTGGAAATTGTTCGAAAATGTGGCTACATGTTTGCTTTTTGTAATATATATATATATATTTTTATATTACGTGTGATATATTATGTTTCTAAGCCATACATGTAAATACTTTGTATTCGTGTATATGTGATTAAGGGTCGCCATGTTTAACGATAAAGATGAATGGCAATGCAAGTATATGCAATTTGTTTTGTGGCATGACTCATGATGATGATCAAATAAGCTGTTTGCAAACACGAATGCATGTTTTGTAAAGTTTCATCGATAAAATGTGTATATGTGTCCTTTGGCAAAGTATAATTCCGAGTGGCAATGTGGTGGGCCGAAAGGAAAGGTTTTCAGGTTAGTGAGTGCTCGATTTTGAGTGGCAATGTGTTTGTGTCGAGTGACAATGCGATTCTGTCGAGTGACAATGTGATTGTGTCGAGTGATTGTGTAAAGTGACAATGTGATTGCGTCTATCTGTCTATTGACAATGTGGTTGTGTTGAGTGGCAATACGATTTTGTCGAGCGAGTGCCGAGTGGCAACGTGGTTGTGCTGAGTGGCAATGTGATTCTGTCTAGTGACAATGTGATTGTGTTGAGTGGCAATGATTTTGTCGAGTGACAGTACAAGTGGCAATGTGGTTGTGCCGAGTGACAGTTTAATTGTGCCGAGTGGCAATGGGTTTGTGCCATGTTGCAATGTGATTCTTTCGAGTGGCAATGTGAGTGTGCCGAGCGGCAATGTGATTGTGCCGAGTGGCAATGTGATTGTGCCTAATGGCAATGTGATTGTGTCGAGTGGCAATGGGATTTTGCCGAGGTGCAATGAGGTGATGCCGAATGGCAATGTGGTGATGCCGAGTGGCAATGCAATGGTGCCGAGTGGCAATGCAATGATGCCGAGTGGCAATGCAATGGTGCCGAGTGGCAATGCAATGGTGCCGAGTGGCAATGCAATGATGCCGAATGGCAATGCAATGGTGCCGAGTGGCAATGCTATGGTGCCGAATGGCAATGCAACGGTGCCGAGTGGCAGTGACATGATGCCAAGTGTCAATGTGGTGATGCAAATATGAAGCCGAAAAGGTATCTTTGAGTTTGCTGTTGAAGTCTCCCCGACAATATTGCTGTACAGAGTTGATGGATGGACTACTGACAGACGACTGAAACGAGGGATCATTTTTGTTTTAAAGATGAGTATTTTTATATTCTATATATTTATATTCTAGAAACAAGATTCATTGACATACATATTTACAGACAATTCAAAACATTCAGCAAGCATTTTAATATACTAAAGTAAACCTTTAAGATATTGATAACGCTAAAACTGTTCCCAATGTCAATGATAGAATTACAAATGTCTGTTGCAGAAATATTGGTCTCAAGACTGGACGTTTTGCCTGTTTGAGCTAAGGAGGTGCTGAATTCTTTATCTTCTGAGGCTGGAACTTCACAAGGACTCACAGACTACGGCTGCGTCAAGCCTGACCACTGGGTTAATCATTCTCAAGCTTAGGCACGGGATGTCTGTTCCCGAGTTCCGGATACGGAGTCGCTATGTACGGTGCCGTATGGCAATGTATTATGAAGTATATATGCCGTTTTGTGTGTAAAGCTGTTTATCAGTGAGTCCATTTGGTAGCTACAAGGTCGTTTGGCAGTGTGCTTTGCCGTTTGGCAGTGTGTAATCTCGTTGGGCAGGATGTTAAGCCGTTTGGCATTATATGGAGCCGGTTGGCAGGACGTTAAGCCGTTTGGCATTATATGTGTTGCCGTTTGGCAGGACGTAATACCTTTTGGCAGATATCAATTCTTTGGGCAGTGTGTGAGACCGTTGGTCAGGGTGTAAAGCCTTTGGGCAGTGTGTAAAGCTGTTTGACAGTTTATGATGGTATGTTTATGTAGTGAAAGGGTGTACGTTTCCTTGTTTCAATGAATGATCCTTTTTGGCAAGATACGATGTCATTTTCCAATGTTTGATTTATTGTTCAGTTTATGGTGTCGTGTGACAGCGTATGTTGTTTGCAATGTTATATCCCTTGTTCCAACTTGTAACGTTATGGCAGTTGATCATGCCGGATGCAATATTTTGGTGCCATTTGGCAATGCAGGTTGCCATTTATAATGTATTTACTTTTCATTTAAGTTTGCCGTATAACTTTGTATGATGCCTGGTGAATGATATGGGACCGGGAGGCATCGGTGATGTGGTGTGGCAGCTTATATATGATGCCATGTATGTCTTGTGGCAGGTATTTTGTATGTTGTATTGTGTGATGCGGATTATACTTTATGATGCCATGTGTTAATATGTAATGCGGTGTGACATTTAACGAGACATATTTTGCCAGTCAAGGATGGCGTGTGGCAATCAATGATTCCCTATTTTAGTGTATGATGTAATGTGGCGTAATGGTGCCGTTTGGCGGTATACAAGAGTTCCGATATGGGTTACAATTGGTTGAATGTATTTTGTTGCTGGCGTATATGCCTGATTCAGACATCACTGATCAGAATGTATGAGTGATTCATATAAGTGTATGATGCAATGTGCAGTGCGTAATGCGACTTTATGGTATCATTGTATGCGGTTTGGTACGGTGTGACACGAGATGATTCAGACGGCCTGATGTGCTGATACAGAGTGACAGTAAAGGGAATTTCAACAAGGCCCCTAAACTGGACATAAACCTGGGGCTACGCTTCCAGTACTGTGGAAACTGACAGAACTTGGATTATTTTTCGAAGATGAGTATATCCTTTATTATGAATAACTAAAGATCAGTGACTTGTGACTTTCATGATGAACAGTGAATAAGATATTTACATTCAGAATGAAGGATCAGCTTAAAGATGTATGTATGTAAGTATTTAGTACAGTGCGTATGAGCTGACGAGTATTTAGGAAATTCTGTGTTTCAGGAACATCCCTCTTCAACAAGATCGTTGACTTCATCAGGACCAGCAAGATGATCCTTAAGAGTGACCACAGTAAACCCCCTGTTTCCTCCAAGAGCCACTGGCGGATTCCCCATCTTACCGCTCTCCACGGGACATCTGTACAGCCTGTCCCTTGCACATGAACTTTCATCTTATATCGGCTACGAATTACGGATCCTCAACTGAGCTCAAGTCGCACATATTACCATGTACATTTATTTAAAGAAATAAACCTGCTCGCCTAAGCCTGCGGTAGACATTACCCATGATATGAGTGTTTTTAGTTAGAAAATATTTTATGTTCGTTTGAGTAAACGAATTAGAACATAAAGGTAAATTATGTTTTGTTCGTTCCTTTAAGTAACGTTTTTATTGGTAACGATAAATATCTGTAACTTTGTAAGCATTGTTTTTATACATAACATTTCAATATGATAATTATAAGAACGAAAATAATATTTTCTAATATTCAACAGACGCATACGCACAACTGACAATTTACAAAATGTAAAATATTTGTCACTCCTTCGGATATGCATGTATATATTTCAAGCATGGCCGACAACCTTAAGATACGTTTTGAAGTGTAGCTAACATCGGCATGACCTGCTGCTAGTTGAATATGACAGGAGTTACATAATCCTTAATCCCCATCAATATCGTCTAGGCGGCCTTCACCTACAATCGTGGAACGGCAAAAACAAGTCCAGCCATATACGTGAAAACAAACATTGTCGTTCCGTACTCAAATCAACTTGATCTCTGACTAATAGCCACAGCTTTGGCGAAGGCGTAATGACATTTTGAAATATCAAATAATAATCTTTATTCTCTTTCACTTGTATGTAACACATTGGGTACACTCAATAGGCAAATATGCAGTAATCGATGACGGCAGGCGAGTCCAAGCCCAGTACGAGGTGCGCCGCGAGATCGATACTGAAGCTTCACGAATGGAGGCGACGCCATGAGATCCAGGAGAGCGAGAATGGAGGCGGGTGTAGAAGGTGAGCGAGCCGTTTCTACTCTTTCTACCCTCATACATTTCTCTTATACCCTTGTCAACCTTTTGCCTGGGATCGAACTGGTCGTTTTGAGGCCAAGTGAAAATAAATTGAGTTCAAACGTGAGCGTCAGAAGGCACTACGGCGCAACTAGGTCAAGTACATTGTATTCTGACAGCTCATAGCACTGGAACTAGGCTTATTACGAATGTTATTTTACGGAAATATATATCTAGTATATCGTACTCAAAGATCAGGTGTTACGTGAAGATCTTAATTAACACAATGACACTAGAGCCAATAGGTCAAGTACATTATTTTCAGACAGCACAATCGGCAGTGTAACGAGGCTTATTACGAATGTTATTTTACGGAATTATTCTTATGGCATATATTTTACCAAAGATAAGTACCTAACGTTCGAATCTCCCTTATAAGCCTTGGCCTCAAAAGAAGAGTTTCACTGGGTAACTGTGCTCTGAATGAGGATGGTGTAGACTCGTGTGTTGACATTGGCGATGCTAATGAAGAGGTTGTTTTGCTGTATGTGTTGCAGACCCACGGTAGCGAGAAGACGTACGCTCCACTGACATGAGTGAGGCTGTCCACCCCTGGGAGAATGTGCTATCGGTATGGGGCAGTCTTTCTCTTGGTGATTCTCCACACAGGAACATCGCTGAGAGGTAACACGATCATGATGATGATGATGATGATGATAATGATGTTGATAATGATGATGATGATGATACTTAGTATGATAAACATAATATCAAGTATAAAGATGATGATGCTGATGATGCTGATGATGATAATAATGATGATGATGATCATGATGATGATGATGATGTTGATGATACTTAGTATGATGATGATGATTTTAATATAAAGTATGAGGATGATATTGATATAGGGATACTGATTGAGAAGATGATGAGGGGTTGATGTCAATGAACGATGAATAGTAACTGATACTGATGAAGATAATGATGCAATGGTGATTGTTGATGATGACGATAAAGATGATGATGATGATGATGATGATGATGCTAGTTGATTAATGATAACCATGGTCATGGTAATGATGATCATTTACTGACTGACTGACTGACCAATACATTCCTCTTAAGCTACCTACAATATATGTACTGAAACTAGCCTTTTTACAAGAGAGGATGTTGTTTGGCACACAGCAATGTGTGATATGAAGATAATGTCAGGAACCTTGCTTGCTGATTTAACCAAAGATGATTCCTATGTAATATACTAAACATTCAGCAATGATTATGATAGAAACTGTGCATGATTAGTTTTGATTTGATAATTGTTAATATGTATACGTTGGTCTTGTTATGGTATGGCAGCGTTGAATGATATTGTTAAGATGAATGTTAAGATTTCTTCCTCAGCCAATATTGCCAATATTTATCTAATGCAAATTTTACAGCAAACATAAATTATTTTATCAGCCTTTGTTCTTTGGCCCTTGATATGGTCATGGCGGTTTTGATTCTATTAGGACCCTTCTTTTCTTACCAAATATTGATCTTATCCTTGAATGTGGAAGAGTTCTGTGTAGATACCAAAGCCGTTATCAAGCAAAATACAACCGCCCCCATCATTAGCTTATATAACGGTGTTGCCAGTATTTACACCTGCAATAAAGAAAGTTGACAAATCAACAGAACTCTTGCTTTTTCACCTATACGCCTTCTGAATGCCTCTTTAAAGAAGTGATAATATTATTTCTAACATAGTGTCTTGGTATTGATACAAGAACAATAATTCTGGAATAAATATTTGTCAATATTCATACTAGAACTATTGCTTTTTGACAAGAACTGTTATTATATGGCAATGCTGTTTTTAATTAGTAGAATGTTAGGATTCTTCTTTACTCACTGACTTTATCATTTACTTCATACTCCTCCTCATTTAGCGTGTTATTAATAATTATAGAATACAAACTACATATTAATCGATTTATTCTTACTTACCTAGACTGCTGTCTATATGCTACAGACTTCATTTGTTACATGTATTTTCATTTTTATACAAACCAAATTATAGATAGTAAGTAGGCCAGACCTTTTTTCACTATGTCAGTTCAAAACATTTAGATATACTCCTTCGTAGGATAAGAGATCAATAATCCATGTTGGATCCATGAGATGCTTTCGCGCTCTTTCCTTCACTTGAAATTATAGGTTTTCAAGAGGTTGCATTTCAGTCATAGGGAAGAGAGTCTGGGTACCAACATTAACATTGTGCTCATGATGCTTAGTAAAGTTTGAGGATAAAGGAGTAAGCACCTCGTCTTTTCTGAAAATGGCGTTAAAATAATTTGCTGTTTTACAATGTATAGTTTTTATTTTGTGGTGAGGTTCCATTCCAAGATTACATCTCGCTACATGGATAGAACAAGGGGGAACTTTTCTGCAAAGTGAAGTCCTAGATAGAAATATTGACAAATATGATGATAAACGGTTACACGGGTTAAAAAATGTTGAGATGAAGATACTAATATTCAGAAGTTTGGATTTGCATAATATCAGAGGCAAATGTTCTCATCACAATAGATATATATTTATTATGTCTCGTCAAACAACATCACCTTTTCTCGTTGCAACACAATGAAATCTGATTGTAACATTTCTATTGATTTTCATAATTCCCGTTTGAAAATTGCAAAACGGATATATATGTTGTTGCACTATTTGTAAATTATTCATATTGCCTGCTTTAGCGATCGTTGTGATACAACTTTACACATATTATTTGTTTTGTATTAAGTTTGAAAACGAATTTAAAATCAATAAAAGGCAGATCGTACATCAAAATTTATAATTCTTAACCTTTTGATGGGACCTGTTTGCTAAATTTATAACTAATACAACTTGGCCACTAAAAGCTGACATGTGTGAACAATTAAGTGTATATTAATATGTCATGATAACGTCACAAACATTCCTGAACAGTTGGTACATGGCGTTAGTCTGACGTTGGCAATGCATTAATAATATCTCGCTGCAGGCTGCTCACATTTCAATTATTGTTATTGTAGTAATAATTATTTATTGATAGAATTGTATTACGTTACATAGAGCTTGTTTACACCTTGGCCACTTAGTATTGCAACTCGATTAAAGCAGTATTTGATATGTTTGAAAATGTGAAACATGAGAATTGAAACTTTTGAGGACGAAGAAGATCATGTAAATCGAAATTGAATACATTTTAAAGGCATAACATGAAACTTTATTGACAATATGTCAATGTATGTATAACCTAGTTAGAGTGCCACTTTCTGGTGAGTATGGCATTAACAAAGGTGGACGATTAACAAATGTTATTTTTACACGAAAAAAAGCAAACATTTATGATGTGCCATATTGATTGGCATTCATGTTTGTAATCTGATAAGGACATCATTCGATTCATTCATGATTCAATTTACCACTCCGTTTTATTGTTCTATATTTATAAAGGAATATGATATAAATACTTTATTTAATATGCTCAGGGTCCCACCTGGTCAAGGCGTAAGCGTATTTCGTTTTTATTGTTGACAATGACGTTGTTGATTAAAAAATGGCTTCAACTGTTTTTTAAATTAATTTTATTCCCAACCGAAATTCGCACAGACAAATGTTATTTCGGCGTTAAATGTTTAACTATGATCCCAAATTATTTTTTTTTAGAATATGTTTCGTGTCAGACCCATGTCGATCGTGCATGGAGGGTGCTTCATCTATGACCAGCCAGTTACTGGTTTTCTCTTTAAAAAATATTATAAGTTTATAAAATTATATGTATTTCTTATATCAAAATAATTATTTGTTATGTCCTACTGCAGGTTGCACAGACAAATGTCAATCGTGTAAGCGCGGAGAGTGCTTCAACTGTGATGTTGGGTTCTGGGGGAGTAACTGTGAGAAGCGATGTTCAGTCCACTGTATTGACCAGAAGTGCAACTACCAGTCCTTCTGTGAGAGGGGGTGTGTGGAGGGACGCTACGGCTACACGTGCGATGACACGTGCCCTCACTGTAAACCCGGGGGGTGCAGTCGCTTCAACGGGAACTGCCACAAGGGCTGTCTTCCTGACAAGTGCGGGCCCAGCTGTCCCTGTGAGAAGGACAAATTTGGTAAACATTCTGAAAATTACTTATTCTTGCAATGCGTCTATTTTTAAGTTCACATTATGAACTATACAGTACGATCATTTATGACTTGAACAGTTTCAAGGATTGTGTATTTTTGTTTTTAGGGAAAATATTGACAAAGCTTACACATTATTCGATGTATCAGTAATTAGGGAATTAAATAATGCATGTCTGTCAGCCCAGATCCTGGTTACTGTTGGACCGGCTTGTGTATCTTTTGAAGTTTCGTAATTGATACAATTGTACAAAATAGCAATTTTCAAGCTTAGTATATACACTATGTAACATATCATTATTATTTATTTAAGGGATAACGCTGTGACTAGTAGGCAAATGACGTATAAGGCTTCATGAATCACTTTTTGAGTCATAACCTACACAATTGTTCTTGACTTTTGCAGATACGGAGGATTACAAACATGATGTTATGGACAGTATACCAAACAACATCGTTGCTGCCTTCGTTATTGGCGTGGTGTTTGTGGTGTTCATTGTGTTTATATTCTGTGGTTACACCAAATGTCCTGACAAGGACGTGACTGAGGACAGGAGGACCACGAGGACAGGCAACCGCGCCGCTAGACGCACAGTCTCCAACACCCCATCAACCATGTCCTCGTATCCTAGCAACGGACGTAGTGACGTCACGTCCCCGCTCTATCCCCAGTCTGCTGGCTTGAACTCGTATCGTAGCAACGTGGCCTCTGACGTCATGACTCAACCGACGTCAGAGGGCGCCCCGAGCATGCTCAGTTTAAACTTTGACCACCCACCTCCGTATGGGTCACTTGGTCCGCCATTCCCGACCCCTCCTTCCTCGGAACAGCCGACCCCACCCCCCACCTACGAGTCGCTCTTCCCCGCCCCGGACCAGAGGAGCGGAAAGTGACCCCCAGGTCGCAGTGTGTAGTATGTAGTGACAATAACGTGCGCTGGAGTGACACTGGCATGTTCTGTTCTGAAAGGGGGTTGAGGTGGACCTGTGTATATTTATCACGTCTGGTAAATGCTTCAGCACCATTGTAATTTTGAACTTATTTCGTTGTGGGTTTAGATATTGATTTCTTCTTTTGATGTTCACGTACATTCGTTGTGGTTTTGGTATTTCTCTTTTATGTTCAAAGATTGATGCTTCCAAGGAAGCACTGATACTGGATGAAAGGACAATGAAAGCGAATATCTATGAGACATTTCCCTTGTTTAAAGTCTCATTAACTATCAACGATTCCCGGTTTACGAAAATATGCGCATGGTATCATCTTCCGGTACAAAGGCGTTTCTAAAATACGTGTACCAAAGAGTTTACTACATCATCATCAGTGAACCCTTACGCCGGTGACCAAAGCGAATTCATTCTAGTAATTTAATAGGTGTATTATTATTTATGTTTCGTCCTTCACGTACATCAATTACACGAAAGTTTATACAAATTTTACGAATGCTTGAAACACTTCCTAGGGGTATTCCGTTTAATTCTTGTATGGGTTCAGGAAAATATCATTTTCATATTAAAGATCATTGCTTACCTTATCTTTTCAAATGTTATAATTTTTTTTATTGTTATTGAACTGTAAGATAAATATTATAGTAATTTTTTCACCTACTGATACTATGAGAAGATTTACATCCTCATGATTCATTTGATATTAATTCAACTCAATTCTATGGTTTCAATTACCATATCTATCTATTATTGACATCTATACCCTAATGTCTCTCTTTCTTGATTTTGGGGTATTTGCTCCAAGGAGCCATGACTTGTTTCTACGTAATAAACGTTTGAATTGTGCTGAAATATAAATGTATTTAAGTCCTGGTCTTATCACATTTACATTTATTTTCCAAAAAATTTATCTTTTTTTCATCCAATTTTTAACATTAGTACAAATGCTAAATGCCTGAAAAGATCATTCTTAACTGAATGTAGGTAGCAAATTTCTAAACGCAACAACTCGTTGATGCAGCAAGTGTATAAATACACAATGATATGGATGATAAATAGAGATTACTACCCTCGGAAGTGTGTCATATGACTTTTACGAAACGAGTGTGAATTTTTGTATTTCACGAGCGAGAGCGAGGGTTATACACAAATTTGCACGAGTTTCGTAAAATTCATATGACACACTTCCGAGAGTAATAATTTCTTTATTACCGATTCTATTACATTTTACCATCGTAGAAATGTCCAAGAAACGGACCGCTTCCCTTGCGACGGCCGGCCACAGTGACGTCACGAACAATGGTGTAATGACGTCACAAGCGAAAAATTTGGGAACTCGCGCTACAACAATCGTTGCTAGGCAAAAGTGATATTTGCACTAGTGCTCATGTTGAAAATATTTCACTACTTATTTTCAACCATATGGGTAATAAAATGAAATAATGTCTGGCTCGTTGAAGACTTGTGAAAATATGATGAAGCAGTTTTGTCTCTGTAGAGGTGAACCGAAGTGAGTTTTGTTTCGTTTTTTTGTAACTTGAGTGAATGTTTTCAACATTCAATGATATAAAGTTATCACGAAATGTTATGGACCAGTCCCCACCTTCAATATTAAGATATTCTATCGGTTTAATATTTATCTATTTACTTATTTTATTGAGTTTATATCATGAAGCGTCGATCCTAAATATCATTTGTATTAGTTCTGTTACGAAGATGTCACATGGTAATGACTTAAACGATTTTGACTACTAAAGGACATGAACATTGTGTTGATCCCTAAATTCATAAAATTAGTTTTGACACGTTGGCTTCCGAATAAAATTTATGATAATATTGCATTTCAAGTTTTCAAACCTGATCTTACATTTCGTATATGTTTTATCTTTTTAAACTTCAGAAATCCACTTCGTTGTTTATATAATTCAGTGAAGTGAAATCATGTTTTCAATGAGGTAATAGTTCGGAACGTCATTTAGGCAATGGATGCTTCTTAGTTCCAGGAAGTTAGGTGTAAGTGTAAGCGTAGAATATTGCTAGAGGAAGCTTTCTGTTGTTACTCCCCAGACACCGACTTCATGGCTGTCTATGTGTCTTTTATAAGCCGTTTGCGCACACTCTTGTCTAGAACTGTGTCCTGATGTTGAACAGCGAACTACTGGATACGTATCTTACTGTTCGCTGGAGTTTACACTTTATTGTATGTTTACTTGGAGTGTTCTGATGATTTAAAGCCATGTTTGTGTACACGACATTGGTTTGTCAACTATTTATGATATTTGCATATTTGCTCTTATTTCAATGCACTTTTTACATTTACCATTTTTAATAAAACAACGAAAGGAATTTTCGGATTTTGTTATCTATTGGCATATATCACATATGTCTTGATGAATTTTCACTGTGGACTTGGTATTGATGACTACGTGGATGCCGGGATCGCACTTGGACAAAAGATTTTCTCTATATATACCAACAATCTCGGTGATAAGTCGATTTGACATGAACATATTATCGATTATAATCTTAAATTTCAAGACATTATACGCTGGCTGTATTGATTTTGTCTTTCAGAAATTGTTATCAGTTAACTTCAGCTGCTGAACAAAGCTTGTCAACTATGTCAGAATTCCTACGTAATATCATCATTTTCATCAATTTTGGAATTTGCAACAATTTCTTAACAAAATACTTTAATTATAGTCATATAATTACAGATCATTTTGTAAATGGATCACACTACATGAATATATATATTATACTAAAGATATGTGGCAGCCAGAAACAAATTTGATTTTTTCCAAAGAGGCGTGTGGTTTTTCTGCAGTAAATTATTGATTTGACCCATGTTATGGGTTGAAATATTCAATTGGATAACATTATGACAGTAATTACCTGATTTGCAAATTTATTTCGAAACGACAATCTTGTAAAGCTATAAACATGAGGTTTTGCATTTTTGACCAGAGTCATGTGTTTCTGAAGCACCATGAATACCATCTGTATGATTTGGAAAAAAGATTTTTCATCATCTACTAAACCATAGCTCCGGCGTGTAACAAGTTCATCAATGTTTGGATCTAAGCAACAGGACTAAGCCTTTCAACTGAATGAGTCGACCTTTAGTGAACACCATAATAGACAATATTAGCACTGTTAGGTAGGCCTAATGAATGATTTTTTTATAACGCAGCTGTACAGCTGCATACCATAAGTTTGTTGACATGCGTGTGATCCTAGTGCAAATATCATGTAATTTGGGTTTTGCTTTGACTTTCATAAGATAACTCCAAGACCACTTACAGAAGATCATCAATTGTCCATGTGTATAATTACCATTCCCAAACCATATTTCGGAATCGTCTTGTCACTGGTGCTGAATGTCGATATTTGGCATTGTTAAATAGACAGATGGGGTCTTATTTGTGAAATTCGGATTTTCTTAAATTTCCATTAAAATCATCCATATAAAGTTTGTAGGGAAACGAATAGCACAGTTGCGTTGCCTTAGCGCAAAGGAACACATATATAAGATATAAAGCTGTTGATCACTTATGAAGGATTTTGTGGAGCAAAATAGAAATCGATATTTTCAAAATGTTGACCCCTGGTAACTTCAATGACCTGCCAAAGTTGTTACAGCTATCTGCTAGGTATGACATACGAATATGTCAACGCAAACTGAATCATAACTAATGCAGTGAAATTTCATCATTATCGGTTTCGTTTTCACAATGATGTTATGTCTCAAAGACGTTACAAATTACATGATATTTGCACTAGAATACGAAGGTAAGTGAACAAACTTAAGATACGCAGCTGTACTGTCACCTACAATTCTAGTTGGGTTTGATGTGTTAAATGCACGTATAACTTTACTGAAAGATTTTGACTACCTAAAATAAGTTTTGCCGATCGGAGGTCACTTCCGTTTTGTACAGTTCGTGACTGTAAGAGATAATGTCACATCAAATCAACGGCTTCGTATCCTCAGATTGTTAGCAATCATAAGCATCTTTAAACACCTTGACCGAAACGTTATAGGTATGAAGAATTTGTTGAGAATACTGATTTAAAAGTGCACGTTTACGTCATCAACAACTTTTATAAATCTGAGATTTCTCTCTGGATGCTGCAGGGAATTTAGATGCATATGTAGTACAATACCCACTTTGGTTTAGTTTCAGGTGTACAACATTTATCATTTGGTAAAACGTGCACATTCCTCTGTCAACAAAGTGTAAACTCATATACAATAACCTTCCGATTTCTGTCAACAAAGTGTAAACTCATATACAATAACCTTCCCATTTCTGTCAACAAAGTGTAAACTCATATACAATAACCTTCCCATTTCTGGCAACAACTTACATACGATAACCTTCCCAGTTTTTGACAACAAAGTGTAAACTAATATACGATAACCATCCCATAGCTGAATTTAGATAAAACATTCAGCATGTATAGTACTAACCACAATCCACATACATACATACAGCACCTATAACGTATCCATTTCTCCATCCGTTGCCTGTACCTAACTCCAGAACTAAATCGTTACCTACACTCACAAAACCAAACACAGATTCACCGTGTTGATAGAACCTTTTTTTCTTCCATTTCATACCAAATTACACTTGTTTACTCGTACCGTCCAAAGCTCACGCGCCCAGCTAATAAGTTTCACTTTCACACGTGGGCTATGCTACCTACCAACCAGACCGCCCGTCACAGTAACGCTATCTTTACCACATGTTTTATCCGACCTCTGCCTGCTTGTGCCAGCAACTGATGTTGCGGGACGGTCGATACGGAACTGGATGTGGGTTTTGTGAAGCGTGCAGCTAACTGTACCGTGTCAATAGATATCCATCGATTGGTGTCACTTACACAAATGTACATTCGGGATCAGAAATGGAAGTGATATTAGTTTCATGTTGGTTTTTTTAAGTGGACTTTACGGGGGGATGTTGCCGTTGGTAACACCGCATATGTCTGGCAGTGACTCGGTAAGGTAGGTTATAATATTACGCTTGTACAGGTATCACTTACAAATGGTTCTGCTAAAAAAGTTTTACCTTTGCAATATAACGCTGTTTGGTATAGGTGTTCGTTGAGTATCATATTCAATGTGCTTTAAGATACTGTTGAGTAATAACGTTTGCCAAGGTGTTTATTACAAATGGGCATACAGTTACATATTTTATTTTGTTATGACATTTCTTTATGAAGATGTCAGCATGGTATCCTGTCACTACAGATGAGAATTGGCTAGGCTAGACTGACGGTTGGCAGTGTAAGGGATGAACTTCTTGTACTGTAATGTAGTAATAACCACTAATTAGATGTTGATGAAGTTCTACCCTACTGAAACTGATGTTTGGTGTTTATAGCCTTCAATAATCAACGATGTTTGTTCTAATATATAACGTCGTCGCCATAATCATTAACAGATTGCGTTCTAAAAACTTAAGAAGCTCAAATGTATAGTAGGCCTTAAAGCACGTTTCAAAGTATGATAGGCTACATCAGTTATATTTGTCATTTACTGACACTTGGTCAAGAGTTTGCTTTCATCGACTATATTTGTAGATTTACATTATCATAACGATTAAATGGTTTTTATCATAAAAGTAACTGGAATGACTATAACATGGAGATTCACACTTGAAGTGTAACTGGAAAGGGTAACTGTAAGTCATTTGCCTGAAACACATCTAATTCTATGGATCGATATTATTGAGCTATCTATTTGTATCACTATCGATCACCAAATCAGTTAATATTCCGTGCATGGGGATGCACTACTTTGCACATAGATCAGTATTTACACTGGAGCTTTTAATCATTTGTAATCAACACAAATACGTGATACATCAGCATCCTTTGTATCGCTTAATAGATTAAATAAAGATAATGCACCCGTATAGAAAACCTGGGGCTATGATGGCTCGCCAATAAAAGCGCTGTTAATATGTTAAGCGGTAATCGATACATGAGGGCGAACTAATGGAAAAGCGGATCACTCAACACGTACGAGCAATTTTGAAGGCACTCAGAATAATATTGAACAATCAAAGAGAAATGATCAATTATGTAGGGAACCCTACAGTGAAAACTGGGCACGGTTAATGGACGCATTGGCCAGTAATTAATCACGAATAGTGCAGTGATAATACTTGCTTAATGTTGGTGCCACATAGGACCCTGCAGTGAATACAAGGCACGATTGATGAAAGCACTGGCAAGTATGTAAGCGCACTGATAATGCCCCTTCATTGTTATTGGTTGCCTCGGATGACCTTACAGTGGACATGGGCATTATTGATTAAATCGTTTTACAAGTGTTTAATCGAGTTTGATCCACTGATAATACTTGCTTGATTCTGATGACGGATCAATCATGTATGCGTATAACTACCTAGTCATTCAGTTTTTAGGTACAGCTACGATTTAACTCTGGGCATGGCATTTTATGTCTGTAATATTATAGATGATTTATCATAACTTAATTTATTCATGAATCCTCTAAGGTGAACAAAAGAGCACTGTCAGGTTTGGGTTCATTTAATAGCGTTCTTATACTGGTTAATATTGATAATTTTAAAAAGCAATTTTGATTAAAAGATGATCACGATAGAATAAAAACATTCAATGTTACAAAGGTGAACTAAATGACAAAGCGATTGGAATGGTAAAATCAATTGTTTAAAGATGTTGATTTACTACATGTATGAATTAATGTTCTTATGCTTGTTTAGTGTGTAAATTTGACATTTTCCTTAAACGAATGTTTAAAGGTGTTCACATTTAAATGACGAAATACAGTTTCGCTTTACATGACACATCATAAAACAGAGTTGAGAAATGAGACGTTTACCTTCTGAATAAACTATATACATGCTCCATACACAAATATGTGACGGAGGTAATCAAAACATCTAAAACATTGTTTAAAATGCCACAACGCATATTTAAGAAACATAAGTATATGAAATCCCTTTTCAACACAACATTCATTATGATATTAATATAAACTTTGTTCTTTTTCTTGCACACTTTTCTTGCCTAGAACATTAACAATCCAATCATGTAATGATACACGTAAGTTTCTTGGTATGTTTCTTTCTGTCAACGTAGTGAAATGTCTTTCTGAAATCAATAAACGAAGAGTAGAAGCTTAAGGTTAATTGAAATATGAGCTTGAAGTATAAATATGGTCAATAAGTAGGTATCCAAGTTGTCAATAAATCAAGCTTGAGATTCTGATAACAAGTTATTTACATCTAGCCAAGATGCTATACGTTTCTAATTACAGCAGAAAACAGTTTGCCAATTACGTTTATTAGGGAATACCCCGGTGAATATTTGCATCAGGTGATCATCATTGTTATGTAAATCTGAAATAACAGCACTAAAATTTGGTTAAACTGTTTTTAGATAAGGATAATGAAACGTGTAATGCTTAACAAACTTCCAAATTGGTTTATATCTCTAACAGATAATTGATTCAAGGGTTTTTTAAAATGCCAAGAAATACGGATGAAATATCGTTTTCTTATTCTTTTTGAAGCACTGAAGTTTGCTATCATAAGCGAAAGAATGACAATGTGTTTTTCGAAAATATTTGTGATTGTAGACTCTGAGTTATTATTGATGACGATATTCAAATCCTTCGTCTTTCTCTCTGCTCAGCTTTCTCTCCTCAGCATTTGAAATCCCAAAAATAATCTCGCAAATCCTACACATAATTGTTTACTCAAGGTATTATGAACCTGTTTACAAATGTTACAACTATAATATACATTCTGTTTGAATTACAAACAAAAGCAGAAGGTGATTCAATAATTTATTTGTCTGTTTTATCGCAGACACGATGTATCTGGGTGTAGTGAGGACACCAGGAGAAGTCCTCAACACCAGCCTCCTACTGTCCCTCCTGCTCCTCCTGTGTACAGACGGGTACCGCGGTGAGTCTCTCCTCCTGGTGTACACTCACAGGTCACAGACACGACACCATTTAAAATGCAGCGTAGTTTAGGACTACCAGACAAAACTGCCCTGCTTCGTAGAAAAACTTGGATAAATTAACATAAAACGTGAAAAGCCAACATAAGCATTCTCCCTCGACACTAAAACATAAATATGGGCAGCGAAAATGGTAACTGATAGTTTAAGTCATGTGTGATAATTGCGTCTGAAACAGGGTTTCATCATGTCTTTGGCAGCCAAATGAACTAAGTTATAAATTTTAAAACGATATAATTATGTTCATTATTTGGAAACGCCTTTTAAAAAGTGTCGTTTTGAAAGCTTCTTAACTAGAATAGATAGAATATTAGGAACCTGGCATTTTGCTTGTTTTCTAACGCCTTACAGTATAAATGTTAACATAGATATCCATCGCAATTACTGATATTGATAACATCTTATATTCATACATTTTCTCAATTGATTATTTTTAACTTCATTGCCAAACATTCGGGCCAAAAGCATATTGATAAAACTGTTAAGGACCAAAGTGTTTTCGAACAGTCATGAAAATAAAAATGTCACACTCTTATGAATTAATTGTGAGTACTCTTTCACAACTTGTGTGCCAATCTCAGAGATTCGTTAAGTCGCACTTCACGTACCACATGGTTTTCATTTTTTATTTTTTAACCCTCTCGAAACGTTGCTACCCTTTCTTTGCCCCCTGAGATTATATCTGTTCTACCTGTGATGCAGCCGAGAAGTGAGATATGTCACTCCTTAACTTATCACTCCAACAGTTGCTCAGTGGAAGATACCATGCAAAGGAGAACCATCAAAACATTTCTTGGAAACCTTGATAGTTGCCAGACGAAATGATTTAAAGGTGTCAACTGCGTGTGTTGTATCATTCGGCATGACGAGATAAATTACATCTTAAGATGAACATATCTGTATATAAAAGAAATTTAAGAGTAATCGGAATGATCAGCAACAAGATCATCAATCTAAATGAATAAATTAAACAGATCCATATATTGGGCCCCACTGTTGCTTCCACTATTTAGTTTACAAACTGAGAATGCAACCTCTCATACTACTTTGCAATGGTTGGTTCAAGTTTTCGATTATTAGTTGTAGCTTTTTTTATACAATGCTAACCCTTTTAAATAAATTTGTTATATTTCCGGTAATCCCTGAAACTTTTTACATGCCCTAATAGAGTATATTGTCTCTACAGAAGTCTCCAAAGACAGGCTCTGTTTTTTCACGACCGAATCAAAATGCATCACTGATAATGTCTGTATTTTTATCCAATCAATTACCTCGTTGTATAACCGACTGTCTTCTATTTTGTAAGAAATAATAACAAGCAGGCATCGCCAAGTGGAAGAACGCAAGTCTTCTAAGCAGGACCGGAAGGGCCATTAAAAAGTCGTTGTATTCATTAGTTATTTGGATTGAATTCATTGAAATGTTTTTAATTTCTCTCAAGAAAATTTATAAGAAAACATATGAAAGAAATGGTATGTGTAACCTCTGAGGAAAGACGATGGTCAATAGGGACAGACACATTCACACGTCTTCAAACATTGATAACAGATGTCAGGCTTAAGATTAAAAAATATTTAATTCCACGTCGACAGGCCGCAGGGCACTAGTACATTATCATGTATTTACATTTTGGGTAGTGACACATCCAATTGTAATAGCAGTCGGATTCAAGGTCAATATATTTCTTTACCTTAACAGCAGAATGTTCCGAGAACTGCCAGCAGTGTAGCTCTGAGGGACACCAGTGCTATGTCTGCAAGGACGGCTTCTATGGACCGTGGTGCCAGGCGTGTAGTCCTCTCTGTCTCAACAACAAGTGCGTCCCAAAACTTTGTTCAGACGGGTGCATCAAGGGACGATATGGGGAGATCTGCCAAAACAAGTGTGACTGCTATAAAGGGTGCAACCAGTTTACTGGCAAATGCATTCACGAACACGCTACTGACAAAAGTAAGTCAATTGTAACACTTTGAAATATTGAGTGTGCTACGGATATTATACGAGTAAATGAGCATATTTAAATGAGATTGATGTCCAGTCAAATTAATAGCTTTGAGTCGTGGTCAAATTCCTAATGTTGCTTCATCACGGTATATCAACGGATCTCCCCCAACCTCTCGTAAACCCAAACAGATTGGTTTAAAAGAGCTTCTTGTTCTCTCGCTTATTGTTATGGCTTGAATCTAACTCTATTGTTTTGTTATTCAGCGTTACGAAGCAAATTTATGAGGTACAATGTAATTAGGGTAAAGGTTTTCAAGTACTTTACATTACATTTTGATATAGAATGCAAAAATAAACTGTATTTCAGAGGGATTGGTACAGGAAGTTGTTATGGTGTTGAGCTTACTGTACGTTGAACATTCTCATGAATATATAACAATAACCCTCGTCACTAGGTACGTATCGTGGCATTAACACCATGTCAACACGGTACCAACAGTGTTAAGTAAAACGATAACATGTCGCTACACGTAATCAGTATGATAGAGGTTAAAATACATCGTAGTACCCAATTCATAAAGTACTGAATTCGTCATTCATTATCGAAAAACAGTGATGGGGTGCGTCATCCTCTCAAGCGATTAAACCTATACGATCCAATATTCCATAATTTCAAAATCTTTGTGAAGGACATTACAGGCATGTTCGGATAACAAGTGCCACAACCAAATAGTTGAACCCACCTGATGAATTGTTTTAATGAATGAACATCACACTTAAATAGATTTTCTCTTCTGCATAGCGGGAACATAATAAAAACGTCACGAACAAAAGTTGGGAAAAGATTGTCAGTGGGTAAAAGCATGCCCACCTTATCTCTCATGGCCGCATAAAATCTCACTTGTCTAATTGTTAATTGTTATAATGTTTCAGAGGAGCCGTCCAACATAGACTACCATATTCTGGTCGCGCTCCTCTCCTTCGGCGCCATTGGTGTGCTACTGACTATAGCCGTGTTTCTCAAGCAGAAGAAGTTCCCCTATACTCGGTGCTTGTGTATCACGTGTGATTGGAGGACCAAAAAGACTCACAAAATTCCAAGGAATATTCTTAGGATGAGAAAAAGTCATTCGGATATAAGTTCCACTCAACATACTTCTAGTTTTTGCATAACTCCAACCACGCCGACCGGATGTACAAATGTGCGCCACCTGGCGGAGGCGGAACCGATGTTGATACCCTTCTATAGACGAGAGGAAGCCGCCCCGCCCCCTCTACCTACATGTACAGAGGAGGAGGCGGGGGAGTATTGTCCCCCAATGTACAATTCAATTTTTCCTCATAGAAAATATAAGCAAAAACGTACTGTGAAATAGTTGTTAGTGAACAATGTGTGATTTATATAAATTGATGGTCTGTGTTGGATGGAAATCATGTGTTTTGACAATGAACGTTATAAAGACGTTTTCGCATAGTGCTCATCATAAACACACGATACACGTTAGATTTTGCATTTCACAAATTAAACAATCAAGAATCATAAAACTGCATCATGAAGTAAAGTTAAAATGAACATTTGAGAAGGGTAAGATATGTGACACCTGCTCATCACATTTTGGGTTATCTTATGCTGAAATAGCAACTTCAACTTGAAAAAGGATTTCTATACAATTTGAAAATGGAAAAATAAGAAACTAAGGTTGTGTAAGACAGTTACAAGGAAAGCAGAGGCTATTGTTCTGGACAGAATTCAATGGAACATGAATGAAATGAGCTGTCCACCTTTGAAATGGAATAACCTTACCTGCTTGGACACTAAGCCCAAATAGAAACTCAGTGAAATAATATTTAAAAAAACAATGATAAACATAAAACTATCTATGAAATATACAGCTACTACAATGAAATATACAGCTACTTCAATGTTATTATGTTTCAAACGGAAATCCGAAGTAATAGAATAAATCCGCCTGTATATGACATGAAAAATGATTATTATCATTATATTATCTATTATTTTGTTTAATATAACTATTCCACAAATAGTCAAAAATATCAAACATCCCTTGGAAAAGAAGTTAATTTGCTAATTTTGAAAATTGTATTTTGTGATTCTCTTTAAGTGAAACTGCATTTACCTCTCTTACAGAAATTAAGTAATGTATAGTCTCATATAGATATAATTATGTAATCAGAATTTATCTTCCTAGCAATGAAAATTTACATTTCAATCAACAGTGACAGTCGTATGCATACTTTTTAAAATATATATTTTACATTCATTTCAATATGTCATACATGATTTTTTTTGTACAAATTATAAGATTTGAAATGAATAAAATAATAAAAATATGCATTTCCTGTTATCTACGTTCTTTGTATCATTACCACAATTTGTGTCTGTTCATTTATTTAACGCTGCCTAGTGACGTTCAAATAACGATTTGAAGTAAGTGTACATGATACGATGTCGTGTTACAATTAGAAATGTTATGAGTTTTTATTATTTCATAAACACCAATCGTTAATCTTTATCGATCAATGAACTAGCATGTAATATCAAATATCACCAAGAAACTTGTATTTGATTATGATAACGTCCACAATCTATGAGACATCATGTAACAAGTTATTGACCATGAACAGAAATTGTGCATCTGATGCATTATGGTTGGCGTATCGAGCCTCTACAAATGACAAATTGATTATTACTGATATTCATTAATGGTGAATGAATCTAGTAATTCATGATGTATTGAGAACTGACAAAAAGTGAGGAAACAATTTATAAACTTATAGAATTATTATTGCGTTCATTCATTAAACATGAACAGAACTAGTAATTCGTTATTAAGAATACACAAACAGTGAGTAAACACCCGAGTAATGTGTTAGAATAGGTCGAGTTATTCATTTGGTTAGATACACATTGTACGATTAACAATTTGAGCTATGAGGAATGAGTTAACGTCAAATCAACGACCAGTAGCATTATATTGATAACGTTGCTTCCGCTTTGCCAGCAGAATACAGTAATTAGTCGACAAAGACCCTCGGGTAAAGGCAGTTATCATTGTACAAAGTAATATGAATGCGGGTTGCTATTTCAATTACTAGTGCAAACATTTCCTAATAAATAATATTTTCAGAAAGTCGGTTATTATTTGATACATTCTGTGACGGATTAGAGTGGCAAACAGATGAAGTGTGCGGTTTTCGCAGGAATCAGAGGCGACTACACGTAAGTTTTCAAATACTTGGTTTGCAAATACAAGGTTTGATACATCTTCATTCCGTAGGTTTGAATTTTGACAATTGAAGTCTTATTTTGGACATCATAATTAACCGTATCAGTTTGGCAGCTTATTGTAGTCGAATTTTCGAAACTCCCTCTCTTTAATTATCAAAGTACTACTCTGAGTCAATATTCGTGTTGTGAGATATTTCATGTAATGTTTATAAGGAAAACATGATTCTAAAATTGAGCATATAAGGATTTTGAATGTCTCAGTTTTGACAACAACAAAGAATGGTCCATGTTAATGAAGATTTTTCTAATACGAAATTCAATAAAACTTTATTTGCACTTACATAGACAAGATGGTGTCCAGTACTTTAGGTAGCACCTCTATACTTGATCCTTGATAATGCTGATACATTAGGTAATCACTATTGGTAACAAATACTAAGCTACAAAGAAATGGTGCTTTTAAATCTCATGTTTTTTTGTGGAACAGAGGTCAATGTTGAAGTTCGTATAATATTATATACTATCCGACCACACATCTAGGTAGCACGGGTTTATTTAATATATTAATTCGGTGACATTTACTTTGCAAAAATGGATGTACAGGTACATGTATGTTCATTGCGTAATTATAGATATTGATTTACTGAATCTTGGACTGGACTGGACCTGGGTATTTTGACACGTTGGTTGAATTAGAAATAGTAGCATTATGCAGGAGAAACAAACATTGGTAGAAATGATAGCAATATTCTAACATCCTGCTACATCAGCGTAAATGTATCCGCTTATGCTACAACCTATCCCCTGATATCTTCCTATAGGCTTCTGTTTTATCGCTATATATAGCAAGCCAGTGAAATGATGCCCTTTCAAAGATATCGGCAAACTAGTTTCTTGGCTCCGTTCCGCGTGCTCACCTCGTGATTCAAATTAACCAATAGGAGTGCTATTAGATAATAAATCTGATTCTCATTGCAATCTCCCGCTAAGCTCCAAATCGCGCGCTCTTAGATTTCCACGTGCGACATCACTAGACAACAGTGTATGGAGTTCGAAATTGTTTGATTGAAAACAGACAGGTTATAAATAGCGCTGAGCAACCACCCGTCAGCGATACGACAAAAGACTATAGGAGGATATCAGGGGATAGGTTGTAGCGGAGACATATACGCTGATGTAGCAGGATGATATTCGAACAGAGGGTTGAGCCGCGACTAGTTGCGTTACAGTGAACAGTTTTACAGATTGTAGAAAACGGAGTGAGTTCCGAATTGATAGTTCTAAAGTGCAATTGGTGCTTCGTAGCGTACGTAATTAGATATGGCAGAAACACAGCGAGAGGAATCACAGATTATAGAGACACGACCCAATTTCATCATACAAGGCGAATGTTTTTAATTGCACTTGGTGCCTTTGATTTTACTTGGCAGAAAAGCAGTGAGAGAAAGAACAGATGAACTAACGAGCTAGGTGAGATATGACCCATTTTCAGGCAAAATGAAATGACAAACTGAAGCGCAGCGTATGCTTTATAAATATTGATTTATTATTTAATTCGACGCAGATCTGAAAGCTTCCAGTTACGCCAAAAAAAGACAAAGTCTCAGGTTTCATATTGAAATCAGGAATGCCAAACATCTAGATCTTGGATACATCTCGTAATTACCTCATATCTTGGATATATATGTATTACCTGCGTGTTTACCCACCTACTCATCTAGTACATATAGATCGTTGTATTTGCAGTCAAAGATTTCTCGAGTCAAGATGAAAAGATCGATGAATGTGGACCTTCCTGGGTTGATCCTGTCTGTCCTTGCTCTTCACATCGTCCAAGGTATTGTTTTACTCCTGGTCATACTCTTTACCTTTATTGTTACGATATTAACTCTTGTCATACTGATTTATTGTTGATAAACTCTTTTGTGAGAATTTCTAAGAGATACAGGATCGTAAATGTACAAGAGTTGAATTTTCTATGAACTAGAGTAATGATATCACATAACAATGTTGGTTGTTATTTACGGATTCCATGATGAAATATACCAAGTTTATTAAAGACAACTTCGGGGCTGTTTCATACCAACGAGAAATGACAGTTAAAATCATAAATGAGTTTTGTTACAAAATTCTCATTATAAATAAATTACGAATTCATTTCGAAGTTTTGAATAATACAGCGTTTCCGATTTTTCAAGTACAATGTTTTATCTTCGTTTATCCGGTTAGGTTCATAAATCATTTGGCATTTTCAAGTTTTTTTAGGAGTAACGCAAGATTCGAACCTGTCATTCAATATTTCCTGTTTGAGACGACATGATTGTTTAAGAGTCAGAGTCATGATTGTGTTTTGGGGTAAAGCATGAAGTTTATGCGCATGGAAACTATGGGTTGCGGGGGAAAGCACGTGCAATGCATGATTTTGGTTATCAATGAAATAAATTTCCATCCGTTTCAAGAATCCATTTAAAAAGGAGTAGCTATTTGTCCAATATTACAAATGAAAAATGAATATATATGAAACGCCAAAGATTTAAGTATTTCAGCGACTTCTATGAAAAAGCGCCAATCTAATAAGTTTCTTATATTGTACTTTCCACATGAAACGTAATATTGATATATGTCATGTAGCTTGGAGCCTTTAATTATCTCGGTCACACACACAAACCTAAACTTTATAGATAGCTTCATGTAACCTGGAACTGACTGTTACTAACACGTTCAATTATATTGCCAAAAGGTTTACTGGAAACGCAACATAAAGCTATAAAGTTGTCAATCTGATTGAAACCGGACAATGATATGCGATATTTTCTTCTTCATCTAATCAACCATTATATAAACATTATAGGTTATTTCAATTTTGATATGGTACAATTGAATGTACGCGAAAAAAGCGATCTATATTTCTTTTGGTGCAGTGATATGAAACAATTCATATAAACTCATCGGCAAAAGAAAGATATCACTCAATTAATATGACTCTCATTAAATAACGAAAAGCGCTAGAAGGTTGAAATAAAGTCAGTCAAGTAAATCAATCAATCCCAAATACATTGAACAACAGAAAATGATATGTGACATAACCCGTAGTGCGCTCCAAAGCTTTTTAGTGAGAAGGGATCAAAAACAAAATTACAGACCATCATTTTGATATTTTTCACTCTAAAATTATGAATATTGGAAAGAAAACATTGGATCAGACTTAAATGTGCTCAAGACAAGTGTAAGCACACAAACAACAATAATTGAAACAAAGTGAGAACGATTGGGTGACTTCACCTTTTGGCTCTTTCAATATTCCTGTTTAACTTTAATCGTGGCTTGTTCATATATTTGTAATCAGATTTGACTTAAACATGTTTTTGTGAAAGACTAAGTGTTCTTCAATCACCGACAAGGCATATGACGTTTACAAAAGCTGTATATCTTAAAAAATAAGTCCTTTCATGCCATTTAGTATTTGCAATAAATCAAAATTTGGTGGTAAATGTACGACCATAGAAGAATCAAAGAGCTCTGATTTCACTTGTCCTTGGTCTCCCAGTGCTTACGTCCAAAATGCAATACACACCTTCGGCATTTGACGTTCATGACATCACTTAAAGATAGTGTTGACGATGGTCAAATTCAAACGTGTATAAGTCTTCATATGGTAAAAATACGAATGTTTTTGCTGTTTTGGGATTGTCCAATATCTTGACATCTTATCTGTATTGAAAAAACACATTGTAAATAAAAAAAATAGGAACTATGGCAATTCTTAAAAAGTTGGTATCCATGGACAGTATTTGTCAACTTTCAATGGTTTCTCACGGTTTTATGGATTCTTTCTACAGTAGTGATGATCGTGATTCATTATGAGCATGTGTTTGAAATTTGTGTCACGTGACTTGGCACCAATGGCAAAGTCACACGATTTTCACCTTTTTTCATTTTTTCCTTTAATGCATCAACATTTGTTCTTTACAAGTTTGAATACACAAATTTAGGGATCAGGTGTTTTTATTGCGATGATTACTATCAATGTTCAAATAAAATGATTTTGTATGACTTCAGTTCAAAAGTGATAACTTTCTTTTGCCGATGAGTTTATATTACAAGTGAAATAATATTAAAGAGACATTCCGTGAGTTGATGGGTGTCCTATATGTCCAACTTTACCCACAGTGTCATCTTATGAGAAGCATCAACTACTGCAGGAATGTATCGTTTTAAAGCTAATCGACGACATATAATGACAACAGTAAGGTTTTCAGTCGCGATAATGATCGCTAACCGGACAATGACACGCGCCAATCAGTCTTACGTAACACTGGAAACCTATCTAAAGCAAACAGAACGCCAGTTTACTGGTATTCGAGTAAAAAAGCATGTGTGAATTTTGCTCTCTCGAATATTGATGACTTCTTCATTGAAAGCAATGGTCCCTCAAAACCCCTTCCCCAGTTATAGAAATTTATTTTTTGGGACAATATTCAAGAACAGATGCAAACAATGATATCATTTTAATGGTTTAATGATTACGAAAGATGTACTAGCTTCACTTGATAAAATATGATGATGAAATTACAAACAACCAATTATTATTGTAAGTATTTGTAACAAGCTGAATATTTTACGAATGCTTCAATAGATATTCCATATCAACCCTCTTACAGCATGCCCAGAACACTGCACGGACTGTGCGTCAGACGGGCGATGTCGCCACTGTACCCAGGGGTTCTACGGGGTGAACTGCACCGCCTGCAACCCCCACTGTCTGGGGTCGCACTGTGTCGGGGACCTCTGTCCGGAGGGGTGTGTCCAGGGCAGGTTCGGGTACAGCTGTCAGGACACTTGCCCCTTCTGTCCAGCCGGCTGCGACCAGTGGTCAGGCTCTTGTGCTGTTGGACATCGTCAGCTTCAAGCCGAAAATAACGGTGTTGGTAGGTGTTCATGTTCCCTTCACTCCTGGGATGATCAAATCTTGAGATAATTCACTTGCATTTTTCTTATGCTGTTCCGTGATAAGAATATGATTGTTCCAAGTTTGTGAGGTCGCAAACTGCTTAAACTCCTGGTTATACATTTGAACTGAAACAGAACTTTTGTTTGAGTGACTAAAATAAGTTTGATGATATCATATTTAAGTCATGTATTCGTTTGCTTGTCCTGTCTCGGAGCCTTGATGGTAGTTTATCTAATTATTCCGACAATACAACTGAATAGCTTTAGGTGCATTTAAGAAATGCAAGTCTAAGAAAGGAAAAGTGTGAACCCTTGAGATTATCAAGATGATTGGTTGTGGTTATTTCAAATCAAACAAAGGAAATGATAAACACCTAAATGCGTTAACAAAAGAATGTAAATATTTTCGACATGACAATATTTTCATTTTTGAATGGCAAAAGACTTATCAAGATGCACAATTGAAAATAAGCTTTTTTTCCACAAAACTTATTCTTCTCTAATTTTGTTTTTAGAATTTAAGGACGGAATTAGATATTAATATTAATGACGACCTTTTGAATGTATGACCTCGTATTTAAATATATATCGTTTATGTGCTCCTGGCTAAAGTGTGTCTGGACATAATATTTGTTTGGATAGTACACGATGAGGCTATGGACTTGACAAATAGCTTCATTGAAAATATGCACTTGTCAAGTAAGGATAACATGAATGAAGTCCATTGTTTTAAAGCCAAAATCCTAATCAATGTCAATGTATTTTCTATTTCCAGGGTTATCGATGAGCATCCATTCAAAGATTCTTCTCGGTGTGTTCATTCCCTTGATAGTCATCGCTCTTGCCTTTCTCTTCGTCGTCCTTGTAAAGATTTCACGAAAACAAAAACATAATTTCAAACAAATACCAAAACACAAACAACAGAAGAGAAACGTGATATACAGAAACAGAAGAGCAGAATCAGTCGTATGGAAAACACGATCTGACACACGTGACGTCACTTCCGGCAACATATACACATCCCAGTTCCCTCGACACTCAACCTCGAATGGGGGGAGGGTGAGTGTTGTGGTGTTACCTCCTTCCCCTGAACTATCTCAGAGGAACAGTGCGGAACCACTTCTGGGCCTATCTTCATGACCCAAATGGAAGCATTAATTGGGGACATGCTTTCTGTGGATAGATTATAATATTCTATATTGTACCTCTTCCAAATGACGCTGGTCAGATAGTTTACATAGGTGACATATGAATTGTATATGGAGGATTTGAGTTTATTCTAGGCAAGAGCTAAACGTCGATATTGAGGATCTCAGCCACTGCCATGTCATTGTTAAGCACGTGAAATTACTTTTTTTAATATCAAATCTTGATATCAGAATGCTATGACTTCATGCTGTGAAGTCACTGTGTTGTGAGTCTGAGGGTAGTACATAGTTGAAAGTTGTACATAGTTCAAGGAACTCTCAGATCTGATTGTTATTGGTACCCTGAATCTCGTCTCGTAGATGATAGGTCGAACTCTCGTTGAAAAAAGTTAAGATATGTATCCCTCCTCAATTTATGTTTACATATCTGTCTGATGTCAAGACTAGATTCTTGCTATATGCTAGTATCATATACACAGAGATTAATTGTTACAAGAACCATGTATGTCACGTTCTGGCTTGTCCACAACCCTTAAAACCTAGTTCACCTTATTCTCCAGAACATAAAGGCTTAGAAAGCTGAAACCCTGTATACATACGACTTGACTAGTGAGGATTATAATGTATACCTTGGGTGACCCTGTAGTCTCTATAATAAGGGCCACAGGAGCCACACCCTTAAAAGCTTTTTCATCGTCTGCTCCAGAAGCACAAGGCCCAGAAAACTGAAACCTTGTATACATATTCCATAGTTAGATAATGAGGATTCTCAAGTGTATATTTGGAAACTAAGGTGGGAACCACATATGCCAATGACTCTATTTTGTCTTGTTCAGGAGATATATTCCCGATGAAAAGTCTTTAAGACCAAGTTGTCATGAAGTTTTAAGCACTGGAACTCCCGAAAACATTGATATCATTGTTATCTCATTATGTTCTGGTTGTGATCTTTTTATCACGCTCTCGGCTAGTTTGGGTGTGAATTGCTGTAAAACTGTAGTACTGTTAGAAGCCTTACCGAAACGTCGATATTGTGAAATAAAGAAGTTTTTCATACAAAAGTACCCTTGTTATATCTCCCGCAAAGCTTCCGTTGTATCGAAATGCTGCTGTGTTCGAGTCATATCTAAAAAACCGTTCAGTATTTATTTTACGAAACTTTATTTGTGGTTAGATCTGGTGGGTTAGCTGTGGTGATGGAACTAATTTAAAGTTTGTGCATATTGGCCTTAATCTCTAAATCTTCAAAGTCATATTCTCTGATACTTAGATTGTGTTTCGACCTATCAATTGAGTGGTCCTTCTATATCTTTGGCAACTTAGTTTTATTTTATTTTATTTTTTTCCTGAATTATTAACATTTTTGATTGTCTCTTGCTTAATGTACCGCTAAGGTTCTGAGTATCACATGCACCCAATTCTAGTTTTATAACATATTTCAGTAAGTATTAAAAAGATAATGAAACAGAAGGGAAAAGGAAAAAATATTTTACAGTTATTCAACTTACTTTAACTTCTGCGGACATGACCTTGAACCAACGGACAGCAAACATGTGATTGTTAGTAAGTTGTTATTAAAACATGTCGTACGTGAAGTCTTGCAGCCAATCTTCTTTTATTTGCACATGTACGACTTGAGATATATCCTGATACATATGTTTAGTTAGACCTTTAAATTGACCGATGCTCGCAGGTTTCATGGCAATGCAATTTGTTGCGGGCTTTCTCCCTGCAATAATACTAACCCCCGCGATATAAGTGAACTACTCTTGAAAGTGGCGATAAACCCCACATCACCTCACCTCACATCACCTTCAAATGGCTAAGTTGAGCCATGAGCAGAAAAACATTCCCTTTCCCTTTAAAATTCTCATTTACGGTTAGAAAGACCTTTAAAGTTTGAAATCAATTATAAGGTACTGCTTTCAAAGGCTTGATATGTTTATTTCCATAGGGTACATGTAGGCCATCGGCCCTTAGTACACATTTCAATGGTCCACAGACTTACGATATTGGGTCGCGTAGAAAATATACACGCTTCATTAATTCGACATTAATTCAAAGGCTTATAATTTAAGTTGATTGAGAAACATATAAATAGCATACCATTAATGAAACTCTAGCAATACAACGAAGGGTTCCAGGTTCAAATCACTCTTATTACACGTCTAAAGGATCAAACAAAACGTTCTCATTGATATATTTTGAAACCCTGTTCATAAATGTAAAGACTTCATTCGTCACTCTTGAAAGATGCACGGCCTTGAAATCCTATATTTCCAGTCTATAAAGTCTGACACCTCTCCTGTCAATTCTCTCAACTAGCAGGTATAATTAAAGACATTAATGAACTTCAGGCGACAACATTAGCATGATTAGGAAGTTTTCTTTTGTGTGATATACATTTGTTTTGGAGGAACGTTTTTCATAGGCAAGTTTTCAATACGACACCGGTTAAGCTCCTTACATTGCAACCGAGAGTGATGTTGACATTCAACCATTTCAGCAATCAAGTAAGTTACATTTATCTATTAATAAGAATGCTCAGAACGATTTTTCTCCGTTTTTGTACTACGTAAGTATCAAGTTCTTTTATATAAGGTAACATTCTCCTATTTCATTTCCCTACGAATGGTTTCACACCAAGACGTGCGTTATATCTGAGCTATTTAAGCAAGGCTTTGTGAGTAAGTATACTATATGGATATTTAGGATGACGTGATCCTATCATATTCAGATTTGATATCAAAATACACCTGGTCACGAAATTATTGAAACGTTGTGTAAATGCACGGAATGCAAAAGTCTTCCATTGTTGTGGCATGTGCAATTCGGAGTCTTGGAGGGCATAGTTCGATTGAAAGTTTAGCAGACTGATGGATTTTCATGCATGGGTCGATTCTCTACGAAGCTTGAAAAGGGACTTTATGAAAAAATATTTTATCACGTACATACGTACCGCTATCACTTACGTTCGTGTTATCATTACGTATGTTCGAAGTAAACTTATACATATTTACGACCCATTACAACGTACCTACGTGATAAATTATTACGTATTGTCGAGTTTTTTATGATTGTCACTTTGCTTTCTCTGCTTTTCATTTATTACATACGTATGTAGTCAACTAATAGCTATGTACGTTTAGTTATAACGTACGTAGGTGATTAAACCTTACTTATTGAAGTAGTATCTAATGACGATTTTTAAATGATTTTAACATGTTTGCTTCATTGCAGATGGTTGTGTCTGTCGACCATGCAGGATGATCTGGCGGATTTTACTTCTCTTTATTTGTGTTCGCCTAGGCTGGTCAGATAAACCATGGGAACGCCGTACGTATTACTTGCTTTCTTTTTGCTAATTGTAATAGAGGAGTTCAATTTTAGGGTGAATGTTTGTACTCTTTAAAACGATGTACTGAATGTTCTGGATGAAAGTATCTGCTCTGTTAAACTGGTCAAAAATAGAATGATTTTAATATTGTAATAACTTATCTGAAGGACGACAGCAGATTAATCAATTTTGAGCGTCAACAAGTACAGTTTAAGATGTATTCCATTTTGTTGGATTTTCATCGCAAGTAAAACGGGCTGATAGTAGTAAGCAGATTGTATATACACAATATTCATTTTACATTCATATTGATCCAATACCATTATTATTGGATATTAAGGACATATTTAATCTAAATGAAGTATGTCTTCCTGTCAGCTCTGAGTCTTAACGATATAACCATGGGCACCTGTCTCAAAGAAACGTTTACTAAGGTTAACCTTAACTCCCCTAGTTTAACATTGCACTTCGGACACTTGAGGACTTACGATCACCTTAGGGCTTTGTGAGAGAAGGCACTGGTATTTGGCAACTATCAAAGACGATCAAAGTTCCATGAAACTCTGATAGTCTCTCCGTTAACATTTCTCGATCTAGTCAGTATACACAAGGAAATATCTGCCTTGTAGAAATAACAAGTGAACTTGGGGAAACCAGCCGTTATCAGAAACACTCTTTACGCTGATTGTTTCCAGGTCTATTATTCAATCATATCGAGCTATCATAATACCTTGCAGCGTTTCTAATCTTAGTATTTGTCCATTGGGGTCCTGTGAGTTGACCTTCGAACACCAGCAACCAGGCAAAGATTATGAGTTCTAGCGGGCCACAGACAAGATCAAATGACATGATTCTATGTAGAAGTATTGATATGAGGCACGCTGCAAGGCACAGCTGATTGGTTTATCTGCGTGTAATGACTTTTCTCTTACCATTTGTTATTAAATGCTAACATACCTGTAAATTGTCTGTTGCTGAAATTAGTGCTTATTAATTAGCTATATTTCTTTGCAGCGTGTTCGGAAGGTTGTGCTCTCTGCTATGTCGGCATCTGCCAAGAGTGCAAAATGGGCTGGTTTGAAAATGACTGCACATCAAGGTGTAACGATCGGTGCAAGAGAGATGGCAGCTGCCAGGGCATGACCTGCAACAACGGCTGTCCTCATGGCCGATACGGCTCCGGCTGTAACAACTTCTGTTCGGGTTGTTCGATCGGGTGTCACCAGTTCAGTGGCACCTGTAAATATGATCGAAGCAATGGCAAGTATACATTTCCAAGAAGTACTAAAATGTTGATGCTTAATTGATTTCATTTTGAATACAAATACACGAGTTAAAACTGTCAAATAGTTCTTGGTACCACTTTTCAACCCTCTTGTTGTAGGTTAGAAACATAGCGTATTTTAATCCAACAGTCACATATAACGACACAGACTCAGTATATCAAAGTTTGTTGAGACCAGACTACCAGAATGTATTGAAGGTACATATTTAGTTTAATGTTCAAAGTCACACGAGACACAGTGAACTTGTTCATCAAATGTGATTCAATCAGAAACGTGCCACCATAATATCTTTATTCACAAAGAAGATCCAACTTTCAGAGGACGACTCAGACGATGATAATGACAAGGGCAGTTTCCCCTACCTCCTGAAGGCAGTAGCTGTCATAGCAAGCGTCTTGGTTGTCACATGTGTGGTGGCGGTGTACTGTCGCAAGAACAAAGATCAAACCACTCGCTCCACTCCAGCGACGGCGAATAACTACCTGGAGAGTATCGAATCTATACCCCGTCAGCCTTCTCCACGAGGGTGTTATGAAAGGGAGAGGGAGGACAGGGATTCCAGGTCCAGGGGGAATAGTAGGCAGGGTAGCAGGAGATATGAGGGACATAGTCCGAGAAGTAGAAGATACGACGAAGAATACACACGGCATGATATACATAGCCCGAGGGAACGGAGATACGGCGAGTATAGCTCAAGAGATGGGTATGGACAGAGAGACAGTGGAGACCGTTGGTCTAATCGTTCCCCCTGTGGTTCTATACACTCGCATCGAAGTCAAGGCCCTCCTACAGTGGTTATAGAAGAGCCGGTAGATAGATACCCTGTTCCCTCGGCACCCTCAGTGCCTACACCCCCCTCTTCTCCTCCTGTCCCTACCCCTCCCCTCTCTCCCCCTCCCCCTCCCCCTCCCCCACCCACCTCGTATGGCCAGAGTCACGCTTTTGATAATCGAGAACCGCCACCAGCGTACAGTTCATTATTTCCAACTGATTAAAGTTAAACAAGTTTGAAATATATAAGTTGTTGTGTAAGATTCCCTGAAAGTCACAGTTTAATTATTGTATTACAATTTACTGTACAGACGAATTCGTGTATAAAGGCCACCCAGAGGATCGACTCAAAGGGGACTTTTATTCACAGGTGTCCTATTTATAAAGAGACCAGAGTGTTCAGTCAAACACACTACCAACTAACACAACTTGTCGTACCATGATTTATGTAACCACGTGAGCACGTTTTACACAATCCTGCTTATGTATGAAAGATCTAGCTTGTTGATTTGTAAGTGCTTTATTTCATTTGTTTTGAGGGGAGTTATTATACACAGATATGACGAAAAGCTCGTTTCGAACCCAGTCCCAATATGACGCACATCTGCCGTTACTGCCCATCAGTGTTACGTTGCGAATAATAGAGTTATAAGGCGTTTTTTAGACACGAATATGAAATTGATGATGACTTCATGTATGCCATATATTCTTATACCTATAACGTAGATACTTCTTGAAACGCTTTAAACACTTCTTGCTTTGATCTTCCTTAAAAAGCCTTGTCTCACTAAGTTGATTCGATTAATAAGATCGATACTTCTTTGTGCATTATCAATGTCAAGTAACATGTTTTTCGTCTTATGTTTTCTATATGGAAAATATTATGATATTTATATATGGCAAGATGAAGCTGTACCATGCATATATAGTTACAACGATGCCATTTTCAAGAAACTTTTTATGACGTCATGTTTTGTTCTTTTAAAAATCATTGCTTACTTACCAATTTTATTCACTGCATCATTTTTACATTCTTTCTACATTTATTAGGTTTTTTGATACGGTCTTCTTAAAGCTGTTTTTAATTATATACTTTCTTGTTCATATTCATTATGACAAGCTTCGAATGAAGTTTGGGAAAGGAAAGTTTGTTTTCTTTGAAACCACTTTGCATTTACCAACGAATGGTGCTATGTTAACGTTTATTGAATCCCTTTTGCAATTACGATATTATATGCCAATTTTTGGTTTCTTCTCAATCGTTAATGATCTTATTCCTTAAAAGGTACTTCAAAGTGTGCAATAGTTTTGTTCTCAAATACTGGCCAAGTGTTCATGTATTATCCTGACTTATAATATTCTATATTTTATTTTATATCACTAGCTTTCTTTTGTTAGCTCTTTTGTTTTATCTTGCTGATATTATTTTAATTGCTGATAAACAGCGGTGCTGAACAAGAACTTAATCACCTTAATATACATTTGTTACATAGTGTCTGTGTGTCTGTGTGTCTGTAATGTATAATGTAATGACCTGAAGTACTGAAATATTAACATGATTCTGTCTGTTTGTACCTGTATGTACAGTTAGAAAAAGAGTAAATAAAATATCACTGTTTTGCACTATATTTGTTTTTTCCATGTCTTATGAGTGCTATGTCTCTCGGTAAGATCTTAATGATAGAAGCAGCTGTCACGTATACATGCTTTTGTACACATCAACGTTTTTGCAACATTTACATTCTAAGGAACAAGGAATTATACTAAAGCCAGTGGCGGAAACACATCCACTAATATCAACAGGCTCCTGTTTTCAGTGCTTTTTAATGCAATAATCAATTTCAAGGTCCGGCATCACTTTTCATCTCCAAATATGCAACAAATTGTCGTCAGACAGGTACATTTAAACATGCGGTACAAATAATACTATCAAAGGTTTATAGTTTTCTCGGATAGACGAGGCTGTATAAATACAATACTCTATACAAGGAAACAAAGTTCCTTTTTGTATGAACACGGTTATACGTAATGCTATACAAGTGTGCAGTTGTGTCGGATCATTTTACGTAAACTTTTTTACCGGGAACTATTTCGTGCAACACCGTGTCCTATTCAAAACACTGCGTAATAATGCTGCCATTATGAAATCTTGGACATGAAGTTACGCAAGCTATTGTGTACACTCGAATGACTATTTCATCATGGATGTACTGACAATCTTTGAGACTAAAACTCTCAGATCCTATTGCGAATTCGTATGGTTCCATTGAAAATGCCGCGAAGACAAGAAATGTCTTAATGGTTGAGTGCCTGTTTTCATTAATGTATTGTCGAATTATGATTGTGTATGTTCATACTTTTTACAGCAGGACATTCTTTACTTATTACTCGTACTATTCTGTTATTGAACGTTATTTGATTATAAGCCATTGTGTGAATATTTCAAATCTGCTATCGATGCATGTGGTGTGAGGAGCTCATAACCACTCGCGGACTCTTCGAGTAAAACGCGGACTGATATCGTAATACCGTAAGCCAGTTACATAACACAAACACACACAAAGAGAGATGAAATGTTGTTTGAATGGAGAGTACGAACCAAAAAGGCTGTTTACGTTTAAGGAATAAAATCGGATTTTTTAAAGTATAAAATTGGATAACAATGTTCTAAACATACGACTCACTTGCGAATTTTGATATTTAGGTGTACGTTTTGGAGTACATAGGCTACTCTGAAGAAAGATCCACACAATGAACAACCGTCTTCTGGTTCTCTGGATTTTTTTTCAACAATGCTTCTCACAGCATCTTGGTAAAGAAGGTATATCATGTGCATTATTGTCGTAAATTTACCATTAGGACGTGTTTTCGTATGTTTGATAACATTGAACTAGTCCAAAGTTCTTAATAACGTACATGGGGAAAAATGTTAACAAATTTTGCTAGTGATCGCAAATGTTATATACAAGATAGCGATCAAGGTCGGCGAAATACCTCTCTAATTATATCTGGAAAGCTTGCCATTTGATGTTTTCATATATTAAAAAGGAATTAATGTTAAATAAATATAGAGCCATTGACCCTGTAGCTCACCAGGCTTCATATTCAATAATGCTGCAGTGTGGCCAATATGGTTCCCCCTTTGTAGGGGCCATAGGGTCACCAATCCTAAAATTAAGTATATAGGCGATAACTTGCAGTTTCATCTGCAGAAGAAGATGATAATAGGTTTTAGAGTGTGGCCCCTGTGACCCTTATTTTAATTATAAGTTTACGGATGGACGGACGGACGCCGGACATGCCATAAGCCCATCGGGCCTTACAGGCCAGATTAGCTAAACATTATCTCAATACAGGTATGAAAATATTCATGTAGTCAAGTTGAATGTTCAGCTTTCCCTTCTTGTCATTCTCTTCTTGCAGAATGTGCCTCTGGATGTAAGAGCTGCTTCCATGGCCATTGCCTGACGTGTAGAAGCTCTTACTATGGCCTGGACTGCACGTCACGGTGTAATGACAGATGTATCCAGGACGGGTCCTGTCAGGGGGAGAGTTGCCTCAATGGATGCCCCTTCCAGCGCTATGGGTCGGGATGTACCCGCAAGTGCCTCAATTGTGCCCGTGGTTGTCGTAAGAATGGGGTATGCAAGAATAGTCCAAAGCCAAAGACAGGTAAATGAGTTGGAATTTAGAGTGACCTACCTTTTAGTGTTTGGTCCGCCATTTAAAATTTTGGTAAAATGACATGAAAACATCGCTGTACTGTTACAAACTTTACAATATGATAAAAATAAACTGAATGTTTTGACAGATTAACTACAAATTTACAATTATTATTGATAACACTAATCAACAATGCCTTGTAATGTTTTCACGTTTGTAGTGCCGATGAATTGCTTCACTTTTAATTCTTAATGTTTCTGACCGAATCTGTGCTCTTCTTTATCGAATGTAAATCAACCAAGCTACTACTAAAACTACATGTGTTATAACTTAGCACTAAAACATATATGGGAAGTCCCGTTGAATTTCGTTTCAAGAATTATTTCAGCTATTTCTTACCCAAGCTGGCAAGGATATGCCGGGTATTAAAGTTTGCATAATGGTCATGGGAATTACAGTTCTTCTAAAAATAACTCGCATTTTGATTGGTTGGTCAATGGAACTATTTTGCATCCATTCGCTTGGATCTTCTATTTCAGTTGAGATATATAGATGAAAAATATTTTACTTTAATTGCGAAAGTCACACATTACTACATTTGTAATCGGAAATCAAAACCTTCTGATGTTTTCTTTGTCGTAAATACAAGTTTAAATCTTCAAGGCGGCGCTAGTTTGGAGAGTCGCCGGCCGAACTGTCGTTACGTCATAGCTCTATGACGTCATTAAACATGACGTCAAACAGTGACGACATACATTCCTCATTAGGTTTATCAAACGTAACGAAAGCTAGCAACGTCGTACTTTTTCTTTCCGGTTGTGCGCAGTCTATTTTTATGATATGCGATAATAATTGTTTTGATATAATGCGACATCAATATAATAAACTATTTAAAGTTAGATCGTGAGTTGCGAACTACTTAGAGCCGCCCATCCTGAAGTAGTGAGCAAACCTATGAATGGCACAGGTGATGACAGCGATGTACATTTTGTACTTTACCGGCCGAGCGTAGTTTTTTAATGTTTCTCTTTTCCCCTCGTTTTTACACATCAAAATTATCTTGGGTAAGAAAAAGAATAACCAACTCGATGCTCGGAATTACGGATTATCTGTCCCTCGTGAATTATTGTGTCAAACTCCTCGCTGAAGCTCGGAGTTTATCACAATAATTAACTCAGGACAGATAATCCGTTATTCCTCGCAACTCGTTTATTATTCTTATATTATTCAATATGTGGATGTTGCTACCGAAGAGAGTCACCCCTGAGTAGCAGGGTTGAGCGGATGTTGGAACAGAGGGAATGAAGGGATAATGGGGCATTATGAAATGTTGTAATTATACATGACAAAATATGTAAAAAACATCTTAATCATTGACACATTTATTCATGAGGCTATTGATGGAAAGAAATGTTATTTTTATCTTGCTTTATTGATCTTGTACTCAGTAGTGAAAACGCTTCCTTTATATATTCTTGAGATTATTGAAATAGATGTTTGTTTGTTTATTTGTTTGTTTCTTCTGTGTATTTTATTGAATTCATGATCCATTTTCTAAATGCCATTCGATGTTTCATTCTGTGTGATTTACGTCTTTTCTACCTTTTTTCGCGATTTGCACACAGCATGTATGCGGAACTAGAAACATGCGATCATTAAGGACCATCATATAATCATCATGATATTGACTATCTTCCAGACTACAATGATGACTTCTCCAGAACCAAGAAGTCCAACAAGAAGCTAGGAGCTGTTTTGAAGGCGGTCGCTGCAACGGTTAGCATCACTGTCATCACCTGTGTCATTACCGCATGCTGTCGACGCAAGAAGGACATCTCCGATCCTGACAGTGATGATTTTCAGGATGTAGTGGTCGATAGCTATCAATCAAGCAGCGACGATTCGTCCCTTATTGCAACACGGAACCTTGGTAGAGAAACAGGTTACTCGAGTCCTACAAGATCTCCTATTGAAGAACCCGACTATTCAAGTGTCGCAGCGTCGTCTGAGGAGTCTAATCGGAGGACTTCCGGTCACAGACTGCAGCCGAGATCTCAAGTAGTAGGTCCTGAAAACCAAAGCGTTGTGGCATCTAGTGGGGAATCTAACAGGAGAGTTCCTAGTCCCACTCAGCACTTGTCTCACAGCGGACTTGAAGGTCCAGACTATTCAAGTGATGCCTCGTCAGTTCAGGAAGCCCAGGAAAGACGGAGGGCAAACAGGCATGGGTTGAGTTCCTTGGATACAACCTCAGTCACGCCTTCTGGAGACGTTATAAACTCCTCAGGGTCATCCGGACCTCCTACAGCTCCTCCTTCTCCTCCTCCTCCGCCTTCCTACTCCTCACCTCCTCCTGCGTACTCTGGGAACAGTGGGGCGCCTCCTCCGTCCTACAGCGCACTGTTTCCAGATCGGGTTCAAAGATGAAGACAAGAGTACACAATAATCAGTGTGCGGTCTAGTAACGTTTTTGTGTGTAATCTTGAAAAACATCAAACTTAGCTTATTTGACACACGCTGTAATAATCAAAATAATGGTAAAATCTAACTGGCCTTTATTGGACATTGTGCAATGTTTTTTATTTCTTTGTGCAATCGTGGTTCATTTATTGGTTCACTTCAAGGTTTGTTTTCGAAACGTTTTTGTTATTGTCTGTGATATTTATAAACCTTTTACTCATCGAGTTTGAAAACACAAATTAAATTGCTTTTGTCAACCACAGTGTGTTTTTATCGCTATATATTAACTGAGTAATCTGAAAACTTTACTTTTAAAAACAGATCTTTAATATTTAGCATTGCCATGCATTCTTTGTTGATCTTTGGTGCTTTTAGCATTTTAAATGCTTTATCGATTATGTCTTGAAATGTATATAATACGATCATAAGAACATCATATCTTAAGTCGCCATACCTTCATTTGCATAAATGTGCTAAGAACTGAACTTGGTCTAGAATATACATGTAGCCTAAGCCCTTTCATTTTCTGATTGATTCGTTTGTCACAAGTCATTCGTACGTAAAACATCTGGTATGGATTTAAGTTAAAAGCCTCTCCAATATAACACAATTTCTATCACGTGAACTAGAAGACAGGCTACAGTTTTAAGACTTATGAATACTCTCGTCCTGGGCATAACACGTCGATCAAAAGGGCATTCGTTCAACATGCCGTGACAGTGTCACTTTTATAGCATTTCAGTCTTACTGCGATATCGTCGTACAGTATGCCTGTTTCTGTAACATTCACCCAGCGGCGAAACGTGGACCACAAAGTGTGGAAAGTACACCCAGCCAGTGAAACACTTTTAGAATGGAAATATTACCTATGAACCATTTTGGACATGATCTGGCTTTGTGACGAAGCATTGGTATTGTACAGGACGTGTCCATTAGTAAGGTCAAGGTCATTCATACATTCATTCTAGCGTGGGGTATTCGAAAAACATATCTAACATAGCGCAGTCTGATTAAAATCGACCGTGCTTCGAGGAATAAAATATAAAAAATATCGTCTTTATCGGGGCTCGAACCATTCGGGATATCCTCTCCGTCTCGGTCTGAATGCACCCACCTCTATCGCGTGTAGCTATAACCAGTTTAGCGCAGACAAACCCAGTCGTAAGCTATCCAATCACATCCTCGTTTTTAAATAGCGTTTAGCGGCGGTTATATATAACGAATGGTACACTGGAGTTCCCTGCCCCTGATGGATACCGAAGCTTTCACTGCGCTCCTTTCGATTGGCTAGATGAGCTTGGATTCAGAACATGCGGGCAATAAGGGTGCCTTCAGACTGTGAATGAGAGGAAAGCCGGGCTGGGAGAGGTTCGAACCCCGCTAGAGATAATATTTTTACACTTTTTTCCTCGAATCACAGTCGATTTTAATCAGACTGTAACATAGCGTTACATGTGTTTGTAATTACTGGGTATAACAGTGTTTTGAAATTGTGATTTAACAAAACACATTTGTCGCTTTTGTAGGCAAGGATACACGGGTCATCATTATTTATGTTTTTATGTTTACGATTTATTTGTCTTATGTATGTTGTGAATAAATAATATTTAATTGTCATGATTGAAAGCTTATAGGTGTTATACAAATAAAGGTTGAATATTTCATACAGGTGATTTTGTGTTCTTTATTCTACTCAGAAGATGGATAATGATATCAATACTCATCATCAAAGTTTCAATGGTAAACCCACTATCAAACAAATTTGCAAATGTGTTAAATGATGAAATAGTTTTAAGAAGTATTTTCAGGTGCATACATATCATTGGGCCGTCATCTAATAACATACACAATGTCAAGATTAAGCAGTTTATATACAATAAATATGTGTTGGTGGGAACAGATATTGTTTTCATAAAGTGCACAGATGGTTTACACGATTTATCCCTCAAAGAGCAATCTATAATTGATCGCCTTTAAAAACAAGTCATAAGGTTGAAGAACGTGTTCCATATATTTTTTATTTCATAGCGACTTTTAAGCACAAAGACCTTTTCAATTACATAAACTTTCTCTCCAATCACCATCAACCCAGAATGAATACATGTATATTTGCCTGCTGAGGGTATCAGCAACTACATCGCAACACTGCACTCTGGTATAACTGAAGTAGTTCCTTATCTATACAAATCCTTGATTTTGTCACTGCGGTATTCTAAGACATCTGAAATTATCTGTTTATTTTAGTTTTCGAAATAATGAGGTTTGAAGGTTTCACGTTCTGAACTCTCTCTTTTATTATTGCCAAAACCCAACGATCGGGTTTAAATAAAAACTTAGTTGGTACACGTTGTATCGTCAATTAAAATTAATGAAAAGATATCAATACTTTGGCCAACCCCACATATCTTTATGACTTTCATATTGGAGACTTCGTATATATGAGGCCGTTTTGATGTAAAAAGCAATTCCTCCTCTTATCTTATCTTATCTTATCTTATCTTATCTTATCTTATCTTATCTTATCTTATCTTATCTTATCTTATCTTATCTTATCTTATCTTATCTTATCTTCTAAGAACGCAGTAACAAAGGACAAGGAGTAGGACGTTGATAAAAAAATATAGAGGTAAGAAATAAACAAGGCTCAGGTAAATATATTTTCAACATAATTAGGAAGTTAACAAAGCTGTGAAATTAGTGTCCACGCAGATGTAGTCTGTTATCCAGACCTTTAGACCAAAAACTAAGAAAAAGAGCCTTGAAAATGTTGGCAAGTCTAGATCAGTAATCTACAGGACTCCTTTTTATTCTATTTCAAATTAAAAAATTCAAATAATAAAATTATCCTGAAATCTTTCTAGATCTTATTCTAAGCGAGACGCTGTGTTCTGTGTAACTTACTCATTAATTACATTGACTGTGTGTACAGGGCATTAGTCGAGTAGTACTCGAGAAGCTCCGCCAATCATGGAATTAGGTCAGAGAAAGGGCAGAGAGGGCCTATCCACTGCTTAGAGAGGAAGATGGTGAGAAGGTGACATAATCCGAGAATGTTGCCATGATCACGTGTCCCTGACTTATTCGTCCTGTGATACAAAGGATAAAACACTTTGATCGGATAAAATAGTGTGGTTATTAAACATTTGGAATGCCAGGAATCTGTACAAGAGAACGGTTACACCTCGACTGTGTAGCGTAAACTGTACGGGTAATTATATCATTATGTTGTTCACTTAATTGGTGGAGATACTGCTAGCTATAAATGGAAATGTTTATGTAAATATGAGCGTTGAATATGATGGTCTGAAGACATATGGCCAGTTTTTGTTTTCGATATTGATGAAGGTCGTGCGCAGTTCGATCAGAGGTCGAGAAGCCTTTTGCGAAATGTTTGGATTAGTCATGTTCTCGTTGAGGTGTTCTCTATGTTCATGTTCATAAGGATTGTTTCCATAGCATGTTCTAGGATAAAGTTCCTCAGGGTTAGAACATTTAATTCACCCTTATATACCTTCTTTTAACGTCCATCTGTACGATTTCTCAGCAGCTTATAATAGGTAAATTATGGGGTGCCAAACGGGACTTTAATCGCTATTTAGTAAGCTTACTAAATCGAATTAGTAAGCTTACTAAATCGTTTACATTTAGTAAGGTTACTAAATGAATTAGTAAGCTTACTAATTCATTTAGTAAGCTTACTAAATAGCGATTAAAGTCCCGTTTGGCACCCCATAGTAAATAAAACAACATTCTATGATATTCTTACAAATTGTAGTATATTTCGCTCTCCTTTGAAGAGTTCTGAGTCTTAAGCTATGAATGTGTTTCAAGAGCAGAGCTAAACATGCTTTATAATGTCTTTCTAAACTTCCTCTAGCGTCCCAACCCTCCAACGGAAATTATCGCCCTTCATACTTTCGGATTTCTGAATTTATTTGTTCCATGAAACTTTTGTCATTTACATTTTTGTTACAGGAATTGAATGTTGTATTTATCTTTATATTCATGAAATCTATGAACGGGAATTTTAAATAGATAATACTTTCAATGATTACTCATAGGATATGTCATACGACCTGCAGCTGTAGAGGTAATGAAGTTATTTTCATTTTTCAGCATCAACCAGTGACTCTATTTGGTAATTCTAGAAATGGACGAATCATTGATTCCTTTAGGAACCATTTTGATATGGGTTTTTTTCTAAACTCGGAACATCATACTTATGCTCTCCTACATCTACATGTTTACCTATCTCTTTCTCTGAATTGAATGTAAATGAATTAATGCTTTCAGTGTAGTCTTCCTGCATCATGACGGCCATGGACTATGTGTATATCCTTTGTTTTACCGTCTCCGTCACCTATGGAAAGTCGGACCTACATAAAAGTAAGTAATGTTTTTTGCTGTCACATCTTTAAGAATGGACAGACCTACTAACGTAAGGTAACTACTTTGACATGGTGGTAACAAAGTTTAAAGGCTAGTTAGTATACGGTAATAATGTTTAAATATAGTTTAGAAAGGTGACGAACAAGCCATGTTGAACAAAACATATCATCAGTCATTTGTGACAAGTTTATCTTTTTCAACTGAACATAACCATGCCAATGGAAGGACGAATTTCGAGGGAAGTCATCTCCTCCCCCTTTTTGATTTAATTAGATGACAACCCACCACTTCAATATCTTGGAACCGCCTCTGCAACTTCTTTTCAAACTGTTCTGTAGATTCTGAAGTGTCTGCTTAGGGGTTAAATTGGGTTTAATAGCTGAATAATATTACTGATAGCACCATAAAACCTACTCGCTCACTCAAATAGAAATCTCCAGTATGTTATCAACAATAAATTACGCTCTTTTCAGATTGTTCAGAAGCTTGCGCAGACTTCAAGTGTCTGTTTGGCCTATGTTTAGAGTGTAAGGAGGGGTTCTATCATTCGGATTGTCGCCCCTGTCCGGAAACATGTCTGGACCGGAAGTGTTGGCGGAAAGACAAGTGCACTACCGGATGTGAGAGAGGGTGGTACGGAGACGGGTGTGACAAGAAGTGCGAGGTGTGTCCAGATGATGCGCAGTGTCACAGGGAACTAGGTGTCTGCTTCGTACCTACCACGCCCTGTCCCCCGGGCCATTGCTCGTTTTTTTGCCAAGAGAACTGCGAGGAAGAGAAGGAAGAAGAAGGTGGAGACAGTTTGCCACATACGGTTTTCTTTTTGCTAACGTAAAATTAAGATTGGCCATAATGCCTTGATATGCTATGAGAACAGAATATTTTGGCGTGTTAACTCAGAAGCAAAGCTTATATGAGAAATAACCGCTAGCTGTAGTGGTCGATAATAGCTCTTGAAGGGGTCAGGACCAGCTTGTGCAGCAGCTTGTTGAAGATTTTTTTAGTGTAACTGTTTCATTCATCTACTTTATCACAAAATCGGAGATCCAATATTCAAACATATACTAATTTAATAAATATTCTAATTGATATTTATTGGACATGCCCAATGATCAAATTTGTTTGTCTTCTAAACGTTTGCATGTTTAAAAGAGTTTTGAAAATCGATAATCAACTCATCATATCGATTTTACTTTATTTTCCAGAGCCGCTCCTTTCCAGTAATGCTATCCTTATAGCGATCTTCATCACCTTTCTGTTGTTCATCACCTGCTTCTGCTGTGCGCTGAAAATGTCCAGGAAAAATAAGGCGAAAGAAGAAGTTGCTAAAGCGAATAACATTGAAATTGTGCCATTTACTCAAAGACGCCTCCCAGGAACCGGAACAGAAGACTTCAGCTCCAGTAACAGAACGTTCCCACATGTGTCATACAATCACATGAGTCTGGACCAGACCAACACCATGGTGCCGTCCTTTGTCACTCAGAGTCGTGGCCCCGCCCCCTCCAGCCAGGTCACTATGGCAGATATACCACCCCCTCCCAGAGCGGAGAGTCCCCCGCCCGCCTACAGTTCGCTATTCGGGTACCGGGGTGAGAGTAAATCGGATGCTGATAATGTGCCCTCGTAATGGAATATTCATGCTGCAATAAGTGCGGGTATCTATATAAAAAGTCTTGCTACAGAAGCGATTGTGAAATCATCTACACTGGGATACGAACCCTAGACGTCCTTGTAAGAGTCATACACTCTACCGATTCAGTCAAAGGGATATATCGCTGGACAGAGAAATAAGAAATGTTTTTACTTCTCCCTGCTACATTCACAGCATAACAGGGCAACTAGTGTGTTGTTGCTGGCCTCAAATAGAGTCAAAGTCTTTACGACAGCGATATTGGTTTGTCATCAGTGCCATCCAACTTGGGTTGAAACCAGACAGCTTGTCTAACATATGGGCTCTATTTGTCCAACACGATCGTCAAGTGCGGGAAGATTTATGCAATTAGCACCTCGGCAGCGTCTATTTTTTTTTGCAAATGCTGGAGAGGATGAGTGTCAGATATATTGATGCTTCTATGATTGTTAGCGTGAAACCGTTCCCTTGTCTATCATGGTCCTGGGGTCATGGATCCAGAATGAACCTCAGCCATGAATCTTGTACATTTTGTTGTCATAAACGTCAGACGGAAGCTCTTTTATTTATCTCATAGGCCTTGTTGGCTCCAGGCTTCAGAACATGTCTTTCCCTTCAAGAGATACATTCTGTAGAAATTTAAACACTACCACTATCCAGAAACATCTTGTGGCCTTCTAGATTCAGAGTTATAATCATACGAAGAGTATGTTATATTTCGGGGTGGGTTAGATTGACAGCATACATGTGAAAGTTGCAATTCTGATCGAAAACAGGACAATGAATCGTGTTTTTGTTCAAAGCTACATCTATCGCAGGTAGAAATCAAATTTGAGTTAATAGTGTTTGAAAGTTTATGTAACTAGTATCAGTATAAATGGTACTTGTGATTTTGGCTTTGGAACATTCATAATTTATTGAAATGTAAGAATTGTTATCATTTGGTATTGTCGGATGAATATGAAAAATGTTTTGGATGCCTATCATCATATTTGTCGCCTTGTCATATATAAAACTAAAAAAATATACCATGAACATCACGGAGTGTCTTTTTAACAGATTAATCGTAAACAAATAATTTCACATACAGGCTGTTCTTCATTGCACAGGCGAAATAACCATCATATGGACTATATATGATTGCATTGTAATGGTGATATAATTTCAGGAAGTGATACATCATCATCGTATTGTATTTTCCTGTTGGTGATATTTTAGTAGTTGTCCGCCTCAGGGTTATGAGTTCATATAAACAAACGTGTATTACTCAGTTACTATACCATGCAAAATTTAATCTATGTATTTGTCGATCTGTTCTGTATCATAACATAATAAATATTAGGTATATATCACTGATATTGTTCTAGTTTGTCTGATGTTATAAGCGAGTACGGCCAGGGACAGATACTCAGATGGGAAACACTCTAATGTGTTACATGCAAATCTAAGTTTAACTAAGTTTTTCAGAGTTAAAGTCTTAAACAACACTTAAACTAAATAACGGTACAATGCCGAATAGTGTTTTAAAGAACAAAGTCATACAATGTCTTTTCACCATCATTTCCTGTCCTCAAAGTCTTTATTTTAAAAGATATTGAGAATTGCGTTTAAACAATATAAACAATTCATTGGATATTGTAACATGACTTCGGTAAATACTTGTTTCTGATTGGTTGATTTGAAGGATTTTCTAGTGTTAAATGGCAATGAACACCCGCAAATTGGCTGAGACAAATCACCGCGAAAGGATACATTATTTGATCCGCCTCAACATTAAAATGTTCTGATTCTCCCAATATTCGTACCCGATTCACATTTTACTGTTGTTGTTGTCATTTTCGAACTTGCGCAATCCCGTAGATGCCAAAAATCTTTTTCTATTTGCTTTAGTTTTATGTAACTAAACTTTCTTAATTGGCTAAGTTTCTCCTAATTTGCCGCCTTGTGCCATGCGGCCGGTTTCTTTCGAATGCCGTTCCCATGGAACGACGTCACAAAGGCCAACGGTTATGACGTCATAATGATCACGTCACCGTCACAATGGTCTAGGCGAGTTTAAGATATTTTTTCAGTCGGTTTTGTTCCTGTTAGGTTATGAATTATATAACTGTTTTCTCTCTCATAAATGTCAGAGTGAAAACTAGAAGATCTCATCCTAATGAGTGCAACTGGTTTGCAATATAAGAACACTATTTTAATGTCTATAACACTGGGAATTCCTTCTTCTTTAAAGCTGCGAAACACCTATAACAATAATGGATCAGTCGTTAGATCCTTTCAACTCAGAGTTCCCTACGCAAAAATAGAGTTCGCTCTTAAAATGGTTATAACTATCGGTCATGTTACAATATCGATAAATAGTAACGCCGTCGGTTTTAAACTAAATTTGCGGGTGTTGAATAACAAAGAATCCCGGAAATTTTACAAACACAACTATTTATCTTCTAAGTGTATTTCCTCGTTAATGACCATGTCCTTGCTTACGATGCTGATGTCCTGGTGGTGATGTACCGGTAATGATGTACTGGTTGTGATGCGTATGGTGGCGATGTACTGGTGGTGATGCGTATGGTGGTGATGTACTGGTGGTGATGCGTATGGTGGTGATGTACTGGTTGTGATGTGTATGGTGGTGATGTACTGGTGGTGATGTACTGGTGGTGATGTGTATGGTGGTGATGTACTGGTGGTGATGTACTAGTGGTGATGTACTGGTGGTGATGCGTATGGTGGTGATGTACTGGTGGTGATGCGTATGGTGGTGATGTACTGGTGGTGATGTGTATGGTGGTGATGTACTGGTGGTGATGCGTATGGTGGTGATGTACTGGTTGCAATTGTGATGCGTATGGTGGTGATGTACTGGTGGTGATGTACTGGTTGCAATTGTGATGCGTATGGTGGTGATGTACTGGTGGTGATGTACTGGTGGTGATGTGTATGGTGCTGATGTACTGGTGGTGATGTACTGGTGGTGATGTACTGGTGGTGATGTACTGGTGGTGATGTGTATGGTGGTGATGTGTATGGTGGTGATGTACTGGTGGTGATGTGTATGGTGGTGATGTGTATGGTGGTGATGTACTGGTGGTGATGTGTATGGTGGTGATGTGTATGGTGGTGATGTACTGGTGGTGATGTACTGGTGGTGATGTACTGGTGGTGATGTACTGGCGGTGATGTACTGGTGGTGATGTGTATGGTGGTGATGTACTGGTGGTGATGTACTGGTGGTGATGTACTGGTGGTGATGTGTATGGTGGTGATGTACTGGTGGTGATGTACTGGTGGTGATGTGTATGGTGGTGATGTACTGGTGGTGATGTGTATGGTGGTGATGTGTATGGTGGTGATGTACTGGTGGTGATGTACTAGTGGTGATGTACTGGTGGTGATGTGTATGGTGGTGATGTACTGGTGGTGATGTGTATGGTGGTGATGTGTATGGTGGTGATGTACTGGTGGTGATGTACTAGTGGTGATGTACTGGTGGTGATGTACTGGTGGTGATGTGTATGGTGGTGATGTGTAACGTGGTGATGAAATGGTGGTGATGTACTAGTGGTGATGTACTGGTGGTGATGTACTAGTGGTGATGTGTATGGTGGTGATGTACTAGTGGTGATGTACTGGTGGTGATGTACTGGTGGTGATGTGTATGGTGGTGATGTGTATGGTGGTGATGTACTGGTGGTGATGTACTGGTGGTGATGTGTATGGTGGTGATGTGTATGGTGGTGATGTACTGGTGGTGATGTGTATGGTGGTGATGTGTATGGTGGTGATGTACTAGTGGTGATGTACTGGTGGTGATGTGTATGGTGGTGATGTACTGGTGGTGATGTACTGGTGGTGATGTGTATGGTGGTGATGTACTGGTGGTGATGTACTGGTGGTGATGTGTATGGTGGTGATGTGTATGGTGGTGATGTACTGGTGGTGATGTACTGGTGGTGATGTACTGGTGGTGATGTACTGGTGGTGAAGTACTGGTGGTGATGTGTATGGTGGTGATGTACTAGTGGTGATGCCCAGCTAACACAGGACGTAGATACGACGTTGTAGGAAGGTCGTGTTTTGGTAACGTAGTTTTTGGACGTCGCTGGTACGTACTTCGGACGTAAAACATAACGTAATTTCTCAACGTTGTTCCGACGTTGTGTTCTACGTACTTATTACGTAACTATTATGTAGTATTATGACGTCTAGTCTAACGTCCTCACAACGTCCTGATTACGAAGTTTTTACAGCACATAAATCAAGGAAAGTTATTGAGAAATATGAAAAATAAATCCACATTAACCCTTGAAATACTAAAACGAGAGAGGACTTACAGTTATATTTGCCCAACGGTCTAGTGAAACCCTTTATTTGGGTTACGTTATTTTGATACGTATCTGAGACGTACTAAGTACGTGAAATATAACATCATTCCCCAACGTTGTTACAACGATAGATTGTACGTACTTTTTACGTTGTTATGTCACGTAAAGTCTAACGTCCTCACAACGTCCTGATAACGTTTACAGAAGGAAAACTATGCCAAAGTTTATGTAATCACAAAAGAAAGATCAATATATATAATTAATTATATTTTTCATTACATATTTATAAGTATTCGATTTATTGATTTAATATGAACGTATATGATAAAAATCATTATATATCAAATAATCCCACACACAAATCATGGGATAAAAACTTGTTTTCATTGAAAATCTGAAAACAGTCAAATATTATATCATTATAGTCATAAATTCACAAATTTAAATAGATAAGTTATATATCAGTATCAACTCCTTAATGCCATTCTGATTGTTTTCTATAAGTTTTAAATATATTAAGTTTGACTAAATGACTCACGTCATTGTCCGGTTTTCGATCACAATAGCAAATCAAACCTTCTTATTGTTACGCCTACTATAAAAAGTCGCTTAGCTTTAAAATGTGAGTTTCTTTCGGCACCCGATACTTCCTGATCAAATGACACTGTTTATAAAGTTGGTCATAAGAATGGGACCCCACACAACTCACGGAGTTGCTCTCATGGTCTCAGTTTTGCAAGGCAACCACCAATCGCAATATATTTATAAACGCCGTGCAAATAGTCAATAAATATCAATCTTTCCTATTTCAGTTGCAACAATTTTTAGTTTATCGGGTACTTTCCTGTCTCGATTAGTTAGTAAGCCCACAACCATGCATTCTCACTTCAAGTCTTAAAATGCATTTCCAAAAGTGTAGTCGTTAATCATTTGACATACAGTTAAAGCTGTAGGACTACATGTCTCATTTTGTTTTCTTTAAACTCAGAAATCCGATAAAATTTTGATTAATGAAATACAAAATATTTCTGTCGTAAGAACAGTAATGACATTCTCATTCAATTAGAGTAGGGTTAGTAAATGATAGTTAGGCCTACATCACTTATGTTTGTGTAAGCTTAGCTTGCTTGATCTCTCCATTCGATTATAAATACAATGAAATATTGTCTATCAAGGAAAACACGCACAGATGAAGAATATTCAACATATCGCTACGGTTACGTTGTCACGACGTCCTCAGAACGTAATTCATATGTCAAGACGTCCTCACAACGTCCTAGCGACGTGAGCTAGACCTATCTTTTCTCTGTGTAATTGAATTTTTATGGTTAATCATTGTTATATTTTACTAGTTCATGCGTTCCGACATAAAAAGATTAAATGGCCCTGGCCTTTAAAACACTATAAGCCTAAGGCCCCAAATTAATTAAAATTTTAGAATAGATTGATGACAATTGAATGTGATTAGCCTATAATAAATAAAATTTAAGGATTTTGCTAAATGTGGAGGTATCTTAGACTTGAATAGGTAAAGTTAAGATTTTTAATTCAATGATGCATTACTTTTTATAATGTTTGAACACAATACTCTTCTTGAATAAATAAAATAATATAAAGCTTGCTGACTTGTGGACTTGGAAATCTATTTTTGTCTTTACGCGCCAACACAAAATCCTCTGACGTCATCATTTTTAGTTATGACGTCATTATCGTCGCCATGTTTGATGTCGCGTAAACTTGAAGAGTCGCTACACGCAAGAAAGTGTTTTTCTAATTTTACCGGCAAAGGATTTACTTTCCCTATCAAAGGTAAGTACCCATTTTCGTTAAAACATTATGGCAGTAAAGGAAGTTTAAATGAAGCTTTGAATACCTGTTATTTCAACAAAAGCATTCGAAACAGAGTAGCCGATGTAAATTGAATTTTAAAAATTGCAGTCACCGTACAGTACAGTTCAGGCTGAAAGTACGTGTACTGTACATTTCGTTTCTATTGTATTGCAATATTTTATCATCTACATTCACTGTAATTTATGTTTTAGTTCGAATCGACAATAACCGAGTTACGGTATTCATGCATTTATTATGTAAAATCCTGTGACAAAGGCACTAGAAAGAAAACACGGACAAACTCCTCACCGCGAACCGCATTGCTCAACTGACTTGTATGACGTTGTTTCGTCACATGCGTAGTGAGGAGTTTGGAAACTATTTGATCATTGACGATCAGCTGTTTCAAAGTTCACTCGGTACAAGCTTTTGTTTGTTTTGATAATTGCAAGCCTCGTTTTGCTAGCAAGTTGATACAGTCACTTGAGGCTTCTTTGCGATATTTTCACAGACTTTCATGACAGTTTAGCTACAGACCGGCGTGCCAGTTATATTCGGACGTAGACCGAAACTTCTGTCGCAGAATGCTGTAGCCTCGCACATATCCAGTGGGGTTGCAGGTAGAGTTTCTCGATCTAATTCGGACGTTGACGTTGTTTCCATAGACTTGCTTATATTAGTGTAGCATAAATAAAATGCAGTTATTTTCCGTCGGATCCTGATCAATTTTTGCACATTTGTAATGAATAATCCCAGCTTTTAGTAATTTAATCAAATTAATTGTAATCATGGGTGTGCATATGTGAATTACTTTATTATGGTGCTCTATGGGTCACGTTTCCACTGTATGTACCGTATATGTTATTAAACAACAATTATGAAATTGAACACCACTCATGCTTGATCTCATCGGTTTGAATTATTATCCTTAATTTTGCCCAGGAAAGCCTTGAAATTGGCCTTAAAACATTGTTTTTTGAGAAATTGTGCGAAGCCTGTACCAAGTCATTGAACATTATTCTTCTGTACGACATAAACGTGATAAGAGTACAGAAATTATGTCATATTTCAATTATTGAATATCTGAGTAAGTTTTTTAAGATAGCTTAATTCGTATGGGTAAAAATATTTTAATTTCGCTGCGGGATGTTTCCTTTTGAAGAATTTCCACGGCGTCACATGAATAAATAATATCATACTACGATAGGAATTTTATCATAGCTAGTCACAGCTAATTTGAAATAAACAATTATCCAAACGTGTGTTTACAATTCAACGAAGATGTGTAATAAATCCCATGATTTCGATAAAAGAGTTGATATTTAATTTTATGATTTGTAATTAATTACAACTGCATTATATTTACAGTAAACTAGCAGATAAAATTCATTACAATTGAATTCTAAGTTTTTGGTTTATTTTACAAAATGGATAAGAAATGTGCTAGAAGAGTGAATATTTGACAATCTCAATGAAATTCTTCTAGTAAGCTGTTTACTGCTTTTGTGCTTCACGGAATTATTTATGACTGAATGTTGCGGCTTGCCTTCGGTCACTTGTATGCTTTTCGCTATAACATTTTGTGAGTGGTGTATACTGTATAAGCTACATAACAAATCAGTAATAATAACAACTCTCTGCAATTGTTACAGCTATCAATTCCTAACTCATGGCACTGTTATTGTGTAAATCGGTGTGTGACATACAGGGATTAGGAAAGACATCTTTTACAACCGGCCATTTTCATGCTTTTCGGTGCTTTTCTTATTTTCTAGTGGGCCATTTCCTTTACATCAATAGTAAATTTCAGAATTTTAATGGGACATTTTTTATCCATTGTGCACCATGGCCTATTGCCCCTGCTTAGCTGATTTTGTCTTAACAAATAATCGAGATTGTTTAATTTTGGTTATTTCCATTTTACAGTTGGCTGACTGACAGTTTGTCTGAGAAATGAAAGATCAAGGGACGGCGCATAATAACTGAACAGAGATGGAACAATCGAGGTTTTTATCAGGTAATACCATACAAATTAATCAAGATTTCAGATTCCAGATATTAATTTTGGAGTTCGCAGTGATTAATCTACAAAATATTGAGTCAAAGGGACTTGTTGTAAAAGTTCTTTAAAAAAATACCACGATCAAAATATGCATTTCGCCAAACACAGCTTAATCTTTATATGCCCTGTCAGAAATTCTCGAATATTTGATGCAGGACTCGGTGGTAAACTCGTATAAATGGTTATTTATATTTTCTATTAATTAGCCCTAATTCTGAGTATTTGATTTTGATGCAGGACTTGAGTCACTCCCGGGTATATTGATATTAATCAGTGTAACAGTTTTAGATAATTTTACAAATAATAACCTATTATCTACTTTATGAATTTTTAAGCAGTTAATTCAATTGAAACGAAGACAACTTTTACGTGTTATCGATTGTATATGCAAGAGTGGTATTGTTATGGTAATGATAATCTGTCTTTAATGACTGGCATTTTTTATTTATTTTCACAGGAGGAAGCTTTATTAACAAATGGTGCCAAAGGTTGGTCTTGATGGCATTCATTATCGAACGTTTGACAGATGAAGAGTATTGAAGACACTCACTCACCTTTCTTGTAGTAATGTTAAATAAACAACATTGAATAAACATCTGATTTGTTATCTATTATCTGTTTATTCTGATTAACTGTTTCAGTTCAATGTTTTCCCGTGGACATGTATTCAAAACAATTTATGCCAGGCAGGTTTTAACAAGTAATACACCTTTTTGGTATAATTGCCCATATGAATGATCGATAATTTGTTTGTTTTTGATAATATTGTAAAAACATTTCAATTAAATTTTTGGTATTTAAATATACATATTGTTTTTTTACTTTCACGTCGAACCAAGTGCCTGGTATTATTTCTTTTGAATACTGCTTATGCAAAACGAATGTGGAAATGTACTTACACCATATTAACGCGGAAAAATCACGTTGTAGCAACGTGTTTGGGAGTCTACAAAATGACGTGGTGACAACATTTTAAATTTACGTAAGGAAAACGTAAAATATGACGTCTATGTGACGTCTCAAGAATGTCGCATTTAGGTAGAAAAAACACGTTGTAGCAACCTGTTTGGGAGTCTACAAAATGACGTTGTGGCAACGTTAGAAATCTACCTAATAAAAACGTTAAACACGACGTTGTTTCAACGTCCCTACAACGTCGTATTCAGGTAGAAAAACCACGTTGTAGCAATCTGTTTGGGAGTCTACACAATTACGTTGTCACAACGTCAGAAAGTACGTAATGACAACGAAAAGTGGACGTTGTCACAACGTTAATACAACGTAGATTTGTTAGCTGGGTGTACTGGTGGTGATGTGTATGGTGGTGATGTACTAGTGGTGATGTACTGGTGGTGATGTGTATGGTGGTGATGTACTGGTGGTGATGTACTGGTGGTGATGTACTGGTGGTGATGTACTGGTGGTGATGTGTATGGTGGTGATGTGTATGGTGGTGATGTACTGGTGGTGATGTACTGGTGGTGATGTACTGGTGGTGATGTACTGGTGGTGAAGTACTGGTGGTGATGTGTATGGTGGTGATGTACTAGTGGTGATGTACTGGTGGTGATGTACTGGTGGTGATGTACTGGTGGTGATGTACTGGTGGTGATGTGTATGGTGGTGATGTACTGGTGGTGATGTACTGGTGGTGATGTGTATGGTGGTGATGTACTAGTGGTGATGTACTGGTGGTGATGTACTAGTGGTGATGTACTGGTGGTGATGTGTATGGTGGTGATGTACTGGTGGTGATGTACTGGTGGTGATGTACTGGTGGTGATGTACTGGTGGTGATGTACTGGTGGTGATGTACTGGTGGTGATGTGTATGGTGGTGATGTACTAGTGGTGATGTACTGGTGGTGATGTGTATGGTGGTGATGTACTAGTGGTGATGCGTATGGTGCTGATGTACTGGTGGTGATGTGTATGGTGGTGATGTGTATGGTGGTGATGTACTGGTGGTGATGTGTATGGTGGTGATGTACTAGTGGTGATGTACTGGTGGTGATGTGTATGGTGGTGATGTACTAGTGGTGATGCGTATGGTGGTGATGTACTGGTGGTGATGTGTATGGTGGTGATGTACTGGTGGTGATGTGTATGGTGGTGATGTACTGGTGGTGATGTACTGGTGGTGATGTACTAGTGGTGATGTACTGGTGGTGATGTACTGGTGGTGATGTACTGGTGGTGATGTACTAGTGGTGATGCGTATGGTGGTGATGTACTGGTGGTGATGTATATGGTGGTGATGTACTGGTGGTGATGTGTATGGTGGTGATGTGTATGGTGGTGATGTACTGGTGGTGATGTACTAGTGGTGATGTACTGGTGGTGATGTACTGGTGGTGATGTACTGGTGGTGATGTACTGGTGGTGATGTACTGGTGGTGATGTACTGGTGGTGATGTGTATGGTGGTGATGTACTGGTGGTGATGTACTGGTGGTGATGTGTATGGTGGTGATGTACTGGTGGTGATGTACTTGTGGTGATGTGTATGGTGGTGATGTACTAGTGGTGATGTACTGGTGGTGATCTACTGGTGGTGATGTACTGGTGGTGATGTGTATGGTGGTGATGTACTAGTGGTGATGTACTGGTGGTGATGTACTGGTGGTGATGTACTAGTGGTGATGTACTGGTGGTGATGTGTATGGTGGTGATGTACTGGTGGTGATGTACTGGTGGTGATGTACTGGTGGTGATGTGTATGGTGGTGATGTACTAGTGGTGATGTACTGGTGGTGATGTACTGATGGTGATGTGTATGGTGGTGATGTACTGGTGGTGATGTACTGGTGGTGATGTGTATGGTGGTGATGTACTGGTGGTGATGTACTAGTGGTGATGTACTGGTGGTGATGTACTGGTTGTGATGTACTGGTGGTGATGTACTGGTTGTGATGTACTGGTGGTGATGTACTGGTGGTGATGTACTGGTTGTGATGTGTATGGTGGTGATGTACTGGTTGTGATGTACTGGTGGTGATGTACTGGTGGTGATGTACTGGTGGTGATGTACTGGTGGTGATGTGTATGGTGGTGATGTACTGGTGGTGATGTACTGGTGGTGATGTACTGGTGGTGATGTACTGGTGGTGATGTACTGGTGGTGATGTGTATGGTGGTGATGTACTGGGTGTGATGTACTGGTGGTGATGTACTAGTGGTGATGTACTGGTGGTGATGTACTGGTGGTGATGTACTGGTGGTGATGTGTATGGTGGTGATGTGTATGGTGGTGATTTACTAGTGGTGATGTACTGGTGGTGATGTACTGGTGGTGATGCGTATGGTGGTGATGTACTTGTGGTGATGTACTAGTGGTGATGCGTATGGTGGTGATGTGTATGGTGGTGATGTACTGGTTGTGATGTACTGGTGGTGATGTACTGGTGGTGATGTACTGGTGGTGATGTACTGGTGGTGATGCGTATGGTGGTGATGTACTGGTTGTGATGTACTGGTGGTGATGTACTGGTGGTGATGTACTGGTGGTGATGCGTATGGTGGTGATGTACTGGTGGTGATGTACTGGTGGTGATGTACTGGTGGTGATGTACTATTGGTGATGTGTATGGTGGTGATGTGTATGGTGGTGATGTACTAGTGGTGATGTGTATGGTGGTGATGTACTGGTGGTGATGTACTAGTGGTGATGTGTATGGTGGTGATGTACTGGTGGTGATGTACTGGTGGTGATGTGTATGGTGGTGATGTACTGGTGGTGATGTACTGGTGGTGATGTACTAGTGGTGATGTGTATGGTGGTGATGGGTATGGTGGTGATGTACTAGTGGTGATGTACTGGTGGTGATGTACTGGTGGTGATGTGTATGGTGGTGATGTACTGGTGGTGATGTACTGGTGGTGATGTGTATGGTGGTGATGTACTAGTGGTGATGTACTGGTGGTGATGTAATGGTGGTGATGCGTATGGTGGTGATGTACTGGTGGTGATGTACTGGTGGTGATGTACTGGTGGTGATGTGTATGGTGGTGATGTGTATGGTGGTGATGTACTGGTGGTGATGTACTGGTGGTGATGTGTATGGTGGTGATGTACTGGTGGTGATGTGTATGGTGGTGATGTACTGGTGGTGATGTGTATGGTGGTGATGTACTGGTGGTGATGTACTGGTGGTGATGTGTATGGTGGTGATGTGTATGGTGGTGATGTACTGGTGGTGATGTACTGGTGGTGATGTACTGGTGGTGATGCGTATGGAGATGATGTACTGGTGGTGATGCGTATGGAGGTGATGTACTGGTTGTGATGCGTATGGAGGTGATGTACTGGTGGTGATGCGTATGGAGATGATGTAATTGTGGTGATGCGTATGGTGGTGATGTACTGGTGGTGATGTACTGGTTGTGATGTGTATGGTGCTGATGTACTGGTGGTGATGTACTGGTTGTGATGCGTATGGAGGTGATGTGCTGGTGGTGATGCGTATGGTGCTGATGTGCTGGTTTTCGTGCTTATGGTGAGCTTATATTTCAGCTATTGTGTCGCTCGAGTAGGGAATAAAGTTGCCAGGACGTGTACTGAATTTTGCCTGATACACATTTGGTTAAAAGTCTCTATATAATCATTTGACATTTAACATAAGCTAATGAGATAAAAATAATCGACTGTGAAATATCAACAGATAATACATGTAATTAACGTCATCAGTGTACTTATTCATATCATGAATAGTTTGATCACAGACTCGGAAATCATTGCACTATATTTCTTGTTTTCCCCGATACAGATGGGTGTTGTCTTTATGTTCTTAATGTTTACTGTTGACAATCATTATCAATTCGGAGACCACTCTGATATATTCGTGCTGGACTATGAATCTGAGACACAAATATTCGACAATAAATGTCGAATATCTACTACGAAATATGATATACAATACACTCAGTTAATGTATTGATTCAGTGAGCTTTTGATTGAAATGTCAAATCTTAGCGAGACGACTGTTATTCGTACATTATTGATTGGCCTAAATCTGAACGTGTCTGACACAGCGAGGCTGACAAGCGATAAACAGCGCACAGAACTACCGGGATGGGCACAATAGCCTGGTAAACAACATGTATAGCTCTGTGCTTTAATGTTATTGTACATGAACATATTATGGTTTCTAAACACGTTGTTGATATCTAGTGCTTGACTTTAATAGCACATTCGTGCGTCACATCTGACATAATTTATTGTTCACTTTGGTCCTGTACAACTGGTACGAAAGACTACTTGTAATTCAACTAAACTCTCGTCTCTAGATATTTGTTGACATCTGGTACTTGACTTTACGATCGGACCTAAGCGTCATCGACTACGGTTTGCTTATTATTTTGGTGCTGTGCGTTAGTGCTTAGGAGTACATTAACTAAGCCTTATTGGACATTGACATGTGATGTTTGACTTCGGTATCAGAATCAAGCATCATCGAAAACACACTTTATTACTGTGATTGTATACCATATTACTATAGCACTGGTACAAGTATATAAACTGGGCAAAAAAAGAAACGCATCACTAAAATCAACTTTTCAAATTGCAATAATTTAGCAATTTATGTTTTAAATCGATTAAATTTGATTCATTATTATCAGTTCTAGTCAATACAACAATGCGATGCGCTCGAACGCATCTTATGATGTTTTGTCGCCGAAATTATGCACCTTGAGAAAAAAATCGCCGAAATTTGCATGCAAAAAAATCTGTAAGCATGTTGCACGTAAAACTTCGGATATTACACCCTGGTAATAGTGGGTATAAAAGCACATCAGTCCCATTGCGATTCAAACTCAGCTTTTTCCTTCATGCGACCTGCAAAATGCCACGACTTAACGAGGAAATCCGAAACCGAGCAATTGGTCTTTTGGAACGCAGAGAAAGCCATCGTTCAGTTTCAAGACACTTCAACGTGAGTCATAGCACGATTTCAAGTCTATGGCAGCGCTACAGACTGTACAACTCCGCCCGAGACCGACCAAGATCAGGACGACTAAGCGTGACCACTCCTGCGCAGGACCACTACATCAGGATCTTCTATCTGCGTTATAGAACTGTAAGTGCTACTCACACCGCCGACAACGTTCTTGGACTTTGCAGAGTCTCGGCGGAGAAGATTAGAAATCGCCTACGAGAACAGAGATGAAATCCTCATTCGCCACCGACGTTAAAAGGGAAATATTTCAGCAAGGCAGCGCGAGACCACACGCAGCACGTCTTAATATAGGCTATTGCGCAAACACCAATGTGACTGTTCTCCCATGGCCATCAAAATGCCCAGATCCCAATCCAATTGAGCATATGTGGGATCTGTTGGACCGAAGTCTACGACGGCGTCAGCAGCAACCACGTACACGACAGCAGATGATGTATGCATTGTAGTATGAGTGGCGAAGGATTCCTCAACATCAGATTCGCTGCCCCATTCAGTCTATGCCACGGAGATGCAGAGCAGTGCTCCATGCTCGAGTGGGTAACACTAGGTACTGACTTTGACTACTACTATCACGGACGACGGCGTTCTATGAGGCAGTCGATTACACCAGTGTCTTCAGAATTCACATGTTAAACACTGTGCCAAATTTTGTCCATTTACAGGCATTCGTTATTCGGTAATTTTATGTTAAAGAATGTATAAATAAAACTGATAATTTCTGTGATGCGTTTCTTTTTTTGCCCAGTGTAGAATGCATCACCTAAATTATCTCATACCAATCTTTCCCAGACATATTGTTGACATGGCATTGTACTAGGGATCACTGAGCATCCAAACCTTTTCGCGAGAATGAGCAGAATATTACATGAGACAAAGCATTTGAAACGCCGAAAAAATATTGAATTTGGGAACTATGGAAACCTACCTGTTAAAACAGATGCATATCCTAGATTATAATGTTTGTATTGTCAGATATAAGACCTCAACAACAAATGGCGGTATTTTGGAATTCTTGTGTTTTGAAAAACTTTAATCAATAATCAATAAATTTCTTTCTATAATTTCACCTTTTACACAAATCCACAGCCATTTTATCCAGTACAATATGTAAACTTTTGAAATGATGGTTTTAGGAAGTTGTTCATCTTGGAAAAGACTTGCTGCCTTATTTCTAACATAGACAGCATCATTGGTTCCCATTGTGTGATGTTTCCACTCGTTACACAATTCAGTAAACAAGATCTAGTTCTGGGAGAGCACAGGATCGGTCTCCAAGGTATTACCTACGTCCGTTGTGAAATAATGCTCTCTGTATGGCTGATTAGCGATAGAGAGAATATAAACATTGTAATTGTACATCCAGTGTATTGTGTGCAGCATCAGTCGTATAGCTATCCTGGTTGGTAATACCCCACCGGTACTGTAGCGCTTGTCTGACATCCTAAATCCTGTGTTGAAGAATGGTAAGATTGAGCTGATATTTTCCGGTTCTATTTCAAATAGTATCTTTATAGTTATGTAAATAAAAAAGAATGTAAAATTCAATTAGCCCAAACTAGATGTTAGTCTGCAGTGTTTAGTTCAGTGTTATTCAGAAAATGCGAGAATTGTTGTTAACGTTGTTAAACAAAGCAGTTAATCAAAACCCAAGAAGCTTATTAACATAAATCCATTTTTCACAGGCGCCTGTTCGGTGAAACACCGGTGAGCTGCCGCCGATAATGATCGAAGTAAACAGGTCACCAATGGAGCCATGACTTCGCTGTGATTCATTTTGGAATTTCCAGCATTGTGAAATGCAAGCGATAAACGATTTCTTCACAGCTTGAAGCAAAGCAACAATGAATGATATTCGGTCAACTAAAGTTTATGGCGTACCCTCAACATTGTGATTAATAATGTAATTATCCGGATGTTGAAGCGACAAAATTGTCTCGCCGGAGGTTGATCTCCTGAAACATTTAAAGGTAAGGGTGCTTCAATGTGCACTGGTGTCATTACGATGTCTACACGTGTCTGCACGTGCAATATGCATTAAATCAGGCTCGATTCGATTTCAAAAAGAGTTGATGCAACTGATGTTGGCATAACGCCGTTTGAAATAATAATTGTATGTGTTCCTTGCTGACATGAAAAATCAATTTTAAAACGGCCAGATCATCAGTTTCATCTCATTTGAAATCGTTGTTTTATCTTTGATATAAAAATATCATACAATGATTATTACGATGGAGGGATTTCTTAAGTCTATGTACGTGAATTGGAGTTAATTGTTTTGAGTTTTTGTAACCATTTCTGTGCCATTCTGCATTCGAAACGCACGTCTATTCTACCTTCATGTATTTCCAACATTTTTCAACACAGTATATGACATTACCAAAGTACATTTGTAAATGTTTATTGACATATCTTCACTTTACCACGTTGAAATTCAAGTAAACATCGTTTCACCAATATATTAACCAATAAAGTAGGTATATTATTATAGGTATACGAGTAGAGTAAATACCACCGGCTGTTAATATATTATGCACATGTTTAATTCATATGTTACATGTATAAAAATACAAAGAATCACCTTTATCGCATGAGAATTAAAATGTTATAATTGTTGAGTATTGTCAACAAATACAACTTCCATAATTATAACCTTTAATAAGAATAATTGTACATTTTCATATATCCACGCATAAAAGCCACATCACGACACTATACTTGACCAAGAGAGTAAACATATTTCTGTTTTCAGGATCGTGTGAGCCAATGCAATGCCCATGGACATATCTTCCGAATTCCCGCTGTTCTTCATCGGGTGTGTCATAGTGACTATGTTCTGTGTATGCTGTCTTCTGGAGCGGAAGCGGAAGTCCAAAGACCGGGAGAATTCCAGCAACACTGACGACAACTCCCCGCAGGGTCTGCTACAGGGCCAACATCATCCCCCCGGCACCGCTCACAGCATGGGATACTCCAACGTGCATCTGTATAATGGGTACTTTAATCCGAACAATGTCATGACCTACCCTACAATTATACGAGCCTACCCAAACACCTCTTCCAATGACGTCACTTCCTATGTGGTCACCACGGAGATCCCCCCTCCTGCATACTGCCAGGTTGCAGAGCCTCCGCCATCGTATGACTCCCTCTTTAACAAAGCAGTGCCAAAATACATGGACCGTTCTGCGTCCTGACATCAGCCAGGAGCGTCTGTGATAGCATTGTCAGGGAACGTTATCATTCAATCAACATGCTTTTTTACTGTATCATATTGTGCAATAGTGGGGTTTGAGTTATGCATAACATGTATTGTGATGTTTTTATTGAAATGAATAAATCAATGTAGAAATTTTGAGATTGTGTTTTACGATGGAATTAAAAATATGTTAGAAGAAATTCAATGAGACATGATAAAGACTATCAAAGTCGTAATCCATTAAAGGTCAATGTATCAATATGAAAAAAATTTCAGTTGCTACATGTATTTTCTGTAAAAACATGAAAAGTGTATATTTACTTTTATAGTTTATTCAATATTCCATGTTTCATAACTCAAGCATAAAAGGCAGTGATGAACATGATCAACAGACAATAGCGTCAATATATGTCATATTCACCGTGGCTGATTCCCAAATCTGAGAAATCAATAGTTTACTTAAGTTGCAGTGCTGAATGTTTTTGGGCTGCAAATGCAAATTAAATTAAATGCAAATGTACAAGATATCTCCGCGCGTATTAAAGTGTTCAACTGAATGCACGATCAAAATGACATTGAGCATATCCCCTATGATCTTTATTATTCGTAAACATTCTGCCCCCACCATTGTGACAACACATTGGCATGCGATCGATGAAGAAGGACGCCGATACTACAAACCGGTGTCGTAGAAGGTAGGCCCCCTGACAGTTGGAACCCGTGTACTCTCTCTCTCTCTCTGTCACCTGATCTGGGTCTCTATTAAATGAGCTGTGATCAATCACAGTTGTCTCACGATGGTATTTGTAAGAAGTTTTTTTTATCAAGTCCAAGGATACATCGTTGTCTGATTGTTGCTAACTGTAGATGATATTCTGTGTCATTCGTCGTTCTGAATTTTCATTTGCAAAGAAATAATAATAACTGTTTACGTATGTTTGCGAAATTATACGAAAACGAAGACTGATAGTTATAGAAGACATATTGGACTGGTCTGATATATTGAAGATTGATACTTATGAGTGTGGCAAAGGCACTCGACGGCGTAAGATTATATCCCTATAAACTCAATATCGAACATTATATATTGTCATATACATGTACATTCAAGTTCTTCTGGAAATAAAAGGTTCTGACATATATAATATCGCCTGATTTTTCAAAAAATAACTTATTCTTTAGACTATTATCGATTTTCTATAATATATTTCTTCTTGGCTGTCATTTAAATATGGCTTGTGGTTTTCTTATAATGCGCTAAAATTGCAAATATATGACCTTGCAATGAAGCCCAGACAGAAAATATCGTTTTTCTTCAGAATTGAAAACATTTGAAAATTTGATTAACTTGTAATGTACACTTATAATAGGAATTGACTTTTTCGAGAACTCGCCCACATTTAATGCGATATTGTATAGATGGATACGAAACTTGGACCTAATACATTCAAATATATTCAAATGACACAGCATTCTCTCCCCACAGAGGTAGATGTGATTTCAGAAGTCAAGTTGATTTAGCCTCTGTTCTATTACGCCGAAATCCGTGGGTTCCGGCAGTTTCCCTGGCGGAAAAATCTTTTATCTCAATACATTTGAATTTCTTTATCAAATGACATGGCTTCTCGCATGGAAAGGGTGGTTCATATCACAATACCTTTGCCTTGTTTCAGTAGCCAAAATGATGATTTAAGAACAGCGTCGCTAATTTTGATTGCCTCCAATCAGGCATCTTCCATTCTATCCCGCAAACTCGTCGTATGACTTGATCTGCCTCTGTGGGGAGAGAATTATGACACAGCTACAACAACATACTTAAGAATTATGAGAGTCAGTTGACTTTGTTATTGACTTTCATTCATTTTGCCTTCTGGGTCATAATGAATGCTTTGATAATATATATGAACAAGAACACCACATCATTGTCCCAGGCGTATCCGTACAAAAATCCTCGAATTGATTTTAAGAAAAATTTAGTTACAATAAAATGACGTAGTTTGAAAATATTTTGAAAGTAAGTGATTATTATAATGACCTCATTAATGATTAAGAGAAAGTTGATCATTAGTCATAAGGATAATCAATCATGATTCGAACCCACCATTGCAAATGAGCATTGGCATCAGATCGATAAAGGGACTACTTTATATTCGCCTTGCTATAGACCGGTGTCGGGGCAGTGAAGGACACATTTCGACCACAAATCTGAGCAGCATGTGTACTGTTTCTGATATACGTCTCACATGTCTCTTGGACAGTACATTGTAGATAAACATCTACTTCGGGAACTTACGTAATACTGACTGATGGCACAGTCCCTGTAGCTCATTATGGATGAAGTTACCTAATTTGAAGGGAGGCGGTGTGGAGAATTCTGTGAAAATGCAAGATACCCCATTTGTGTCTGTGTAATTTGAAAGTACTTCAGATACACAAATGCGTCTGTAACACCTACAAATTTAGTGATTTGTAATGGGAAATATTGATGACCTATTTTGAACAAGCGCTATTCGAACAAGAACTGGACACCCAAAGAGTTATATATCTTACATCTATACCCATTGTTGTATCGAAAGACAAATATCTTGAGCTATGTTTGACGAGTCTCAGTTGCTCTTGGTAACGTTTGGTGTTTTAGCCGTGTTCCTGTGCATATGTTGCATTGCCACGGAGAGAAAGAAAGGAAAGGACGACGAAGAAGCCAAACAGGAAGTGGATCTTATACCATGCACCCAGAAATTACTTCCGGGTCACCGGGCGCTTCCCCTTACTTCCGGTAACATCACACACTCTCTTACATCTCTCGGAGACGGGTACCTGGATTCAAACAATATTCTTACATATCCTCGTAGAAATATTGTTATCTCCAGCAATGTACATGTTACGATGCCAACTGTTGCCAGGGAAACAGAAGAACAACCTCCTGCCTATGAAAGAAATTCCGTTCCACCCCCATCATATGATTCACTTATACATCAAACTTCAGAAGCATGATTTTGTTAAATAACCACTGTTTGTTATATGTCTATATGTACATGTAGTTAATAATTAAAGTTCTATATTTTTGATGAACCTAGTTATCGTATTTTGTTAAACATGACATTGAAGTTTTTGTTTGTTGAATGTTCTCTTTCTATCAACAATTTGTATACAAATTATAAATTTTGAAATAAAAACAAACTACTTTAGTTTTAAGTTTTTCATCATCGAGCCCCGAGAGTACACATTCTGATATACAAACGGATACTTAGGATATGGTCACAGCTTTAATGTATCTTTAATTCAATATCTTGTACGCTTTTTGCATGCATGGGATGTCTACGCTTGGTCCATTGAAAAGTCTGCACTCAAAACACACCTCAGCCGCTAACATTGCAACAGGCTCTAGCTGAACATGTGTATCAATCTTCGTTTCACTGATCAACGTCAAATCACGAAACACTACAACGTGTGCATGACAGAAACCGTTTAGAAGCGTTATATATGGTACCCCAGACAAGATCCGTGTCTCTCATTAATTCAATATCAAATCATAAGAAATAACAAGAGTTCTTTATCAAATACATTCCCGAATATTCTTCTTATGTCTCACATTTATTCATTTTGCAGCGATATACCAGGAGAAAATGATGAGTTAGATTAAAACCCGTTCGCCTTATTCAAGGGGATTTTCAGGCAGTATAAATGATTTTTTTAATTGAAATATTCAATATTGTAAAACATATACAATTTTCTTTGTAAATTAAAGTCACAAATGCTATATTTAATGTAAAGGAAAAGTTTCTGTTATCAAATTCCTCTCAACACATTTCACAAATTGAACTAAAGTATACATATAGGGCAAAAGATAGGCAATTAATATCACAGCACAACTATTCTTGTCCAAATATGTATATGAAATAAATAGAGCATGTGAATTTTCGAACGGACAGAATGGTCTATTACTTCGTGTTAAACTGTTTACTGTTAGTCATTCAAACACTCGTGATTCCTGCTCCATATTGCGACAGAGTACTGGCATTAGATCGATGAAGGAATGTGGGTGATACGCTGTATTACGACCGGTGTCGGAGCACACAAGCATCCTCTTTGAGCAGCCGGTGTAATGTAACTCTGCTACCTAGTGATATTGGAACATCCCTCTTGGACTGGACTTTGTCATTGACCATCTACCTCAAAATGTGAACACACTTTTATTTATTTCGTAAGTAGATTATGTTATCATACTGATAGATGTATTAGCTTATACTCAATTTGTCAGTATGTGATCTAGATTTGATGTTAGGCCCTGACAGTTGTTGTTTTAAATAATTAGGTTTAGACACACGATCACATATAGCTGACTAGTGTCTGTGATAGTGACTTTAATGATCGTCATATCGGAGTATAAGATCTTCCTAACAAGTACATATTGAGCGATAAACATGTATACTCGGAACCATCCGTGGCCTAGTTTGACAGGGCACATTTCGAGCAAAACTTTGACAGTTATAGCGGAGTGTGTACGTATAAGGTATTATAAGAATTTAAGAAGATATTTTTCGAAAACAAATATTATGGATAATTCAATTTTAATCCAACATCGGCAAATATTGGGCCATTATTTGGCTAGGATGGTTTATAAGTTTTGTTTAAAACATTTTTTGATGGCATTACATACAAATATGCCGACCTTTTACAAACAGAGCGGGTAATAGGCATTTCAGACATTTCAAAATACATCCATGTATCTCCCTGTTATTAATATTTAACTTATCATATAAATGTCCATATGTATTTCATGCCATGAGCTCTATTTGATTCAAGAAGAATTTCCTTTTGGGTAATAAAGTGTTATCTTATCTTATCTTATCTTATCTTATCTTATTTATTGTAATTAATATAAAATATATCAACCTTAACAACATATTATGTATATGAAGGTTGGCATAAATATGTCATTCAAAGAGAGCGACTTGTTACTGGTTATGAAATTAAAAAATTGCTGGTTTAATATTTAGGATAGGCAGATGAAAGAAAGATTACAACACATTTTGCGATACGAATTTTTTAGGGAATGTATAAACAAAACTTTCTCATTTCAGGAACCCATGAGCAATGATAGAGAATATCGAATTTTTCATTGTTGCTCTCCTGACCATCAGCTTCTTCTTCTGTATCTGTTGTCGTCTTTGTGCAAATATGAAGGATAAAGAAGAAGAGGAAGTGAAGGAAGAAGTAGATATTATACCATGCACCCAGAGATTACTTCCGGGTCACCAAACTCTTCCCCTCACTTCCGGTAACATCACACACTCTCATACACCTCTTGGAGAAGGCTTTCTCGATTCAGACAATATCCTTAGGTATCCTAGTGACAATGTTGTGTCCTCTAATGGTGTGTTTCTCACCATGACAACTGTTGCAAGGGAAACGGAAGAACCACCCCCTGCCTATGATGTACCCACTGTGCCACCCCCTCCATATGATTCAATCGTCCAGCAAACTTCAGAAGCATAGTTTTGTTGCTATCATGATTGCTTGTTACATGTCTTGTATGTGCTATTAATAAATGATCATTGTTTTTAAACAGGCTAGTTATCGCTTTTTTTACAAGACTTGGACATTTTATGCAATACGATTGTTTGTATTAGACTCTAATCGAGTCCTTGTCACAAGTGTTTGAGAAGTGGAACATGCATAATCGATCGTAACAATTATAAATTGAAATTTATTATATTATATCTTTTCGCAACAACTACCATGAGGGATATTAAAGCTTCTTGGTTTGCAGGAATATTTAATCCATTATGAAAATCGATACACATAGACCTGTGTTCGCGAGACGGAGATGTTCCTAAATTCCTTGGGGAACAACTTTGATGGACACCGGCATCGAAACTCCCGACAGGGTTAAATGGAATTGGCATTGAGAATTAAGAAAATGTCGTGGAGATGTATGTAGCGATGGACATAACTTAGGAAGGCACGCATGATGCATTAGGCTAAAGGTAAGCTATCCCATCGGCCATTTCTTATAAATTGATTTTCACATTCGGCGTTGTAAAAGAATTTCAGTAGATAATGCAAGTCTTTCCCAGTACCGGCTCTGTTTGAAGCTGGGAGCTAATCAGGCACATTTTGGTTAAATATGGAGAATATCTCGTGACCATTTTTCACGCATGGAACATTATTTGTCAGGTTTACATCACGTAGAAATGTTTTTTCTTTGTATCATATTGTTAACCTGAGCAAAGTGTACTCTATATGATATGTCAAAAACATTTTCAAAACATACACTGTTCAATGACCACAGAACAGTAAATAAAGTCAACATCAGTTTTTTTTAGCCAATCTTCTCCTCACAGCCATCTCCGCCCTCGTAACGATTGCCACAGGTATTAAGCTTAAGATGTATGATTTCGGATTGATGATAGAATTATTTTCTTATTCAATCTTGCAATCAACGACTTTGATTAAACTGAGTAGTTGGCCTGCATCTGATAATTGGTCGGTGGTCTTCACTTGGTTCATGAGCATATAGATGTCTAATGATGTAACAATGAATTAGGTAGAACTGATCCCTATTGTAAATTTTCAAAACTTTGATATGTGATTAGAAACGAGAAATGTGACCCAATTGTGAAAGAGGTTTCATTGGAAGAAGAGCCGAGGATTAACACAAAGAGTTAGCTTTATACATAAATCCTGACATATCCTCTGTTTTCATAAGAGCACTCCACGGGCTAGAATGTATTTTGGATGTATTCATTTTGAAAGCCTAATTCATTTCCGTATGCTTGGGGAAAGTAAGCGTTTATCTGGATATGCCCATTGCAATACGAGTTTTCTTGACATATATTAATGAAGTAATTTAGCAAGTAAATTATAACATTGGCATCGGCGACAACAAAGCAGGCTTTTTATTCATAATTCCAAATGTATGTTAAGAAAAGGCGTCTTTTGTCCACTGACCAAATTGTTCATATCAGATAGATTCTAATCTACCGATTCACATTAACAGAACAATTAAACTTCGGAGGAGTTCCTTTAATAGTTGCAATTGCAAATATTCAGTAACAGGAATTATTTCACTATCAACTCTATTTTATATTCATATATGCAACGATGCAATGTGTCTCCTTTCTTTCTAGGTTGAAGGAAAAGCGAGCCAGTATGAGCTACACCGACCAGCTCATAGTCTTCCTACTGACATGCAACTGTGGGGTCCTCTCACTTTATGGTAATACAATCTCTTACACCTTAGCAGATATCACATCCTACAGCCAAGTTTGTTCAGTTACCTACGTATTTTAGTGCAAATAGCATATAACTTTAAATGTATTTGATGCATCCTAGCATTGCAAAAAGGAGACTAATAATTATGAAATTTCAACGTTATTTAAGATTCACTTTCCGTTACCATATTCGTTTGTCATACCTATTAAACAGATAACCGTAACAAGTTTGGGCAGAACATTGAAGTGAACAGGGGTCTAAAGTTTGACAACACACTTTTTTGTTTTGCTCTACAAAATCTTTCATAAGTGATCAACAACTTTAGATCCAAGTCATGTTTGTTCCTTTGAACAAAGGCAATGTCATCGTGCTGATTCCCCCCCTACAACTTCTATATGGGATAGTTTTTTTTGATATTTGAGAAAATCTGAATTCAACAATTATGACCCCGTCTGTTTGTTTAAACATGCTTAACATAGAAATTCAGCAGCCGTGACGAGACGATCCAAAATAGGGCTTGAAAATGTTTAGTTTACTTATGGACAGTTAGATGATATCGAAAGGTTTTGCTAAGATGAGCTTACGTCAGAATCATGCCACAAAGGTGGGTGCATTCAGACCGTGGTGGAGCATATATCTCGACTGCTTCGAATCCTGATATAAACAATATGTTTATTATTCCAAACCTCGGAGCACGGTCGATTTTAATCAAACTGGCTCAGCAAGACACTGAACGCGCGGAATGTAAGTAATGTTATTTCAACATCAGTGCATATGACATTTTAGAAAGTAAGTCCAAAGAGAAAGGCTTTTTGTCACTTTAAGACCGAATGATAAGTCATATTGGGTACTATTATTGTTTTGGTCCCGTTTCGTTGTATCACTATGTATTGTTACAGACTGCCCACCGAACTGTTTGGTGTGTCGAGACAAGAGTCGGTGTAAGTTCTGTGGGACCGGCTTCTATGGTCTGCAGTGCGAGGAGCAATGTGGGGACAATTGTCAGAGGGGTATTTGTTCCATCGACACCGGGCACTGTGATACTTGCAATGAAGGATGGAAGGGGGACTTTTGCAACGAAAAGGGTTAAGTGCTCAAGTCAAATGTTTTTAAATTATGTATCAAATTTATTTTAGAAATGATTATAAGCATGTCGTTTGAAGTCGCCACTAGGTTCATGAAAAGTCAGGAGAATAAAAAAGTGACACCCTTTTTCACAACTTTCATGAGATGCAGTGTTTTTATAAAATGATATACATATACTACAATACTTACATATACATTTACAAGGTGTCTGCAACGGCCTATTTAGAGATAAACTAATATCGTCAATTCTCGTAATACTGGAAAACTGAAGTAGATAAATATTTCTTGAACTGAAATCAAATAATTAGTAATTTACATGTGTTAAAACAGGCTTCAAACGACTTTCCATCAAATATCCCTTACCATACAATATAATTTAAAGTCGTCTCACTAAAGGATGATATCTAGTGTTTCCTATGTCCAGTATGTTATTGTTTCAGATGCACACAGGGATTCCAGCTGGAATATGAATGCTATCCACGCCCTGTCAGTCATCTGCTCGGCCATGTTCATTCTGCTGATTATAGGATGTATCTGTGTCTACCAGCGGCGACAACGTCGGCTTCTACACCGCCAGGACATTCATATGGGCTTTGTCCCGCCCTCTCAGAATCTCATCCAAACTGACATCACGTATTTACAAGCTAGTGATTTACAAGGCAATCACATTGAGACGGCAACTCCGGACAGAAACAGTCGAGATATGTATGACGCTGAACCACCTCCATATTGTGTAGATCAGGAGCGCCCTCTAGCGGGTAGGGGAGATAACTGCACTAACCAAAACATGTTTCATGACGTCATTGCAGACATAGGAACCGCTTTACCTCCAGATGATATATCTCATGACTCCTCGGCCCCTCCTCCATCTTACCAAACTCTTTTTCCTTCACAGACTCCATCTTGAAATGACGTTAAACTTTTTTTACCGTCTCCGTTTCACAGGTTCCCTTACAATGAATAGCTCGCACCAGTAAGCACGAAACTTAAATTGGCGCGAGTTGTGCTTTGCACGGGAAGTTTTCTTCTTGAGCACTTTGATAGCTGCACTGTTAGCACTTCCGTTACATCTTGTTGCCAAAACATCGAAAACTTGAATTTGATATATACATTATTACCCATATGGTGACAGAGGCAGTGACAAATTACCATATCCACTTATATAATTATCACCTTCTTCCAGCAAAGCTTCTTTCAGCGCGAATTCCCATATTTCGTAGTCTCAAGGGAGCAGGTCGTCTCCTGGCTTGTTCTATGAGATTTTATCATAGTCTTGAAATTATTAGACTCGAAAATGTTCAAAAAGATTTCTTCGAAACTTGTGCATCATTGTGCACTCCTTTTCGGTCAGGCGACTTTTCAGACTCGTTTACGTGTAATTAAACCATTTACTCGCAGAGTAAATCTATTCTTGCTTTGGTAAAGATTTAAAAAATAACTTGGATGAAGAATTGTGAAAAGTTATCGTATAATTTAATTCTGATAGGTCAAGTTCATCAGCTGGAAAATGCAAAGTCATTTGTACTCAAATGTTTCCTCGTTGATTTGAGTTGACAGTTATGTGATCATGACGTGATATTGACGTGGCTGTGATATAAGCTGGTTGTGATTCTATACATTGAAGAAGATTTACTATTTGGTATCTAGATTCTAGTTACTAATGATATATGTATGACAGGGACTATCTGCATGTTTACCCATGCTCCTCATATATATGTATACATATAATTATATATACTCTATCTCAGAAAGGGATACTCAATGGATATACTCCTAAAGTACAATCTTTTTAATGTTTTGAAATTTCTGATTGTTTTTGTAATTATTATTTCTATCTCTATTCAATCAAAACACGTCTTACATTCATACTAACTCTTGTCTTACAGGAGTTACGTAATCACTTGATTGACAACTTGATATTATTTGAACGTTTATCAGGATTCTCTTCAGCTCGGACACGAACCAATGGAAGATAAACTCCATTTGACATTGTGTAGAAAATGCTCAGACATTTTGAATTTTGGAAGTAAAAAGGGCTTCAATCAACTGGCGGTGAAGTGAAATTAAACTTGTTCTGTTACTCTAAGTCACGGACAATGCGCACGTGCTCCTTACTTGTCAAAAACTTCGTTAACGTTCCCTTAATTCATCTCATTTGTGTCTTTGCTAGCTGTTACACGAAACGTTATTAGTGTTTCTTTGTTAACTGTTTATTTTGTATAATGATATCGTTATTCAACAAAAATGGTAAAAGACATCACCAAACTATCAACATTTAGCATCATTTCGATAATTGTATGAAATATTGTATCACTAGTTTCTAGATCGGGATGGTCCTTAAAAATTGACAGCACGTTAAAAATATGGTAAGATTTTTTCTTCAATTTCAGGAATAAGTTTCCATGTATGCCAAATGAATTTTCTTCAGAGGATCAAACATTTCACCACTCAATCCTGTTATCCGTAAACAAGTATTGAGCTTAAACTGCTGATGACATATTTTCATGAGTGTGCAAGTTCGCCAGGATATCGATTTTGTGGATATACAGAAATTACTTGGTTAATGTAAAGACTCTTTAAATTAGAAGAAAAAGATTACCTTGCAAATGACATTCTCTCCCCACAAAGATAGCTCAAGTCATCAAATGCTGATCAAGCCCCTATTTCAATACAAGTTTTCGGGCTAGATAGGAGGAGGAAGGACCCATGATGGACGCAGTTTAAGATTTATTTTCGGCGACTCAGTCATGGCAGATGCCGATTTGACAACAACCACCCTTTCCATTAGGGAAGTGTTTTCATTGGCTGAAGTTTTATTTTCAGCGAACTCGTTTTATTCAGATCAGCTTTGCCTGCTTTGACCTACCTCTATTGGGAGAGAAGATGCAATTGGTAACATTGTTTTTCTGTTCGTGAGTATTCTAATCATTAATTTTCTAGAACCAGATATGTTATGTCTCGTTTGAAACACAAACCGTTAACATGTAAGTAACGTCTCTTTTGACAAGAAAACTTGAGTTTGTCAAGTAAAAAACATTTTATGTTTCATTACGTCTTTTGACGTGCCAACTTCGAGAATAAATCAATCACCTTCATAAAGTGTTTCATTTTCTGTGAGTTGAAAAAATAATTATCATCTTTATCTTCCACAATATCTGATATTAATTCAAAACATCTCACATAGTCATCCCAAAATACCAATTGTCTTTTCAATATGAGTTTCTATCGATACTCGACTAACACCATACCATTAGGTTTGGTAAACCACACCCGAAAAACTAAAGGCTCCTAAAGTCATCTTCATATCGATTTACTTTTTGAAATATTTAGTCACGTGGAAGACCAATTTTGTCAAGATGATTTAAGGAGTAACTTTCTAGTTCCAGAGTAATATTACACTAAATTATAATGTAAAACTGAAAGAGTCGCACGTAAAATTATTACAGCCAGAGACAAAGGTTGTTCGAATACATCATCAATCTATTTCAATCAACCGGACCTTTATACTTAATTGTGCAGTCCTATACAAATTTAAGGACTTCATTAAAATCGTCCTATTCAATAACCTTATCATGTGTCTTTACACGAAAAACTTAATGTGCATTGAATAGCATAGGACGTTCATGAATCCGTATTTACCAAATTACTGAATGAATTCGATAGTTCTTTAATATTCACCTCTTTGGTTATTGTTTTTTTTACAACCCGGCAAGTTTAATGAAACAAAAACAAAACTGATATCTATTACATCTAAGCTTTTATCATTATTTCAAACCATTTTGTTTATCAATATTATTAAATTGTTTTTCAAACTCGTAGGACAACAATGCACCTAACAACGATTGCTAATTAAACCAGACAGCTGGATCGATCATTTCGATTTCCTTTATTTAAACATGCTGTACATTGTTCTCATGTATTGGATGTTCCCGCTACATCGATCTCTTTGTGAGGAAAGCTGTTGTTTTTATTATCTAATATGTTATTGACATCCATGCTCACTTGTTCTAGCTCTGTGGAGAGTACACCGTGCCATTTCATAAACATGATAAACACGAGTGATGCTATCAAAAATTGCAATCAATACAACACGAATCTTCCAGGGACCTTTGTATCAGTATACCAGTTTTTTCAATTGGAGTCGACGCGATGGCATGAAAACATGCAGCTTACATGGTCGAGCTATATCCCCCGCAAATGGCACAATATTTATAGATATTTTTTCAACTTAACTCAATTTAAGCCTTTTCAATCACTGTTTTGATGTAGAAGATTCCATTTCATTATATTGCAGATTCACATGTAATACAAGAAACAACACATTTTTTCAAGGATATGAAATAAACTGTTCTAATCAAAAGACTAAATGAAACCAACATCATGTTCACTGTTGGGAATAACTGGTGTAAACTGACAATAAAAGTCCAGCCAATAAAACAGATAAAGAGTTTTTCTTATAATGTTATTATCATATCAAATGCAACACGTTTACCCATAACCGCTTGTACAACACTATTTTCAAACTTGTTAAAAAAGACATATTTTATCTAATATTGCATCGATATAAAAAGTTTATAAAAATAAAATGATAGTGTCAAAGTTTTAAACAGACAGGTTTGAAATTGAAATAGTCTTTGTAAGAGTCACCTCTTTTGACCAAAAAAGCAACTATTTCAACAACAAAATTCAAAAAATAATTTTACACCCTCATGTCAATGTGAATCACAATACCAAGTTTCATCTACTTTTGAGACAAACTTTAGAAGTTGTGTACTAAGCATACCAGTTTTCCAAGGTAATCCTGCTCTCTTGCCAATATACATAAAATTTTACAGACATAATTTCAAATATGATGACACACATTCATGTCAATCTGTATCTTAAAACCACATTTGATCATAAAAGTGACCACCAGACAGAACTTTTTGGTTTTCTAACAAGTCATTACTTTTCACAAAAAAAGTGATAAATTCCAAAATAATATTTTTTAAATTGTTAACAATGACACATCTTATTAAGTATTGTTAACTGATATAAATTCAGTTCATATTTATCAACACTTAGTTAAAAACATTTTTATATCATTTCCCTTTATTACAAAACTGTCCAACCGTTGTATTCACAGATAGAACCATGCCTTAAAATGCTGTAGACGTTATAGTATATTGTGGTTACAGAGAGATGAACAGACAAGACTTGTGTCTGCAATCTGAGTCCATCTCTTCTCCAGAAGCACCAAGGCCATGTCTGAGTATATTGACAGTTGCCAGGGGATACCATTATTCTTCTTATTTCCTTTTTGTATAATCGATACCTACTGTCAATGCGGGTGTTTGTTTACATAAAAGAAATACAAACAGCGAAATGATTCAGTATCACAGGAGGTTTGTTCGACATAGTTTTAAATGCAGAGAGTGTGTAACATGCAATTTATACAATAATGGAGTCGGTTTTGTTAAGCCTCCCTACTACCTTATTCAACGTTATTACTCTGGATATTGATCTGTTGTTCATGGAATCCGGAAATACCTTAGTCGTTAGAGAAATTAATTACAGTAAATGATCATTTCCTTTCTAATCATAGGCGGTTATGTAGCATCTAAACAGGCACCGTAGCACGTATGGGAAGCTTCTACTAAATATTATAAAACACGTTACAAATGCAACACAATCTTGTTCGTTAAAACCAAGAATATAACAGAGGAAGGTTCTAATTCATATTACACTAGTATACGGAAATAAATTTGCTTCTTGGGGTGGTGAAATTGTGTCAATACTGAAAAACCTAATTTACGGCTATGAATAATCAGGTTGAGAAATGAAATATTCTACCCTCTTCAGAAATTCTATTTTGCTTTAAGTGACATATAATTTGTAAAATCAGTACAGACTTATGTAAAAAAAAAGAAATAAATACACTCAGGGACAAAAGAAACGATACCATATAAAATGCATGGTAGATAGCTACGAGTGATAGTAACGACTGAAACGATGTTCTTTCATGCCAGCTGAACTAATAATTTTAACTTTAATTTCGATACTTCACCTTTTAACGCTTTTGAAAAACACGCCTTTTAAAAAACGTCGTTACAAAATCTCCTGAACTAGACGATATAGGATAGGGAAAATGGCCCTTTTACTTGTTTTTATACCAACAAATAGACATAATGTTTATTTATATATTCATCATTATTTTTATTATAACCTATTAAATTTGTCAAATTTACATTCCTTTATGTAGTCCTTTTATTCCAATTCCAAAGATTATGTCCAAAACTAACATTTAAAATGCTATTTTAGGACCCTTCGTGTATTTGAACAGCCTTGCAATTAAAAGTATCATACTCTGATGTTTGAAATTGTCAGTACTTCTTTACAACTTATAAGCCCTTCGTATATGATTTATGACAGGATATTGCTGTGTACTCTTTTGAAAAGTTGGTGTCGTTTCTTTCGCCCCAGAGTGTATATGCGTAGTTACTAATGTGGGGTTATATAAACAATGACCCTGTATGTTGGTAAAATCTTCTGATCGATACGGCTTTATGTTTACAAATTCTAATGACAATTTCCTCTCTGCACTAAAATCTTTTTACATAAAGATGACTTGTGTACTACTTCGATCGACATAATCAATTGGCACAACTCCTTAATATATGCAAACGCAATCCAATACAGAGCACACACAATGTTAAACCACTTGATGGATTGTCAGGTAACCAAAATCGATATGATTCCAGCAAACAGACATGGATGAAAAGGAAAGTTTAAAATATGCATGTCCCATCAATTGCGGCAATAAGCCACCAGGCGAAGCGTGACACATTGACTGATGACGCAGTCGTACTGAAGATGCGGAACCAATAAGCGAGCATGACGTTCATCAATCGTTGGTTATCACGTGGTATCGATTTGACACCGTTGATTTGTGTGCATAGTCATCGGAACTGACGGCAGGATGCTAAGGGAGCTGTATGGAACTAATCTTCCTTCCTGCAACAAGGTAATCTTTGTTCTTCGGCAATGTCCGTCATGTTCTTGGACATTGTTGGGCTTGTAGACCACAGTTAATAACTTACTTTAGACAATGTGTAGCTGTCATGTATTTCAATGTTCGTAACTTGTTTATGTAATGGAACGATCAAGTATAAGGGATAATACTATGATTTACCTGTATATAGATATCTTATGTTGATACTCTGTGCCTTGATAGCATCAAGCACACCTATTGTAGTTGTAGGGTAGTTCTGTAGACAATACTTATAGCTGTAGAGTCATATGTAACTGTAGACGGGTTGTCATCTATTCAAGCAATGTCGACATTAAACTGTCTATTTCGATATCCATGTTCATTAATTGAACTGCCAATTTCATCTGAATTCGATATCAATGTTCAGTAATTAACTAAGATCCTAGGTCACGAAATAACATTCCCGTAACCTTTCTAATATGCCTCTGTGGTCTTCATCTTTTATAGGATCAGTAGCATGTCATCATTACAAACATCTTTTTAATGATTTTGAATGACATGTTAAACAGCTATACCTAACAGAAGTTACGTGAACACTGTTTATCATGGGAAACGTTATGGACTATAATATTATACTTCTATAACTATAATGAACACAATAAAATGACCTTTCTTTGTCACATATTGAAGACATGACGCCCTAATGCTGTGTATCGACCGCAAGAGGAAGAATTACAAGAGCGTCGGTTTGTGCTGTCTGAATGTGTCCCTAATGAATTATAACAGTATAAGCTATGATCAATAATCGTCCTCAGGTAAGATGGTGACGAGGTGAGGTGAAGCCGCGGGGGATGCAGTGTCTATGGGCGTTCCTCCTCGTCTTCTCTCTAAACCACAGTCTACAGGGTGAGTCGGGGTGAAATCATTTATAATTAATTGTAAATGGATATTACTCTTATGCATATTTAACGTATCCTTGTCAGTGTGCGAACCATTCCGTACACACGACGAAAGCTTACTGTTAATGATATCCCTTTACCATGAACCAATGTCTATATGACAAACGGGAGAGACAGGGTCGCGGGGAGCAGAAATAGCACACAAAATGGTTTCTAAGGGAAGGATATTACTGCTGTTCATATGTCATGTATGGTACTGTCAATGATATAAATTAACCTTTTGCAGATTATATTATTCATTATATTTCTTTACCTTGAATACATAGCAAACTAAACACCTGTATGCAGGGTGAGACAGCGTTCAAGGGGCGATATGAAATGAACAATGCATAAATATTACACTCTAACATGTTTTATGTATCATTATAATTTCGTTGACGATAAAAATTGCTTCTGTTCATGATGTCAATTACCTTGAATAAATAGCAAATGAAACCTTCTTCAACAGATAATTCAAGGGTCGTCCAGAAATGGTTTTAAAGTGAAATATGAATGAATATTACTTGTATAGATTTTTCATGTATGATTGTTAATTCAAAATATTTCGAACACATTGCGAAATATTACTGTTTATAATGTTAATTAACATCGAAGATATAACAGAGGAATCACCTTCCACATAAAAAGTCAGCGGTCACGTAATATCGCATGAAACCTGTTGATCGATATGTCAGTTGTCATTAGATACAATGTAACTCCTCAGAGTCCGAAACATGAATATAAGAGTCACACTTATTTTTGCCTATGACAGCAGTTTAGTATTGCTAACCTTTTTGAAACTATGTTAATAACAATATAATGGTGTCCATTTACCTTTAATAAATGTCAATAGTTATGAAACCTTATAGTGGATCTGTCAGTTGTCGTTCAATGTTGAGTCATTATTGAAGAAAGAAATCAATTTAGAATCTACTCTCTCTGAAAATAAATTTTATTCATACTTCATTGTTTATTGTCAGTGTATTATCAGTAAATATTTCCGGAAATGAACAATTGCTGAAGAACTTTTTTACTTTTACATGAATGAATTCAAGCATTAATCAACTGTTTTCTTGGTATGTCAGTTTTAGTTAGATAACGTTGATTCCTAATTAATTCTTAGAAACAGAAATTAATTTAAGATGAACAATTGGTATGCTCTGGGAAGTATACATTTTTCAGGAAATAAAGACCATTGACGCTTTCCTTTTCGAAGAAAATGTATTGGGTATAGCCCTATCTGAATGTTTAAGATATTGGTTAAAGGTTTATTTGATTGAGTAGGTCTTGAAACCTGTCTGTGGATATGTCAGTTGTCATAATTTATGCACAATTTTCACCTTATGTACAGAACTGTACACAATAATAAAGGGGAATTTGGTAGTTTATGTTTTGAATTTTATTAGAATGTCAATGAATAAACAACAATTATTTATCTACATGTTCAGAATGGTAAATTTTCATTATCAAAATAAGTCTAGATGCCTCAGCAATTAAGAAAGTTTTTGGGCTCCTTTTTTATTCTAATATCAAATATTTAAAATTAAAATGTTAGAGAAAAAACTTTTTTCATGGACTATATGTTAGTCTACTGCATGTTCAATTGCAGCATGTCCGATCCCTCACTGCCTGAGATGTAAAGACGCCCAGTGTTTCCTGTGCGACCTGGGATACTACGGTCTCAACTGCACCCTGCAGTGCCCGCCCCACTGTGTGCTCCCCTGTGTGTCTGGGTACTGCTCTAAAGGATGTCTCAAGGGTTGGTATGGATCCAAGTGCACAGACACGTGTCGCCAGGGGTGCACGGAGTGCGAGCAGAACACGGGTTACTGTCCCAACTCTGTTGATCCAACTCCTTCAGGTACTCATATACTCGACAAAATAAGTTAAGGACCACAGAGATTTCCGATATGTGAGTGAGGATGCTCTACTGTCAGTTCAATATCATGTTGCGATTTTCTATGATGAACCTTGTTTTTATTTAGTATTTGGTATACGGGTTGTCCGTAACTATTTTTTTATGACATAACATTGTATGACATAAATGTAGTTGTCCATTTTTGTTTGGTATGACATTACATGAAGTTGTCCACTTTTGTTTGGTATGACATTAAATGTAGTTGTCCACTTTTGTTTGGTATGACATTACATTAAGTTGTCCACTTTTGTTTGGTATGACATTACATGAAGTTGTCCGATTTTTTTTTGGTATGACATTACATGTAGTTGTCCACTTTTGTTTGGTATGACATTACATTAAGTTGTCCACTTTTGTTTGGTATGACATTAAATGTAGTTGTTCACTTTTGTTTGGTATGACATTACATGTAGTTGTCCACTTTTGTTTGGTATGACATTACATGAAGTTGTCCACTTTTGTTTGGTATGACATTACATGAAGTTGTCCAATTTTTTTGGTATGACATTACATGAAGTCCAATTTTTTTTGGTATGACATAACATGAAGTTGTCCACTTTTGTTTGGTATGACATTACATGAAGTTGTCCACTTTTGTTTGGTATGACATAACATGAAGTTGTCCACTTTTGTTTGGTATGACATTACATGAAGTTGTTCACTTTTGTTTGGTATGCCATTACATGAAGTTGTCCACTTTTGTTTGGTATGACATTACATGTAGTTGTCCACTTTTGTTTGGTATGACATTACATGTAGTTGTCCAACAAAATACAGTTTTTGTTGAAATTAAGTTTATTCTATACTTTGAAGACCTCAGTGTTTCCTCATTTATCTTTCCTCGCATTTACGACCATTTAAATGTATGTTAGACTTGAAATGGCAGTGTTGATCTCCAACCCTTGGTATTAAGTGACTACACGTACATGTAAATACAATCCTGTGTTCTTTTAGCATAAAAATGATTCCTCATAAAATGAGATAATAAACTTTTTTATATTGAAAATAAATAGTATTTAGGAAGGTCTACCACAGTTTGAAAAATCCACTAAGCACGCTTTTGGATGTTATATTTGCTAAAAGTTTTCACGTTACTAAATCCGTTATTAAACAATATATGTTACCTTTAAGAGGCTAAACGTGTCGTTACTCTCTTTCATTATCGTAGTCTTAAAGAAAGACTATTGATCTCGTGTGGCCATTTAAGTTAGAATAATTAATTCGAATTAACGTTTAGATACTTGATTTGCGTTGTTTAACCAAACGTCAAGCGTTCATTTTAGTACTCCCTATACCGATATAATTTTGAAAATTCGTAGGATAATTTTTATTGAAATATCACAAGAAGATGAGTTATTTCGTAAAGTAAAGTATTTTAATTGTGTACACAGAGTGTCCAGTCGGCTGCCACTGTCCACTCGGGTTCTGCAGCCACTGCAAGACTGGCTACTCGGGAAAACGCTGTGATGAGAGGGGTAAGTTTGTCATAGATTGTGTGTCTTCGATTTTTAGTGTCAAGCACACATTTCAAGTGTATCATCTCGTATAGCGTAAATCCGATACGGACGATTAAATATATAACATAGTTGGTTCTTTACATCATCGTTTCTGATAAAAATATGAGTTTAACAAATTCAAGGTTGACTTCATTCCGGTACCATATATGAAACAATTTTTCCTTTCACTTAAGTGGTTAATACATTTTGTATTCTACTCACATTAACAACAATGTAAATGATCGTATTTACACCAGTTCCGTTGACTCCAATGACGTACTTTCGCATCCATCTTACCGAACCATAGATAAATTGCACAGGAGTAGAGCGGCTGACCCATCTCCCCATTATTTAGGCAAGGTGATCCCACTGCCAGGTCTATTCCCCATCCGTTATTTTTGGTCCACAACTGCCAAAATCTTAAATTTCCCTGAAATGAGAAAATGATAATGAACTTCAATAAATGCATGCCATTCATTGACGCCATCAACGCAATACTGCGAATCGACAGTTTTCGAGAGGAGGAACGAATACGTATCCTAAAAGAGTCAAGTATCTTAATGTTTTATTCCTCCGAACAAGGTCGATTTGTTTAGACTGGACAAAGCGTTTATCTAATCAATTTAGGGAACATATACAATAACTTATCCGATTACTTGCAGACAGCCACGCGGCGAGTCAGACGGCGAGTACAAGCTACCTCCAACTCCAGGCCGGTCTGATAGGTATCGGACTCCTACTGGGGGCCACCGTCATGCTCTCCTGTGTCACATTCATCTTCTGTCGCAAGTTCAAGAAGATCCGATCCACCAGGCGAGACGACAGGAGCAGAAGGAGAAGAAGCTCCAGCAGACACCAGAGGAGCAGCAGCACATCCGTGGAACTCCAGGACGTAGCGGAAGAACCCGTCAATGCACTTCCTGTACAGCTTCCTCCATACCATGTGTCTTACGCGCCGCCGTCTTATGAGTCTCTGTTCGAGATTCCGCTGGACAAGCCACCGCCTTACAATGAAACAACTGAACATCTCTGATGCTTATTGTTGTGGTAGATATTGTTCCGTCCATTTTCCAACTTCAGTGGATATATAATTGTGAGGCCAAACACTCGGATCTCTGTTGTAGATTTCTCTGGACAAGTAACAATGAAACAATGCAAATACTGAACATACCTGATACTAAGGTTCTAGTTTTCTCAAGTCTTGCGGTATTTCGTTACGATTTGTCTTCAGCGAATTTTACCGGACTTTGATAGAACAGTCAGTAATCTCTTGTTCTCTCGCTGACGATGGCACTGAACTCAAATCACCACTTCTGGCGCAACGGAACAGGGCCTAAGGTGCCTATGCCTTGCGATGGGAACATCTTCTGTGACACCCTTTGCTGTGTAATATATGCCTCCGTCCAATCTTGAGCAAGTTTTACATGGGATGTTTGTAACACTTGATGTTTCTGATAATTTCAAACAAACCACGGAGTGCATTCTTCAATTGAAATTTAAAGGAAAATCTAAGTGAGACAAAACATTTAAAACAAAAGCTAGAAACCAACACAGTTTGCCTCCAACTGACGTTCGTCTTACATGTTTGTGCAGCGATTACGAGACAAAGATATGTCGCTGATGCTCACGCCTCAATTTGATCCATAGAGCAGTCCGTGTGAGTTATGAAATGACAATTATGTTATCTAAGCAAAGAAACATATTTGGTGTCTCCAGAACACGGAATTTATGTTCCAGTGTTTGTGCGAACCATATATATGGTTAATCAAAATCTTGTGTTACATATACCGAAACGTCCATTTTTTGTAAAAATATAGGAAACTGCGTCTACTTCTTCTAAGTAGTAATGCCTTAAGATATACACTTGGAGGAAAGAATTGCAACACCTGTATTTTCAGTTAACTGTCGTGTTTTGATTCTAAAATTGAATTTATGTTTTCGATCCAATTTAGGTGTAGGAAACACCCTACATAAATAGAAAAACCTTTTGTATTAATGGTTGAATAAAATGGGCCACGAAAACTCATTTAATTTGGTGATGCAATACTTTTTCCGGGCCAGATTTACATGCAACTGTGCACACAAAAACATTACATGAAGGTGCCTTCAAGTGACAGTGATGTGATGTTCAAGTGAACTTTGTGATTTCCTGTATGCGTGGTTGGAATACAAGTATACAATAAAACGTTTCTGCGGTCAAACATCTTATCGTCTTTCGAAATGCCATAAGATATGTAACTCTGCACAATATCGTACAGAGAGCATAAATTCGCCCTCTATTTACGGTGATTCCATGCTGTTTTATGATTCATGTTTTTTATTCGCAAACTATCAGTCTGATTAAAATCGACCGTGCTCCGAGGAATAAAATATAAAAAATATTGAATCTATCGGGGCTCGAACCATTCGGGATATCCTCTCCGTCTCGAGGAAAGCCAGGCTGGGTGAGGTTCGAACCCCGCTACAGATAATATTTTTACACTCCTTTTTTTCCTCGAATCACAGTCGATTTTAATCAGACTGCGCAAACTATAAAACTAAAATATCAGGTTGCTTTTTAACTTGCTTTAAATCTTACTATTCCCGGTTATGTCATTAGTAAATTCAAAACGAAAATAATGTTATTTATGTAAAAAATTATCAACAGGAATGATGTCTTGAATGATTTTTCCGTAGTTAGGCACAAACATTTTCAACAATATCCCTCGTTCTGGTAACATCAGCCAACGATGAATGTAAGGAATTTTTTTTTTATCTACATTTGTTCAGAGTGCCAGGTACTGGAACAAAGGTTAACTGTAGGTATAACAAACACCGTCACCACTCAAATGGATTATTCATAATGGGAGTGGATTGATGTTCAACCTACGTTCTTACAATATCGAGTTCCTTTATTTGAATACTTCTCTTGAAGTCCCATGGTACATATTGATAAAATTTTCATGTCAGCATGTAGTCTAAAAATAGTTAAATCGTTGAAATGCTGTTGAACTTGCTAATAAGCCTAATAGGATAGTCAGACAAAGCTTACGACACGGCAGGCAGAGAGACTATTGATGTATTCAGTCTGATGACTTGCCAACAAGGTAGACAATACTCTTGTACGGGTTTCAGCATTGATCTACCAGCCTTTCATTAGTGTTTATTCAATACCTGACTGCGGAGGCACCGCAAATGTAATATTTGAAAATGTATTGATGATATTTTGAGATATTTTTAAATAATTGATTGTGTAAGACAACAATCCACATCCTGTCCACATGATTTACACATTGTGTCGGTTTATGTTTTACCAATAATTTACCTTCAGTTCAGTTTTCAGTTCTAAAACAATTGTTAAAATTAAGATATATATTTATAATGATAAAATTCATTACTTTTGTTTCGAACACTACAGGGAAACAATTGTGATTGAATACTGGAAAAATTGCAACAAAATTTATAACTACTTTTTTCACACATTTCAGACAATTTGAAAGAGCATAACTTATGATGATTCCATAACTTGCCGAACACAAATATCTTGTGAGACATTTGACACAATCAACGCTTCTAGATATCCAGTGTCCAGTATTCTGCCACTTCAACATACAATGTAGAAAGCTTTAGATTGTATAAAACATAAAATAGAATTATATCTTAAATATGAAACGATTAATTTTGAAATGGATATCATATCATCACAAAGACTGATGCCTATACTCAGAAAAATAACTAAAAAGCAACTTTATTTTGGGATATAAAGGCATTTCGCGAAAAGAAAAACAAATTGTAATTTCAAGACGTAATAATTTTAATCAATAAAATTTTAACGAATATTTTCAGTATGATAAGGCTACAAGGAATTTCCTATTTCGTATGATAAAAAGTGGTTCACAAATAAGAACCAGATGCAGTTTTCGCTTTTCATTAATTAATTCATTCATTCATTCATATAGAAAATGAAATGCATATTCTTTTTATTGTTAATTATATAAGGATGCCAGAACTAAGTTTATTACCCCATTATTGTCAAATATTATCAATTTACACACTTTTGTGAATATCATTAATAGCAATAACCATGAAACTATCAAAAATGTCAGTAATTTTTTGCACCAAGTATATAAAATTAGAAAAAACAATGAAATCATAAATATGTAATATCATATTGCGCATCAAACAAATTGTACAAATTTACTGCATTATGGGCCGTTGGCCTTAAAATATTGAATAAATATGTCTGTCTGTCTTAATTCATTCATTCATGTTAATTTTTGTATAGCGCCAATGTCCAGGTTTTCAGACCTATACATACGAGATATAGATTATATCTAATCCAAGCCACCAAAAGATAGCGACTTATTAATCAGAGACTTATATAATTATACATATGTAAGCATAGTTCATTTATAGACTGGCCAAATTTACTTTCATTTAAAAAGTCACGAAAGCTGAGGCAGCCTGCAGACCAGGAATATGACGCACATCGAATGTCTTCAGTACAAGATCGTGTCCCATCAGTCGTACGTTACAGTCCTGGTTGGGTTCGACTGTCATACACAGTGTGTACAGAGCTAACTCGAATTCAGGTGACACCCCGACCAGTATAGAACCTCCTCTCTTCTGTGCTCCAAGCCATGTGAACCTAGCTCTGATAAGTCTTGGCTGGAAGGAAATGATAGAAGGGTTTAATTTCATTATTCCTCGTATTGGCAAATTTGAACATTTGTTCAACTTTTGTTGGCGATCGATTCTAACCCAAAATCCTGCGCTATGAGTTTTAAACCTTTTTTCTGGCAACATTGCGCGTTCAGTTTTTTTAAGACAGATAAAGTGTAACAGTCGTTGCACCTTTGTTGACGATTGGTTTCAACGTCAGTCATGCATCATGAATTTTATTTTATATATATTACTATACTATTACTTTATATATTTACTAGATTTAGTACAAACAAAGACACAATGTTAATTGTTGGAGTCACAAATTACAAATGTGATCTTTCTGTCCAGTATTAGAAATAATTATTGTTACTAAAAAGTATAATTTTATACTAAACGCTTCCGATTAGTGACACTGACGGTCATTGTGATCGAAAACAGGGAAATTTTAATGACATATATAAAGATTGATACATCTCCAGCCAGATCGAAGTACTTGCTCGAAGATGAAACCTACCTTTGAAATTTTCCATGATCATGTTACACTATCGACATACCAAAGATTTAAATTCCTGAAAATGTCGATACTAATTTCAGATAATGATATATATAGGCTGTTAGGCTTTTCCAGTTTCGAAGGTCGGTCCGTTAACGGAACGTGACTGACATAAGGACGGACGGTAGACTGTACTCAACTTTCAAAGAGATTAAATTGTTTTTATTATACATGATCAATCTGATTAAGAAGCCCATATGTTGGCATCGTGACATTTTAATGAAATCATCCTTGACATTTATAAATTGATAACAATCATCGTTAGGCATTCAATTATTTTGTAGAGTCACGCATACGAAACGGATCTTTATGAATGTAGTAGAGGGATAACGGCTGTTTCGAACATGTTGAAAATAATCGGTTGTGTTCATGAACAATATAAGGGTATATAGTCGCGGTTTATGATTGAACAACGGACAACTACTCTCGTCATTTTCTAAACGTTAGTCTGTAAACTTATCCACAGCAGTCAGAGACGGTTAAATGTAGGAGTTGATAGTGTTTGATATGGTAGATATCAATGTATGTGCCATTTTCATCATGCATTTTGAAATTGGCTTTGTATCGATGCCAAACATGTCAACATCAAATCACAAAGTGTCCCATTGCTCAATATAGGGTCTATATGGTAATTTCTTTAGATCTTATGTGGAGACTTCCCAGTATACATACTCCCTGTTTCGAGATGAACCCCTGGTAGTCTAGATCTCCCCGTTTCTCCTGAAGATAAAACTGGATCCAGTTGTGGAAACCGGTGACAGAAGAGCCTCGTTTTTCCCCCACAAACACGTGCTCGAAACCACTGCTGCTGACGGTACCATTTCGTCTCCGGGGGTAGGGTTCGAACCATAGCTGTCTGAGGAGGGTCTTGAGGGCGGTGGGTGAGGTGGTGAGTTTACCTGTCCCAGGGATAGGTGGGTAGTTTCAGTGTTGATAAAGCGGACAAATTGTTAGGGATTATTAATTCTAAATAATGATGTGTTTACGCTCCTACACCGAAGTTATAATAATTCCAATAACCCTTACTTATTTAAGAATTTACTAGAACCATTATAACAACTTTAAAATTCAACCTGGAAATATTTATATGTGGGAATTTAGTGTTGCATGTTTTTATTTTTCAAATGATCAGGATCGTAGTTAAAATGACGTTTTATATTTACGATATCTATATTTTGTAAGACTGACTCCGATGGTATTTACTATAGTTATATGTTGAAGTTAAAGCTGGATATTTTGTTAACGTAATATTTAAAAAATTATATTGTGAACTTGTATTTCTGATAAAGACATAAACCTGTCAGCTATACAATTGAATATGTAGGCCCGTTTATGTTATGGTATAGGTATAATAATGACCTACTGTAGTGTGGTAAAAAAATAAATGCAATGTTTGTATTGTTCGTTATCAACTAAGACAAACGCTTCAATGTTAAATAAATGAAGACATATACCGCTGTCAACAAGTCCATTTTCTATTGTTAATTTTTTTTCTCATTGAAACCTCATGAACGTTTTCAAGCAAACTGTATGACAGGAATTCTTGGTGGCATTATGACACAGGATATGTATCAACCTAGTCTTACACTCAGACTGTAGTTAATACTATTTTGTCCTGACACAACCTCTATAAAAGCAAGTCTAGATCTGCAGTGAACTATTTCAAATTCTCCTAGGCTCCTTTCTTATCTAATATAATAATTGTTATTTGAGAAGTATTATTTCTCAGAGCCTGAATACAAGTCCAGTACCCACCCTGTTGAATGAGGTAGTTTCTTAGCACAACCATCGACTGTGTGACAACGACAGCGTCAAGAAACTCATCTACTTCGGTGGTATTGACTGATGAAAGGTCTTCAACATTGACGTCAGGAGTGTAGTTGTCAAGAAGAGCTAGGAATCGTCGATATGTTCCCTGGTTCAGGAGCCGTTCATCGACACGGGTAAACAGTCTACAAACGATTATCTATTATCCATTATGTGATGGTACATACATATGTAAGCTTGGACATACTTTTCATATGAGATCATATGAGCACTTCAACTTTGTCTGACAACGATAGTATTTCGTCGTAGGCAGACCATCGTAAGGGAAGGAGACCGCTTCTAGCTATTTACATAATTTACGTATAATTGGTAAAATTTGCAAAAAAGGTGTCATTATTTACAGTTTGTCAGGAAAATACTAAATGTCGTTCTTTTCATGAAAGTCATGACACACTTCCTAATGTAAATATTAAAGTTTGTTAATCCTTGTAAATGATCGTTTGCAAGGTTAAACGATTAGTTTAATTGTTTCCGCTTCATCTACTTGTGACATACCTTAAAGTAAATAAATGTATATCTTTCAAACATCCGACATATGTGTTAGAGTTAAGTGTTAGAGAAAACAAATGTATTCATCGTTGTTCTTTATAGTTTTAAAGACGACAAGATAGAGAAAATAGAAATTATCAAACCTATAAAGGTTTCAGAAATTGCGTTTATAGCAAGAAATACAAAGAGAAAAAATTAAACTCACGGTCCGGGGGCCACATCCGACCTTGACCTAGGTGAGGTGACCCTCTGATAGTCCAGGTTGAAGGACGCCAAGGGGACACGACCGCGGTCCTGCCTCCACATGGCTGCTGTAACCTCAGATATACTTTCTGTCAGATGGTTACGTATGTGTTCAGGTCAGTACATGGGATAGGTGTTGAAGAAAGTCAACTATATGTTGTGTCTATACAACACAAATTAATTAGGATATTTTGTAATCTACGTATCATATCATATTGATGTTTGCAAAAGAACTTGGTGCTTGCGTGTCAGTTGATGTGGTTTGACGTTTTAGAGATATTAGAGATCATTGTAAAATGCCATTGCAGGAAAGGAGGCAATCAAAAATTATAAATTTGTCTTCCAAACTTCACTCACCATACGGTACAGATGTAGACGTGTCTACTCGTCTGAAGGTACTATTGGAACACAGAGAATGGAAATCATTGCAACAGTCACCATGACGTCCGCAATGCCAGTTACAGAAGCAGTTTCCCTGTCTACCACTAGTACATCCGTCTGAACAAGATCCCACAGACTGGTGTCGTCCTGGCCAGATGAACACCGATCATTTGATATAGTTGTATCATGTTTTTGAAAATACCGTTATGGGTTATATCAGCTTGTAAGAGCATTGGCAAAGAAAGCAAATTTAAAGTTTATGAAACATACTCTTTATTTCCTGAAGGGGATCATCTTGATTTACATTTTTCTCACTTGAAAGGTTAAGTATGAATAAATAATTAATATAAATTACAAGTAAAGGGGAATATTTCTAACTTCACTATTCATAACTATTTAGACTAACACAATTTATATTAACACTTTCGAATATATAACACTTCGATCGAGGGTCAATTGTAAAACGGAGTAATTGTGACAAAGGCGATTACAAGGTTTTACACTTGCCCTTGTATCACTTTGCCTGATGTTATAGGTTTACTTATTTACATAGGTTTAAGGGTACTGTTATATATTATTTAATAGTATTTATTAAACTATTCATTGACTTTTGGTTAGCACATTTGGTAAAGACAGAAAGGATGGTAACTCATATTCCCTAAAATGTTTCACTGCACTAGCATACTTAGGAGAAACATCTAGACTTAAACTGAGACATGTTACAGACGGTTACTTCTTGTTAGATGAGAAAATCAATAGTAATTGTTTTAAACATATAAAAATATATGCACTTAAATAAATACATACCTTTCCAAAAGTAAGATTCACGTTAGGCTTCCGCCAACAACGAATACAAAGACTGGTTTGCAAAACCGTTTTATTTACGTAAAACATACTTATCCTTCATATATGTTGGAGTTTATTCTTAGTTTTGAATAATTTGGTTAAAATAAAACATTCTTGGCAGAAAGTATATAGATTTACATATATCCCTTACACTTAACAGTTTGTGTTAAATGTACTAAAATCATATAAAGCCAACATTAAAAGTATTTTATGTGATTTACATTATTGAACTTGCAGTGATTGTTGAAGATCACAAAATATTATGATAGTTATTTATTGCTATATCAATTGACTGAACGATTTCAAATGTTTAGATTCAATCCAAAAATAGTATTCTTATGAGGTTACTCATATGTGTCGCAAACGTCTTATCCATCCCTTACAATTTCGCCAGGCTAGTGTTCGATTGCAACTCTTGACGTATTTGCATTTACACATGAAATAACAGGGATAATCACATTCTGATTGAAAACAAGGATGACAATTCACTTTATGTAGAACAGCTCATTTTGACGCATTATAGACAAGCAGCAAACTGGTGAAATTAACTAAAAGATGTTACATTTGATCCCGCTCTCCCCTACCATTCGTGAATATAGTCATTCATACAAAATTCTATATCAAATTAATATTTTATAAATCTATCTTGTTTACACGGTTCAATATTGTAAAATTTCACTGCAGTTCAGCATGATTGCATCATGTAGATATGGCTTACTTTGTTGACCTATCTGTCCCCTGCGACAATAAAGTTGATAGTCATGGCAACAGTCTCCATGGCGACGACAATGGCGGTTACAAAAACAATTGCCGGCTCTTCCCGCATCACACTGATCGCGACATGATCCGGTAGCTGTGGAGTAATGAATATTTATACACCACACGGTAGATAAGGGTTAAACTGTGAACTGCCAATCATGTGTCTCAATCACGTTAGATAACCATCTTAGCTTGTCATGATTCACGCGACTGTTTGAAAAGCATTGCTATATCTTCATGAACGTATGATAGAATGTTTGATTCGGATTGTGAATATTCATTTCTCTTTCCACAAAACTGAGACATTACGGTATATAAGTGTAACCTTATATTGCTGTTTGCTCTTGATAGTCGACAGTGTGAATATCCGAAAAGGGTAATTCTTAACCCGATATCTTATTTAAAAAGAATAATAAAGAACAAGAAAAGAAGTTCATCACGATGATAAAATATTGTATAGAACATATCCTATTTCAAAGCAACAAGTGTATGACACAGCATATTGCTAGATGATAAATATGCAACAATATCAGTCGAAACTTAATAATAAATGAAAAATCATTACTGAATTATTAAGATGTTTAGGTGATACATACCTGTAGAGGCCCAGGATAACGATAAAGACGAAATGCTGACGACAATAAACAAACGGACATCCATCAGGAAAGACAGACGAAGTTAAATTGACTCACAAAGTGCAAACTGCGCAGCAATAGGACACGGAAACATAAACTTGACTTTGTTACTCGACTCAATAGTTTTAAGTGTTATTTATCTTAAAATCCTTTCCGAAGGGTGTTTCCGTTCTTTATAACTGTCTATAGTAAAAATAAATTGAGACCACATGCATGGGCGATTTAGCTGATATAAATGATTAAATAAATGAAGATAATATCAGAAGACAATCAACATTTTAAAAATAGGTCGTATTTTAAAAGACCAAAGACCTCCCTTGGTAAACTCAAACGTTCACGTTTAAACAAAAAGGTTATATCAACAAAGCGGATTGGGTCTACATAGTATAACTACACGAGAAACTGAGGTGTAAAATAATTGGTTATATTCATATATTCTGTTGTGATTCTATTTCTCATAAGCTGTGGAAGAAACGTTTATATTAGTTTATCAATTAAGCATCTATTCTCTCTTAAGTCTTCTTTTCTCAGTTGAATTCCCCAACATGTCCACGCCGACCATTATCTTGACACAGTGCTATCCAGGAAACTACTTGTTTCGACGAAGAACACATTGTACTACGTCTGACACTGTGTTCTGTTTTACAAGATTTTCTGTCTTCCTTTCGACAGCCAGTGTTCTTAAGAAAATAAGGGTTTACTTCGTGCGGTATGCGACAAACAAAACGAATATTCATTTGCAGGTGAACGAGTATTAATAAGGCATCCTTATTAAGGAATTAAAGATCAGGTATATCTTTAGTATTAGTATATTTATATTGTTTTGCTGATCTTTTCCATTAGATAACATGTTCATGTTATTTTGTAATAAGTGTACAAATATGAAGTTCGTTTTGTCAAACAATAAGATGCAACATCACTGAGTCTAACGTAAATCTGAAATATCATTTTAAAATCTTTTTTAGTCTACAAAACGTTTTTCACTACTGGGTCGCATGTAAGTTATTCAATAATTTATTTATCATGGTTGTTTCTCCTCTTTATCATAAAATGAATAATGACTGCAATTTCTTGAAAAGATATGCTAATTTGTTCATTTTCTAAAAAAAAAGGCGTTACGTAAATATTTTGGAAAAATAAATTAATGTTTGGATATAAGTTGTAGTTTACGATATTGCTTACACTTCACAATGCGAATGTTATCAATAAAGAATGAACTTTGATGCAGTAAACGTATAAATGAATAAATCGAAGTAAAATATGTTTAGTTACGTTCGTTTCGATAATGGACTCTAACCATATTTGTGAATATTGTTAAAACGCCCTTGGTATAAAATTGATTTTAATCAGGTCAATGGATCATCAATAATTATTGTTCTTAAGATTCGTTCATTTGACAAGGAAATACTAAACACTTTAACAAAAACATCGTATTCAGTGTTTTCTTCTTACATGTGAAATGCTTAAGTTTCAACAAAATATAGGGAACAGTTTGGAGTTACACCGTTTATTCGACCTTGACATTCAGCCATTCAACATACTTAAAATACTGTAGAAGATGGAACCAACCACGGATGAGAAAGTTTCTCTGATTTTTGTTCATCCTGTGTGATAAATTTTCTCTAAAAAGATTAAAGGGTAAGTAGAGAGATTTTGTTTACAAACACTTTTCTAGAAAAAAAAGTCTGCTGGTATGATGAATGTATCTGCTTCAGCGTTGTGTTGTTGGTTATGTAATATGTTGCCTGAATGCAAACTACAACAATGGAACCCACTGAACATTATACAAAAATTAAATAATTTTAATGTTACTGTAAAGTAGGGGTAGAGGGCTTCGCTTCTGTTGTCCAGGCGGTGTCACATATATAAATGCCTCGTAAATTTTTGCCTATCTTTATTCGTAATACAATACAATGAATGCTCTTGTGTTTATAAAAAGGATAAATAGCATTCAGGTGATATAGACTATTTTATTTTAAATGCGATTATGTGCCACATTATAAGCATATCCTATAAATTTAATGTATTATGGACCGTTTTATGTTTTCTATCATCTTTCAAAAGAGTTTGCTAATCCTACCTTGTAATATAGGTTGAAAGGAGTATAGTGCTGTAGAAAATACGGAACATTGTCCTTAGATGTAGAACAAAATGATAATTAAATGTATTAATATCCTGTTACATAATTTTGTACTGTTAAGTCAGGTACGATTAAGTGTTTGCTGTCTTATAGTAAACATTATAATTCTTTTCATAACAATTTTGACCATCGTCTTCATCAACATCTAAGTCATTGTCGTCGATGTCAACATCATTTTCATCAGCATCACCCATAGAAGTCCTAGTATCCCACGTCTATAGTTTTCATAAGGAAAGTATAATATTACGCTTAGCCTAGCTGTTTTTATTTTCATTATCCCCCTGAAAGCTACCAAGATCCTCAGAAGTATCTTTATTATCGTCGCCGTTATTATCGTTACCTTCTTCATCATTATACTTGTAATTAAGTAATTGACACAGAGAACCACGTAATAATAGTTTAAAATATCAAATACCAATCACTACATTTAAAATACTAAGCTATATCGTTATGGACTGGTTTCGTCGACAATACAAATCCCCATGGTATATTTATCATCGACGTCGACGTCATCCTATTTTCAATAGTCCCTTGCTTAAGCAGGTTGTTCAATCGGTGCTTCAGATAGAGAGGCCAGCATGTACTACTACACCCGGGGTATGGCCTGTATGGCGGGTGTGATCCTCCTCATCATCTACTGTGTGGGCATGTTCCAGCCCTCCTGGTACCTGGTCCACAGGTACGACTTCAGCGGAAAGGTCCTCGCCAACATGGGTCTCTTCACGGCTTGTGGCTTTAATGAGTCCTTACAGGTTCGTTTGCGATTCATTTGTTTAACTCAAATAGTATCTAAGTGCTGTTGGGGACAAGTTAAGAAGTATAATATTATAAGAAGGACAACAAGATGACTGCCTGCGTTTGGATGTGACAGTCAAGCTGCTATAAACAATCGTTCTTGAATGGTTTTGAGAGTAGAATTAATACGATATGAAGCAAGATTAAATGGAAAGGAATATTTTACACGATATCAGTGGTGTCGTTTAATCGAGAAGTCCCGCGTGTTGCTAAAAAGGTATCTTTAAATGTTATCGGTTCAACATTACGACAACATCATCATGGTGACATGGTGACATTTAGCTGTATCAGCATAAATGGTTGTCTCATGTCTGTATCATCAAAAAATGAAGTTTGACATTTATCAAAAAGATATACAATTTCTTGACCTTTTAAAACATTAACGCCATACACATATATTATAAGACCAAATATTAAGGTTCAGAATGACGACATCGCTGTGAACTAGAAATTTGTGTGAGGGAAAATAAGATAAAAAGATTAGGTGTCTGTATAAATTGGGGAAATAACTATCATTCAAGATATACACGGACCGATATCTGGCCATTTTGTTTGCAAAACGTTGAATACTAGTTTGGTAATATATCAGAGGTTCATAATTTTCAAGAACATTCAAAACATGATAATTCCAGATTTTAACTACATACTGAGCCAAATTAAACAGTACTATGACAAAACAAAATACAATTACTTTGTGTTCGATGAGAATGATATATTTGTTAAATTTTGGTCATCATTACATACCATATTGTGAACTAAAAACATGTTTTTTTTCATCCTGCTATAATCGTTGACAATATGTATAAAACTGCCACTCTACTGTATTAACAAATAGGCCACAATGATTATGTATATTTAATGTATGGACTACCAAATCTCGTTTATGTTTCATGTATCCTCTTACGTGTTTGTATTTGTATTGCTAATTTGTGTCCTATGTTGTTATATGCATACTGTTGTCACTGTTGTCAAACCGAATGTATGTAAAACATGAAAAAGATGGAAATTAACAAAAATCAGAGGTTCTATCCAGTCTGTTGTGATAGACGTTGTAACGCTGCAAACACTATGACTATTGTTATTGCTCCAGGTGAAGTCTCTCAGTGGTGGATACGGATACGGGAAAGTGTGTGTCAGTTTGTTACAAAGTGGCTTCCCAGGTAAGATTCTGTATCAAAATAACAACATATGGTTGTAGATGGCCTTACACATTGTAGCAGGAATATTTGTATTGCCCATTATCAGAAAACAGTCCAAGTGCTTGCATGCTTTTCAAAATAACTAGTGACCTTAGCAATTTAAGTATCATACACTTGTATACATGTATATGTGTGCCTTCATTTTAGTTCTCTGTTTAACGGCTTTTACCTATAGGAGTCATGTAAAAAAGTTGCTTGAATGGGAAAATGTTCTTTATTGTTGCTGATTGGATTTCCATTTGAAAATGGCAGACGTGCTCCCACTCAATGTGACATGTACATGGTTCGTGGCTGGTCGTGACTGTGCTAGATTATTACTGTCAGAGATATTGAACTCGTCCCGGTATTTTATTAAGAGAATGCCCCCCCCCCCCCCCCCCCCATTAACATGCAAAACGATAGAGACAAAGGAGTTAGTTATAGTTAAGGTAGTTGATGTGGATTTCTTGAAAATGTGTTGGGACCTTTTGTTTATGACACGACTGACTATGACCATATTGACTTGAAATCAGACTGGTGAATGCATTCTAATGTCTTTAGGATGATAGGCTTGTAAGAGCGTTGATATGTATATGTACCTAAGCTTCTTTTCTTTTGACAGGATGGGTCCGAGCCGTGCAGTTCTTCGCAATCCTGGGTCTGTTCCTGCTGTGTGTTCTTGCTCTGTTGTGGTTCTACGTCATCACCTGTGGGGATCTGAGCAGCAAGCGGCATTGGGCCCCCGTCTATGTGCTCTTAATAACTTTAGGTGGGTTGTCTTTGTTTTTTTTTCTTAAGAACAAAATGCGGGGTAAAAGAAAAAATGAGTAAAAGCCGATTACATTAACATTTTTTAAAACTCCTTTTGGCATGATAAACCTTTAAAAAAACAGAGTGGGTGAACCTCTTGCATTAGATGTTCTCAATGGGAAACTTTCCCTGACACGCAATACATGTCATTCTGTTTAATTATTGGGTACAGTCAGGATTCAAGACTGGTGCTAATAAGTATGGATGTTGAGAAGTAGAAGCTCATGGGATAACCAGAATATAACATAGACGCCATTATGAGTGGCAATGTATAGATCGTACTACGTCGTCTGTTAAGATACCAGTTAGCAGACGACAACAAACGACTATTCCCTGTAAAACGGTGATGAACGTAAGATAGTAAGATAGGTATTTTAGGTATCTTGTTCTTCTTCCTTATATCATTAAGCAAAGACAGCACATGTGGAGATATATTCAAACATGGAAAATATTAGGTTCAAAAGGCTACTCTAAGGGAGTTTTCGTGGATTCATAAATCATGTTGCTCGGCTCCTTTCTCTACCTCATAGCATGATGATCGTGATCTTATGATTTGAGTTACCTCTGTAGGAGAGCATAGTTTTATCCTTCCCTTTATCTAATAAATCAGAATGGTGGTCCCGAAAATTGATGTAAACTCTGTGTGATGTATTCCTACAGGAATAGTGCTGTTGGTCCATCCGATCATATTCGCCGTCCATTTGAGACCGAGAACAGAGAAGCTGGAGAGTACGAACCCCCTGTTGTACGATGACATCACCATCACCTGGATGTACTGGGGAGCCTTCATACTGCACTGTATAGTGGCGGGCTTCGTCAACTTCATCAGCCTCATGTCTTCCTGCTGTATATACTGCTGTACTAGGTGAACAATCACCTGATTATGGACGCTTCAAGTATGCTCCTGTCGCGAAGGGCATTTGGTTATTTATGGTGCTGTACTGCTTCTGTTCCCTGTCAGGAGTACTGTGATAATGTATTGCCACTTCAGAAGTGTTCCTTTCTCGCTGGGGCTCATGTGGACATTTATGTTACCGCTTCTGCTTCCGTCCCCGATTAAGAGTTCCTTGGTTTTTTTTCGCGAAGCTCAGTTGGTCACGTATATTAATGTTGTTGCTTAAGAATTATATCGGTTTCAGAGTTCTGTGATATTTTACTGACGCTTCCACTAGTGTCCCTATGTTACCACTCATTCGCTCTCCACAGAGGCAGCTCAGTCATACTCCGAGCTAGATCAAAATAAACTGACTGAGCTGCCTCTGAGGGGAGAGAATGTTTAAATATTTAATAAAAAGAACTGTTATATTTTACTTTTGTACACAACAAAGTTTACTGAGGCATATACGGTGCCTGCCTCCTCAAGTTGATCCTTTTCCCATGTAAGTGGGTTTGGATACTTGAATTTTCGGTATTATTTTATACCAGGTAAATAGTAACTTACTGCCGCGATATCGTGGGTACCAAACCCATAAGTTGTTTTGCTTTTGTAAATTATTATTATAATAATTAATGCACATATTTTGTAAACATTCAATGTTGAGTTCAAAGGATATATTTCGTGCCAGTATGCCGATGATGTCTACCTCTTTAGTTTACTGTCTTTAAATTGTGGAATATATACAAGAACAATTAAGTCTTAAGCCACTGTTTTTGAAGAGCTCTGTGCTCATTGATTATCTGAGTTTTCGCCGTTTTTTGTGCTGTAGGTATTATCGTACAATATATTTGTTTCATTCCATAGAGAGTTTTCGAGTTAAGCCTTATTCGCGTTCGGGTTCCTCTGATAAGTACCGTATGAAGTAGAATGTGAAATAATCTTATCAAGTTAAAGCTGTAACATTATGAGTAATATCAACATGCTATATATATGTATTGAGGCTTTTCCTTTCTTGTTCAAGAAATTCATTTTTGTATTGGAAAAAGTTTTGTCTTTTATGTTTTACTTATGGTCTTTGATACTAACACCATTGTAGAGAAGTCAGTATATATATATATACCCTTTTAAGGCTGGAACTTTTATGCATGCAAGATACTGGTTATAAAAACATTGATTTCCTGAATTTTCTGAATTTCTTTAAAACTATCTCAGTGGTACTATTTATTTAGTATTGGGCAATAAAATATATTCCTTTGTTATGTTCACTTTTTGTTAACTGCTATTTCGTTTTCGGTTTTGTTCATAGATAAAAAGGTTTGGTATTGATGTTTGCTGAAATGTTATGTAAACTCACGGGCAAAAGAAAGGTTTCACCTTGGTTGATTTCCTCATATACATATTTTTCAATTACAAATATTTTCATTTTTAGACGTCGTACGCTAAAACAGAACAGTGCAATCCTTTAGTTATCAATCAAAAAATACTTCTAGACGTGTTTGATGTTTTTTTGGAAAATTGAAATTTTTAATTATTTTTTTTTTTGAAAATTAATTTTAATAAACAACAAATGGCCATCGATATATAAGCTATATTTTACTAAAAATCACAAAACAAACCTTGTTTTCCATTCATTTATACCTTTTTAACATGGTAGGGGTCATGTTGGTGTAAATTTTTACCCCGGTCTTCTTTAAACAAAGATATCTTAACAAAAAATGAATCAATCAAGGATCAATTCATATGAAATATTGTAGATATGATTAATGTTGATGATTCCATAATCAAATGCGTCATATATATTTCAAATCGTTGTAAAATCGAAACCAACTGAGGTGAAACCTTTCTTTTGCCCGTGAGTTTACATGAATAATCCCTGATATGCTTACCGAGCATGAGATTGTCTAACCAGTGAAGAGTTGTTACATGACAAAAATGGCTGAACCGTTATCTTTTGTTGTGTTTAAAACAAAACGAACATATGTTGAGGATTACGAATTCCAGGGGGAAGGGGGAAATATAACATCATTTTGGCGATATATTGCAATGAGTACAGCTTTCTAGCTAATATTATGAACATATTTTTATTTAAAAATATACAATTACGTATATATATTTGCTTTTTCTGACTTAAGTGAAAGATAAAAGACTTAATATAAGTCAAACCTGCTCTAATGTTAACCAATATGTCACGTACACCTGCTTAATGCGGCCACTGTAATCGTGCTCAATGAAACGGCCATTTGTTATAAGTTCCTTTCATATCTCTAACTGAACTTAAAAAGGGTCATTTTCGGTCGGCCCTTCAGTTGTCCGTATTGCACAGGTTAACTGTGTCCCTCTGATTATTACACAAAACACCACAAATGAAGAGATCAACTTGATACAAATTTCCATAAAACATAGAAACTTTAAATCTTAGTAGACTGTTGTGAGGACAGTGGGCAGATTGCCTCTGTAGGAATGTGAAGATAGCACAGCCAGGGACTCGTGTCAGCGCCAATCTACTGGTGTAATTAACCTCTGTCGAGAACTGGTCCCTGCATTCCGATGATTATATGAGCTTCCGTTTGTTTTATTATATCCAGGAATCTTTGATGGAACTGATTCGTGTCTGATTTCTTGCTCATCTGGCCAGAAAGGTCCAATAGATCAAAAGGCCTAGAAAACGAAAACCTTTTGTACACACCCTAACCTCATTCAGTTTTCATTTGACCATTGGTGTAAAAAGATATAGACATCAAATTATCATTTTCATCATAATGATATGCAAATCATACAGTATATTCATAAATTCAAATTTTATTTAATAAAATCCATAACTTCACTAGCCTCAGTAACAGTCAAATAATATCGCCAACTTGCATGTTCTCTAAAATGCCAGATTTATGATATTTACTTTACGTCATTATGAATGTTGCGCATAGTCAAAAGGCTACTCTAAATTCAGGTATGGTTTCTAGTTATTTGACCTACAAAACCCTCCCAACCAATATACGTCTTAGTATCTGCTGTACAAAAGTTTCCGGGATAACATTTGAGTCATTGGCACGCGTCACAACCCGATTTTCGATGACAGAACGATTTCAAAATAACAATTTTTAGAATTTTCCAGTATTTCCATATATTAATTATCTAGTATATATTATAAGTAATAAGGACATACATGACTACAACAACACACTCTATGTCACATTAAGGTTTAAAGGTAAGTGAACACATATAATGATACAAGTAAAGTCAGATTTCGTTGATGAGAACATCCTGATACCATATTCAATTAAAGTGCAGCAATAGTAGAGTGATTATACTTCGTTTAAAAGGCAAGGGAATTGTGAAAACATATTCCCCAATACTTGAGGTTTTACAAGCATATTCTAAACACTAATGAGATATATTTCCCTAGTAGAACTCAACCGATTTCCAGAAAAATATACATTTCTCAGAAACAAGAGAAGGTTCAACAGGTTAGTTGGTACTTTTGAAGGGTTTATTTTTGTGCGTTGAGTATTCAGTGAATGTATTTACAAGAACCATGTTACTCTCTCATTCCACATGCCGCCGAAGACCGAAGACAGGTTGTCACTTTTTGTATTCCATTACATTCCATTCCATTATTACACGTCAAACATGTTTACAACTCTACTAGGCTGCACATGTCTATAGAAAATCATTAATTGTACCATGATCACATAGAATGTTATGGTTACATGACAGGAACGTTTGCCATGATAATACAGAGAATTGTGTCTTTTGATAACAACATTTAAAACAAATATTTTTTCTTATGTAATATTCCTGTCTTGCCAGTGATTGCAAAAATACCTCGATGAAATAGATCCCTACCCCTACACATACAAAGCAGACCATTGAGAATGATCGCATTGTGCTTCCTGTAACACTCGAGTGATATATTTAGAAACTAGGACGGATTCAAAGGCGAAATAAACACTCCGCTTTTCCATAGTGTCTTTCAAAGCACCTGTGGGAATCAACAAAAGCCCACAGGCAGCAAACTTGGTCGACACCGCCTGGCCCATACACAACACACCAAAAATAGTCAGGAAGCCTTTACGTGAATCACAGAACACAAGTTGTCATTTCCAAAAACATTGAGTTTGGAAAGAGAGATTTACCCCTTACCCTGGATACGGTAGGTTATATCTCCTATACGCATGTTGTATTTACCAATATCCCATTCCGTGTATCTAAATATACAACAGAACTCGGGAGAAGTTGGAATTCTTGCTTGCACTCTACTGAGTGCTCCATTCATGATGTGCCGGTTCCAGAATGCGCGCTTTCACTCAGTAATTGCTCCATTACATACCAATGGTAATTACGTCTGTTAGTCAAGACAATAAGTAGGAGCTATCATTATGCTACTGTTCTTCCTCCTTATTTTCAGTTCATTGAATTTAATGAATAAAACTTTGATGGACATTTTAGCAAAGTTGTCTACAACTTTACTACGAATCGTCAGAACCATCTACAAAAATGATATAGAATCCAAATATTTGGAAAAGTTAAATTGATTTCACTTCCAAGTAGTTATAACATGATATATTTTTATCACGAACTGGTCTACAATTGCCAATATCCGAGTAACTCCCTGGTTTGTCGAGACATGAGATGATTTTTGAAATTTAAACCGTCCCCATCTTGATAACAGTAATTATATTCCCAGAGCTAACCTAAGGGATCTATTCGACCCTTGACCTTTCCCCGAGGCAGGAGGGGGGGGGGGGGGGGGGGGGGGGGGGTATGGTGGGGAGGCGAGTATTCACTCATAGCAGGATGCCACTGTGTAGGATACCCCTCAATTACCAGGCTGAGTTAGGAGAACTCGGGCTCAATGTTACCGTTAGTGAAACGCATATATATGTCTATACCCTTGTTAATGATATACTCAACTACTGAACCAAAGAAGTTAGGAATATTAGCCTGTTCGTGATTGAAATCTTTTCAAAGTTAAGGGAAAAGTTTAAGTAGATCATTATTAAAATTAGTTTTTTCATGTATATATATATAACTCCCTGCACCCTGATACATTACCTCTTAGAAAGCAAGGTTAGATTTCAAGTGTCTTTCTATGTGGTTCCTTTCATATATAAATTAACCTTTCTATTTTCATGGGGCTTGCATTTCATTTTACAATATATTCTTGCATGTCATAAGGACAATATCATGACTAAACCGGAACACATTTGGCTGTATAAAATTGAATCAATATTAAGAAAATGTTTGCATTAACTTAGAATAATATTTTAGAGAGTCTGAGACTAGAGTATAGCCTTTGTCAAGAATTTCAACTGATTATTTGGAGTCAACTGCAATAAGTACGAACTTATAACAAGGAGGTGTCAAGACACTCACACGCAGAATCACTCACCATTCAAACTAACGACATGTAGTTCAAATTTGTATTCTCGATCTTTGGTTGTTAAAATAAATCCAATTCTCTGAGGATGCTTTGTATCTTTTGAGAAAATAGTCATTTTTAAGCATATTCATTCCGGAGATTTCAGTGTAGAGAATACATTTTATGAACAACTTTATTTACACAATTTGAGACGTGTAGGTATGAATTTGTAAACTGATTTCATACTGAATTTGTAAATACATGAATATATAAACTACTCCTTCTGACACTCCTAGAATGCCACTCCAATAGGACTTCAGTGTCAGTTTACTCGTTAGTGATGTGAAGTAGTATCAACTCGTATAACAGTGTTGTAGTAGATGAGACTATTCAACAAGACACTATGGTGTGAACTAACGGTGTTACACTCTTCGTGTCATAATATAATATACTCGATCTTGTTTTACCCTTTGGCATCTTGTTGCTAGCTTGTTTTCACAGAAAATAATACCTCGGGATCTCACAGCGTGAGTTTGTGTTATCCTTCTCTACTTCTGACACAGACCCACATGGCGAACACTGGAGGTCATAGCTCTCCATTCAAATATATGAAAGATGATCATACGTTTACAGTTTTACAGTTTCTTTTTAATGATACATGTTATGGTAATCCTGGCTCTTCACTGTAAAATGAGGAGCGTTTAACAGTTTAGTTTCTCATTAAGCAAGTCTAGATTTAGCTAAAACACAGGAATCGTAAACCATGAAATAAACACATAAATTAAAAAGATTGTATACTAAAATATGTATTTCACTGAATTAATTGACAAAGGCATAAGTGTCTATTTTAATGATACAGGGAACCAATACAGCTTTCATGATTATTTTAAGCATAAAATAAAATATATTACATATAAAACTGTGTTATTCCTTTTCAGTGTGTTATGATTAAACAAATAGTTTGATATCCTCTATTCAAAATCTATATGAACTGCATTTACCTTCACCTCACAATTCTCTGATATAATTTAAGTTGTAGTTTACGACGCACTAGATATGTGTTTACGATCTGATCGTGCATATGGAGAGAGTTAACGCCAACCTAAAGCTCCTGTCCAGATGGTAAACTGCATTGCGTCGACTACACCGAGCTGGGGAGAGTTTAGTTTGAGTGCAACATAAGTAAGGCTGTACATGTGAAGTGGTGGCGTCGAACGGGAGATGTTCCATATCACCACAAGAGTATGACATTTAATCACGTAAACCACATTAAGTGGCGAATTCAATCTGACTCATAGGATATTGTTGTCGTGTTTCGACACCATGGATCACATAGCCTTACCAAACACTTCAGTGGCCTTAACAACGATTATATCATGACAATGTTTTACACCACAATGACATATAAGAAACAGCTAAACCATCTGGCAAGCACAGAAAACTATTGTCTTTAATTTCAGAGGAAGCTTAAAATTAAATCCGTTTTGATATTTGTTTAGTTTTTGAAAAGTGTTATTGTAATAAGAGTAGAATTCTCTCAAATGATGAAGCAAACAAGCATCAGAAACGTCTTGTTATTCTAAACAATGAAGCTGTTTTCAAGGAAAGTGTTTTTTTCTTACGTACGCAAGTTCAAAATGCCTTAAAAAGCACACGAAAGCACAGCCACTGGTTACATTCAAGTATTTGAAATGTACAGAAGAAAAAAAACATCGGGAATAACATTTACTCAGATGTCAAAAGGAAAATTCTGTCATAAGGTTCTTTTATACAAGCTACCGGAAATAATTCTAATGCCGTTTCACTGGAATCATGCCATTTTGTTTTTAAACACGGGTTTTCATTTAACGTTAACTGTGCAAATTCTTTAGATGTTTTGCTGCTTAAGCATGCTTTACGTGGCATTCCTTCGTTATCTAAAGACATTTCTCATAAATAACGTCTAAATACAAATGCATTATAATGGCGTTATTCCTGAAGGAGATAAGATATCACTTCCATCTAATTAACGGTATATAGGAGACCATTTGTTTTGGGATCATGGGGCACCTGTTTCTACCTTGTCCCCTCACTATAACGAGATTGTGCCGCTATAACGAATCACGGTTCCATATGTAACACTTCCTGTTTTCTATCTAGTAGTAACCTCTGTCAATATTATGCTAATATTGTCCAATAAACGAATTTAGTTTAAGTGCTTATTATGGATATTCAAACGCAATTTTCTTGAAATCAAGACCAAAGGAATCGTTCTGCTAATGCATTGATATATGTACCTGTATGTCTAATTGAATAAAGAAACAATCGCTTACTCATTTCATATAACTTTCTGTTGAGACATATGAAAGTGTACCAGCCCTCTCAACAATTGGAGACATACATGTACCATCAGTGTATTAGATACAAGGCTAATCTAATCGTAGTTTGATATAATAATTGTTACAAACATGGGTCATTTATATGTATTGGATATTTCTAATGTTAACTTTATGCCAAGTGCAATGAAGGTATCAGTCTCGGCCCCAAAGATACATTTACTAATCTCAGTATATAAACCCTGCTTTTCTTCTACCTCTCTATTCTCAGTTCTTTGTACTGATATACTGGTGTTATGTAACAGTCGTTGGTACCATAGGACACTTGTATCGCAACCTTAACTTTAACTCCAAGGGTATTAAAATGTACTAGCCCCTTCAGCAACTGTAACTATACCATAAGTATGTCATAATATCACCTCAGCTTCAACCGGTTTCTTTGGAGCAGTATATATAAATACTGGTTAACTGGAAACGTGTAATATATGCTAGTACAAAATCCAATTGTATCTAAGTTCATTTCTAGTGTTAACATTATGCCAAGAGATATGACAACGTAACAGCCTGAGCTCAGCACCTCCCGTGATACCCTCAGAATGTTAGAATCTCTCCTCACACAGATATTTCTTCTACCTGTCCTAGCTTATCTACTGGTTTATAAATAGTGTTCCCAAGCTGGCCCACTGCTGCCTGTTCTGTTTTAAGCACATCACGGTATTTGGCGATAGGTGGAGGTTGTAATTATTGCTTCCACATGTCGGCCAGTTAGATGAAGGAGGTGTAAGGAAGAGTAACATATATTTCATCGCTATGAGCAAGTGGTAGTAAACAATTTGGAACTCTTCAAAATGGCATGTTGTGGTGATTTTCGGGTTATCAACATACACGAAAACAACCATTACGGTTTTGTTTATTGTGATATATTCCTGGGCCATTTCTGGATCTGATATTCATATAAAACGGCGTGATGTTCAGCATATTATAATTCCAATATGAAACTGCAATTATTCCATTTATTTTATTTAATTTGAATCGAATTCTTGCCCACCAATTGAATTTATGAATTGATTTTTTTTCGGTTCAAAAATGATTAATTGAAAAGTATAAAAAATACAATGAAAGCTGATTGAATCGTGATTTCATCTGACGCAAAATCACTGTAGATATTCATTAGCAGCCCCGTCTATGGATGGGGCTGCTTTCAGTTTTTGTGCAGTGTCCGCCGCGCTCATACTAATGGCTATAACTTTTTTCTACTAAGCTTTCCAGAACTTGTATTCATAACTTACTGCTTATACCTCGGGGGAACGATTTTGACATGTTCACTTTCAAGGTCAAAGGTCAAGGTCACGATCGAGCTATAAAATCACTAAAAAATTCCTTGTAAACGCGATAACTTGAAAAGTTTTTTGTGCTATGAAGCTCTAACTTGGTATGTATCATCCTTGGAAGAGTAAAACATGAACACTTTTAATCATTAGATGATTGTTATACTCAATGAAAAGTGTTCATTGATTGTGTAACCTTGAAGGTCAAAGGTCAAGGTCATGAGATTTGTGTTATTGCAATGTGCAACTAATTTGGATATAACTTAATCTCATTAAGCTTTTCAGAACTCATGCACATGTATAAGTGTTTACACCTCTGGGGAATTACAATGACATGTTCACTTTCAAGGTCAAAGGTCAAGGTCACAATAAGGTCAACATATATTGAGAAAATGGATTATTTTAACGTTTAACACTTTAATTCGTTACATTAATGTTATATTAAATGAAATGTATTCATTGAGTTCGTGACCTTGAGTGTCAAAAGTCAAGGTCACAAGAAAATGCCCAATATGCTGAGGCTTGTAGAAGGCGGAACAGGGTAAGGCGAAACCCCAAGTTTCGGGGCTGCTCTGCTTTTGCGGTGTCCCGCAAACGCTAATCTAGTTTTTAAAAATGATTTCTTTCTCAATATCATTATCAGGGAAATGAGAAATTCTAGGCCTGATTTTCAAAAGGCTTTTTTGTGTGTGTGTGTTAAGTTAATTAATATCTGATGCATTAACATCAGTTCGGTTGGTCTTATCCTGTATCTTTATTCAAACTGGAAGCTCTCTCAGCACCCATAACAAAAGATGACAAAAACACCTGTATTAACACGATTTTGTTGAGAGTATAGTCAACATCGTCAGACGGTTACCTGTCAGATGTTGTTGGTAGGTTATACCAATAGCTGGATACACACGTTACGAAACACTAAATGCTACCAATTCGTTACATGACTGACAATTCATTATTCATGTGAATAAGAGAGAGACAACGAAATAAACAAAATAAAACCATTGCAATGATAAATTCGTGATGTCAACATCCATTTATGCAACAACTTGTCGCGAGTAATCAACATTTCCCAATTGTTATGTGTCGAATGTTTCAGGTTGAACAGAGAAGATGTTGGTACTTTCTAAACGGAGCTGACAGAACTATTACAGAACAGCACGTATAACACCTCAAAGAACTCTCCAAGATGGCGCTGTTATCAGAGCGACGAGCCGCTCTCGTCTTCGTTATAATAGAGGTGGCCATTCTGATCATCTACCTGGCTGGATTCTGTTTGAGCAACTGGACAATCATCACAGAGGATATCTGGAGTGATCTGGACTCCTTGAGGGCCAACTCGGGAATCTGGAAAGCATGTGGTTTGAGCCATGATATGGAGCTACTGGCGGGAACCGACTCGAGGGATGTGTGTATTTCTCTGCTAGAAGTCGGTGTTCCGGGTTAGTAGTGCTCATCGTTCATTCATAGACATGATTCTGTATTTACTGTTTTATTCTCTCCTTACAGAGGTTCCTTAAGTCATATCTTTCTGTGCTTACCTCTGTTATAATTGGAGCACGTTGTTTTTTTCGGGTAGATTCCACAATAGCGGCAGTTAATTGAATACAAAGTGCCAATGAAACGTTAATTGTAAGGAAAACTTTCTTCCTGACAACGTTGCCAATGCAATGATCAAGACCACATGGTGTATTCAGACCAGCATACCAATGTGTGTAGTTGGGATTAGAATAAGATACTTTTCCAGAAGCATAGAGAACGTAGCCTATTGAGGCTCACTGAATGGTTCGCGAATAAATCTACATCTTGAACTACATTTACCTTAGTAGGGAGAATATTATATTATTTGAAAAATTTGACGATCAAGCCTACCTTGAAGAGAAATTTTCTTAGGTATCTCTCTTAAACGAGTAAGTGATGACATGACACAACTTTATAAGATGTTGTGTTAATTAACAACCTTAAATTTCATAGGCAAGTACAGCAATGACAGTGAATAAGACTATGTATGAGACCACACAAGATATTTGTTGTTGTTATAAAATGGAATATTCATAGTTTACTTAATAATTAGATTATAGTTTTAGTATTTTAATTTCGATGCATGTTTTCCCAGGCTGGGTGCGAGCTGTGCAGGCATTTGCAGTGCTGGGTTTGTTCTTCGGTATAGTGTGCGTGGTCCTGTCTCTCGTCATGGCTCTGGGACCTTGGGATGAGGACGTCATCTTTAAAGTCTTCCTACCTACATGGTATATCGGAGGTAAGCAGCTTCTGTACTGAAACGAATACAAGTCACAATATGTACAGGCGCGATCATACCATTTGAAAAGATTTGGAGGTCCTATATGACAGGATTTCACATGTAGGTACACAGTCATAGAGGTTGTAATTTAACGTATACAAGCACATCCAGTTAGGTATTCAAATGTATACAGGCACTTTCATATAGGTATTCAATGTACATACACAGTCATAGAGGTTGTAACATCTAAAAGTATAGGTATTCAAATGTAAGGCACATTCATTTTGGTATTCACATGTAAGTTTTCACATACACAAGCACATTCATATCGATCTTCCCATGTACATGCAGTCATATAGGTCTTCACATGTATACAGGCACATTCATATAGGTATATTCATGTACATACACAGTCGTAATCTTACACTTCAGTACATTGAAAAACGAAACCATGGAAGTTCCTACTTATACATCATACTTATATATCATACAAGTCCCGATATTCAATCACTATCATATAGGTTATCAAATGTACAAGAAAATATATGCAAGATGAAAAAGAATATCCAAGAATATACAATCTAGATCATCTTAACTTAAAATTCATAAAATTGATAATGTATTTTACAAATCAAATAGGTTCATAAACTTAATACAATTTTAATTTGTAAATTGAATGAAATTAATAACAGACAATGTGGTTCTTTTAACATCATTACTGGTATAATCAATTAAGTTGATTCCTGCCTCATGCTAGCAATAAAACGACCTTTCCTACATTATCTCCTCCAGGTTTCTGCATGTTGGTGACGATAATCATCTACGGTGCCAGCATGCCGCCATCAGAGATAGACATCCCCAAGAGGGGGGTCGGGAGGGAGTACGTCCCCTCCACCATCAAGAAGAAGTTCCAGACCGGATTCGTCATAGAGACCATAGCCGCGTGCCTCTGGAACGCCTTTGGATTTGTGTTTCTATTCGCCATTTGCTGTACATGATCTGAAGTGAAGGGTTGATAAAAACGGTTTGACGATGGCGTTGAGAAGGATTCAGTGCAAAGTAAAAAGTTTGATATGGTTTGAAGGTAGCATAGGCTAACCAGGTTGAAGAGAATGTTCGATGGTGCATACGTCTGTACACAGATTTCCGTGACGTTTTTAACATGTTCTGCTTCGGCAGGCGAGGAAGCTACAATGGTAGCAAGGCGTCGTGTGGTTATCACTCTTAATTGTCGTATATAAAGCCCAAAATGGTAACATGAAGCTGAAAGTGATAAAGCTTGGAAAGGACATGCAATTAATGCATTTTATAGTATGAATGTTGTCAAACAATAACATGAATGCGTCATATATCTCTTATTTTCCAGTTTGATCCTATCGCTTCAGAAAACCAATATTAAAGTATTTCATTGGGAAAAACAGGCTTTAAATGGTTTGATGCCAAATGTTTTCTCTGCTTTGTTGTACAAATGGTATCGTTTCATGACAATCGTATCGCATTACATGTCACAATAACATCATTGTAATTATATTGCTGTTGTGATGTATGAATTATAACACGGGCTTTAGTAATGTTTCGCGCGATTCCAGAACTGATAAAACATCATGTTTTAGTATTTGAACTTTTAAAAAGAACAGTAAGTTCGATTTTAGTTTTTTTCTGTGTTTGTCTGTAGAACATGTTAAAAGGTCTGTTATTCAATATACAAAATAAGTAAGTTGGTCAATGTACTCGCCGGATCTACAACAAACGAATCTCCTGGAAATATAGAATTTAATACGTCACGTGAAATAAGTTCAAACAGGTTACTGTATAAATGTTATATAACAATCGATAACATACTTTCCTGACATGTTTCCGATGCTTCGATTCAACTGAATCGATCAAAACGAGAATAAGAATAGTATGATAATGTTCAAGAAAGGAAGTGTTTCTGGATAAAACAAATAACTTAATTGTCTGTGTAACCAAACTAGTCGAAATCTCCATAATTGGAAACATTTATGTCCAAAATCGTCAAACAATTACGAAAAAGATCTAAATGTTAGAAATCCAGCTTGTTGGTAAACACTACAATTAACCTAGGTCAGGTCGCCCCGACCCGAAAAGTCTTGGCACATTTACATTAACCTACAGTAGCATAACAGATATGACATGTCAGACTGCCAAAGGGTTGAAAACGACTCTGTATTTGTGTACTTGGAATTGTTTTGTAACTAGTTCTTGCCATTCTGGTTTTTGGTTAACGTTTAAATTAATGATTTTCAATATGATGTCAATTTAGGTGGTAAATAAATCAACATTCAATTTCATTCATGCAGTATGTATACTTTCAAAGTGTATTAAGGATTTCAGATATTATATGATTTTGTGTTAGCTTTGTCTTCGACTCAAGTGGTTTGACAAAGAAATGTACAGTTTATTTTGTTTTTAACATTACATTTCATATTTTGGTTTCGTTTTCTTTAGGAATGGCCATGGCACAGTATACGTTTAAGCCATTCATGATGGTGCTTTTCTTTATTAAGTATTGTGTTCCTCATTGTCGAATGCCTTTCTCAACTTTTTAATCATCTAAACCAAATTGCAATATGATATTTTAAAAAAAGATGAAACGAATTAAAGATTGCATTTGCGAGAACTTAAAAACTATCAGTCACTTGGACGCGACCTGTTTTTCTGTAAAAGTATGTTTATGTTTTAACTCACATGGGTTTGAATCTTTAAATTGACAAAAGAAAAAAATCAGATTTTCGAAAGAAAATCGATCTTCTTTGTCATGAAGTTTTTCCTAAAACTATATGTTCTCACCGATTTTCTTTGATTTATAGATTCGAATCTATGTATTTATCTAGCTATCAAGTGTATCTAGATATAATAATCTTGTTGTTGTTGCATTAATATTACCAGAGTTTATCATTATCTATATTATGTTTATAGTTAATAGCGCATGTTTTGTTTGCTATTCATTGTAAAATATGAATAAATGACTTACATCACAATATTCTCTTGTATTTATTAAATAGTAGATTTCTCAATTGAGGGATTGGTTGGGACCATGATCTGATTTGCACACATTGTAGTTGGTCATTAATTTCATATCCAACAATTCAACTCAGATCGTGACTTCTGTGAAAATATAAATCTTTATCAACTATCAACATCGAACTTATTGGTGTTCAACGATTTCAAACACAATAAACACGTGATATACATGGTGTCCTCCAAAACTAGCTATATCTGAATTATTTCAAATGATGTTAGTGGCATAAGATTGTCGTCCTCGTGTCCTTTGCATAACCTTATCTAAACAATGATTTATTATCCAAAGATCAAATATCCTAGCTAGGATTAACAATTATGTCATTGTCAACCTTCAAAAATGTGAAAAGGCCAAGGTACGCTTGTTGGCGATGAAAAATAATTTTGATGTAATTCTATTGATCTGGTAATATGCTTTCACAAACAAGAGTTATTTCATGTCTGTTGCATTAAATGATAAAAAAGATACAATACTTACCAATCCTCAAGCACGTTCTTAGTGTTATAGTGTTATATCAGGTCACGAAACTTTGTTTGGTTGAAAGCATGATTCTTACTTGCGATTTGCATAGTATATGTATTGCTTCAGGGGTCGTCGGTTTTTCACGTTTATTTTTTACCGCCCAACAATGATAAGGAAATCTTTTTGGACGTTTTTTACAAAGACCATTGGCATTGATTAGCTGAATAGCCTATGGCTCTATTTTCTATCACTATGGAAATATGTTTAAACCAAGGACTTTCATATAACTATGAGCTATGAAAGTCCTTGGTTTTAACATAAGAATATAATTATCATGTAATACACAATAGTCCACACTTTATGGACTTGATGCACTTATTTTAAGGCTTCTTCCTTGAACATGACATGAATACATGTTTAACATTGATACATACAGAATGGAATGAAAACATTATGCATATATTTAAAATAAGCGACATATGTTAAATGTCAATCAAAGCATCATAACAGAAGAAACAGCCAGAAGGGGGAAAATCATTTATGAAAACCATGTTTATATTTCATAACATATTATTTGCTAAGTTGGCGACTTTCATATATCATTGCCATAAAATATTCAAATGATGCAAGTCATGTCGAAATATCGTAAAAAAAAATAACCTAACGTTCCACTAAGTAAGAAGTATACATGTATCTAGTGTCGTTTCAATGGAAACATGGATAAATCCTTACGAGCAGTAAACTCAATTCACAAGAGGCATTACTTGTAGTAAAAGCATAAAAATAATTTGAGAGAATAAGGTATGCCTAGAAGTATGAAACTGTTTGCTTGGCATGCATGCATGATTATCTTTTTGGGAAACTTAAGATAAAATAAGATAAACTTTATTATCCCCGCGGGGAAATTTGCTTTACATTCAAAAAGCTTTCAAAATCACAATTAAATAGATATAAAAAATATATACAACAAATACATTTTGCTCTACAATCAGTAATATTAAGCATTGTAAACAATTAAGGGTGTTACATTGAACAATGCATTTATGATTACAGTGGTACGGTTAGTTAGACATACACCACGTGGTGCGGTTATCGGGTCAATATCAGAGGTAGTTATTTTTAGATAACTGACCTCAGATCAACCTGGAGGTTGGTTATCACGAGGTTGGTTATCTTATAACCAACCTCTTGATAACTGACCTCTCGGTTCGATACGACGAACATGTCTCGGCTACGCCTCGCCATCTTCACCGTATCGCACCTCGAAAAAAACTTACCCTCGGCTAACGGGTCTAAATGACCCTTCGCCTCTAATTGGGACTTGATATTCTTTAGAATTTGTTGTGAATTTCACCTGTGCATTCAGATATATTATGTCTTTATTTCAATATGCCATTCTAAAGAATATCAAAGGCCGCAAGAACGATAATAAAAGAAAACAAAAGACAGAAAAAATACTCTTTATTACAGAGAACTTTTGAAGTCATTTTCATATTACATGTTCATACTGCTTTCAATTCTTTCTATTTGGTTTCCTTGAAACATGCAAACATTTACATTTATCAAACACTCCCACACACAATCCCGTTGGGCCTCAGTATTTATGCTAGTGTTCTCTTCAATTAATGTTCCAAATCCTTCATAGAAAGTCAGTTGTCGGGAGGTCACAAGCATTTGAAATGGTCCTTTTGAAACAATGCACAAGAAAGCCGACTTCAGTATCAGCAAACATTTAACTGTCCAGCTATCATCCATGCATAGTTCCTGAAACATTCAAAGGTTTAACTCTACTAACAGTCTGATTTCAAGTGCTGACAAAAACACATTTCCATTTACATACATGTATATTTCATATCATCACGCTTTCCCCGAAATAGTAACTGAAGTTTGGAACTGTCATTTCTAACACCGACTTTTGAATAATTTAGTATCTTATTGTTTAATGGACGATTGATAGTTTCAACGTTCACACGAAATTTATTGAAGATAATATCATACCAAACTGATCTCAAAGTCAGAAATCGAGCTAATACCCATATGTGTCTGCATTTTATATACATATTACAATACTAAAAATCATTACTAAAGCAGAAAATGCGTACACGCTTCTTTTGATTCCTTGTAATGCTTTAAACATATTTCCGAGTCTATTACATGAAACAACAAATAAAGTATACTTTGCGATCAATCTCACCTTAATTGCCTCCGGGAAAGACCTCGAAACACCGGCAAATATATCTGTTTGACACCGGCCGCGGAGAGCACTCCATTGTACCAACCTTCTTGAAACCATGTGCTTTAGGTTGTGTGCTGCACGTGGATTTTGAGGAGTTGCTTAGCAACTTGGCGTACAAGAAATCCGTGCATCACAAGATGAAATAGACGACGTCCGTGCAGCCACACAGTTTTAGACTAGTGACGGATTATTACATTTTACATCATTTGCCACCAAACAAAATTTCATTCACGTCCGTTTAAAATTTGTATCAAAATAATTAAATTATAGTTCAGTTCAGTGTGACATTTTAAGGTTAATAGCTCGGTAAAAGAATGAAAATGAACAGTTGGTAAACGGCTTAGAATTGTTTTACCGACAATTTCGCCAGTATTATCTCCATCTGCACGTGAAATACGCGCAGTGTTAAAATGAAATTGATCCATTCCTCAGGAGTGGAAGTTAACCATGCTAGACACCATTGTCACTTTTGAACTCATTATCAACAAACTTATATTCGGCTAATATTGATATTTTCATTATAAAAGGAATACAGTTTTAACAATAACCATGTAGTGTATGTGAAATAATAACCTCGACCTCGTGAATATCTGTGATAACCATCTCGCTGATCGCTCGATGGTTATCACAGATATTCACTCAGTCAGCGGTCATTATTTCAACCTTACAATTTTGTATGTAAATTTAAGATCTTGATACTGTATGGAACAAATGATTTTGTACTTCTATTAGTTTTGAAATGCCAAATTTTGAAACGACGTCCAGAAGGTAAACATTCATAGCATTCATTTAGAAAGTGGGATGGGTCACATTGAATGGCTAGAGCTTTCTTTTGAACTTTTGAATCAAACTGAAAGGAAAGGTGTTCAAGATTGATGCCGATAATTTTGCTGGCTATATTTACAATTTTGGCGATTTTATTTTCAGTGATAGGGGAAGATTGCCATACCATGCATGAAAACTGAAAGTCAGAATGTTATTGATGAAAGTTTGATAGAACAATTTTAGAATGCATGTCTCAACATTAAAAGATCTTAATTTTCGCAGGAAGAAAAGTCTTTGTTGAGCTTTAGCATGGACACGGTGTGTATTAGATTTCCATGAGAGTTTATCATCAATTATGGTTCCAAGGTATTTATGATCGTCTAGCTACTACTTCAACTTCCTGTCCGTCAATAGTAACTTGGACCGCTCATGAGACTTTGATGCAGATATCAACGTAAGTTTTCCTCAGAATTTTGTTTCAACTCCACCGACCTCACATACATGTACTACCATGGTTACTATGATACAATATTTATAACAGAAAAAAACATGGTAATGATGTGGTATTTTCGGAAAATCATCTTCATTAATTAAATAAATAAAAAACATTAACAAAATACAAGATACAAAATACGCAAATTCAAATTAAAAAAAACCCCAAAAGGATAAAAAAAGAAAAATAAATAAATTTTAACAATTTTCATAATCTGATGGAGGATTCGAACCCGCCCTGCCTATTTTCATAAGTCGAAACAGAAAACAGGGAACCCGGAAGTTTATGTCAGTCACATGATAGTGAATTCAAAATGGCGCCGCCCGCACCTCCCACAGTAGAAGGGGAGTACACGGACGGTGCATCGTCCGCTCCACAGGTAACTGTCAAAATAAAATCAAACATAACAGATTTATAAATCTTCGTTTTTTTTCAAATAGTAAAATGTCAGTTGCAGTTTCTTGGTGGAAATGATAGATTTTGGTGTCGTTGGATGACAGTCGCTCACTGTCACTGTCTCATAATGACTGGGATAGTCATTTCAGGATGATTTCCGAGCTAATATAACCACCAACTTTTTTAAGATGACCTCCGAGATTAAGTGAGTCCCAAATATAGTTCTAAAAAATGTCAAATCTAGCCTAGACATAATATACATAATATAGCAATCGAAGAGTCTTTTTAAGAGCGAATAAAGTGATGAATAACTAAAGCTGAAAAAGTTAAAATTCATGTTTTCAACATGATAAAGAAAATCAGTAAACTAGCAAAAACAAATCAACTTATAATGTTCTCACTAACATATTTTAAGTGCTATGCACAATGACGCCAAATAAAGAAGACAATGGCCAAAGAACAGCTGGGGTTGACGATCAAGAATCTTTTCTCATAAAAAAGAAAGGTGATAAGTTTAACACTCCTTGTCTCTTAAAATCAATTTCAAATGTCATCATTAAATATACTGCAACTTTGAAATGATACATCATTATAATTCCAACACATTTCCTTCATATTGATCATGAGTCAAATGTCAATATCCCTGAAATGGGATTGATTCTTTTGATCACGAAAGATTTAAATACCAGTCAACTATACTCATTTTAGAACCTAGTCTTATTGAAAATGGCCCAGTTGTGAGGAATAAAAGTTATGAAATTGTTAATTCTATCGAGAATCAAACTTGTTCTCAGCAACTTCTGTCAAGATGTTTCCTGTCCACTAGGTCCGACGTGCAGTAGCTGTATTGGTAGTACCGGGTATGTTCTGATGTTTTTAGAGTTAATTAATCACAAGTTGTCTGGCACAAAGCCTTCAGTATCTAGGGGCTTAGAAGCGTGATGGTGTGATTGATCCACCCACATCAATCTGGTGAAAAATCATGCAACATACAGGGCTGCAATCAGACCTAGTTTCAGATCAATTAAAACCAAGGTATATCAATGCCAATGTTTTCATGCCATAATTCAGGTATTCTATGTTTGCTATATCTACTTATTTGTTAGACGACACCGAGTGCTGAAGGAGACAACGCCCCGCGACCATGGGAGAGAGCGTGGACGATGGGGGAGATGAGGAGGGAGGCCAACAACTGGTCCCTGGCCGGAGATGCTGGGGTAAACACACTAGAAATATACTGTAATATAACAGGTGCTCTCTACAATACATCATTTGTAACACAATTAGTTATCAAATTAAAATAGTTATAAATATGCTGGAGGTAAAGCTAACAATTGGATACAACTGGTATGGGCAAATATTTTTAGATTACAAAAGAATGACTTGATTAGAAAAGAAACAATGATATGACTGACATAGGAGTTTAAAATTGGATACAGGGTATATGGCTAATGCAATTAGGAATACAACAGTAATTTGATAGACAAGTCATGAAAATACATGACTTGACAAAAAGCATAAAAAATGATATCTGTAAATTAACACGTTAAATATATCCTATAAAATTTTGTACAAATTTATTTTGTATCCTGTTATACTTATTTGAAAAGGAAACACAGATATGTGAAAAAACATCTGCATGCCTTTTTTAAAACAAAATGAAGCCCATTTCTGTAATTCGACTTAGGTCTCGTGAAAAAGAAATCTTTGTATGAGACAAATGAAATGGCTCTTGTTTTTTCGTTTCAGCTGCTAGAGTATTTGAAAGAGTTCTCCCAGCGAGTAATATCTCGGACACACGAGATTGGGAAGGAAGTGGATGGATTAGTCCATGAGACAAAGGTTGGAATATGGACTTTGGTCTATCACATCAAATAATTAGTTGAAACTTTAAGTATTTCAAGTGCAACCTAACTTTCTTCCTCAAAATATCTCATTAACTTCTTAACACAAATTGAAAGAATCATAAGTATTGTGGGATTTCTGCTTTGTTAAATCTGTGGTCAACAGATTTTAATGCATATTTTCTATAACCGTGAAACTTTGTGTTGCAGCTGACTGGTGTGAGAGTAAACAATGTCTTCAATGACTTCATCATGCTAGCTAACACCCAGTTTGTGGAAAATGTAAGTACATAGAAAAATATTATAAATAATTGAATTAATAAGATTTCAAGTGAACCATTGTCAGCAAACACCTTCATAGTTAGTTAATAACAGGTTATATATCCATATTGTATAATTTCCGTTAGATATTTAAAGTTGTAAACCCTTTTCCTATCAGGAGTCCATGTGATAGGGTTACAATCATATCATTCATATATGTGACAAGTCAAATATATATGATAGTGAGTAATGTAAATGCACTTCTGACAAGAATTAATGTAAATATGAGTTACGTATTGTCATATATATTTACACAGAAAAAAATACTTCTTACTACATTCTATTACTGTTTTTAAATGAGAACTCTGTTAGTAGATTGAGATTTTTTATTAGCTTATTACTGATGCTTAGTGAAATTAGAGAAGTTCCTATACTCTTGACATGTCTTTTGATGAAATAGGTACTGCTTCTTATTGCTCTATTGCAATACAGAAAGTGTGTTGCGATATACGTATTGAAGCAAAATATATTTCACAGTTTTTTTGCTCTCTTGATTACCGTTTAGGCGTTAAGTTCTTAAAAAAGGTGATTGGGACAGCAATACAACCTCTGATGTCCAGCATTTTAGAAGAGAGATTATTCAATAACTGGTTTGCACTATATTTTTTGCCAGATCGCCCTATGTTTATGACTTTTACTTTTATTGGGATGAGTTTTTCTATTATTTTAGATGAAAATGTTTACTGTTAATTCAAAAACATCAAATACTGAAATATATTGGAATGTGTACAGGTATTATAATGTTGTTTGCTATGTACTATGCTATGTACACTCTTATCAATTGACATATCCTATCACCAGCGTGTTTACGATGAAGACGTGAGTCAGGCGACACAGGAAGAAGAGAAGAAACCAGAACAGGAAGTGAGTTCAATTTATTATACAAGTTATTGAGGTATATGGTTTTGTATCAGTAGAATAAAAACATGATGGTCATGGGAATTACACCTTTACTGAAAATAACTTGCATTTTGATTGGTTCCCATAACTTATGTAAGTCAATTCATGAGATTGCAAGGTCTCCAATTTTGTTTAAGTAATAAGTACATATGGTAGGAGTCTTTTCTTTTAATATATTGAAGATTTATTTCATTGTCAAGCACACAAGGATATGCAGCGTATTCAAGTTTCAAAATGATCATGGGAATTACATTTTGATTGGTTTTCTGAACTTCTGTATGGCATTCTCCTATTTCATTTTAGTAACCAAGATGAATAATTCTATCCAACAGTTTTCAGGTTTCATCTTTAGGCATACACCTCATGTCAGTAATGTCCTGAAAATGTGAAGCTAGTAATATGTGCGACTCATGCATTATTTCATTAGGTCTTCAAGACGAAAGTCTGAAGACCTATTGTTTTTATCCGAATTTTTTTTATTATTATTATTATTTGTACCAATTTTGTCCGAGCTCTACAGCCATAACGAATCAGCCAATTTTGATGAAATTTTCAGGGATTGTAGATTGTGTCCTAACTTAGTGCATCTCGAGCCAGATTTTTGAATTTCGATTTTGTTTTTGAGTTATCTCCCCTTAAAGGAAAAACTTCAAACCTCAATTTCTCAGTAACTATGGGAGATAACTGCATAAAACTTTCACCAAAATGTGGGCAACATAATTCCCAAACGATTAAGCCCATAGCGGTTTTCGGCCGTATAAAGAGATTTTTTTCTATTTTCGAAAAACTGAAATTTTGGTGAAATTTCGCGGTTCTGACGGTACGCGTCTTTGAAATTCTTCTCCTCACTAACTACGATACATACAGACGCATGCTATAGCTCATTTTAAAACTGAAACAATGCTGTGTAAAGGAACCCCCCAAACTTGACCTCTATTTTGAACGTTTTTTGAGCTACAGCGATTTCAAAAACGATCTTTCGAAAAAAAAGGATTTTGACGCGTCGCGTTCAAAGGGGCACTACTCTGTAAGGAAATGTCAAAAATGAAATCTGCTTAATGCATTCTGTTCTACAAAGATTGTTGACCAAGTTCACTTCAGGTCCTTATTACATAAAAGTTGATAATAAAGGAACTATGTGAACATAAACAATTTTCTTTCATTTTTTGGCGGTTTTAACATTTTTCGAGGGTTATTTTACTTTGAGAATTTTACTTTTAAAACTGTTACAGATAGAAATTGTATCATTGATGTTTTGTGAAGCAGATGTAATGAGTAGACGGAAACAAATATCAACAGGTCATGATAAACAAATTTATGTCCATGACCGGTCCTTGAATATTGCGATTTTTGGAAAATCCTCATTTTTAGCACATTTCAAGGTTCCACAGTTTCTTTATTAATAAAGATATCTTTTAATTGATTGTAGTTTCACATACGCCATTCAGAGATGCCAACATTAAAACAATGAAAAGTGGGGTACCAGGCTGAAAGCCTGCAGCGAGCACCGAAGGTGCGAGGCAGGGGTGTGCTCGAGAGGGGGCGCCGCCCCCTCTCGATATAGGGGGGTTTGGGGGTACCCCCCCAGAAAATTTTTAAAATTGAACCTTAAAATATGCAATTTCCTGCATTTCCTTGTCAAAAAACAGTAGATATGACAGAACTCAAATTGAATTTATTCACATTAGATTTTAAGTAGATTTGGTAAAATTCTCTTCATTATCCTTATTACACATTAGACATAAAAAAATTATGTTAATAGTTATCACAACCATACAACACAAATATATATATACAGGTTCAAATAATGTTTTAACATCAACTCAAGTAAATAATTCTTGGTGAAACATATTTTTAGGGGTCCAAGAGAATTTACATTGAAAAAAATCAGTCATTTCTTAGTATAGTTAACAGGATAATTATGACAGCAAAATAGTTGAAACAGATATATCACTTACATTTAGTAAGCTTTTAGTAAGCAATACTTTGTCCATGAAAGTTAAATCATTTTTGCAGAACACAGGATAGAAACAAGAATTAATCTGTAATGTCATTAAGCACATTCATCTCTTGACATACTGTATGGCCATTCAGTATAATCAATCATGTCAAAAAGCACATCTATTCTAAAATAAATTCTCCAATAAAATAAGCTTATACTCACATCTACATTCTAAAAATAATGTTCACATTCACTGCACTGAGTCACTTCTGAAAATACTGCATCATTCAGTGTCATCTTGTCAAATTAATAGCACATCTACATTCTAAAAATCATGTCAAAAAGGGTCCACATTCACTGCTTCGATTCCTTTCTGAAAATACTGCATTCAGAATCCTCTAGTCAAATACTACATCTACATTCTAAAAATACTGTCAAAAAGGGTCCACATTCACTGTTTTGAGTATTTCTGAATACTTATTTACTCAACATGCTGTATGTTGCACTCTTTGCCTCTCTGAGAACTTGTTTTGGGATCTCTGCAGAGAAGGCTTTCTCTCCATGGCTCAACATTGAGACCTTATGAGTGACCAGCGCACTCAATGTTGGTGTTGTCATGTTCGGTCTGAATTTGGTTTTGGATTTGGTCACAAAGCTAAAAATCCTTTCACAATCAGTGTTTGAATGGAATATGACTAGGATGGAAAGCATTACTTTGGAAAGCAGTCCATACTTCTTGGTACCAGTTGCAGGATCAAGGATCTTTCCAATCAAGACCCAGGCTGTATCTGTCCTGTCTGTCTCCATGACGTCTGCAGGAAGGTCTTGGATCTGGTACTCCAAGAACTCACCTTCCAGTTCATCCAAGGTTCCAGGATGGAGTGACTTGGATATGGCTCCAAACCTCTTTACAAAGAAAGAGAGGGAATTGAAGTCCATCTCACTTCTTCTGCTGACATCTGCAACTGCAGCATTTAAAAGAACTTCATCTTCAAAGGGGAAATTCTTGGACATGTAGTTGCAAATTGTGAGAAAATATAGCCTCACAGCTTGGTAGAAGCTGTGCAAGTCAAGGTGCGGATGACTCTCGATGAAGACCCTTGTCTCGGCACCCACTGTCAACTTGTCGTCATCCTTCTGGTTCTCTCTCAGTTGAAACTTAACAGAGGTTGATGATTTTGCACTGACTATTGCCTCAGGCTTGACAAATCTCGTGAGAAGGTTTCTGAACAGTCTGTCCAAAACAGCATGGAGAATTTGGATGCAAGGCTTTTCATTTTGGAGGAGCTGATTTGCATGGTCAAAGAGAGGCAGAACATTCTTCAGAAAGAGGCAATACAATTTGAAGGTGTTGCTTGTTAAACTCTTGTAGATTTTTTCAGCTTTCTGCTCACCAGCAGATTGTTTGCTTGAACTTTTCATCTTCGATGTGTCTGCCTTTGGTTTGTCGGTTTTCTGTGGAGCTGGTTTTCTTGATGTTTTGGATTTCTCAGGATTGTCTTTCTTGTTTTTTGTTGTGAATCCTTTATAACGGCAGACACATACAACAGTTTCAGTTGTTTATCAGTTTTATGATGTCCAGATACAGACTTCAGTCATAAACAAGTAACATTACTGTTGTGCTTCCATTCCATCTTTCCATCCCTTTAATGTTTTTAAGATAAACAAGCAAAAAAATATACGGAAACATTTTCAAGATTGGATGCAAGCCAAGGACATAGAAGTTATTATTGTTAATGGCACTAAATATTAGTAAATAAAATTAGTCAATAGTGGAACAAATCTTTAAGTGTTACAAATGCAATGTCTTTCAATCTTACCATGGTTATACATGCCATTCAACATGCAAGGGTTCATCTGAAATGTAAATTAATGCAAACAACTTTTTAAAAAAAATTCAATGAAATTCTAAACATTTGGGCAAAAGGTTGACTTTAATCAAGTCATTTCCCACTTCTCCCAAATTAAACCCCATTAACAAGCATGATTTGAAACTATCATGAACAACCCTTTACTTAAAATAGCATAAAGTAAAGTTGTATTTTAGAAAAATTCACCAACATGAAAATATCAATCAGAGCAAAATTCAATTTGTGAATACACATGGTCAACCCATGCTCCAGAAAGAAGAGTGTTGCCTAAATTACCTAAATGTCAATCTGTCAAAATTCTCATTTCAAAATAATTAGAGTATTTTTGTTTGCAAAATTTATAAATAAATAATACATGAGCCTGGTTCTTTATTATTTGGAATATAATAATTATAATAATAAAAAATGTCTTTTGGATCTTAGCAAAAATATACAGCACCACAGACAGTGTTTTGAAACTACACACATATGCAAGATTTCATAAACATAAATTCATGCAAAAATAGCATTCCAATAATAATCGGATTTATTATTACTATGCCAAAAATATTTTAATTTAATTTAATCATGAATATATTTTCTTTGTAATTATTACATGTAAACACAAATGCAAAACTTCATAAAGATAACTCCATGCAAAAATAGCATTCAAAATATAATCTGAATTGTTATCTACATGCAAAAAAAATTTAAGATAATTTTATTCTTACTTGAAGATATTTTCACCTGTACTTCTGTCCTTGCATTCAGTCAGTGTCAGCATTGTTGTTATGATTTTCTCCAATTTTTCATCAAAGTACTTGACAATGATTGGATAGAGTTTTATATCTCCATAGTCGTTTGAACCATCAGTAGCAATACTGAATGGGGCAGACTTGATTTGTTCAGTTATCTGTCTTGCGTCATTGTCAGCAAGACATTTGACAATCGCAGTCGATTTCGTCCGGGCACATCCATATTTCTTTGCGATGTCTGAGTCTGGAAACATTCGCTTGAACATTTTCCCTGCCGAATCGGAAACTGATAGCGGCAAATTGTTTTCGATAAGAAATTTAGTGAATATGATTTCAGAACCAATCACTGTTTCGTCATCTTTTGGGGTAATAAACAATGACGAGATCTTCTTTTGGCTGGAAGTGTCAATCAACTTCGCTAAATCCACATGCTTCTTTCTGCCGACATGACGATGCAGATCACCGAGGCCAGCATGAGAAACGAGAATGTCTGTTTTACAAACACGACAAAATGCATATGTATCTCCGACCTTAGATGAAGTGAAACACGGATATTTCTGGCTATATTCCGCTCGAAATTTCTGGTTGTGACTTCTCGCTTTTTTCTTCGGCGGCGTGCTCGGTTCCGCCATTTTCTTTTAATACGGGTACTCAATTACATTTGGAAAACTTCGTTAATACTCTGCAAACTTCGACATCTGTTACGCGTATTGTACTCATTCGAGGTACTTTAGATCACACGCTCACCTTCCGATTGCTTTTACCGGCCGATTTTAATATCGTAATTTTTAATATATTTTTTTATTAAAAAGCGGAGTTTTTGAAAGGCAAATCGGAGGGCGGAATTTATAATTAAAAAACGGGGTAACTCCACCAAAAACGGGGTGGTTGGCATCTCTGCGCCATTCCAAGCACAACGTTTGCTATGTTGTACCTTATCATAAAAATGTTGATAGTTAAGGAGATAGAAGGACCAACATGGAGTAGGGGTAAAAAAATCTTCAAATTTCAGTGTGTTCTTTACATTACAATGTTAAATCACATGTATCTCGAAAACGGTGAGAGATAATTTAACCAAATTTTTTTCTGCTACTAGGAATAATATTCTCTGAAGAATGGTGTCATAGCTGACATTGGCCACCATGATGAATTTTTCTGAAAAGTCTTTAACACTGCATGTCAAGTGGAATTTGGTCATTTTGATAATATATTAGTTACTCTTTACCTCTTAGACAAAAAGTCATGTGAAGGTCAAACACTATGTGAAGGTCAAAGAGGACCTTTCAAAGTTGACCAAAATCTCAAAATCGCAAACTTCAAGGGCAGATAACTAAAAAACCAGACCTTAGAACTTAATGATTTTTGCATGAGAGTTAGACATGAGCAAGGTCTTCAAGATAAAAGAATAAAATCGCTCGCGAACAGTCACTTCCTGTCAGGAGGAAGGGTCAAACTTTGCATATTAAAAAGTGATGTTTTGATCGGTATGGTTTAAACCTCTCTAACAAACATGCATGTGAAGGTCAAACATGCATGAGAAGGTCAAACAGTATGTGAAGGTCAAACAGGAATCTTGAAGACCTAAGTATTGACGCGTCAATCCTAGTTATTATTATTATTTGTAAATTTTTTGTGACCGATTTACAGCTCAAACCGCTTGTTCAAATTCGCCCAAACTTGACATGCAGGTACCCCTTACCCTGGAATCGATAAACTAAACTTTTGGGCAACATCGGCTCGTACATTAAAGGTCCAGTTCGAATCCAAAGTCGAAAATTTAACATTGATTTTTTTTTCAAAATGCACTTAGAGACTTGAATTTTTTTTTAAAAGATGCGAAATGAAAAAGGATGAAAAAAAGGGAATCAGGACAAATTCGTAGGTCACGTGGTTTGTCCGCCATCTTGCTTTCAGTGTATTTTCGACCGTTTCCGACCCCACCCGCCTTTAAAAACCTACTCCTCTGAAGATACTTGCACTAGAGAGCTGAAATTTATACTGAATGTAGCTGAAGTATTGTACATAAAAGCGATGTCGATTTATGGTGCTAACATTAATACTTTTTGTGCTGTGACCTTTCAAAATTGACCAAAATCTAAAAATCGCCAACTTCAAGGGCAGATAACTCAAAAACCAGACCGTAGAACTTAATGATTTTTGCATGAGAGTTAGACATGAGCAAGGTCTTCAAGATAAAAGAATAAAATCGCTCGCGAACAGTCATTTCCGGTCAGGAGGAAGGGTCAAATTTTGCATATGGAAAAGAGGTGTTTTGCTGAGTATGTTTGAACCCTCTTTAACAAACATTCATGTGAAGGTCAAACATGCATGTGAAGGTCAAACAGTATGTCAAGGTCAAACAGGAATCTTGAAGACCTAAGTATTGCCGCGGCAGTCCTAGTTTATATTAGTTACTACAAGTGCATATATATATATATGCTAACATTTCTAAATGCATTCATGTTCTTCATAACCTAAGGAAAAGACACGAGAGCAGAGAGAAGCTGAGCTTATCCCCAAGGTGACGACAGCGCTGAGGTATGGAGTGAACGTAATCGAGGAAGCCTTTGAGAAGCTGGACACTAACATCGGGGACTCTGACTCGGACGATGATGATGCAGGGTACAGAGCAGACCCCATTCTGGAGGCTAAGGTGAGGGGTAGGGACTGAAATATTACCCCTGGCATGTGTGAGTGAAGGGGAAGGAACAACTTGACACAAGGATTTCTGAGCTGTAGAGATTTATTTAGAACTTCAATAGAGTTGTGATAATTTATATATTGAAATATCATTATTTGTGATACTTAATCAAAAAATATATGTGTGTCATGATATACTTTTTCTGTCCTTGATTTGTATGATTGACTTAAATATTTGTTACTTTTCCCCAGAAGTTATTGTTTTTGTCAAAAGTATAAGTTTCAGCTCCTTCAGAGCCTTTGTCAGATTCTCTTGCAACACATGTAAGGTAACGTCTTCTCCTGATTCAGACAATTTTAAACTTCTCCCTCAATCTCACTCAAGGTCAGCTACAGAGTCTGTAAGAGGTTCCTGCACATCTGGTTCTAAGGTATCATCATAATGCATAATGCATAATTTGAAATGACAGTGGCTTGGTTTGCCTAAATACTGCACACGTAATATATTCGCTGGGAGTTGAGATTGCAGTAAGGTGTCATGAAAAGTGATAACCAATGATTTAGGGAAAACAAAATGCCCTTGAGCAGAGCCCCTTGAGCCAGATGTTGGCACTATACAAGTGCAAGTATGAATAAATGTGAGAATGATGTGAATGATATCTCTCACCGTATTTCAGGACCCGTATGTGACACGGTCGCTGCCTCTACTGATTGGGAGTCCCGGCTTTCTCCAGGATGACACTGTCGGGCTTTTAGAGGATGTCTCAGGTAACAAGCTCCGCAGTTTAAAATATTTTCAATCAAAATATCTTTCACTCTACTAACTTTTACTTCTTAGTATATTTGATTTTGTTGAAGTTTTATCATTTTCCCCCATTTCTGTCATGTTTGGACCTGATCTATGTTTGTGGTCCTCAGATGAGGAGGAGACGGACCACGGCAGTATCAGCCAGAGCGAGGAGGAGAAATCTGAGGACGAGGTAACCATGGAAACCAAAATATAAAATTATTAATGTCCTAAGCATATAAGCATAATGAAGTATACATAATGTTCATGAATTAACCCTTTCACCCTGAGAAACTCAAATCAAATAACTTTTGAATCTGATTTCTGCTTGTAGGGGTGAAAGTGTTCATAACTAAGTGTTACTTTTTACAATTTATCAAAGTTGTTGATACATGTTGTGTGCTTTTTGTAAAATAATCATGTATTTGTTGTACTAACATAGGGTTTGAGCATGGACAGTTGAATATAACGTTTTGGTATGCATGATAGTACTTGTTCATTAATGTCATCTATTTACTTAACATGTATATGGTAGTTTTGTTACATTGTAATTTCAGTATTGCTCTTCTTCCCCTGCCAGGTGAAAACTATGCTTAAGCTGATTTTTGTGCTTGATAATTTCCCACATATCTGGATCTTTGACCGTTTAATAATGCTTGAGTGTATTCTTACCCATGGAAGTTCTTGATCAAAGGGAGATAATCCTGTAGTGTCAACAAAAACTTCTTTTCCCCTTTCATAAATCACTAGCATGGTTTAAGGTCTCTTCAAGCCTTGAATCTCTAGCTTAAAAAATACCGGCCAAGAGACTCTCTTGGTCGGTATTTTTTAAGCTAGAGATTCAAGCTAGCTTATTGGAAAAAAATTTGTGAAAAGAATGAATTTTGCTAGTTCAAAAATTATTAAGTTAAATGATTTCAAGATTATCATTATATGAATATTTATATAGCGCACATATCCATCCACTCATGGTTGCTCAAAGTGCTTACATTGAATTGAATTGAAATAAACCTGTTTATTATTAAGAGTTAAGATATTGATAAAGAGGTAAAAAGTTAAGAGTTAAGATACCGGTACTAAGACAGATAATTTTATGTCAAGACATTGTTTGATAACAATTTCAAGTACTTTACTACAAATGTGCCTGATTACCAGGGATGATACTTATATCGTGTGGAGCATCAATAATTCAAGCCATGATGTCCAAGGACTGACATATTCAAGTTAAATCGAAGCGGTTCAGTGGTTACTAACATGTTACTTGTTAACAGGAAGCATGTCTGTGATATGTCTGCATGGTCTAACGGCTGTGTTCTGCATGTTCTGCTTCTATGTAGTATTCTGACTCGGATGTGGAGGAGAGGAAGAAAGAGAAGGCTCGTCGGGCGACCATGATGGCCGATGACTCAGATGAGACCGAGGTAGTAGGTTTCATAGTCAAAAGATTTGGGATTTTGCTTTTATTCTCCACATTCTCTCCCAACAGGGGCTTCTCAACTCATATTTCTTTATGTAATACTATTACAAGTGGCTCCTATTTCTTCTTATTTTTTTTTCAAAATCCTGTTGCTTTGAGGATATGCGACTCCCATGTACTATTAATACCAAGTATTATTGTCTGTTTTTACGCAAAGGTGAATAACCAACTATAGTATTATTGATATACTGGACAAAACAGGTTAGGTTTATTGTATATTTTGTGACTAATATTTCATCAAGTGGTCAATGTTATTATTAATGATTTTTTTATTTTCATATATCCCAGTATATATATTTTTGTCGAGTATATCAATGCTCAGTTTGAAAGTCCCAGATAGCAAACTATTAGAAATGGTGCCATTAGTCCGTAGGTTGATCAAGAGGTTACGAGAGAAGGATTGACTTGAGTAAACTCAGTTGGAAGAGAATGATACCCCCGTCTCGGTAAGAATAATGATAGGATGCTGCAAGCATAAATAACTTGGTGGTTGTAATTGTGTTGTTCGAATTGGATTGCATGGGTTCAATTAATTTTTCTATACTTTACACTTTATACCATACAATATTGGAAAAGCATTTTGTTTCATTTGGAACATCTCTTCTCAACAATTGAAGATGAAGAAGAATAGAAGTCCAGTCCTGCTAACAAATATGTGCCTTTCTCATCATAAAGGGACTTCTTACTTGACTTTCAGAATTTTGAGAGAAATAGTCTTTTTAAATAAAAAAAAATGTAGGCAGTCAGCAGAGTGGCGGTACTCAACAACCTATCACTTAGTTTATGATCTGAGTATTGTACTGAAGGGTTATTCAAGTGAACTTAACTGTGATGTTTTCACTTCTTCCAATCATATTCCAGCTTTCACAAAGAATGATTTTAAGGACAGTCGTAGAAGTTATCAATTGTTAAAGCTCAGACTGGTTGCAATTGTGGCAATATTTTGTGTGAATACCTTTTAAACATTTAAGTAAGGGAAATGTATTTGCAATACTTAACTTAACATGGTACTTTAATTTAAGAACTGCTACATTTGATTGGTCTGTCAGCCAGACCCTAAAATGAGATAAAAGCCTAAGCAGGTCTATGACAAAATTGGAGATTTACATATGAAAATAAACAAATTTTACATTTATTGGCCAAATTTCATTTAAGAGTTTAATTGTTAGACTAACATTTGATGTAAAAAATTGGTAACATTTAAAGAAATGTGATACTGCCATGACACATGACAAAGCTGGAGATTTCAATTTGAAAATAAAGAAATGTCAGTCTTCTTTTCATTATAATTGTTTTTCTTCTACAATTCTACTTTTATTGACAGAATTTCATTTCAGAGTCTAAATGTTCATTCTCTCCCAACAGAGGCAGATCAAGACATGAAATGTTGATACAGCCTCTGTTCTATTTCGCAGTAATCTGTGGGCTCCGGCAGTTTCCCCTGGGGGGAAAAAATTGCATCACAATCCATTTGAATTTCTTTATCATTTGACAACGCTTCTACCATGGAAAGGGTGGCTCATATCACAATTCCTTGCCATTGTTCAGTAGCTAAAATGATGATTTAAGAACAGTGTTGCTGATTGCACAACTAACTTTTATTGCCTCCAATCAGGAATCTCCACTTCTGTCCCACAAACTCGGCATAATATAACAGAGGCTGCATCAACATTTCATGACTTGATCTGCCTCTGTGGGGAGAGAATGCTAAACGTTAGACTAACATTTGATGTAAAAAAACTGGTAACATTTAAAGAAAAACGATACTGCCACCATATGATGTTAATCCTCACTCACTCACTCCCTCAGACTGATTCTGACGAAGATGAGGAGGAGGAGAGTGATGAGGACATGTTCAGTAGCAAACCCAAGAAGGAGGAGGATGACGAGGACAGCGAGGAGGAATCTGGCTCCGAGAATGAGAAGGGAGAGGACGAGGAATCGGAGAAAGCAGCGGTAAAATCCTTACTTACTTCCTATCTGTAGATAGTAGGAGGATGTGTGGCCAATGAAGACCTTATTTTTCAGTGTTTCATGAGACGTAATAAATATTGTGCCATATTTATTTGCAGGTGCAGCTTTTATATCCATTTTAGTTAGAGTTATCTCCCTTTGACAAGCAATAACAGAAACCACTACTTCATTCCATTTTCACTTAAGCCAAAAGTCAATTTTAGAAATAATATCCCTCAGGATATATGCATCATTTAAATTGACCCTGATAATTGTTTTTTTTTTTTTTTAAAAGAGGTGTTTTTAAAAAAACTTCCTGAATGAGATAATGATTCTTCTTCTTTGCATATTTTGTAAATATAATAATTTGGCATTTTCTGTCATTCAGACAAGTAAGGCCCCTGATTTTGCCTCGGAGCTTGCGTCGAGACTGGGAATGGCTGCTCCTAAACCTCCACCAGGTGGCGACGCTGACAGTGGAGAGGAAGGGGAGGTCAAACCCAAACAAGGTTAGGTCATGCACTAAATCTCTTTATCATATATTATCTTGTTTTTTTCCCCTCTTAAGGCTGATGGAAACAACCTGATATCATATCCAGAATAAATGAGAATAAACATAGTGATGAAAACTGTTTATTGATGATGTAAAAGCTAAGAAGACTGTTATTTTCGTGATTTTCTGATGCTTAAAGTTACTTGTTAACATGATTATATACAAATTATTTCAGTCGAAATCCTTGATTAAAATTGTCATTGTTGTTTTCCAGTCAAAGAAAAGAAGAAGAAAGAAACCAAGAAGGAGAAGAAACATCGAACAAAGAGTAAACATGCTGTAAAAGCAGATGATGATGGTATGAAAAATTTAGAATAATAGATTATGTCTGAGTTTGAATTCAGTCTGTTGAAATTGATATAGTTCCGAAGAATACAAATTTCAAACTATTCACATTATCGAGATACTTAATCCTCAACACTAAGTCTGATCATAGTGGTGTAGGTCGCATGACTTTGCCAAGTTTACTGCAGGTGAAACATAGTCGTTATTGGACTATTGTCACTCATCATTTCATCATGCTTAAAAGACAGCTAGCAGAGATTTTGGTAGTTCTTGTTGGCTCATGGTTCTCAGGAGTTACCGGGTACTTGCTCCTAGCCTTGGATATCAAGGCTTTTTGTGAACAACTGTGGTAAGATGAGCTTAAGTCAGAACATGCGAACTCAGGGATATCCCGATAAATTTCAAATGGTGATGTATCTGTATCATTTCGTAAACTCTATAAACATCCTCTGCCACTTTATATTATTTGTTTTCATCTTTGATAATAATGATAATGGAAAATAAAGATGGTTTTCAAAAGTATATTTGTAGTAAATATCAATATTGAAAAATGTATTGGGACCAACAAGACATACTGATAAATGTCTTATTGTGATGTATCTGTATCATTTCTAAACTCTATAAACATCCTCTGCCACTCCTCAGACCTGTTCGGGGGAGGGGGCGGGGCGGTGGAGGAAGATGACAGCAGTCCGTTCGGCAAGGCAGGAGGCATGTTCACCAGCGGAAAGGGACTCTTTGATGATGATGATGATGGTGGAGAGGTGGGTTACCTGCTATAAACTTCATTGTTAAACATATCGCAGCACATATCATCCTAAACTGGCTCTCGCAGTAGCTATTGCTTGGGTGAGATCAGTGGTTAACAATTGATGCATCAAGAAGGTACCAAAATCTATCAAATACTTGCTTAATCGATCGTTGTAAGATATCCTTGGTTCCTAAGCAAGGACGTGACTTTAATTGAAGCAATCAATTCAATGGTGCTATATCCATTGTAGGGAGGTTTGTTCGATGACATTGAGAAGCCGGCGAGGAAGCAGTCAACAAGGAAAGCCGTCAAAGAACCGGAGTCAGAAGAGGAGGAGGAAGAGGACGAGCCAGTGAAACAAGGTGCTGGGGTTTATTCGGTTGGTTATGCAGTATCTAGGCCTTGTGTCTCCTTGATCAACAAGGGCTTAATGTTTAAAAACACTGTATTGTCCTGGGGCCTTTCATCCGAAAACTTTAAATAGATTTACATTGGCTTCATTTTAGTAAACCAATTAACCTAATACATCAAGCCTTTTCGTTGGCTATTTTATTATAACACGATTCAGAAACAGCTTAATTGAATATTAATTTCACTGATGAAATTTACCAGGGTGACATATGAAATGATAAGTAACATGCAGCCCCTAGTGACCAGAAATCGACCTAATGAGGTCTTTGCAAAAATGTTTTTACCTAATAAAACCATTGAAGTAGATTTGGTGATCAAATCAATGGTCTATGAAGATGATATGTAACAACACCAACTAGAAAATAAATGTTAAAAGAAAAAATAAAACTAGATATCTATCCCATACAGTTGAGACCCGACCTCGTACAGCCAGCGGCAAGAAGCTTCCACCTGGAGCAGTGTCCATATTTGGAGGTGAGACCGTCGGACATACTTACTTGATTTTTTTTTTAAGCAATCATCAAAGTTCATTGCAAACTGGTTGCTGTGGTGAATCATTTACTGTTGTGTTAAATTTTCTGTATTAAACTTTTAGCTGCTCATGCCTTATATATTACCTTTGCAACAATAAACAATTATGAACCTCAAACATTGACCTACACTGTGTCTCTCCTTGTAATATAAAGTTTCTTCCTTTAATAAAACTGTGTCTCTTACTGAACTTTACTGTGTCTCTCTTTGAACTACAGTAGAACTCGGATATAACGAACTCCAAGGGACCAAAGAATTAAGTTCACTATATCCGGTGTTTGCTATACGCATATGATTTTGATGATATAATATAGGGACGGGACTTGAAAATCTGTTAGCTATATCCGATTGTTTGTTATATCCGAGTTTGCTATATCCATGTTCTACTGTACTTGTGTCTCTTATTGAACTTTACTGTCTCTCTCCTTGACTATCTGTGTCTCTCCTTGAATTCTTGTATCTCTCCTTGCACTACTTGTGTCTCTCATTGAACTAATTGTGTCTCTCCTAGAACTACAAGTGTCTCTTATTGCACTTTACTGTGTCTCTCCTTGAACTACAAGTGTCTCTAATTGAATTACTTATATTATGTCTCTTCTTGAACTACTTGTGTCTCATTGAACTTCTTGTGTCTCCTTGAATTCTTTTGTCTCTCATTGGACTTCTTGTGTCTCCTTGAATTCTTGTGTCTCTCCTTGAATTCTCATGTATCTCCTTGAAGTAGTTGTGTCTCAATGAACTACTTGTCTGTCCTTCCCCCAGTAGCTGGAGACTCAGGACTGTTTGGTGAGTCCATCCGTGAGGATGAGGAGGAGACTGCTCCTGAGAGGAAACCCTCCCGGGCTTCAACCAAGGCAGGAGGAGGTGGGGGAGGAGGAGGAGGAGGAGGAGGAGGAGGAGGACTCTTTGATGATGAAGAGGATGAAGGGGGGGATCTGTTTGCTTCCATTACCCAGAAGAGTGAACCAAAGAAAGGTAGGTTGCTTCACAATAATTAAGGTTGATGGGCTTTAATTTAGGTTCACCACTATTCATCACAGCCACAAGGATTCAAACACCTATGATTTGATGTCTCTAATTTTTTATTGCATTATACCTTCTTAGAATTCAAAGGAAGATGATATTTGCTGCCTATTCTAACAATAAAAACCTAGCACCTTAAGTGTCTGTTTGTGTCTTGTTCCAGAGAAAGTAACAAAAACACCAACAGCTCCTAAGAAATCCAAACCTGCTGGAGACCTGTTTGCTGATGAAGACGAGGAGGATGATCTATTTGCTGGACAGTCCGCAGCAAGCTTCAGCAAGAAGTCTCAACCAGCACCTGAGGAGGCAAAACCTAAAGCAAAGAAACAAGAGAAAAAGGTATTCACTTATCAAAACCCATTATCAAGTTCTATCGAGTTAACCAATTTTATTGTCTGTCAAGGAGTTGAAGAATTTAAGATGTGAGCAGTCTGTTCCTATATTAGTTGCTCTTGTTTCCGGATGTTTGGATTTGATTTTTTGACATAAAGACGTATCCTGACATATAACGAGAAAATTAGGTAATTGTGATACCAACACTTATGAATTTGTAAACTTTTAGGGGTATGTTTGAGTCAGATATGAAAAACTGACATTTCATTGGTTGACATGATTTAGAGATGCAATATAACCTATTGATATGTAATTTCATAAGCATCAACTCTACTTTGTCTGTTAGAGGAAATATTATCGGCAAACAGAAAAAAACCTCAAGAGCATTTATCTATAAAAGCCAGAAGTATTCCCATTGTTCACGATCTTGCAGGATATGAGTTTCTGTATGATATGTTTCAACTTCTCTGAGTTCAGCTCCCGCCGGGTGCAGTGTCCATGTTCGGAGGAGCTCCTAACCCTCTCGCTGCCGCTATCAAGAAACAGAGACAAGCCTCAGAAAGTGAGGTAGGGTTGAATTTAAGATCAATTACATTTCATCGATTCTGACCAGAAGGGTTAAATATTTCCTTCTATGATAATAATGAATGACAATTATATTATTGATAGACAACTTTTTTATTCTTAAGCAGGTGACATTTAGACAAAATACTAATGTCGTCATCAAGCAGGCAAAAGTGATCTATGCATGTGTGCACTAATGAAAATGTATCACTACTTATGTTCACCATATTGATGATATGCATGATTTCTACCCAGGAAGGAGAGATGGATGATGGAGAGAAGTCGCGCAGTGGCAGCGTCAAGTCCAGTCAGTCCAGTTCCTCTCTGAGAGGCAGCACTGATGTAAAGAAAACGTCACGGAGCGCTTCCGCATCCAGTAACAGTCTCTTTGCAGATGATGTTGACGAGGATCTCTTCTCAGCTAAACCAAAACCAGACAGGTCAGTTTACTCTTTGTTGCTATCATAGGTTGAATAGGGAATGGGGAGGGGAATCATTATTGAGGAATTTGTTTGTCATCTATATTATTAGATTATAAGGCTTACGGCTAGCCTGTTGTTTGGCATTCGTCAAGGATTGTCTGTCGTTTCACATTATCCTCTCCTACATCTACCACTCATATGTGACGGAAGTTAATTCTTCAAAAGAGGATATTAACTATCCTTGAATGTGAACTGTCAAATAGTATGAAATCTGATGAGCATAAGAACCCATGTCCCGAACTTCAAGTCATCCCTATATATGCTTATTTGCATTAGTAGCACTTTCAACTAAAGTGAAAAGTATATTTTAAAAATCAAAGTAAAAGTAAAGTTCATGTCAAAATAATAAATGGTTACACAAAAGCCAAGTGAAGTAATGGTTATGTCATGTATACCACTATTGGCTAAATAAAAATTTGCCCCATTACAACAATTCACTCCTATAATTGCTTTGAAAATCAACCTATGAGAAAAGATCTGGCTTTGTCCTGACAAATGTAAATCTGCATGGTCTGTTCTTGTGAAACTTTATGGAACAATTACTTGTAATGATACAGGCATAATATGCTGTAGGATTCAATACAATACATAATGATACAAAACAATAATAACAACTTTTGGATAATCAAGACAATTTCCTACCGTAATTTCTAGAAATACAGCCATACTGTATCATATCAAGATACATAGACCACTATGCCATATATACATATGGAAATTAATCAAGCAACACCAAATTCAATTTCTATTGAATTTCTAAACAAAGAACCTTAGGTACTTAAAAGGTAACTTACAATATTTGACATCTCGGGAAAAATTTTGTTCTCATGGTGAACAATGATACACATGCTGCATGCACAACGCACATGAATTGTCTTACCCTTGATATACTGATCCTGATCCAATTGTTGACATGGCATGATCCAATTGTTACAGGTTACACTTTCTTTCCCTTATTTCCAATCTTTAAGAAAAATAGAGGGCGACAATTGATGTTAAACATGTCCCAAGACCTGACAGACCCTGTAAGACAACGTAAGTAGAGGAAAGAGCCCTGATGAGGCTTATTAGGTGCCAATCTTGCGAGTCAAGCATGTTGTTGAGGCAACGCTGGTTACCAGGAGAGCCATCTTTAGCTAGACTGTCCGTAATCAACAGAAAATGGCAGGATACAAGGCAAGAAGAAACAGATTGTCTGCATTGAATAAAGCAGCACGCCTACCCTTGTGTACTGGGTATGTTTGTTGAAACGATGCATCTTGGACAAGGTTTTATTTTTCCTACGAGAGTAAATTTTTTCTGCACATGGTGAACTGGTGTACACATGTTTGGAGGCAAACAGCAATGGTTCCCCGCAATATTCAGGAAACAGTTCCTTTCGAAGGAGGATCAGTAATGGTGTATTTTCATGAATTGTATGTTGGACATTCTTACCATTAGAGGCAACCTCAGTTGTCTTCAGTACCGACAAGAGATCCTTGACAGGGCTGTCATCCCAAATTTCAATAACCGTCCTCTTCGCACAAGACCCAATTTCATTGATGACAATACCCGGCCATACAGCACCGGTGCTGTTTTCAAATTTTGGCAACAAAATGGGGTTGAGAAGATTATGTGGCCGCCATGAGCCCGGTCAGCCGTGTCCGACAATATTATCCCCCCTATCAAAACAATCAACAAATTTCCTGCTGCTTTGCTTTAGGAATGGAACACTATTCCTCAGAATCAAATCTGGATATTGATATAAAGAATGAGGAGGGGTCTGGTTACAGTCGTTTGTACACATTGAACCTGCACTAAATATTGATAGAAAGTATATACTATATTATCATCCGTTCCCATGAACAATGTGTTTGATAATGATGTTTAAAGAGCCACTCCACTATTTTCATCTTTATCTATTTGCTTTGATACGAATGTAAATGGGAAAATTGATTATATGAATCCCCAAAATCTCACTCATTCGTCTCAAGATATCTAAGATACGGTAAATGTTTGTTTTCAATGAAAATCTTTAAACAGTCATTTATGTTTGTGGACGGCAAATTCACACGTCCAATTTACATGGATACTATAAAACAGTATCAACAAGTCACTGTCAGTCTTAATGCTTTCAATAAATTAAAAAAACAAGGTTTGACTGATTGACGCACGTCATTGTCCGGTTTTCGATCACAATCGTCACTTCAAACCTTCCTATTGTCACTATACAACATCAATTGTCTTAAAAATGATACTTTCTTAAAACAGTCCATACTTTTGATAAAGTTTGTCATTTGTGAGCCCAAACAGCTTATGGAGTGGCTTTTTAAGCCTCCGCCGGAAAAGTAAACTTGGATGTAATTTTTCACATCTGTGCTATCTGGCAATAAACAAAAAAAGATAATGGCATTTGTATGTTCATTTCTTCTCAAAATATTCACATTCCACAGAAAAATACATATTCACAAGTCATTGGTCATTCAAGATACTTCCTCAGAAAAAATAGGGGCGTTACATGTTTAAATTTCATATGTATATCTATTTGAAGGAAGTGTAACTCGATCAATAAATCAACACCCATTTCCAGATACAAATAGAATCGTTACCTCCCTGGATCATAACATTTCTGTTTTTTCAGGGTGTTTTGATAAATAGAAACATAAGCTATTCATATTTTTGTGTGATGAAACATTGCTCTCTGTCAAGTTAGTTGAAATAGGAGAGACCAGATAATGACAAATAATTGCAGAGACATTTTTACTCTTATGACATATATTAGATACAACCAGCATGAAACTTTATTATGTCCCCCGCAGAGCTTTGCGGGAGACATAATGTTTTCAGTTCCGTCCGTAATTCCATGGTTCCGTAATTTCGTAACACTTTCGTTTCCGGACCATATCTCCAAAACCGTTCTATATTTTTTAACGAAACTTGGTATGTGGTTAGATCTAGTACTGGAGTGGTGCCTTTTGCTATTTCGGTTATTCTGAATTTTTTATTTTTTATGGTTTCCATGGAAACATTTTGAACTTAGTGCATATTGGGGGATGCTTTCATTTCTGGACCATATCTCCAAAACCGTTCAATATATTTTAATGAAACTTGGAATGTAGTTAGATCTAGTACTGGAGAGGTGCCTTTTGCTATTTTGGTTATTCTGAATTTTTTATTTTTTCTGGTTTGTAAAGAAACAAGTTGAACTAGGTGTATATGGGGGGTAGGGTCTGTTTCCGTGTTTTAGCTTAATAACTATTCAAAATATTTTTACTAGACTTGATATGTGGTTAGAACTACTGGAGGAGTGGTGCCTTTTGCTACTTTGGTTATTCTCAATTGTTATTTTTCTGGTTTTCAAACAAAATGAAATTTGTACATAATGGGGGTAGGGTTACTTTCGGATTAAGTGTTAGCGGGGGACATCACAGTGCATCACATGCACAGATTTCTAGTTAACTTGTGATTTGTGAGCTAAATGAATCTAGAATATGTCTTTGGTAGATTACATCTAGGATAGTAACATCATAACTCTGATCTGAGTATAAACTATGTGATGCATATACTCTGTTAGTTCCTGTAATATCATTAGTGAGATATCTGCTTCTTATGAGACATATTCCCCATAAACAAACTGTTTAAAGTCTTGTTAGATCGGGTATTAGGGATAATAAGATGTTAAGCGGTATGGTTATGGAGAGGCCTAGAGGTGGGTTTTATGGTAAGGGTAAGAGTTAGGTTTAGAGTAATGAATAGGGTAAGGGTTAGAGTTGGGATATGGGCTTATGAGGAGGGTTTTTGGGTACTCAATGATTGTTGGTGGTATTTCAAAAATTTATTTTGCTTTCTTGCACATGATTCTTAATATGTTATGTGCTAAAGAAAAATTTCATCACAATCGGCATGTCTAGAGAGTAAGAATAAGCATGTTATGAGTATTCAGTAAAGAAAATCCAATTCGAATACTAGAGATTCATATAGTCAAGGAATGCTGTACATAAGTATTTTAATCACAGCAGACAATGGATAATAATTGGGAATACTCATCATTCAGAAAATCTAGAAATAGTATTTACAAGAAGAAGAAGAAGTTATAAATTGTGAATCTATGGGCTTCAGAAGTCTAGAAATGTTCTATAAGTCTTTTTATTTGTTTATAGCGATTAGAATATGTACATCAGATTTTTAAAAATGCACAAACACTCTGGCTGTCCTACAATTTTAAATAAAAGTACCGAGGGTACAGAAGCTCACCTTAAAATGAATGATGTGGTAAAATGGTTTAATTGTGTAACCATCTTTTATATGATAATTGATTATGGCTGCCATCATGATTTTTTTATCTTTTAAAATGCTATTCTTCTGTTGGAAACCACTAGAGCTTGAACAAACATTAATACAAGAATGATATAATCATGATTTGTTAACAAGCAGTAGGTTTTTGTATAACTTTTTTGTATATCTAGCCATATATATATATATATATGGCTGAAGTGGTGACCATCTTGGACTTTTTAATCTTCAAAATGCTACTTTTATGTGGGCATCTGTATTAATTTCATTATGATATCTTGATTGGTTTAGGAGTATTCATTTAGTCACACTCTCAACTTCCAAAGAACTAAAGATGATGCACATAAACATTTGGAATATATCCCTCTGACACAAATCACAAATTCAGCTAGTGATATGTCTCATGTAATTCTAACTGAAGATTTCTGAATATATTAAATCTTGACATATGTTAGTGCAATCTGATTGGTCAGAATAGGCTAGCAACATGGGGGTTTATGCTAATTACTGGATATGATGACCTATGATGACCTCTTGCACCTGCATGTAGCTTATGTAACTTATCCTCTTATGTAATTTACTGTTATTCCATATAGTGAGTGTCCTCCCCTCATTTCAATATGCAATACAGATACTCTTTAGAGGAGAGTTGCAGGAGAGGGGCTGGAAGGATAGATGGGGAAAGGGGGGGGATAGGGGGGGGTAGAAGGATTGTGGGATAGAAGAGAGGTTTGCAATGGAAGGACAGGAGAAAAAAGGGGAGGAGGGAAAGGGGGGATAGAAGGGGTGGGGGTAGAAGAGAGGTTTGCAATGGAAATAATCTGGAGGTCAACTCAGTAATATGTTTATTGAAGTATCTTAACTAACAGAGAGAATTGGTGAGAAAGACTTTGTAAAAAAAGAATTGTTCAGACAGCTGTTCAATTAGTTTTGAAGATGAATATTAAATGATATCTTTTATTAGCATGACAAACAAAATAAAAGATAATTTGTTATTCATTAACCAAAATTTTCAATTTGGAATAAATTAATTGCATGGGAACAAAGGAGTAAAAAACCTAACAGTTAGTGTTGGGAGTGAACAAATTTAATCATTTTAAATGCTTTTGAAAAGGATTTGTTTGAATTGAATGATCATTATAATTATCTAGATAATCATTGTTCAGACTGTAATCAGATATAGATGATTAAAAAAATTGTATTTATCCCTCACTGGCTATGTTATTTGCCATATATGAAGTGTCAGGAATTATGTAACCCACTGATGGAGTGAACAACTTTTATCATTTTATGTTTTATTAAAAAGGATTTATTAAAACAGTCATGCTTCAGGCTGTTCGCAGATAAACATGATTCATACATTTTTTTGTAACTGTATTTATAGTGTTGATAAATATTACAACAAGCGTATCAATACAAATATAATGACATTGATTTGATTGATCAGGAAATGTATTCTTTTCAATGAATTTCATGAAATCTAATTGAAAATTCAATATAATTGACATATTGACCATCTTGGATTCTTGATAATAAAATAAATGCGTCTTTGTCAGGAATCACTATATAAAAAAATACTCACTTTTCAGACTGATATCTTAATTGATTTAGTAGGAGTAGTACTTGGCCTGAAATCTAATTGAAAAATAATGACTTCTATGATGACATGTTGTTCCCAGAACCCCTTCAGCATGATACAATTATCATTTATTTTTATTTGGAACTGGAACCTGATACAAAATAAAACACATGGTATTGGAACTGGAACCTGATACAAAATACCTCTATTATTAACTTATCATGTAGATTACTGTACATAAAAGCAGATTCTTGACTTGTTAATATTAACTCATCGTGCAGATTGTTGTACACAAAAGCTGATTCTTGACTTGTTTAAATTGTTATTTGTAAAAAGTATTACTATTAATAGAATACAAGTATACTTTTCATAAAGACAATTTATATACTTTCCATAAAGTCCATTATGTTCTATTTATCAATTAGGTCAGGATTACTATGCAATATACAAGCAGGCAGGGCTGCTAGCCCCAGATCCTTAAGGAGAGTGTAGCAATTTGTGTATTTGGCTTTGTGTACATATATTTGGAGAAGCATCCTAGTGTGCTGAGCATGTAAACCTGAACTCTGGCTAAGCCCTTATGTGTGGTATTAAAAGACTTGAATTGTTGTGAAAAATATATATAATTTAACAAAATATAGTTAGCTTATGTCCTAAATTGATTTTGTGTCAAGAAGAACTTCTGTTAGATATAGAAATGGTACAAATATGAGTAAAACACAGGAACTGGAACCTGATGCAAAATAACTCTTTCCACATCAACTTATCATGTAGATTGCTAAACACAAAGCTTATTGTTGACAAGTTTTGTGTAAGTTGTTATTCTTAGAAAGGACATATCACTGTCATGAGAATACAAGTCTAATTTCCATAACTCTTATTGCATACACATGGCCATATAGCATAATGCTCTACCATATCAGGTCAGGTTGATTATGCAACAGACTAGCAGCTGAGACTGTGATGCTAGCAGCCTGTATTGGGATGTGTATTAGAAAAGCATAGGAATATCTGAACTCTGGTTGACCCCTTTTGTGTGGTATTTAAAGGAATATAAGGGAGATACCATTGTTTAAAATTCAACATGATGTTTAATGTCATTGGGTTTTTGCAGCTAGTTGCCATAAATATTTTAAACAAATTAATTAATTATGTTTGTCTTTCATCTTAATGTTTTAGAAACACTTAAAAATATAGAACAACTTGCATGACAATCTTAAATATTCCATATTCAAGATAATATTATGATTAGTAAGTTCAAATTAGAGAATTTATATAGTGCGAGTGATCACTTGATGAAAGCTTAAAATTTAGTAATAATGATGTGTCATCTGCAGCTGAAAAGTCAATATGGCTGCTATCGCGGCCATCTTGGATTCTCAAAACTGAAACTTCTACCTTTGTGGGATTAATCACTATAGGTATAACATACTACAATATATAAATGATATCTAGATTGGTTTAGGAGAAGTAGTCATTTTCATGAAATCTAATTGAAAATTCAATATGGCTGCCATGGCAGCCATCTTGGATTCTCAAAACTGAAACGTCAACCTTTCTGTGAGGAATCACCATAGGTATAACATACTACAATTTCAGAATGATATCAAGATTGGTTTAGAAAGAGTAGTCTTTTCATGAAATCTAATTGAAAATTCAATATGGCTGCCATAGCGGCCATCTTGGATTCTCAAAACTTAAACGTCTACCTTTCTGTGAGGAATCACCATGGGTATAACATACTACAATTTCAGAATGATATCTGGATTCGTTTAGGAGGAGTAGTCTTTTTCGTAAAATCTAATTGAAAATTCAATATGGCTGCCATGGCGGCCATCTTGGATTCTCAAAATTGAAACGTCTACCTTTCTGTGAGGAATCACCATGGGTATAACATACTACAATTTCAGAATGATATCTGGATTCGTTTAGGAGGAGTAGTCTTTTTCCTGAAATCTAATTGAAAATTCAATATGGCTGCCATGGCGGCCATCTTGGATTCTCAAAATTGAAACGTCTACCTTTCTGTGAGGAATCACCATGGGTATAACATACTACAATTTCAGAATGATATCTGGATTCGTTTAGGAGAAGTAGTCTTTTTCCTGAAATCTAATTGAAAATTCAATATGGCTGCCATGGCGGCCATCTTGGATTCTCAAAACTTAAACGTCTACCTTTCTGTGAGGAATCACCATGGGTATAACATACTACAATTTCAGAATGATATCTGGATTCGTTTAGGAGGAGTAGTCTTTTTTCTGAAAGTTTACGGACGGACAGACGGACAGACGGACAGACAGACGGACGACGGACGAAGCGCCACGACATAAGCTCACATTTACTTTGTAAAGGTGAGCTAAAAAATGGGCTCTTTATGAAGTCTAGCGCTAATTAATCATGTATAGACTTTATATCAGAATATATCTGTACATAATGAAAAAATAAGTATAAGTCAATGTTTGGGCATTTTACAATACATCATCATTGTACACAGAGAAATGGAGGAAGTAACATTAAATAGAAGTCAAATGTTTAACATGTAGATTAAGAAATTCTACGATGGAAATGTAAGGAAATCTTCCTAGTTACCAAATGTTCTTATAGGACTAGAGCTCCTTCAATGTAACTGTTCTCAGCCAATCAATCCAGTAATAACAGTTGTTATCCTGAAGACATCATGTTACAGTATTTAGCCAGTCTAGCTTGTAACTTCAGGTGTTATCATTATGACATCATGTTACCATTATCAAATCTGCCCTGTAACTACAGATGTTATCCTGAAGACACTATGAAAAAGTGGAAATTCTGTCCAGTTTTGTGCTGATTTTTGTTCAGTTTCATGAAGTAAGCTTTGCGGGGTCTACCAAGTAACTACAAGTCTTCTTATAGACATCGAGAATCCTTCAATGTAACTGTACAGTTAGAGAGCATGTGCAAGACTGAGACATGTGAGAAGTAGTATGCTCACAGAGACAACTCACATCCAGTATGAATACAGCAGACCTTAGCAAGTCTGTCGGTAACTTCAAGTGTTCCATACATAGTCTACCAAGTAACTCATTCAAAAGTGTTTTTGCAGACAAGAAATCCTTCCATGTAACCGTAAGAGTAGCATTTAAGTGAGAGCATGTGCAAGACTGACATTAGTCCTCTCAGTGACAACTAGTATGAGAACTCACATCCAGTACGAATACAGCAGACCTTAGCAAGTCTGTCAATAACTACAAGTGTTCTATACATAGTCTACCTAGTAACTCATTAAAAAGTGGTTTTACAGACATCGAGAATCCTTCAATGTAACCGTAAGAGTAGAGAGCATTTGCAAGACTGAGATAAGTCCTCCCAGTGAGAACTACCGGGTAGTATGCTCACAGAGACAACTCACATCCAGTACAGCAGACCATAGCAAGTCTATGAGTAGCTACAAGTGTTCTATACATAGCGGTAACCCGATGCCTGGGTGAGAGAGGGGGAGGGGGAGGAAGGAGGGAGGGGGAGAGAGAGAGGTGGGTGCTGGGACTAGAGGCTCTGATGCTGGTGCTGCAGCTACTGCTGTGATCTTTATGAACATGTAGAGGTGGAGGGTACACTGCTAGCTCCACTATTTATATCTAGTCCCTCTCTGTCTGGAACTTACTTACTTACTTACCGACCGGGAGGATGGAAGGAAAGACATAGGTAAGACAGACAGTTGGATGAATGAATGAAAGAGATGCTTGATAACAGGTGGGAACTTGAGATGGCAGTTCAATTTTGAGATTTAGATTTTGAGCAAGGTGTTTGTTTAGTTTACTCTGCTATTGTAGGAATGTGGGAGATGGTTTGGGGTCAAGGTTGATTAAGTGTACATAATTATTATTTTGAGGAAGATCATGTTTTTGTGTGATTGTAAGAAATTCTTCTACCTTTGAAAGGTGTGGCGGGATAATGGTTTGTTTGTCTTGTATTGTGAGAAACTTGTGTATGCATGTGGTTTGAGGATATATAATGTTTGCATTATCATTGGAAGAATTCTCAATAAAAGAGGTCTTTGCACCTGTACATTCATCTGGCTTGAGAATGTTCCACATATTTGATTAAATTATGTTGGTTTGCTAATCACCTTGAAAGGATGTTTATAAAGTTTAGTCGAAATCATTGTTGAATAACGTGCATATTTATTTTATTAATATTCAATTATTCATCTTGCAATTGTGGAACATGAATCTCCCTTTGCATTTGTTAGCTTTTCTCAAATTTAGTTGAATTTTTCTATCTTGAGGAGATTCATTTCGGGAAACTTTCTTACCATTGTACAATACTTTATAAATGAATAATTGATAATTTGTCAAGATTTTTAGTTCTGCAGTTTGATTTTGATGATTCTTCAATACCTGTTAGATACTGTATTATAAGAATGGTACTAGGGTCATCAGTAACACCAAATTATGACAGTTAAATGGTTGAGTTTGTAGATGTTTTATGAGAAATAAGAATAGGTTGGGCATATAATTTGAATATCATACTTCATCCAGATATATTGCTTTGTTGAATTTATTCTTTAGAACACAGAGTCGCCTTCATTACAAGAATCTACAAACATTTTCAATAACAATAACTTTTATGAGTGTGCATCATTAATGAGATCAAGATGATGTGATAATTTTGTTACGGAAAATATTCAATTCTGTAATGCAGTTGGTAAATGTTATATAGTTACAGTGGTCTCCCGATTTTGAACCTCAAACTAAGAAAACAGACAGGAGTTGAGTTTGGCCTGACCAAGGCCTGAGTGCTAGGGTACTGAGGAAGCCCTGTCAGTGTAGTAGAGCAGCTAGTATCAGTGTTTATACAGTGGTTGCTGCCTGGCCTGATAGAGACATTAACGTAGTAGTTTAGTGCCTCCACACCTGGCTTCAGATGAAGCAGAGAACATCAACTCATCAAACAGATTGATGCCGACCATTATTTTCTTGTTTGTGCTTTCAAATCAATTTGATCTCAACTGATGCAATAAAATATTTTTTACTTAACTACTTACGTTACTTTTACTACTAGGTTGATTATTTGGTATGATATTTGATAATATTTTGTTAGTTATCAAGCTGATAATTGATAAGTAAATAAGTTAAGATAGTTAATAAGCAATAAAACATTGCATATGATTGGAAAATTTCACAAAGCAGTCAATATTTTATGTTGGTAGTCAGGAAGCACTTTAACATTGTTTGATTTTATAAAAGAATTTTCTTTTTAATCAGGCCATGCTGACAAATCGGTAACAATGTCCATATGTATACATATAATGCTTAAAAGTGGAAGAATTTGTACTATTGAAGATAGTGTGATCCCAAATATAACCATGAAGGGATTGGGAGTTATCAAATCTGGAAACGTTTTGCAGATCTTATTGCCTCAGTTCTACTCTGATATTACAAGTTCTGTCCCAAATAGTTCATGTGTATTGTTTGAATGGATAATTTCAGCTACCAATCTTTGCAGTAACTATGTTACTGTAATAGATAGATGACTATGAGCCACAAGAAATTAATATAAGATATTTTAAATGAAACTTTTTGTTCAGATCTGTAAAGTGTTATTGTAATTCACAGCACGCCAGGGGTGATGGAAGTTCTGTATAGGAGCCATGTGTTTACATCTCCTTATCAAGTGACTAACTCAGTTTAATTGAGCATAAGAGACTATTTACATAATCCATAAATCTGAGGGCTTCAGCTTAATGGCTTCCACATGTAGGTAGCTGGAGGAAGATTCCACTTGTTGCTTAGACCAATATTCAGTCTCTTGAAAATATACTTTTTCAAAGAAATTATGAAGTTTGAGAAAAGAGTCCAAATAATGGGTTTAGTTCACTTCAGTATCAATTAGTATCTCAAGATGCTTTGTTAGAGAATGACCATTTAGTTGAATATATGACAAGAATCAAAGAAAAGGACTTCCCGAATTATTTGATTTTCATTTTTTTCAATGAATCAAAGTTTAACGATTTTTCTGATAATTATTTTAAAAAAACAATGATACGCTGAACTTTTGTTGATGTTGATGGGTTGATCTTGTTCTCTCAGTTGAATCTAGACTTGAAAATGAGCACATAGACTGTTAATTGACTTCTATTTCATACATTCTCATGGTGCAGGATTAGGTAAATTTTACTAAGATAAAGTCTGAAAAACACTTGCAATACCATTTTGAGTTTTTCTTGCTTAAGTCTGACTTGCTTCATGCGGACCTAGAATGTATTAAGACTCCTACTTTATACAGTATTTGAACAGCTTATGTTAGACTTGTATATCCTTGTGTATGAATCTGTGAGAACTGAGCGTAAGAGCAAATAGATCCAGGCAGGTCCCGTGCTGATCGAGGGCCTCAGTTTGAGGTAGGATATAGATAAGAATGATGTTTGGCACTAGATACAAGATGGACTGTGAATGCTTGTTGGTTCTCCATCTCATGTTTAGATGTTGATAAGGCAGCTGAAATTGAGAGAGACTCTTAATTAGTGGAAAGGAAGTTCTCTGAGACCATTTAGTTTTGAGTGCAACTTTTGGTTTATTTCCACAGAGGTTCTATTTATCTCATAAGGTAAGTCAGTATGTGATAACATTTTCATATCTTCTAATGGGCGCTATATCTCTGGAAACAGCTTTAAAAATATACTGTTTTATTGTTTTATTTCTTAGTTTGTGATTATGGTTTGCAATATTTGTTCTTATGTATGAATATCTGGTTTATGGATTTATTCTGAATCTTTAATCACCGCCAATGGCTGCAATACTGCCCAAGGGGAGATAAATAATAACTCACTCACTCATCACTGAAACTTTACTGTTCTTATTTCAACAATTTCCAAATGATGACTACAAATGACTTAGTCATATGACCAGGTGATATGATTCACTTATAGACTTATATTTGGAAAAAATAACCACTTCCACCAAGGAGGAGACTTACAGTTAAAGTTAAGTGTAGAACTTTTAATGGAAAAATAAAAAATAAATGAAAAATAACCAAAAAAGTACCAACAATTTTAAATCCCTTTTGACTATGGCAGTGTACAACAATTTGCGCAGAAAAGAATGTAAATATGTCATAGCACAGCCTCTGTCTTTACATCCTGATTTTAACAATGTAATAATCAGTTAACAAGATGGTAGTCTATATGGTAACTTTTGATCTTCAAATGCCAGCTTGAAAGGGACATTGTTAGAACTAGTAGGAAATGTGTCCTAGCTTTACTGTTTAGAGTTTGAAGGCTGACATGGTATACAGGATGATGCAGGTCTAATTACAGCATAGTCATACAGTGGCAGCAGCTCATGTAAGTGGATCAGCTGCCATACTTCAAGTACCTTCTCCTAGTTGTAGGATTTTAAGGTGCATATGTACAATATTGCAATGATTTTGAATTGAAATTATACAGCTATTTTGTTGTAATTCGATGGTGCCTATATTTAGTGGATCAATTATTAGAAATTCATTCTGTGCCTTCATATACCTGCATGAGGACATATACATGAAATCATAGTCTCAGAGGTGGATACAGGATTTTTGTTTGGGAGGGGTCCACCCTAAGGGTGTCACAACTATTGAAATGATGACTTTGGATTGAAGAATATGTACCCACATGGAAATTTTATTATTTATAGAACTTAAAATTCATACCCAACTTTTTTCATATATAATTTTAACATACATGATGAATAAGAATCTCAACAACTGCTATATTGGAACTCTTTGGAGGGGTTCCACCCCACGAACCCCTCTTCTCAATCCTCCATTGCAGTCTGGAAGCAGGAGTATTCAGTGACTTTTGAACTTTATCAAATAAGTTATATCCTATAGCTTTCGGATGAGAAGATACCTTCTATTATAACTGCCTTGTTAGGCATGGTGACCATTACTCAATAAATTCATACATGTATATCTGAAATGAATATATCTTACATCATTTAAAGATCATCTGACATAAGCCTCAACAGCTGTTCTTATGCTGCAAGAGAGGTGTGAGTTATGTGTATAAAGCAAGGTATGGTGTAAGATTGAATGGGTAAGTGCAGGGTATAGGCAGTCACAGGACACATGGTTCCACTGTGGAATGTGAGTTAGGTATTGTAGGCAAGGTGTATGTTAGCAGTGAAGGTTTGTGTAGTGGGGAGATCAGGTAAGGATACAGAAGCATATTTAGACATACATTTACATAGAAGGAGAATTGCTTACCTATTTTGAATGAAATCTGAAGATGAGGATGTTTATGATTGACTTGATCAGCCAAAAGATGATACCGTAGTCAGAAAAAACTGTATTTCATGTGAATGAGGGTTGATTCATTCAGTAATGTTATGTCCTGTGTAACAGATCCAGAAATTTTCAATTGGTGATGAGCGCCTTACACCAATTTTATAGGGAGAAGTCAGTAAGGAGAGGGATTTTCCTGATGGTTTATACAAATTATTTAAAGTTGTGGGATGTGTGTGTTTGGTGTTGGTGGATGGGGAATAGGTACGCTTGATTTTGCCGTGGTCCTGTTAGTTCTACACACTTGTAGACCAGAGGTGGAGGTTGTATGGCTGTTATCACTCATGGTAAGATAAGGAGTTGCTACCAGTGGTGATACGGAGCTGATAGATGCTCCACAAGGTGGAAGGTGCCTCATTATCAGCCCTGTGTTTACTGTCAGCCAAATTAGAACACTTCTCAGTCTTTCAGCCTTCAACATCTTCAACAGTCTGACGATACTTAAAATATCTCATTTCATCATATAGCTTACCATATCTATTCATGTCTGGTAAGGAATTTGATGTCTTCGTTACACTGTGACATGTATATGTTTTTGATTAAATTGAAGTGATATAAAGGTCTGTTTGGCAGTCTTGAGTCAAGTGCACAATGACAAGATTTGCTTCTGTTTGTGCTGCATTTTGTTCATCATACAAATGCAATAGCATTGGAATTGATAGGGGTAGTTAGGATAGAATTAGTAAGAGGTTGCTGCTTCATCCAGTCAAGCATTGTGACAAATGTCAGCAAGGTTTATATGAAGCACTGAGGTTTACTCGCATAAGTTTCTTGGAAGTACGTATTTGAGAAAGGGTAATTTGGATACTTCAAATAGTGACACAAGTTGACACAAGTTGACACAAGGATAATGTTGTTCAAATAGTTGAGTTAGATTTTGTTTGTTCAACTTTTGTCCGTCTTGTCAGTGAGAACAATGTGCAGAACACAATGAACAAGGTCATCACTTTGCCAACTACTGGGTGATGATGACGATAAAGATGATGGTGATTATGGTGGCAATGCTGTTCATTGCTGTTTGCATTCAAAGTCCTATAAATGAAAACAAATATCAAGGGAGATCAAAATACTATAAATCTTCCTGGCATCATTTCAGTTCCAAGCCCAAGCCCCAGACGTCCTCGTCCCTGCTGTTTGCTGATGAGGAGGATGAGGACCTGTTTCCTAACAAGGCTCCAGCTAAACCTGCACAATCTAAGGTTGGTCTAGACTTCTGTTTAATCTCCTGTTTATCACCAACCCTTTTTATCATTATGACAGAAATCTTTTGAAAAATTTGTTTGCTATTCCAAGTATGATTTTGTATCCAATTGTTAAAAATTCTGCAGTTAGAATATGAATAGTCATGCAAAGAAAATGATCTTGATCTGCAATCTTTATTTCCTTATTACATATTTACTTTAGAGATTGACATTAATAGTGTTACAAAATTATGAATATTATTATGAATAATTATCAAACAGTATTAATTAAGTAATCCTTTTTAGCTCATCAGGACTGAAAGTCCAGATGGGCTTATGGCATGGCCCGTCGTCCGGCGTCCGTCCGTCGTCCGTCCGTCCGTCCGTAAACTTTTGACACTTTCGACTTCTCCTCATGAACCATACACATTAGAGAGCTGAAATTTTGTGTACAAGTACCTTAGCATATGGAGATTCTAATTTGTAACTTTGGTGACCCTGTGACCCCAAATAGGGTCACAGGGGTCACAACTTTAAAAACCTATTTTCATCTTCTTCTCCAGTTCCAGAAGGACTAGAGAGTTAAAAATTATATGTGCAGACTCCTTGGCTAATGGGGATTCTAATTTGTAACTTTGGTGACCCTGTGACCCCAAATAGGGTCACAGGGGGCACAACCTTAAATACCTATTTTCATCTTCTTCTCCAGTTCCAAAAGGAGTAGAGAGTTAAAAAATTATATGTGCAGACTCCTTGGACAATGGAGATTCTAATTTGTAACTTTGGTGACCCTGTGACCCCAAATAGGGTCACAGGGGTCACAACCTTAAAAACCAATTCTCATCTTCTTCTCCAGTTCCAAAAGGACTAGAGAGTTCAAAATGATATGTGCAGACTCCTTGGACAATGGGGATTCTAATTAGTAACTTTGGTGACCCTGTGATCCCAAATAGGGTCACAGGGGTCACAACCTTAAATACCTATTTTCATCTTCTTCTCCAGTTCCAAAAGGTCTAGAGTGCTGAAATTATATGTGCAGACTCCTTGGCCAATGGGGATTCTAAATTGTAGATTGTTGACCCAATGACCCCACATTAGATGGAAGTCTATGGCAAATTTATGTCTCCTTGAATATTTTAGTGTGGACTTCTTTCACTGTCTGATATTGGCGATCTAGAAAGTGTTGAATAATAATACATTTGTTTTGTAATTTTTGTATAGGTTTTCTTGCAATAGGTAACATCCGTTTCATTTTTAGCTCATCTTGCCTGTATAAAGCAAACTTGATATGATGCCTGATGAGCTACAGAGCCAATGGCTCTATTTTTTCCTTGTAAGCATCACTTTTGAGGGTTTGGATCAACTAATTTTGTACATTCTGTGCCCAAGAGAAAATACAAAAAACTTTTTACTCTCAAGCTCTTTGGGGACAATATCTAATATTGAAAAAAAACCTTTGATAGAAAACAGCCACAGCTCATACTGTGCTTCCTCCAACAGAAAGACGACAAAGCCAAGTCCAAAGGTTCTGGTCTCTTTGATGATGGTGCTGACGTAGATGACGACGACATGTTCTCCATAAAATCAAAATCAAAGGACAGGTGAGGCCAGAAGCATTTGTCTAATATAAAAATACGCTTGTTCAAACTTTTCTCTTTTCTATGGACAGATACATAGGAAGCATTAATTCATTAACATCTGAGATGCTTGTCAACCTTATCCTCAAACTACCTTTTCCAAGTTGTTTTCCAGTGAGAAATATAGATTAGTTTCTCTGATTAACCTCCATCAAGGAAATTTTGCATTTTTAAACTCAAGATACTGCATCCATGTGTAGTGTGACATAAGAAATGTGTGTATGTTTCAGTGGGAAGAAGAAACCCCCAGGCGGGGTGGCATTGTTTGGTGGTGCCGATATCTTCAAGAAGAAGACCACAGAGGCGCCACCAGAGGAAACCAAAAAGGTCAGATACTTTCTCATTGCAGTATTACAACCTGTGTCGACCAGGACAAAATTTCTTTCCACATCACCCTTGATCTGTTATAAAAATTCATTTTCTCAATTTATTGCCCTTTAGAATTGATTTAAAAGTTAGCCAATGAAAAAGCTTGAAAGAAAATTGTTGGAATAACAATTTAATATTTGTTAGAACCAAGCAATTAGAGTTGTACTCAAGGAGTAAACTTTAAATTGCAAAAGCCTGGGGAAAAAAACAACTTTGAGCTTAAAGGTGAAAATCTAAGAACTTTTCAGTGGAACCAAATCACAAAGTTCTATCATCAAGTTTTTGGGTGAAATTTACTAAGCAAAAATGTATCAAAATGGTATTTTCTAGAAACAACCAGCACCTCACAATAGATTGCCACAATCATAACATTTTTGACTCCACTAAAATCCTCTTGCACCATTGCCTACCTCAGGAGGCCCCCGAGGAGAAGGTTGAACCGAAGCAAGAGACGAAACCGCCGCCCAGGAAGTCGACTCTGTCTCTGTTTGATGCTGATGAGGAGGAGGAAGACTTGTTCGGGACCAAACCTAAACCTAAACCTGCTGCACCACCAGCAAAGAAAGAGGTTTGTACACATGTGATGTCATTGAAGTTCAGCATTATTGGAGACTGCTTCAAAGATAGATGGGTGACCGGATTTGTTGCTTGATGAACTAAGAGTTTGAGGGGTGATGCCCTGAAACTTTTGTGACACTTAGGCAAGAGACTATATTCAATTTGTGTCAATTGATGGCCACTTGACACATATGTCCACAAAAGGGTTTAATTTGATGCATACATCTGAGAAGTTGAGAATGAGAACGTGAATAACAAAATGATATACATGGTTAACAGATGTTTTGGGAAACAAGATGTTTAAAAGAAACGAAGAAGAATTTGAAAAATAATTTTGAATTTCTTTTTCTAAATTTGGATTGAGAGAGAATCTGAGTAGCATTTTTATGGTGAAGTCAAATCATGAATGAAGATCCTTATAAATCTTCAACATTTCATCTTTTACTATAATTCTTAAACCTCCTCTACAACAGAGTGAGAGTAAAGGGAAGGAGAAGAAGAACCTGTTTGATGACGAGGACATCTTGTTTGGAGGAGCTAGTGAGGAGGCCCCAGACGTTGATCTCTTCAACAAGCAGGGGCCTCTTCCAGACACAGTGAGTCAACGCTTACTCTATGCATTCTCAGGTTTACTCTTACAACATCACAAACAAGATTTTTAACATTTGCTTTCCTGTGTTCAGTGTAAAATAAAACATAGAAAACGTTGATGGATCAATGTTATGCTATGTTTTCTAAAATGTTAGTTCAGGGTGTTGAAATGAAACAACAAAAGTTACCTTCTGTAATGTTGACTACAAAGATAGTTTTTATTTCCCAAAGCCCAAAGCTGAAGCTAAGCCAGCAGCCCCGAAACCTTCTGTGAAAGTTGGAGGAGCCACAACCAAGTCTAGCTCAACAGATCTGTTCGGAGGGGAAGATGGAGATGATGACCCCTTGTTTGGTGCACCAAAAGAACAGGTATGCTAAATGTTGTTGATGTTGCAAGAGTATGGATCTTATCAATGATGTCAGTGCCGTGGATATTGGAACATGGGTGAAATAGTTTGTGACATTGTCATTGCTCATTCCTTGAGCTTTGCATCCCTTGAACTTCAAATGTTTGAGTGGCAATCTATAAGCCACTAGGGTGATAAAATACAAGATTTTCAGGATATCAAGAATAGCGACATTTCAGTATAGATCCTAATAGCACCCGAAGCATTTCCCTTATATGAGTTTACCTTACTATTAATATCTTACCTGACTTAATAGACCCTGTATAACAGGAATTCAAGATTTCATGTGTATTTATGAAAAGATGGGTAAGGGTTCATTGGGTTTTATCACTGAAAATCCAAGCACCATGTTTCATGTGGATTTCCCCGTCATTTCACAATATTATTTTTTCTGTCATTCAACAAAGAATTTGTATTACATGTCATTCAACAGTTTTGCATTTCAAAGTGTTTAACATCAGGGAGTACTGATATCTACTGCTTGTATTGCAGAAGAAGGGGGAGAGCAAGGAGGAGGAGAAGGGGAAAGTGGAGATAGGTGGCGCCACTACCACGGAGTCTTCAGACTCTCCGGCACCAGAGGTCAGTGTTTTGTAGGATTCTTTATCAAGGTTATTTGTATGATGATGTTTGGGCAGGGTTAGAATCTTCACCTTATAAGATGAATATAAGATGCTCTGCCAGCTGTTCTACGGTATCATCGACCAGTAGGTGACAGTGGTAAGACTCTAATCAAGCTGTTGTTCTTGAATCTATCACTGACAAGAAAAGAGGCCTAACCATTACTGCTATTTCAGTTGGTCTGTAGACATAATCAACCAAAAGAGAAAAAGTGTCCACACTTTTCCTTGAACAAAAAAACATACACCCCTCTGAGATTTGATCCGCATGAATCAAGCAGATGACCGCGAGTTTTCCTTCATACCCGTTCCAAAATGTGACTTTGAGTCAAACGTTTGGAGTTACTGAGTACCTTGGTACCATGTTCTCAGACTACAGTGATACCAGGTAACTAGGAAGTTTCTGTATTTACACGCTAGTGTTTTCCAACTTACCACAAATTGCAAGTAAATTTGTATATAATATATGTGTGTGCAGGAAGTCAAGCCGGCAGTGAGTAAACCCAAGAAGCCAGCAGGTGCTGTGTCTATGTTTGGTGGGATGGATCCCGCAGCTCTACTCAAGAAGAAGAAGAAGCCGGCAGAAGAAGAGAAGCCTAAAGAGGAAGAAAAGAAAAGTAAATTTGATTGAATTGATTTAAAGGAAACGTTTGAATTGTGTCCCTTTTTTTTCTCCTCTTTCATTTTCACAGGAGCGTTAACATAATTTTGGTCAGTGCTAGCGGTTCCGGATTTTGTGTGACCATGACATTTTTCAATTTAAAGCTTTAAATTATTTTCAGCTTGTTGCTACAACTCCTAAAGAGTTATCTAGATAATGTATCTAACGTTGTACAAAGTTAAAATACATTATTTCACCTATAACATAAAGAAAAACACTCATAAAACTGCTTTCCTTTTTGTCTCCTTCAATCAAAATAATGTTGACATTTTTGTGAAATCTTAATTCTGACATGTCGCAGGTGACCCCCTGTTTGGAGCTGATGATAAGGAAGGAGATTTGTTCACTGTTGTTGCTCCTAAACCTAAACCAGCACCTCCAACAGCCACTAAACCAGCTTCCCCACAACCTAAACCAGGTGATGAGAAACCAAAACTTAATGTGGAGAAACCTGAACCAGCTAAAGAAGATTCAGAAAACGATAAACCTGAAAAGGTAAGTTTACTTTCCCATACATGTTCTGAGTGGCTAGTTTGGTATAGTAAAGATGTACCTGCAGAGATGTAAAAGCAAGCATGGATATCTGCGTTGTCAGTTTTGAATTTGGTAAATGAATAGGTCCTCCTTGTACTTGTACAGTTAGCTATAGATTTGATAACAAAGTCACCTTTTTCATGGACAAGTATTGGTATGAACAGTTACTTTAATACTTATAACAGTTTTATTAGTAAATGAAGTATAGAAGCAGAAATTTTGTTATTGTTTATGGCAATCTGAAATCCCTTCATGAAAAGGGCTGTCCCAACTAAATGAGCTTGATCTAAGATAATAATTACTGTATGATTGCATTTGCAGATATGTTGAAAGGGATTGTTACTAGAAATAACCAAATTTACCTCAACAAGTGTTCAGGAGTACCTATTGAGGCACTGCAGTACATTATATGGAACTAAAGTAATCATACACTATTGCAATGACCTGTGATGATTTATGCATACTCTACAGGAGGAGACGAAGGCGCCGGCCTCCCGACCCAAGAAGCTAGCTGGAGCTGTGTCCATGTTCGGGGGTATGAGTCCCGGAGCTCTACCTGGACTCAAGAAGAAACCATCTCAAGACAGACAGGACTCACAAGGTGACGAGAGTTATCTCCCTCCTTTGTAGTTTGGTTTCACTTTTAGTGTTTTTCGCCCCTATTATGATTATAAATTTGAATTAAGACATTGAAAAGGAATGAGTTTTCTCTGAATTGTTTGTAGCCTGAAGAGTCCTGTTGTATTTAATTACATTGTATAAGTTTCTTAATTATTTTAGCAGGTGGTTGAAGATATGCGGGAATGTATGAGTAACTATTACATACTTCTGCATGTTTTTAGTAATTTGTGACATTTGGCATTTGACATTTGACAACCTTTATCAGTATCCCATAAACATATTTGTTTTTATCATGCAGAGCATGTTAAGATGCCTCCTGCATTTCTTTTTGGTTCGACTCGAGCAAATTGTGACAGATGGTTAGCTGCCGGTCCTGTCATTGTTTGCAGTGTTGCCTGACTCGAATCAAGCAAGAGACTCCATTCAAAAAAGAAAAAGAATTTGTAGTAATGCAGATAGTGAACAATTATTCAGGATCACACTAAATGGCATGTACCTCTAATCTCAATTGGTTACCTCCCCTTACAGATAGTGACGTTCCTCTCCCGCCAGACCTCCCAGATATAGATCAGGTAAGCATTACAGTCACTTATATATGTGTGACATTTCTTACTAGCAAGTTTTCAAACATTTGAGTGTTGGTTGTTGCTTTCTTCTGTCTTAGTGTTTCTTTCAAGTCTATGATTCTATTTTTTGCATAGCTTGTAGTAACAAGTTTAAAATTTCCTGCCGTTTGTTGTGATATTAGTAATATGTGATGTCTATTATTCTTAAAATTCACAATAAAGCTTTCCATTTCATATAATTTTCCATTACATAATCAAATATTTATTGGTTTTGATACCTAAATTCAACAATAATCATGTTTTTTATACCATATGAAATTCATAACAAAATTCAAAATATTCATAACAAGAAAACATCATTTAGAAAGACATGATATGTTTAATTCTGTTAATTTAATTATATCATTTGTTGATTAAAGTATGTCAAGTTTTCGATTTTTTTTGCCTTTATTAGTTGCTTTGGCAGTTTGTATGTAAGCTTTCTAGCATTTAGTTTGCTGTATCTGTTGTGTGTAGTTGACTGAGCCCACTCCTGCACCTGTTAAACGTCTTCCGGGGAAGATAGGTAAACTGAAGGTGAGGTCTCTAGCAATCTCTACATTCACATGATTACAACAATAGCATGTTGAGGTTAAAGTATGATGTTTAAAGCATTTAAGTTTTTTAAATTAACCTTTCACCCTAACATGCCTGCATAAGATCAGCCTCGAAAAGTATTAGTGTTTTGTGAGGATGCTGATATGCTAGATGCAGAATTGATTGCTTGCTAATGGTACAGTTATTGTTGTGTTTGGAGTAATTGCATCATGATTTCATGCTGGACTTGTATGGAAAAAGTCAATCAGAATTTTACCAAAATATTTTATATCTGTTGTTCAACTTAAATTTTTCCAGTCTTCCTTGATTATAATAATAACCTCCTTCTTCGGATTGAGAAAATGAACTTCCTGAAGGAATTTTCTGCCTTCTAAGTATATCTAAAATGCCACTATATGGAATGAAAAGAATCAAGTTTCATATGCTAGAACGAGTAAATTGCTATAAGGAAGAAGGTCCCTATGGGGTTGAGTACAGTATTTGGTATTCAATGTTAGGGCATGTTCTGGTCGTATTTAAATTTATTATCTTCTGAGAAATAAGATATTAATGCTACTGGGATATGAACTTGTTCTGGAGTTTCCTCTCACACAAACTGAAAGCAGCCCAGTCAGTCACCATGTTGTCTTACCAGTTTGGAATAGTTATTTGTTACCATCATGTATAACGATACACAAGAGTTACCGACAACCAAGCCTTTTGCCAATGCTAGCTGAGCTTACATCAGGACATGCAACCTAGCATGCTGCTTTAGGATCATGTGAAAAGGGAAGCCTTTGATAGACCAGGTTTGCCTCTCTCTAGAGTTAATATTTATAAAAAAAAAATTCCTTGGATCATGGTTGTTTTTAATGAGAGCATGTATGATGTGTGTTGTGTAGGGGGGACTGGTCATCAACCCTGCAGCGCTACTCCCGGGGGCGGCACCGGTCAAGGAAGAGGTGAAGGAAGGTGCTGTAGGATTTGCTGAACCAGCAGAGGCCAAACCACTCACAAGTGCATCAAAGGTAGGCCTAGTAATGAGATTTCTCTCTATCATCATGGAAATGCATTCAGATAATTAGTCCAACCATCCCAACAAGCCAGAAATCAGGATTAAAAAGTTGCTTTTTCTTATGGGTGAATGTTTCATACAGAAAACCTCAAATAATTGATATTTAATATGAAAAAAAGTAAAAAATGTTTGAATGAAGATTTTCTGAAAATCATTTTGAGACTGCATTATCACATTTAGCAATTTATATTTTATTTCTAGTTTTCAAATGAAAATGTATATCTGTCCCTACAATTACAGGATCGAGCTAGGATCATCACAAGACGACGCCCCATGAGTCGCAAAGCCCGTCAATCGGCGGCACTGTCAGGTGTGTTTGACGACTTCTCCCCGACCATGTCACCAACATCGCCGAGTGAACCGTCCAACTCCATTGCTCAAGCAGACAACAAGGCCACCAGCCCTGTGAAGAGTGAGAAACAGGACCTGTTTGGGAATGATGACATTCTTGGAGAGTCGCCAAAAGACATCCCTGTGTTGGGTGCTACTGACTCGAAGGAAAAGGATATTTTCAGTGGTGATTTGTTTGCCAAAAAGAGTGATAAGAAATCGGACTCAATTGATGGACTATTTGATTCCAACACAAAAAGTGCAAAACCTTCCAAGGTTGTTGATAGTGATGACTTATTTGCATCTAAACCATCCACTGATAGTAAAAAGAGTGCAAAAGCCCCAGTAGATGATGACTTGTTCGCATCTTCATCTGTATCAGAGAAGAAGAGTGCTGTGAAAGCTGCTGATGCAAAGGATGATGACCTTTTTGCTTCAAAGTCAGCTCCTGAGAAGAAGAAGGAAAAGAAGACTGTTGATGATGATAATCTATTTGCATCTTCAAAATCTAAAGAGACTCCAAAACCTGAAGAAAAGAAGAAGACTCCAGTTGTGGATGATGATGATATTTTTGGTGACTCCAGTCTAGTGAAGAAGAAAGGTAGATTGTTTGATATTTCCTCTTCTAAGCATCACCTATACCTGTTTTATGTCTGCCTCATTTTAGCCCCTCTGCAGGTTATACTTGATTGTTGTACCCACAAAGACAACTATGACAAATCTCGAGAATCTCCTGTGTCCACTAATCCCCCCTGCCCCCAATAGGGCATGATAACATGATAAGCAAAGCAGTTGACAATCTGAGCTGTCCATGTTAGTTTTGGTGCTAAGATGTCAGGTGATTTTACTATTATGTTCAGAAGCAGCACACTATAGCTGGTACAAAGTTTTATTTGTCAATATGAAACAAAATACTTGTCTGCAACCAATTTACCTGGTATGAAACTTGGATAGGTCAAATTGATTATGTCTTCATCTCTGTTACAGAACCCAAAGCTAAGGCCCCTCCAGCTGAAGATGACGTATTTGCTGCGACTGCTGCTACAAAGAAGTCTACTGAGAAATCAGCGCAGCCCCCGGATGTAAGTCTTGCCATCTTCCTTTTCATTCTCAAATACCTAGCTGAGGCTGAAATAAAGTAAATTACTTTGTAAGCATAATGAAAACTGATTGTCCATATATTTTTTCCTGAAAAAATAGTACTGAGGTCGAAACTTTGTATGGGCAGTGTTTGAGTTAATGCTTAGTCCTCTCTGGTAGACTGCAAACTTTACCAGCTTACATCCATAGGCCTTTAATAAATTTGACAAGCCCTGCAATGTCTATATTATTCTTTAATCTGATTCAAACAAGTGGTAGCTGCTTGCTGACCCCTTCTCTAACAAGTCCCAAAAGGATGGTTCGGCAGTAGCAGATTGAAGGATTATTTGAGCCAAGCTTTTATCTTGTTTTGTATGAATTGAGAAGACATAATGAGACTTATATTTGAATTCCATGAAGGATGAAGACATCTTTGGAACAACAACACCGTCAACAGAGAAGAAGCGACCAAAGAAAGCCAGTGTGAAGGACGAGACCCTGTTTAAAGATGACACGGACATATTTGCTGACATTCCTGCTTCCAAATCTAAAGAAACCAAGAAGAAGAAGAAGGTTGCAACAACAGAGAAGAAGAGTATATTCAAAGATGATATTGGTAGGTAACCTTCAAGGGACATTTTCTTAATGATATACATGTTTTTTTGTGTGGTAAATTGAATGTTTGTAAAAACTAGGATTGTAAAATGTTTTATCCTTCATACCTTTATGACATTTACTTTTTAAAGGATTTTTTCGATATTATGTAAATATTAAACTTGAAATATATATTAGTCAAAAATGCCAGACTCTTAACTAGGGCCTGTACATGAATACATGAGTCTTCCTGTCTGTTTACAAAATAACATTTACCCAACACTTATGATCAATGGATAGTCATGAAACTTAATATATTAGCCAATATTTGTAGTTGACAAGGGAATCTGTTCAGCAAAGTAAAGATGAAAATCATAAATACATGTGAACAATTTCAGATTCTCGAAATGAAGGTGAGATGTATAAAGCATCTGTAAAACAGAACACATACAACATCCAAACTGTTCCAAATACCTGCACAATGAAAACTGACAGTCTCAAATTTTACTAACAAATGATAAGTCCAATCCCAACATAGATGTTCCCGAACTCATATCATCCCATACTACCATCATTACTTTTCAGCATTTTCTGTGCTAGGAAAATAAAATCTTTTATTGTTGCAATCAAATTTAGTTGTTGATCAGATAGGCACTTTCAAAGAAGGATTTTGTCAGTTTCTGATGTTGTCAATGATTAGTTCCTTCATATGTGTGTTGTGCACATAATTCTTTCAAAATAAATCGGAATCAGTTGTGAGTCATTATTTGAGGGAATAAAGAATGGTATCTATTTTGTAAATATTCACCACCAGGGGACTGGAATAACACCAATAAGTACATTTGTTAAAGAGATAATGTAAGGAAGAGTAAATTTTGATTATGATACATATAATGTATAGCATATATTTTTTTCCAAACATATTTATTTCCAATCTATTCTTCTTCAACATGGAGATCCACACCAATTCATTATTCTATATATGTAACACTGTTCAATAATGACTTGAAGAAATTTGATATTCTGATAAGGTGTCATCATGAATGAGATTACTCAAATCAGGAATTTTCATGAAAACAATTGAAGAATTTTATGTCAGAAAGTACTTCTTCTGTCATGATATTTATAACAATAAAAATATTTTGTTTTAATGTTCACTAAAATATGGTTCAAATGGGTAAAAATGAATTTATAAGAAATGTGGGCGCCATTTTGGATTTTTGGTCACGTGGTCAAAATATTTGATCCTAGGCAAAATGAATTTCTACATGTCTAATGATCATCCATGCTAAGTTTCATACTTTAAGCCAGATTTTTTTCAATTTTGACACTAAGCTATTCCACTAATGCTGTGCCCATGTTTAACTGATGGAAATTATGAAATATTTTGCACACATTTGCATTTCAATTTGAGCATACATTTTTGTCCTGTATACAAAGGGAGAACAAGAGTTCCTCTATTAGTGCTATAACCTAATCTTACCAATATGGTGCCACATAACTCTTCCCAAAGCCTTTGGAGCAGAAATTAGTAGCAAGTACCTCCTTTTCACAATCTTACATCTATGCCCCATCTTGTAGATGAAATGCTCATATATGCATTTAAAGTGACAATAATTTTTTAAGGCCATGATTTGATAGGACTCTCTATGACAAGATTAAAGCTGCATTAAGATGTATTGGTTAAGTGTGCATATGATAAAGTATTATCAGATTGTTGAGGAAAGGAAACCACTGAACATGTTTATATCCAGATTGAGGCAGTATTGTGAAACTTCTATGCCTTAGAATACAGTCAATTTATCATATTTTTAGCTCATCAGGTCCCCTTGGGGTCAAAGAGGTCAAAGCCTTAAAAACATATTTTACTCCTTCTTCTCCAGTTTCAAAAGGTCTAGAGAGCTGAAAAGTTGTGTGTAGACTCCTGGGCCAATGGGAATTCTAAATTTTAGGTTTGGTGACCCCATGACCCCAAATGGGGTCACAGGGGTCACAACCTTCAAAACCTATTTTCATCTTCTCCTCCAGTTCCAAATGGTCTAGAGAGCTAAAAATTTGTGTGTAGACTTCTTGGCCAATGGGGATTCAAACTTGTAGATTTTGTGACCCAATGACCCTAAATGGGGTCACAGGGGTCAAAACCTTTTTCCATCAAAAGTCTGATGAGCTACAGAGCCCATGGCTCTATTTTTACGAAATACAACCAATCTGTTTTGTTCCTCACACAGATGACATATTTGCTGACTCGTCTCCAATCGGATCAACAAAGAAGAAGGACACGAAGAAGAAAGCAAAGGATTCTGGGAAGTCAGCGGCAGACGAGGGCGACATATTTGATGATCCTCTTGGGACCCTGAAATAAATGTTACGTTTTGTGCATGTGAGTCTGATATGAAAGTCTTTTTATGTATTTAATAATAACTAACACAGATATATGATGATGTGAAGCTGAAAGGTTTCTACCACAACCAATCATCAAACAAGAATAATATATATTTGATAAAATTTGTTTTGTTCTGTTCGCCAGATTTTTTTTCTCTATTTTGAGTGATGTATCTATATCATAGCTCCATTATGTCATTAAACTTAATAATATTGCTAATCGTTAAACATTAAATATATTTATGTATTAATTAGAATGATTTATGAATTGTTATGAGTACCAAATCTACCTGTCAATGGTTTGCTATCGTATGTGTCCGTTCCTCTGTACAAGCTTGAGTGAAAGGAAGTGATGTTGTTATTGTTATCTCACTGTTTGAGAGCTTGAAAATTGGAAGTAGTTTGTATTGTACATTTATTGAAACATCCACTTTGATGTCTACTTATAGGATGCATAACACGGTTGGTTGAGTTAGTTGTTACATTCTGGTTCTGCAAATGATCAACTCCTGTGAACGTGCCATTAAGTTATCTTCCATTGATGCTCTTTGTAACAAGATGAGGAGTAAATTGAGTGCAATAAATAATTCAAATCCAGATGGGTGTTTTCGCTTGCTTTATTTATGAAGTCATGTCAAGTTTTTTATTTATATAACGAGATATATATTTATGAGAACACAAATGATTACATAAAACAAAATTTGACATAAACTAACATGTTGAAATATGTTCAAATTCAATTGGAAAATACTTCATCGAGGATATCTGTCTTCCTTTGACTACTGTAATATCTTTATCTCATTGAGGGGAAAATTTTAACTTTTCTAATTTGAGATCAGATAAACATAGTATTAGTCAAGCAAAAAGGCAGATGTTCAATTCAATATGCATTCTCTCCCCACAGAGGCAGCTCAGTTCTATTCTATTACGGCTTATACATGGGATAGAAAGGTAGAAATCTGATTGGAGGCAATCGAAGTTAGTTATGCAATCAGCGACGCCGTTTCAAAAGTGGTCATTCGCAAATGCTCTGCTATTCCCGTGTGGTTCGGCCAAGCTATCGTTGAAATTTAACATCATGGGGAGATAACTCTTCATTCTACAAAACATCGCTTTTTACCTTTTGATTAGTTTTTATTTGGTAAATTTTTAAGATAAAAGTTATCATAAAACTAATAACAATTTACATAATTATAAAACAGTATGTATCTAATGAAAAACCCTATCAATATCTGATTTTCAAATATTTTCCCTCTCACGCTGTTAATGAAAAATAAACCTAAAGGCATGATGCTTTTGCAAGTCACTATACGACCGTTGAGAATTCCTCAAGTCGTGGATATCCAAAAGGTGTTTTCATTGGCTGCAAATAAGGGAGATATCTCAAGTTACAACTTTTTGCCGCTAGGGCAATCTGCCGGAACCTCAGGATCTTGGCGTAATAGAACAGAGGCTAACTCAGATATGACTGAGCTGCCTCTGTGGGGAGAGAATGTTCAATATGATGAATCCTTCTTTTCAAGACAAAAACCAATTTCATGTTGAGAGGCCGCTTTGAAGAACAAAACGCTGTAAGAGTGTAAGGTCATATGAGAATTCATTCATGAGACTTTTGTTTCATGACGTCAAACTTTAGAACTTGACGTCATTTGAGTTGTGATAGAGTGATTAATAAAGGTTATCGTCACTGTTGCCAGATAGAGGGTTTATTTCACTGATAGAACAGAGTATCTCTCCCTCAATCATATAATAAATCAACCTCTCCACATCTGACATGCGACCAATGAAGGATACTCAGATAAGAAATGAAGAGAGTTAGAGGGGCAGTAGCACGTTTGTAGGGGGAATATAAGGTGATGTCAGGAAAATGAAAATAAATGGTTCAAATTGAAGACAATGTAATTAACCTAAATCGAGCAGTGATAATTCAAATATATAACGTAAGTTTAGCCATGCAATTCCTTTTTCTTGCACAAAATGAATTAAACATGTTCACACAAAATGGCTGCCAATGGATTTTATGTGAATCTTCATGCTTTGTCCTCTGACTGTGGATGATTGGCTTGTGTAATGAGATTTTTGACACTGTCAAAATAATACATTGAGCATTAACTTACAATTATTAGTGAAAACATTAAAATATAAAATTATCAAAAAACGTGCTACTGCCCCTTTAAGAGTGATAGGGAAGAACAGATTTGAAAGTCAAGATGGTTCTTTGAAGAAGATCAAAAGTAGAAATGGATTGTATTGCAGAGTATGGGTTACAATGAATATTATCTAAAGTTACTATGTTGGCCTGCAATTTCATCCAATTTTTTAAAATGTGTGATTTGAAAATGAAACCCATTCATCAATGCAAATAATCTTAGTCACTGCTTCAACGATAGACATTACCAACATAATAATTAGAAAATTTTATTTACAATTTACACATTTATATATCATTTTTGACACAAGAAGAGAAATGACATTTTAGATCATTACTATATCTATTGCCGCTAATGGCTGCAATACTGCCCATGCATAACCATACAATAACTCGCTCACCCTATATCATCAAACTCCTTTTTTAGCTCACCTTTACAAAGTAAATGTGAGCTTATGTCATGGCGCTTCGTCCGTCGTCCGTCTGTCCGTCCGTCCGTCCGTCCGTCCGTCCGTCCGTAAACTTTCACGAAAAAGACTACTCCTCCTAAACAAATGCAGATATCATTCTGAAATTGTAGTATGTTATACCCATGGTGATTCCTCACAGAAAGGTAGACGTTTCAGTTTTGAGAATCCAAAATGGCCGCCATGGCAGCCATATTGAATTTTCAATTAGATTTCAGGAAAAAGACTACTCCTCCTAAACGAATGCAGATATCATTCTGAAATTGTAGTATGTTATACCCATGGTGATTCCTCACAGAAAGGTAGACGTTTCAGTTTTGAGAATCCAAAATGGCCGCCATGGCAGCCATATTGAATTTTCAATTAGATTTCAGGAAAAAGACTACTCCTCCTAAACGAATGCAGATATCATTCTGAAATTGTAGTATGTTATACCCATGGTGATTCCTCACAGAAAGGTAGACGTTTCAGTTTTGAGAATCCAAGATGGCCGCCATGGCAGCCATATTGAATTTTCAATTAGATTTCATGAAAAGACTACTCTTTCTAAACCAATCTAGATATCATTCTGAAATTGTAGTATGTTATAACTATGGTGATTCCGCACAGAAAGGTAGACGTTTCAGTTTTGAGAATCCAATATGGCCGCCATGGCAGCCATATTGAATTTTCAAATAGATTTCATGAAAATGACTCCTTCTCCTAAACCAATCTAGATATCATTTTCATATTGTAGTATGTTATACCTATAGTGATTCCTCCCACAAAGGTAGACGTTTCAGTTCTGAGAATCCAAGATGGCCGCGATAGCAGCCATATTGACTTTTCAGCTGCAGATGACACATCATTATTACTAAATTTTAAGCTTTCATCAAGTGATCACTCGCACCATATAAATTCTCTAATTTGAACTTACTAATCATAATATTATCTTGAATATGGAATATTTAAGATTGTCATGCAAGTTGTTCTATATTTTTAAGTGTTTCTAAAACATTAAGATGAAAGACAAACATAATTAATTAATTTGTTTAAAATATTTATGGCAACTAGCTGCAAAAACCCAATGACATTAAACATCATGTTGAATTTTAAACAATGGTATCTCCCTTATATTCCTTTAAATACCACACAAAAGGGGTCAACCAGAGTTCAGATATTCCTGTTGAGTCCACTATGCATTTCTAATACACATCCCAATACAGGCTGCTAGCATCACAGTCTCAGCTGCTAGTCTGTTGCATAATCAACCTGACCCAATTGATATGGTAGAGCATTATGCTATATGGCCATGTGTATGCAATAAGAGTTATGGAAATTAGACTTGTATTCTCATGACAGTGATATGTTCTTTCTAAGAAAAACAACTTACACAAAATTTGTCAACAGTAAGCTTTGTGTTTAGCAATCGTCATGATAAGTTGATGTGGAAAGAGTTATTTTGCATCAGGTTCCACTTCCTGTGTTTTACTCATATTTGTACCATTTCTATATCTAACAGAAGTTCTTCTTGACACAAAATCAATTTAGGACATAAGCTAACTATATTTTGTGAAATTATATATATTTTTCACAACAATTCATGTTCTCATGTTCAAGTCTTTTAATACCACACATAAGGGCTTAGCCAGAGTTCAGGTTTACATGCTCAGCACACTAGGGTGCTTCTCCAAATATACTTACACAAAGCCAAATACACAAATTGCTACTCTCTACTTAAGGATCTTGGGCTAGCAGCCCTGCCTGCTTGTATATTGCATAGTAATCCTGACCTAATTGATAAATAGAACATAATGGACTTTATGGAAAGTATATAAATTGTCTTTATGAAAAGTATACTTGTATTCTAATAATAGTAATACTTTTTACAAATAACAATTTAAACAAGTCAAGAATCAGCTTTTGTGTACAACAATCTGCACGATGAGTTAATATTAACAAGTCAAGAATCTGCTTTTATGTACAGTAATCTACATGATAAGTTAATAATAGAGGTATTTTGTATCAGGTTCCAGTTCCAATACCATGTGTTTTATAAATACCTGTAAAACTAAATGATAATTGTATCATGCTGAAGGGGTTCTGGGAAAAACATGTCATCATAGAAGTCATTATTTTTCAATTAGATTTCAGGCCAAGTACTACTCCTACGAAATCAATTAAGATATCATTCTGAAAAGTGAGTATTTTTTTATATAGTGATTCCTGACAAAAACGCATTTATTTTATTATCAAGAATCCAAGATGGTCAATATGTCAAATATATTGAATTTTCAATTAGATTTCATGAAATTCATTGAAAAGAATACATTTCCTGATCAATCAAATCAATGTCATTATATTTGTATTGATACGCTTGTTGTAATATTTATCAACACTATAAATACAGTTACAAAAAGATGTATGAATCATCTTTATCTGCGAACAGCCTGAAGCATGACTGTTTTAATAAATCCTTTTAAATAAAACATAAAATGATAAAAGTTGTTCACTCCATCAGTGGGTTACATAATTCCTGACACTTCATATATGGCAAATAACATAGCCAGTGAGGGATAAATAAAAAAATTTTAATCATCTATATCTGATTACGGTCTGAACAATGATTATCTAGATAATTATAATGATCATTCAATACAAACAAATCCTTTTCAAAAGCATTTAAAATGATTAAATTTGTTCACTCCCAACACTAACTGTAAGGTTTTTTACTCCTTTGTTCCCATGCAATTAATTTATTCCAAATTGAAAATTCTGGTTAATGAATAACTAATTATCTTTTATTTTGTTTGTCATGCTAATAAAAGATATAATATTCATCTTCAAAACAGCATTCATTGAACAGCTGTCTGAACAATTCTTTTTTTAAAAGCCTTTCTCACCAATTCTCTCTGTTAGTTTTTCAATAAACATATTACTGAGTTGGCCTCCAGATTATTTCCATTGCAAACCTCTCTTTAACCCCAACCCCGTCTATCCCCCCCCCCCCCCCCCCCCCCCCCCCCCATCCACGCACCCACCCAAACCACCCCCTTTCCCCTCATATCCTTCCAGCCCCTCTCCTGCAACTCTCCTCTAAAGGGTATCTGTATTGCATATTGAAATGAGGGGAGGACGCTCACTATATGGAATAACAGTAACTTACATAAGAGGATAAGTTACATAAGCTACATGCAGGTGCAAGAGGTCATCATAGGTCATCATATCTAGTAATTAGCATAAACCCCCATGTTGCTAGCCTATTCTGACCAATCAGATTGCACTAACATATGTCAAGATTTAAGATATTCAGAAATCTTCAGTTAGAATTACATGACCTGGACAGTTTACTTTGGCAATTGGACTTATCACTAGCTGAATTTGTGATTTGTGTCAGAGGGATATATTCCAAATGTTTATGTGCATCATCTTTTTAGTTCTTTGGAAGTTGAGAGTGTGACTAAATGAATACTCCTAAACCAATCAAGATATCATAATGAAATTAATACAGATGCCCACATAAAAGTAACATTTTGAAGATTAAAAGGTACAAGATGGTCACCAATTCAGCCATAGATATACAAAAAAGTTATGCAAAAACCTATTGCTTGTTAACAAATCATGAGTATATCATTCTTGTATTAATGTTTGTTCAAGCTCTAGTGGTTTCCAACAGAAGAATAGCATTTTAAAAGATAAAAAAATCATGATGGCAGCCATAATCAATTATCATATAAAAGATGGTTACACAATTAAACCATATTACCACATCATTCATTTTAAGGTGAGCTTCTGTACCCTCGGTACTTTTATTTCATATAATTTGGGTTTAAATGAAGAATAAAATATTAATCTTTAATAAGAAAAATAAATATGTTTAACCGGAATAATTTCAATCATTGAAATTACAATATACCTTGCCTTTTTTCGTTCAGTAAATATGTTCTCCTGTCGTCCATGTTGATTTATGGATAATTATGTGTCTAATACGTAAATATACACGTGATTACAATGTCGTCACATTAAGTGTCTAAAAGAGCAAGATGCGGTCGTAAAATTTTACTTTCAGATTATTTTCTGTTCAAAAGGCGATGAATCAGTCTTTTGAGATTGTCGAGGACGTACTACAGCCAGTGGGGATTGTGTCAAATTCGATCACGTGTCAAAATTACAAGCTCATTTCTGTTCAACTGTTCATCAATAATCAATCCAGATCTGCTATGAAAGAATTTCCTCCCAAAAATAGCAATCTTAGTTATAACTTTGTATATTTACATTCTCCATGTATCACCGTCACTCTCTCTACCCATTAATGTTGCTCCTATCTTTAACCCTCCGTTAATCCTGTTACAAGGAGACCATACATCGCGATTTTTTCAAATCTCAAAGTGCTGAAAATTGCCTCATAGATTAAGTAAGAGAGAAGGATGTCACACGAGGGCTTTTCCGTCAGAGAAATATTAAAGCCCGACGGTCAAGGGGAGGGCTTTAGGCCGATACCAAGGGCAGGAGCATTCTTTGACGAAAAGCCCCTGCGAGAGGTCCTTATCTTTCTTATAAACCGAAATATAGAGCATAGATTTTCATTTCTAGATCGCTCTCATAGCCTGTAGTAAAGGGGAAAGAATCAGCCATAAAATAACGCTTTTACCATTCAAGTCGTAGGTTTAAGAGGACCTACGAAGTCAACTCATTTCGTCAAGCCGGTGTGACGTAGTTGTAAAACCGTTGTGTTTAGCGTGTAGTACATAGGTTTCCAGTTCGAGAGACACAATAGCCCCAAACATTTGCATGTTGTTGTTTTTAGCTCACCTTTACAAAGTAAATGTGAGCTTATGTCATGGCGCTTCGTCCGTCGTCCGTCTGTCTGTCCGTCCGTCCGTCTGTCCGTCCGTCCGTCTGTCCGTCCGTAAACTTTTACGAAAAAGACTACTCCTCCTAAACGAATTCAGATATCATTCTGAAATTGTAGTATGTTATACCCATGGTGATTCCCCACAGAAAGGTAGACGTTTCAGTTTTGAGAATCCAAGATGGCCGCCATGACAGCCATATTGAATTTTCAATTAGATTTCATGAAAAAGACTACTCCTAAACGAATACAGATATCATTCTGAAATTGTAGTATGTTATACCCATGGTGATTCCTCACAGAAAGGTAGACGTTTCAGTTATGAGAATCCAAGATGGCCGCCATGACAGCCATATTGAATTTTCAATTAGATTTCATGAAAAAGACTACTCCTTCTAAACAAATACAGATGTCATTCTGAAATTGTATTATGTTATACCCATGGTGATTCCTCACAGAAAGGTAGACGTTTCAGTTTTGAGAATCCAAGATGGCCGCCATGACAGCCATATTGAATTTTCAATTAGATTTCATGAAAAAGACTACTCCTTCTAAACGAATACAGATATCATTCTGAAATTGTAGTATGTTATACAAATGGTGATTCCGCACAGAAAGGTAGACGTTAAAGTTTTGAGAATCCAATATGGCCGCCATGGCAGCCATATTGAATTTTCAATTAGATTTCATGACAAAGACTATTTCTCCTAAACCAATATAGATATCATATTTATATTGTAGTATGTTATACCTATAGTGATTCCGCACAGAAAGGTAGACGTTTCAGTTTTGAGAATCCAAGATGGCCGCAATAGCAGCCATATTGACTTTTCAGCTGCAGATGACACATCATTATTATTAAATTTTAAGCTTTCATTAAGTGATCACTGGCACCATATAAATTCTCTAATTTGAACTTACTAATCATAATATTATCTTAAATATGGAATATTTAAGATTGTCGTGCAAGTTGTTCTTTATTTTTAAGTGTTTCTAAAACAAATTAAGATGAAAGACAAACATAATTGATTAATTTGTTTAAAATCTTTATGGCAACTAGCTGCAAAAACCAAATCACATTAAACATGTTAAATTTTAAACAATGGTATCTCCCTTATATTCCTTTAAATACCACACATAAGGGGTCAACCAGAGTTCAGATATTCCACTATGCTGTCTAATACACATCCCAAGGCAGGCTGCTAGTCTGTTGCATAATCAACCTGACCCAATTGATATGGTAGAGCATTATGCTATATGGCCATGGCCCATGTGTATGCAATAAAAGTTATGGACTTGTATTCTCATGACAGTGATATGTTCTTTCTAAGAATAACAACTTACACAAAACTTGTCTACAATAAGCTTTGTGTTTAGCAATCTACATGATAAGTTGATGTGGAATAAATATGCAGATGAAAATCGAAAAGGGTTTAGTAAGAAAAGTAAGGAAATTTGATTTGTCATATCTCTCTGTTGATTTGACAATGCAAAAATGTTCACCATTATAGTACTGTATGAGTGTTAAATAAATTGATACTTTAATGAAAGACATCTCATGGTCACTTGACATGTAAATATTATGTGAACAAAATAAACGTGTCTTATGCATTGCTGTGTTTATGACTTTCCTCTCAATCAGTCATTCATTTTCCTTGAAAAATCTGTACTTTTGGGATTCTCAATATCCCATGCAGCATAACCATCAGTGAAATAATCTTGTAATCATATTAATGATTCACTACAAAACAAATGTAAGTGGCCACCATCCTGTAAGTAATGAATGACATTTAAATGGATACACCTAAACCAATCAAGATATCATAATAAAATTAATACGGATGCCCACTAAAAGTAGCATTTTGAAGATTAAAAAGTACAAGATGGTCACCAATTCAGCCATAGATATATAGAGGATACTAAACGACCTGCCATTTAATACTATTTTTATTAAACGAGTTAATGATTTTTGTATAAACGAGCGAAAGCGAGTTTGATACCAAATCATTCACGAGTTTAATAAAAATAGTATTAAATGGAAGGGAGTTTAGTATTCTGTTTATTACTTGCCCTAAAAATCAAACATATTTGCCGATGAGTTGCCGAAACTAACATTTTCGCGACTCAGCAACCATTGTGACGGCGCGCTTACACTGTGACGTCACAACGACACACTTCTATGACGTCATCCTTGCATTGTGTTATTACACTAGTTTAATATTGTCGTATAAATATTACACTGTGGTATCTTACCAAGCGTGTAATAAAAAAAAAGTTATACAAAAACCTACTGCTTGTTAACTTATCATGATTATATCATTAATGTATTAATGTAAGCTCTAGTCGTTTCCAAAAGAAGACTAGTATTTTAAAAGATAAAAAAATCATGATGGCAGCCATAATCAATTATATAAAAGATGGTTACATGTATAATTAAACCATTTTACCACATCATTCATTTTAAGGTGAGCTTCTGTACCCTCGGTACTTTTATTTATTCCATGTTTTTGTGCACACATACATGTATATACATATATTCATACACATAGTTCTTTTAAAGTTACATATTGGATGATGGATAAAGGGTACAACTGGTCTTGAGCTTCGTCTTTTTAAATCATTTCTTTCAATGGACAAAAGGCAAACGATTGATTATGTGAACAATTGGTGACAACTTGACCAAAATTTAATAAACTTGTCGTACTGACATGAAGAGTAGGCTATGGCTTTTGTTATTTCATGGTAGTGTGACAACTCTCTTTGGTTCTTCCAACAGTTATATTTGACTCTTTATTATAGCATTTCAGAATAATTTGCTTGATCAACAAAGTAAAAACATTTAATGGGGCGTTGTTTTTGGATACATATCCAAGTATTATTTCTTTCTTTGTAAACAACATTTGCATGTTAGTTATTGACTTTGGGGTAGGTTTTCGAAAGACCTAATTATTTCTTACACCATCCTTCATCTCAATTTACCATCTCAAAATATCAATATGGATTTTTTAACAAGGAGGTGATTGGATTAGAGGGCTTTGTATGCACAAAAACGACTGGCTGGAAGGGCTTTGTAAGCGTTTACAAGGCCTCCCTGCCCGGGTATACAAAGTCCTCCCGTTGAAAGCCGGGATCTTCCACGGGGATACAAACTGACTTTCGGTAGGTATATCAATCTATATATTGTTCAATCTAATATTGCATTTCATCTGGGGCAGATTTTCATAATGGCGTTTGTATCAGTCTAGGAACACATTGACGTTAAATTCATAAAATGAAGCGAACTACATAATTGATTATACCCCCGCCTTACAGCGTAAGCGGGGGTATATAGCGTTCATTCTTTCCGTTCGTCCGTCCGTCCGTCCGTCCGTCTGTCCGTCCGTCCCAAAACTTTGTGGGGAGCAGATCTCCAAAACTATGCATGCTAGCCTCATCAAACTTCATACACATGTCAACCATGATCCCTAGTTGTGCCTTTTGAGGGTTAGAACTATTTCTGAATTTTCATTTTTGCGGTTTCAATGGAAACGTGACAAAAAAGTGACTCTTTGAGGAAGTCGTTTTGTGCGGAGCATATCTCCAAAACTATGCATGCTAGCTTCATCAAACTTCATACAGATGTCAACCATGATCCCTAGTTGTGCCTTTTGAGGGTTAAAACTATTTCTGAATTTTCATTTTTGCGGTTTCCATGGAAACGTGACTAAAAAGTGACTTTTTGAGGAAGTTGTTTTGTGCGGAGCAGATCTCCAAAACTATTCATGCTAGCTTCACTAAACGTCATACACTTATCAATCATGATCCCTTGTTGTGCCTTTTAAGGGTAAGACCAACAAATTATTTTTATTTTTCTGCGGTTTCCATGGAAACATGACTAAAACAGTGACTCTTCGACCAAGTCTTTTGTCCTGAGCAAATCTCCCAAACTATTCATGCTAGCTTCACCAAACTTCATACACTTTTCAACCATGATCCCCAAATGTGCCATTGGAGGATTAGACCATCACATTTTTTAAATTTTTGGAAACATGACTAAAACAGTGATTCTATGATAAATTACTTTGTCCTGAACATATTTCATGAAATATACATCTCAGCTTCACCAAATTTGCTACATATGTCAATCGTGATGGCTGGATATGCCTTGTGAGAGTTAAACGATATATATGGATTTTCTTCTCTGTGGTTTCTTTGGAAAACATAACTTACAAAGTGACTCAACAAAAATAATTTTGTCCTCAGTGCATCTCGTAGAATATTCATGATAACTACCTCAAATTTGAAACAAAAATCAACCATTAGCTCTAGATGTACCCTTTTAATTGTAAAACCTATTAATGAATTCAGTATTTGGGTTTCAGTTGAAAGAAGACTTACACAATGACTTACTGTATACTCAACTATCATACTTTAACCAATATTAATCAGTTTTACTATTTGAAACAAAGTGGGGAGCGGGGGTATGTGAGCTTTGCTCGCTTCTTCACTTGTTTTGATTGGCTACATCGGAATCCTGTGTTACTATCTCATGTCATATTATCTTCTAACACCGGTTTCTAAAGAAGGGATTATTCCTGTTATACCTGTAGAAAGAATATTTCTGTCAGTGTGATATGATGTATGTTGATGTGACATAATCTCTGTGGCGACTGCCCGCTCAATGCCTCGACAGCAAATGGAAATGTCAAATATCATTCTCCTTTCAAATCATTCTTTTCCTGTACCTTACTAAAAATACAATTACATGTATAGCTACATCCACGCATAATTCCAAAAGGAAACGCAAAGGTGTTTATCAGAATTATTTTTGACTCACATGAACACAGATTAAACAATACTATAATTATACCTTCTACCAAAAAGTCCTCGTTTCATTATTCAGTACACCTTAAGTTCAAAAAGGGGGAATTTTAAATGTTATCGATTTGGAAACGTTTTCGGAAAAGTGTCATTTGGAAAACACCAAGAACAAAATGCACGTGAGAGTATACGCAAGATCCTGTCGTCCGTTACCAACAACATGTAAAACCTGCTTCAAATTTTGTTTCCATTTTTAAAAGGAATTGAGGTACACCTTGCATGACAAGTGAAAACGTAGTCGCACATCAAATTAAAATCGCAGATTCATAATTCGCAGTTGACATCAGAACGTTCATCAGAGCACCATGTTTTATCTTTTGCCAGACAAACTCCGCTGAAGAGAATCGAAGAACTCAAAGATATCTACGTCCGATTCTTGAGTAAAAAGGCAACCAAACTTCACTGAGTCGCAAGGGAGGGAAGTGGATATTAGACAATTATGACCAGCTATCGCCTTTGTTTTAGAGATATTAAACAACGTAATCGAGTACAGTGATATAGTAAAATAGATAACCTTAAAGGGGCAGTAGCACGTTTTTAGGGGGAATATAAGGTGATGTCAGGAAAATGAAAATTAATGGTTCCAATTGAATGACAATCTATTTTAACTAAATGGAGCAGTAATAATTCAAATATATAACGTAAGGTTTAGTTATGCGATTCCCTTTTCTTACACAAAATGAATTACATTAAATGGCCGCCAATGGATTTTATGTGAATCTTCATACTTTGCGTTTATTTTTGGGGAGAGTATATTAATTAAAGTCAACGTTCACAAGTTACATTAATGTTCAGATACAATTACATAACATATACAAAAAATTATTTGGCTTAAGCAAATCAACTTGATTCTGACAACTTGTGAACAGATGCTAGAAAAAGACATTTACCATTTTCAACGAATTCGTGTAACTTCAACGTAGCTAATTGCGATAGAAGTTCTCATAACGCCATCGAATTATCTCAACAAAAACTACATATGAGTGACAAGATTCCTCTGCAATGTTGACACCTCACTTCAACGAACACCCACTACAGATGTGTCAGAACCCTTCACAACCAGGAAGCACTTCCCATCCATCTCGTCCTCGGTGCATTTAGATGGTCTAGTGTTATTGATGCTTTATAAAATAAAAATAAAAATATTCAACATTAAATTATAACGAGGATAAATTAGTATCGAAAATGTAGTTTTAAAAATAGGTTGTGATTTATAGTTTAATATTGGAATAAAACCACTGAATTCAATTTTGGACCAGGACTAGAAAGACAATGCACAATCGAAGAAACTATATCAATGTCTGGAAAAGATATGAAATCATAACAATTTGATTTGCATGGACACGTGTGTATACAATTGGATGGCGTTAAGAGTTCCCAGGCTGTGAGGAGCAATGAATTAACCCTGCAGTGAGGATATATTTATAGCATGGTGAAGATCACCAGTAATGTGAATGCTTAAACTACGTGGTGTTCTGGAGGTGTTCAATTTTTAACACGGATATAAGTTTTACATCATTATCTGGGTCGTGCTTCACAAAGTCAGGAGAAAACGCAAAACAATTGTTATCGATTCAATCAATATATCCATTTGATCAATGGAATGAGATAAACATGAATTTACAAACTGAGGTTTCATTACGCGGATCCATGTGTTAAACATTGATCAATTTACACTAACATAAACGCCCAAAGATTTCGCTTTACACACGTGTAGGTGGCATTCTTCTCTATGAGAGCGGCTCGTCAGATTGATATGATGCTTCCCTCTCTATGTTTATTGAATTCAATTTTTTTATTGAAAGATGAAAAATTGAACAAAAATGCAAATGTTTCATAGCTTTAACGTGTTTTTTTTTCATCAATTTCATGTGTATAAATGTATTACGTTGTTTTGTTGATACCACCATGACAAAGGAGGCTGATGATATTCTGTTCGTGTTAAATTTGCGAATGCATTGTGTGCTTGTCTTGGCTTTAGTACGAGACATTTCAGTTAAATCTACACTCCGTGGAACTTGAATTAAACCAGGGATCATAAGAGGCTTATATGATCCCTGATTAAACGCAAGATAATGATTGACACACTAGGACATATAATGAAATACACCACAGTTGGAAAAAACATAACAGTTTAAGGAAGCCAATTAAATTGCCATATTCATAAAAAGTTATAATTATTTTTCGCATAAGTTTATATGTTTGAAATAATAATATCACAAATTATCAAGGGAAATACTACTTTTCATACTACAATATATATCGGTAATGGATAGAAGATTAGACTGAGAGCTGAGTGAAGACAGGAATGAGTATCCAACTATATAACAATATCATAATATTTTGACATACTTTTGAACCAAGATAACTTTAAACAAAATTTTCCATGTTTAGATGAAAGCTTTACCAGTAATGTTTGAGGAACAACGAAATGTAATGTCCTGATTTTGGATGTCTGCTTGCACCTGATTTGAGACATCTGAATTCATTGATGAGATTTATTCTCGGTCTTCATCCATTGTCCATAAGTACTCAATATATTGATCTATTAGAAATACATATACGTAAGTAATCGTTAGCTGAGCTCTGACCTAGCATGTAAAGTATTTGACAACAATGCCCGAATGGAGACACCTACTTAGACCATGACTTCAAACATTATTCCTCAAACATTAGAACTAATCTATATTCTGATATTACTTTTTCAGGAAAGAATTGGACGGCGAAAGTGCAACATAAGAAATTATCCTACCTCATGTAAGAATCTCGATCTCTGATTGGTCCACCTGACCCTGGATAAATACTGATATCACCCTCTTCATCCGGGGGATAAATCATTTATACCCCGGCACATAAAAAACATGAAAAAATAGAGTCATTGGCTCTGTAGCTCATCAGGCTTTACATTTGATTTTGCTTTATGTTGTGGCAAATGTGGTTCTCCCCTTAGTAGGGGCCATAGGGTCACCAAAGCTACAATTTATAATCCTCACTAGTCAAGGAGTCTGTACACAAAGTTTCCGCTTTCTAGGCCTTGTGCTTTTGCAGAAGAAGATGAAAATAGGTTTTAAGGTCGTTGTCCCTCTGGCCCTTATTAGGGGTCAGAGGGTCACCAAAGCTACAATTTATAATCCTCACTAGTCAAGGAGTCTTTCAGCTTTCCAGGCCCTGTGCTTCTGGAGAAGAAGATGGAAATAGGTTTTAAGGATGTGACCCGTTGCATGGCCCTTATTAGGGGTCATAGGGCCACGGAAGTTACAATTTTTAATCCTCACTAGCCAAGGAGTCTGTACTCAAAGTTTCAGCTTTCCAGGCCTTATGGTTCTGGAGAGGAAGTCGAAATTCCACAAAGTTTACGGACGAACGGTCTTAACTTTTCACAATTTGCTACTTATGTATCAGGCGTCAAATCAATCGATGTCTCATTATAAATTGTTATTTTATCTGTCAGTTTAAGTTTCATTAGAGGTTCCATTATCTGAAGCTTTGGTAAAAAAATGCAAGGAACAAAAGTGTTACAATCGACCCTGGGGTAGTTGTAACAGGTGAGTGGGGCTTTTGTAATTAACTATCATATCGGTAAAGTTTAAAAAATATTTCAATGACTGATAGAATCTTTGAATACAAAATATCGGTAATAATTCATTTTCATCAATTGAGGTAACAAAATAACAATTCAAAGTTTTGGAAATCACAAACATCTGCGAGTAGATTATTTAGTAATTGCTATATAATCTTTATTTCGATTGGCTAAATTGCTTTTGAAATTTCGTACCAAATATGCTATTTAATATAGATGATTTATATTTCCTGGACATAATCAGTATCATTTGACAGACGGCTACCCTAGATATGACTCAGCATAATCTTACATTCAATCTCATATTTTTTAATGCAAGTTGATTGTCGAAATAGGTAAGGTTTTGAACTCCTTGTTTTGAATTTGGCCAATGAGAGTCACCTGAGAGAATGCTCGTCTTGTCCGTCCGTTTGTTTAATCTGCCCGATACACAAGAAGCAAAATGTGAAAATGTTCTGTCCTCGACCGATGCATGTCGTATGAAATGCCATTTATCTTACGCGGAAAAGTTTTTGAAAAATTCTATCAACGAACTTACAAGCGTATGTAAAAGATGGTCTAAAGGCATGTCGACGTGTAAGAAACGATCTTAATAATTTCGAGGTGCGCATGAGGTGAATGTTTTGCGTACTGTTACATATAGTTTGCGTATGCGAGAAATGGTTCTACGTACGCAACTCCTACGCAGGGAGTATATATACGCTGAAGTACGACAGGACGGGTGATGTCAGGAAAATGAAAATTGATGGTTCCAATTGAAAGACAATGCATTTAAAATAAATGGAGCAGTTATTATTCAAATATAATGTACAATTTAGCCATGTGATTCCTTTTTTCTTACGCAAAATTAATAAAAGGTGTTCACACAAAACGGCCGCCCATGGATTTTATGTGAATCTTCATACTTTGTCCTCTGACTATGGATAATTGGTTGTTTTATGAGATTTTTGACACTATCAAAATATTACATTTGGCATTGGCGTACAATTATCAGTGGAAAATTAAAAATATAAAATAATAACAAAACGTGCCACTGCCCCTTTAAGGAACACACAGTGTCATACACCACTGATATCCATTTCAGTTGTTCAAGGACAATACAACTTATAGGAATCCATTCTCCATCTTAAAGGTCCTGACACTAAAATTGCAGTTTCACTTGATACGTGATACCCCGGTAATGCAGAAAGAAAATGATGTGACTTAAATACAAATATTGTCACAAAAACACAAGGCGAATAACAGTAACAATTCTCCCCTTTTTAATCAATATTGGAGTGTTATCAAACTTCATGAATTATTGAAGAAACTACTTAGAATAATAAATCACCAGTGTAGCTGAGACGCACCGTTATCTTGTCTGGGGATTCTGATAAACACCCGGCGATATTGGACACTGAATAATGATTAGTGTTTTCAGGTAACCTTATCCCATATAAGGTATTGAAATATTAATTCATAACAGTGTAATGATAACGTGCCCTACTAACCTCTATATATGTCGATATCCAGCGTGGCAGTGTCATTGCCTGACGTTTCTTTTTTTTTTACAATAGTTCATGATTAAGATATTGTTAATAGTGTTCAACATTGTTAACTCAAGATTTGATTGAAATTAGTTTAACATGATTATTTCCTTTTTGCTCTTTATAACAAAGAACTTCTGTTGATTCGTGACAAGGTAACGTTTTGGCATCATTGACGATATCATTTGTAATTCATGTGCGCCATGCAACTGGGCAGTCTCATCCAGACCACTACTACAACAAACTAGAAATATGTGTATGTGGTAAACTGTGATGTCGCGTTCCTTACTTTTAATCAAATATCAACATCTTAGCCTTTTTTGCCAGTGAAGGTAGAGACATAAATGAAATGAATAATAAGTAACCTAAGGAGTAAATAGTTCACCCCAGTCTATCGGTCAAACCACATTCCAAGTATCATAAAGTTATGGTTGAGATGATGAGTGGGTATCGGATATAACCTTCAAGCGAAGGTTATATCCGATAGCCATGAGGATGTGGTCATTATCTCACATACACCACATGGCTTTACCAATTTGCCTTTTAACAAAAGTAGAACATCAACCAAATATTTAGTTATTTGACAGATGTTGTTATGAGGTAAAACTTCAAAATACAATCCAATTCTAAACATTTCATTTGCACAATACGCGAATTTCACGTGCAGATTGAGCATGTCATGGCGAAGTTGTCAATCAGACAAATCTTAGCAAGAAACCATCTGTTTCGAGTTGTTTCGACCAAAATTGAAAAACAATTAAAACAATTTATCAAAAACCTCACCGAAATTGTGGTTTATGGTAAATGATAGTCTTGTGTTTAAAACAGTCTATCAGTCTATCAGTCTATCAAATATTTCCCTCTTTATGAAACTAAAGGTGTTGCTGCACGGACGTTGTCAATTTCATCTTGTGATGCACGGATTTTAAGTAAATATCATATCATAGTAGTATATTCATGTATTTGCTGTTGATTGTTATTTATGCGTGGATCTACGAAAATGCTGAAGTATTAAAGTCGACCTTATTATGGATAATTCAACAAAGACCATATGCATGGAACAGATTTCAGCTTGTCAAAGGATTGGGAACACTGTTCATTTGGATTCTGTGTCCTACTTGCTGAAACTTTTCAGCTAATCGAGAACGACGTGAATTTGAGTGTGAATGTTATGATGAAAATACTATGAGACCTTGAGGTCCGCATTCATCATGGATAAGCACAAAGCACAAAATGATATCACCATGTGATGCAATTAATATAAAAATAAGTTATAAATCTGAAAATAAACTGCGTTTCAAAATTGTTTTGATATTAAGTTTTCTTTCGTAAATATGTCTTTGATACAAAGATAACATTTCTAGGCGTTGGGTACCTTGATGTACCCTAAAACACAGTGGTTGTAAGTTCTTTCAAAGGTGCGATACCACAAAGAAGTGAGGCGAAGCCGAACTTGTTTGAGGTATCGAACCGAGATCACGTCGACCAAACGCACCTTTGATGTGAAGAGGTAAGGTTATACAATATAACAATCGCACGCCTGGTTATACGAAATAGTTAACCTCTGATATTGACCTGATAACCACATCACGTGGTGTATATTGACATATTTTGTTATAGAAGTCAGAACCCTACTCCCTATACGTACCTAGTTCAAATTGTTTCCAAGGACACCACAAAATGAAAAATTGAGAATAACAAAAGTAACAAAAGGCAACCTCTAGATCTACCCACATATCGAGATTTAAGATTTTTTGAGTTGTGTCCAAAGTCCACTAATCATATCCATTGATAATACAACATTCAGAAGTACCTCAAAACGTATTGATCGGTTTTGGAGGAATGGCTTCGACAGAAAACAAATCGGAACCACAGAATATCGGATTTACGCATGTAGCCGAAAACATTATGTCTACCACAATTTTTGCGCAGAACATGATTAACCAACAACAACAACAACCTACTACTACTATAGCCACTACTACTACTGGTACTACCACTTCTACTTCAGCTGCAACTTCTAGTTCTGCTACCACTTTAACGACCTTTAGTAGACTAATTATCTCCATTTATGATCTCTTTCTGGCATCTTATTGAGAGAAATTGAAACTGATTCGCCCTATGTCATCAGACTTGATATTAACTTATTTTGGTAACATTCTGCCAAATATACATTGATAGATTCAGCCAGACACATTCAGTTCGTCTTTTCATTCAACACTCCTATTAATATTAGCGTTATTGCTACCGTGTAAGTTATTTTCATCAAACAAGAATATAATTATAATGAACACACAGAATTGGGATCATAAAGTCTTTTTACCACGTCCAATTTGTTTATCAACACGAGGTAACAAGCTTCTTAAATAATAACAATAACATCATTGTTTAGCAATTTTTAATGAAACATCTTTATTTGAAGAACCAGACGGGCATGGACAGGGTATAGAACAGTATTGACGAGATCAAACCGAGTGAACAGCCGGTGAAGAGGCGGGTTAACAAGTGCAATAACGCGTGCGAAACTGGGTATTGGTTGCATTCTCATGATGAGGTTCATGATTTTATTCTATGGGAGATTTTTCCATTCTTGTCTGGGTGTTCAAGGTCACAGAGAGTCTGTGGTTAGTTAGGAAGCTTTAAAAGCCTGCTGTAGCTGGTCCCAGACATTCGCAATGATATTAAGATCCGGCGAAAGGGAGGCAACTCCATACGTTGAATTGTCTCTCTCAACTCAAATTACTCAGGATTCACACACATCTATACATCTATACAGATGCCTGGGCGTGTTGGTGCGGCATTTTATGTTCCTTCACTCCATATATATGAAGTGTACAGACTACACGACCAATTATCTATATTTGCGGCAGAGTTAACAGCAATTTTAAAAGCATTGCTTTGGGTTAAAAACCATGACCATGAGTGAATAATTTTTACAGATTCCTTGGCCGCTGTTCAAGCCATGCAATCAGGAGTGCAAGGCCAACGAAGTGATATTTCATATGATATATTTTATCTAGACACCTTTTTGAATACCATATATATCAGTTGTGATATTGTATGGGTTCCAGCACACGTGGGTCTCAGTGGTAATGAGAGAGCAGATCAACTAGCAAAGTCTGCTCTAACAAAAGCACAAGTCAACGTATTGGACTATTTGCCAATTCCAAAAGACTACTTCATTGTGATACATAAAGCAATTTGCCAACTGTGGCAAAGTGACTGGGATCATGGCACCAATGCCAGACATATGTACAACTTATGCCCTAAAGTCTCTAAGCATGTAAAGATTCGTCGTCACAAAGAGAAGAGATGAAGTCGTTTTGACTCGATTAAGACTCGGCCACTGTGGCTTATATGCATACAAACACATTTTAGACAAGGATAAATCTCCTATGTGTCAGGATTGTGCTGGCAATTGCCCAGAAACTGTTTTTCCTTTTTTAATTGAGTGCGAGGTACATAATATCCATCATCAAGAACTTATAGATATGGTGTCATCAAGATCAAGTACCTTCGATCTGAGGTCTATTCTTGGAGAAAACCTGTTGTATGGTGACATTCAAAGAGCCCTTTTAGATTATGTATGCAATACGGGCAAATATGACTGCATATGAACCTTTTTTAATCTCTTGTATAATTATTTTCTAATCCTTTAATCCTTTTTAATGCCGGGCGCATATAGGTCATTTGTTGGCCCAACGTCGCCCTTAAATTCCACCTACCTACCTACCTACCTTGTCTCTCTTTCTAGGTAGTATTTCACCACTTTGACACGGTGTGGACGAGCATTATCATCCATCATAACGAATTCTTGACCAACAATAAATATCACGATAGCGAATAGCATTCAGTGTCGTGTCGTATGGCTACCATCTTAGCACAACCAGGAAGTGCAAACCCTCCCTAAATCAAGACCGATCCACCACAAAACCGATCATGTTCAGCAACAAGATTCTGGCAGTAGCGGTGAGTGGCCTCTCTCCAAACTCCTCTACGACAGAATTCTGACAGAACCTAGACTCATCTTTGAAAAGAACTGACTCCTAACGACGCCTATCCAAGTTCAAATGCTTGTCAATGATGAGGAGTACTGGCCTTACGGCGCGTCTGTGATCCCAAGCTTGATTGAGTCTGAGTTTTGATGTGCGTCCCAGTGGCAGCATTGAGTTCTCTCTATAGTTAATACTAGAGCAGATGCAAAGCGGTGTCTCATTGCCATCGTAACGATGTAGCGGTGGTAACGTTGTGTTGTGGATCGTGGTTTTCAAATTATCGGCCTTTAATTAATTGTACCAGTTCCTTTGAACCTTGTCCGCAAATGACACCCTACGACACACCGAATGCTGCAGCAACATATCGTTGCCATCGTCCCCCATTATTCATTCAAACAGCCTAGTTTCGCCCAAGAGCCTGTAGATAACGTCTTTGAGATGGCATTATTGTTTACAACAAAGGTAATCAATCGCTACTCCTTACAGTGTTACTTTGTTGCTCAACAATGAAACGCATCAATTCATCTGGATCTGTGATGTGGACCATTTGGTGTTGATGTTAACGTGTTAAGCGTCATAACGTTTTCTTCCCAGCCATTGTCAAAGAAAATATATTAGACTAGCTTGATACTGCTGAACATGCAAACATCACAACGAGTAGTTATGACGTCATTACAACATTTCTGAAGCCACTTTGGTACCCCATATTCAGTTGTTTTAGTTGTATCAATCTGTCGGCAAAAGCGTTTGATTTCATTTGGCGACTATTAAAAAGAACACTTTACTTCATTTAAACTCGTAAATGATTTGTTATCAAACTCGTTTTCGTTTGTTTTATACGAAGTCATTAACTCGCCTTCAATAAGATCGTTTAGTATTCTCTAAAAGTACATACGTGTACACGCACTGGGAGACGTGGAGAAAGAAAGCCGATAATCCTTAAATTGCGTCCATTTACACGGGCAATGTAAAGTCACCAGGGACAGGTACAACACTCTAATCACGAAATTAGGTATAAAATGTAGCAGATACACAGACTGTCCTTTTATATATCTTATAATGACAAATTCGACTTAACCATGTCCCAAAAACTGTGTCACTAAATACATGTACCATTAACTATCCCAAAGCCTTTTATTTGAATCATTGTTATATTTTTATTACAGGGTTTCAATTTCAGTGGCGTATCTTATGATCAGAAGGCGGGGCTTGAGTTTTACTCATTTGTAAATAAGTAGGTAGTATGACTTTCTTGCTCACTTACAACAATTACACTAATCTTGAAATGTCCTAGCTGTTAGCCCGTGCCTTTCATAAGGGACAAACATTCCTAATGCATTAGTAATCGACCTCGTAATCGTGTTACACATTGTTGATTTACGGTTGTATTCATACCAAAACAAGGCCGAAAAGAACTTCTGTCAGTTCGAAGTTGATTATGTAAGTTTGGATTAAATCTATCCCATTTTATACTAGTTTATGCAGATTTCGTATATTTAAGATGGTATTCTCATTCCGTGTATCAATTAAAAGGTCATACGGCTATACACACTGAATTTCAATCGTTTGAGTTATAATTTTTGTTTTAGAACACCTTTAATTGATTAAGTGAGTGTTTTGTATCAAGTTCTATTTGATTTCCTTTTCGAGAGATAAATATATTTTTATAAGGAAACGTGTTTCAGTTCACTTCAATCTAAACATGTTTTTTGGATAGTTTGTATCACTCAATGGGTTTGAAGGATAATCGAGTCAATTATATCGCTTACTCCTAGATAAAATGATGGTATGAATAGTTTTCGTGACGTATACTGTCATATTCATCAACATCATTTCGTCATCACGATTCTTTTTTCCCAAAGCTTGCTTTGTTTATAGAAGCAGATGTCATTACTCTCGATGAGGAAGGTGACAAGCGCATTGACATTGGCAGGGCGTAATGAACAATAGAGTTGTCCCTGTTCGACGTTAATAAACTGGTTGGAAGCGCTCAAAGATCCTGAGATCAAGTGAAATTAGAAAAAAACTCAGTTGCAAATATGTGGAGATAGAAATCGATGAACGCATTCGGTTTCCGTGAAAAGTTGGTGCGAAAAGTAAATGTTGTAACAAATATTAGCTTTCCTTCAAATTTGATTTAGAAAACCAATTTTCACGTAAACTAATAAAAGCGTGTCCAGCTAGGAGCATTAATATAAAATCCAATCACAGTAATTAAAGACACACGTTGTCAATTTCGTACAAAATGTAATATGTAAGGTATATTGGGAAAGAAAAATATAACAATTTAATGCGACAGATGTTTATTTATTTAGACTTGGAAATTATCAGATGTAAACTACGCGGCAAAAGAAAGAATAGGTCGGGTTTGACGAGTAATAAAGAAAACCAAAAAATCCTATCAGTATGCTGTTTGGTTGGGGCACAATGATAAGCGTATACAACCTACAAATGATAAGTGGGCGCTTTTCAGCGATATCAGAATGAATATGTTTGATTGTAAATTTCTATAACTTTACACAACGGGTTTTAGAAGATTTTTTGTCCATCTTTGGCATCGGTGCCGGCAGTTATACGTCTCCTCGTCGATGACGTCGTACGTCTGATGGCGTTAGGTGAAAAAATGTGCAATCCTCCTCTCAGAGGCAATTCCATCTCATTTCTCGTCACAGGCGGCAGCTGACGGTTCCTTATTTGTCTGTCAAGATGGTCCCATAGTTGCTCTATTGGTACATTTTACATATTACTGTGCGTTGATTTATTTAAATCCGTGAGCTGTTTGTGCCATTGACGCCGTAGTGAAGAATCGGTACGCAAGGGAATGCGTCTTATGTGTAGATCTTCCAGTGATGATGTGACACGTGGTCTTCCAGTGATGATGTGACACGTGGTCTTCCAGTGATGATGTGACACGTGGTCTTCCGGTGATGATGTGACACGTGGTCTTCCAGTGATGATGTGACACGTGGTCTTCCGGCTCGTGGCTTATTTGTGCTGCCTGTTTGTTGGTGTCCTTGGAGGTGTCTGGTCATCGTGAAAGATACTTTTTGCATTCTGGACCCTATGTTGCCCCCATTTCTCGCATACTAACAGCTCGCGCACGCTCCCATCCTGTAGGTCTTGGCATTTCTCCCATCCTGTAGGTCTTGGCATTTCTCCCATCCTGTAGGTCTTGGCATTTCTCCCATCCTGTAGGTCTTGGCGTTTATTCTTTGTGTGCTTTCCTCAGCTTAGTTTCAACCTCATGTATAGGCATATCTATTCTTTTCAACCTCATGTATAGGCATATCTATTCTCTTCTTCAGTACATGCATCAATGACTATTCGCTTTGTTTCAACCTCTTGTATAGGCATATCTAGTCTCTTCTTCAGTACATGCATAAATGACTATTCGCTTTGGTTCAACCTCTTGTATAGGCATATCTACTCTCTTCTTCAGTACATGCATGAATGAGTATTCGCTTAAAACGTCTTTTACTATTTTGACGTTAGTCATGGCATCGTGAGTGACGATCCGTTTCATCGATGTGATTACCCACTATCCTACTCAGCCAATGATTTTGTTAACACATTTTGTTCACCCTTTATGAAACATTTTCAAAAATATTGATTTTACGAACCTGTACTTACTTTTGCGTCGTAGTATATGTTTTTTCAGACGTAACGAATCGAGTACACAGCGTTGAGGACGCGTTCATCAGTATCGTAATAAGGATGACAATAGTAAGTTTAAGACACGTTACCAATGTGCTGTTCATCAGGAAAATATAACTCATAAGAACTGACATTGAGTTATTTCTCAAACACATTATCAGTCACACACAAATATCTTTATAAAGGGACAATGTGAATATAATTGCGTATCTGGTTTATCGTTATTTGAATCATCTTAATCAGCGCATACGCAGGTACTTAAATGTGAAAGATGAAAGTTAAATGTGCAGAATGATTGGCTAGTGAAACAAATGTAAAACTGAAGAGCTTGAATTGCTGGCCAACACTTTGAACGGAACTCCTGAGCATGTTTATAACAAGTTTTGACGGAGTTCGCTTACAATCTATCAGAGAATTTCGGTAAGAATTGTCGAGATGAGTAGTCAAGATAGTGATATATAGAAGAGTAGCGGGAAATATTTCCCTCTGCAGTATAGATTCTTAGGTACCGTTTATAAACTTGGAAAACGCGAAAAAGGCTTGCGAACGGTGTTTCCTTATATTCAAAATAACAATTATGTAACTAAAGAAGTTTAATATCCATAAACTCTTGATTTTGTTTAGTCATTTGATGTTTAAACGGAGGATAAGGTATTTGTTTTAAAGTTTGAAAATGATGTGAGATTTTACATCACAAGCCTCAATTGTGTGGCTAAAGGGGTATCCATGAAATGTTGTGCTTTATCTACAGGCAAAACGGAGGATGAAGAGTTGAGTATCATAATATTTAGTCCTTGGTGACGGAGAATGGGCCAAATGATAACATTCTGAGCATTGGACCTTTCAGTCCTTGATTACCGAGGATTCTTGCAGGGTGAAGTAGTATAGAATATCGGTAAAGATGCATTAGTTGAAAAACTTGAAAGGTAGATGTCTGGAAGATAGGTCCCAGGTACATCTCACCTGCCTGCCAGACACACCTGTCGAGCCATCTGATAGCCGAGTGAGTCATAGCTACAGGTAGTTCAGGGAAGTATAGGCGTGGGAAGGATTCAGGTAACACAGACCGTTATTTGTAAACAAGTTCACATATAAACAGCAGCGAAGATTAAATGTTGAAACACTATACGTTTGATAAGTACACGCGTGGTCGTAGATAACATCAAATTAGATTTGTTTAGTTCGAAATCTATTTATACGGTTCTCAGATCACGTTAGTAATTCTATATGTTAACACAGAATCCTCAGAACAATGACATTTATCAATACCATAATTAACAACTGACAAATTTAAATCAAATGTTTCATCAGAAATATTATTTCTCCTTCTTCAAAAATTTAACACCATTATTTGCATATCTCCTTCTTTGTGTCATAATAATCATTTGCAAGCACACACAAGTTTTATAAGGGAATCACATGGATAGTTGTCAAAAAAAGTGTGATGGTTTGTAGAAAGCAAGAAATACTGAATGTAAAACGACAAAAGTAAATTATAATGAAATATGTTATTTGAAAAATCTATCTGGATAATATTTCATGATATCATGTAACATGAGCTTATTATCATATGGATTATCTCGCTTATACCTTTCCTATAACAATATCTAAATAAATAAGCAAACGTGTTTATGGAAATAACGGTAAGTAAAAATCAATATGTTGGACACTGCACCGTTTGTGTAAACACGTAAACAGCCGCCGCTATATACCAGTTTATCAATACACATTAATAGATATGTCACACGGTAACACGATACTCCTGCAGAAGATCTCTGATGTACACAAATTATTCCTTAAACTCCACGATTGGCTGTGAAAGTGCGTGACGTCACGAGAAGTGAGAATCTCCTCTGACTGGTGCAGCAGTAGGTTGGTGTAGTGGATCCAGCAGCTACTGGAGCGGCCTTACTTCTCTATCCTTACATTCCTAGTGTCTCTCTCGCTGATCTACAACCCCCGGCTACACGCGTTACAACAACATGGCAGAGGAGTATTTAGATGACAAGGGTTTACTCGGACCATTGTTTCCTCTACCCATTGAGGTGAGTAGGCTGGGATGCTTTCGGATATTGATATTAAAAAGAATGATGTATTATTTCATTTTTAATGTCATGTATATTCTCATTGAACTTCCCACTGAGTCGTGTAGGCTTATATAAATGCTGCATACCTTAGGGCATGAATTGGTATACTTTTGTAATTTTTTTTATACTATATGTACATAAAAAGAAACGTGTTCCTAACCTCTTACGAAACTATGTGCACAATATTAATACCTTCTTCCTTCCTCTACAATGGTGACTCGGTTATTTCACACATATTTTTTAAAATCGGTTTGATAACCTAAAGACTAAGCTAAATAAGAATGATGTAACAGCTTTCTTAGATTGCTCACACTACTTAATGTCATCTTCTGTTTAGGTGAGTAGGCGCAGCTATTTCCATACCTTACGGAAATTTGAATTATATGCTTTGATAAGAAAAACATAAGAATGCTGTTACTTCAGTGTTCTCAAAATGATGTTTTCTCTTATGATGTGTGTGGGCTCGATTGTTCGTCTCATACATTTAACGATGTATTAACGCTATTACGTAAATGAATATGTTAACCATGTTTTCACTTTCCAACAAGGTTTGTAGGCTTTCATATAGGCCATCTACCTTTTGAGTTTTCAATTTAAATACTTTTGTAGGTGTTATCTATTAATTTCTTTAAAGTTTTCAATTGGAGTGGGGGATTTGTCGCATGTCCTTGATTGATTCAACCTTAATATTTGTGTATTTATGATATAATGAAAATATATTATTTACTTGATTTTAATAATATTGTCACTTCAATTCATAATGAATGGGCTGAATATTTATCGTATAGTTCATTCATATATTTAATCGACTGTCAGTTGTTATCATTACCGTAAAAATACGTTGACATGCAAATTCCTAATTTTCACAGACGTTTCGTATAAAAATCAAATGTTTAACAAAATAACTATAGGACATAGTAGCTGAATATCGTTTACGATATGATGCTATGTATTGTATATAGAATTTTTGTATCCTTGCATCACGTGAAAGCGTTATTGTGACTACAAAGAAGATACCTTACAGTTATTACTCATAACGTTTGATGTGTTTTATGTGTGCAGACAAAGGTAAGGGAAGTACTGAAGATGTGATTTACAGTGTTGGGAGAATCTAGTTAGTTAGCATACGTAACATCTGTTGGTAATTCACTCAGCCCACAGTGATGATATGTAGTGTAAGTTGAACTACTAATATCATGGGTAAAACTGAATTTAATGCAGAATCTATGTTGATAATTTACAATGGCGAATTCGTTTCAGGTATCGTTAAATGAACCCAATGACATTATTTAAATATATGTGTCAATTTATCTCTTAACGTTAATAGTTAATCAGCTAACATTCCTTGTAGAAGGTATTCATTTTTAGTTCTTCGAACTATTCATCACACTTAATATTTCAATATCGATAAAATACCATTTATCGTAAAATAACAACATTACCAAACAGGCAGCATCCAGTTGAGCTGATGGTGTATGTACCGATTGGTTAGTACTGTTGAGGTTGTGATGTCGTCACTCTTAAGATGGTTACTCTGTCGCTGACTTTGATATGTAGATAATTCATTACGAAACATGCTGCATCTCTTTAAGTGTATGGTGCATGTACCAAGCACACTCAAGATTGTAATTCTCATTGGCTAATATATCTATATCATTCTTTGAAGTTTAACGATTTGACGTATAATTCCTGTGATCATCCTCTCGTACCTGAGTGTCTACTTAAGAACGTTTCAGAGCTTACAATATGATCTCCTTCTTATCATTAATGGTAAATTATTCACGCACCTTCGTGTTCAGTTAAACTGTTTCAACCACAGTTGACTTTAAAGAGGAATAGATTGTACACAATTCAAACCTGTTTTGGAGTTAGAGTTAAATGCTTTCAAATATAACTATATGATCAACTATTAAAGCTATATCTGTAAACGCTTTTTGAAAAATACGCCTTTCAAAAAATCTCCTTAACTAGACGAGATAATATAGTGAAAATTACCCTTTTCCTTGTTTTGTAAACCAACTTACAGACAAAATGCATGAACAAATTAATTTCAATCACTGTTTTTTTATATTGATAACATATTTAATTTATAAAAAAAATTAAATTTCATAATGTTTTTATTCCAATTACAAAGATTATGACCAAACATAACATTGAAAAAGCTATTTTGGGACCCTCGTGTATTTGAACAGTCATACAATTATAAGTATCATACCTTGATATTTGAAATTTTGAGTACTATTTCTCAACTGATGGGCCTATCACAAGGGTTCATAGTCGCATTACATTTACAACAGGATTTTGTTTTGTACTCTTTTGAAAAGTTGGTATAGTTTATTTTGCCTCTTAGTGTACATGTTTTATTGTCTAACATATGATGCAGGTAGCTACTGTATATGACGATTTTGAACATCTGTGTCTTATCTTTGCATATATCTATTTTAAGTGACAGTGTATGATATTGTCAAACATATGACGAATCCAAGGCAATGCAAGTAAGTTTCTCGTGAAATAGCTGTAACGTGTCTAACAAATAGAATCCTTTTAAAGTGATGATAATGTTGAAACGTATAATCGGATATTTGTAACGTAAAAATCTGATATTGTAAAACATGGTGGAGGCAAGGTTATGTAGTTGAGTTTCTTTTGGAATATCTTATATATTTCAAGTTCCTGAAATATCAGTATTGTACATCTCCAACCTCAAGCATCTAATGAAGGCAAGCTAATGTGGAAGGTGTTCTAGTAAGGTCGTTGATTAGTCAGTTTGTCGCGGATATACACCAGCTATTGACCAGGGCTAATGTCCCTCTTGTCCACGCATCGTTAACCTACACTCTGATCTTTCATCAATAAAGGGAACATGTCCCCATTTAGGAAGGGGTCGCCCACTATATGTCCATTCATCAAGCTTTATTGGAGCCACCGTCACGTGGTGGTAAGCTTGTGAATACCCTACTCTGCTGCAGTGTTAGAGCAATCAGCGTATTCCTTGATGGTGTGACACATCGGTTATTTAAGTTGAAATAATTTAATAAACTAACTTTTCTTGATGTTGAACATATGATATGATACGAAAATATTTTTAAATATGCTATATGATGTGTTTCCGACCTGTGCTACACGAGAAGACTCGTTTTGTTGTAGAAACTGTTTTGTTAAATACTTAAGAGAAAGACTATACTTCGCTATCAGATTATTTGAACAGTACACATACAATATGTCATTTATCAAATCTGACACTTTCACAACGTTTCAAAATTTCATTTTCGAGATAAAAACTCTTGTTTTAATCATATCGCGTAAAGACTTCAGCCTGAATAAACAGCTTACATGCAACTACTAAAATGTTTTTGGATTCTGAAAATATGTGTACAACGTTAGATTTGCCAGATGGACCACAACATATTCGATAAGCAGAACAAGAATAGGCAGAGTTACGAGTTCTATCATTGCCTTATCTCAAGAACATTCATATGCTCTCAAAGATACCGTTACGTTTGTAGGAATGATATCGAAAAGGCAATAACTGTTGAAGATAGAGCATCGCGTTCTGTCAATCAATAGTCAGAGAACCCTCCACTCAGTGTTTAGTCTAAGATCTGACTGTCTCAAGTAGAATCTCGGACATCGTACATAGCAGCTTATCATTAGAGAGAGTCTCAAGGCAGTTGGGGTGAGAGATAGAAGTTGTTCTGGTCTTTCTGGAGTTAAAATAGTTTTAATGATATGAAGACGTTCTCAACTGATATTATTGTACTTGTAATGAAGGCAAGCTTAAGTAGTTGGGGAAAAGCAGAGTCGTATATGTATCTTATATAAATTGTATATACCACGACGTAAACGCGTTCAGTCTGAGATCGCACTGTCTCAAGTAGAATTTTCCACATCGAACAAAGCAGCTTATCATTAGAGAGAGTCTCAAGGCAGTTTGGGTGAGGAATGGAAGTTGTTCTGGTCGTTGTTCGAGTTAAAATAGTTTTAATGATATGAAGACGTTCTCAACTGATATTATTGTACTTGTAATGAAGGCAAGCTTAAGTGGTTGAGTTTCTAGAGGAAAAGCAGAATCGTATATGTATCTTAAAAACTTATAAAAATTATATATACCACGACGTAAAAGTGTTTAGTCTGAGATCGCACTGTCTCAAGTAGAATTTTCCACATCGTACAAAGCAGCTTATTATTAGAGCGAGTTTTAGTCAGCTGTGGTGAGGGTTGAATGTTGTTCTGGTCGTCTTGGACTTGGAGATATATTTGTTGTAATGATATGGGAACTTTAACAACTGATAATATCATACATACAATGAAGCCAAGTTACAGTAAATATTCTATAGGAATTTCGGTATCGTAAATGCATCTCAACAACTTTCATTTGAAGTATAACGACGTGAAGACATAGATGTGTAGTCTCAGATCTGACTGTCTCAAGTAGATTCTACATATTTAACAAAGCAGCTTATCAATAGAGAGGCTCTTTGGACACTTTGGGTGAGGGATGCAGGTGGTCTTACTATCATGAACCGACTTCTTTGATGGGCATTCCTGAAGTTGCGATGATGAAGAAGATGAAGGCAATTTTATGGAGATACAACTTCTTTATTCAGGTTTGCTACGTTTCGATATATATACTAATGTCGTTTCAACCAAGTGATCACTTGCTTGAGAACGACATTAGTTTCTATGTCGAAACGTCACAAACTTGAATAAAGAAGTGGTATATAGCCATACAAATGCCTTCATCTTCTTCATCATGAACCGGTTAGTAAGATTCGTGGCATCGGTCAGTAAATATGGGCTTTCATATGCCAAGGATAGTTATCTAAGTTATCATATTTGACACCATTAATTAAACCTGAACGTTATATTTTTAATTACCGTTAAAGTGTTTTAGTTTAAGAGTTATTCTAATGGAAATGGAACGACTGTATAAGAAGAAAGAAACAGTATTTTCCTAGAACTGAACATAAAGCTAAAACACCAAGTAATATTTAACAGACAATACTTTTTGTCAATTTATCTAAGAATTTCATATGATAATAACTAATGTGTTCGTATTTTGTAATACTCTTGTATCTATCTCAAGAAGATGATATAGTTTGTTCACGAAGTTACAATTTACTAAAAATAATCTTACTAAAAACAGGTGGCTCTTGTTTAAGGTCTAGATTATCGAATGTTGCTGCTCGTGCTATGCTGATAGTGTCCCTAATACAGCAACGAATATGCCAGCTGCAGTTTGGGAAATGTTGGCAGGCTCAACGTATCACATTTCTACAAACCAGTGTAATTCCCTTGCAAAATTTCCGCATATTTAAGCACTGCCATACTGAAAATTATGGAAAATATAGATCTGTAAATGAGTAATTCCAGATTGCCTATATAATCCGTTGCAAAACCATGGAGATCGTATGTTTAAGCTTATTCGTAAGCGTTGTTCACGTGTTTCTTTTTCAGTTACAATTTTCATCAAATCCCTGACAAGTAGATATCGAATTAATTTTTTTTATTATATATTTCTTTCATCGGTGTTAGGATCAGTCCGAGTTTTCTGCGATTTGCATTTATATACGACCTTTAATCATGAAAAACGATGGAGTCATGAAAAACGATGGTGAAGGAAGTCGGTGTTTTCATTGATACGTGCTATCGGGATCTCGGTCGGAGCTGATTAGGAATTCCGCTATTCATCGAGGCGCTGAGATTTCCATCTGTTCGTGATCACGTGTCCACTACCAAACCTAATTGACGAAAGCTCTTCTCATACCAGCCTGTTTGAGCTTTGTATACACTGGGAGAAAACTGTAATATGTTATATAGTTAAATTCAAAGAAAGGAACAGATTTAAAACAAAAATATTATTACATGTCGCTGTTAATTTGATATTTGGCATTTAAAATGATCAACGTTAAATGTTTATGTAGAAAAATAGTATTTTTGTACAAAGTTTTAGCTCAGTACGTCCTTAAAATGATAAAATCCAGCCACATGAAATGTTGTTCTTACACAAGAGATCTAACATATTCACAAAACGGAAAAAGGTTTCAAAGTGTATTTAAAAGTGTACAACTATTGTAATATCTAAATATTTCAATATGAGAGTAACGTATGCTTTATACAATAGAAGTTATCAAAATGGCAATTACCCAACCCCTACCCCACTAAACCAATTTATTATAAAATATATTGTCTATTATATTGCTTGAAGAAGAAAGCCCCGAAGGTTTTGGAGACGGCAACATCATACCAGATGTATATCAATGAACGTTACTGACAGGATGTATTTTAGTAACATGCATCCAAGTTGTTGATATACCGTTTGGACTAGAGCAAAATAATGTAAATTATTGGAGATGCCAAGGTTACAAATATTTTGTTCTAAAAATGAAAATGCACCATATAGACAGATTGCCGTTAAATGAATCTTTCACTAAGATGTCCATAAATTCTGTTCCTACACAATTAATCAGTAGGAAAACGTTGCCCCATGATACAAAGTTGTTGTATTACTAAAATAATTAAACCAAAGGAAAATATGATATATCAAACTAATCTTTTAACGTATAAATTCATCGGTTTCAAACATCAATTCTATAAATTCAATTTACAAAGAAAGATTTTTACATTTTACAGTTGTGTTCATTTAAAACAGTATGATAAAAACCAAAAGTATTGTATTGCAAGGTTTGACCTTATGGTTATATTTTCAATTAAAACTTAAATATCATATATGAATAAATAATCAATTCCTTCATATGCCAGTTGCCAGGGAATATGATAAGATGTTACGAAATATAAATAATATATATATGTTAGCGGCAATAAAGGAAATCAGGCAGAAACGTTAATTTCTAGGCAATACGACTCTGCAACTCTAGGCAATAACGAATAGGATACATATTGACAAATATGTGTCATTTTGAGTGAACTAATTGTAACTAACGTTTACAGAAATCACATTTCCAATCCAAACTATTTCATAACTGTTCAATTATTAAGTGTCTGAAAGATCTTACTGTTCAGATACTTCGTCAATGGCCATTAATTTTACCTTAACAGGCGTTTTATCCTTAAAACAGACCTACACTGTCTATAATCACTTCAATTTCGTAAGAAAGGGAATCTCAGCAAAGTGTTAAAGATATCTGATACCATTATATATTATTGGTAAAACGATACTCGTTCTTTGTCTTTAAACATATGATGATGCAAAATTAACGTTAAATAGTTCTTTCAATAATTAACTTAGTGTTTAACCTTTTATGAAATAGAATGGTATTGTTAGCACTAATATCTAACCAAAATTGTTTTTTAAATATGTTTGGACGAAGTCGCTAAATATATTGCAGCTGTAATTTCCACTTTGTCCGAATGTCAAATGTCTGTTTATGACCACTCAGCATCTCTCTGTCTTTCTGTCAATTGTTGAAACACGTGGCAAACACAAAGCCTGTAAGATATGAAAAAATAATTTGAAACTACATATTAAAGATCAATCGTACTAGCATAAGGATAAAAATCAATTGAATAGAATTTGAACAAGATCTTTTACACCAATCCATTAGTATGTACATCTACAGAAAATTTGAAGATAGTTGATTAAGTTATCATCTCAATTCATACGATTTTGAATTAAAGTGAGCTTAACTTTATAAATATATTATATATATAATTGTACATGTATGACGTTCACAATTTATTTTAAGATTTTGTCACTGCGTCAGCAAAATGACGTCTTATTCGAAAATGTGCTTTGTCAGCACATGCTAATAAAAAAATATAAGAACTTATCAAATGAGTTTGAAAAGTTTGGAAATGACAGTTTACGTAGGTTATTTGTAGACGTTGTACTCGTGGCAATAACAATGTGGTTGATTGATAGTTTAAGTACACCTCGGTAAACATAATAGTGTGTATTGCAAACGTTTTTATCTCTTTGATGTTGCATAACACACCAGACAGGTCCTTGATTTAATCATATCTACAGGATTATGTCAAATGGCGTATCAAATCATTTCATTCACGTCTGTTTACCGAGTCTAAGGTTTAGGATAAACAACAGCTCCATGTTCTTAAAAAACTGTAGCAGCTATTTTACTGAAAACTTTAAAAGGTTAATCAACATCAGCATTTAAGAATGACTAGATTGGATTGGACTAACTTTTAACGTACGTGTAGGCGACAAGGTTATTATGCAAACGTGAAATATTGCTCGTTTTAATTTAAAGGTTCAAGTAATAATGCATACATGTATGCGGAGTTCGGTTTAATTAATACAAGTAAACGAACGTATCAGTTTCGGTAAAACTACATTAATTCATTTTCAAAACTCGAATGTTTAAAAGGTGGTTATCTAAAAATGTCTACATGCAGTCCTCTGTGATGGGTAACACCTTCTACGTAACACCTTCTACGTAACACCTTCTACGTCGATGACGGATGATTTGATTGAGTAATGAGAACAACAAGACAAATTGCGTTAACTAATATTTATTGGAAAAATATGAACAAAGATAATAAAACGCCAAAAAACGTGTTATAAATTTGTGAACAAAGTTCATATTTCCCAACTCTGAATACGTTTTCAATCTTAACCTCACGAAAGATATTTCGAATTGAAACCGGTTTATTTCCACGTGGCTTGCAACTGGTTTGTACTAATGACAGCAATCGTTCATAGATGGAATTCACTTGTAGAGAAAGGAAGGCCAAGGGAATGAAATGAGGCATAACAATTGAATGTTACACAGTAATGGTACCATTCTGCAAACCCTGAACGATAATGAGTCCAATTAATTTACAATTAAGTTAATTAAGTTAAAACTTTCTACTGCTGAACAAAACCTGCTTTAAGTTTTAATTAGTTACTATATAATACCATGATGAAAAATTGATACGACACCATTTCCTAGGAAGATCAATTTAAATGACATATTTTTGATGATAATATTTAATATGGAATATTCCAGATACAAAAGAAAACATTAGATGAAAAGATCTAAATGTCCTATCTTACTTTTTCTGTAATATGAACTTAAAGTGAACATATTTTTTTCGAACACAAAATTATATTTTGGCACAAACACTAGTTCAAAAGTAATTGAAAACTTTTGTCAAGCAGTTTCACATTCGAGACACTGCTTGTCAACTAATTATGTTTTGCACTTCATTTGATAGGAAAATAACCATTACATCTTCTATTGCAGGACAACAACGGGAGTAAGTCCGAGCTATGTCATCACGAGGGGATGGCAGCGTACCTACAGGCCATGAACATGACACTGAATCTGAGCCAGTGCTCCAACCAAGAGTCTCATGTTATAACCCACAGCCAGGCCTTCTACACGTACTTCACCCCCGTCATACTCATCATCGGACTCACCGGAAACTTCCTCTCTCTGCGGGTATTCGTCTCCAGGAACATGCGCAAACTGTCTGCTAGCACATACCTCGCAGCGCTCTCTACTTCGGATATAATGGCGCTCATCTTTTACGTGCTCGTTGATTGGCTGAGACGAGGACTTCATGTGTTCTCTGGCCAGGAACCCTCCTTTCTAGAGACGCAAGGTATTTGTCAGATTGCATTGTACCTGTCTTACGTGTGCCGCTTTCTGTCAGCTTGGTTCATCGTGACATTCACTGTGGAGAGGTACATTGGTGTTTGTCATCCACTGCGGCGGAAGGATATCTGTGGAAGTAGATGTGCGCAAAAAGTCATCGGGAGCCTCGTTGTGATCAGCATGTGTTTAATGATGTACAAGCCAATTCTGAGCGGTGTTTACACGATACAACCTACAAATATCCAACGGTGTACAATTGATCCTCAACATCCTTTTCTCTCCTTTATCCTCGACGGATTATTTGGCGTTTTAATCACTCTTGTGCCCTTCTTGATCATCACGGTCCTCAACACTATGATCATTAGGAAACTGTACATGAGATATCGCAGACATAAGCAGTGTAACGTCATCACAGAGGAAAGCATCATCAGACTTGAATTCACCATTATCCTACTCGTCATATCATTCGTGTTTATCATGTTGAACCTTCCATATTTCTGTGTCTGGTCAAAGCAATTCCTTCTGTCCCGTTTCACGTCAGCCACACACCACGAGAGTTTCCCCGAGATACAGGGGTCACTGCTTGTAACGCGGGTCATCTTCTACATGAACTACTGTGTTAACTTCTTCCTTTACAGCATAACCGGTGCCTACTTTAGACAAGAACTGAAGATGCTTTTTGTCTACAAGAGCAAAAGGTATATGGAGTATGGACGCTACTCGCGTAATAATTCCAACACCCCGACGCCTCAGTCGTGGGTTTGACAAGGCTTACATCTGCCTTTGCCCTGTACCCTTTGAGATATCAAATGACGATGTAAAAGTTTGAGAGATCAGTATTTTCTATTTTTATGTGAAATGTATATTTTATTACCAAAGACAGGTGAGATGAAATTGTGCCGTGACATGTTTCATATAAATTCTATATTTTCACAATTATTCATCTATTGGTAACACAATTCTATTCTAACGAGGTAATATGAATTTCTTGACCGACTCTAGGTGCATTTTGTGTATGGAAGCATTTCTATTATATCTATCACTGGCTAATCTGAGGCTTGCTGTAGACCACCAATAGTCGGGGTTTAAGTTGAGGGTCCTCTTTGGTAATCGCCACAAACCCCAATGACATGTCTGGCTAGACAATACGAAATGCAGCCTTATTAATCACTTGATTGAAACTAGAGAGACGTACGTCTTGCAGGGAAGCTGTTTATAATAACCAACAAAACCAAGGTATTAAAATCTATATATTGATTTTCCATGAGTGATAACGTCTTTTATGACTACAAAGCTGTAATTGCATTTTAGACGGTATTCTCTGTGATACCAAACAGTGGCTTTATAATCACAACGGAGTGTGATATGATCGGATATATATTTGTGTTCATTCTTTTCACAGCATTATACAAACTTTGATGTCATTTACATACATGTATATGTTGATAAAAACAGCTTTTTACTTTTACAGAGGAACAGATTAAGTAGATAGATAGTTCAAAATATAACATGTGTGAAGTGCGTTGCCGTTCGTTATTAAAGTGACGCAGAAAAAAACATTCCTTTATGTACTGTGAAATGTACATTTTGGTTATATTGGATGATTGTATATACTGAAATATTAAATGAATAATTCGTGGTGTATAGAAGAGGACAATCCTACTGAAAACCACGGTTAAGTCTGGAGCAGTAGCTGTACCAACTTCGTATCTTGCAGTGGAACTAGTCATATCAAGAAGTGCTTTCAGTGTACAGCATGACATTTCATATTTTCAAAATCACTATTGTTGATGTTATTCTCTGTTATTGTTGTAATGTGTACAGATCTGTGAAAGTGCAATTTTGTTTGATGATCAACAAAACGTTATTTGTTTGATGTTAATAAATAAAAACGTATATGCCAAATATTTCATAGTTCGTGATTACCTATGACTACACTCTGATCTTTTCTGCTAAATGAAGTCTTGAACTTGAACAAGAAGCATCTTATATTAGAATCGGATATGTGGTATGTCTCATGCCAATGGCATGTAGTGTTATATAACATTTAAAACTTGTCTAAATCCAAAACGGATGTCTTCAGTGTTGTTACCTGTCCTAATCAGCAAGCAAAAGTATTTTTCAAAACACTTATTTCTTAAGGCCAAAGTAATTATATTGTACGTGCATTGTAGAGCAGGAAGACTTTTAACAATCTCAAGGACTTTTGACTGTGTCTTTGTATACATAATAACTAGATATAAACTTTATAAAAAGGTTAAGAACCAATTCAATATTTAATCTTCATAATGATTATTGTGTGAACTGTGAGAAATCTCATTACTAAAAATAGTGATCCTTAACTTATTTGTATGAGTATTTGAATAAGTGATAGAAATGGGTCAAGTGATCTCCGAGCAAGGAAAAGAGTGACAAAAGAGATACTTGTGCATTTATTTTCCTTCGTTTCAATATTTTAATAAATTCACTTTACTTATTTTAATACCTTTTGGGGGATTGACATATTACCGCAAACTCATTTACCTGCTTACATAAGAGCTGGAGTATATGTCTTTGGTATGTTCATCAGTTCGTCTCCACATCTTCAAAGGATTTTTCTATAAAACGTTTATTTTTCTTTATAAGATAATTTGCATCCTTTATTATTTCATTAAATGTGTCTGCATTCCATTCGTCTCAATATATAGGTCACAATAAATGATATTTACATTAATCTATTATGTATATCCCTTTGTGAATAGTTGATGTTTACTCTTTTATTTGTCTTCAAAAAGCTTTTGCAGATTTCGTATGCATTTTCTGCACAACTTCTTAAGCCTTTTAAAGATATTTAAACAACTATTATGGTTCTGAAATAAAATACTTCATTCGTTTTTGTCAGATTAATCAATGAAAGAACGTATCCACGCCATCGTGAAGATAAGGTTTTGCAAGTGCATGCAAACTACATTTTAAGTTGCAAGTAGATATCAACATAGCTAATCTCAAACTGTTTTCACAGAGCCTCTTGTTACTAAGGATGGGTTGATTATAATATGCTTAGACGCATGTCCCAAAGACACTTTACATATGTTACTCATGTCTCGTCATGCTTCATGACATTGTAGTACATTTAATACAGTCTCTGTTATTCTGCAAGTCTATGTTTACTGAAGAGACGTGAAATGAAAAAAAATACAAATTAAGGTACACAAAATAGTTTTTAATTCCATAGACTAATTTTTACTCTAACTCATGACATGAACAACACAGTAAACCAAATATGTTTCAGATTGTGACTTGATGACAACTTACACATGAGTTAAAGTATTTTCAAACTTTGTCAGTAATGTACGTTTATGTTGCATTAATCAAAAGTCCTACGTGAGGCAATTTATAATGATTAAGTAATTTTCATTTTTTTTCATATGTAGCATATATCTCCGACAGTTTTATTAGAAACCTTGAAATCTATTAGGATGTAGGTCCCATATGAAGCAGGCTGTTTTATAATCTAATTTGCCGAAATGTTTTGAAAACACAGGAATAATGCTTAATTAATCAGTAAAACAGCTTTTATGTTCACAAAATGCTAAAGCCCTCGTCTGTTTGTATACTTGTTATTTGTTAAATGTTTCTTATAGAATTGTTTATTCATAAGTACTTGAAAAGGTTTAAATATACCTTATCGTCAAAGGGTTTTGTAATTTGAATGCCTGTATCAATTATCAAAAACTACCTAAACACAGTTCACTTCAGTAATCATCAGGTTTTTTTTCGATCGTCATTCACACCACTTTAATAAGCGGCCACTCCAGTCAATGGCGAATACGGTAATTGCCAATATCTTAACTGTTTTGTTGCTCAAATAATCCATAAACATTGAATGCATTATTACGTTTCAAGATTTAATTCTTTTCTTTTCTTTGGTGTTACGAGATGAATTTTCAATATATATATTCCATAAGGTCTTAAAATATGATCGAGATCTAATTTCAACAGCATCCGGAGTTGCGGATGAAATTTCGATGATTCTTCATCAGGGAAACCATATTTGTCTCGTGCATTCACCTTCAACACCTTTTATCATTTTTTAATAAAAACGCTGGCATGCTAATATGGTTTGCAATATGCCATTTTTGTATTACCTACAATCGGTGGAATATCTATTTGACAATCTACAATAGAAATAAGTTAAACATCTACAAAATTACTAAGAAAATTATCATTACTGCATTTAACTAATTATAGTTTTTTTTTTTGAAGACAAGTTTAGCCATATCAATTTCTTAAAGGCTATTATCTGAATGTCAGTCTATTCAGATTTGAATTCATGACCTTTATAATTACAACTTGTATTAGAAAAAAGTGAAAAAGGCTTAAAAAACAATATACACTAAAGTACTCGATCTATTCTACACCTTCCGCATCACACAGAACTTAACATACAACCAATATCTATCACATAATCAAATATTCCCTATCAGGAAAGAATTGTTTTACTGTAGGTGAATTTTTTGGACGAGGACGTCCGCAGTGGTTTAACCTCTTTTGATATGAATAATTGGCCCTGCCAATTTTATCTCCAGCAATGATATCAAATTATTGCTTGTATGAAAGGCTAAATTCGATATGAGAAGCAATGTGGTATGACATCTTTATCATCAGAAAAGTGACATAAATCAATTGTAGTTACCATAGTTCTTTTGCATATCTCATGCCACAGTGTTTAAAACTCCTCTTTTTATATTATCATTGCATAATGGATTTTTGATAACTGTTCTAACACATTGTAGTAAATTATTTAATTCGTAATATAAGATAGTCAAAGACAATGAATAAAACCAATAATTCTTAACAGTATGTGAGTAAAGTCAGCAGTAAATACAGATGAAATGATGGCCTCTTTAATTAAGCTATAAAATGTTTTAAAAATATTGAAACAAATGTTGTGCTTTTCATGTGTCTATCAACTATATTATTCCCCGAAAAAGTACTACACTCAGCCAGCCAGTAATACACCAAATTGAATGATGTTGCCTTCAATTTGTTAAAAAAGTTTATACCAGTCATTGGCTTTTCAACTGTTATCCCCAGCAACGATCACAAATTATCACCTTTTACAAATAAAACTGCTGATTAAATGCCAGGAGCTATGATATGATTACACAACATCTATAATAATCAGATTAAAAGAAAATATGTTTTTTTCAAGTCTGACGACATCAAAGTTATAAAATATAGTTTTTGTTGTAAAATGAAGATATTAATGGTATACTGTAACCTTTTATAAATACAAAAACAAATCCCAAAACTCATTTAGCATTTTGAGGAAAACTGTATTGAGTTGGTAACAGTACCAGAAACTATAATATCGTATGCTCTGTTTCTACTAGAGAACATAGCATAGCTAACTTCCTGGTGTTTCATCGAGACATCCTATCTATTTCTCTGTGAAAGATGATTAGAGAGTCAACTATTGAACAAGGACATAAACGTGTGGTACTCTGACAGTTCTCTTTATTGGCATCGTCGTGCAAATACTAAACACTCATAAAGGTTAATTTGTATCTGTTTTCAAAGAAGCATGATCGATCTTTTTGATAACAAGGATGTCACATCAGGATGCAGTTGGGATATGTGCGTTATTCTTTGTAATACCAAATTAACACTGAAAACAGTGTTGAGTTGTCAAAGCTTCTGGGACTGTCTCGTGGATGATCTTCTCCGATCAGTTAAAATGTGACTACAGCATCGGGTACTCAATGGCACTTCATTGAGATGTACTTGTTCTTTGTTGGAGTTGAGTACAAAACCAACAGAACCAAAACGTGCGTTAATTGGATACATGTGTTGTCATTCCTCTTTCTATCTAATAACAACATATGTTATTCGTTAAACTTGAATACTTTGTCACAAAACGTGATTGAACTCGCTTATGATGGTAGATAAATTACTCGGCTTCAATAAATGAAACAGGATGCTGGATTTTCTTTTATCATTATGATTTAAAAGGCAATGTTGTTGTGCCATATTTATGCCCTAAACACTTCAAAAGGGTCAAACATTAAAGTTCCATCTGATCTGTGCCCGCTATTGCAACATTTGCAGAAACCTGCATAACGTGCAAGCAGGACAGACAAAAGAGGCAAAATGCCTTCTGGATCAGAAAGAGAATCCAATCAGATATCAGTGTCCGATTTTGCATACCAGATTGGATGAGATAGAGAATTCAAACGTCTTGTCTTTAATGTCCTATATGTACCGGCAATTCAATGCTAACAAACAATTTACTGTTTGTAAAAATGGTATATCTTTTGCTAAGATATCGAACGCCCACTCAATATAAGTGTTTTATAGGAAGATTTGAAATTTGAAATGAATCCATTTTAATGCTTGATGTGCAATAAAGGATAAGAGCATGCCATTGAGCAATCAATCGTCCTGTATACAATGTTTACATAATTTGACTGATATTGAATGCAACACTTTGTTTAACAGGGAATGACAAAATGCATAATTTCACTAATTTTTTACCCAATGAGCTCATGATAAAGCTACATATCTATCTTCAGCATTTGTTTCGCAAAATATACATATTTTTATGCCAAATATATAAAGTTAAACCAAAATGCTCAACAAGTGTGAACCAGAACAAAAACAATGACGTTACTTGTTCCAGAATCATTGCATTGTGTCAAATGATAATGATGAAGAGTTAACTTGTTTTACTTTTTATGATAATAACTAATTTTAATAATATAAAAATTGCGTTAATAGGGTTGAAGTTTTTCCATTGATCATTGTGATTAGGCAGGATGTCATGTTTTATCCAATCTTGAAACCGTTTTAGGTCTAAATTAAAGTACATTTGTGAGCTAGTATTATGAATATTCTAAAATCTTATTCTTTCAATTCAACATATAAAAATGGCGAGAATGATTACCACAAAATATCACCACCAACCTTTCTGTTTGATATGCAAGTATGTCATAGAGTAAATCACATTATTACGATTTCACTGATTATTTGCATTGATTTGCAAATCGAAAAGAAACATGAATAAGATAATCACTGGTAGTACAGTTAAACAACACCAACAAAGTTTCAGTTAGGTGATACAATTAGTAATATTATTTATCTGAAAGAATGTCAGCCTATTCAAGTAGTACTTTAAGATCCTTAAGGTTTTTAAACTTGAATTAAAAATTAAAATTAAAACAGCTATAACACAATACAACATGCTATCTATTCTGCAGCTTCAGAAATGAATTATGGTTTATATTTGATCAATATCATTTGAAACATATTTCTCTGAATTCTTGTTGCTAAAAAATCTCTTTCGAAGAATTGTATTCCTGTATGTAAATTGATGAATTGATGAAACAATAGCAAATAGGCCCGCAGTGGTTTAACCCCTTTTGATACAAATAATTGGCCTTGTCACTTATCTCCAGCAATAATATCAAACTATTGCCTTTATTTTACTGTAAATCGAATGCCAGAAGCAATGGTGGAATGGCATATATGTTATCAGAGAAGAGGTATCAATCAAATTGGGTTACTGTAGTTTTTCCTTATCAAACGTCATGGTTGCAAAATGCGTATTAATTATCTCCCTTTTTATATTATATAGTCATTCATTTTCAGGCTTGACAACTTTTCGAACATTAATAATCAAAACCTTAAATTTAAAATAATTTACAATTAAGAAATATAACATATTTTTCCTAACAATCTTTAACGTTGGATTAGATTGAATGGAGTATTTGATGGCTTGCAGAACAGTGTTAATATATGATCAGCTTCGATTATGCATTGGCATTGTGACAGATCAGTTACAATGTATTGTCAGCATGGCAGACTCCCTGGTGTTTTATAGAAACATGTTGGAGCTTATTAAACAATAACCCTTCACATATTGCATGATGCTGTTGCTTTGTCACACTTGTTCTTTCTGTCCATGAGCGTCCTGCTAACACAGACCAATAGCTTCAAATAACTAACAAGAACATCATCTTTTTTTCTTAACATGATTGAGCAGTTTCAGGTTCGTTTATGAAAGTAAAATCTGAGGTGAGTAGCAGGTAATAATATTCTCAACAAAAGTTTTTAGAAGCAATTTAGATTAACTTGTTTTTGCTGTTGTAAAAAAGAGAGATATATTATGCTATGTTATTCAACTGTGAATCATACTAATCCTTTATCATTGTAAGTATCAGCCTGAGTTTTCTGGTATTTTCATTTATATACAACCGTTAATCACGAAAAACGATGTAGTCATGAAAAACTGTGCTGGAGGAAGTCAGTGTATTCATTGATGGTATAAGTATCTGGGTCGGAACTAATTAGGAATTCCGCTATTCACCAACTCTCAGAGATTTCCATCTGTTCATGATTCCCTGAAATCACGTGACCACAACCAAACCAAATCGATGAAGAATCTCTCCTAACCAGCTCGTTTGAGCTTTGTCTGTACTGGGAGAAAATTTTAAAATATTGCATAGTTAAAACCAAAGAGAGGAAAAGATTTAAAGCATCAATATTATAAAATGTAACATTTGGCATTTAAGCTGATGAACGTTTAATGTTAACGTTGAGAAATCGTATTTGTGTACAAAGTTTAAGCTTAGTGCAGCCTTATAATGATGAAACCCAGCCACATGAAGATTTTGAAGTTAAACTGGCGATCTTAGCATATTCATGAAATGGAAAAAGGTTTGATGATAATATAATAATAAATAATAAATAAGATAATTCCAGGGAAGAGGGCACTGCTGTAGAAGGATCTGGAGCCAAAGGTTTTAAGTCGGTATTTTGGAACCAGAAGACATTGGCATCACTGGACTGGAGATTACAAACTGAAGTGTAAGGGATCAACAGTTCAGATAGATAGTTGGTGCTGGTGATATGGGGTATCTGTAGGTAGAACAACGGATTTTGAACTCTATTCTGGATTTTATTGGCAACCAGTGGAGGTCTCTAAGCACTGAAATAATGTGGAGACGTCTTTGTGTTTTCGTGGAGTTTTGCAACACCTGTAGTCTAGAGAGTAGTCCTACACTGATACCATAAAATAGTCTATTCGCGATGTAAGTAATCCATGTACAAGTACCTTTGCAGCTTCTGTGATTATCAACTGATTGATGTTGCTAATTGACCTAAGGCGACAGTAACCAGTTACAAAGGGTATTTAAAGTTTACAACTATTATAATATTCAAATATTTCAATATAAGCATAGCATGCACTTTTAAAATAGAATTTATCAAAATGGCACTTAATCAACCCCATTAAACCAATTAAGTATACATTACATTGTATTTCTTTGTAGAACATAACCCAACAACATACCAGTGGAATACCAATGAATGTTAGTGGCATATGTAATAAAGTGGCATGCATCAAAGTATTGGAATTGCTAAGGATTAAAATTATTTTTTTCTAAAAAGGAGATTGGACCATATAGCCGGATTGACTTAGGGATAGACAAGGCAATCCCTATGAGTGTATAGGTCAATTATTACTGTTACATATGTTAAACAAAAGACCAGTGAATTCCACGTGACGTGAAATTCAGTCTTAAAAATATGTAAATCCTAACACAAAAATGGCCATAGCAGAAACTACATCAAATGACCTTTGCAAAACAGTTCTCGCGTAACTTTTACTATCTTTTGAAATTAACTCCTTTAAAAGAAAATTAGATTTTAAAAAACTGAACCAGGAAGTTGAACATAAATTCCTTCATTATTGTTTACGATAAAGGTAGATGTTTTATTATGAACAGGAAATTGTTGTTAAGGCGTCCTAATGTAACTTATTATTACCAAATGTATAAAAAAACCATCACAAGTTCTACATGTTGTACATCTTTTACGAAAGATGGTGAGTAATCCTGTGCCTACACAAAAAATATATAGAAAACCATAATACAAAGTTATTGTATTCCAAAAATCATTAATATATGAGATATCAAATTCATCTTTTAACATAAAAAGAATGAGGTTGCATACATCGTTTCTACAAATTTCATTTGCAAAGGGAGATTTTTATAGTGGTGATCATTTTATGGAGTATGATAAAAACAAAATGTATTGTATTGCGATGTTTGAACTAAATATCATATATGAGTTAATAAATAATTCCAACATATGCCAGTTTCCAGGGAATATTATAAGATATATCAATATACATAATATCTATACATTTTGACAAATATTTGCCATTTCAGAATACAAAATTCTAACATTGTTATGGTTTGGTCTTGCAGCTGATCACCTGAACTAAGGCTTACTTAAATCGTCCTTTAAATGTAAACTATTTCATACCTATTCAATCATAAAGTGTCTGAATGATCTTACTTAATAAATGCTTCGATACCTTGTTAATGGCTATTACTTTTACCTTAACAGGTGTTTTACATTTAAAACTGATCTTCACTGTCTATAATCACTTCAATTTTGTAAGAAACAAATCTCAGCAAGATTTTCATGTTACCTGAAAACTATTATAGAATTAGGTTTATTGTAAAACGACACTTGTTTGTCTTTAATTTATATGATGATGCAAAATTAACTTTAAATAGCTCTTTCAATGATCCAAATTTGTGTAGAGCCTTTTATGAATAAGAATGTTATTGTAAACACACACAAAATTTAACCAACATTGTTTTTTAGATTTGTTGTGAAGTAGCCTAATATATTGCAGCTGTAATTCCCATTTTCCACTCAAATGTCTACTTATGACAATTAAGAATCTCTTGCTTTTCTGTCAATTGTTAAAACACATGAGAATTACAAAGCTTGTGAGAAATTTAAAAACACCCATAAACATTTCAAAATGATTTTTTTAAAAAATAATCGTTCTAGCAGAAGGATAAAGATAAACTGACTATAATTCAAACAAAATGTTTAAAGGGGCAGTAGCACGTTTTTTGATAATTTTATATTTAAAAATTTTCACTGATAATTGTAAGTTAATGCTTAATGTTTTATTTTGACAGTGTCAACAATCTCATTACACCATTACAAACCAATCATCCATAGTCAGAGGACAAAGTATGAAGATTCACATAAAATTCATTGGTGGCCATTTTGTGTGAACACCTTTAATTCATTTTGTGTAAGAAAAGGAATCTCATGGCTAAACTTTACATTGTATATTTGAATTATTACTGCTTCATTTGGTTTAAACACATTGTCTCTCGATTGGAACCATCAATGTCCATTTTCTTGACATCACCTTACATGTATATTCCCCCTGAAAACGTGCTACTGCCACTTTAACACGCGTAAATTAGGATGTATTTCTAAAGAACATTTGAAAATGTTTGAATAAGTTATCATATTAATTCATATGACGAAGTTGAATTTAATTTAACTTTAAAAATATATACCTTAAACATGTATGACATTCACATTCTATTTTGTAAGTTTGGCATATCTACAGGATTACGTCAAATGGCGGATCAAATCATTTCATTCACGTCTGCTTACCACGTCCAAGCCTTGGTTTGGCATGAACAACTGTTTCAATTGCGTATTTAACTGTGGCAATAATATGATTAAACTGCAATAATATAATCGATGGGATTGGATTATGATAACTATTTAGGTATGTTTAAGTGACAAAGAATGGCACACGCTTATTATGCAAATGTGACTAAAAATGTCTTTTTGAAGCCAAAGTTGTTGGTTGTTATTCATAGGTCATACAAGGAATAATACACATGTGGAGTTAGGTTGATTAATAAATGGAAACGAGCGTATCAGTTTCGATAATGCTAAACTAATTTAATAAATGTTTAAAAGGTTGTTATCTAAAAATGGCTACATGCAGTCCTCTGTGATACGTAACACCTTCTACCACTCCCGGGAAGCTGGTTCCAGCTAAAATGACATTTTACCGAGTTTTATTACTATTTTAAGTAATGCTACATCTGTATACGAGTTTATCTGCGGCAGCGACGAGGTTTTTATATATTGCGTGTCAATAACATCTTTTCATATCAAAATAGATAGTGAAATACAAACCCAAATATTTCTTCTCCAACTACGCAAATTTACTATGAATATCAATGAAGATTTCAGGAGGAAATTGATTATCAGTGATAAATTCGCCCTGAAAACAGTGAAATTTGGCTTTCTGTCATTCAATTTTAGAAACCAAGGTTTGATTGCGACATATTTATTTCATGTTGACCTATCAAATAGAATTAATGCAATTGAACGCGTATTTAATGTCTATTTTAATTGTAATTTCCAGGTGAATCTTCAAATAATACGTTACGACTTTTACCGAGTAATGTAGTTGTAGTTACGCTGCTTTACCGAGTACGCTCCGCCGTTTCGTGAGTTTCTTAATACAATACATTCTCGTCTTAGATTTAGAAGTGAATTTGATAGAAATTTCGACAGATGAAGGGAGCTTGCACGTGTCATTGGAGGTGGAGGTGACCACAGAAGAACTTTCCGAGGAGGAAAAACATAAAATGATACGTTAATTGCAAATCCAAAGATCTCTGCCGGTGTAAATGCAATCATTCATAAGAAAGTATTATCAAAGGATAATACAGAGGTGAAATGTACTCATATTGAGATTTTAATGACAATCTTAACTTCGCTGACAAAGTAAAAATGTATACGCAAATATCAACAAATGCGTCGTATTTTACACACACTTACACCTGTTTAAGCATAAAGGGGTCAGTCATATTGGTGTAATTTTTATCCCACCGGTATGTAATACCGTGGGATATAGTCATCATCCTGTCCGTCTGTATGTCTGTCCGTCCGTCCGTATTCATTTCGTTTCCGGAGCAGAACTCAAAAACCAGTCCACATATCTTTCTGAAACTTAACATATGTATTGCCCACCTACTTAAGTGGTGCCTTTTGATATTTTCACATTTCTGAAAATTTTATTTTCTATTATTTCCATGGAAACGGCTCTTATTTGGACTCTGTTCATGAAAGGTTTCGTTTCATATATATTAGCTTGGACTCTGTTCATGAAAGGTTTCGTTTCATATATATTAGCTTATGCTATTATGAACCTGGCTTGAAAAATTTACAATTATCTTTCAAAGGTTTACATCTTACGATCATGTGGAACCGGTGGGATATGTCATCTCCTGATGACTCTTGTTTATCTTCCAAACAATAACAGAGCTGCGATTTGTTCATGTTAATCGATGCTGTTATGATTTGTAATGAAAATTATTAAATCAAAGATGTCACATATCTTAAATCGCGAATATAAGTTTTAATACAATTAAACCAATTTAAGCGATCAGTTTCTTTTGCAGATCAGATTGCATTGTGCTTGAAATAGAACATACATTTATGGTCGGCTATAATTCCCAGTCAACTAGTAAAGGTGTTAAATATATATAACAATGATAATGAAAGTTGCAAATTCGATATGCGTTCGCATGAGTTTTTAGCATTGTTGTGTAAAGGCTTATGTTTTTGAAAAGTCATATGATAAAAAGAACATTCTATGTTAAAATAAATTTATGAAATAGTAGATGGTCCCCATAATATACTTAAAAATATGAAAATTGTATAGAAGCCTTGTCTTGTCAATTCATTGATGACAACGGTAATTCCCGAAAAGACAAAACTCTGAAGTATTACAACAACAATGTTCAAGGTTGACTACACCAGATATTTAACACTTGAATCGTCATGTTATAATAGAATGTTCTATAAAAAATACAATATTTTATAATATGTTTGTAATTCATTTCATATTTGATAATGAAGTCGTTCATACTACTAGTGACAATAATACGATTAAGACAATAGTTACTTACTTTAATATAAATATATGATCCTTCCTGATTTCTAAGAATGATATACGTTGAAATCACTGTTGTGTATCAAAAATAATCAAACATCATTGCCAGAAATCAAAAATATATATTGTTATTGTTTGAGTCATAGAGTATATAATAAGGTAAACCAGTGTCCACCAGAACCAAATTGCAAGATAATTTAGTCCATTAGTGATGAATAATACTGAAACATACTTACATGATTTCCCCTGAAGAAAACTTAAATTGATTCATAATTTGAAAACATCATTTCTTGTTTGGAAAACCCGCTTTTACAAATTCATTTAATGATAATATTTTTTGTTCAAAAGGCTCCCACAACAACAGAGAATTGAAATGAAATGCATAATATCGAAAACATCGTTTTAAAACTTAACTGTAATTAGTTTTCAATTGCAAAGTACCCAACAATCTGTCCAAAAAAGTTTTACAATTGCGATTTGGCATCAAGTTTATTTGAAGAGTTATTATCTATTCCTAAAGAATAAAATCGTGTATCTTCATATGCTTTCCTTTAGTATGCCCCGCTAAAGTTTTGCGGGAGACATACTGTTTTCAGTTCCGTCCGTGGTTCCGTGGTTCCGTGGTTCCGTGATTCTGTGAATCGTAATTCCGAAATACTTTCGTTTCATTTCAAAAACTGTTCAATATTTTTTACGAAACTTTGTATGTGGTTAGACCTACTGTTGAATTGGTGCGTATTGGTATTTTGGTTATTCTGATTTTTTTCTGGTTTCCATGGAAACAGTTTGAACTTTATGGATATGTTTCATTTTGTTATTACAAGTTGTTACGGGGGACATTATTACAGTGCATCACATGCACATATTTCTAGTTTATAGCAGCAAATTTCCAAATTTATGTTCTGAGTATACATTTTGACGTTAGCTCAGAGAAACAATATGCATTCTTCTAGAAGAACATTCGTGATAAGCAATATAAGCAAACATTTTTATAGAGTATTTATATTTCACTTTAAGGGTTTGTCGGGTGGTTTTTTTTCAAGGGACTTGGTCATCCATTTGACATACATGTTTCAGTTCAGAATGTTTGAGAAATGTTTACAAAACGTTAACAAAAAGACATAAAAGTTCATGTCATAGATATGGTTATATTTGATTTATAAAAGGACGTAGAATATAACAACTGAATGTAACTAAATGTAACCTATATAAAATCTACCAGTGCTCGTTAGTATAACGAGTGATTAATTACATAGGTCTCACAAGTCTGAAAATGAACTGAATAATTGAATCAGCATTGTGGGCTTTCTGTATTATGGGGGGTTTGAATAAAACTGAAATACGATATTAGCTTGAATTTAGTAAATTTGCTTGACGTTCGCATGACACTTTTTACACACAGTGTAGATTTGTATGTCTGTAACATTACATTTGCACCACCTCCTCGCTAGATGTAAATTTACTTCTTGTCCAAAGGTACTCACTGGTGCAATTACGTTCGCATTACACGATTTACATTGGTATGAAAAATGTGCATACATGTGTAACTTTATAAGAGTGAATGTGAACAGAGCTTTCGTCTATAAGTTAACGAATGTCACTTGATTAAGCGAATTATGTATAGCTGCTTCATGCCGCTTTGCTAAGTCATCGCCTTGTTGTTTGATAATAGCTGACGTTTAAATAATAACAAAAACATTGAATGAAAGTATCACCCATGTATCTGAGATGTTTGCTACTTACCTGCAGGTTTTTACAATAAAATAGCCTAATACCTTGAAACAAAAGTAGAGTCATTGTCTCGGTAGCTCATCAGGCTTATATTCACTTATACTGTATGGCTGATGCGGTTCCCCTTTGTAGGGGCGACAGGGTCACATATCCTAAAAATAAGTAATAAGACAATGTGATTTCAGATACTGGTAATCAATTCAGATATGATATTTCTCAAATATTTAATTCATAATTTAAGGTAAAGGATCCAAGGTTCACCAAGCCCTTATTAGGAGTCACAAAAGCTATGAATTATAATCCTCATTAGTCAAGGAGTCGCTATCAGGATTTAAGCTTCCTATAATGCCTTTTGCTACTGGAGAAGAAGAGAAATATAGGGTTAAAAGGCGTGGCCCCTGTGGTCCTTATTTGGGGGAACAGGGCCACAAAAGCTATAACTTTTATCCTAGCTAGTCAATGAGTCTGTACAAAAAGTTTCAGCTTTCTAGGCCTTATGCTTCTGGAAAAGAAGTCGAAAATGCACCCGGTTTATGGACGAATGGACGGACGGACGGACGCCAGACATAATTCCATGCCATAATCATGAAATAGTTTTTTGGGGGTTGGCCCCTGTGGCCCTTATCAGCTACAATTTTTTAATCGTCAATCGTCAAGGGGTCTGTACACAATCTTGCAAGGCCTGGGAAGTGGTCGAAAATGCACGAAGTTTACGGAAGGACGGACGGACGAAAGCCGGACATCATGACATGACAGGAGCCCATCGGGCCTTAGAGGCAAGATGAGCTAAAAATCATTATCAAATGTACTATTCTGTGGTGTCAATGTGATGTGTAGCTGTAGCGCCATCTGTATCTATTGAATAATGGCAGAGCTTGTATAATTTGTATTAAGATCTGCCAATACTTGATCATATGAACACAAAATATCGCATCCACTCTTCAAATATCGTATGGAACGGTAGCCAAGGGTCTCTTTCTTTAGAAACCAATTTCTTTTTCATTGTGGTCAACAATACAGTGTTGAACATCAATAGCTGATTTTTCGAGAGTTTTTGACAGTAGAAACACTTGATATCTACCCGAAAAGTAGACATATACCTCAGTAGAGAAATGTGATCTCGGTACATAAGCGGAACATCCTACTCGGTATATTGCGGAGCATTACTCGCCCAATGTGGGAACACCCCATTTTTACCATTTTGTTTTTATCTTTAAGAAGAGTCATCCAAGAATGACGTATTAAATAATTTAGGATACTTGGGTCTTCAGGAAAATGGTGCGTTTTCAATTTCGACAGTTTGAATGTTTATTTTGATTTTACAAGGGTTTTATTCAATTTATTATGCTTATTCCATATATAGTTTGCTAAAACGATTTTTCATTCATAACATGACGTGATCCATCTATTACCACATGAATACTGTACAGGAAATCAAGCTTAATTTTATTATATATACTTAAATTGATCGGTACGCTCACTAAACATGACCGGAGGTCTTGTATGATACTCGCGAACAGATGTAGCATTACTTAAAATAGTAACAAAAACTCGGTACAACGCCATTTTAGCTGGAACCAGCTTCCCGGGAGTGTTCTACGTTGACGACGAATAATTGGATTGAGTAAAGACAAGACAAAACGCGTTAACTAATATTTAAATCTCAAATCTTTTACAGAGCCTCTTGTTACTAAGAATGGGTTGACCATAGTATGTTTAGAAGCATGTCCCAAAGAAACTTTACATATGTTACTCATGACTGTAGTACATTTAATACAGTCTATGTTATTCTGCAAGTCTATGTTTACTGAACAGACGTGAAATGAAAAAAAAATACAAATGAAGGTACAATAAATATTTTTTAAGTTCATAGACTAATTGTTACTCTAACTCATGACATTAACAACACAGTAACCATATATGTTTCAGATCGTTGACTTGATGACAAATTGCACATTGTATTAAAAAACTTTAAACTTTGTCAGTAATGTATGTTTATGTTGCATTGATCAAAAGTCCAATGTGAGGCAATTTGTAATGTTTAAGTAATTTGCATTTATTTAGCATTTCATGTGAGCAATATGTATCATATATCTCCGAAAGTGTTGTTGGAAACCATGAACTTATTGGGATGTAGGTCCCATATGAATCAGACTGTTTTTATAACCTTATTTGCCTAAATTGTTTGAAAACACTGCATAGGATCCATGATTAATTCATCAGTAAAACAGGTTTAATGTTCAAAAGTGTTAAAGCCCTCGTCTGGTTGTCTACTTACTATTTGTTAAATGTTTATCTTTTTATAGAAATTGTTTATTCATAAGTACTTGGCAAAGGTTTAAATATACCTTATCGTCATGTTTATATGGTTCCATTATCTTGTAAATGTACTCTATCTATTCTAATAAGTGCCCTGCTCCAATAAGCGACCCCCAAAGAATTTTGTAATTATAGGTCTAATAACCGCCCATATACTAGCGATACTAAAATAATAAATTCAACGTATTCACTTTGTTTCATGAGGAATTAAAGGATAAATAAGCGGCAATATGTGTTATTTTCTACTCAGTAATGTGTATGCTTTGAATGCCTGTATCAGTTATCAAAAATAACCTAAACACCGTTCCACCTCAAGTAATCTTCAGTATTTTTTCGATCGTCATTCACACCATTTTAATAAGTGGCCACACAAGTCAATAACTAATACGGTAATTGCCAATATCTTAACTGTTATGTTGCTCGAATAATCCATAAATATTACTGCATTATTACGTTTCAAGATTTATTTTATTTGTAACTTACTGTTTAGTGTTACGAGCTGAATTTTCAACACTTGAATTTTCAATATATATATATATTCCATAAGGTCACAAAATATGATCAAGATCTAATTACAACCATTTCAAGATTGAAATGTTCTAAGGTAGTATGATACACTATACACTGACTTTCAATCTCTTTTCTGGCTTTATTCATTCAACAGCATCCGGAGTTGCGGAGGGAATTTTGATGATTCTTCATCAGAAAAACTTTTTTTTGTCTCGTGCTTTCACCTTCAACACCTTTTATCATTTTGCGATGAAAAGGCTGGCATGCTAATGTGGTTTTGCAATTTGACATTTTTGTATTACCTACAATCGGTGAAAAATACATTGACAATCTACAATAGAAATAAGTTAAACATTTACTAAGAAGACAAGTTGAGTTGTATTAAGTTTTTTTACAGGCTATTATCTGAATGTCAGTCTATTCAGACTGGAATTTATGACCGTTATAATTAAAACTTGTTTTAGAAAGTAAATTGAAAAAGGCTTCAAAAACAATTAACACTAAAGTACTCGATCTATTCTATATCTTCATCTACACACAGACGTTTACATACAACCAATATCTATCACGTAATCAAATATTCCCTATCTGGAAAGAATTGTTTTACTTTAGGTGAATTATTTGGACGAGGACGTCCGCAGTGGTTTAAGCTCTTTTGATACGAATAATTGGCCCTGCCATTTTTATCTCGAGCAATGATATCAAATTATTGCCTGTATCAAAGGGTAAATCCAAAATCAGAAGCAATGGTGGTATGACATATTTATCATCAGAAAAGTGACATCAATCAATTGTAGTTATCATCTTTTGCATACCTCAAGCCACAGTGTAAAAAAATCCTCTTTTTATATTATCATTGCATAATGTATTTTTGATATCTGTTCTAATAAATTTTAGTAAATTATTTGATTCGTAATATAAGATAGTCAAAGACAATGAATAAAACCAATTATTCTAACAGTATGTGAGTAAAGTCAACAGTAAATACAGATGAAATGATGGCCTCTTTAATTAGGCTGTAAAATGTTTTTAAAATATTGAATCAAATGTTGTGCTTTTCATGTGTCTATCAACTATATTATTCCCTGAACAAGTACTACACTCAGCCAGCCAGTAATACACCAATGATGTTGCCTTCAATTCGTTAAAAAAGTTGATACCAGTCATTGGCTTTTCAACTATTATCCCCAGCAACGATCACACATTATCACCTTTTACAAATAAAACTGCCGATTAAATGCCAGGAGCTATGATATGATTACATGACATCTAGAGTAATCAGATTAAAAGAAAAAAAATTTTCAAGTCTGACGACATCAAAGTTACAAGATATGTTTTTTGTTGTATAATGAAGATATCAATGGTATGTGGTAACCTTTTATAAATACAAAAACAGATTCCAAACTCAAAAGCTAACTTCCTGGTGTTTCATCGAGACATCCTATCTATTTCTCTGTGAAAGATGATTAGAGAGTCAACTATTGAAGGAGGACATAAACGTGTGGTACTCTGACAGTTCTCTTTATTAGCATCGTCGTGCAAATACCAAACACTCGTAAAGGTTAATTTGTATCTGTTTTCATAGAAGCATGATCAATCTTTTTGATAACAAGGATGTTACATCAGGATGCAGTTGGGATATGTGCGTTATTCTTTGTAATACCAAATGAACACTGAAAATAGTGTTGAGTTGTCAAAGCTTTTCGTGGATGATCATCTCCGATCAATGTGACTACAGCATCGGGTACTCAATGGCACTTCATTGAGGTGTACTTGTTCTTTGTTGGAGTTGAGTACAAAACCAACAGAACCAAAATGTGCGTTAATTGGATACATGTGTTGTCATTCCTCTTTCTATCTAATAGTAACATGTGTTATTCGTTAACCTTAATACTTTGTCAAAATGCGAGATTGAACTCACTTGTGATGGTAGATAGAATACTTGGTTTCAATAAATGAAACAGGATGATGGATTTATGACTTAAAAGTCAATGTTGTTATGCCATATTAATGCCCTAAGCACTTGAAAAGGGTCAAACATTAAAGTTTAATCTGATCTGTGCCTGCTATTGAAATATTTGAAGAAACCTGCTTGACATGCAAGCAGACAAAGAGGCGAAATTCGTTTTGGATCGGAAAGAGAATCCAATCAGATATCAGTGTCCGATTTTGCATACCAGATTGGATGAGATAGAGAATTCAATCGTCTTGTCTTTAATGCCCTATATGTGCCGGCAATTCAAGACTAACAAACAATTTACTGTTTGTAAAAATTGTATATCTTTTGCTAAGATATCAAACGTCCACTCAAAACAAATGTTTTATAGGAAGATATGAAATTTGAAATGAATCCCTTTTAATGTTTGATGTTCATTAAAGGATAAGAGCATGTGATTAAGCAATCAATCGTCCTGTATCCAATATTTGCATAATTTAACTGATATTGAATGCAACACTTTGTTTATCAGGGAATGACAAAATGCATCATTTCACTAATTTTTTACCCGATGAGCTCATGATAAAGCTACTATATCTATCTTCAGCATTTGTCTCGCAAATCTTTTTATGCCAAATATATAAAGTTATACCAAATTGCTCAACAAGTGTGAACAAGAACAAAAACAATGACGTTACTTGTTCCAGAATCATTGCATTGTGTAAAATGATAATGATGAAGAGTGAACTTGTTTTACTTTTCATGAAAATAACTAATTTAACTAATATAAACATTGCCTTAATAGGGTTGAAGTATTTCCATTGATCATTGTGATTAGGCAGGATGTCATGTTTTATCCTATTTTGAAACCGTTTTAGGTCTACATTGAAGTACATTTGTGAGCTAGTATTATGAATATTCTCAAATCTTATTCTTTCAATTCAACATATAAAAATCCATGCAATTAACTAAACAAGGTACAAGTTTTTATCATCCCAAACTGGCGAGAATGATTACCACACAAATATCACCACCAACCTTTCTGTTTGATATACCAATATGTCATAGAGTAAATCACATCATTACGATTTCACTGATTATTTGCATTGATTTGCAAATTGAAAAGAAATACGAATAAGATAATCACTGGTAGTACAGTTAAACAACACTAACAAATTTAGGTGATACAATTAGTAATATTATTGAAAAGTAATATATGAAAGAATGTCAGCCTATTCAAGTAGTAATTGAATATCATTAAGGGTTTTAAACTTGAATTAAAAATCAAAATTAAAACAGCTATAAAACAATACAACATGTTATCTATTCTGCAGCTTCAGAAATGATTTATGATTTATATTTGATCCATATCATTTGAAACATATTTCTCTGAATTCTTGTTGCTTAAAAATCTCTTTCGAAGAATTATATTACTGTATGTGAATTGATGAATTGACTTTTTATATTGTAAAGTCATTCATCTTCAGGCTTGACAACTTTTCGAACATTAATCAGCAAAACCTTAAATTTAAAGTCATTTACAAATTAGAAATATAACATATTTTCCCGAACAATCTTTAACGTTGGATTAGATTGAATTGAGTGTTTGATAGCTTGCAGAACTGTGTTAATATATGATCGGCTTCGATTATCCTAACGGTATTGGCATTGTGACAGATCAGTTACGATGTATTGTCAGCATGGCAGACTCTCTGGAGTTTTATTGAAACATGTTGGAGCTTATTAAACAATAAGCCTTCACATATTGCATAATGCTGTTGCTTTGTCAAACTTGTTCTTTCTGTCCATGAGCGTCCTGCTAGCACAGACCAATAGCTTCAAGTTACTAACAAGAACAGCATCTTCTTAACACGATTGAGCAGTTTCAGGTTCGTTTATGAAAGTAAAATCTGAGGTGACTAATAGGTAATAATAATCTCAACAAAAGTTCTTAGAAGCAATTTAGATTAACTTGTTTTACTGTTTCAAATTGTTAAAAAGAGTGACATATATATGCTAGATTTTTCAATGTTACTTTGAGCCAACGACATATTGCATAATGCTGTTGCTTTGTCACACTTGTTCTTTCTGTCCATGAGCGTCCTGCTAGCACAGACCAATAGCTTCAAGTAACTAACAAGAACATCAACTTCTTAACCAGGATTGAGCAGTTTCAGGTTTGTTTATGAAATTAAAACCTAAGGTGAGTAGCAGGTAACAATAATTCTCGTTCCTCGGCTGAACATTTGCATGAAAAACGTCTCTGAAGTTTATAATTAGATTAAATTCATTTTTATTGTTGTCACTTATGATTTAAAATTACATTGATTGAATGGTAAACAACTCAGCTTTCTTCACTTAAAATTTCATGAATTTCCGAACATAGATAACGCCTTAGGGACATTTTTTGTCAACGTTGACCAAAATCTCGAGTTTACTCCAAAAGTTAGCGGCACAGCGTGAGCCCATAGCGTCAAAGGCACAAAATAGTTCTTAAAATCAATGTAGATTAACTTGTTTTTGATGTTTCAAATTGTGAAAAAGAGTGACATAATTTATGCCAGATTATTCAATGTTACTTTTAGCCAACAACAGTAGAACACGTAAGGTCACATTTTAAACATATCCTTGAGCAAACTCATTTTTTAATGATTATCACTGCAATGCAGAAAATACTGTTCACAGGGATCAACTTTCAAAAAGTTCTCTTAGGCTAAGGTGACCGTTATGTAACTTTTCACAATGACCTAAGGCTACCCTTAGCATAACTACATTATGAAATGTGGAACAAGACTCTCCAAGGTCTATATAGGAAGTCTTATTCAAATTAGGGAGCAAGTTGCCATGTAAAGACAGCCATATGGATACAAACATATATCTGAAATAATTACATTAAAACTCACATTATTATCATTCCTGAGTAAGATACGATGATTTTAATTATTTCTCAGAAAATGTCTTAATAAACTACGTTTTGATAATTTGATATGATAAACCGAAAATAGGAAACTTGATTAAAAAAAAACATTATGTTGGATTTATGCTAAAAACCTTACATGTAGGACGCTGATTGAAACAGAAATGTCAGGATTTGTCAGGTCGATTTCTAAAGACTTTTCAACTTTTCTGCTTAAGTACAACAGTGGAATTATTGGTGTGCATTATTACAATGTCACTTGGGTAAGTATGGAGGATTTACCTAATGTGCCTTCTGTCGTCATGTCCCTCCCTTATAGACAATCTTCTGTGTGTGATAATTGTTTTTCTACAGTGACAATGTACTTGTCCTTGGTTTGCACGTTAACATCAAATGGACAGACATTACACTGATGATTAATTATTGGTCTTTTTACGTAGCGCAATCGTCCTGAACAATATGTTATAGGATTATCATAATCTTATCTAACACTCACTGAACAATATGTTATAGAAACATCATAATCTGGTCTAAACCTGGTTGACATACCTGTTTGATTGTGGGGTAGGAAATCATACTTCAAACCCGTGATTAATCCATCTTTGAAAAGGCTACCTTTTCCCCCAAAATATCTATTCTATCATAAGAATATTGTTTAGAAGGAACAGCTTAGAGTTTTATATATTTGCTTTGTGATATTAATGATAAATCTGCATTTATCACTGAAATAAACTTCAAACTGTAGTTCAAAGTAAGATACGTGTTGTTTAAATCTGCTATTGTGTCCATACTTTGAGATGAGATCAACTTATTAAATACACTTTAAATATGTACCAGTCGATGATTACCTGTCATGAACGGTTACATTATTATTCAAATGGTTAGTATCAGGAGAAACGTAGAGATGCTGTCAATCTTAATATAGATATTATGTCACTAACTTTGATTTGGATCTAGTACAAGCCCTTGCTCCGTTTAGGTGTTTAGCCCATAAATACAATTGAAGCGTTACAACACCAATGTACATCCATCTTGCCTGATTTGTGACAAATATAATTTAGATGCGTTGGAAGATGAATGATATTTCCTCCATGTATGCCTTTTTTCAAGAAAGTAGAAAACAACTTATAGCTAATATTACTTTCAACAGCCAACTCAACATCATTTTGTACATTTGATGCTATGTAAAACTGAAAGGGTATACAGATCACTTGCAATCTATTTGAAAGGGATTATCTCAAAAACAATTGTTTGCACACCTGTTCAGATGTGAATATGTTAATGTATAATGTTAGCATGCAAATGGATATGTACCAACTATTGTACTCTTGGCCATGTGAACTTCAATACAGGAATAAACTCTCTCTCTCTCTCTCTCTCTCTCTCTCTCTCTCTCTCTCTCATTTGAAAGCTGATGATATCATTTGATTCTCATCATTCAGGTTAATGATTGTATATCTAGCTGATGTGAAGACGTATTTATCTGACAAACCTGTTTAAAGTCCATATTTTTAAATCCTGAGATTCATTTAAGTTAGAGAGACATCTCATAAAAGCTCATCTCATAACAAATGACAAATGCATGCTTATTAAGAACATAATTTCAACTCAAACCAAATGGCTCTTGTTTTATGTCCAGATGTATCAAATGTTTCTACTCGTCTTATGCTGATGATGTTGCTAATACAGCAATGAATTTGCCAACTGCAGTTTTAAAAATTCATCTTGCCACTTTTAGCTCTCTTGGCAGGCTCAACGTATCTTCTATCTACAACACAGGGTAATTCCCTGCAACGGCATAATGGGATCAGATATATCTCAGGCTTAAATTGACATCAATCAATTACTTGATTCTGTTAACATCAAATCTGGAAACTATCTTTTTTACTACCAGAACGAAATGGCTAAGAGATGAGACTGTAACAACGATGCTATTTGCGAGAATGGAGGTTCTCTCCCATTGGATAAAAAGAGGTTTTATAGCAATGGCAGTTTTGGTAAAAAAAAACACAACTTATTGTCAGCATTGTAGTACACTCTTCATATGATTGAAAATCGTTTTTCTGCAAAATGAGACTGCATGTCATATAAATGGATTGTTCCTGAGTTATTTTTGATTTTTCAAAATCCATTGCTTTAACAATTTATTATTATTTCATTTAGATGAGACATTTTCAAAATCATTCAAAAATGTTATCAAAGTTTTACATACAGAATAAAACAAAACGTTAATGTATCTGCTCTACAGACGCAATTGGGTCTTACAATGGGAGTTCAAAACTTGCAAAAACACAGTCGTGATCCATTTAAGCTAAATAGGTTGGGCACATTAATAGAAAGGGAATATGTTATTTGCTTTAAAACTAATTGTAATGAGCATATGTCAATAAGGATAACAAACTATCAGGTATTATCTTAGCACTGTAATTGAACAGTCACTGTTGTTTCCCAAAGATTAAAAACGTCAAGTTCCAGGAAGCTGATACTATTTCATGGTACCTTACCTATTACGGTTGTTTTATAGTCTCATTATTATCAACCTCAATCAACTAAAATCAGCGAGGAATTGCTTATTTCTGTTGACTATGGTTATGTTTGACAGGAATTATACCTTATTAGTGTTATTTTGACAAACATAGCATTTTCAACATACAAAGATATTTTGGAAAATCGCTGGTTAACACTTTTTATAATAAATACATTACAGTTATAGAAATGTTTTCCCTACTGACAGAAAGGTGTATGCTTAAATATACTTATGACAAATTTAGATGTCTCGTGTAACAATTTCAGGACTATAATTTCCATTATAAATCCATGGAGATTGTGTATGTTTAAGCTTATTGAAAAGCGTTGTTCACGTGTTTATTGTTCAGTTTCAAATTTTATCACATTCCTATCAAGTAGACATCGAATATATCAACTTTATAAATAATACTAATCCTTTATCATTGTAAGTATCAGCCTGAGTTTTCTGAGTTTTCATTCATATACAGTACAACCATTAATCACGAAAAACGATGTAGTCATGAAAAACTGTGCTGGAAGAAGTCAGTGTATTCATTGATGATATCAGTATCTCGGTCGGAACTAATTAGGAATTCCGCTATTCACCAACTCTCTGAGATTTCTATCTGTTCATGATTCCCTGAAATCACGTGACTACTACCAAACCTAATCGATGAAGGATCTCTCCTAACCAGCTCGTTTTAGCTTTGTATGTACTGGGAGAAAACTGTAAAAATATTGCATAGTTAAAGTCCAAGAAAGATTGAAAACATGTTCACATGTCCCTGTTAATTTAACATTTGGCATTTATAATGATGAACGTTTAATGTTAACGTAGAAAAATCTTATTTGTGTACAAAGTTTAAGCTTAGTGCAGCCTTATAATGATGAAACCCAGCCACATGAAGAGTTTGAACTTAAACTGGAGATTCATGAAATGGAAAAAGGTTTGATGATAATAAAATAATAAATGTGCATTTCGAATGCGCATAATCCAGACAGATATGCCTTCTCAAGGCGCTACAAGGATATCGAAAGTTAAAAACATGGAACTGTTCACAATGATTAAATGGCTGTGTGGCACTTTTTGCACTGATTTGAAGAGTCAAAGATAGGACATGATCTCAATTCTGATGGAGGAGAAATCCAGAGAACAGGGCACTGCTGGAGAAGGATCTGGAGCCAAAGGGTTTTAGTCGGTATTTTGGAACCAGAAGAGATTGGCATCATTGGCCTGGAGATTACAAACTGAAGTGTAAGGGGTCAACAGTTCAGATAGATAGTTGGTGCTGGTGATATGGAGGCATCTGTAGGTAGTACAATTTTGGATTTTATTGGCAACCAGTGGAGGTCTCTAAGCACTGGAATAATGTTGAGACGTCTTGGTGTTTTCGTGGAGTTTTGCAACACCTGTAGCCTGGAGAGTAGTCCTACACTGATACCATAAAAAAGACTGTTAAAATAGTCTATTCTCGATGTATGTTATCCATGTACAAGAACCTTTGCAGCTTCATTGATTATCAATTGATTGATGTTGCTAATTGATCTAAGACGGCAGTAACCGGTTACAAAGGGTATTAAAAGTTTACAACTATTATAATATTTAAATTTGAATTTAAATTTAAATTTATTTGCTCTGCTAACCACGTCTAAGCCTTGGTTTGGCATGAACAACTGTTTCAATTTTGTATATAACCGTGGCAATAACATGATTAAAATGAAATAATTATCGATAGGATTGGATTAAGATAACTATTTAGGTATGTTTAAGTGACAAAGAATGGCACACGCTTATTATGCAAAAGTGACTAAAAATGTCTTTTTGAAGCCAAAGTTGTTGGTTGTTATTCATAGGTCATACAATGAATATTACACATGCGGAGTTAGGTTGAATAAATAAATGGAAACAAGCGTATCAGTTTCTATAATGCTAAACGAATTTAATAAAAGTTTAAAACATTGTTATCTAAAAACGACTACATGCAGTCCTCTGTGATACGTAACACCTTCTACGTCGACGGCGAATAATTGGACCGGATTGAGTAAAGAGAACAACAAGTCAATTTGCGTTAACTAATATTTATTGGGAAAATATCAACAAATATAATAAAACACAAAAACGGGCTGCAGTGGCCTTATAACATTAGGGAAAATTCAAGATAATCTATATATTTGTGAACATAATTACTATTTTCTAGCGCTAAATAAGTTCTCAAAAAAAGGCACTCTTATTGTCATGAAAGGAATATCGAATTGTGGCTTGCAAGTGGTTTGTACCAATGACAGAAATCTTTCATATAACATCTGCCTTTGTCCTGTCACTTTAAGATATCAAATGACGACGTAAAAGTTTGAGAGATCTGTATTTTATGTTAATTGTATATATTGCCACAGACAGGTGAGATGAAATTGTGCCGTGACATGTGTTTATCTAATTTCTATATTTTCACATATACTCATTTTCAAAACTATGTTTATTGGTCACGAAATCTGATTCCATCAAGATACTATAAATTTTTGCATCGACTCTACTTCTGTATCGAAGCATTTCTGGCATATCTATCACTGGCTAATCTGAGGCCTGCTGTAGAACACCAATAATCGTGTTTTAAGTTGAGGGTCAATGAACCTCAATGACATTTCTATTTGGAAGGCTCAGCTATAGTAAAGTCGACGACATGCAGCTTTATTAATCAATTGACAGACCCTAGAGAGACGTACGTCTTGCAGGGAAGTTGTTGTTAATATCCGAACAAAACCAAGGAATCAAAGTCTATGAATTGATTGTTCCATGAATGATTACGTCTTTTATGACGATATCACTGTAATTGCATTTTAGACGGTATTCTCTGTGATACCAAACAGTGGCTTTATAATCACAACGGAGTGTGATATGATCGGATATATATTTGTGTTCATTCTTTTCATAGCATTATAAAAACTTTGATATCATTGACATACATGTATATGTTGATGAAAACAGCTTTTTACTTTTACAAAGAAATTAACAGATTAAGTAGATAGATAGTTCAAAATATAGCATATGTGTCAAGTGCGTTGCCGGTCGTTATTAAAGTGACGCAGAAAAAAACCCATTCCTTTATATGCTGTGAGAATGTTGACATTTTGGTATATTGGATGATTGGATATACTGAAATATTAAATGAATAATTCGTGGTGTAAAGAAGAGGACAATCCTACTGAAAACCACGGATAATTCTGGAGCAGTAGCTGTACCAACTTCGTATTTCGCAGTAGAACTAGTATTATCAAGAAGTGCTTTCAGTGTACAGCATGACATTTCATATTTTCAAAATCACTATTGTTGATGTTATTCTCTGTTATTGTTGTAATGTGTACATATCTGTTAAAGTGCAACTTTGTTTGATGATCAACAAAACGTTATTTGTTTGATGTTAATACATAAATAAAAGCGTATATGCCAAATATTTCATAGTTCGTGATTACCTATGACTGCACTCTGATCTTTTCTGCTAAATGAAGTCTTGAACTTGAACAAGAAGCATCTTATATTAGAATCGGATATGTGATATTTATCTTGCCAATGGCATGTAGTGTTATATAACATATAAAAACTTATCTAAATCCAAAACGTATGTCATCAATGTTGTTACGTGACCGAATCAGCAAGCAAAAGTATTTTTCAAAACCATTATTTCTTAAGGCTAAAGAAATTATATTGTACGTGCATTGTAGAGCAGGAAGACTTTTAACAATCTCAAGGACTTTTGACTGTGCCCTTGGATACATAAAACTAGATATAAACTTTACAAAAAGGTTAAGAACCAATTCAATATTTAATCTCCATATTGATTATTGTGTGAACTGTGAGAAATCTCATTACTAAAAATAGTGATCCTTAATTTATTTGTATGAGTATTTGAATAAGTGGTAGAAATGTGTCAAGTGATCTCCGAGCAAGGAAAAGAGTGATAAAAGAGATACTTGTGCATCATTTGTTTTCCTTCGTTTCAATATGTTGATAAATTCACTTTACTTATTTTAATACCTTTTGGGGGATTGACATATTACCGTAAAGTCATTTACCTGCTTACATAAGAGCTGGAGTAAATGTCTTTGGTATGTTCATCAGTTCGTCTCCACATCTTCAAAGGATTTTTCTTGAAAACGTTTATTTTTCTTTATAAGATAATTTGCATCCTTTATTATTTCATTAAATGTGTCTACATTCCATTCGTCTCAATATATAGGACACAATAAATGATATTTACATTAATCTATAATGTATATCCCTTTGTGAATAATTGATGTTTACTCTTTTATTTGTCTACAAAAAGCTTTTGCAGATTTCGTATGCATTTTCTGCACAACTTCTTAAGCCTTTTAAATAAATTTAAACAACTATTTTGTTTCTGAAATAAAATAGTTCATTCGTTTTTGTCAGATTAACCAATGAAAGAACGCATCCACGCCATCGTGAAGATGAAGTGCATGCAAACTACATTTTAAGTTACAAGTAGATATCAACATAGCTAATCTCAAACTGTTTTCACAGAGCCTCTTGTTACTAAGGATGGGTTGACTATAGTATGCTTAGATGCATGTCCCAAAGAAACTTTACATATGTTACTCATGACTTGTCATGCTTCATGACACTGTAGTACATTTAATACAGTTTATGTTATTCTGCAAGTCTATGTTTACTGAAGAGACGTGAAATGAAAAAAAATACAAATTAAGGTACACAAAATAGTTTTTAATTCCATAGACTAATTTTTACTCTAACTCATGACATGAACAACACAGTAAACCATATATGTTTCAGATTTTGACTTGATGACAAATTACACATTGAGTTAAAGTATTTTCAAACTTTGTCAGTAATGTACGTTTATGTTGCATTATCAAAAGTTCTACGTGAGGCAATTTGTAATGTTTAAGTAATTTTCATTTTTTTCATATGTATCATATATATCCGACAGTTTTATTAGAAACCTTGAAATCTATTAGGATGTAGGTCCCATATAAAGCAGACTGTTTTTATAATCGAATTTGCCGAAATATTTTGAATTACACAGGATCCATGCTTAATTCATCAGTAAAACAGCTTTAATGTTTACAAGATGCTAAAGCCCTCGTCTGGTTGTCTACTTGTTATTTGTTAAATGTTTCTTATAGAATTGTTTATTCATAAGTACTTGAAAAGGTTAAAATATACCTTATCGTCATGTTTATAAGGTACCATAATCTTGTAAATGTACTGTATTCGACCTAATAAGCGCCCTAAAATATGATCGAGATCTAATTTCAACAGCATCCGGAGTTGCGAAGGAAATTTTGATGATTCTTCATAAGGGAAACCATATTTGTCTCCTGCTTTCACCTTCAACACCTTTTATCATTTTTTGATAAAAACGCTGGCAGGCTAATGTGGTTTGCAATTTGCCATTTTGGTATTACCTACAATCGGTGGAAAATCTATTTGACAATCTACAATAGAAATAAGTTAAACATCTACAAAATTACGAAGAAAATTATCATTACTGCATTTAACTAATTAGTGTCTTTATTGTAGACAAGTTTAGCTATATCAATTTCTTAAAGGCTATTATCTGAATGTCAGTCTATTCAGATTTGAATTTATGACCTTTATAATTACAACTTGTATTAGAAAAAAAGTGAAAAAGGCTTAAAAAAACAATTAACACCAAAGTACTCGATCTATTCTATACCTTCCGCTTTTACACAGAACTTAACATACAACCAATATCTATCACATTATCAAATATTCCCTATCTGGAAAGAATTGTTTTACTGTAGGTGAATTATTTGGACGAGGACGCCCGCTGTGGTTTAAGCTCTTTTGATACGAATAATTGGCCCTGCCATTTTTATCTCCAGCAATGATATGAAATTATTGCTTGTATGAAAGGCTAAATTCGATATGAGAAGCAATGTGGTATGACATCTTTATCATCAGAAAAGTGACATCAATCAATTGTAGTTACCATAGTTCTTTTGCATACCTCACGTCACAGTGTTAAAAACTCCTCTTACATATTATCATTGCATAATGGATTTTTGATATCTGTTCTAATATATTTTAGTTAATTATTTGATTCGTAATATAAGATAGTCAAAGACAATGAATAAAACCAATAATTCTAACAGTATGTGAGTAAAGTCAGCAGTAAATACAGATGAAATGATGGCCTCTTTAATTAGGCTGTAAAATGTTTTTTAAGTATTGAATCAAATGTTGTGCTTTTCATGTGTCTATCAACTATATTATTCCCTGAAAAAGTACTACAACAGCCAGCCAGTAATACACCAATGACGTAGCCTTCAAATTGTTAAACAAATTGATACCAATCATTGGCTTTTCAACTGTTATCTCCAGCAATGATCTCAAATAATCACCTTTATTCATTACACGACATCTAGAGTAACAAATCATAGTTTTGTCAAGTCTGACAAAAAAGTTGCAAGATATGATTTTTGTTGTAAAATGGCATCAATGGCATAGTGTAACCTTTTAAAAAACAAACAAATTCCCAAAACCCATTTAGCATTTGGAGGAAAACTGTATTGAGTTGGTAATAGTACCAAGAACTATAATATTGAATGCTCTGCTTCTACTATTGAAGCGGACTCCCTGGTGTTTCATCGAGGCATCCTATCTATTTCTCTGTAAAAGCTGATTAGAGAGTCAACTATTGAACAAGGACACTTACTTCTGGTACTCTGACGGATCTCTTTATGGGCATCGTCGTGCAAATACCAAACACGCCTAAAGGTTAATTTGTATCTGTTTTCATAGCAGCATGATCGATCTTTTGAGAACAGGGATGTCTTTTTAGGATGCAATTGGGATATGCGCATTATCCTTTGTAATACCTAGTGAACATTGAAAATAGTGTTGAGTTGTCAAAACTCTTGGGACTGTCTTGTGTATGAGATGTATGTATTCTCCAATCAGTTAAAATGAGACCACAGCATTGGTGACTCCCTGGCGCTTCATTGAGATGTTCTAGTACTTTGTTGAAGTTGGTTACAAAACCAACAGGGACAAAAATAAGTGATTGAACTCGTGTGTGATGGCAGGTACATTACTTCGATTCAATATACAAAACAGGATGATAAATCATGATTGTTAAATGCAATATTGATATGCCATATTAAGGCCCTAAACACTTCAAAAGAGTCAAACATTAAGGTTTCATAGGGCCTGTGCCAGCTATTGCCATATTTCTAGAAACCTGCATATGGTGCAAGCAAAAAAAGGTGAAAAAAAAAGAGAATTGCTCAAACATGTGTGAACCAGAACAAAAACAATAACGTTACTTGTTCCAGAATCATTGCATTGTGTCAAATGATAATGATGAAGAGTTAACTTGTTTAACTGAAAATAACTTACTTTACTAATTTCAAAATTGTGTAAATAGAGTTGCAAGTATTTCCATTAATCATTGTGATTTTACATATATTTGAGCAGTCTTGCCATATTCCTAATCTTTCTGTTCAAACGTTCTTTTTCTTTATTACCAAAAAAACAACTTAAGGGTTATATAGATAATTTTATCCTACTGAAGTAACAATGCGCTGATCTATTAATTTGTTATGAAATCGATTTTGCACATTGATCAAATCGTAATTTTACTTAGTATGTAATCAACTTTTTAAAAGTAAATAAAACAGTTACTGTAAACTTGAAGAAATGACATGTTTGTTGTTTATTCGAAAAAAGTTGACCCTAAATGAGAGGTCATTGGTTAACCAATCAAATCTGTGGAATGCGAGGTCATGTTGATACGACACAGGTCAACGCAATAAGACACACGTGTGTCGTACGAGATTAGTATGTCATCACTTGTACGTTACGTGTTTAATAATATGTTTTATCCAATCATGTAGCCGTTTTAGGTCTAAATTCAAGTACATTTGTCAGCTAACAATACGAATATTATCGAATCTTATTGTTTTAATTCAACATAAAAAAATCCATGCAATTAACTAAAACAAGGTATAGTTTTTACCATCCCAAACTTGCGAGAATGATTACCACAAGATATCACCACCAACCTTTCTGAATTCCCTTCTGGGTAATAAAGTGTTATCTTATCTTATCTTATCTTATATACCAATACGTCATTGAGTAAATCACATCATTACGATTTCACTGATTATTTGGATTGGTTTGCAAATCGAAAAGAAATATGAATATGATAATCACTGGTAGTACAGTTAATAACACCAACAAAGTTTCAGCTAGGTGATTCAATTAGTAATATTATTTAAAAGTATTATCTGAAAGAATGTCAGCCTATTCCAGTAGTAATTTAAGATCCTTAAGGTTTTTAAACTTGAATTAAAAATTAAAAGTAAAACAGCTTAAAACAATACAACATGTTATCTATTCTGCAGCTTCAGAAATGATTTATGGTTTATATTTGATACATATCATTTGAAACATATTTCTCTGAATTCTTGTTGCTAAAAAATCTCTTTCGAAGAATTATATTCCTGTATGTGAATTGATGAATTGACTTTTTATATTGTAAAGTCATTCATCTTCAGGCTTGACAACTTTTCGAACATTAATCAGCAAAACCTTAAATTTAAAGTCATTTACAAATAAGAAATATAACACATTTTTCCTAACAATCTTTAACGTTAGATTAGATTGAATTGAGTGTTTGATAGCTTGCAGAACTGTGTTAATATATGATCGGCTTCGATTTTCCTAACGGCATTGGCATTGTGACAGATCAGTTACAATGTATTGACAGCATGGCAGACTCCATGGTGTTTTATTGAAACATGTTGGAGATTATTAAACAATAAGCCTTCACATATTGCATAATGCTGTTGCTTTGTCACACTTCTTCTTTCTGTCCATGAGCGTCCTGATAGCACAGACCAATAGCTTCAAGTTACTAACAAGAACATCATCTTCTTAACAAGGATTGAGCAGTTTCATGTTTGTTTATGAAATTAAAACCTAAGGTGAGTAGCAGGTAACAATAATTCTCAACAATAGTTCTGAAAAGCAATGTAACATGTTTTTGCTGTTCTAAATTATAAAAAAGAGTTACATAGTTTATGCTAGATTATTCAATGTTACTTTTAGCCAACGACAGTAGAACATGTAGGGTAACATTTTAAACATCTCCTTGAGCAAACTCATTGTTTAATGGTTATTATTGCAATGCATAAATTCACAGGAATCAACTTGCACAAAGTTCTCTTAGGCTATGGTGACCGTTATGTAACTTTTCACAATGACCTAAGGCTACCCTTAGCATGACTACATTATGAAATGTGGAACAAGACTCTCCAAGGCCTGTATATGAAGTCATATTCAAATTAAGGAGCATGTTTCCATGTAAAGACAGCCAGAAGGATACAAAACGATTCTTAAAATACTTACATTAAAACTCAAATTACCATCAGTCCTTGATAAGATATGATGATTTGAAATACATTGTAGATAAAACAATATTTTCTCATAAAATGTCGAAATAAACTTCATTTTGATAATTTGATATGATAGATCTAGGAAACTTGATTGAAAAAAATCCTTATGTTGGATTAACGTTATTCCTGAGTAAGATACGATGATTTTAATTATTGATAATTTGATATGATAGATCTGGGAAACTTGATTGAAAAAAACCCTTATGTTGGATTAACGTCATTCCTGAGTAAGATACGATGATTTTAATTATTTCTCAGAAAATGTCATAATAAACTACGTTTTGATAATTTGATATGATAAACTGAAAATAGGAAACTTGATTAAAAAAAACCCATTATGTTGGATTTATGCTAAAAACCTTACATGTAGGACACTGATTGAAAAAGAAATGTCAGGATTTGTCAGGTCGATTTCTAAAGACCTTTCAACGTTTCTGCCCAAGTACAACAGTGGAATTATTGGTGTGCATTATTACATTGTCACTTGGGTAAGTATTGAGGATTTACCTAATGTGCCTTAAGTCGCCATGTCCCTCCCTTATAGTCAATCTACTGTGTGTGATAATTGTTTTTCTACAGTGACAATGTACTTGTCCTTGGTTTGCCCATAAACATCAAATGGACAGACATTACACTGATGATTAATTATTGGTCTATTTACATAGCACAATCGTCCAGAACAATATGTTATAGGATTATCATTTATAATCTTATCTAACACTCACTGAACAATATGTTATAGAAATATCATAATCTGGTATAACCCTGGCTGACATACCTGTTAGAGTGTGGGTCAAACCTTTGATTAATCCATCTTTAAAACGGCTACTCGTTTTCCAATATATCTATTCTATCATACGAGTATGGTATAGAAGGAACAGCTTAGATAAATCTTCATTTATCGCTGAAATAAACTGCAAACTGTAATTCAAAGTAAGATACGTGTTGTTTAAATCTGCTATTATATCCATACTTTGAGATGAGATCAACTTACTAAATATTTTTTTTATACTTTAAATATGTACCAGTCAATGATTACCTGTCATGGACGGTTACATTATTATTCAAATGGTTAGTATCCAGAGAAACGTAGAGATGCTGTCAATCCTAATATATGTATTCTGTCACTGACTTTGATTTGGATCTAGTACATGTACAAGCCCTTGCTCGGTTAAGATGTTTAGTCCATAAATACAATTGAAGCGTTACCACGCCAATGTACATCCAACTTGCCTGATTTGTGACAAATATATTTTAGATGCGATGGAAGATGAATTATATTTCCTCAATGTATGCCTTTTTTCAAGAAAGTAGAAAACAGCTTATAGCTTATCTCTCTCTCTCTCTCCCTCTCTCTCTCTCTCTCTCTCTCTCTCTCTCTCTCTCTCATTACGATACATGCTGCATCTCTTTCAGAATATGGTGCATATACCAACTCACACAACTTGAGAAACATTTGAAAGCTCATGATATTATTTGCTTCTTATCATTCAGGTAAATTATTGTGTATCTAGCTATATGATGTTAAGACGTATGTATCTGACAAACCTGTTTAAAGTCCATATTTTTAAATCCTGAGATTCATTTAAGTAAGAGAGTCATGAGAACATATACATCTTATACAAACTCATCTCATAACAAATGACAAATGCATGCTTATTAAGAACATAATTTCAACTCAAACCAAATGGCTCTTGTTTTATGTCCAGATGTATCAAATGTTTCTACTCGTCTTATGCTGATGATGTTGCTAATACAGCAATGAATTTGCCAACTGCAGTTTTAAAAATTCATCTTGCCACTTTTAGCTCTCTTGGCAGGCTCAACGTATCTTCTATCTACAACACAGGGTAATTCCCTGCAACGGCATAATGGGATCAGATATATCTCAGGCTTAAATTGACATCAATCAATTACTTGATTCTGTTAACATCAAATCTGGAAACTACCGAGGTTTCTTTCCCATTGGGCTAAAAGAGGTTTTATAGCAATGGCAGTTTTGGTAAAAATTATTCACAACTTATTGTCAGAAAGCATTGTAGTACACTCTTGAATTTTAAGGTTTTGTTTTATATGATTGAAAATCGTTTTTCTGCAAAATGAGACTGCGTGTCATATAAATGGATTGTTCCTTAGTTATTTTTAATTTTTAAAATTACATTGCTTTAACAATTTATTATTATTTCATTTAGATGAGACATTTTCAAAATCATTCAAATTTTTTATCAAAGTTTTACATACAGAAGAAAACAAAACGTTAATGTATCTGCTCTACAGAAGCAATTGGGTCTTACAATGGGAGTTCAAAACTTGCAAAAACACAGTCGTTATCCATTTAAGCTAAATAGGTTGGGCACATATATAGAAACGGAATATGTTATTTGCTTTAAAACTAATTGTAATGAGCATATGCCACTAAGGGTAACAAACTATCAGGTATTATCTTAGCACTGTAATTGAACAGTCACTGTTTTTTCCAAAAGATTAAAAACGTCAAGTTCCATGAAGCTGATACAATTTCATGGTTACCTACTACGGTTGTTTTATAGTCTCATTATTATCAACCTCAATCAACTAAAATCAGCGAGGAATTGCTTATTTCTGTTGACTATGGTTATGTTTGACAGGAATTATACCGTATTAGTGTTATTTTGACAAACATAGCATTTTCAACATACAAAGATATTTTGGAAAATCTCTGGTTAACACAAAATAAATACATTACAGTTATAGAAATGTTTTCCCTACTGACAGAAAGATGTCTGCTTAAATATACTTATGACAAATTTAGATGTCTCGTGTAACAATTTCAGGACTATAATTTCCATTATAAATCCATGGAGATTGTGTATGTTTAAGCTTATTGAAAAGCGTTGTTCAAGTGTTTATTGTTCAGTTTCAAATTTTATCACATTCCTGACAAGTAGACATCGAATGTACCACTTTTTTGAATAATACTAATCCTTTATCATTGTAAGTTTCAGCCTGAGTTTTCAGAGTTTTCATTCATATACAGTACAACGGTTAATCACGAAAAACGATGTAGTCATGAAAAACTGTGCTGGAGGAAGTATCAGCCTGACTTTTCTGGTATTTTAATTTTTTTACAACAGTTAATCACGAAAAACGATGTAGTCGTGAAAAACTGTGCTGGAGGAAGTCAGTGTATTCATTAATGATATCAGTATCTCGGTCGGAACTAATTAGGAATTCCGCTATTCACCAACTCTCTGAGATTTCCATCTGTTCATGATTCCCTGAAATCACGTGACTACTACCAAACCTAATCGATGAAGGATCTCTCCTAACCAGCTCGTTTTAGCTTTGTATGTACTGGGAGAAAACTGTAAAATATTGCATAGTTAAAGTCAGAGAAGGATTGAAAACATTTGCACATGTCCCTGTTAATTTAACATTTGGCATTTAAAATGATGAACGTTTAATGTTAACGTAGAAAAATCATATTTGTGTACAAAGTTTAAGCTTAGGGCAGCCTTATAATGATGAAACCCAGTCACATGAAGAGTTTGAACTTAAACTGGAGATTCATGAAATGGAAAAAGGTTTGATGATAATAAAATAATAAATGTGCATTTCTAATGCGCATAATCCAGACAGATATGCCTTCTCAAGGCGCTACAAGGATATCGAAATTTAAAAACAATGGCACTGTTCACAATGATTAAATGGCTGTGTGGCACTTTTTGCACTGATTTGAAAAGTCAAAGATAGGACATGATCTCAATTCTGAGTGAGGAGAAATCCAGAGAACAGGGCCTGGAGGATCTGGAGCCAAAGGTTTTTAGTTGGTATTTTGGAACCAGAAGAGATTGGCATCACTGGACCGGAGATTATAAACTGAAGTGTAAGGGATCAACAGTTCAGATAGATAGTTGGTGCTGCTGGTGATATGGAGGCTTCTGTAGGTAGTACAAAGGATTTTGAACTCTATTACGGATTTTATTGGCAACCAGTGGAGGTATCTAAGCACTGGAATAATGTGGAGACATCTTGGTGTTTCGTGGAGTTTGGCAACACCTGTAGTCTGGAGAGTAGTTCTACACTGATACCATAAAGAAGACTGTTAAAATAGTCTATTCGCAATGTAAGCAATCCATGGTCCTTTGCAGCTTCTGCTAATTGACCAAAGACGACAATAACAGGTTTCAAAGGGTATTTAAACTTTAAAACTATTATAATATTTAAATATTTAAATATAAGACTAGCATGCACTTTTAAAAATAGAATTTATCAAAATGGCACTTAATCCATCCCATTAAGTATAAATTACATTGTCTTTCTTTGTAGAACAAAGCCCAACAATTATCAATGAATGTTAGTGACACAATGTAAAAAAGTGACATGCATCCAAGCATTGGAATTAATAAGGATTTAAATATGTTTTTCTGAAAAGGAAATCGGACCATACATGTATAGACAGATTGACTTATGGATAGTCAATTATTACTGTTACATAAATTTAGGTTAAACAACAGACCTGTGAATGCCACGCTACGTGATATTCAGTCTTATAAATATGTAAATCCTGACACACACATGGCAATAGCAGAAACTACATCTCATGACCTTTGCAAAACAGTTCTCGCTTAACTTTTACTATCTTTTGAGGAGTTGGAATTAAGAAAAACCTGCTGTTGACAAGTACTCCTTTAAAAGAAAATTATGTTTCAAAAGCTGAACCAGGAAGTTTATCTTGAATATAAATTCCTTCTTTATCTTTTACGATGAAGATAGATGTTTTATTATGAACAGGAAATTGTTGTTAAGGCGTCTTATTTTTACTCATTTTTATCAAATGTTTCAAATAAAATATTAAAAGTTTTACATGTTAAACATCGTTTACGTAAGATGATCAGAAATCCTGTTCCTACAAATAAATATATACTAAAACGTTTCCCAATATTGCAAAGTTATTGCATTACAAAAAAAATTAACCAAAGAAAAATATGACATATCAAATTCCTCTTTTAACATATAAATATATAGGTTTCAAACATCATCTCTACAAATTCAATTTGCAAGGACAGATTTGTATAGTTATATTCATTTTACACAGTATGATGAAAACAAAATGTAATGTATTACAATGTTTGACCTTTTGTTTATATCTTGGATTAGAATCTAAATATCATATATCAGATCGATTCCTACATAAGCATATTGACAGGGAATATAATAAGATGATATAATAATATACATTTTGACAAATATGTGCCATTTAAGAGTGACCAAAATCTAAAACTGTAATAATTTGGTCTTGCAGCTGACAATCTGAACTAACGTTGACTTAAATCGGCTTTTAAATGCAAACTATTTCATAACTGCTAAATCATAAAAAGTCTGAATGATGGTAGTGTTCAAATGCTTCAATACCTTGTCAATTGTCTTTTTTACCTGTTCAGATACTTCGTCAATGGCCATTAATTTTAACAGGTGTTTTATATTTAAAACTGACTTTCACTGTCTATAATCACTGCGATTTTGTAAGAAAAGAAATCTCAGCAAGATGTAAATGTTATCTGAAAACTATTATATAATTAAGTTTATTGGTAAAATGTACTCGTTGTGTGTTTTTATTTTATATGATGATGCAAAATTAACTTTAACTAGTTATTTCAATGATATAAATTTGCGTTGAGGCTTTTATGAATAAGAATGCTATTGTAAAAACACACATAAAAATTGTTTTTCAAATATGTTTGAACGCAATAGCTAATCATATTGCGGCTGTAATTTCCACTTTGACCAAATGCCAAATGTCTACTTATGACCACTCAGCATCTTTTTTATGTTTTATGACAAACACAAATCCTGTGGGAAAGATAGCAGAAAGATGAAAATCAATTGAATATGATTCAAACAAGATCTTTAAAACCAGTAAATTAGGATGTATATCTAAAGAAAATTTTAAAATGAATGAATAATTATCTCAATTCATACGATGACGTTTAATGAAGAAATGAATTTCATAATATGGTTGTCCACACGGTTATAATCTGTTTGAAATTTGAAACATAAACTTGTGTAACTGGCGAGCTTGCAAAAACAGTTATGCTAAAGTTTATCTTACGAGTTTCAAACAGATTATAACCGTGTGGACAACTATGTTATGAAATTCATTTCTTATAAATTCCAACGTTGTATTTAAAGCAAGATGTTGTTTAATATCATTCGAAATGCGATTCTGTAGTAACTTTTAGCTGCTTGTTGTACTGACTTACATGTAGATGTCACTTATACCCAGGAGGATCGCTACCAGTTTCAAGCGCATGCAAAAATAGTTCCAAAAAAGGAAAATATACACTTTTTTATTCTTCAAATAACTCTTTATGTGTATCATGTAACTAACAATGATAATATTTTGGGGAAAAGTGAAAAAAATGTAAAGTGTAATTTAGATATATCAAAATTAATAATTTATACTGTCCAGTATTGAGTGTTGGCTATCAGCTGTTAAAGTTCGACGTGTTTAGTTTGTAAACATACAGTTATTAAATGTCCCTCGTGACATAAAGTCACTTGCAGGCCCGCAGATTGTCATTGACAATGACAGTTCATGTTTTCAAACACTCCAATATCGTTCTGATCATCAGAAGCTTCAAAACTGTTGATGAAGGCAGAGAGCGTGCAACTGTGATTTGTATGGAATGTGATGCCTTGAATCTGTGTTGTCACCAGTCAGCTCATTCAGAATCGAGCTCAATTCATGCTTTTGAAATTATGTACATGTCCTTGTGTTACTTCGCACACTATCCTCATTTCTGTGGCCGGAGATTTACATGTACACATTTCTTTAATGGTAACTAGATGTTTGCTCTTCAAACATCAAATACAGACTATCAGGTCGAGTGTTGCTAGTCAACTGAAATAATATTTATATAAAGTTGTATAATGGATGACCCTCAAGACTGTGGTCAGACTGGCATGGCTGTTAGATCAGTGGAATTCCCAGGAAATGTAGTTCCGGCACGATATCGTATAACCTTCATTTACTGAAAGTTATTTTGTATAACCTGTAATTTAGGGTTCATTGTGATGTATACCGATCACATGACCTTGTTAGATCCAATCAGAATGGAGCATATCGTTTGCGATGCAAAGTCTGAATTAATTTAAAGTGAATATATACCTTAAACAATTGTACGTGTATGACGTTCACATTCTATTTTTAAAATATTTTCGCTGCACCATCGATAATACGTTTTTTTTCGAAAATGTGCTTTGTCAGCACAAGCTAATCAAATATGATTTATACTTTATCAAATGAGTTTTTAAAGTTTGGAAATGACAGTTTACGTAGGTTTTTAGTAGACGTTGTACTCGTGACAATAATAATGTAGATGATTGATCAGATGAGTACACCTCGGTTAACATAGAAATGTGTATGGCAAACAGACAGGTCATTGATTTAATCATATCTACAGGATTACGTCAAATGACGGATCGAATAATTTCATTCACGTCTGAATACCACGTCTAAGGCTTGGCCTGGCATAAACAACGGTTCTAATTTCGTATTTAACTGTTGCAATGATATGATTAAAATTAAAGAATAATCGATCATAAGTTTTAGTGTTGCGTGGATGGAGGCGATTTTCAACAACCCTTTACATAAACTTGCAAAAAGGTTAATCTCTATATGATTTTATAAAATGACTACATAAATATATTTGGAATGATGCTAATAATGGGATGACAAAGAACACAACTTGTTGTGACGATTGTACTGTAAACATGTACGTTTAAGTAACAAAGAATTGCACACGTTTATTATGCAAAGGTGACTTTAAAGATGTCTATTCTAAGTAAAAAATGGTTGGTTGTATATATATGTCACAAAAGGAATTATACACATGTGGAGTTTGGTTTTGATAAAAAAAGGATACAACCGTATCGGTTTCGGTAAAGTTAAACGGCTACATGCAGTTCTCTTTGATACAGGACACCTTTTACGTCGACGACGGAGGAATGACATTGATAGCAAATTGTAATCGCCCTCGTCTAGTTGTCTACTTGTTATTTTTAAAAAATAATTAAGATATCTTTTCTTTATGTTAAAAGTGTGCCATTATCTTGTAAATGACACTGTCAATATGTAAATTGTTGTATTGCTCAAATAATCCATAGACATGAATGCAATATTACATTTCCAGATTTTTATTTATAAAATGAAGTTACTGATTTCTGTTTCAGACTGAGAATCATTTGAATTACCTGACTTTTCAACATACACACTGTATAAGGCCACACAAAATGAACGAGATCTTATTTCAACTATTCCAAAATTGAAATATTCTAAGGAAGTATAATACAATATACAAGTATCTTAATATCAATCACATTTTTGCAGTATTCACTTAACGACAGAAACCAAGAAATCATGAATTGAAATTCAATTAACCTAATTCTAACCATCAACATTTCTACACTGCATATTTTTACTTTGAATGTATTGTTAACTGCGGGCACGAACTTATGACATTTTTGAATCACTGATTACCACTGATTAGACACAGATGGCAATTAGAGTAAAATTATTTTATCCCGAAAGAGAGAATTTTAATAAGTTTATATATAGGAAACCATATTCATGGTTGGCTTGGTTTAAGATCAATTGACCTACCATTGGTGGTAAAAGTAACTTGACTTGACAGTTAGAAAGTAAAAACGATAACATGAAATACTCGCACTATTCTGCATCGTCAACGTCATTCAGATCTTAACATACAACCAATATCTATGAGAGAAAGAATCACTGATTTGTGTATATGACCTATTTGTTACAGATTCAGTCATGAATAGATCATTATCGTATGTGAACTTGTTCCATGATGACTATCATTATATTATATCAAATATTCCCTATCTGGAAAGAATTGTTTTACTGTAGGTGAATTCTTTGCAGCAGTGACGAAGACGCCCACGCTGGTTTAACCTCTTTTGATACGAATAATTGGCCTTGCCACTTTTATCTCCAGCAATGGTATCAGAATTATTGCTTTTATCTTAGTGTAAATCCAATGCCAGAAGCAATGCCGGAATGACATCTGTGACATCGGAAAAGTAGCATCAATCAATTTGGGTTGCTATAGTATAACCTCAGAATGTACACAATTCCGCTTTTTATATAGTCACTGCATAAAGATAGTTTTGACTATTTAATTAGTAACAAAAAGTAGTCATAGATGATAAATAAAGCCAAAAATTCTTAAGAAACTGTTAACAAGCAGTAATTAGAAATTAGAGATGAAATTGTGGTCTTTTACCTTAGTGATAAAATTCATTGAAATAATACAAAAATGGGCGATAGTACTTTTCGTGTGACTTCCAACAATATTTTACCCAGGAAGAGAGTACTATACTCCCCGAGCCTATAACACACAAATGAAGTCACATTCAATATGTTAAAGATTTTCATACAAAAATTGACTTTTTATTGCCACTTTTATCTCCAGCAACGAGCTCCATTTATCAACATTTACAAATAAAACTGTTAATGAAATTCCAGAAGCAATGCAATGATATAATTACATGACATCTAGAGTAATCAGACAACTGGAAATAAATTTAGTTTTGCAATGCTGTCAACATCAAAGTTGCAAGATATGTTTTTTGTTTTGATTGTTGTTGTATAATGAATGCATCAATGGAATGGTGTTACCTCATTCAATGAAATCTCTTTTAGCAAGTGTTATATTGAAGTAAGTTGTATTGGGTTGGTCAAAGGACCAGGGGCTGTAGTTTTGTATGCTACTCTTCTATTAGTGAGAGTGAATTGACAGCATAGCGGACTCCCTGTTGTTTCATTGAGATATGCTATCTATTTCTGACCAGAGAGCCAACTATTGAACAAGGACATAAACGTGTGATACTTCGATTCATCTCTTTATAGACATCGTCGTGCAAATACCAAATACTCATAAAAGTTATTTTGTATCTTTTTCATAGCAGCATGCTCGACCTTTTTGCTAACATGGATGTATCATAAGGGTGCAATTTGGATATAGTTGGCTATCATTGTACTGTCTGGTGTATGATCATTTCTTATCAGTTTAGAAAGAGATGACAGCATGGGAGACTCTCTACTGCTTCATTGAGATGTGCTACTACTTTCGTGGAGGACAAAACGTACATGTATTTGATACATTTATCGTTGCATTCATCATCCTATCTAATACCAACACAAGTTATTCGTTAACTTGAACAACTTGAATATCAAAAAGCGTGATTGAACTCTTGCTCAGCATTGACAAACATAATTCCTCCCACTGAAAAAAATAACTGAAAATAATTTATATGTTTTCATACCAAATATATCAATTTATATCCAATATCTTAACAAGTGTGCACCAGAATCATAACAATGACATTACATGTTCAATAATCATTGCATTGTGTCACAGGAATTAACTTGGTTTTTTTTCTTGATAATAAATGACGTTTCTTATATAAAAAATGCGTTAATAGGATGGTACTTATTTCCTAACATCCTTTTTAACAAATTGAATTTGACATAAATATGGGCAGTCACCGGCCACATTTAAAGTCTTTCCTTTCAAATTCCAATTTTGCATTCCAAAGACTACAAAGGCGTTATTCAGATATGTTAAATAAGTCACAATGTTTAGACAGGATGTTATGTTCTATCTTATCCTGAAGCCATTTTAGATTTAAATTCAAGTACATTATTGAGTTTAGAATTAGTTTTAGAAATTCTCCTCATTACTCTACCAAGATAATTAAAAGATTCTCTATCAATTGTATGTTATAATGCTTGAGAATCTGTAATATTGATCAGTTTATCTTCCTGGTGTAATGCATAAGAACGTTGATATAAATGATACATTTGGTGCAACATAAATTGTATAGACTAGGTTTTCCATTTTTTCAAATGGCATGACTGAGTGGTCCCATTTCTGAAGTGGTTTAACTTTAAAACTAGGGGAGAGCAGTATCCATCGTAACAATGTTTACTTAATTTGTCCTAATTTGCTGCTTGTATCTCGGGTGATGAATAAAACGGTACTACAATATACTACTTATCTCGGCATTTTATTTAAGTGTGATTTGGGGTTCTTTTACTTGCAGTTATTAAGTTATGATCATTTGAATAAGGGTACGCAAATTACTAGTGTTACAATTGATCCCGACGTTAGGGCAATTGCAAATTGTTAATTTAAAAATGTATTTCCCCCAAAGTGAATAAAATCTTAGACTGTTCAAATAGATCATCTTCATCAACTGAATCAGAGCCAGGTAAAAAGTGTTTCACAATTTGCAAATTTAACAATTGCATTATCAAATTGTTGTTAAATCTTTATTTTGGTGAGCTTTATAATTTTTTTCGAATTCTACTCTTGTTAGTTAATAATCATTCTATTAAAATTCATAAAGCACATTTTCTATCCAAAAAGGTGGAATCGTCTGAAATGCACTTATTTAGAATCAGTTTTTCTTTTTCTACAAACTGTTGAAACACTGTGCAATAATTGCCACAATTGCCGGTAGTTATGCATAATGACATGCATTTTGATATTGCAGATTAGCTCAGGGTAATATATAAACATATCAATTGAGTATTTGATAACAATCAATTTCTAATTGTTAATAAAAAAAATATTTTCAAGTGCAAAAATCTATAGCTACCTTTGTATTTTCTTATTTTGTTTGGGACATTGTTGATCAATACCCTTACGATAAACAAGAGGAAATCAAGGGGGGTAAATCCTTTAAAGGTAGACTCTGTTTGAACGTCAACTTTTGGAACAATCTCACCGGTTATATTTGCCCCATGTTACAATTATTGACCCCCCTCTCCCTCTCCTGAATGTTTTTTTTTGTATAGATAGTTTTTTTGTTTCAAGCTGCGCATTATCTGAATTTACAACATTTCAAATTACAAGGGAACCTTTTATGATCGCTAACTTAGTTTAACCTAAATAAAACATCTTGAGTCTTATATAAACTGTTATCTGTCGACCATTCACTTCTTGCCTTATTCACCCAACAATAAAACCCAAGAGATCATCGTTTCGAATTCATTATCTTAATTGTTACTATCAATGTCAATACTTTGCTTCTTTGCTTCTAATGTATTCTTTACCACAGTCATGAGCTATGATGCTAAAACATGCCTTAATCACTACTAAATACCACTCTCCAAGTGATGGAGTCCATGATAGGTATATATCCCCGAGTGAAAGAATCTAAGTAGGAATGTACAAAACATATGTACTTCCAAAAATATCTTTCTATAAATGTTAACATGCTTATATGGTTTTGCCATTTTGAGCTTTTAATGTGCATTTCCTTGAATTATATAAAACTGTTGGTGGTTTATCACAAAAGAAACATTAAATAAATATATTGTGTGTATGTGATTTTCTACAATGAAAGTAAGTGTAAGTGAATTTTGCTTTTTCATAATGTAAAAGTTCTTATCATCTTAACCTGAGAAAATGATTAACACAAAATATCACTGCCTTTATTTCTGGTTGATATACCAATTTGTCATAGAGTAAGTCACACCATTATGATTTAACTAACATTATTCACAAATGGAAAAGAAATATTAATAAGATTATCACATGTGTAGTTCAATTAAAGAAAAAAAATGTTGTCACCAAAGTCTCAATTACGTAATACAATTGATAAATAGGTCATAGTTAAAAAAGTGTCTGCTATTCAAGTAGGAATTTAAGTTCCTTACGATTTTAAACTTGTACGTAAAAGTAAAAGTAAAAAGGTTCATAAACAATACAACATTGTTTCTACTCTACAGCTTCAGCTACACACGGATAATAACATAAGAGAGACATAATGAATATTTACAAATAGTCATTGATATTTGTATGTGATCTACATCTGTTATAGATTCAGTGATGTCTCATTTCTCATATTGGTGTGAAAAGCAATACCATGATGACTTTCAAATGACAACACACTGAATATCATTCAATAAATTCTGAATTGTTCTAGAAGTATGCCGAGCTCTGAGTAGCCGTACGTTTATCAGTGAAATTGACAGTAGCAGAAATTCGTTTAGTAAGACAATGGATTAGTTGTTTGAGAAAACGTGAAGTAGTGCGAAAATGTAACTAATTGCAGCAATCAAAGGATACAGTGTCAATAGAGTTAATTTAGATCGACATCATTTGAAAAAAACCCTAAGAATTACTGTCGAAGAAATATTTTACTGTAGGGGCCATTTATGAAACAATGGCCAGGACGCCTGCAGTGGTTTAAGCCATTTTGATACGAATAATTGGCCTTGGCACTTTTATCTCCAGCAATGATATCAAATTATTGCCATTAACCAAGTGCACGTCATATGCCAGAAGCAATGGCGAAATGACATACATGTCGTGAGAAAAGTGGTATCAATCATATGGACTACTATCGTTTTTGTGTCACATCAAACGTGAAAGATGCTAAATAGTATTAATTATTACCGTTTTCATTTTATAACGTCATTCATCTTTAGCTTTGACAACGTTTCGAAAATATTACAGCAAAAGCTTATATTTTAAGTCATTTATATATAAAAAAAACAACAGAAACGACCCCACTTTCAGAAGCCAAAGCCAAACACATGAGAACCGTTTCGTTGTACCTACCGTCTCCGTTATCACCTTACACCGCTACCCAACTGTTCACCAGAAAACATCTACCCAAACCCCTCAATTTTCGAAAGCGTTTCTACGCCTATGAATTCAGTTATTATATATCCTTCATTTTACGATCTGAAATGGGAAACTCAATTCTTAAAATACTAATGATCGATTTATGCTTACATAAATAAAGGACACTCATCAAATAGAATTATCAAGTTTGTCACGTTGATTTCTAAAGACCTTCACCTTTTCTGCCTGAGGTAATATAATAGTGTCAGTACAACAATGGGATTATAGGTGTTCACTATTTACATTGTCACTTGGGTAACTATGGTGGATTTTCTAAATGTGCCTACAGTCACCAAGTCCTTTCCGAGAAGGTAATCAAATGCGTGTGATAATTGTTTGTTGACAGCAACAATGCACTTGTCCTTGGTTCGCCCTTGTACATCAGACAATGGACAGACATTACATTGATGATAAATAAATGGTCCATTTGAGTAGAGCACTTGTCCATCCACTCAGTGGGTGCACAATATGTTATAGGAATATTATCATCTGGTTTAAAAAAAGGCTTGATGGGACAGAGGATAGTCTTTTCGCAGCAATTGAAACTATCAATACTTTTTATAAAATGTCAGGTTTGAAAATAAATATAGATAAAACTAAAGCAATTTGGATCGGTTCGATGGCAGGTAAAAAGAAATATTATGTGAAACTTTGAAAATTGAGTGGCATCATGGAGAGTTTGAAGTGTAAGGTATACAATTTACTCCAAATCTTGACAAAGACTCGAAGACATAAATACCCTTAACACTGATAGATAAAATTACTGTAATAAAAACATTAGCACTCTCAAAACTAGTACATATTTTCAGCCCTTTGCACAATCCCCAAGATGACTTTATCAAACCTCTAGAAAGTATTTTTTTCAATTTCATTAGGAATAGAAAAATGATAAAATAAAGAGAACATCAATGAAAAGACTTAAGACGGAAGGAGGATTGAGCATGGTTGATTTAAAAATATCCACTCTCAGGCTCTACTGCAAAAAAACATTTGAATTAAATCCTTTTTACATACCCTATCATCAAATCTTGAATTTTGGTACAAATATTGACGATTTGTTTCATAATTGAAAATCCTTACTGGAAAGATGTCTTTACAGCATGGACAAATTACTGTAGAAAACTTAAATGTTAATTTGATTCAGATAACCTTGACTGCATTCTTGCATAAACTTTATGGTTTAATCATAATTAAAAAAATCCATGACATTGGGCAAATAAGGGTTTATTGACAGTGAAAAATTTATGTGATGAACATGGACTTACACCTTTTGAAACATTACAATCTAAATATAAATCAAAAGGATTCTTGGAAAAGAATTATTAATCGCTCCAATATTATACCTTATAATGAATGCATAAGTATATACCTTTCAAAAGGCTCTAGAATATTCTATGGTAGACTTATTTCCAAAGGCGATAAACTGAAATTTTTATCAAATGGGAGAAACTATTCCCTGATGATGAATTCAATTGGCACACTGTATTTAACCTCTATAGGCATGGATTGAAAGATGTTAAACTTCTCGATTTTCAATTAAGGTTCTTGCACAGAGTTATTTACACTAAAAGAGAATTAATGAAAATGAATTTGATTGATAAAAACCTGTGCAACTTCTGTGGTGATCATACTGAGAACACTTGCCATCTATATAGGGAATGTTTTGAAACAACCAAATTTTTGGTTGATTTAGAATTTCGGATCAATAATTTCTTTTCTCACAAGGTAAAGTTTACCAAATACCTGATTCGGTTTGGTACATTTCATAGAAATGTATTACTAAATCAAATCATTATCTCTGCTAAAAAGTACATCCATGTCTGTAATATTAAAAATTGAATTCCAAAAGTCTGTAACTATTAAAAGGTACTAAGACAAATATTTTTGGTAGAAGAATTAATTTCAAAGAAAAACAATGACTTTGAAAACTTCAACAATAAATGGACTTCACTCATTCCAGCCTTAGCAGCTAATGATGTCTGATATTTTTTTCTTGCTTGTTATTCTTGTATACCTTTGACAGTTTCTATACACTGATGTATGCCTTTGACTGTATTCTGTTGTAACCATGGGAACCCCCCAAAAAGATTTAAAAAAAAGTGCCTACAGTCACCAAGTCCTTTTCGAGAAGGTAATCAAATGTGTGTGATAATTGTTTGTTAACAGCAACAATGTACTTGTCCTTGGTTCGCCCTTGTACACCATAGTTTTGCTAGAAATCAACATGAACACACCCCTTGACATGGTAACAGTAAACAGAGTCACATTTTGAATATGTTTTGGAAACACCATATGTCCCTCAACTAGTGCCTTTGAATGAACAAAGAATTATATTTCAAACCCTTAGTTTACCCTGCTTTAAATTGGTTTGTAATATATTTTCTTTATTTTATATGGAAGTAAACGTCATAATTCATTATATTAATATTTATATATATTCATATATTCATCTCATAAAAATGCTCATATATTGATCTCAAAAAGCTTTTAAAAGATAAATACTTGTTTTCAAAAGAAACAAATATAGAGACAGTTATGTTTGCGGAGGGCAAATTCACACGTCCAAATCCAACGGATACTAGTTACATAACCTATCGACTAAGTATAAACTCAAAACTATCATTGTGCATGCTTTTGATAAGTTTCCAAAATTATGTTTGACTGGCTGACGCGCGTCATTGTCCGGTTTTCAATCAAAATTGCAACCTCTTTGTGGCACTTTACAACGTCGATTATCTTTTAAATGATAATTTCATGCAACAGTCGATATTTCTCGATCAAATGACACTTATCCTAAGCTTGGTAATATATATGAAACCCCAACTAACCTCCCCCCCTCAATTAACCTTAATTACCTGTTTCATATTGACCAAGAAGACACTTAACATTTAAAACACATTTAAATTATAAATGTTGATAGTCAGACAAATTTTATACAAGACTAGTAAAATACGATTTTTTATATGAACTTTTCATCAAAAACATCTCAATCTGTTTTGGTTGTTATATTGGAAACGTACACCGATTAATCCTGGCTCATTTCTGTGTATGATGAAAGAATAAACCTTAAGATGTTAACAAGGATGAGAAAAATACAAAATATGGTACACAGAAGCAGAAGAAGAAACTAACATCAACAAATTTAGTGTTGAAGTTTATTTTTCTAGATTTTTAACGCAATAGGCACTGTATAGCGTATGCTACTACTATCAGTATGGATCGATTGATGACATGGCAGACTCATCGAGCATGCTATAAACTTCTCTGTCAGAGCTGATTAAAGAGTCGATCAATGAACAATGACAGGAACGTGTGATGCTCTGACAGATTTGAGGAACCGGACATCGACACCTTAGCAAATACTAAAACCTCGTAAATAGAGATTGTAAACGGAATGTGTTTCCGTCTCATTAATATCATAAATTTGGAATAACTTTTGTAATATGCGAGCCTTTGCCTCATAACTGTCTGTGTTAGACTTATACATTAAAAAGAAAACAAGACAAACCAAAAGACAGATCGGATAGAGTTACTAATGTACTTGGAGAATAAAATTCAGTACACCAGATTGGATGATTTAGGGTATTCAATCGACTTTGATGTCCTTGTTTTCCATACGATTCATAACCAAAACGAACTAGCAATTTACTGTTTGCAAAAATAGAACTGCCTAATGGTGCTGGTCGACAGCTATGATGTACCTATCAAACTACTTTCACGCTCCTTATTGTGTCGACGAAGCTAATGTGTAGAATGTTTATATAGCGTCTTATATATATGGAGAAGAATATGACACTTAATGCATGAACGTTGTAAATTTTAATTGATACGATATCTTTTATACGGGATAACTTATTCTGAACAATTATCGGTTGATTAAGTGCTTCGTTTAATTATGATATGCATTCATATGAAAGATAAGCTTAGACAGCATTTAAAGTTTGAAAGCAGATTAGAGACAAATGCTTTGTATTTGCATGTGATTTTAAACTAAAAAACTAACTAAGCATTATTTTGTTGTCCTTGCATTGCTTTGTTTACATTTAATGCTGTCGTTTCGATAAAACAATTCAACATAATATGGATATATAGGTACTCGGATTAGAACAATAAAGATGTTTTTGGTGTATCCACCAACCGTTTTCTATGTAATGCTTTCAAATGGTTTATTTATCTATATAAATCGTAACTGCTTTTTTCCCTATTAGTTAATTGGCACATTTTTACATTCAAAACGTTTATGACCAGATACCTCTCAACCTGAAAATGTAAAACAGCTGTTAGAATCGAAATTAATTAAGTACAAACACTATTGGTTTAAGAGGTAAAAAATTCAATGCGCTAACTATTCACATAATGTGTCCTCTTGTACTTGTTTAGGAGAGCAATATAAAACATAATTGGTTGTAATATTGTCACTCCTTATCACACATGCTGAGTATTCAGTATTAAACACAATACAAGTTCGCGCTTTGAACAAGAGAACACAATAGTGCTAGCATCCACACTCTACTACGTTCATGGTGATCACAATTTAAATTTTGATAGTCAGACGTCAAGTATGCAAAACAAAAAATATATCCTGGCTAAGGGTGGTTTCACACCAAAGACATTTGGCGCAAAGATTGTTTGGTGCCTTATATTAGTGTGAATATTCTCCAGTGGAAACACCCTGACCACCACCAACCTACTTTAGAATAGGCACATGACCGGAAGAGTTATATTATTAACCCTTGAATACTTTTGAGTAGTATTTGATAAACACAATATTAATTATTAATGATATTAATAAAGGGACATTTACGATTATGGAGGTAAAGGTTCCTTTTCATAATAATAAAATAATAATCAGACATTTAGGTTAAGAAGTTTTGTCAAAGGTACAATGTAACCTGAAAACTTGTGAAGTTCAGTTCCAGCCACATTATTCATGCATCTAAAGACAAACCTAATAGAAATTTGTTTGATGTGACAAACAACAGAAGACAGATCCTTAATCCAATCCATGTTTACCAGAATATGTCAAATGAAGCACCTGAACATTTCATTACATAACCACGACAAAGACAGGGTTCCATTTGAATGACAGGTGTAGCTAATAAGACTTGTAGTATCGCACATACAGAAGTATCAGTTGAATACATGTCAAAAGCATAATACAGTTCAAACTGAATTTGAAATGTCCTCTGTCATAGAATTCTCATATTTAAGGTTAGTAAGCTAAGTGGTGTCATCCTAATAAATTCTAAATGCAAACTTGATATAAAGCAGACAATACGTAGATCGAACTCCCATACTAACACCGTCATCGAGCAAGATAATCAACTTCTTTATTGCACGAAATACTTTTTTTTTGTGATTTCATGCAACAGAAGTTGATTATCCGTAAGAACTTGTTCTTATCCATCAAATTTGCTTCAAAATTCCTCTCAAAGAAGTTATTCCACACATCGATGTTTCAATTCGAAAGAGAGTAGACGGAGCAGAGAGAAAGCGATCAGGAATAGGGAAAAGACGAAAAGAAAGGCTTGGGGCGCACTCGTTACCAGAGCGGATCGGTTACCCGAAAACGCGCAAGTGCCCGTATGCAAACCGGCTAGAGCACTTTACTGGTCAGTATTATCATTGACCCGGATCGTCCAGCTTTCGAAAGAAGCGGGTTGAAGATGGTGATAAATTTGGAGTTGTGTTTATGTAAACCCAATTTATTAAAATGCATCAGTTTCAAATAATGGAAACGACATCAACAAATAAAACTTAAGGGGTTTGAAAGTGAATTTATTTCATGACATTAAGTTCTAATTAGATAATAGTGTGCTTTTTATTATACCCCACTTCCGGTCTCGTTGCTATGGTTTCCTTTGTTCTAACTGTAGGTGTATTGACAGACATGTGCGATTTTAGATATCGATATTTCGAACTACCATCTAGCCATAGGAAGTTTTTGTATATGGTGCCAAGAAAACTTGCTAGTTCTTAACACCAAGAAAAATTTACTTGACAGTGTAGAAACCAAATTACATTGTTGTACCATTGCCAATTTTAAAAGTCATCTCAGAATACAAAAATATATTTTCGCACCATCATTGATGATGAATTTAACTTAACACAGACATAATATAGAAGAAGTGCCAACAAAGACTGTCCTTTTTACGAAAACTAAAAGCTTTCAAAGATCCAAACGCAAACTAAAGGCAAATGCAAGACTTTAAGTATATTAAGTATTTTTACTGTGTTTGTTTTTTTTAGCAATATTTTGTAACAAAACTTGAAACAGTCGGACCAAAGTTCTTGAAAAAGGAGACAATCAATGAAAAGGCAGCCCAGGCATGTCCACATCAGGTGTTGCCATCTCGCAATTGCGTTTCCCTCATAAATGCTTGAAAGCCGTCCTTGTCGCGCACGACTAGATTTTCATTTCTTTCCCCTCTGAATCAGGTACTCGTTGCCGTCCAAGTTGATACTCGTTAGATGCCATTGCGGTTACTGGGACACGGGAGGATCCTACACACAAAATCTAATGATGACGTAACCGAAAGCAAGTTCGTTAAATGATATGGCACTTTTGCAGAGGGTACTGTACTGTGGGCGCAGAATAAGTGTTTTATTGTTGATTAAAACAACTATAAAATATTATATCAAACTTTCCATTAAATATTTCTCTACCGAATGATGAATTCCTTTTCTCAATAGCTAAATTCCATCGCAAACCGCATGCAAATATGATGATGGGACTTTAATATTAATACCTTTGCACTTGTTCTCTCTTAAAGTACTTTTTTCCACAGTGGCAAATTGGTTTGAAGCCCTTTCTTTGCAATACAATAACAATTTGTCAAAAATCACAAACATTGCCAGTAAAATACCGGGAGTCTCTTTAGAAAGTCTAACAAGTTTAAGCACGCGGGAAATTGAAAAACTAGCTTTCAAAATTGCAAAGATTGTTTGAAAGTTGCCCTGCTGTTAAACCTAAGGCCACTATCGACCCCCTTATGGTCCATCAGTAATTTTCATTTGTGTAATTGATATCTAAAGATTAAATGTCCAGCTAATTTAGTCTCGATTCGGACAAGCAATCATAGGAAAGAAACCATGGATATGCCAGTGTTATAAGATGCATAGGTATGAACCGTCAGATTAAAAAAAACCGATTGTCTGGTGGAACAAAGAGTGTGAGATGGTGACATGTAATACATCAACTTTAAATACACTTTTGAAAGAGGACATTTTGGCATCAACAGGCATATCAAAATAAAATTGCTTGTCATGACAAAGGTTAGGAACGATTACACAGAAACAGCAAACTAAACCCAACGAGAAACAGGGCAACCGTATCTGATAGACTCGTTAGATGTTGCGTCAAGGTCTAAATAAAAAATCGTTGTGATCTCTTTTCTCTGTGGAGAGTTATGACATCTGCTGATACATAAGATGCTCTATTTCTCTGCCTCAGTAACACCTTCAGACTTCTATCAGGGGCCTGACACTAATCTGCCTTCGTCAACCATAACGTAAGTAGGATATGCTGTGACAATAAGCCCAATGTATCCCAAGTTGTGAATATATATGCAATATGCAATTCGTATTTGATGTCAGATAACGTCACGGTCATTTAGTGAAATTGATAGATACCAAAGACCTACAGGTATAAAACCAAATCAGAATGTTTCAGATGAAGTTCGATTAGGAAATCATTTTCGACATTGTAACACCACTGATGTAATGAACAAAACGGAACGTTGCCCATGACGCACAAACATAACGTGTATGGATCATTCTGTGTACGTTCATTCACTACACCCAGGCCATATAAAAGCACACTGCAGACATGCAAGGCTTGGTAAACAGAAGACAGGGATCAAAACATTGGTTTGACTCGCTAGGGTGCTTTAGATGCTGTGAGTATGTGCATCGCATTTCAATTTTTCAAGCAAGTGGAACAGTTGCAGATGGACCTGAAGCACCACCTGTGCCATTTTGTTTACCAGGACCGCTATTTATCACGGTTCGCACTTAAAAGACATATACCTACCTGTCACTGATACTGGCATGAGAACATTGTATTATGTGATTACAGGTTATTAAAACTATCCTTTCAACAATATGACGCTTTCAGTATTTGACTTCTAAGAATTCCTACTTCCTTTCCCCTAAGCAGAAGAATTTAATCATGTGGTAGATGACTTTGCCTCTAAAATTGTCTTATCAATTGCAACATGGAACGCATTATCCTAAAAGCAAGATGCTAAAAGTCTTTCCTATTTCTGTTCTTTATCGAAGTTCTTTCCAGGTTGGAATGATTTATTTGTTAAGTACGATCTGCAAGTAACAATGCATTAAATATAGAAAACGGAAGAGATTACTTTCTGTGAAAACAGGAATGTGATTCTAATCTTTCTTATTTGTCCTGTTCCCTTTCGAGAGAATGATAAAGCAAGTTAAGATTTAATGTGATAGGAAATTGATCATTAATCATTGAGAAGGACGTTAAAAGGATGAGAAAACAGAAATGAAAACAAGACAGAGAAAGACAGTGGGTTTTGAAAGGACTCTTATTTGGTCTATCTAATTATCAACTTGTACGGCTTGGGTGTCCTACCAGGAGCATGCAGGTTACGCGTGGCATTGCACTAGGGATCACTGAATCAACCAAACTTCAGAATGAGCAGAAGATTTTCTTTCTCTTCATTGGGTCATTTCTGTTGAGACTATTCAATCTTACGTTCTTACTTAAAAATATGAAAAATAAGCCATTAATAATCAAACGTCACATACAATACAATTATCCTGATTCACCGACTGTAATGAAAAATGAAGCACCAAATGGTGTATCAGCAGTACTGTCCCAGCAAACATGACATAATTGGGCCAATACTGGCTGATAAAGTTGGTAAAGGCACACAGGCTAACGGTACAGAACCAGTACTGGATCAGTGTCGGCTTTCCTGTATCGAGCCACTTAAGGCCGAACTGCAATGGTCTATTACTGGCAATACGGTACTGGATGGCTGAATTGAGTCAGTAATGGATGCCTGTATCAGCCAGTACTGGCCCAGTTATGTAATGTTTGCTGGGGTGGAACCAACTAATTTGAAAGAAAGGGATCAAAATAGCATCGGTAGCTCGTCATGCACAATAACCTGTCGTTACTAAAGCACTTCAGTTATTGCAATATACACAGGCTGTGGTATTGCTCAAGTCAGGTGATGTAGTCACAAATAAAGTACAGTTATCTGTCCTCCAGCGCAAAGGAGATATTGCTTGCAAAATTTCATGCATTTCAATTCTATGCGCTATGTTGGCTTTGAAGTTACTATTTGCACTACGGGTTACAAAAGGAATTGTTTTATTCATTCTGTTTTCAAGAATTGTAAACATAAACAGTAATTACGCTACGAGTTATTTCTTCCCACAGCTTCCTGAATGTTACCCATTCTGTTACTCAAATGCTAACTGACATAAAACTCTAAACTGTTTCGGTCAAAATACTTTTCTTAGTCATTGTGGGATCTTTTATATTCTCACAGTTCTTTTTATCACAGTTCAATTATCAAAGGCCTGTTTTGCTTTTGAGGTTACTCGCCAAGGCATTGCCTGAGTTGAATAAACACAACATAATTTGCCTTTCTTATAGTTAATGTATCGCAGTTGCAATAATAATTTACTTTTTTTGCCATCTTTAGGAAGTGGTTATTTTATTAGGGTAAAGAATTGGCGTACATGATAGGGATATAGAAGTCATCAAATTTCGATCACCATGCATTCATTGTTACCAAACAACTGATTTTATTAAGAAGACTTCAATAAACGTTGGAGTCTCCATACATAATGGACAGGAGAAGAGATGAAATTATAGTCATATAAAGTAGATCAGAGTCATTGGACAAAATATGGTAACGTTTGTGAAACAATACGGAACCGTCCACCCTTTCTATCATGAAAATTAATTCATGATACAGTGATTTCTTTACTTGAATTAGTCAATTCAGAAGAACATATTTTATTCATCTTTTTTAACACTTATGTACTTTGTAAATGTTTTTCTCAAAGAAGTATTTTACTCTTCTCATCATTGACGAAGGCGCCTGCAGTGTTGAGGTGCTTTTGATGAGGAATAATTGGCCTTGTTATTTTATTTTCACATGTGATCTCAATTTATCATCTTTCCAAACGAATTGTAAATCGAATGCCAGAAGCAATGATATAATGACCCGACAACTATCGCAATCAAGAAAATCGCATCAATCGATTCAGGTTACTTGTGAATTTCTAAGAACATTAGTTTAAGTTATATTTCCGTATTCTGTAATCCCAAGATTGCGTGGACGTTAGTCTTATGATTAGCTGCCATTTGCAGGATTCTTGCTTTAATTTATGAAGCCTTATGAGCTACAGAGCCGATGGCTTTATTATTTTACTCAAATCAGGGATTTGAATAATTGGAATATTCTGTATCACTGTGGCAAGAGATTGAAGCATCTTAACGTTGTGACCCGGATTTAGATATATAGGATTTTGGTGGCAAGTCTTTGATGCAAACTTCTTCAGCGCTTTTGGTGGAAGTGACCGTAGGAACGAACCGAACGGGCGCAATATTGCGACAATCAACATGTATACTGAATGTCTAAATATTCGATTTTAATTTCACGTTTCAATTTTTTAAACTTTGTCATTGGATCATGATAAACTTTATTCCATAAAAAAATGATTAACAAATTTGAAACAATGTGTGCTTTTCATTGGTTTAAAGTATAACATGATCTAGCTTTTACTCTTACGTGGAATTAGCTTTGACTTTTTTGAATGACCCAAAACATCTAAATACGCTTCTCAAATAAACATAACAATTAAAGTTGTAGATTGCGTGCACTTCACCTGTAAACAGTTATGTTTTAGTATTGTTTGGTATGTTTTTACACCAGCCAAACATTCTCAAATTCACCAATACGTTTCTTTTTTTCTTATACTCAGTTCTCTATTATTTATCTACATTTTATTGTAAGTAATTAAGCCTCTTTTTGAAAAGTCAAAATATGATATATGTGAAATGTTCTAATGAAACAAAAACCGTTCATACTATAATGAATGAGGAGCGAAATTCTGAAAACTCTTTCATCTAGTATCAGTTTGGAGAAATCATTCCAGTGATCGCTGTTGAGCTAAAAGTGTTGACAACATGACAGACTCCCTGATGCTTCATTGAGACGTGCTATCTATTGCTCTGTCGGAGCTAATTACAAGTAGAGTAACGACCATTGAACAAGGACAAAAACTTATGAGGATTGAATGACTGTCTCCTAATGGACATCTTACCAAATACAAATCCTCGTAAACATTAATTCGTCTAGGTTTTCAGAGCAGCATGAATGGGTTTTTGTAAGCATAGATGTCTCAAAGGGGAAAAGCTATTCGTTGTATCTTATACATGCTATACCAAGAGGACTTTGTGTGATTCTTTTTAACAATTCTATATTATGAAGTATAGTGCCTTTTATCTTAATTTGCATCGAGCATGACCAATCCTGCAATTTTGAGGGCTACCAGTTTCAAGTTCATATTGAAAATGGTGGGTTTTAGAAGGTTGGCTCTAGAAGTTGCTTTCCAGAAAGCAATTTTTGTATTGTGAGGCAAGGCATAAGTTTACTAGAGACTACTTAAACACCCTATTACTTTGAGTGTTATTTAAGAAGATGCATGGTGAAGAAGAACAAGTTTTAAGGTCAATCAACATCGTTTTAAGAGTAAACAGTTCATAGAAAATACAAAAAATACATACATACATACAACAAATCATTAGCTTTTACTTTAAAACTTTCCTTAACTTGGGTAAACTGTGCTGTGCAAGTCAGTAATATAGGACAACTCGCATGGTAACTAGCTCAGAACTTAATCAGGGTGAACGATAATATGTAGAAATATGATAAATTTCAGATAGACCAAACTAAGACTGATGGCACTATAGACTTAATAAATTTTCAAGGATTAACATTTGAACTTTACTGACAGCTACAGATTGGATCTCGTTTTTATATAGAATTGTTATTGGGCTCACGGAAGGAAGCAGTGTTTGACCGTCTACATGTGTTTTGGAGGCAACGAGAAACAGCAATGGTTCCTCGCATTATTCATAAGATTGTCCCTGGCATGGGGATTCATTTCAATGAATTGAATGATGGACCTCTGACCATTCCAGGGAACCTCAATGATCTTCACTACCTACCACCTCTGCAGGAAAAGTTTATTTGTTTGCATCATATCATGTCATTTTCACATCTGCGCTATTTGGCAATAAACAAAGTCGATAATGGAATTTGTGTGTTGGTCATTTCTAAGATATTTACTTTTAGCGATGACATTATCAAAATTTATGTACGGAACGATATGATATTTACAATGTAAATGGTCAATAAGTTTCTTCTTCGGAAAAATAGGGGTGTTGCTTCACTAATATTTAAATGTACATATCTCCAAAGATATTGATGAAGATAGTCGGTAAAATTTTGCCAACCAAATCACTCTCCGAAACAGGCCAATAATCATACTATTCCTGAGTTACGTAACGTTACACAGCCTAACGTTTTTTAGCTCATCTGGCCTGTAAGGCCCGATGGGCTTATGGCATGGCATGGTGTCCGGCGTCCGTCCGTCCGTCCATCCGTCCGTCCGTAAACTTTGTGGAATTTCGACTTCTTCTCCAGAACCATAAGGCCTAGAAAGCTGAAACTTTGTGTACAGACTCCTTGGCTAGTGAGGATAAAAAATTGTAGCTTTGGTGGCCCTGTGACCCCTAATAAGGGCCACAGGGTCCACACCCTTACAACCTGTTTTCATCTTCTTCTCCAGAACCATGAGGCCTAGAAAGCTGAAACTTTGTGTACAGACTCCTTGGCTAGTGAGGATTATAAATTGTAGCTTTGGTGGCCCTGTGACCCCAAATAGGGTCACAGGGGTCACAACCTTAAAAACCAATTCTCATCTTCTTCTCCAGTTCCAAAAGGAGTAGATAGTAAACAATGATATGTGCAGACTCCTTGGACAATGGATATTCTAATTTGTAAGTTTAGTGACCCTGTGACCCCAAATAGGGTCACAGGGGTCACAACCTTAAAAACCTATTTTCATCTTCTTCTCCAGAACCATGAGCCCTAGAAAGCTGAAACTTTGTGTACAGACTCCTTGGCTAGTGAGGATTATAAATTATCGCTTTGGTGGCCCTGTGACCCCAAATAAGGGCCACAGGGGCCAAGCCCTACAAACCTATTTTCATCTTCTTCTCCAGAACCATGAGCCCTAGAAAGCTGAAACTTTGTGTACAGACTCCTTGGCTATTGAGAATTATAAATTATAGCTTTGGTGGCCCTGTGACCACTAATAAGGGCCACAGGGGCCAAGCCCTACAAACCTATTTTCATTTTCTTCTCCAGAACCATGAGCCCTAGAAAGCTGAAACTTTGTGTACAGACTCCTTGGCTATTGAGGATTATAAATTATAGCTTTGGTGGCCCTGTGACCCCTAATAAGGGCCACAGGGGCCAAGCCCTACAAACCTATTTTCATCTTCTTCTCCAGAACCATGAGCCCTAGAAAGCTGAAACTTTGTGTACAGACTCCTTGGCTAGTGAGGATAAAAAATTGTAGCTTTGGTGGCCCTGTGACCCCTAATAAGGGCCACAGGGTCCACACCCTTACAACCTGTTTTCATCTTCTTCTCCAGAACCATGAGGCCTAGAAAGCTGAAACTTTGTGTACAGACTCCTTGGCTAGTGAGGATTATAAATTGTAGCTTTGGTGGCCCTGTGACCCCAAATAGGGTCACAGGGGTCACAACCTTAAAAACCAATTCTCATCTTCTTCTCCAGTTCCAAAAGGAGTAGATAGTAAACAATGATATGTGCAGACTCCTTGGACAATGGATATTCTAATTTGTAAGTTTAGTGACCCTGTGACCCCAAATAGGGTCACAGGGGTCACAACCTTAAAAACCTATTTTCATCTTCTTCTCCAGAACCATGAGCCCTAGAAAGCTGAAACTTTGTGTACAGACTCCTTGGCTAGTGAGGATTATAAATTATCGCTTTGGTGGCCCTGTGACCCCAAATAAGGGCCACAGGGGCCAAGCCCTACAAACCTATTTTCATCTTCTTCTCCAGAACCATGAGCCCTAGAAAGCTGAAACTTTGTGTACAGACTCCTTGGCTATTGAGAATTATAAATTATAGCTTTGGTGGCCCTGTGACCACTAATAAGGGCCACAGGGGCCAAGCCCTACAAACCTATTTTCATTTTCTTCTCCAGAACCATGAGCCCTAGAAAGCTGAAACTTTGTGTACAGACTCCTTGGCTATTGAGGATTATAAATTATAGCTTTGGTGGCCCTGTGACCCCTAATAAGGGCCACAGGGGCCAAGCCCTACAAACCTATTTTCATCTTCTTCTCCAGAACCATGAGCCCTAGAAAGCTGAAACTTTGTGTACAGACTCCTTGGCTATTGAGGATTATAAATTATAGCTTTGGTGGCCCTGTGACCCCTAATAAGGGCCACAGGGGCCAGGCCCGAAAAACCTATTTTCATCTTCTTCTCCTGAAGTATAAAGCCTAGAAAACTGAAACTTGTCGCCTGTATACTTAATTTTATGATTGGTGACCCTGTGGCCTCTACAAAGGGGGAATCACATTGGCCACACTCTACAGCATAATTGATGATGAAGCCTGATGAGCTACAGAGCCAATGGCTCTATTTTTTAGTTGAAGCATGCTGAATGAATAGTTTTAATATCCAATGTATAAAATGTTGAAGATCTAACCTCATTTTACACGGTTTTGGCGTGACTTAATCTGTTAAACTTTACTAATTCAGCTTATTCGGGGATAAAATAGATTTTGTAAGACTGAGGGAACAGATGGAAAGGAAGCCTAAGTGGGAGGACGAAAGTTGGTTTTAGAACGACTCAAATGTAGTTTGGCTTCCATTCATCGACCTGCCGAGCAATAAATACCAGGAAGCTGTAAGGACATGTTTTATTTTTGGGGCTTTATGACCTTAACATCCCTTTTTGTAAGAATCAATAACTGGCAAAGGCGATGTTGGTAGAAACATATTTGTAGTGTCATTCTTTTTTCCTTACCTTTGAGACTGACAAGCATTTTCTGACTACCTTCAACCATCACTGTGAGCTAGGGATATTGTCGACATCTGTGAAATATCATCTTTTCAAATTCACAAAGTGAAACTAATATTCTCTTAGGGAACTGCCGCCCACTTTTTGCTAATGCTTGAAACTGATACACGTTATTCAGAAATGATTGTAAGAAATGCTAGATTGTCTAAATGTATCATCTGTTTGACGTAAGACGTGAAAGAGTAGCATCAAGTGGTGTGTAAGCCTACAGCAGTTCTGTGTAAACAATCAAGTAAAAAGGAAAGGCCACCACAGCAGTGAAAGCTATTCATGCTTAATTACCTGTGGCTGCTAAATTGCTTCTGTTATTGCAATATACGAAGGCTGACATTGCTCTAGTCAGGAGATATAGAAACAAGTGAAGGGAGTCTCCCAGTATTATCTCACATTGAGGAAATAGTAGATACGACTACTTAAAGTGTCCGCATCTGCATGTGAGATTTTTGTAAGACTAATAGATGTTACTTACGGAGGAAAAGGAGAATGACTGCTTCAATTTGTTTCCAGAAATTGTGAGAAATATTAATAGTTTTAAGCTTACCTACTATATACAAATTCTACGATAAAATGTCGTCTACAGGTATATGATTAAATGTTTTGAAAATTATATTTGATAGTCATCCTGTTATTGAATATCATTGTTTTTGAATTTCTCATAGTGGTCCTGGGGGTATTTTGTCGTTGTATCGATATGAGACATTTGTAAATTTGTAAATTGATTATTTTTTTTATTGATTTTGAATTCGAATTACTTTAGCCAAATTCCTTACAACATAGGTTTTCTTATTCAAAACGAAACAAAACTTAACTATTAATATTAATGTCAATATCAGTGCTTTTGTTTGTCGTACAAGAGTTAACTCTTTTGATTTCAAGGAGCGTTTGTTAACTCCCGTCTGAGAATCGCTTTATTAAATGAGAGAAAAAGGTTAGCTATGACTAACTGTTATGTTCTTCACTCATGACCCGACAACTATCGCCATTACAACGTTCCACAAACTATACTAATAAAAAACTCACACTTATAAAGAAAATGGTAAATGAGACGAATGTTTACAATATTCTCGGTGCCAAATTGTGTTTATTATAATCTCACTAAAAGTGTGAGAATGCTCTGACACAAAGTTTAAGTAAATGGTCGTAAACCATAATGTGTATCACTACCAAGGAACCACTTATAGCAACGCCACGAAAACGTGCTGAATCTAGTTTATCATAGTTTGCAATGTTTATGCTCAAATGATACTCATTAGATCAAAGGATGGAGACAGGTACTTGTCATGTAATAATGACTATTGACAACAATTAGAAAGTTGGCGATGACTTTAATTGAACATTGATATTTTCTAAGAATTTAAAGCAAACCACTGTATAGTCACTTACCTGTATCAGGTTTAAAAAAAGAAGACCATCTATACTAATAGGAGCCTTGTTACAATACTTTCACGATTGGACGATTTAAAAATTGGAGGCATGCTAATGATGCTAGAGATTCATTCTGCAATCTGAATTCAATTTTAGGTTTGACATATCGTGTTAAAATTTTCGGCTCCTTTAGTACTAGAAGTTAAAAATATTTGAGCACTGAAAACTATCCGCCAAATGTTAAAAAAATAGACATTTTTTTCCCGTTATAACCCTTTAAGTTACTTAGATGCCAGTTACAGAGACTGAAACAGTTGTTAGACTTTTAGCATTTACTAAAATCGTTTAACATGAATACAGAAATCGTAAACGACATCATACGACATTTATATGTTTCTTCTGTTGTTCTTTGTTTTTCAAATGATATCACTCGAACAAATATTAATTTGTTATGCCATAAAATTACAATGAAAAATAATTTAGATTGAAATCTACTTGGCCACATAGAATGTCAAGCGAAAGAAGTATATTACAAAGAACTAAACTCTTTCTGCTAATCGGCAATACATGCATCTATTGTTACTGAGCATCTGATTTTACCTCTTGTTTCTTGCCGTTCTCAAGATGAGAGAAACTTTGGTAGGAGAGCTGTTTTTGATTCTTACATAATATGTAGGTTCTCATTCATCTATCTTTTTGCAATGGTATCGCAATATCTCATGACAACAACTGCAATCAGAATAATGACAATTTCGATTACTTCTGTATTTCAATTCTTTTCATCAAAGTTTAAAAGTGTTTATTTATCTCTTTTTTCTTTTGTATTAACAACTTCAGTTTAATCATAAATTGTTTAATTTTTATCATTATGAAATATTAAATGTCATTAATTCGATAGGCCAAGCATATTTGTTGTAGTAAATGTGACATGTCGTCCAGAAAAATCATTCATATGACAAAAATACTATCATGCTTAACACTCTTTAAATCAAGTTTTACGGAGTTGTGAATAGCCCTGGGAATGGAATGAGCTACAGCTTATTGAGACGAGGTATCAATGCAACATCTCTGTCGAAGCTGATTGGAGAGTCAACCATCAAACAAGGACGAAAACGTGTGATGCTCTGACAGAATTGATGACCCGTCTCCTATGGACTTCTAGGTAGCAAATGTTAATTCGTGTTTGTTTTCATGGAAGCCTGTTTTCGTTATTGCTATTGTAGATTAGGGGATATGGCAGTATTTTTTAATTATGTATGTCCTTTAAAAAAACGTGTAATTATTTGTTAATGGATTCATTTCCTAAAGCTTCGGGATTATTTACCTCGCTATTTGACAGAACTTTATAATTCCTCTTCTGGTTCTATATCCATTCAATTTGCAGAGCGTATCAATAGAACTACTTCATGTTCTACATGTATTTGATTTTGAGAGCTAAATAGAAATTCAATTTTTCTATTCTAAAAATGCGGCCTGATGGAAGAGAACGGAATACTCAGATACTATTTTTTACAAAAATGCTATTGGTATAGAGTAATCTATCACCCTGTTACCATATAAGTCAGCTCGACTTTAACCAATATTTTGCAACGTGTGTAAAAATAAAGTAATGAAGTTTATTTCGTGATATGTTTTTTTAAAAATAAGAAAGCCATTACTTAATGCCTTCCGAATATATTTTTCTAAGGATTCATGACAATTTCACTTGCAATATCATAATGCTTTTTCCCAAAATTTAAATAAAATTCCCATTAACTCATTCTGTGATTTTCGAATTTCGAGTGGTCCTCGTTTCCCTGACTTTCCATATGATGGATGTGACAAGAAAACTAAAAGCATTATCTAAAATAGCAACCTTACTTAAGTGAAAATCAAGCGTTCACGTTTTAGGCAGAAAATTACCCTCCAAGTAAGGTCAACTTGAATTAAACATATCAATTTATAGTTTATATAGTTCAACACGTATAACAGACCCATTCAGTTGTTAGTTTGATGCATAAGGTATGAACAACAGGATAGGATTCTTTCAAATTGACTCAATACCTTATCTGTCTGCAAACCATCTTCCCACGGCAAGGTGAAAACGTATCGAGCAACTCTCCTCGCTTTAGACCTTGCCATCACAAGTTGGAAAACCGGTGATCCTGGAGCAGCGACACCTATCGTGATTACGAGTTACGCCCCTTACCAACAACTTCAAAATACTTACAGACGATATCTTTGAAAACTATCCGAGTAAAATTTGATATCAAACTTCAGTCCCTCATGTTTTCTATGAGCACCGAGAATGCAGAGAAAATAAACATTAATGTATTGAATAAGAATTCATTACAACACGATATAAAACGTTTTTATAACATATTCGTTTGAAAGATAACCAAAAAAATGTTATTTATTATAGCAGTCATGTTTTTACTATATACGCATTTTATTCCTTGTTAACGATATTTTTTAAAACATGTAACAATCCATATTAAATAAACACTAAAGTTCAAATACTTTCAATGCAAGAAACCTAAGGTCGGTACATATATATTTACGTTGAAAAATCGAATGATCACACACTGCATTATAAGCTTGATTTGAAATACGGTCCTGCATGGAATTTAAGAAAAAGATAGGCGGTCATTCTGATGTGTATTGTGATTTAATACACTTATCCAATTCTTGAAATCATGTATTTAAAATAACATGTTCTCATTTAGTCAGTGGCAATGTATCGCTGAACGATTACCCGACAACTCATTTAACAAGCTGTCTTCTGATTGGACTATGCTACTTCCGTGCAGCGGGTTGAAATGCTAGCACAGAAATTACGGCCAATAATGTCAAGGGAGGAACGGGAAAGGTTTAGAAACTTTTTTGTTTCGCCCGTGACGTTGTGAAGATGTCTGGAAACCTGCATAGGTTTGAAATTTCAACAATACAATAAATATGTTTATCTCACATTTAAATACGGCAAACTAAATGTGTGTGTATTACAGTACAATATGTTATGGATAACACATAGTCCACGGGCACTATCAATAATAAAGGATGTTTCCCCGCGGGATTTGCCTACGGCCCGTGGGCAAACATCCTTTATTATTGATAATGCCCGTGGACTATGTGTTATCCATAACATATATTATTTGGTATAGTAATACTGTTTTGCTTTTGTTGCAACATACAGTTATTCATTCTCTTTATATAAGACATAATAGAGCTATATACACAATTATTGTTTATTAACTAAATATGAATGTATGTAGTTGGACAAAATCATACTTGAACACTATTCTATTACTCGTGTGCAATCGTTAACGTTTCAAATATGTGACTAAAAAATGTATCTTTTGAATGACATGTTAAAGCATTTCTCACATGTTCTTATTAGGTGAAGACATCTGATTCAAAGAAAAGAAGTTCCCAGCCTGCTCGTGGTTGCCGATATAAAAGTTTTGGGAATCTGCTGTGACGTTACATATGACATGCAAAAGACGTTCTACAATACGTTCACAAAAGCCTGATCTCAACATTACTTGTAGTGAATGGGACGTAAGTGGTTCGATATAATTCACAATTTAATTCCCAAGTGAACTCTCACCAAAGCTATTTCGCAGCTTTTATATACTCTGACAAGTTCAGCATGGTTATATGGAAATGTATGAATAGAGTTTGATGATTTTCTTTAACACTCTGCCACATACAGTTGATGCAAGCTGGAGACGGCCCAATTGCTGTTCACTGCAACTCAGAAAAGCATGATAAAATTACTCCAATTATGAGAACCTGGCCCATCTCTCAGAAACCTTGAGCTTTAGGCACTTTATGACTTCATTAGAGGAGCTCTTGAACTTTAATGCATCTGAAATTCCATACCCTACCATAGGGTCGAACTGATAAGATCCTAGGCTAAAAGATCAATTTGGTGATTGCTAATGTCAATCTTTAATGTTCATAAATCAAAGAAGGCAGATCCAATTCAAGTCTAAGAAAAAGGTGAATAAAAAATAACTTAATGTTCTACTTGAGCTGATAACTGTACCAATTACAAGTCCAAATTATGTGACACCTGTCAGGTATAAGGGTTGTCTTTGTTCAAAAAGCGTAAATTAATAACTATTTTTGGTATATGAACCTTTGATAAGGAAGTGTAAAAGTCGCGAAGAACCAAAACGCTTAAAGAAACAAATATCAAAGTTTTGCGATTAAATTTATAAACTTTTGTCTATGAATACTGACCAATTATCCAAATTTGGATAGATTTATATCTTCACAGCTTTACTGAAACATATTTCGATGGTTATCTTATTGTAACATTGGAAACTATGTATATAATATATATTTCATTTGGTAATTGGATAATGATTTTTTATGTATAAACTTTATCATCAAATAAAAATATATCGACCTCATAGCTTAAACTGTAAGTGTTGATACTTATTGTTGCCTGATAGCAGAAGTGCGGCTTGTACATGTACATACAACCTCAGACAAACTAGGCAAGGCATGCATGGAATACTAGTATCCAGTATTTATGTTCCACTTTGTTAGACATTAGCAAGACATGCAGTAGTTGTAGTATGCACAAGGTATATCAAATAGGACAGGGTTTGACTGTGTGAATCCTAAAGTAAAACATAGTTTCGAGTGTTATAACACTTTACATCAACACTAAAGTGAGAATGCTAACGAGTTTCGAAATCACGGATAGTGCTGATTGAAAGCGACCAAGGCAACGAAAACATGACACCTAGTTTCTCCTGACGCACCTTGTGTGATTTCGCCACATGAGATCTAGCCAAATGGAATCATATGTCTTAAAAAATGAAGCCACCAGTTGTGTTGGATATTCTCTGGCAATCGAGTCAGTCTGAATGGGTTATTCCTATGATAACTGATTCAGCTATTTAAGTATTTTTATTCACCCAAACTCTGAATAAAATTTTGCTTCATTAAGTGACAATAGAAACAGTGGCGTTCAATTAATGATCACGATGTGTTTATCTATTCATGATGACTATAATGTCAAACAACTGAATATCATGACTAACAAACAATCTTGAAAGAAGGTCAACCACTAGGTATCAATATTCATGTAGCGATTAAGATGACAGCAACACGCATTAGCATCAGAGAAAGTGAATACAGCTAAGTGTGGAGGTTTCTCACCTACTAGTATATCTGACTGCAACTATCTTGCCATGTCAGGGCGATCTCAAGATAAAAGGACAGTTGAATATTTCATGTCCCAGAGTAAACATTAATTCCAAACAAATAATGTTAAAACTTATTTTGGATTCTCTTCTCGGGAACAATTTTAAATTTTCTCTTGATAAAAATTGGCATTCTCTCCCAACAGCAGCAGATCAAGTCAATGTTGATACAGCCTCTGTTCTATTAAGCCGACTGTGTGGAATAGAATTGAAGATGCCTGATTGGAGGCAATCAAAGTTAGTTGTGTAATCAGCGACGCTATTCTGAAATTACCATTTTAACTACTAAATCACAGCAAAAGTATTGTGATATGAAGCACCCTTTCCATGCGAGAAGCGTTGTCATTTAATAAAGTAATTCAAATTGATTGTGGTGCAATTGTTTTCCGCGAGGGGAAACTGTCTGAACCCAAAAATTTCGGCGATATAAATTTTCTAAGAATAAATGACATAAGTTACATAAATGTAATGCTAGAGAAAAGTCATGACTAACGTTTTAGCTGCTGTTCACCTTAAAAATGGCGAAGAGAGAAAAGAGAGTTTTTGGCATGGTGAATGAGCTGATCTGGTTGTTGATGAATGAGCTGTCGAATATTTTAAGCTAAACTGGTATGTTTCATATACGATTATGTACGGATAAACGTCATACTTATATCTGAAGTGTTCTGTAATCAGGAAGACAGCGTTAAAGATTTATGTGTGGCAGGAATTCTTGCATGGTATCCCTTTGGTAAGGGATGGACAAGATGATGTGGTCTCATTACTGCAATTATTTTCCAACTTTCCTGCAATGCAATGACCAGTGGTTCGTGTGTCCTGAGCGTTCTGTCACGTTAATGTACACCTTGATCGAGTTCACATCTATGATGTTCTATATTGCATGAACTGTTTGAGAAATTATTCAGAACTAAATGGCTTTCAAAAAGGAATAGTAATTGGCCATCTGACGTTCAAGAATTCAAGTTATTATGCTTGAAACACCACCTCTGTCCATCCATAATCTGATGTAGGTGACTTTCATTGACGTTGTTGAATTGTGAGTTACTTCTCAAATTGTTTATTCATTTCCAAATGTCTTTGTTTATTGGATATAACACCTCACACCATCACACCGTCTCAAAACGAATCTTTTGACTTTTGACAGCGTAGTATTGGCAAAAAACCTTTTCCCTAGGACAAGTTCTGTTCAACTTGCTGAATTATGACTTATTTGTGATTCATCACTCCACTAAAGTTTCTGTGCGTTTTTATCTCCATCAGTGAATCTCAAGTTATCGCCTGGTTGTAAGTGTAAATCTCAAGCCAGGAGCAATGGTATGATGACATGGCACAATATACTAACAGGTTACTGCCTTCCATCGATTTGATCCATGTGATTTTAAAAGTAGAAATGAATTGAATCAGGCGGTAAATACATGTAGATTGATGCTATCTATTCCTCTCTTACAGCTGATAAAAGTGTCAACCATTTTACTAGGACAGTCACGGATTGATAATTTCAACAATGAGTAAAGCAATGTAACAAAATTATTTTCTTGTATATGTTTTGGAAAGCAGGACATATACAAAATTCCACATTCAAGTTTGTTCGACAACTGATTCCATAGAGTTTAATCTTTACACAATATCTTAATAATAAAAGCCACAAAAAGACTTTACCCGATTTAAACTTTAAATCGTTGATTTTCATAAATTCATAAATATGTGTAAAATATATTGTGACTATTTCAAAATGCTGATGCTTTGCATTATGTCAACACTATGGTAGCACAAACCTTATAATAGTTGATTTCATTCCGTACCCATAACATGGCAAGGTTGCAAAATTGAAAATTAAAATGTCAACCTACATAGAGTACTACATTCATGTTTTTAAATATTCATGAATTTCCATAAGTTTTAATGGGTTGTTTTTTTAAAGAATAAATACATTCATACACTATATGTGAGAGTGCATGAAACACATGTCCTCACATAAGCGATTTCTTATCAAGAAAAATATACAGCAGAATTCTAAATAGATATAAGTTGTTGTATACCGGTAGATAGAAAGAATCTTGTAACATGCATAAATACATATAGACATTTATTAAGCAACACAAAATTCATGTTCTATTAACTTTTAATCAAATAACCTTTGGTAAATTAAAAGGCATCTAAGAATTATTTGACGTCTCTGGACAAGTCTTGATGTTCTTATGGTAACTCATGATGGACGTGCAAAATGCGCGACGTTATTGGTCAGTAAAGTTACTTTGTCAGAAAATATAGGGTCGTTGATTCATTTCCATATGTATAGATACATTAGAACAAAATAAACATTTTGCACGATATCCATCGAATTGATATGTCACACATTTTCAACACGTGAATAGACGTACATTTGCACAATCATCATGACTGAATTATGTCTGTCATAAATTCAATTCTTGCCAGCCAGACGATACCAGTTACCATATGACCGACATTGTTTCCAGATACGCCTTATTGTATATTGCTGACATCGAGCTGTTCTAAATAAATGAAACATGATTCATCAATAACATATTTAGCATTAAGAAAAACATAGACATTCAATACTGCTTACAAGTATATGGCTATACATCGACAGTTGGAATACAACCTCAGGCTATTATGCGGGGATACTACTGAAACAAAAAACTGTTTTAAAAAACAAATACATGTTATGATTGATTGAAATCGCGAAAATTGAAACACATACATGAACTCATCCTTATCTGAATCAATATAAAGGAAGTGATTATACCGATAAAAAGTGAATAATAATTTCAACTATTGAAATATTATATAAATATAAAAATATGCAAAGATATAAAGATATACATATATCATATAACTATCAATATAGACATTGTTTTTCAATATAAATCGAACTGATACGAATATGCATTGTATAATGCATGTACGCTGAGTATTTCTGCGATTGATATAATTAATTCTAGGCAGACTTTACCACACAACTGGCATTTATTCAAGATACACCTATTACTTACATCAAGATATACTGAATCAACACAGTGTGATAGAATCAACACTGTTGTACAGCTTTACCGTCGTAACATGTCATAAGAACGTATTTTCCATTCAATGCAATACATTTATTCTTCATTGATTCATTTGATATATGTTCGGTATTTGCTATTTAACAGAGAAAACTGCCGACGGAATGCTAACTGAAACCCTTTTGCTATGTGACGTACAAATGTACATCAATGAGGACACTCATTATATAATTTGGTTCATGCACCCTTTATCTTACAGAGTATATTTCCATATTAATTATTAGAGAATTGACGGTGGTAACGTGAAGGAACTATTTGACTACTTATAGACAATAAACATCAGAGTGAGAACCCATCAGAGTGAGAAGTGTATCAAGTCACAGCACAACTGAACTTTCGCTACCACCTTCATTCAACGAGCTCCTGAACTTAAAAGGAATTCCGCAAATTTCAGTCCCGGTTATAAATGATAGGATCCATGACTTAAGTATCAATTTCGATTTTCTTAAATTCAAGGAACAGACATATACTTCATGTACCTCCAATTGAAACCATTTCCGTTGAACATGCATCGGTTTCAATTCAGATATTGATTAAATTGGGTAGATCCTAGTTTTAACTTTGCCTTGATCGATTCGAAGATCTAGATATCATTCAGATGAAGACTATGTTAGCAAAATCATCTAAATGGTAATATATTACCTAAATTAAATATGGAAATGCTGCAAGACTTGTAAGGGTTTGGGAAATGTCTCTGATTATAAGGTTATTATCAAGAGAAGTATCCCAATTGATTAGATGTATTCTTCGAAGGATTTGAGATGTAGGTTACAACAATGTATATCAAACAATAAATATCATTTAAGACATAAGTACATCAGGTTTTGCAGAACTTTAGAACAATGACGATTTATTATTGTTACATTATTGAAGTAACAAAAACACAATATCAACATTCTGATTAAGGAGTGCTAGAACTGTGTTTATCACTTAATGATGATATTAACTCCTTGAACGTCAGAAGTGTTTTCTTACATAACAAGATAACTGAATACCAATTAGAGAAAATGTGCAACCGAGTAATTATATCAGCAGCCAAACAACATACCAAGACATGAAATGAAAATCACAAGACACCATTGTTGAGATAAATGATACATGTTTCTATAGAACTACATGTGTAATACAGGGATGCCTTTATTATTATCATGCGTGTGCACCAATCATTAACCATGTGGCGATAAACAACATACCAAGCACTCATTCACCATTCAGTATGAACATTCATTCATCCAGTAAATGGTCGTTTCTCTTTCAAAATCATATTATGTCAACAAACGTAGTTTGAAACAGTTTCTTATGCAATGCTGCAATGGGATTTGCAGTTGAGTGAAATCCAGGAAAGTGAAAGATATGGACAATCGGGAGCAAGTAAATAATCTGCTTGCATTTCTTTCGTACAATTCTAGGAGAGATACACTAATATATGTAATGAGATGTCACATTTATCACTATTCCTTCAAAGTCCTTGGCACGGTTACAAGGTGGAACACACTCTGCTATTGCACTTCCGTACTGATAACCGCAGTCTCAGCATTTACATTATGGATGCCAAACACAGAAACTTGAAGATAACACATGTAGGAGGTTTTGTTATCTGAAGAATACCGCATCAAACTTTTTTATTTCCAAATCAATCAACTGAAGAAGATGTGTGTCCCAGATACTTGAATAACTTTCACATTGATAAGTTACCATCACACAGACGCTTTGTTTTATTTGAATGTACATACATTGCATATAACATTTCATGTTAACCGCAGGAGATAAAGAAGAGAGATGAGATTAATTTCGTTTAAACCAAGGAGAATAAACACTACAATCAGCAGAGAAACCCTCAATTGCTTTTTGAATGTGAACATATAAAAATACATCCTCCTTATGTATAAGGAGTGTGATATGCATATACAGTATGGTATGAAAAGCAAAATGAGAAAAAAACATTTAAATGGAACAAGAACTGCACAAAAACTGATAACAATCTTTAGTTCATCTGCTAAATTTATGTGCTGTTATCTGTTTAATGTATCTATTGAATTATCAGATCAAGCTTTTGAACAATTTTACATGTTATAGGTCGAATTTATATAATACACAATATAAACGTACGATAGATACATTGCCTTATTGCACGATCATCATGAATTAATCATGTCTGTAATAAATTCAATTCATGCCAGACAGGCGATACCATATGACGTACATTGTTTCCAGACACCTCTAATTGAATATTGCTGGCATCAAGTTGTCCTGAATCAACAAAACATGATTCCATTAACAACATGTAACCAGCAGTACAGTTGTACAATGTTTGTACTATAACATTTGAATTAGATCCAGTTAAATCGTATTCGTATTCGTTTTACATACCTCGTTTTTGCATGTACAAAAAGAACTGTTCAAAACATTACTGCTTTTAAAGTTTAATAACACTATATATTACCCATACGGGCGAGAACATATGATTGGATTTTTTATATCTGCATATGTGCATTTTAGTGATTCTCAATATTGATTGGTCGTCACCTAAGAGAGGAAAAGACGATTTGTCAAAGGGACTATTTACTTGTTTCATTTATTAATAGAACGTGCCGAACTCGATTTGGTTAAAGTAGAATCGTAGATCGATGAATATTACTGTAGATCATATTTGTTACAGGTTGGTACTTGGTAAACGCAAGATTATTTGACAATTTATCTACGGGTTAAGTTTACTGTGATCTCAAGATTGCTTATTTGAAGGCACAATCAGCGCTGTCTGTTTGGAAACCAACATGGCTGCCATCGGAAATTCATGAAATATCCAAGCCTAAGCATTTCACTGATTCATTTAATGATTAATTACACCTAATCACAATAGGCATTCAAATTAGGGGATAAATCCATTCTGTTTTTTTATTTTGGGGTTGTATGTCGTGCATTCTTTACCCCTAAATATAATTTCAAACCAAGCTTGCAATTTATCACCATTCTAACATGACTTATTAGTAAAAAAAAAGGTGGAACTAATTTGACTTGCGCAAAAGCAATGTGATTAGGTCAAACCGGTGCAGACCGATTCCACTCACTTGCAAAACAACGGTACAGTCCACTTTCATAAAGAACACATAACAATTAAAATGTCATTACATACAGAAAAAACGTGTTTAAATAGACACATATGTAATCTATTGAGCATATTATCAATAGAAAACAGATTTCAATGTCGTCAAAGTTACGATTTTTTACCTAAATACACGGGTCGACCCATCACCCCTACAAGAGCGACAAGGACTGACCAAATCAAGGGACGCTACTCTCAAAATAGTTGTTTACTACGTGTCGGTGAACTGTTTCAAACTTAGTGGGAGCTGTCAAGAAAGTTATGTTTTGTGTCATGGTTGGGGAGACTGTGACAGGAGAAGTGGTCACTTGTAAATTAGAGGTAGGGGCAGTGACAGCATTCAGCGAAATTAAGGAATAAAGTCGCTTCCGTTCATTTGACGAATCGCTGTATGAGAGGTGTGCGATCGTTGATTTTGTTTATAGATCTGTGATTAATTTACATCGCGAAGCAGTAAGAAACACTTCAAACAGGAACCAAATACCTGGTTATTCGATTGATATATTTGTAGGTGTTTCAAAATGTCGACAAGTTTCTGATATTGAAATTTTAAGTGTCGTCGCCAACATATCTAACAGAAAGTCGCTGAGTGCAGATTGTATACGCGTGCGCGGAGGAATGTGAAGCTGTCGTAAATATTTAGAGGTGATTATCGGCGAAATAATTACTCCAAAATGTATATGAGTAACCAATCAGAACGCAGTATTTTCAAACTAGTTTTCGTGTCATGTTAGAATTCGTAACATACAGTCACTGGAGCAACAACTTCTCAATCCAGTCTAAGTCGATCAGCCCTGGGAAGAAGCCAGTTGCCGTTTATGATACTGGCGTCGTGAATGAAAGTTAGATCAAAAGGAACATATGTTGTTCAAACTTCAAATTACTTGATTATTATGACATTCAAACTTGTTTTGACGCATTCTGTGTAAGGATTTATTAAAGATATTGCCACTTTATTAGTTACAGTCTTAAAAAAGTGACAGGTGCTTTACATTTTCGTTTCAAGATTGTGCCGTCATACGCATCGACATGAATCTTTGACAGAATATGTAAATAACATTCTGTGAAACTGATTTAAAAAAAAAAAATTAGCAAGCACCTGTTATCTGCATGTTAAGTAGCAAATAATTTTGGTGACATTCGATTTTGACAATAAGCTTACTTCATGTATATTTCATGAAGATAAAGAGTGAGATTGATAGGAACACCGACGATAACACAACAATCTGAGTCTTCATCTTCTTAGGACTCAACACTTTCCAAAGAGTAGGGCGGACATCATTTATTACAGCTGTTCGTGGATAGAAATGGAGTATGTGTCTTCTGGTTACTAGTTATTTTGTTGTTGTTCTTACTTCATATTGACTTTAACATGAGAATGAATATAACTTCTGCTTTGCAGGGCATGATGGGTGTTAAGCACTGAGTAATAGTATTATCACTTTGTCAGAAGTGTTTCTTACATGACCAGATAAGATAACTAAATAGTTATTAGAGACACTATGAAACCAATTCATCAGCAGGCAAAATACATTAATCCTCATGAACAAGATCCTGTTCATGAAGTGTGAACACAATTTGCCAATTTGTAAAGGGCATGTTTCCCTGGGGAAATGTTGAATTTCAATAATAATGCTTCGAAATGGCAAGATAATAAAAACATGGGGTGCAACACTTTTGTAACTTTGTATAGTTTCGGTTTTGAGAAATGAAAGAAAAGAAAACATTATAATCAAATGAAATTAATGATAGATATTGAGAAGCATTCTATTGACTATGAATTAGACTGTAAATGGCCACTCTCTGATCCCATGGTAAATTATATTTCATTTAGCTCTCTATTGTTGGGTCCACATCGGTGCAGAAAAACAGTAATTAATGTATGGTCATAAATCAAATTTTAATAATGAAACATTAACTGGGATTGGTTTAAAGGATCATTCAGGGACTTCAACCATGCACTTCACATACAGCTTGGTCCCATACGCCTCACCAGGCGTCCAATTCCTCGCGTAATGCTACTTCAACTTCATGCAAGTCCTGAGGAGGTATTTAATTGTAAAACACTTTTTATACTATGTATATGTACATGTAAGGAACATCACAGCCAAATTTGTTTTTCACCATATGTTACATATGACATGCAATATGACACCTGATGTTGTGAAATTGGTTGAAATGCCGCGAGCAGATATGCAGAGGTGAAATCCGAGCATGTTCAGCATCTACTTGCATCTCTTTTGCATTACAACTATATTTCATGGAATGCCACCATTATCTCATTCTGTCGCAGTTCTTTGCACGGATGCTATCGTAATAACACTCTAAAAGGGTAATTCAATACTGATAAACGCAATCTCAGCATTTGACTATAAATAACAAACACATGAAACCAGAAGAACACACATGTAGTAAGTGTGATTATCTGATTACGGTTCTGCATGCATCTTTTAAAAGTGTCTAAATCAATCAACCAATGACGCGTTTAGTCCACGCTACTTAATCAACATCACACAGTGGCATTGTTATATTTGAATGGACATACATTGAATCACCCCTTTTCATTCTTACTGCAGATGATAAGGAAATAATTCAGCTTTGTTAAGACCCCACAGAATGAATGCATAAAAATTATAGTGCATTAAAATAAATATCCTATCAAGAAAGATGTTTTGAAAGTGCAAATTCATGATAAATGTCTGTTTTAGTTTCCACCTTTCTCTGACATGCTTTTGCGACTAACTTAAAACTTGAAACCGTACAAATATTTACAAGAACAGTTAAAAACTTCGACAGACTAAACTCTGTTAAGTGTTTTGAAAGGTAACCTAGAAAATGAAAGACGTGTATTAGTAACCATCAAGTAAAACATAGCCAAGGTAATTACTTCTAGGTTTTAATATTATTGACAATTTTTATATTCTATATATTTCTCTATTGCTTACAAAGATAACTTAGTGCTCAAGGAATTGATGCTTCAAAATGACGTGATTACAGCGTCTAAATTTACCTAGGGTTCGTAGATTATCCATACAAAACACTTCAAAATTATTTAAGCGTTACTGCGATGTGTTGTAAAGAACATTTGTGAATAATTACCTATCTCTTCAAAATAGAGGAATTCAATTTTACGTTACATCTGTCGACGTCTCAAATACGTTCTTTATTACATAATTTTGCCCATCCAGTCAGTGTCAAAGACTTATTTAAAAACATTTTTTGAAAAAGAAAAATGCTTGAATGTGCCTTTTACAAATAGGGCTTCTACTTGAATTAAACGTGTTGATACAAATGTCTTTTACAAATTTATATAAGAACAGTCACCTTATGTGAATATATACATAAACAAAGGACGCCAGACTGTAACAGTTACCCTGTTTAACTGTGAAGTGAAGTACACATAAACGAATAATTCACTTATTAATTCAATGTATATGACTATGAGGTATAACGCATTAAATGACTTGCGTGGTATGATGAACATTCATGTATTTACAAGAACGTTTTAAAAAGGGATTTAAGCAACTGTATGACAGGTGCGAGTAACATGTTACTTGTTGGTTGTCAAACCTTCGATAGAATGCAGTACAGATTGGTAGTAAAAATAAATGTGATCAAAGATTAATAGTCAAGTTTGAATTATTTTTAATTCTACTAAATATCATTTAAATGTTGATAACAAAATTATTTCCTTGACCTTGACTCTTTCTAGAAGCCCGAGGAATAAATCTATCTTGATAAAGTTAGGAATTCTTGAATAAACATTGTATTGACATATCGTTATGTATGCTTTTGACATTACACTTTCGATGACATTCATGCTTTAAAACACATTTTTTTAATTCAATGCATTTCATTGCCAAAAAAGCCTTTATTTTCTGAGATTGTTGACTTCTTGGGCGAGATTTATTAAATTAACGCCTTTAGTTACAGAAAGAGATGAAAGAAACTTCAAACAGAAGATGATAAACTTTTCACCAAGATATCGAATTCCATAAAAAAATGATTTTTATTCCAAAGATCAAAGATGACCGATTTCAAATGGTTGTCAGTTCTAGTATTAGTAACAGATGAGTAAATGTAATAGCCTGGAAAACATACTTGATTTAAAAGAAAATATCTTTTTCAGATTTATATTTACTTTTTCACAAAGTCAATGTAAGGTTATATATACAAAAAAGATTCTGTGATGTCAAAACAAATCAACAACAATCTGACATTTTGAAATATACAAAATGTTCATTTCTTTTTTTCTATTTTCAGAAATATCATCTTACTTGTGTTATATATTGAATTACGTTTGTTGTGAACACAACACGAGTCGTTCCACAATATGCTAATTCCTATATTTTGCTTCTCAAATCAATACACAAGGTGTGGCATAACGTGAAAGTTTCTACAAAAGGAAACTGGCCAAAGAGAGTGTTGATTAGTTGTATGGATATTCTTGCTAATCGAATGATAAAAGTTTGTCTTAGCAGTAATTACAAAAAAGCAAAACTCGTGCTTACGCAATCCTACCACTGTGAATATAAAAAAGAATATGTTATCGGCCTAAAATGAAACGAATTTAGCTTAATGTACAAGTAGATGTCACCAGAATAGACTTTCACAAGTTGTGTATTTCAAGTTTGGAAATGGAGGATTAAAAATCAAATCAACTGAATTACAGTGGACACATTATATTTTATCATACTTGTAACACCATCGACTTATAAGGGAAATGCATTAAATGTCCTCTTCAAAGATAGAATGTGGTTTTCCAAATATAAGAATGTTTCTGAATTACTGGTGAAACATTGGATGAAAGCCATGATTGAATTATCTGGATATACAAATATCCAGGCGTGATGGCCAGAAACGAATACCTGTCAATAATTTGAAAGACTCTATATATGTTGATAACTAAGGTGATTAACGCCAAATACATTCTATACACACATACATCAGACAAAATGGCAAACTATTGGAAGAATAATTCGTAATTTAGAAAGAGCGCAATAAGCTTCCAGATATGTATAGCTGTCACTAAAAGGCATGCGTTTACCACCACGTGTGTACGAGTAACCATACAAATGAAATTGAAATCAGCTTAGATGTCATAAGGAGTTTTGTTTGCAGTAACAAAGGTTTCATTATGCACACTATTGGTAATTTACTAATGGATAATATGTAGCCAGTATGGTTACTTTTGACTTAATGAAATATCATCAGACTATAACAATGTGAGATAGAAACTATGTGCTAATCAATAAGCTACTTTGATGTGATGGTGGAGTATCCTCATTATTCTAGTGTTGATTTTGTCTAAGCCTTAATATGTACCTGATTGACTGATCCTGGTTAATTAGTTAACTATAGGATCGATATTTATTAGTCGTAACGCTCATGTATATGCTGTAAAGAATCCGTAATGTTTAAGACAGGTTGGGAATGTGAAAAACGAAAACGATATTATTCTCTAGGACACAGTCATCACATGAAAGTAGATAGTGGAAAGAACAGCATTAAGTTAGGAAGCTGAATGGATATATAATATATTCTAAATTGATATAGAAAGACCTATAAAAAATACTTGACCAAAACAGATGTATCTTGTGAAAGATGGCATCATAGCTTAATGTTTTCTTTAGTACTGAATTTGAAGATGAATAATTAGAGGATATTTTATTTTCTTGACAAATACCATGTTTTTCTCATTGAGTGAAATGGTATTTGTCAAGAAAAGACAAATTTTCTATTAATTTTAGGATTTAATCGTTGGATTTCAACATTGAAGCGCATTTATGTTGAGTCGGCTCCAAAGAGAGCCTGTCGCTAAAGCAACAACATGACGTCATGAGCGTGTCATTGCGTCAGAGCACTGTTCGATGATGTCAGGCCATTGTTGTCACTAGTGACTAATAACACGGTTTTATACAGTTTCACTTAATTGGCCAGTGAACAATCAATCTTAGGTAATAGGATAAAACATAACCTTTTCTAACATATGCCACGCACTATCAACAATATAGTGATAATTATTTATGTCAAACATACAAGTTAATTATGTCATTGCGTAGTAATAATGTAGTGCTTTGTCTGAGTGTTATTGAAAAACAGTACACGTTAATCAAAGCCTTTTAATCAAAACGATCAAAGTATATATAAGCTGTGTATATGATAATACACTGTGTATAGTTTATCAATGGTGACATGAACCAAAATAATTTAACACAACATCATTTTCTGTAAAAGAATGATAGAAAATATACTATGCAACAGCTATTATGTCCGAAATTGCTTCCGCCTAGTGCATTGGTATGATAGGTATTGATATTTGTAGTACTTACCCTCTGTTAAGTTTCATATCAACCACACAAGAGGACGTGTAAAAATGATAAAGAAAACTTTGAATAATACAAACATAAGCGCCATCTACTAAATGAAACCTGTTGTAGTATCAGTGTATTTTGCTGTTGAACTACCGTTCTATGTGAATAGCGAAACGTTCCTCAGTGATTGATGAATCAAAAACTGCTAAAGGTATCAGTTGTCTCAACAGATATGAATGACCATTGAGACTTTCTAATGTCTTTGTTGACTGACATGTACACACGCTGCGTACTGGGAAATAACAGACAACAGAATATTGTCATCCATTCTTGTTAAAGCTAGAAACGCAACATATCTTATCTGAGCACATACAACGACCAGGAACGTATTATCTACATGTAAACCTCTCGTTTGTAGATTGCCATCTTCCTTTTCCAGAGATTTACATCGCACTAATATATTGACACTACCACTGTCTCTTTCCTTAACATGACATTGAAAGATACAATAATTACTAGCAATATTCAAATATGAATTTCGGTTTAAAAAGTTTTCAACTGTGACTGGGAAAGATTTATCAAATGTATGATTGTAATGAAGTGTTTAATTTATGTAACGGTACATGTAGTGTTTGTAATGTATACAAGCTAGGATGCTAGGTTGTTTAGGATTGTCTGATTATTCTATTCAGAAAATGAAATTGAGCCGTTGGCTTTCTATGTCATTAAGGTATCTTATTACGTACACAAATGGTCACGGTCGACATAACACTGCCATAGAATAGCAAAATTAAAATACAATTCTTGGCATCAAAGCCCTACTAAGGGGTCACGGGGTCAACGAATCTATACATTAGAACACTCCTGACCCCAATCACGATTTAAGCTTAATAAGCTAAAATGAGGCTTCAGTTGGTGTATCAGCCTCACTGTTAAAGGGGTCCGTGTAAAACAATTAATTGGAAAGGAAAAGACCACCAGAGTGGTAGCTATCATTGCACAATTACTTCTTGTTGGTTTAAGTACTTCTGTTACCTTTAATACACACAGACTAGCATGTTGCTCTAATCAGGAGATAGAGAAAAAAGGAAGGTGAATTTTTCTCTGTCTTTCGTAACAATTAAGCAGAGAACAGCTAAGCTTGCACCTTTTTCTTTTCCTTTTAACTAACTCATCGTGTAATGTTTGAGTGAAAAGTTGACGAGTATTGTTCTCATAGGATGCATATTATGCATGAGTGGTAGTAATCTTGAAAAGCTTTGTTACAAAAGTATATTACTGAGAGTAACTAAGGTAATATAAGGCCCAATACAAAGCCCTTTGACTATTCAATCATGTGTTTCAGTTCTTGTAAGGTTTTGGTTCCAACTATCGAGAACAATAGAGAATATTTATGCAGTTTAGTCACGTCGTGAAATTTCATTTCTGTGGACGTGAATCTACGGGTATCATATATTTATAAGTGCATTGATTTATTAGTTTTATAACCGGAAAAGTCTTTGAAATAATGTAGAATTCTACAGTCAATAGGGACGGAGTCATAAAAGAAGAGTTGAAATAGAACCAAATTTGATATGTTAAATGTCATTCTTCAAAACATACAATTTCTTAGATCAATCATAGAGGTTATGCTTTTGATTCGAAGAACAATTTCACTGCTGGTTAAATATAATGAAAGTCATATAATTCTAGTCTTACCATACTGATTTTCAAAAGATCACTAATACCTTTAGGGAATGAACGCTATCTGATATATCATTTTACTTTAAAGTGTTTTTCAGAGATAAGAAAGATAAGTTGAAATGACAAGACTTTTTGGAGAAGTGAATGAAAATGGGATTTTAATCATTTGTTACAAACATTGACAATAGAAAAATCTAAATAACCGAAATAAACAAGAAAGATGGGACTTTTTGAGCATATAGGTAACAAAGGACTACTAACACCATATTAAATAGACGTTTTTGTTTTGGTTGAAACAGAGGTTGAAGGTAAGTCGTTAAAAGGATCATTCCGTACGGTACACTTTTGATAAAAGAAAGACGAGAGTATGGACATTATTCAGAATATTCCAAGAAGATATTAGCTGTGTATATTATAACGCATTCAGTAAATTGCATCAATGATGAAATTAACCAAATAGTTTGAAAATAACACAATTGAAAATAAAACGATTCTAGAACCACTATTATTGCTGAAATTGCTTTCACGCGGAACAGCAAAGTACTGAGAGTATTAAATGCTTCACTGCTGACAACTACGTGTAAGTAAGTGAGTAATGTATACCATTTTTTTACATATTTTACGAGTAAGGATTCATATCAACTATACAAGAGGTATCCAAAAATATATTTTGAGTAATTTATAAGTGAATGCATGCTATTAACCCTTATAGTGCCCCAGGACCATATATGTGCCCCTCCCCCCAAACTCCCCATAATGCCACAGGACCATATATGGTCCCTAGTCATAACCCAATATACAGCCTGGGCTGTTGAAAAAATCCTGCACCGATTCAAGTTGACAGTCATTTTTTTAGAATCTATATAAACATAGCTTCAATTTGGTACCACGTTTGCAATATAGAACACAATATTAACAGAGATATCATGCTTTTCACTAAACAATTCTATCGAGACACATATGGTCCCTGGGCATGGCCATTGGGGGTAGTTTTCTACAATGCAAATGAAAAATTATATCAATCAATTGAAGGTCACACCTATTTTTAAATAATCTCCATAACAAAATCATCAATTTGATACCACTTTTACACTATTTGGCCAGATATTGACAGAGATATTATGTTTTTAACAAAATACAATGATAAGGACACATATGGTCCATGACCATGGCCGATAGGGGTTAATCCTCTTCAATGCATGGGTAAAAATATCTCAACCAATTCTAACTGAAACCCACATTTTCAGAATCACTGTCAAATTAGATTTAATTTGATACCACTTTTGTTCTACAAAACCTGATATTAACAGAGAAATTTGGTTTTATAAAAATACCTATTTTGGACACATATGGTCCTTGGGCATGGCCGATGGGGTTAATTTTCTCAAATACTAGTGTAAATAATTCTCCAGCATAACAGACAAAATTTATTGAAACAGGAAAAATCTCAAGTATTATCAAAATCTACAGTATCTCGTTTTTAAATCACATATTGACAATGGAAAATGCATTCTAATAATTAATGAACCGACTTAATTAAGTTTTACTTTTGATTTGGTATAAATGGCCATCATTCCTTGACTAAAGAAAATAACTATGATCCATTACTTGCTCCTAGATTTCTTTTTCAAATGTAAATTCCAGACAAAACATACTATATGGGTACTGAAATCGATATCATACACGAATATGGTAATCAATTAGCAATAATATGCAGTAGACCTTTCCAGAAGTATTTGGCAAACCAGCATACGTCACTGCCAGCTCTTGATTGGAAATAAACAAAATGGCCAGTCAAACTGGCAGCGGACAGAGTACATCTGATTCTAATTTGGATATTTTGTTACACCCAAGATGTTGCGAGAAATGTAATGACTGATACATTTTCTACAGTTGATAAACGATGTACAGGTCATGCGTATCATTTGAATTATCGTAAATCCAAAAATTGCGGGGCCGCATAGTAAAACAGTCCAACACTTCGGGTCACAGACAAATCTGATCGGTACAGAAGAGTTTCAATACGTTTCGCGACCTTACAGCCCATTTACATCGAACAAATAAGTAACGTTACCTGAAAATACCATCGAAAGATAGCATTTTAATTTTTGTTTATGTATGAGTCCATGTTTACATGATTTGATGAGTGCAAGATTGCAAAACGTATAATTTTAAAATGTAGTACACGTTGCATTGCGCGGCTGTTTTGTTGACAGACTGGCGGTGACATTGTAGATACCACTTTCGTGAGATCTTATTTCTATTAGCTAATTTGGTACGGACGTCTGTTTGTTTTAGTGAAACGAAAGAGTACATCACATTACCATTTTGATATTTGTGTTTGCCTCGAAATGTGCTTAATATAGAATAAAAATTAACGGATTGCAAAAGTCATTTCCATAGCGTTAATTACTCTGGATAAATATATTTTAACCATGATTTTTTTCCTATGAAAATAACAATCATTATGTCAAAAAAGTGTCATTCATATGTCATTGTCATATATTTTTTATTTCAAACTTTGAGGATGATTTTAATCGATTTATTTGAGGAAAAAACAAGCCAAGGATTACGAGAGTTTATTTCAACTTCAAATCGAACCTTCATTCTGGCGCGGAACAATCACCTGTCGTCTGGTGAACAGCACGAGACACGCGAGTCGTGACGTCTTCGCATGTTCTGCCGTCATATCCGGTCTACTTTGCTCGTGACCATTAGCGCTATTTATAGTACGGGAAATCCCTTGTTGCCGAAATAAAAAAAATATTTTTTAAATCCTTTTGATTACAATGACAGTGACCTTGGTAATACAAATCTAGATGATGACGGCTGACTCTTGTCATGTCGAGCTTTGGTTTTGCTGTCTTTCTCATTGAATTTGACATTTTCTAATATTTATCAAAGCCATATATATATCTTAATTAATATGATACGCTTACAAAAATACTGAACAGGAATAAAATGAAGTGGCATTCTGGAAATTATGTCTGAAATTTATCAGATGGAAAGTGATTATACAGTATTCCTTAAATCTTTCAAATGAAAAAAAAACCCAGTGATCAGGGCGCATGTTTTCAATTTATAAAGGCCATCGCATATTTCCTATTGTAGGCCTATAATAAATATCAACATGCATGTTTATTGAAAAAAAAATACATTAATATAAAAAAAATTCTGTATACATCCTCGATTTTTATTATATTTTATTCTATTTTCTCTATTAATTCAATCCCATTTTAACAATCTATTTTTTTCATTTGAATTATTTCTTCCAACTGATAAAGAGTTTTTACGATATTTTAATTAAAAAATTATGCAAAATTAAGGGGTATCTAGTCTCAGTATGATTTTTAAGTTGATTAATTTCTTGAAATATATTAAGAACATAGTTTTTTTATTTGTCATTGATTGTGAATTTATGAATGAATCCCTGGATGCAATACAACATCTGATATAATAGAGAATGTGAAACAAATTGTGTGCTTATAAAAGTTTGATCAAAAAACATAAAGTTACTGGTCTATTCACTAATATGATCTCAAAATTTAAACCCATTGTTCGCTGAGCTAGGGGCGTGGCCAGTAACAGACGACGCTGAAGAGCGTCAATGTTGGCTTTCGAAAACCTTGATAGAGATGAAGAACGTTCCGTACATTATAGATAAAAGTGTTGCTTGATAAATTTTAGGCACCCGAGAAATTTAAAGAGTAAACACTGAAGTACGACAACTTTCCCACCATATTTAATGCGCGAATTTCATCGTGCATAAAGCCGCGAGTGGACGACCCGTCAATCAAGTCTGCCGTTTTCGGGAAGCAGGCCTGTTTTATCTTTAAATATTTAATTTATTTATTTTCTTCCATGTCAAGTAAAGACATTATATCCAGTTGATCGTATATATAGTTTGCAACCTTCCTTTGTGTTATTCAGGGTAAATTATAGTTAGATTTGTTATTAAATCTAATTTTGATTTTGATGATTTTTTTAACCAAGCTGGTGTTTACCTTTTTTTGTTTTAACTCGAGAGTATAGTTTGATATACGTCTGGAATTGACCAAATTTGCTTGATATATTATGGATTTATTGAAGGTTATATTATATATATTTTTACCACAATTTAAACTGTGATTGAGATTGAAAATACATGCTAATGTTAAATCTATGTGGAAAAGGAATTCTGCCAATTACGCAATACCAAAACTGCCGTGATGTTTTCTCGCTATTTTTTCGCCCTTTTGTCTGATCGATCGTTTTGAATATTCTGTTAGAACATACATGGAAAACTGTTCCAATAGTTTGCTTATGAATTCTAATTTGATAATCTGTACTTTTTCATCGTTTTAGTTTATTGTACAACAATATATATTGAGTTGTTTATGCGCTTGCAAGAATGCGACTCAAATCATGATTCTGTCTGCTTGAAACTGCTTTTGTTTTCGACCTTGTGATAGCAACATAATTTCAGCTCTAATGTTTCCGAAAGTTATATCATTTTCAAGATCGAATCCATAACTTTCTGTGGATGGAAATTCAGTCATGTGCACCGGCTGTGGAAAAATTGCAAGGACTTTGCGTGCACCGTACATTTACTGCACTTAGTTTGTCTATGACGTCACGGCTAACAATGTTCAACAAATGAAAACAAAAAGATAACTTGTATTATTTCGTGAACAATCGGTCACATGTAGGAAGTAAACACACCAACGTGATCACTGAAATCCGCTTTCTTGATAAATGACAATTTAATTACTTTGTAGATAACGGCAATTTAATTACAATCGATGAAACAAGGGTATGCTAACGTTCCTCGGCTGAACATTTGCATGAAAAACGTCTCTGAAGTTTATAATTAGATTAAATTCATTGTTATTGTTGTCACTTATGATTTAAAATTACATTGATTGAATCGTAAACAACTCAGCTTTCTTCACTTAAAATTTCATGAATTTCCGAACATAGATAACGCCTCAGCCTCAGGGACATTTGTTGTCAACGTTGACCAAAATCTCGAGTTTACTCCAAAAGTTAGCGGCACTGCGTGAGCGCATAGCGTCAAAGGCCGGGCACTATAAGGGTTAAATGAAACCTGTTCATGGTATCAGTGTCTTTGCTGATGACCTTGCATTCTATGGGGACAGCGAAGCGGTCCTCAGTGATTGATGAATCGATAACTGCTAAAAGTATAAGTGGTACCAACAGATGTGAATGACCATTGAGACTTTCTAATGCCTTTGTTGACTGACAGACTCTGCGTACTGGGAAATAAAAGGCAACAGAATATTGTCAACTAGTCTTGTTGAAGCTAGAATCGCCCAAAGCATTTCAGAGCACTTACAACCATCAGATACCCATCATGTGGTTTAAACATATTTATTTCATGAAAAGATACATAAACTTGATTGGTCAACAATCTCGTGTGAGCTTATGTGAATATCCATCATGTTTTAATTGCCTTTGTCAGTTTTTCCAATGGTTCATCGAAGTAATATAGTAAATTCATCACTGTCTCTTTGAAAATAGCCTTGAAATATACAATAATTACAGGTTATTTTCAACACATACATAGATTTAAAAATGCATACAATTGTATTTTGGACATCTCTGATATGTATAATTGCTGTGAAGTGTGAAATATTTACATAGTAACATGAATTGTATGCTAGAATGTTCAAGATTATTTAATAATACTATTGATAATTAAAATAGAGTCATTAGCTCTTTAGCCCGTCAGATGTACTGATTATCTCATTACTTATACAAATGGGTATCATATAAGGAGTCATTTGATAACAAAACTATAAATAACAATTATTGACAGAGATATTGAACAAGAAGTTTCATCGAACTGAGCCTTTTGTTTCTAGAGAGGAGGATAAAATAGTTTGTTAGGGCGAGTCCCTAGAGGCTAATAAAGGTTCCCAGGGTCACCTAAACTACCAATTAGAATTCTCCATCCGCCTAGAAGCCTGCTAGCTTACAAGACATTTTGCTTCTGAAGTCGAAATAACTAAAGAAATTTAACAAAGAATGTATGGATCGAAGGATGGACGGATGAATGGCCGACATGCCATTTTGTTTTGTGAGTCAATATATACCAACAACATGTGTATCAGCCCATCGTTTTTTGTTGAAATAATAAATTTGAAAGGATATGACCACCAACCTATTGGTAGTATAAAATCACATCATCCATATTTTGTATTCTAATGGTAATTGTAATGTACACATGGTCATGCCTTTCAGAAAGATATGCAAATAGATTATACCATAGACTCGGCCATTGAAGGTAAACTAAAGTAAATTATTTCTATGTTGTAATATGACATTATTCTTATCAGTAGATTCGATATCTGTTGAAGTCATTCGGAGCCGAACGCGTTAGCGTGAGGCTTCGAATATAACATCAACGGTATCGAATTTACGTTAGACCACGAAAATTAAAAAAACACAGTCGGTTTATCTCCTTTCTACCATGACGAGTGTTTTTAGCGTTTTAAATGTAATTTCTTTTCTACCGCGTAACGTCAGTTGTTCTTCAGTCAACACTGTGACGTCATAAGGTCAAGGTCAAGGTTGACGTCACTGTTGACATCACTGAACCAAAGCCGGTTGTGGTAGCTCCTTGATCTACATTCAACCTTTCGCTTGAAAATAAACTTTTTCCTGGACATAAACCTGCGTAATATCGATGCGAATCAAACTCTACTTCTATAAAAGTACGGGTAGTACAATGATCAAAGACTTTTTGATAGTATTTAGACGAAGCAACTCCCGAAATGTGCGGTCACTGTATGCATGTCATGAAGTTCGTTTCTATGTGTATCAAACCGCAGTGAATTGCCCGTCATAAAAATCTTGATGATTGTGAAATGTCATGGTAGAATTCATGTCAACAGCTTTGGATTCATCAATCATGGATCATTTAGTTGAAATGGACTTATATAAAGCCAACATAGTTAAACAAATATATTGCAGTTGAGACAATTTTTCCAGTAATAATGGATAAGCTTTCAGTTGCACCCTATACATTAGAAAATAATGTGAATATATAGGTTTCATATAAAATACCCCAAAAACGTGTTACTTAAAAGTGTTTTAGTACAGTTAAACAGAAGATACCACACCAGTGCTGCACAGTATCAAGTGCAGTAAATCATATATAAAATAAAATCACCGTTTTCTAAGGTCTTTTTTGCTGCTGGCATAAGTATCAAGTTAAGCTTATATTTTATAAGGATAATGACTCCAATCTAGAGGCCTAGTATCCAGTGTAGGATTTCCTGTCTGTGATTGATTGGTGCAGGAACATATCACCCTGAGGACATTGTGCTTTTGAGGGAACTTATCACTTCATGTCACCTTATAGTATCTGTACATCCTGTGTTCAATGAGTATAAATAGGTTGACTGAGTGCAAAGTGATGCCTCATGACAAAGGTTAGTTAAGTGCCAAGGACTTTTTTTTGGTGTTTTCAGTTGGATTCTAACTCGGAATGCTTACGCGTCTCAAGCAGTTCGATGTAAATTACCTCTGTAATTATTGATAAATTTATATCATATCTAATCAATGACAGTCTTAAATTGAATCACGGTGTAATTCAACAGTTTTTTTGTTTTGTCAATGATTTCCGCAAAAGAACAGACCTATTTCACTCTCTTGTCAACTCAATATCAAATATTTATGAAACCATGAAAACTTACAAAAAATCTCAAGTGTGCCTTGTTCAAATAATAAGATATTGTATAAGTCCTTTGCTGTTTAAACATCGGTGGATTATGTTTGCCATCTTACTATAAAAGTCCACTATGCAAGGATCATCAGTGTTTATCATATTTTCAACACTATGAATCATCGAATCATTTTAGGTCCCTCTCAGGTTAAATTTAATCACCAAAGTTCAGATATATCACAACGTTAAATATGCATAATATAAGCCAACAATGAATACACATCAGATCGTGATAAATAACCAGCGTTTTGATTACCGATTGATAGAATTCACATTCACAGGTCATTGTTGAGTTATTCAAATGATCTCTATTCATAAGTTTGCGTGCTTGCATCTCTTTATCGTCCTGTCTTGAGCCCTTATGTTTGCACTAAGCGAACAATCTAAGATGTATGCAGCATCAGTATACAGAACTCAACCAACTGACTGTGATAAATGGCAATGAAGAATAAAATTAGCATATTTTCAGATATTGTTTCAAATGACAAACACTAGTAGAAACGATATGCTTGCTCATTATCTCTGCAACTAAAATTTCAATAGGAATACTTATTAACACACTTTCAGTTGATTAAAATAGCATTGATGACATAATGCTCATTACTTGAAGTTTATAAAATGTAAAACACTGTGTGTATGTGTGTGTTTTCCGTGAAACAGTCGACCACATGTCATAGTGTTACTTCCTTTTTTTAAATGTATAAATCTCCAAAGATATTGATGAAAATAGTCAATCCAATTTTGCCAACCAAATCACAGGACAATAATCATACCATTCCTGACTTACTTTACGTTACACAGCCTATTGGATTCTAGTTTCTGACTAAGGGTTTCTAAATCGAATAGGTTATCCAAAATATAAACTATTGAAGATCTAACCTCACTTTACATGGGTTTGGTCTTAATCTGTTTAACTTTATAATGACTTATTCAGCTTCTTCGGGGAGGGAATGGATTGAAGGCTAAGGGGACAGATGGCAAAAAGCCTAAGAGAGAGGACGAAAGTAGGTTTTAAAAGGACTCAAAAGTAGTTTGGCTTCCATCCATCGACCTGCCAAGCAATAAATACCATGAAGCTGTAAGGAAATGTTTTATTTTTGGGGCTTTTTATTATGACCTTACCATTCCTTTTTGTAAGAATCAATAACTGGCAAAGGCGATGTTGGCAGAAACATATTTGTAGGTCCTAGGTTTGTTTCTGGCTGTATCTGTTGTGTAGTGAGGAGTAAGCTGCAGAGTAGTGACATCCTTTTTTCCTAACCTTTGAGGCTGACAAGCATTTTCTGACCACCTACAACCATGACTGTGCGCTAGCAATATTGTCGACATCTGTGAAATATCATCTTTTCAAATTTGTTCCATCAAATTGACAAAGTGAAACTAATTACTCTCTTAGAGAACTGCAGCCCCTCTTTGCTAATGCTTGAAACTGATTCACCGTATTCAGAAATGATTGTAAGAAATGCTAGATTGTCTAAATGTATCATCTGTTTGACGTTAGATGTGACAGAGTAGCATCAATTGATGTGTAAGCCTACAGCAGTTCTGTGTAAACAATCAAGTAAAAAGGAAAGGCCACCACAGCAGTGAAAGCTATTCGTGCTTAATTACCTGTGGCTGCTAACTTGCTTCTGTTATTGCAATATACTAAGGCTGACATTGCTCTTGTCAGGAAATATAGAAACAAGTGGAGGGAGGCTCCCAGTATTATCTCACCTAGAAGAAAGAGTAGATACGACTCCTTACAGTGTCTGCATCTGCAAGTCTGTTCCATTTGAATGTTTTGTAAGACTAATAGATGTCACTTATGGAGGAAAAGGAAAATGACTGCTTCAATTTGTTTCCAGAAATTGTGAGAAATATTAATAGTTTTAAGCTTACCTACTATATACAAATTCTACAATAAAATGTCGTCAACAGGTATATGATTAAATATTTTGAAAATTATATTTGATAGTCATCCTGTTATTGAATATCATTGTTTTTTAATTTCTCATAGTGGTCCTGGGGCTATTTTGCAGTTGCATCGATATGAGATATTTGTAAAAAAAAAAATGTTTTAATTGATTTTGAATTCCAATTTCTTTCAGCCAAATTCCTTACAACATAGGTTTTCTTATTCAAAACGAAACAAAACTTAACTATTAATATTAATGTCAATATCAGTAGCTTTTGTTTGTTGGAGTTAACTCTTTTGATTTCAAGGAGCGTTTGTTTACTTCCATCTGACAAACTAATCAAAAATGGTAAATGAAATGAATGTTTACAATATTCTCGGTGCCAAATTGTGTTTATTATAATCTCACTAAAAAGTTTGAGAATGCTGTGACACAAACTGTAAGTGAATGGTCGTAAACCATGATGTGCATCACTACCAAGGAACCACTTATAGCAACACCACGAAAACGTGCTGAATCTAATTTATCATAGTTTGCAATGTTTATGCTCAAATGATACTCATTAGATCAAAGGATTATGGAGAAAGGTAATTATAATGTAATAATGACCATTAACAACATTTAAAGAATTGGCGATGACCTTAATTGAACATTGATATTTTTTAAGAATTTAAAGCAAACCACTGTATAGTCACTTGCCTGTATCAGGTTTAAAAAAAGAAGACCATCTATACTAATAAGAGCCTTGTTACAATACTATCACGATTGGACGATTTAAAAGTTGGACGCATGCTTATGATGCTAGAGATTCATTCTGCAATCTGAATTCAATTTTAGGTTTGACATATCGTCTTAAAAATTTTGGCTCCATTAGTACTAAAAGTTAAAAATATTTGAGCACTAAAAACTATCAGCCAAATGTTAAAACAATATACATGTTTTTCCCGTTATAACCCTTTAAATTACTTAGATGCCAGTTACAGAGACTGAAACAGTTGTTAGACTTTTAGCATTTACTAAAATCGTTTAACATGAATACAGAAATCATACAACATTTATATTTTTCTTCTGTTGTTCTTTGTTTTTCAAATGATATCACTCGAACAAATATTAATTTGTTATGCGATAAAATTACAATAAAAAATAATTTAGATTGAAATCTACTTGGCCACATAGAATGTCAAGCGAAAGAAGTGTATTACAGTAGTGTGCAAAAGTAAGTGGTCGAAAAACGCGTTTCTCACGCGTAGCTCACGCGTTAGTCACGAGTGAGCAATGCGTGAGCAACGGGTAGCCACGCGTCGGCCACCCGTTGCTCATGCGTGGCTGACGGGTGGCCAACGCGTGTAATACATGACTGGAACTAAACTCTTTCTGCTAATCGGCAATACATGCATCTATTTTACTGAGCATATGATTTTACCTCTTGTTTCTTGCAGATCTCGAGATGAGAGAAACTAGACTTGTTTGGTAGGAGAGTTGTTTTTGATTCTTACATAATATGTAGCTTCTCATTCATCTATCTTTTTGCAATGGTATCGCAATATCTCATGACGACAACTGCAATCAAAAGATGACAAATTGATTTCGATTACTTCTGTATTTCAATTCTGTTCATCAAAGTTTAAAAGAAGTGTCTTTTTATCTCTTTTTTCTTTTATCAAAATTTGTATTAACAACTTCAGTTGGAAGGAAATGGAGTTGTGAATAGCCCTGGGAATGGAATGATCTCATCTAAGACTATAAAAGTGTTGACAGCATGGCAACCTCGGTAAAGCTTATTGAGACGTGGTATCAACATCTCTGTTGAAGCTGATTGGAGAGTCAACCATCAAACAAGGACGTAAACGTGTGATGCTGTGAGAGAATTGATTACCCGTCTCCTATGGATATCTAGATAGCAGAACAGAACAGAACTTTATTACGCTCAGGCCTATATCCTCGGCATATGAGATACAACATGACAGTAAATGCATCATACATGTACAAGCGGATAAGTGATTAGCCGGAAGATTTTACAGTTTGCATTATGATTTTACAAAATTTGCTAAGTTTTTTTAATATAGATACCTTTTTACAAATGAAAAGATTTTGAAGTTTAAGCATATTTGGTCTCTTTGAGAAATGTAAAGGTATGTACAAGCAAATACCAAATGCGCGTAAATGTTAATTCGTGTTTTCGTTATTTGCTAGTGTAGATGTCACTTAGGGGAAATTAGGGGATATGGCAGTATTTTTTAATTATGTATGTTCTTTAAAAAAACGTGTAATTATTTGTTAATGGATTCATTTCCTAAAGCTTCGGGATTATTTACATCGCTATTTGACAGAACTCTTTAATTCCCCTTCTGGTTCTATATCCATTCAATTTGCAGAGCGTATCAATAGAACTACTTCATGTTCTACATGTATTTGATTCTGAGAGCTAAATAGAAATTCAATTTTTTAATTCTAAAAATGCGGCCTGATGGAGGAGAACAGAATACTCAGATACTATTTTTTTACAAAAATGCTATTGGTATACAGTAATCTCTCTCCCTGTTACCATATTATTCAGCTCATATTGACCTTCACCACTATTTTGCAACGTATGTTAAAATAAATAATGAAGTTTATTTCGTGATATGTTTTTTAAAATAAGAAAACTATTACTTAATGCCTTCCCAAGATCTTTTTCTAAGGATTCATGACAATTTCACTTGCAATATCATAATGCTTTTACCCAAAAATTAAATAAAATTCCCATTAACTCATTCTGTGATTTTCGATTTTCGAGTGGCCCCCGTTTCCCTGACTTGCCATATGATGGATGTGACAAGAAAAACTAAAAGCATTATCTAAAATAGACACCTTACTTAAGTGAAAATCAAACTTTCACATTTTAGGCAGAAAATTACCCTCCAATTAAGGTCAACTTGAATTAAACATATCAATTTATAGTTTATATAGTTCAACACATATAGCATACCCATTCAGTTGTTAGTTAGATGCATTAGGGTATGAACAACAGGATAGGATTCTTTCAAATTGACTCCATACGTTATCTGTCTGCAAACCTGCAGTATGTTTGAAATTTCAACAATACAATAAATATGTGTCTCTCACATTTAAATACGGCAAATTAAATGTGTGTGTATTACAGTACAATATGATTAAATATGCAGCAGTGATATTAGATTAGATGATATTATTTCCAATATGTGACTAAGAAATGTATCTTTTGAATGACATATTAAAGCATTTCTCACATGTTCTTATTAGGTGAAGACATCTGATTCAAAGAAAAGAAGTTCCCAGACTGCTCGTGGTGGCCGATATAAAAGTTTTGGGAATCTGCTGTGACGTTACATATGACATGCCAAAGACGTTCTAAAACACGTTCACAAAAGCCTGATCCCAACATTACTTGTACTGAATGGGACGTAAGTGGTCCGAAATAATTGCAGATTCACAATTTAATTCACAAGTGAACTCTCACCAAAGCTATTTCGCAGCTTTTACAGACTCTGACAAGTTCAGCATGGTTATATGGAAATGCATGAATATAGTTTGATGATTTGCTTTAACACTCTGCCACAGACATGTGATAAAAGCTAGAGACGGCCCAGTTGCTGTTCACTGCAACTCAGAAAAGCATGATGAAATTACTACAATTATGAGAACATGGCCCATCTCTCAGAAACCTTGAGCTTTAGGCACTTTATGACTTCATTAGAGGAACTCTTGAACTTTAATGGATCTGCAATTCCATACCCTACCATAGGGTCGAAATGATAAGATCCTAGGTTAAAAGATCAATTTGGTTATTGCTAATGTCATTCTTTAATGTTCATAAATCAAAGAAGGCAGATCCAATTCAAGTCTAAGAAAAGGTGAATAAAAAATAACGTAATGTTCTACTTGAGCTGTTTCTCCTGACTGTACCAATTACAAGTCCAAATTATGTGACACCTGTCAGGTATAGGGGCTGTCTTTGTTCAAAAGCGTAAATTGATAACTCTATTTTTGGTATATGAACCTTTGATAAGGAAGTGTAAAGGTCCAAAAACGCTTTACGAAACAAATATCAAGGTTTTGCGATTAAATTTATAAACTTAGGTCTATGAATACTGACCAATTATCCAAATTTGGATAGATTTATATCTTCACAGCTTTACTGAAACATATTTCGATGGTTATCTTATTGTAACATTGGAAACTATGTATATAATATATATTTCATTTGGTAATTGGATAATGATTTTTTATGTATAAACTTTATCATCAAATAAAAATATATCGACCTCATAGCTTAAACTGTAAGTGTTGATACTTAGTGTTGCCTGATAGCAGAAGTGCGGCTTGTACATGTACATACAACCTCAGACAAACTAGGCAAGGCATGCATGGAATACTAGAATCCTAGTTTCGAGTGTTATAACATTTTACATCAACACTAAAGTGAGAATGCTAACGAGTTTCCAAATCACGGGTAGTGCTGAGTGAAAGCGACCAACGCAACGAAAACATGACACCTTATTTCTCCTGACGCACCTAGTGTGATTTCGCCACATGGGATCTAGCCAAATGGAATCATAATTATGTCTTCAAAAATGAAGCCACTATTTGTGTTTGATATTCTCTGGCAATCGAGTCAGTCTGAATGGGTTATTCCTATGATAACTGCTTCACCTACTTAAGTATTTCCATTCACCCAATCTCTGAATGAGATATCCGTTGTTTTTGTGTTTGATTCATTCAGTGACAATAGAAACAGTGGCGTTCAATTAATGATCACGGTGTGTTTATCTATTCATGATGACTATAATGTCACACCACTGAATATCATGACTACCAAACAATCTTGAAAGAAGGTCAACCCCTAGGTATCAATATTCATGTAGCGATTAAGATGACAGCAGCACGCATTAGCATCGGAGAAAGTGAATACAGCTACGTGTCAAGGTTTCTCACCTTCTAGTATATCTGACTGTAACTGTCTTGCCATGTCAGCTCGATCTAAACCTAAAGGGACATTTGAATATTTCATGTCCCAGAGTATACATTAATTCCAAACAAATAATGTTAACACTTATTTTGGATTCTCTTCTCGGGAACAGTTTTAAATTTTCTCTTGATAAACAGTGGCATTCTCTCCCAACAGCGGCAGATCAAGTCAATGTTGACACAGCCTCTGTTCTATTAAACCGACTTTGTGGAATAGAATTGGTGATGCCTGATTGGAGGCAATCAAAGTTAGTTGTGTAATCAGCGACGCTATTCTGAAATTACCATTTTAACTACTAAATCACAGCAAAGGTATTGTGATTTGAAGCACCCTTTCCATGCGAGAAGGGTTGTCATTTAATAAAGTAATTCAAATTGATTGTGGTGCAATTGTTTTCCGCGAGGGGAAACTGCCTGAACCCATGAATTTCGGCGATATAAATTTTCTGAGAATAAATGACATAAGTTACATAAATGTACTGCTAGAGGACAGTCATGACTAACGTTTAAGCTGGTGTTCACCTTAAAATGGCGAAGAGAGAAAAGAGAGTTTTTGGCATCGAAGGTTAGGTGAATGAGCTGTCGAATATTTTAAGCTAAACTGGTATGTTTCATATACGATTATGTAAAGATAAACGTCATACTTATGTCTGAAATGTTCTGTTATCAGGAAGATGGCGTTAACGATTTATGTGTGGCAGGAATTCTTGCATGGTATCCCTTTAGAAAGGAATGGACAAGTTGATGTGGTCTCATTACTGCAATTATTTCCTGCAATGCAATGATGAGTGGTTCGTGTGTCCTGATCGTTCTGTCACGTTGACGTACACCTTGATCGAGTTCACATCTATGATGTTCTATATTGCGTGAACTCTAGTTTTTGAGAAATTATTCAGAACTAAATGGCTTTCAAAAATGAAGAGTAATGGGCGGTCTGACGTTCAAGAATTCAAGTTATTATGCTTGAAACACTCCATCTGCCCATCCATAATCTGATGTAGGTGACGTCCATTGACGTTGTTGAATTGTGAGTTACTTCTCAAATTGTTTATTCATTTCCAAAGGTCTTTGTTTATTGGATATAACACCTCACACCATCACACCGTCTCAAAACGAATCTTTTGACTTTTGACAGCGTAGTATTGGCAAAAAACCTTTTCCCTAGGACAAGTTCTGTTCAACTTGCTGAATTATGACGTATTTGTGATTCATCACTCAACTAAAGTTTCTGTGCGTTTTTATCTCCATCAGTGAATCTCAAGTTATCGCCTTTCCGAAATGGTTGTGAGCAATGGTATGACGACATGGCACAATATACTAACAGGTTACTGCCTTCCATCGATTTGATCCATGTGATTTTAAAAGTAGAAATAAATTGAATCAGGCGGTAAATACATGTAGATTGATGCTATCTATTCCTCTCTTACAGCTGATAAAAGTGTCAACTATTATAATAGGACAGTCACGGATTGATAATTTCAACAATGAGTAAAGCAATGTAACAAAATTATTTTCTTGTATATGTTTTGGAAAGCAGGACATATACAAAATTCCACATTCAAGTTTGTTCGACAACTGATTCCATAGAGTTTTATCTTTGCACAAAATCTTATAATTATAAAAGCCACAAAAAGACTTTACCCGATTTAAACTTTAAATCGTTGATTTTCATAAATTCATAAATATGTGTAAAATATATTGTGACTATTTCAAAATGCTGATGCTTTGCATTATATCAACACTATGGTAGCACAAACCTTATAATAGTTGGTTTCATTCCGTACCCATAACATGGCAAGGTTGCAAAATTGAAAATTAAAATGTCAACCTACATAGAATACTACATTCATGTTTTTAAATATTCATGAATTTCCATAATATTTAATGGGTTGTTTTTTAAAGAATAAATACATTCATACACTATATGTGAGAGTGCATGAAACACATGTCTTCACATAAGCGAGTTCTAATCAAGAAAAATATACAGCAAATCAAATTCTTAATAGATAAAATAATAATAATAATTAGGGTATTTATATTGCGCACATATCCACACCGAATGTATGCTCAAGGCGCTCCCTGAATTATTACCCTGGTCTAACCCAAGCTGCCGATTAAGCGCTTGATGGGTCACCTCCAACGCAACTTTCACCAGGTACCCATTTCCTGCTGGGTGAACAGAGGCACATTTTGAATAAAGTCTCTTGCCTAAGGCGACACCACAAATTATTCAACTCGTGTCTCAGTGTGGGGCAGGGAATTACCCTTCAAACTCTCAGTTCATTCAGCAATGAATCGGGTAACCCACCCATCCGGCGAGCCACACCAGATGTTACTGAACTACACTGATAGCGGTCAACTGAGCTACGCACAGGACCATGTGCCACCACGATAAGTTTTTGAATACTGGTAGATAGAAAGAATCTTGTAACATGCATAAATACATATAGACATTTATTAAGCAACACAAAATTCATGTTCTATTAAACTTTTTATCAAATAACCTTTGGTAAATTAAAAGGCATCTAAGAATTATTTGACATCTCTGGACAAGTATTGATGTTCTTATGGTAACTCATGATGGACGTGCAAAATGCGCGACGTTATTGGTGAGTAAAGTTACTTTGTCAGAAAATATAGGGTCGTTGATTCATTTCCATATGTATAGATACATTAGAACAAAATAAACATTTTGCACGATATCGATCGAATTGATATGTCACACATTTTCAACACGTGAATAGACGTACATTTGCACAATCATCATGACTGAATTATGTCTGTCATAAATTCAATTCTTGCCAGCCAGACGATACCAGCTACCATATGACCGACATTGTTTCCAGATATGCCTTATTGTATTTTGCTGACATCGAGCTGTTCTAAATAAATGAAACATGATTCATCAATAACATCTTTAGCATTAAGAAAAACCTTAACATTCAATACTGCTTACAAGTATATGACCATACATCGACAGTTGGAATACAACCTCCAGCTATTATGCGGGGATACTACTGAAATACAAACATTGTTTTAAAAACCAAATACATGTTATGATTGATTGAAATCGCGAAAACTGAAATTGAAACACATACATGAACTCATCCTTATCTGAATCAATGTAAAGGAAGTGATTATACCGATAAAAAGTGAATAATAATTTAAACTATTGAAATATTATATAAATATAAAAATATGCAAAGATATAAAGATATACATATATCATATAACTATCAATATAGAAACTATTTTTCAATATAAATCGAACTGATACGAATATGCATTGTACAATGCATGTACGCTGAGTATTTTCTGCGATTGATATACAGCTTCGTATCTTAAGTTTGTTCACTTACCTCCGTATTCTAGTGCAAATATCATGTAATTTGTAACGTCTTTGAGACATCATATCATTGTAAAAATGAAACCGATAATAATGAAATCTCACTGCATAACTTAGGATTCAGTTTGCGTTGACATATTCGTATGTCATACCTAGCAGATAGTTGTAACAAATTTGGCAGGTCATTGAAGTGACCAGGGGTCACAATTTCAAAAACACTGATTTCTATTTTGCTCTACAAAATCCTTAATAAGTGATCAAAAGCTTTAGGTCCTATTCATATGTGTTCCTTTGCGTTAATGCAACGTTACTGTGCTGATTTATTTCCTACAATGTTTACATGGATGATGTTAATCGAAATTTAAGAAAATCCGAATTTCACAAATATGACCCCATCTGTCTATTTAACAATGCCAAATATCCACATTCACCACCAATGACGAGACGATCCCGAAATATGGTTTGGGAATGGTTACTTTACACATGGACAATTGATGTTCTTCTGTAAGTGATCCTGGAGATATTTTATGAACGTCAAAACGAAACCGAAATTACATGATATTTGCACTAAGAACAGAAGCAGGTGAACAAACTTATGATATGCAGCTTTAATTAATTCTAGGCAGACTTTACCACACAACTGGCATTTATTCAAGATACACCTATTACTTACATCAAGATATACTGAATCAACACAGTGTGATAGAATCAACACTGTTGTACAGCTTTACCGTCGTATTATGTCATAAGAACGTATTTTCCATTCAATGCAATACATCTATTCTTCATTGATTCATTTGATATATGTTCGGTATTTGCTTTTAAACAGAGAAAACTGCCGACGGAATGCCAACTGAAACCCTTTTGCTATGTGACGTACAAATGAACATCAATGAGGATACTCATTATATAATTTGGTTCATGCACCCTTTATCTTACAGAGTATATTTCCATTATTAATTATTAGAGAATTGACGGTGGTAACGTGAAGGAACTATTCGACTACTTATAGACAATAAACATCAGAGTGAGAACCCATCAGAGTGAGAAGTGTATCAAGTCACAGCACAACTGAAGATAAGAACATTCGCTACCACCTTCATTCAACGAGCTCCTGAACTTAAAAGGAATTCTGCAAATTTCAGTCCCGGTTATAAATGATAGGATCCATGACTTAAGTATCAATTTCGATTTTCTTACATTCAAGGAACAAACATATACTTCATGTACCTCCAATTGAAACCATTTCCGTTGAACATGCATCGGTTTCAACTCAGATATTGATTAAATTGGGTAGATCCTAGTTTTAACTTTGCCTTGTTCGATTCGAAGATCTAGATATCATTCAGATGAAGACTATGTTAGCAAAATCATCTAAATGCTCATATATTACCTAAATTAAATATGGAAATGCTGCAAGACTTGTAAAGGTTTGGGAAATGTCTCTGATTATAAGGTAATTATCAAGAGAAGTATCCCAATTGATTAGATGTATTCTTCGAAAGATTTGAGATGTAGGTTACAACAATGTATATCAAACAATAAATATCATTTAAGACATAAGTACATCAGATTTTGCAGAACTTTAGAACAATGACGATTTATTATTGTTACATAATTGAAGTAACAAAAACACAATATCAACATTCTGATTAAAGAGAGCTAGAACTGTGTTTATCACTGAATGATGATATTAACTCCTTGAACGTCAGAAGTGTTTTCTTACATAACAAGATAACTGAATACCAATTAGAGAAAATGTGCAACCGAGTAATTATATCAGCAGCCAAATAACATACTAAGACATGAAATGAAAATCATCAGACAGCATTGTTGAGATAAATTATACATGTTTGTATAGAACTACATGTGTAATACAGGGATGCCCTTATTATTATCATGTGTGTGCACCAATCATAAACCATGTGGCGATAAACACCATACCAAGCACTCATTCACCATTCAGTATGAACATTCATTCATCCAGTAAATGGTCGTATCTCTTGCAAAATCATATTATGTCAACAAATGTAGTTTGAAACAGTTTCTTATGCAATGCTGCAATGGGATTTGAAGTTGAGTGAAATCCAGGAAAGTGAAAGATATGGACAATCGGGAGCAAGTAAATAATCTGCTTGCATTTCTTTCGTACAATTCTAGGAGAGATACACTAATATATGTAATGAGATGTCACATTTATCACTATTCCTTCCAAGTCCTTGGCACGGTTACAAGGTGGAACACTCTGCTATTGCACTTCCGTACTGATAACCGCAGTCTCAGCATTTACATTATGGATGCCAAACACAGAAACTTGAAGATAACACATGTAGGAGGTTTTGTTATCTGAAGAATACCGCATCAAACTTTTTTATTTCCAAATCAATCAACTGAAGAAGATGTGTGTCCCAGATACTTGCATAACTTTCACATTGATAAGTTACCATCACACAGACGCTTTGTTTTATTTGAATGTACATACATTGCATATAACATTTCATGTTAACCGCAGGAGATAAAGAAGAGAGATGAGATTGATTTCCACATGCTTTAAACCATGGAGAATGAACACTACAATCAGCAGAAAAACCCTCAATTGCTTTTTGAATGTGAACATATAAAAATACATCCTCTTTATGTATAAGGAGTATGAGATATGCATATACAGTATGGTATGAAAAGCAAAATGAGAAAAAAACATTTAAATGGAACAAGAACTGCACAAAAAACTGATAACAATCTTTAGTTCATCTGCTTAATTTATGTGCTGTTATCTGTTAAATGTATCTATTGAATTATCAGATCAAGCTTTTGAACAATTTTACATGTTTTAGGTCGAATTTATATAATACACAATACAAACGTATGATAGATAATCGCCTTATTGCACGATCATCATGAATTTATCATGTCTGTAATAAATTCATTTCATGCCAGACAGGCAACACCATATGACGTACATTGTTTCCAGACACCTCTAATTGCATATTGCTGGCATCAAGTCGTTCTGAATCAACAAAACATGATCCCATCAATAACATGTAACCAGCAGTACAGTTGTACAATGTTTGTACTATAACATTTGAATTAGATCCAGTTAAATCGTATTCGTATTCGTTTTACATACCTCGTTTTTGCATGTACAAAAAGAACTGATCAAAACATTACTGCTTAAAAGTTTAATAACACTATATATTACCCATACGGGCAAGAACATATGATTGGATTGTTTATATCTGCATATGTGCATTTTAGTGATTCTCAATATTGATTGGTCGTCATCTAAGAGAGGAAAAGATGATTTGTCAAAGGGACTATTTTCTTGTTTCATTTATTAATAAAACGTGCCGAACTCGATTTGGTTAAAGTAGAATCGAAGATCGATGAATATTACTGTAGATCATATTTGTTACAGGTTGGTACTTGGTAAACGCAAGATTATTTGACAATTTATCTACGGGTTAAGTTTACTGTGATCTCAAGATTGCTTATTCAAAGGCACAATCAGCGCTGTCTGTTTGGAAACCAACATGGCTGCCATCGGAAATTCATGAAATATCCAAGCCTAAGCATTTCACTGATTCATTTAATGATTAATTACCCCTAATCACAATAGGCATTCAAATTAGGGGATAAATCCATTCTGTTTTTTTATTTTGGGGTTGTATGTCGTGCATTCTTTACCCCTAAAAATAATTTCAAACCGAGCTTGCGATTTATCACCATTCTAACATGACTTATTAGTAAAAAAAGGTGGAACTAATTTGACTTGCGCAAAAGCAATGTGAATAGGTCAAACCGGTGCAGACCGATTCCACTCACTTGCAAAACAACGGTACAGTCCACTTTCATAAAGAACACATAACAATTAAAATGTCATTACATACAGAAAAAACGTGTTTAAATAGACACATATGTAATCTATTGAGCATATTATCAATAGAAAACAGATTTCAATGTCGTCAAAGTTACGATTTTTTACCTAAATACACGGGTCGACCCATCACCCCTACAAGAGCGACAAGGACTGACCAAATCAAGGGACACTACTCTCAAAATAGTTGTTTACTACGTGTCGGTGAACTGTTTCAAACATGTTTTGTGTCGTGGTTGGGGAGACTGTGACAGGAGAAGTGGTCACTTGTAAATTAGAGGTAGGGGCAGTGACAGCATTCAGCGAAATTAAAGAATAAAGTCGCTTCCGTTCATTTGACGAATCGCTGTATGAGAGTTGTGTGATCGTTGATTTTGTTTATAGATCTGTGATTAATTTACATCGCGAAGCAGTAAGAAACACTTCAAACAGGAACCAAATACCTGGTTATTCGATTAATACATTTGTAGGTGTTTCAAAATGTCGACAAGTTTCTGATATTGAAATTTAAAGTGTCGTCAACAACATGTCTAACAGAAAGTCGCTGAGTGCAGATTGTATACGCGTGCGCGGAGGAATGTGAAGCGGTCGTAAATATTTAGAGGTGATTATCGGCGAAATAATTACTCCAAAATGTATATGAGTAACCAATCAGAACGCAGTATTTTCAAACTAGTTTTTGTGTCATGTTAGAATTCGTAACATACAGTCATCGGAGCAACAACTTCTCAATCCAGTCTAAGTCGATCAGCCCTGGGAATAAGCCAGTTGCCGTTTATGATACTGGCGTCGGGAATGAAAGTTAGATCAAAAGGAACATATGTTGTTCAAACTTCAAATTACTTGATTATTATGACATTCAAACTTGTTTTGACGCATTCTGTGTAAGGATTTATTAAAGATATTGCCACTTTATTAGTTACAGTCTTAAAAAAGTGACAGGTGCTTTACATTTTCGTTTCAAGATTGTGCCGTCATAAGCATCGACGTGAATCTTTGACAGAATATGTAAATAACATTCTGTGAAACTGACTTAAAAAAAAAATTAACAAGCACCTGTTATCTGCATGTTAAGTAGCAAATAATTTTGGTGACATTCGATTTTGACACAATAAGCTTACTTCATGTATATTCCATGAAGATAAAGAGTGAGATTGATAGGAACACCGACGATAACACAACAATCTGAGTCTTCATCTTCTTAGGACTCAACACTTTCCAAAGAGTAGGGCGGACATCATTTATTACAGCTGTTCGTGGATAGAAATGGAGTATGTGTCTTCTGGTAACTAGTTATTTTTTTGTTGTTCTTATTTCATATTGACTTTAACATGAGAATGAATATAACTTCTGCTTTGCAGGGCATGATGGGTGTTAAGCACTGAGTAATAGTATTATCACTTTGTCAGAAGTGTTTCTTACATGACCAGATAAGATAACTAAATAGTTATTAAAGACAATATGAAACCAATTCATCAGCAGGCAAAATACGTTAATCCTCATTAACAAGATCCTGTTTATGAAGTGTGAACACAATTTGCCAATTTGTAAAGGGTATGTTTCCCTGGGGAAATGTTGAATTTCAATAATAATGCTTCGAAATGACAAGATAATAAAAACATGGGGTGCAACACTTTTGTAACTTTGTATAGTTTCGGTTTTGAGAAATGAAAGAAAAGAAAACATTATAATCAAATGAAATTAATGATAGATATTGAGAAGCATTCTATTGACTATGAATTAGACTGTAAATGGCCACTCTCTGATCCCATGGTAAATTATATTTCATTTAGCTCTCTATTGTTGGGTCCACATCGGTGCAGAAAAACAGTAATTAAAGTATGGTCATAAATCAAATTTTAATAATGAAACATTAACTGGGATTGGTTTAAAGAATCATTCAGGGACCTCAACCATGCACTTCACATACAGCTTGGTCTCATACGCCTCAACAGGCGTCCAATTCCTCGCGTAATGCTACTTCAACTTCATGCAAGTTCTGAGGAGGTATTTAATTGTAAAACACTTTTTATACTATGTATATGTACATGTAAGGAACATCACAGCCAAATTTGTTTTTCACCATATGTTACATTTGACATGCAATATGACACCTGATGTTGTGAAATTGGTTGAAATGCCGCGACAGATATGCAGAGGTGAAATCCGAGCATGTTCAGCATCTACTTGCATCTCTTTTGCATTACAACTATATTTCATGGAATGCCACAATTATCTCATTCTGTCGCAGTTCTTTGCACGGATGCTATCGTAAGAACACTCTAAAAGGGTAATTCAATACTGATAAACGCAATCTCAGCATTTGACAATAAATAACAAACACAGGAAACCAGAAGAACACACATGTAGTAAGTGTGATTATCTGATTACGGTTCTGCATGCATCTTTTAAAAGTGTCTAAATCAATCAACCAATGACGCGTTTAGTCCACGATACTTAATCAACATCACACAGTGGCATTGTTATATTTGAATGGACATACATTGAATCACCCCTTTTCATTCTTACCGCAGATGATAAGGAAATAATTCAGCTTTGTTAAGACCCCAGAGAATGAATGCATAAAAATTATAGTGCATTAAAATAAATATCCTTTCAAGAAAGATGTTTTGAAAGTGCAAATTCATGATAAATGTCTGTTTTAGTTTCCACCTTTCTCTGACATGCTTTTTCGACTGACTTACAAATTAAAACCGTACAAATATTTATAAAAAACAGTTAAAAATATCGACAGAGTAAATTCTGTTAAGCGTTTTCGAAAGGTCACCTAGAAGATGAACGACTTGATTAGTAACCATCAAGTAAAACATAGCCAAGGTCATTACTTGAGTCTAGGATTTAATATTATTAACAAGTTTTATATTCTATTTATTTTTCTAATGCTTACAAAGATAACTTAGTGCCCAAGGAATCGATGCTTAAAAATGACGTAATAACAGCGTCAAAATTTACCTAGGGTTTGTAGATTATTCATCCAAAACACTTCAAGATTATTTAAGCATTACTGCGATGTGTTATATAGAATGTTTGTGAATAATCTCCAATCTCTTCAAAATAGAGGGATTCAAAATACGTTCATTATTACATAATTTCGCCCATCCAGTCAGTGTCAAAGACTTATTTAAAAACATTTTTTGAAAAAAAAAAGCTTGAATGTGCCTTTTACAAATAGGGCTTCTGCTTGAATTTAACGTCTTTAAAGGTCTTTTACAAATTGATATAACAGTCCACTTTATGTGAATATATACAAAACCAAATGACGCCAGACTGTAACAGTTACTCTGTTTAACTGTTAAGTGAAGTACACATAAACGAACAATTCACCTATTACGACAATGTATATGGCTATGAGGTATAAAACATTAAATGACTTGTGTGGTATGATTAACATTCATGTATTTACAAGAACGTTTCAAAAAGGGATTTAAGCAACTGTATGACAGGTGCGAGTAACATGTTACTTGTTGGTTGTCAAACCTTCGATAGAATGCAGTACAGATTGGTAGTAAAGATAAATGTGATCAAAGATTAATAGTAAAGTTTGAATAGTTTTTAATTCTACTAAATATCATTAAAATGTTGATAACAAAACTATTTCCTTGACTTTGACTCTTTCTAGAAGCCCGAGGAATAGATCTATCTTGATAAAGTTAGGAATTCTTGAAAAGACATTTATTTTAACATTGCGTTATGTGTGCTTTTGGCATTACACTTTCGATGATATTCATGCTTTAAAACAAAATTTTTTGTTCCAATTCATTTCATTGCCAAAAAGCCTTCATTTTCTGAGATTGTTGACTTCTTGGGCGAGATTTATTAAATTAACGCCTTTAGTTACAAAAACCAAGAGATGAAAGAAACTTCAAACAGAAGATGATAAACTTTTCACCAAGATATCGAATTCCATTAAAAAAATTATTTTTATTCCAAAGATCAAAGATGACCGATTTCAAATGGTTATCAGTTCTAGTATTAGTAACAGATGAGTAAATGTAACAGCCTGGAAAACATACTTGATTTAAAAGAAAATATCTTTTTCAGATTTATATTTACTTTTTCACAAAGTCAATGTAAGGTTATATATACAAAAAAGATTCTGTGATGTCAAAAGAAATCAACAACGAACGTCTGACATTTTGTAATATACAAGATGTTCATTTCTATTTTCAGAAATATCATTTTATCTATGTTATTTATTGAATTACGTTTGTTGTGAACACAAAACGAGTCGTTCCACAATATGCTAATTCCTATATTTTGCTTCTCAAATCAAAACACAAGGTGTGGCATAACGTGAAAGTTTCTACAAAAGGAAACTTGCCACAAAGAATGTTGGTTTGTTGTATGGATTTTCCTGCTTATCGAATGATAAAAGTTTATCTTAGCAGTAATTTTATAACAAAGCAAAACTCGTGCTTCCGAAATCCTACTACTGTGAATATAAAAAAAGTATATGTTGTCGACCTAAAATGAAACGAATTTAGTTTAATGTTCAAGTAGATGTCATCAGAATCAAGTAATGACTTTCACCAGTTGTGTATTTCAAGTTAGGAATTGGAGGATAAAAAATCAAATTAAGTGAATTTCAGTGGACACATTATATTTCTCATACTTGTAACATCGTCGACTTATAAGGGAAATTTTTTAAATGTCCTCTTCAAAGATAGAATGTGGTTTCCAAATATAAGAACATTTCTGAAGTACTGGTGAAACATGATCTCTTTGTTGTCTAGTTCGGTGTAAAATACTTGGATTAAAGCCATGATTGAATAACCTGGATATACAAATATCCAGACGTGATGACCAGAAACGAATACCTGTCAATAACTTGAAAGACTCTATATATGTTGATAGTTATGGGATTAACGCCAATACACACATTCAACAGACAAAATGGCAAAATATTGGAAGAATGATTCGTAGTTAAGAAAGAGCGCATTAAGTTTCCAGATATGTTTAGCTGTCACTAACAGGCATGCGTTTACCATCACGTGTGTACGAGCATACATGTGCACACAGCTTACCTTAAACAGAAACTATACAAATGAAATTGAAATCAGCTTGGATCTCATAAAGAGTCTTGTTTGCAGTAACAAAGGTTTCATTATGCACAATATTGGTAATTTACTGATGGATAATATGTAGCTAGTATGGTTACTTTTGAAATAATGAATTATCATCAGGCTCTAACAATGTACAATAGAAACTTTGTGTTATAAAATAAGCTCCTCTGATGTGATGGTGGAGTATCCTCATTATTCTAGTGTTGATTTTGTCTAAGCATTAATGTGTACCTGATTAACTGATCTTAGTTACATAACTTACTATAGGATCGATATTCATCTAACGGTCATGTAAATGCCGGGAATAATCCGTAATGTTTAAGACAGGTTGGGAATGTGAAAAACGAAAACGATATTATTTCTAGGACATATTCATCGAATGAAAGTAGATAGGGGAACAAATTCAGCATTAAGTTAGGAAGCTGGATATAAAGCATATTCTAAATTGATTCGTAAAGACCTATAAAAATTACTGGACCAAAACAGATGTATCTTGTGAAAGATGGCATCATAGGTTAAAATTTTGTTCTATAGTTCAGAATTGGAAGATGCATAATAAGACGATAGTTGTCTTTCTTGACAAATACCATGTTTATCTCATCGAGTGAGGCAGAAAGTATATATTTTCACGAGTGGGGCAGCAAATTTTCTATTCATTTAATGATTTAGTCGTTTGATTTCTTACAAAATTTAAGTGCATTTACGTTGAGTGGGCTCCAAAGAGAGCCTGTCGCCTAAGCAACAACATGACGTCAAAATATAAAACGTTTCTGCCTTACGAGATGAGATAGACATCGTGTTTGTAAAGAAAATAAAATTTACTTTTAATTTTATGATTAAATCGTTGTATTTCCATCAAAATTGAAGCGCATTTATGTTGTGTCGGCACCAAAGAGAGCCCGTCGGCTAAGTAACAACATGACGTCATCGCGGCAGAGCATTGTTCGATTAGGTCAGGCCACGTTCCATTGTTATTGTCACTAGTGACTGATAAAACCTTTTATTGTCATTGATATATCTCAGTATTTCATCGCCAGTAATATAATAATCTTCATTTTTCTTATCACTTACTAAATATCGTTCCCTGTAAAGTATGAGAACAATGAAGAAACAGGGAGGTTCGATGGATATTTCGATCTGATGTCAATTGTCCATAACCTGTATTTATGTCTTTACCTTTAAAACGTTGTTTATACCAAGTGTGTCACTTTCTATCTAGATCATAATCTGGTTAATTCTTGCAAAATATATTGATGAGGTTGAATTTAATGTTTTAGAAAATAAACTATATTCACAGATTACAATAAAATGGCATTTGGAGATGAATGAGATTTCATTGGCTGAAGGTACATGTAAATCATCGAGTTGTATATCTCTCCTGCGAGATCAACAACAAACTTTACATAGGATGTGAGCTACAGACAGAGCATATACTATGCTAGGAACATCCCACACATGATGCTATCTCAGTAATTAAAAAAGAAATGTCAACCACAAGAATGAAAAGAGTTGTTAATAGGAAAGTGTTCTGATTGTTATACAGTTTCATTTTATTGGCCAGTAAATCAATCAAACTTAGGCTATATGATAAAACATGTCTTCTTCCCGGAGACTTACATAGTTTATTTTGAGCATATTGTTCATTACACAAAGCACATCTTGGAACTTTTAATCGTCATGCTGTGTCAAAATTGGAGAAAAGCATTCATTAAATTTAAAACTTTGCAAAATTACCTCTTTTCCCGTCCATTACAAGTTTTGACCAACCTTAGTAGAGCACTAAAATGCGAGTTCTGATGTGGACATATTTTAATTGATGTCAATCTCTTTTATTGCTTGTATTTTGGGAATAAATGAAAGCATTTGAGAATAGAATTAATAATGATTTCCTTCAAATTTCAGGGGTGGAAATAACCCATTGCCCGACGGCCGAGTCCAGTGATTTTTACTGCAGGGCAAGTCAATTTACATTCACAGCTGTACCGGTGTCCAGTAGACTGTGGCAGTGTTAAATGTATACCTTATTTTAATAACACTAATTTAAAAAACAATTTTTCTGTGTCTATTGCAAACATTAACACAAAAGCAAAATTAGTTTTAAATTTCAGACTTCACCAATTCGTTTTGGAACTCCCTCATGTCTAAATATAGCATGAACATGAAACGCAGTCTGTGATTTGATAACAAGTGATGATCTTTCCATTAGGACCAATCAGTGTGTGTTTTACAAATAGCTTCCTGTTATGATGGCGATCGTTTCATGTTGCCGTGTTTGATTTTACAAGATTAGATTTGATAAACTAGAGGTAAATTTTGATTATCATGCTCTGGAAATCTATGTTTTTTCAAGAAAGATTCCTATCAGTATTATCTAAAGATTTATCGTTGTTTCTAGTTATCTGTACTTGTGTCAGCCATTTGATATTGAGATTTACTCATAATTTCTTTCAAATAGTGGGACTGTGTACGTCTTTGCTTACGGGAAAATGTGCTTGATAAGATGTGTGCTTTGAATAAATATGCATCAAGCTCATTGGTAAGGATAAATATATAAATTTATTTGAAAGAACTACCAATTTCCAAATTATTATGAAATCGATATTTGAATCACATGGCGTACATATATGGATGACTACAAATTTCAGACAATTCAAATAAAACTACCATGCAAAACTAGTTTTTATAATAAAGTAAAGTATTAAAGCAAATTGAACAAGTGAAGAAGCGAGCAAAGCTCACATACCCCCGCTCCCCACTTTGTTCAAAGAATTTCAAATAGTAAAACTGATTAATGTTGGTTAAAGTATGATAGTTGAGTATACAGTAAGTCATTGTGTAAGTCTTCTTTCAACTGAAACCCAAATACCGAATTCATTAATAGGTTTTACAATTAAAAGGGTACATCTAGAGATAATGGTTGATCTTTGTTTCAAATTTGAGGTAGTTATCATGAATATTCTACGAGATGCACTGAGGACAAAATTATTTTTGTTGAGTCACTTTGTTATGTTTTCCAAAGAAACCACAGAGAAGAAAATCCATATATATATCGTTTAACTCTCACAAGGCATATCCAGCAATCACGATTGCCATATGTAGCAAATTTGGTGAGATGTATATTTCATGAAATATGTTCAGGACAAAGTAATTTATCATAGAATCACTGTTTTAGTCATGTTTCCAAAAATTAAAAAAATGTGATGGTCTAATCCTCAAATGGCACATCTAGTGATCATGGTTGATAATTGTATGAAGTTTGGTGAAGCTAGCATGAATAGTTTGGGAGATATGCTCCGGACAAAAGACTTGGTCGAAGAGTCACTGTTTTAGTCATGTTTCCATGGAAACCGCAAAAAAATAAAAATAATTTGTTGGTCTAACCCTTAAAAGGCACAACTAGGGATCATGATTGATAAGTGTATGAAGTTTGGTGAAGCTAGCATAAATAGTTTGGAAGATATGCTTCGGACAAAGAACTTGGTCATAGAGTCACTGTTTTAGTCATGTTTCCATGGAAACCGCCAAAAATTAAAAGAATGTGATGGTCTTACCCTCAAAAGGCACAACTAGGGATCATGGTTGACATGTGTATGAAGTTTGATGAAGCTAGCATGCATAGTTTTGGAGATATGCTCCGCACAAAACGACTTCCTCAAAGAGTCACTTTTTAGTCATGTTTCCATGGAAACTGCAAAAATGAAAATTCATAAATAGTTCTAACCCTCAAAAGGCACATCTAGGGATCATGGTTGACATCTGTATGAAGTTTGATGAAGCTAGCATGCATAGTTTTGGAGATTTGCTCCGCACAAAACGACTTCCTCAAAGAGTCACTTTTTAGTCATGTTTCCATGGAAACCGCAAAAATGAAAATTCAGAAATAGTTCTAACCCTCAAAAGGCACAACTAGGGATCATGGTTGACATGTGTATGAAGTTTGATGAGGCTAGCATGCATAGTTTTGGAGATCTGCTCCGCACAAAGTTTTGGGACGGACGGACGGACGGACGAACAGACGGACGGACGGACGGACAGACGGACGGACGGAAAGAATGAACGCTATATACCCCCGCTTACGCTGTAAGGCGGGGGTATAAAAACTTAGATTAGGGAGTTTAAATCTTCTTGAAAACGAGATAAAATAAAATTATTCATTAAAAAATTATGATTGGTTGGAACTAATTTTAGTTAAGTTGTTTTTGTGGCCTCTGGTACACTGGACATAAAGTCAGGGCAAGTAAATTCACATGTGCTTCTGTTCCGGAGTACACCAGAAAATAAAAAGTTATTTCCACCCCTGTTCATTATCATTATTGCCATTTTATAATAAAAGAAACGTATTCATTATTGAAAGGTTTTCAACGGACTCTAGTTATATAATGTTAAATATCATTCGTCAAAGCACCAAAGTTCCTATTTTCAATCGATACTGATGATTATTTTTCAAAGATCACCTGTAGCTTGAAGTTGCAGATTTAAGACATTCGGGGATGATCACAGTCTCCGCTATTGAAAAAGTCTCTGGGATTAATCATAAAGTGTGCACATGCTCTTATAGGCCACAAAGGCCTCTAAAATTGTTTTCACACCAACTTATAAAGCATAATATGAATACATGTATGTTATATATACTCTCCCCAAAAAGAAACGCATAGAATATTTTGAGACTTTTTTTTAATGGTTAAAACAAATAAATCAATATTTATATGATATGTCCTTCCAATACGTCATTGATATTTCAAACGGAATTTAAAACGTTTTGTTTATTTCAGAAGTATGTTAAGACGTTTTAGCAAATACAACATTTAGAAAAAATCCAAAGCAAAATTCATGTAAGAGTAAGCCCTAGAACATGTGGCACCGTCAACCAACCAAAGGGACACATTGTTTTAAATTTTGTTATTCAATTTGACATATAATAAATGTTATTATTATGCAACAACAAGGTGTCGGTTATTAAAACGTCGTAGTATGGCAAATTGAAACAAAAGAATTATAGTTCGGAATAGTCTTGCATTAGGATGTTTATAATCATAAATACTGTGCGCCATTTTATTTGGTTCCTGCAGCTTAGAACATGTTTGAAAGTTTAGTTCAGTGATGAATAGTCACTACTAACAAATTGAACACAACATGTCTTAGGTTTGTTTTCCGTTGGAAACATGAAAAGTTTGCCAATTCTTGATGCAACAAGTAAAAAGGTTCGGTTGAGATGTATGAAGGAGTGAGGTGCAATATCCAATACAAAACGATTTTGTTAATGATGTTTCTGAAGACTTTGAAAAGCAAATCATAACTTCAACAATGCCCATGAACGTCATTTACATCAGATTATGGATCGACAGAGCGAGTGATTAAGCAAAATAACTTTTAAAGATTTCTAGAGATCACTAGAGTTCAGACTACCTTTTCTAACATATGCAAAGCACTATCAATAATATTTGAATAGAACAATCTCGCTAATTGGGGTTATTTGTTTTGATTTTCATTGATAATTATTTATGTCAAACATACAAGTTGTTTATGTCATTGCATAGTATTAATTTAATGCTTTGTCGGAGTGTTATTGAAAAACAGTTCACTTTTGATTTTGATTGACTAGAGTATGACTATTAATCCAAATAATCCAAATACATATATAAGCAATGTATATGATACTACACGCTGCTAATGGCTTAAATATTGTCCAAGCGGCGTAAAACAATCACTCACTCACACTCGCACTACCGTATACCGGGAAATTTTCGTGGTTGGTAATTTTTGTGGTTTTCGTGGGTAGAGCTTGAACAACGAAATTGTCCATACCACGAAAATTCCCGATAAATTTCATTAAAAATATCTTGACCACTCTCTGTACGACCTATCTAACTATTTTCTGAATAGTGCATGCACAGATTTAAGTGCTTTTCGCTGACAACTGCTAAAAATCGAGCTCTAATTTAATTTGTCGCTTATCAAAAGTTTTAAATATATACTTTGATAAGTTTACTTAATATGTTGCCAAGTGTGATTAACACTCCTCATTGTATACAAATGTAGTTCTACCAACTACTTCTAAATGAACGCTTGTTCACAACATAATTAGCAGAGCTTAACACGTGTCACAACACAATGCATGTGACACAATGCATCCTGTCGTAGTTCATGTTCAACAGAGTGTGACAAAGACAAAGAAGCACGCTGTATTCAAACAAATGAATAAAAACTAGATTTCACATTCACATATCAACTGAAATATTTAATCTGGTTCATCAACGCCCTTCTTCAGCCACGCTACGAGACTCATTTTGCTAACGCTGTATGAATTAAAATGCAATACTGTTTTATATACGTGTAGGTAAAGCGTCAGTGTTATTTGTCAAAGCAAAAAAAATGACAGTGAGTTAAGTATTACTTTATTGAAACATTGAGTTGACAATGACAATCTTTATTCCTTTGCAGTGGAGGCCATAGGCACAGTCTACATTTTTAGATTTACAGAGCGGTACATGTGTATAATTACAAACAATACGATAAACAAACACTTGCAATATATTATTGGCGTAACAATTTATCTCTAAGAGTCATTGCATTGTGTATAAAAATTGATAAGTTCTGGACAACATCTTGTTTGTCTTCAGACATAAGCATATTGAATTTATTTAAAGTTGGGCTTGAATAGAAATAATACGGTAAATACAAACGCCTTAGATGTTGGTAACATTTACATACAAGCAAGAAATGAAATTCATTTTCAATAAAGTTATCTTTGCATAAAGTACATAATCTATTTTGTCTGGGTTGGTTAGAATAACGACCGGTTTCAATTTGGAGGCGATGTGAGGCACATCTGAATCTGGCAAGAGATGATCGAAACTTTGATAATGATAAATTTGTTATATAAAATTCAACACGAAACTTGAATTTAAAACAAGAATAGAACGAATACTTTGAACTATTTACAAGAGATGAGTACCATTCCTGTTCATAATTTACTTTAAGTCTAAACAAAAATTCTGATAAGAATTTATCAACATTATTCAAATTTTATTGTTGTTCCCAAATATATCCAAATCCAAAGGTGTAGAGAATATTCTTAACTTTTGATGCCCAGTTTGTTTTACCAATTACAGAATCTAAAAATAACATATTATAACATTTCTTTACAAATCTTGAATCTGGCATTTTACATATTTTACACCAGTATTTAACAGCCTTTTTGTAAGCACATATATACATAGGATAACGTCCACATTCTCCCCTAACAACATGGTTCGATGTGGACCGTTTCTCATTTAAAAATCGTTTACAACAAAACATATGTACAATTTCCACTTCTTTGAATTTATCTACTCCCCAAATCTCGGCTCCATAGAGAAGAATGGGATTGATTTTAAAGTTAAATAAGTTATGGGGTAATGGATTTAACATAAAGAGAGATTTGAAAATACCATATGCAATTCGTTTGACTTGCAAAGCCGCGTTACTGACATGGGGAGACCAGGATAGAGAACGAGAAAATAAAATACCTAGATATTTGTAAGAGGAAACAGCGTTCAAAATAATTCCATTATAATACCATTTTTCATGTTTACTTAGTTTACAACCATTTTTGAATACAACAATCTTTGTTTTGTCCAAGTTGACAATTAGCTGATGGCTCTTAGTGAAGCTTTCTAATATATTTATACGTTTTTGTAATCCAAATACAGTGTCAGCAAATAGTACAATGTCATCAGCAAAAAGTAGTAAAAACATTTGTACAACATCGGGGTGGAGCTGTATGCCTGGATAACATTTTGATTCAATTTCTAAAGCTAATTCATTAATAAAAAAAGAGAACAATATGGGACTTAAAACACACCCTTGTCGTCAACCCTGTGGGCAGTCAAACAGCTGAGAAAGAGAAATATTACGTACACGTCCTTTGACACAATTATAGATAGATGTTAGGGCTTTAAGCATCTTTGGTGATACGCCTTTGAATTTGAGAATTGCCCATAATTTATTCCTATTTATGTAATCAAAAGCCTTCTTAAAATCAACAAAAAGAGCGTAAATTTTCCCCTTTTTCTTACATAAATATCGTTGGATAACAGACTGCAAAATGAAAATATTATCAACTGTACTGTAGCCTTCCCTAAAACCAGCTTGAGATTCTACAACCTTATCATAAGTATTTGCCCAAAATGCAAGTCTATTATTAAGTATAGATGTATATAATTTACTAAAAGTACTTAGCAGAGATATACCCCTATAATTGTTTGGATCGTGTCGATCACCTTTCTTAAGTAAAGGTATAATAATTGCAGTGCTCCAACTCTCTGGAAAACTTGATGTCTCAAACATGATATTGAACAACATTGAGTTAAAATTGTCATCTTTGAAACATGCCGCTAAATGTGATTCGTTTCTTCTCCCTATAAATGTTGAACAAACACGATCGCTTTATCAATGATATTACAAAACATTTCGACTGATGACTACTGACCCTACTAATCCGATTGTAATAAGTTGTTTGGTAAGCATAGCGGTGTCAACAGAAAGTTTATCATCAACACGCTTACACGTGGAACATAAACACATGATTTCAAAATTGTTATTTGGATAACTTCAACAAGGAAAATAAAAATCCACGAAAGGTCTTTGAGTCCTCAACCACGAAAATTTCCAACCACGAAAATTTCCCGGTATACGGTATATGATACTACACTTTGTACAGTATATCAATGGTGACAGAAACCAGAACAAATGGACACAACATTTTCTGTAAATTAAAATTGGTAAAAATAAAATTTTATTATTTTGCTGAAAATGCTTTCCCTTTAAGCATCATTGTACTGAGAGTATGATAGGTATTGATAGTTGCTGGTAAGTACTTCCTCTATGTTAGTAAACAAGTGAGTACTGATATATCAATGTAATGAAGTGTTAAATTCATATAAAGGTACATTGAGTGTTTGTTATGTATACAAGCTACATTTAGGATCCTAGGGTGTTTAGGATTGTTTTATTATTCTTTTCAGAAAATGAAATTGAGCGTACACAAATGGTCGAGTTCACCATATCAAAGTCATAGGGTAACAAAATTAAAAATTACAATTCTTAGCACCATAGGACTATGTAAGAGAGCACTACCAAGGGGTCACTGGGTCAACGAATAGATACATTAAAACACTCCTGACCCCAATCAGCCAGGGCCTCCTTTCACAAAGCCTGACTATTCAAACGTGTATAACTAACCTGGACTATATAGCATATATATCTGAGATATTTTATCAGTTATGGAATGAAGATGAACGCTATATTATGATATATAATGTTACATTAAAGTGTTTTCAGAGATAAGAAAAATAAGTTCAAATAAAAAGACGTTTTTGAAGAAGTGAATGAAAATGGGATTTTAATCATTTGTAACGAACATTGACAATAGAAAATAAGAAAATCCGAATTTCACAAATATGACCCAATCTGTCTATTTTACAAAGCCAAATATTGACATTCAACACCAGTGACAAGACGATCTCGCAATATGGTTTGGGAATGGTTATTTTACACATGATCAATGGATGATCTTCTGTATGTCGTCCTGGAGTTATTTTATGAACGTCAAAACGAAACCCAAATTACATGATACTTGCATTAAGATCACAAGCAGGTGAACAAACTTATGGAATGCAGCTGTACAAAACACTGTCAATGTTGGTGGACTAAATTATTATTATTAAAACGGAAAATGGTACACTTTTGATAAATGAAAGACGAGTATGGAAGTTAATCCAGATATTCCAAGAAGTTGTGTATATAATAACGCATATTGTATACTGCATCAATGGTGAAATTAACCAAATAGTTTGAAACGATTCTAGAACCGTTATAATTGCTGAAAATGCTGAAATAGTACTGAAGGTACATATTTCACTGCTGACAACTCCTTGTCCTCTGACACTTCACAAGTGGGTAACGAATACCATCTTGTTTACATATTTTACGAGTAAGGATTCATATCAACTGTACACGAGGTATCCAAAAATATATTTTGAGTAATATACAAGTGAATGCATGCTATTAAATGAAACCTTTTCATGGTATCAGTGTCTTTGCTGATGACCTTGCATTCTATGGGGACAGCTAAGCGGTCCTCGGTGATTGATCAATCGATAACTGCTAAAAGTATAAGTGTTACCAACAGATGATAATGACCATTGAGACTTTCTAATGTCTTTGTTGACTGAATGACTTTGCGTACTGGGAAATAACTAGCAACAGAATATTGTCATCCAGTCTTGTAAGAGCTAGAATCTCACAAAGCATTTCGGAGCACATACAACCATCATGTACCCATCATGGTTTACTTGCCTTTGTCATTTCTTCAAAAGTTTCATCGAAGTAATAAAGTAAAATCAACACTCCTTTAAGATAGCCTTGGCAGATGCAATAAGTATAGGTTTAAATTTACCACATACATGATTTTAAAATGTTTACAATTGTATTTTGAAAATCTCTGATGATATGTATAATTGCTGTGAAGTGTGAAATATATATATATAGTAACATGTATAGTATGCTAGAATGTTCAGGTTTGTTTAATAATACTATTGATAATCAAAAATAGAGTCATTAGCTCTTTAGCCAATCCGAGTTCCTGATTATCAAATTACTTGTAGAAATGGGTACCATATATCAGTCATCTGAAAACAAAACCATAGCTATAAACAAGATGTGTTTGTGAAACACGAATGCCCCCGGATGCATCCTGCTCGCTGTGTCAAGGTCAAGGTCACAAGGTCAAATGCCATGGTGTCATCTGAAAGGTCTCATCAGCAGGGATCCATATGTCAAGTATCAAAGACCTAGCTCTGACCAATCAAAAGTTATGACCAAGGTTAAAGTTTTTGTGGACAAAGGGACGGACGGACGGACGGACGGACAGGTGAAAAACAATATACCCCCGGAATCTCCGATTCGGGGGCATAATAACAATTACTGACAGAGATAATGTACAAGAAGTATCATCGAACTGAGCCTTTTGTTTCTAGAGAGGAGTATAAAATAGGTTGTTAGGGCGAGTCCCTAGAGCATAATAAAGGTTCTTAGGGTCACCTAAACTACCAATTAGAATTCTCCATCCGCCTAGAAGCCTGTCAGCTTACAAGACATTTTGCTTCTGAAGTCGAAATACCAAAAGTTTTACAGAATGCATGGATGAATGGACGGACGGATGAACGGATGCCATTTATTTCTTATCGAGTTGAAATATAGCAACAATCTGTTGATCAGCCTATCGTCTTTGTGGAAATAATAAATTATAAAGGAAAGGACCACCAACGTGGTGGTTGTTATTCCTGAACAATGACTTCTTGTTGTTAAGTGCTTCTCTTACATGCAAAATACACAGACCGACATGTTGCTCCTACCGGGAGATTAAAAATGTTTTCTCTGCCTTGTGTGACCATCAGCATAGAATACTTATGGCTTGTAAATTGTTCCTTTTAACAAACTTACCTCTGCTTTGACTTTCCATATGATGTTTGAGGTAAACCTTGACTACGATTGCCCTCATAGGATGCACCATGTTTCTGCATCAATGGTAGTAATCTTGACAAGTTTTGTAACCAAACTTCTTTCACTACTAAACTCATCAGCAAAGGAAATTCATTAGTTTTTAACTGAAGTGAAGACAAATACTTCATATGAAAATTATCAGAAAAGATCTCATTAAAAGCAAATTATCAAAAAAGAAATGTATTTTAATTTGTATTTGTAATTAAAACTTAGTCATGCTTTTTAGAAAGATATGCATATAGATTTTATCATGGACTCTGCCATTGATGTATCACGTGATACAAAGGTCATAAATGTACATTATTACCGACGAGGGAAGTCATATCGAGGTTCATATTTTTCATATGTTGCCCTAGGGCAAAATGTCACTTTTTCATTATGAAGTCATGTCATAAACAATGCTTTGACGTCACAGTCTATACGGGCTGGCGGTGGCTAGTTTGTCTATCCTGAGGAGTAGGTGTTGAGTATTTTATTTAATTCTGGGACTACGGTAATAAACAGAATATTATATTCGTGCTCATGACATACTATGTTTATGGCACTCGTGCCTAAATGTCAGTATATTACTCGATCTCGCTCGGGATTTATTAATATTTAGCCACTCATGTCGTAAACATAGTATGTCATGGACACTCATATAATATCCTCTTTTTATTCCTATGTTGTGATATGACTGATACTTCTAATCAAAAGATTCCTTGTCAACAGCTTATTTGGATTTCCTAATCATTGACAATTTAGCTATCCTTAACATAGAAAGGGACAGAGTTATAAATCAAACAAAGATATTGCAGTTGAGACAATTTGTCCAGTAATAATTGATAAGCTTTCAGTTGCACCCTATACATTAGAAAATAATGTGAATATATTTACATGTGTTTGTTTTCATATGAAAAACCAAACAACTTGTTTTGTTAAAGTCTTTTAGTACAGTTGCACAGAAGATACCACGTACACCAGTTCTGCACAGTATGAAGTACAGTATATCATATCGAAAATAAAATCACCGTTTCCTTTTTGCTGCTGACATAAGTGTCAAGTTAAGCATGTATTAACAACGATAATGACTCCAATCTTAAGGCCTAGGATCCAGTGTAGGATTTCCTGTCTGTGATTGATTGGTGCAGGAACATTTACCCTGAGGACATTGTGCTTTTGAGGGAGCTCCTTATCACTTCATGCCACCTTATAGTATCTGTACATCCTGTGTTCCTGTGAGTATGAATAGGTTGACTGAGTGCAAAGTGAATGCCTCTTGACAAAGGTTAGTACAATGCGATGGACTTATTTTTGGTGTTTTCAGTTGGATTCTAACTCAGAATGCTTACGCGTCTCAAGCAGTTCGATGTAAATTACCTCTGTAATTATTGATAAATGTATATCATATCTAATCAATGACAGTCTTAAATTGAATCACGGTGTAATTCAACAGCTTTTTTGTTTTGTCATTGATTTCCGCGTAAGAACAGACCTATTTCACTCTCAATATCAAATATTTATGAAACCATGAAAACTTACAAAAAATATCGAGTGTGCCTTGTTCAAATAATAACATATTGCATAAGTCCTTTGCTGTTTAAACATCGGTGGATTATGTTTGCCATCTGACTATACAAGTCCACTATGCAAGGATCATCAGTGTTTATCATATTTCCAACACTATGAAGCATCGAATCAATTTAGGTCCCTCTCAGGTTAAATTTAATCACCAAAGTTCAGATATCACACAACGTTAAATATGCATAATATAAGCCAACAATGAATTCAAATCAGATCGTGATAAATAACCAGCGTTTTGACTACCGTTTGATAGAATAAACGCATTCACAGGTCATTGTTGAGTTATACAAATGATCTCTATTCATAAGTTTGCGTGCTTGTATCTCTTTATCTTCCTGTCTTGAGCCCTTATGTGGCACTAAACGAACAATCGATGTATGCAGCATCAGTATACAGAACCCAACCAACTGACTGTGATAAATGGCAATGAAGAATTAAATTAGCATATTTTCAGATATTGTTTCAAATGACAAACACTAGTAGAAACGATATGCTTGCTCAATATCTCTGCAACTAAAATTTCAATAGGAATACTTATTAACACACTTTCAGTTGATTAAAATAACATTGATGACATAATGCTCATTACTTGAAGTTTATAAAATGTAAAACACTGTGTGTATGTGTGTGTTTTCCGTGAAACAGTCGACCACATGTCATTGCGTTATTTCCTTTTTTTAAATGTATAAATCTCCAAAGATATTGATGAAAATAGTCGGTCCAATTTTGCCAACCAAATCACAGGCCAATAATCATAACATTCCTGACTTACTTTACGTTACACAGCCTATTGGATTCTGGTTTCTAGACTAAGGGTTTCTAAATCGAATAGGTTATCCAAAATATAAACTATTGAAGATCTAACCTCACTTTACATGGGTTTGGCCTTAATCTGTTTAACTTTATAATGACTTATTCAGCTTCTTCGGGGAGGGAATGGATTGAAGGCTGAGGGAACAGATGGCAAAAAGCCTAAGAGAGAGGACGAAAGTAGGTTTTAAAAGGACTCAAAACTAATTTGGCTTCCATCCATCGACCTGCGAAGCAATAAATACCAGGAAGCTGTAAGGAAATGTTTTATTTTTGGGTCTTTTTATTATGACCTTACCATTCCTTTTTGTAAGAATCAATAACTGGCAAAGGCGATGTTGGTAGAAACATATTTGTAGGTCTTAGGTTTGTTTCTGGCTGTATCTGTTGTGTAGTGAGGAGCAAGTTGCAGAGTAGTGTCATCCTTTTTTCCTAACCTTTGAGGCTGAAAAGCATTTTCTGACCACCTACAACCATCACTGTGCGCTAGCAATATTGTCAACATCTGTGAAATATCATCTTTTCAAATTTGTTCCATCAAATTGACAAAGTGAAACTAATACCCTCTTAGAGAACTGCCGCCCCTTTTTGCTTATGCTTGAAACTGATACACCTTATTCAGAAATGATTGTAAGAAATGCTAGATTGTCTAAATGTATCATCTGTTTGACGTAAGACGTGAAAGAGTAGCATCAAGTGGTGTGTAAGCCTACAGCAGTTCTGTGAAAACAATCAAGTAAAAAGGAAAGGCCACCACAGCAGTGAAAGCTATTCATGCTTAATAACCTGTGGCTGCTAACTTGCTTCTGTTATTGCAATATACGAAGGCTGACATTGCTCTTGTCAGGAAATATAGAAACAAGTGGAGGGAGTCTCCCAGTATTATCTCACCTAGAGGAAAGAGTAGATACGACTCCTTAAAGTGTCTGCATCTGCAAGTCTGTTCCATTTGAATGTTTTGTAAGACTAATAGATGTCACTTATGGAGGAAAAGGAAAATGACTGCTTCAATTTGTTTCCAGAAATTGTGAGAAATATTAATAGTTTTAAGCTTACCTACTATATACAAATTCTAGGATAAAATGTCGTCAACAGGTGTATGATTAAATATTTTGAAAAAATATATTTGATAGTCATCCTGTTATTGAATATCATTGTTTTTTAATTTCTCATAGTGGTCCTGAGGGTATTTTGCCGTTGTATCAATATGAGATATTTGTAAATATTTTTTTTTATTGATTTTGAATTCCAATTACTTTCAGCCAAATTCCTTACAACATAGGTTTTCTTTTTCAAAACGAAACAAAACTTAACTAGTAATATTAATGTCAAAATCAGTAGCGACAAAATGCTTAAGCTTTTGTTTGTTGGAGTTAACTCTTTTGATTTCAAGGAGCGTTTGTTTACTTCCGTCTTAGGATCGCTTTATTGAGTGAGAGCAAAAGGTGAACTATGACTGGTCTAACTAACAAACTAATCAAAAATGGTAAATGAAATGAATGTTTACAATATTCTTGGTGCCAAATTGTGTTTATTATAATCTCACTAAAAAGTTTGAGAATGCTGTGACACAAATTGTAAGTGAATGGTCGTAAACCATGATGTGCATCACTACCAAGGAACCACTTATAGCAACGCCACGAAAACGTGCTGAATCTAATTTAACATAGTTTGCAATGTTTATGCTCAAATGATACTCATTAGATCAAAGGATAATGGAGAAAGGTAATTGTAATGTAATAATGACCATTTACAACATTTAAAGAATTGACGATGACCTTAATTGAACATTGATATTTTTTAAAAATTTAAAGCAAACCACTGTATAGTCACTTACCTGTATCAGGAATAAAAAAAGAAGAGTATATGTACTAATAAGAGCCTTGTTACAATACTATCACGATTGGACGATTTAAAAATTGAACCCATGCTTATGATGATAGAGATTCATTCTGCAATCTGAATTCAATTTTAGGTTTGACATATCGTCTTCAAATTTTTCGGCTCCATTAGTACTAAAGGTTAAAAATATTTGAGCACTGAAAACTATCCGCCAAATGTTAAAAAAATAGACATGTTTTTCCCGTTATAACCCTTTAAATTACTTAGATGCCAGTAACAAAGACTGAAACAGTTGTTAGACTTTTAGCATTTACTAAAATCGTTTAACATGAATACAGAAATCGTACACGACATCATACGGCATTCATATGTTTCTTCTGTTGTTCTTTGTTTATCAAATGATATCACTCGAACAAATATTAATTTGTTATGCCATAAAATTACAATAAAAAATAATTTAGATTGAAATCTACTTGGCCACATAGAATGTCAAGCGAAAGAAGTATATTACATAGAACTAAACTCTTTTTGCTAATCGGCAATACATGCATCTATTTTACTGAGCATCTGATTTTACCTCTTGTTTCTTGCCGATCTCAAGATGAGAGAAACTTTGGTAGGAGAGTTGTTTTTTATTCTTACATAATATGTAGGTTCTCATTCATCTATCTTTTTGCAATGGTATCTCAATATCTCATGACAACAACTGCAATCGGAATAATGACAATTTCGATTACTTCTGTATTTCAATTCTTTTCATCAAAGTTTAAAAGTGTTTATTTATTTCTTTTTTCTTTTGTATTAACAACTTCAGTTTTATCATAAATTATTTAATTTTTATCATTATGAAATATTTAATGTCATTAATTCGATAGACCAAGCATATTTGTTGTAGTAAATGTGACATGTCGTCCAGAAAAATCATTCATATGACAAAAATACTATCATGCTTAACACTCTTTAAATCAAGTTTTACGGAGTTGTGAATAGCCCTGGGAATGGAATGAGCTACAGCTTATTGAGACGTGGTATCAATGCAACAACTCTGTCGAAGCTGATTGGAGAGTCAACCATCAAACAAGGACGTAAACGTGTGATGCTCTGACAGAATTGATGACCCGTCTCCTATGGACTTCGTGTTTGTTTTAATGGCAGCCTGTTTTCGTTATTGCTATTGTAGATGTCACTTAGGGGATATGGCAGTATTTTTTAATTATGTATGTCCTTTAAAAAAACGTGTAATTATTTGTTAATGGATTCATTTCCTAAAGCTTCGGGATTATTTACCTCGCTATTTGACAGAACTTTATAATCCCCCTTCTGGTTCTATATCCATTCAATTTGCAGAGCGTATCAATAGAACTACTTCATGTTGTACATGTATTTGATTTTGAGAGCTAAATATAAATTCAATTTTTTTATTCTAAAAATGCGGCCTGATGGAGGAGAACGGAATACTCAGATACTATTTTTTACAAAAATGCTATTGGTATAGAGTAATCTATCTCCCTGTTACCATATAAGTCAGCTCGACTTTAACCAATATTTTGCAACGTGTGTAAAAATAAAGTAGTGCAGTTTAATTCGTGATATGTTTTTTTTTAAAATAAGAAAGCAATTACTTAATGCCTTCCGAATATCTTTTTCTAAGGATTCATGACAATTTCACTTGCAATATCATAATGCTTTTTCAAAAAATTTAAATAAAATTCCAATTAACTCATTCTGTGATTTTCGAATTTCGAAACCATCTTCCCACGGCAAGGTGAAAACGTATCGAGCAACTCTCGTCGCTTTAGACCTTGCCATCACAAGTTAGAAAACCGGTGATCTGGAGCAGCGACACCTATCGTGATTACGAGTTACGCCCCTTACCAACAACTTCAAAATACTTACAGACGATATCTTTGAAAACTATCCGAGTAAGATTTGATATCAAACTTCAGTCCCCATGATTGTTTTCATGTTTTCTATGAGCACCGAGAATGCAGAGAAAATAAACATTAATGTATCGAATAAGAATTCATTACAACACGATATAAAACGTTTTTATAACATATTCGTTTGAAAGATAACCCAAAAAATGTTATTTATTATAGCAGTCATGTTTTTACTATATACGCATTTTATTCCTTGTTAACAATATTTTTTAAAACACGTAACAATCCATATTAAATAAACACTAAAGTTCAAATACTTTCAATGCAAGAAAATTGAAACCTTTGGTCGGTACATATATATTTACGTTGAAAGATCGAATGATCACACACTGCATTATAAGCTTGATTTGAAATACGGTCCTGCATGGAATTTAAGAAAAAGATAGGCGGTCATTCTGATGTGTATTGTGATTTAATACACTTATCCAATTCTTGAAATCATGTATTTAAAAAAACATGTTCTCATTTACTCAGTGGCAATGTATCGCTGAACGATTACCCGACAACTCATTTAACAAGCTGTCTTCTGATTGAACTATGCTACTTCCGTGCAGCGGGTTGAAATGCTAGCACAGAAATTACGGCCAATAATGTCAAGGGAGGAACGGGAAAGGTTTAGAAACTTTTTTGTTTCGCCCGTGACGTTGTGAAGATGTCTGGAAACCTGCATAGGTTTGAAATTTCAACAATACAAAAATTATGTTTATCTCACATTTAAATACGGCAAACTAAATGTGTGTGTATTACAGTACAATATGTTATGGATAACATATAGTCCACGGGCACTATCAATGATAAAGGATGTTTCCCCGCGGGATTTGCCTCTTTATATAAGACACAATAGAGCTATATACACAATTATTGTTTATTAACTAAATATGAATGTATGTAGTTGGACAAAATCATACTTGAACACTATTCTATTACTCGTGTGCAATCGTTAACATTTCCAATATGTGTCTAAAAAATGTATCTTTTGAAAGACATATTAAAGCATTTCTCACATGTTCTTATTAGGTGAAGACATCTGATTCAAAGAAAAGAAGTTCCCAGCCTGCTCGTGGTGGCCGATATAAAAGTTTTGGGAATCTGCTGTGATGTCACATATGACATGCAAAAGACGTTCTACAATACGTTCACAAAAGCCTGATCCCAACATTACTTGTAGTGAATGGAACGTAAATGGTCCGATATAATGGCAGATTCACAATTTAATTCACAAGTGAACTCTCACCAAAGCTATTTCGCAGCTTTTATATACTCTGACAAGTTCAGCATGGTTATATTGAAATGCATGAATAGAGTTTGATGATTTTCTTTAACACTCTGCCACAGACATTTGATGCAAGCTAGAGACGGCCCAATTGCTGTTCACTGCAACTCAGAAAAGCATGATGAAATGACTCCAATTATAAGAACATGGCCCATCTCTCAGAAACTTTGAGCTTTAGGCACTTTATGACTTCATTAGAGGAGCTCTTGAACTTAAATGGATCTGCAATTCCATACCCTACCATAGGGTCGAACTGATAAGATCCTAGGCTAAAAGATCAATTTGGTGATTGCTAATGTCAATATTTAATGTTCATAAATCAAAGAAGGCGGATCCAATTCAAGTCTAAGAAAAGGTGAATAAAAAATAACGTAATGTTCTACTTGAGCTGATAACTGTACCAATTACAAGTCCAAATTATGTAACACCTGTCAGGTATAAGGGATGTCTTTGTTCAAAAGCGTAAATTAATAACTGTATTTTTGGCATATGAACCTTTCATAAAGAAATGTAAAGGTCGTCAAGAGCCAAAACGCTTAATGAAACAAACATTAAGTTTATGCAATTTAATTGATAAAACTTTGGTTTAAGGATACTGACCAATAAAATACAAATATGGATCGATTTACTGAAACATATTTCGATATTTTTGAAATGTAATCACTAGTACTGTAAAATTGGAAACTATGTATAGAATATATATTTCATTTGGTAATTGAATAATGTTTTTTTATGTATAAACTTTATCATCAAATAAAAATATATCGACCTCATAGCTTAAACTGTAAGTGTTGATAGTTATTGTTGCCTGATAGCAGAAGTGCGGCTTGTACATGTACATACAACGTCAGACAAACTAGGCAAGGCATGCATGGAATACTAGAATCCAGTATTAATATTCCACTTTGTTAGACATTAGCAAGACATCTAGTAGTTGTAGTATGAACAAGATACATCAAATAGGACAGGGTTTGACTGTGTGATTACTAAAGTAAAACATAGTTTCGAGTGTTATAACATTTTACATCAACACTAAAGTGAGAATGCTAACGAGTTTCCAAATCACGGGTAGTGCTGAGTGAACGCGACCAACGCAATGCAAAATGACACCTTATTTCTCCTGACGCACCTAGTGTGATTTCGCCACATGAGATCTAGCCAAATGGAATCATATGTCTTCAAAAATGGAGCCACCAGTTGTGTTGGATATTCTCTTGCAATCGAGTCAGTCTGAATGGGTTATTCCTATGATAACTGCTTCAGCTACTTAAGTATTTTCATTCACCCTAACTCTGAATAAATTTTTGATTCATTAAGTAAAATAGAAACAGTGGCGTTCAATTAATGATCACGATGTGTTTATCTCAATGATGACTATAATGTCAAACAACTGAATATCATGACTACCAAACAATCTTGAAAGAAGGTCAACCCCTAGGTATCAATATTCATGTAGCGATTAAGATGACAGCAGCACGCATTAGCATCGGAGAAAGTGAATACAGCTACGTGTCAAGGTTTCTCACCTACTAGGATATCTGACTGCAACTATCTTGCCATGTCAGCTCGATCTAAACCTAAAATGACAGTTGAATATTCCATGTCCGAGAGAATACCTTAATTCCAAACAAATAATGTTAAAACTTATTTTGGATTCTCTTCTCGGGAACAATTTTAAATTTTCTCTTGATAAAAAGTGGCATTCTCTCCCAACAGCGGCAGATCAAGTCAATGTTGATACAGCCTCTGTTTTATTAAGCCGACTTTGTGGAATAGAATTGGAGATGCCTGATTGGAGGCAATCAAAGTTAATTGTGTAATCACCAACGCTATTCTGAAATTACCATTTTAACAACTAAATAACAGCAAAAGTATTGTGATATGAAGCACCCTTTCCATGCGAGAAGCGTTGTCATTTAATAAAGTAATTCAAATTGATTTTGGTGCAATTGTTTTCCGCGAGGGGAAACTGCTTGAACCCACGAATTTCGGCTATATAAATTTTCTGAGAATAAATGACACAAATTACATAAATGTAATGCTAGAGAAAAGTCATGACTAACAATTAAGCTGCGGTTCACCTTAAATATGGCGAAGAGAGAAAAGAGAGTTTTTGGCATCGAAGGTTAGGTGAATGAGCTGTCGAATATTTTAAGCTAAACTGGTATGTTTCATATACGATTATGTAAGGATAAACGTCATACTTATGTCTGAAGTGTTCTGTAATCAGGAAGATAGCGTTAAAGATTTATGTGTGGCAGGAATTCTTGCAAGGTATCCCTTTGGTACGGAATGGACAAGTTGATGTGGTCTCATTACTGCAATTCTTTACCAACTTTCCTGCAATGCAATGACCAATTGTTGGTGTGTCCTGAGCGTTCTGTCACGTAAACGTACACCGTGATCGAGTTCAGATCTATGATGTTCTATATTGCGTGAACTCTAGTGTTTGAGAAATTATTCAGAACTAAATGGCTTTCAAAAAGGAAGAGTAATTGGCCATCTGACGTTCAAGAATTCAAGTAATTATGCTTGAAACACTCCCTCTGTCCATCCATAATCTGATGTAGGTGACGTCCATTGACGTTGTTGAAATGTGATTTACTTCTCAAATTGTTTATTCATTCCCAAAGGTCTTTGTTTATTGGATATAACACCTCACACCATCACACCGTCTCAAAACGAATCTTTTGACTTGTGGCAATTTTGGCTATTGGTAAAAGAACCCTTTCCCTAGGACAAGTTATGTTCAAATTGCTGCATTATGACGCATTTGTGATTCATTACTAAACTAAAGTTTCCGAATAATTTTTAGCCGTTTGCGTTTGATTTTACATCGCCACTTCATACGATTTTTTTCTTTGAAGCTACCAGAACAGGTGCCTGCCATTGGTTGATTAACGGTACCACATGATCTAAGGCTTGCTCATACATGAATTTTGAAAGAGATCTTTTAATAAAGACGTTTATCCAAAAAATGTCTTCAAGTGCTTCTCAAGCAAAGTAAAAGTAATTTTTTTTGTTTTTTTTTGTACCGAAACTGCTTAGCCTGTTAATGGGATTACTAAATAGAATGGTGAATTATGTACCGCTAAGCCTAAGTAAAGGAGATGAATAGAGATATTCATTGTGGTTAAGCCCTGTTGATACGAATAAATAACTGGGCGTTGTTATCTCCCTCATTGATCTCAATTTATCGCCTTTCCGAAATGAAGTGTTAATCTAAAGCCAGGGCATGGTATAATGAAATGGCACAATATACTAACGGGTTACTGTCGTCCATCGATTTGGGTACTTTGATAACATCAAAGTGTTAAAAGGAATTCTATCTTTTTTGTATTACTACAACATAAACTTTTGAAAAGCAACCATATCAAAATACAATCATTATTTATCATCCGGTGAGAGATTTTCTTTCGAAATAATTAAACCAGCAAATACTGTTCTTGTCTATAATATGATTTTTAAAAGTAATACATGTAGATTGATGCTATCTATTTCTCTCTTACAGCTGATAAAAGAGTCAACCATTATAATAGGACAGTCACGGATTGATAATTTCAACAATGGGTAAAGCAATGTAACAAAATTGTTTTCTTGTATATGTTTTGGACAGCAGGACACATACAAAATTCCACATTCAAGTTTGTTCGACAACTGATTCCATAAAGTTTAATCTTTGCACAATATCTTATAATAATAAAAGCCACAAAAAGACTTTACCCGATTCTAACTTTATATCATTGATTTTAATAAATTCATAAATATGTATAAAATATATTATTTAATATACTCTCCTCGATAGTTAACAATATGCCCGATTATCCTAATCTGTCTAATTCCGACAATCCTTACACAGAGTAAAGACAGAGTTATCGCTGCCCAAACCTGTACTGAAACTCACCACCAGGTGGCTAACCCTACGTCATCATTGCTTTTCTGTCGGCCATCAAGGACACTTGTGTTTTTGTTAGCTCTAGTTTTCCGACTGCTTTTGTGTTTAATAAACCTTTTCTTGTGTTTCTCTTCCCTGTTACAGGGTTAGAGGGTTAACTATTTCTTGCGAAGTAGTTAGTGCCTCTTTCCATGTATTTGTTGCCGTTTTTTTTTCAGCAGTTGACTTCGTCAGCTGTTGTTGATTTCGGCTGGCCCGGGTTGCACGTGGGTTTCGTGCCGGGTGGCCTGGCTGCTACGCTTGGCTGGTTTGGAGGTAGACCTCTCGTCTACCGTCTCTGGCTTGCACTTCAGTGTGGCCTGTTGAACGTCTGCCGCCTGCCGCGTCAGGCGCCCTACCGCCTCCCTTGCGCTTAGAGTGGACGTGCGCTTGGACGTCCCCTCGCTCGCGCTTCCCAGGCGCTTGGATGTGCTCTTGCTGGCGCTTGGATTGGCGTGCGCTTGTGTCGCGTGTCTCTCGCTCTTCAACTCTCTATGAGAAGCGCCTGAGCGGAGAGGTGACTAATGCGTGGCGCTAGATGTGCGTCTGAGGCTCAGGTTCGCGGGACAGAAGCTGAGGCGCGTCAGGCGCTATCTCTCTTCGTGTCCACTTTGATTGGGTAGTGGGTGAGGCGTTCATGCAGGCGCTCTCCCCGCTTCTCTGATCTTGACTTGCGTGGGATGCTTCAGATGCTGTCTTGCTAGTGGCGAGGCGCTCCAGGCGCCCTCCCCGCTTGCTTGATGGGGGTTTGTCACCCGTTGATTAATTCGAACCTTGACTCGAGGCAGGTTTGGTTTGGTTTCTTTTCCTCTCCTGTTCCTCAGGTTCTTACTGACTCTGGGTCGTGGCGCTCCATGCTTCCTTCCCCCTCACTTCGTGCGTCACTGGCTCACGAGTGGGTCAAGACGCTTCAGGCGCTCTCCCCTCTCGGTTGCACCCTCGCGCGCGTGTCTCCCGCTCTTAACTCAGGGGAGGTTCCCGCTATGGGAAGCGCCTGAGCGGAGAGGTGACTGATGCGTGGCGCTAGGTGCGCGCCCCTCGCGCGCGTGTGTCTCGCTCTTAACTGAGTGGCTGTTTGATTGGACGTGCGCTTGCTAGTGCTCGTGTCTCTCGCTCTTAACTCAGGGGTGCTTCCCTCTAGGGGTAGCGCCTGAGTGGAGAGGTGATTGACGCGTGTGTCTACTAGTGAGTAGCCGTTTGTTTGGACGTGCGATCGCTAGTGCTCGTGTCTCTCGCTCTTAACTCAGGGGAGCTTCCCTCTAGGGGTAGCGCCTGAGTGGAGAGGTGATTGACGCGTGTGTCTACTAGTGAGTAGCCGTTTGATTGGACGTGCGAATGCTAGTGCTCGTGTCTCTCGCTCTTAACTCAGGGGAGCTTCCCTCTAGGGGTAGCGCCTGAGTGGAGAGGTGATTGACGCGTGTGTCTACTAGTGAGTAGCCGTTTGATTGGACGTGCGATCGCTAGTGCTCGTGTCTCTCGCTCTTAACTCAGGGGAGCTTCCCTCTAGGGGAAGCGCCTGAGTGGAGAGGTGATTGACGCGTGTGTTTACTAGTGAGTAGCCGTTTGATTGGACGTGCGATCGCTAGTGCTCGTGTCTCTCGCTCTTAACTCAGGGGAGCTTCCCTCTAGGGGTAGCGCCTGAGTGGAGAGGTGATTGACGCGTGTGTCTACTAGTGAGTAGCCGTTTGATTGGACGTGCACTTGTGCACTTGGTAGTACTCGTGTCGCTCGCTCTTAACTCAGGGGAGCTTCCCTCTAGGGGTAGCGCCTGAGTGGAGAGGTGATTGGCGCGTGTGTCTACTAGTGAGTAGCCGTTTGATTGGACGTGCGATTGCTAGTGCTCGTGTCTCTCGCCCTTAACTCAGGGGAGCTTCCCTCTAGGGGTAGCGCCTGAGTGGAGAGGTGATTGGCGCGTGTGTCTACTAGTGAGTAGCCGTTTGATTGGACGTGCGATTGCTAGTACTCGTGTCGCTCGCTCTTAACTCAGGGGAGCTTCCCTAGAGGGGTAGCGCCTGAGTGGAGAGGTGATTGGCGCGTGTGTCTACTAGTGAGTAGCCGTTTGATTGGACGTGCACTTGTGCACTTGGTAGTACTCGTAGGCGTCCAATCAATCACTTCCTCTGGGGGAAGCGCCTGAGTGGATAGGCGATTGACGTGTGTGTCTACTAATTAGTAGCCGTTTGAATGGACGTGCGATCGCGAGTGCTCGTGTCTCTCGCTCTTAGCTCAGGGAACTTCCCTCTAAAGGCAGCGCCTGAGTGGAGAGGTGATTGACGCGTGTGTCTACTAGTGAGTAGCCGTTTGTTTGGACGTGCACTTGTGCACTTGGTAGTGCTCGTGTCTCTCGCTCTTAACTCAGGGGAGCTTCCCTCTAGGGGTAGAACCTGTGTGGAGGTGATTGACACGTGTCGCGTAGCAGTGCTCGTGGTTCTCGCTCTTAACTCGGGGGCTCCCCTCCAGGGAGGTGATTAACGCGTGTGGCTTGGTAGTACGCTCGACGCTCAGATCACGGATTGGTGTGCGCTCCACTAGCGTCTACTATCGAGTAGGTGCTTCCTTGGACGTTCACTTCTGCGGGCACTCGCGCTCGTATTCCTCGCTCTTAACTCTTAACTCCGCCGATCTGGGATAAGCGTGCCCTTGTGTGCTTGGCCGCCCCTCGCGCTCGTGGCACTCACTCAGGGGAGCGTCCCTCTAGAAGCAAGGTAGGATCAGGAGACACATGTCTCCTCTTCCCCTATTCTTCTTCTCCCCCCGAAGTGTCTGCGCCTTTCTTTCCAGGCTCCCAGCTGGTGGACAGAGGCGAGTCGGGTATCTCCTTCTGCTCTTCTTCCACCGTCTCTTCCTGGCAACAAGAAGGGATCATGAGACAAGGGGTCTCCTCGACAGCCGGGCCTTTCCCCCGCCTCTAGTGATCTCCGATCGCCAGAGGTCGGGACTCCCGGTCGCGTCACCACCCATTCCACTCTTCCACCAATCCCCCCCCCCCCCCTCCCCTGGGATGAGGACGTCAGTCGCTTGGCAGCCCAAGGAGTCGCCCACCCAGTGTCTGTCGGCCTCTTGTCACGCCAGCATGACTGTCTTCGCCAAGCGGGGTCATCAACCTGAGACGGGAGGCATTAATCACTCACGCCGCATCAATCTCCCTCAGATATATCTCAGGAGTGTCAGCGACACTTTTTTGATTGGTAGGAACGCTGCGACATGGTCAGGAGACCCACCAACGAGAGCTCACCAACCGCCTAGTAGCGGGAGGTGGCATGGTCTCCTCCGTAGGCACAGCAACGCATTTTAGAACATAAGGGGATCTTGCCCCTATCGCCGACAGGTCCTAGGACCAGCGGCATTTCCTTTCAGGAAGGGGGTCGGTCAGACAAGGTTCGCAAGGACTTCAATGCTGGTCCCTCGCCGAAAAGGACTCCCAAGGAATCCCAGCGTGGGAGAGGCAACAGGCACGGGAGCGCTGCCGAGGAGCGTTTGACTCCTTGGGGGACTCCCTACCCCCTTGGCCTGGACAAGTATGCGTGTGAGATCTTGGACCGAACGGCCGCTCCAAGATCTGACACCGGGATCTCACTCACCGGTATTCGTAAGTCCTACCTCATGCATGGTGTCGCTGGATTGGCGACTTCTCAGCGGTCTTCCACATGCAAACTATACGCTTTTCAATGGGTATGTCCGTCCTTCGTAATTAGGATCCCGGGTTGGTCTCCATCCTTTAGGGGCTCATTTGAATGAACAGGTATGGGATCTAGCTGTGGTACTTAATCTCCTCAACCTGAGTACCATGAACCGCTGACGGACACAGCGCTGCTGCGTCTCTCCTTTTAATCCGCCTTCTTGGTGGCTATGTGGTCAGCGTTGAGCAGGTTGACTCGCCATTCGCCCCTGCTAAAGGCCTGGCAACGTATAGGGGACGGTACTTGTTTTCACTGTAAGATGTTTTCACAACTGACAAGTTGTTCTCACGTGTCAATTAACAGGACTCAATGACAAGCGTTACCAGCTGATTGTTCAATCAACTTGAAGTGGGAGCGAGGGGGTTATCAGTTAGCTTCACTTTAGAGTGAGCGTGAGGATTATCACTTAGCTTAACGAGTCGTGTGGAAGACAGTACTAATTGGTTGTGAGCATCCTCAGACCTTGCTTTTCGTTTTCGGATAACTGAATCAATTCCCTGTGCAAATATACAGACATGGTTTGGGGAAAAACGGCGTCTGGGCCCGGGAGCACGAGTTCCAGGTACCGCTAGCATGCACTCTAAAATCGGCCGGATAGCGCGGAGTCCGGGTATCCGAGGTTCGACTGTATATCCGAGTTGCACACGCTGCAAGCCGATTTGCTCAGGTTTGAGGTGAGAATAGGAGGTTCAACGATTTTGGGGCTTGCGCCAGTTCTCATCTGCGAGAACCAAAGCGCCGACGAACGCGGGAGGACCTTCACACTGCCGCCAATCTTCCCGTCCACGAGCAGGGTCGTCTCCCTTGTCCGTTGCGGGCTCTGCGTATCTATATGTTCTCCATGCGGACCCCCTGTGTTTTGATGTGAGGGACGGAGGTTCAGCCTCTCTGGGGCTGGCGGCTGAGTTTATCTGTAAGGTACTAACCGCAGACGAGAGGGGTAGAACTTTCTCGTTACCGTCCATTTCTAGAAGTGTTGATCCGACAGACAGGAGAATTGTCTCCTCTGCCCAGTACGGGCACTACGGATCTACCCCGAGAGAACCCGGACAGTGCGTCAAGGGAGGAGGAGACTTTTCATCCCTCATTCTCAGGCCAGTGTTTGGGAGATAGACAAAAGACATCTGAGCATCTACCTCCGCTCTGCGGGGTTAGATGCGTAATAGGTTGCGGATCTCGCTCCCTCGTGCATGCGAGGTCTAATCCGCACGAGATCAGGGCTATCTCGGCGACGATGGCCCTCCACAGCAACTTTGCGGTGGCGGACATCATGGCTGACTGTTTCTGGAAGTCAGACTCGGTGTTCGCCAACCACAACCTTCGGGACTTCTCGGGGTTTCGGTCTGTTGTCTTTCCATTCTAGCTGGCGACCTTGATTGCGGACCCCCTCGCTTAGCGAGCGAGGTTGGGTCAGGGTAATCACTCTGGCGTTCGGGGTTTCCCCGTCGGGGGTCACTCCGGGTGTCGTCTTATTGGTCCCCAGCTTTCTTCTGTTAAGACAGAGTTATATCGCTTTAACCGTCTCGTACCCACCTCCGTCTGTGGGATTCGGGCATATTGTTAACTATCGAGGAGAGTATATTAAATAATAGTATGTTTTTGTTTAAACATAATTATTTATACTCACCGTCGATAGTTAACAATCGTTAGCTCCCACCCGGCCTCCCCTCTGTACGATCGGCGTTCTCTGCCCGTCAGAAGAAGCAATGATGACGTAGGGTTAGCCACCTGGTGGTGAGTTTCAGTACAGGTTTGGGCAGCGATAACTCTGTCTTTACTCTGTGTAAGGATTGTCGGAATTAGACAGATTAGGATAATCGGGCATATTGTTAACTATCGACGGTGAGTATAAATAATGATGTTTAAACAAAAACATACTATTGTGACTATTTTAAAATGCTGATGCTTTGCATTATAACAACAATATGGTAGCACAAACCTTATAATAGTTGGTTTCATTCTGTAACCATAACATGGCAAGGTTGCAAAATGGAAAACGAAAATGTCAACTTAAATAGAGTACTACATTTATGTTTTTAAATATTCATGAATTTCCATAATTTTTTATTGGGTTGTTTTTTAAAGAATAAATACATTCATACACTGTATGTGAGAGTAAATAAAACACATGTCTTCACATCAAGAAAATTAAACAGCAGAATCAAACTACATCTTATAGATAAAAGTTGTTGTATACAGGTAGATAGAAAGAATCTTGTAACGTGCATAAATACATATAGACATTTTTTAAGCAACACCAAACTCAATTTCTATTAAAATTTTAATCAAACAACCTTTGGACAAGTCTTGATGTTCTAATGGTAACTCATGATGGACGTGCAAAATGGGCGACGTTATTGGTCAGTAAAGTTACTTTGTCAGAAAATCATCATGACTGAATTATGTCTATACAGAGATACTACTGAAATACAAAAATTGTTTTGAAAACCAAATACATGTTATGATTGATTGAAATCGCGAAAACTGAAATTGAAACACATACATGAACTCATCCTTGTCTGAATCAATATAAAGGAAGTGATTATACCGATAAAAAGTGAATAATAATTTCAACTATTGAAATAGTATACAAATGTAAACATATGCAAAGATATAAAGATATAAATATATCATATAACTATCAATATTGAAACTACTATTACTAATATTAATCGAACTGATACGAATATGCATTGTACAATGCATGTACGCTGACTATTCTCTGCGATTGATATAATTAATTCTAGGCAGACGTTACCACACAACTGGCATTTATTCAATATATTACATCAGGATATACTGAATCAAAACAGTGTGATAGAATCAACACTGTGTACAGCTTTACCGTCGAACGTGTAGAAGACTATAGGAGGATATCAGGGGATAGGTTGTAGCATTAGCGGAGACATATACGCTGATGTAGCAGGATGGACCTGTAAGGGTTTGGACTGTCTCTGATTATTAGGTAATCATCAAGAGAAGAATCCCAATTGATTAGATTGAAGAATTTGTGATGTAGGTTACAACAGTGTATATCAAACAATAAATATCCTTTAAGACTTTGGAAAAATGTCGATTTAATCTTGTTAACATAATTAATTGAAGTCACAAAAAACAATATCAACATTCTGATTAAAGAGAACTAGGACTGTGTTTATCACTGAATGATGACATTAACTCCTTGAACGTCAGAAGTGTGATCTTACATAACCACTGTGTATAACCATACACCGGAACTAGCGAGGTGTACGGCAGAGAAATGTTGCTAGCGAGGAAAAAGCCGTTTCATCAACTTTTTCTATGTTATTATCATGTCAATAGCTTTCCGAGACATAGCTAAAATGACCAAATGATGTTGATTATTTGAAAGTTATGAAGTAAAATATTACCTAACTTTCGATTTCGGCTCCTCGCTAGCAACATTTCTCCGCCGTACACCTCGCTAGTTCTGGTGTACGGTTATACACAGTGATAACAAGATAACTGAATATCAATTAGAGAAAATATGCAACCGAGTAATTATATCAGCAGCCAAACAACATACTAAGACATGAAATGAAAATCACAAGACACCATTGTTGAGATAAATGATACATGTTTCTATAGAACTACATGTGTAATACAGGGATGCCTTTATTATTATCATGTGTGTGCACCAATCATTAACCATGTGGCGATAAACAACATACCAAGCATTCATTGGCCATTCAGAGTGAACATTCATTCATCCAGTAAATGGTGTTATCTCTTTTAAAATCATATTAGGTCAACAAATGTAGTTTGATACAATGTCTTATGCAATAATGCAATGGGATTTAAAGTTGAGTGAAATCCAGGAGATGGAAAGATAATCGGGAGCAAGTAAATAATCTGCTTGCATTTCTTTCGTACAAGTATATGGGAGATACACTAATATATGTAATGGGATGTCACATTTATCACTATTCTGTCCCAGTCTTTGGCACGGTTACACTGTGTAACACACTCTGCTACTGCACTTCCGTACTGATAACCGCAATCTCAGCATTACATTATGGATGCCAAACAGAGAAAACTTGAAGATAACACATGTAGGAGGTTTTGTTATCTAAAGAATACCGCATCAAACTTTTTTATTTCCAAATCAATCAACTAAAGAAGGTATGTGTCCCAGATACTTGCATAACTTTCTCATTGATAAGTTACCATCACACAGACGCATTGTTTTATTTGAATGTACATACATTGCATATAAAATTTCATGTTAACCGCTGGAGATAAAGAGAAATGAGATTAGTTTCGTTAAAACCATGGAGAATTAACGCTACAATCAGCAGAAAAATCCTCAATTGTCTTTGATGTATAAAGCGTCGATAGTTGAAATAAAGCACTACAACATGCTTTGTAAAACATTCCTGTGACCCTGACCTTTGTGTCAGTGTGTCGAAAATCTTTTTAAAATATTGTACTTCTTCAAAGAGGATGTAAATCAAGTAAAAGCGTTATACAACAAAAACCTTTCTAGCTATCGCGATGACAATACACAATTAGAGCTCCATAGCACAAATAGTTCTTGAATGTGAAAATGTAAAAATAAATTCTCCTTATGTATAAGGAGTATGATATGCATATGCAGTATGGTATGAAAAGCAAAATGAAAAAAACACTTATTAAATGGAACAAGAGCTACACACAAACACTGACAACAATCTTTAGTTCATCTGCTAAATTTATGTGCTGTTATCTGTTAAATGTATCTAATGAATTATCTGATCAAACTATATAATGAATATTTGAACAATTTTACACGTTATAGGTCGAATTTATATAATACACAATACAAGCTTATGAATAGATACATCGCCATGTTGTACGATCATCATGAATTAATCATGTCTGTGATAAATTCAATTCATGCCAGACAGGCGATACCATATGACGTACATTGTTTCCAGATACATCTAATTGAATATTGCTGGCATCAAGTTGTTCTGAATCAACAAAACACGATTCCATCAACAACAGGTAATCAACAGTACAGTTGTACAATCTTTGAACAATAACATTTGAATAAGATCCAGTTAAAACGTATTCGTTATTCGTATTGATATACAGATCAACATCAGATCAACATACCTCGTTTTTGCATGTACAAAAGAAATTAATCAAAACAATGCTACTTAAAGTTTAATAACAGTATTTTTGGAATTTTTTTTATGTCTGCACATGTGCATTTTAGTGATTCTCAATATTGATTGGTCAGTACCTAAGAGAGGAAAAGACGATTTGTCGACGGCACTATTTTCACGTTTCATTGAATAATAGAACGTACCGAACGCACGCATGTCGATTAAAATCGTAGATAGATGAATATCACTGTACATCATATTTGTTACAGGTTGGTACTTAAACGCAAGATTATTTGACAATTTATCTACGGGTTACGTTTCACTGTGATCTCAAGATCTCGGAAATTCATGAAATATCCAGGCCCAAAAAATTTCACTGATTCATTTAATGATTAATTACACCTAATCACCATAGGCATTCAAATTCGTAACATACATTCATGGGAGCAACAACTTCTCAAACCAGTCATAGTCGATCAGCCCTGGGAAGAAGCCAGTTGTCGTTTATGATACTGGCGTCGTGAATGAAAGTAAGATGAAAAGGAACATATGTTGTTCAAACTTCAGATTACTTGATTCTCATGACATTCAAACTTGTTTTGACGCATTCTTTGTAAGAATTATAAACGATATTGCCACTATATCAGTTATAGTTTTAGAAAAGTAACAGGTGCTTTACATTTTCGTTTCAAGATTGTGCCATCAACAACACATCGCAGAGGTAATACGACATGACAAACGGCCGATCGAAAATTCATGAGCCTGTACATAAGCATCAAAATTAAGTTTCAGTCGTCGACATGAATCTTTGACGGAATCTGTAAATAATGTTCTGTGAAATTGATTTAACCATAATAATAGCAAGCGCCTGTTATCTGCAATTGTAGTAGCAAAGGATGTTGATTCACCACTACATGTACGTTCGTTGTCAGTGAAGCTGTTTAAGCCTATCTCATCATTCAGTCGCAACCCTTTCAGAAAAGAATGGCCACAACTTCTAACCAATCTCTCCGACAAGAAACTTAGGGACGCTATACTACTTATACTGTTGCAAACAACTGTGCAGTTTTGGCTTCACAATTTTGACATTAACCTCATTACATGTATATTCCGTAAGGATAAATATTAAGATTGATAGGAACACCGACGTTAACACAACAATCTGAATCCTCATCTTTTTAGGAATAAACACTTTCCAAAGAGTAGGGCGGACATCATTTATTACAGCTGTTCGTGGATAGAAATGGAGTATGTGTCGTCTGGTAACTAGTTATGTTTTTTTGTGTTAATATTGACTTTCACATGAGAATGAATATAACTTCTACTTTGCAGGGCATGATGGGTGTTAAGCACTGAGTAATAGTATTCTCTCTTTATTTGTCAGAAGTGGTTGTTACATGACCAGATAACTAAATACATATTGTTTTTAGAGACAATATGAAACCAATACATTATATCAGCAGGCAAAATACTAACTAAACAACTAAAACATGAAATCCATATTACAAGAAACAATATCTGTTATCAATTGTATATTTATTAATATACAACTGAAATAGTTATGTATGTACCTCAGGCACCTGTGCTTTCATGTACATTTACATTATTAATCCTCATGAACAAGGTCCTGTTCATGAAGTGTGAACACAATTTGCCAACAAAGTGACCAGGTTGGTCCGAATTGGTAAAGAGGCATCTTTCCCTGAGAAAATGTTGAATCTGAATATTAATGCTTCGAAATGGCATGACAATAAAAGCATGGGGGGCAACACTTTTGTGACTTTGTATAGTTTCGGTGATTGTGGAAGAAAACATTACAATCAATGAAATAAATGATAGAAATTGAGAATCATTCTATTGACGATGAATTAGACTGTAAATGGTCACTCTCTGACCCCAGCTCTCAATTGTTGGGTTCACATCGGCGCAAAAAGACAACAATTAAAGTATGGTCTAAAATCAAATTTTAATAACGAAACATTAACTGGGATTGGTTAAAAGGATCATTCAGGGACTTGAGATACAAAAGCAGCGAGTATCGCGAACTTCCACCATGCACTTCACATACAGCTTGGAGTCTTGGCCTCACCAGGCTTCGAATTCCCCGTGTAATGCTGCTTCAACTTCATGCAAGTTCTGATAAGGTATTTAATTGTGAGATGTTTTTATACTATGTATATATAAGGAACATCACACCCAAATTTGTTTTTCACCATATGTTACATATGACATGCAATATGACATTGGTATTACACCTGATGCTGTGAAATTGGTTGAAATACGGGAGCAGATATGCAGAGGTGAAATCCGAGCATGTTCAGCATCTACTTGCATCTCTTTTGCATTACAATTATATTTCATGGACTGCCACCATTATCTCATTCTGTCGCAGTTCTTTGCACGGATGCTATCGTAAGAACACTCTAAAAGGGTAATTCATTACTGATAAACGCAATCTGGGCATTTGACTATAAATAACAAACACAGGAAACCAGAAGAACACACATGTAGTAAGTGTGATTATCTGATTACGGTTCTGCATGCATCTTTTAAAAGTGTCTAAATCAATCAACCAATGATGCGTTTAGTCCACGATACTTAATCAACATCACACAGTGGCATTGTTATATTTGAATGGACGTACATTGAATCACCCGTTTTCATTCTTAACGCAGATGATAAAGAAATAATTCAGCTTTGTTAAGACCCCAGAGAATGAATGCACAATTTATATAGTGCATTAAAATAAATATCCTTTCAAGAAAGATGTTTTGAAAGTGCAAATTCATGATAAATGTCTGTTTTAGTTTCCACCTTTCTCTAACATGCTTTTTCGACTGACTTACAAATTAAAACCGTACACATATTTATAAAAAAAACACTTTAAAATTTCGACAGAGTAAATTCTGTTAAGCGTTTTTGAAAGGTCACCTAGAAGATGAACGACTTGATTAATAACCATCAAGTAAAACATAGCCAAGGTAATTACTTGAGTCTAGGATTTAATATTATTAACAAGTTTTATATTCTATTTATTTTTCTAATGCTTACAAAGATAACTTAGTGACCAAGGAATCGATGCTTAAAAATGACGTAATTACAGCGTCTAAATTTACCTAGGGTTCGTAGATTATCCATACAAAACACTTCAAGATTATTTAAGCATTACTGCGATGTGTTATATAGAATATTTGTGAATAATCACCAATCTCTTCAAAATAGAGGGATTCAAAATACGTTCATTATTACATAATTTCGCCCATCCAGTCAGTGTCAAAGACTTATTTAAAAACATTTTTTGAAAAAGAAAAAGCTTGAATGTGCCTTATACAAATAGGGCTTCTCCTTGAATTTAACGTCTTTAAAGGTCTTTTACAAATTGATATAACAGTCCACTTTATGTGAATAATACAAAACAAAATGACGCAAGACTGTAACAGTTACCCTGTTTAACTGTTAAGTGAAGTACACATAAACGAACAATTCACCTATTACGACAATGTATATGGCTATGAGGTATAAAACATTAAATGACTTGTGTGGTATGATTAACATTCATGTATTAACAAGAACGTTTCAAAACGGGATTTAAGCAACTGTATGACAGGTGCGAGTAACATGTTACTTGTTGGTTGTCAAACCTTCGATAGAATGCAGTACAGATTGGTAGTAAAGATAAATGTGATCAAAGATTAATAGTAAAGTTTGAATAGTTTTTAATTCTACTAAATATCATTACAATGTTGATAACAAAACTATTTTCTTGACTTTGACTCTTTCTAGAAGCCCGAGGAATAGATCTATCTTGATAAAGTTAGGAATTCTTGAAAAGACATTTATTTTAACATTTCGTTATGTGTGCTTTTGGCATTACACTTTCGATGATATTCATGCTTTAAAACCAATTTTTTTTGTCTCAATTCATTTCATTGCCAAAAAAGCCTTCATTTTCTGAGATTGTTGACTTCTTGGGCGAGATTTATTAAAATAACGCCTTTAGTTACAAAAACCAAGAGATGAAAGAAACTTCAAACAGAGGATGATAAACTTTTCACCAAGATATCGAATTCCATAAAAAATTATTTTTATTCCAAAGATCAAAGATGACCGATTTCAAATGGTTGTCAGTTCTAGTATTAGTAACAGATGAGTAAAGGTAATAGCCTGGAAAACATACTTGATTTAAAAGAAAATATCTTTTTCAGATTTATATTTACTTTTTCACAAAGTTAATGTAAGGTTATATATACATAAACATTCTGTGATGTCAAAAGAAATCAACAACGAACGTCTGACATTTTGTAATATACAAGATGTTCATTTCTGTTTTCAGAAATATCATCTTACTTGTGTTATATATTGAATTACGTTTGTTGTGAACACAACACGAGTGGTTCCACAATATGCAAATTCCTATATTTTGCTTCTCAAATCAATTCACAAGGTGTGGCATAACGTGAAAGTTTCTACAAAAGGAAACTTGTCACAAAGAATGTTGATTAGTTGTATGGATTTTCCTGCTTTTCGAATGATAAAAGTTTGTCTTAGCAGTAATTTTATAACAAAGTAAAACTCGTGCTTACGCAATCCTACCACTGTGAATATCAAATAAGAATATGTTGTCGACCTAAAATGAAACAAATTTAGTTTAATGTTCAAGTAGATGTCACCAGAATCAAGTAATGACTTTCACCAGTTGTGTATTTCAAGTAAGGAATTGGAGGATACAAATTCAAATTAACTGAATTCCAGTGGACACATTATATTTCCCATAACGTCATCGACTTATAAGGGACATTTATTAAATGTCCTCTTCAAAGATAGAATGTGGTTTTCCAAATATAAGAACATTTCTGAACTACTGGTGACACATGATCTCTTTGTTGTCTCGTTCGGTGTAAAATACTTGGATGAAAGCCATGATTGAATAACCTGGATATAAAAATATCCAGACGTGATGGCAAGAAACGAATACCTGTCAATAATTTGAAAGACTCTATATATGTTGATAGTTATAGGATTAACGCCAATACACACATACAACAGACAAAATGGCAACATATTGGAAGAATGATTCGTAGTTAAGAAAGAGCACATTAAGTTTCCAGATATGTTTAGCTGTCACTAACAGGCATGCGTTTACCATCACGTGTGTACGAGCATACATGTGCACACAGCTTACCCTAAACAGAAACCATACAAATTAAATTGAAATCAGCTTGGATCTCATAAAGAGTCCTGTTTGCAGTAACAAAGGTTTCATTATGCACAATATTGGTAATTTACTGATTGATAATATGTAGCTAGTATGGTTACTTTTGAAATAATGAATTATCATCAAGCTCTAACAATGTAAAATAGAAACTTTGTGTTATAAAATAAGCTCCTCTGATGTGATGGTGGAGTATCCTCATTATTCTAGTGTTGATTTTGTCTAAGCATTAATGTGTACCTGATTAACTGATCTTAGTTACATAACTTACTATAGGATCGATATTCATCTAGGGACTCGTAACGGTCATGTAAATGCCGGGAATAATCCGTAATGTTTAAGACAGGTTGGGAATGTGAAAAACGAAAACGATATTATTTCTAGGACATATTCATCGACTGAAAGTAGATAGGGGAACAAATTCAGCATTAAGTTAGGAAGCTGAATGGATATAAAGCATATTCTAAGTTGATTCGTAAAGACCTATAAAAATTACTGGACCAAAACAGATGTATCTTGTGAAAGATGGCATCATAGGTTAAAATTTTGTTCTATAGTTCAGAATTGGAAGATGAATAATAAGACGATATTTGTCTTTCTTGACAAATACCATGTTTATCTCATCGAGTGAGGAAGAAAGTTTATATTTTCACGAGTGGGGCAGCAAATTTTCTATTCATTTAATGATTTAATTGTTTGATTTCTTACAAAATTTAAGTGCATTTACGTTGAGTCGGCTCCAAAGAGAGCCTGTCGCCTAAGCAACAACATGACGTCAAAATATAAAACGTTTCTGCCTAACGAGATGAGATAGACATCGTGTTTGTAAAGAAAATACAAATTTACTTTTAATTTTATGATTAAATCGTTGTATTTCCATCAAAATTGAAGCGCATTTTTAGTTGTGTCGGCACCAAAGAGAGCCCGTCGGCTAAGTAACAACATGACGTCATCGCGGCAGAGCATTATTCGATTAGGTCAGGCCACGTTCCATTGTTATTGTCACAAGTGACTGATAAAACCTTTTATTGTCATTGATATTTCTCAGTATTTCACCGCCAGTAATATAATAATCTTAATTTTTCTTATCACTTACTAAATATCGTTCCCTGTAAAGTATGAGAACAATGAAGAAACAGGGAGGTTCGATGGATATTTCGATCTGATGTCAATAGACCGATCAAATCTCGCGCATGCGTTATTTCAGCCAATCAGAGCGGCGATTTCGCAACGCTAATTTGTCAACTTTACTTCCGGGGACAAACAAAGCGATAATGGCGACTCGTTTCTGTTGTTGCAAATAATATTTAAAATGACGTTCTTTTCAATTTTTATGCATCCATGTCATGACATAAGTACTCCTCATTGTGTAGGGTAGCAAGGTTACCGTTTTTCATCGCTAAAATTGTGGAAATGGCTTACTACGGGTAAAACAACAATCGCGGGTCGGACAAGTGTTAGAAGGTGAGAATTTGTTCGAATTACGCACTTTTCAAGTCACTCCCATAAACTTTCAACAAGGTGACAGCCATAAGTACCCTTTGATAATTTATCTTCAGTACTTGATGTTTCTGAATCAACAGTTCATTTCAGTTGATCGGGATCATAAATAACAATCTTACACGTTGACATTTCGGCAATTTTCGAAATCTCGCCATATTGTAAACAAACTATGTTGGAGGTCTTGTTGTGCAAAATACGGCGAAATATCCCACTTAGAAATAATTAAATATCAAAGACACTTACAGACATTGATTTTTTGATAAATATAAGGTTTTCTGCATTTCCATTTCACTCATTATGTTCCATTTGTATTATGCTCCAACCCATAAGATTAATTTATGTATAGCTTTCAAACAGTAGGCTATGTCCCATGCATTACCTTTCAGACATTTGATACTAACTTGAAAATATTCTTGCCTGTAAGATTAAATATGAAATATATATCATGTTCATTTTAAATATTTCAATTTTACAGTTCAATGGTTAGCTTTCTTTTCAAATATTTGACCAAACAAAACCTAACTATTCAAAACAATTTACTTTATTACCTCATTAATTGGTGCAAGTCTAAGCATATAATTAAAAACTTAAGCTATACAACAATCAACTTTTCTGTCAAAGCTGTAACAATAAATTTTTTAAAGAGTCAATAACCAAACTGTTCAACTATCATTTTAAGAGTTTTTGTGACCATAGATCAGTTGGCAAAAATACATCTGATTACTATTTTTTATCAATCAAATAAACCTTGGTGCATATATGTCCATGAATTGGAATACAATAAGACAAAAACCAAAACAATAAATAAGTGAAATCTTGATAAATAGAGCCATTTTATTGCTGTTTACTCATATGGTCAGTAATCACTGTTAATTGTTTCAATTCCCATTCTACTGTTTTTCTTTGAAAACCTGAAATGCAACATTTATATGTTAAGCAAAGATTTATTTTTTATTTTCAAGATTGATTACTTCCAGGATCCCTGATATTTTGTGTTAAATAATTTTCACAAAACATTGTTACTATTATAACAATTATATATTTAAAAAGTTCATAGTGTCACTTAATTTATGTTGACTGATCTAGATGTGTATAAGTAAACAACTGAGCAGGCCTATGCGACCATGACAATGATTAATCAATATAATTTCAGTAAAAAAAATTTCTCTCGGCAAAATATAAAAAAATGAACTTGTTGATGATTTATGAAAGTAAACATCTGGTGGTAAAATGTGTTATGAGAGTTTTTAATTACTTGGATTGTACGACAATTTACAATAGTGATGGAAAAATTCCGAGTTGAAATGCCTTTGTTTACAAACTGGTCGACGACGTCTCTCGATCTGGTCATTGAAAAAGTGTCAAAATTACTTTTTATTTGTTGATGAAATGAAGATTTATCAAAGCTATATGTGTATCTTGAATGTATTTGTTTAGATAATGTGCGTTATGAACGACATAAACATGAACGCAAACCAAAAGATTCGGCAAGTGACGTTGTTGAGATACACGGCCCGGCTCGCCTGAGCTTGAAACTTGTCTCCTCAAATATTCCAACCAATCACGTCGTAGGGGGCGGGGCCTAACTGCTCTCGACTGGATCGGTCTATTGTCCATAACATGTATTTGTCTTTACCTTTAAAACGTTGTTTATACCAAGTGTGTCCCTTTCTATCTAGATCATAATCTGGTTAATTCTTGCAAAATATATTGACGAGGTTGAATTTCATGTTTTAAAAAATAAACTATATTCACAGATTACAATAGAATGACATGTGGAGATAAATGAGATTGCATTGGCTGAAGGTACATGTAAATCATCGAGTTGTATATCTCTCCTGCGAGATCAACAACAAACTTTACATAGGATGTGAGCTACAGACAGAGCATATACTATGCTAGGAACATCCCACACATGATGCTATCTCAGTAATTAAAAAAGAAATGTCAACCACAAGAATGAAAAGAGTTGTTCATAGGAAAGTGTTCTGGTTGTTATACAGTTTCACTTTATTGGCCAGTAAATCAATCAAACTTAGGCTATATGATAAAACATGTCTTCTTCCCGGAGACTTACATAGTTTACTTTGAGCATATTGTACATTACACAAAGCACATCTTGGAACTTTTAATCGTCGTGCTGTGTCAAAATTGGAGAAAAGAATTTATTCAATTTAAAACTTTGCAAAATTACCTCTTTTCCCGTCCATTACAAGTTTTGACCAACCTTAGTAGAGCACTAAAAGGCGAGTTCTGATGTGGACATATTTTAATTGATGACAATCTCTTTTATTGCTTGTATTTTGGGAATAAATGAAAGCATTTGAGAATAGAATTAATAATGATTTCCTTCATTATCATTATTGCCATTTTATAATAAAAGAAACGTATTCATTATTGAAAGGTTTTCAACTGACTCTAGTTATATATATATAATGTTAAATATCATTCGTCAAAGCATCAAAGTTCCTATTTTCAATCGATACTGATGATTATTTTTCAAAGATCACCTGCAGCTTGAAGTTCCAGATTTAAGACGTTCGGGGATGATCACAGTCGTCGCTATTGAAAAAGTCTCTGGAATTAATCATAAAGTGTGCACATGCTCTTATAGGCCACAAAGGCCTCTAAAATTGTTTTCACACCAACTTATAAAGCATAATATGAATATATACATGTATGTTATATATACTCTCCCCAAAAAGAAACGCATAGAAGATTTTGAGACTTTTTGTAAATGGTTAAAACAAATAAATCAATATTTATATGATATGTCCTTCCAATATGTCATTGTTATTTCAAACGGCATTTTAAAACGTTTTGTTTATTTCAGAAGTATGTTAAGACGTTTTAGCAAATACAACATTTAGAAAAAATCCAGAGCACAATTCATGTAAGAGTAAGTCCTAGAACATGTGGCACCGTCAACCAACCAAAGGGACACATTGTTTTAAATTTTGTTATTCAATTTGACATAGAATAAATGTTATTATTATGCAACAACAAGGTGTCGGTTATTAAAACGTTGTAGTATGGCAAATTGAAACAAAAGAATTATAGTTCGGAATAGTCTGGCATCAGGATGTTTATAATCATAAATGCTGTGAGCCATTTTAGTTGGTTCCTGCAGACAACGTCCGCTTGAAAGACCCAAAGAGTGCATCAAAGAGTTGCCGAAGTTATACAGATTATTAAAAATATTCCTTCTTTGAGTAAAAAGGTCAACCATAAAGTGTTTATTCGACCATGGAGGTCAGTTATTGTTCCTGTTTTGATGGCTTGAAAGAACACAATCGTATAAAGTGGCGGTGAGAATCAAAAACTTGAAGAGTAGAAAATTTTGGAAAGTTTAGTTCAGTGATGAATCGTCACTGCTAACAAATTGAACACAACATGTCTTAGGTTTGTTTTCTGTTGGAAACATGAAAAGTTTGCCAATTCTTGATGCAACAAGTAAAAAGGTTCGGTTGAGACGTATGAAGGGGTGAGGTGCAATATCCAATACAAAACGATTTGGTTAATGATGTTACATTTTTCTCCTGGAAAGTTTCATATCAACCAAACAGGAGGTATACAGATGATTAATAAAACTTTGAATAATACAAACATAAACGCATTCGATGAATGAAACCTGTTACAGTATCAGTGTCTTTTGCTGATGACCTACAGTTCTATCTGAATAGCTAAACGTCCCTCGGTGATTTATGAATCAATAACTGCTAAAGGTATTAGTTGTCTCAACAGATGTGAATGACCATTGAGACTTTCTAATGTCTTTGTTGACTGACATGTACAGATGCTGCGCACTGGGAAATAACAGTCAACAGAATATTGTCATCCATTCTTGTTAAAGGGGCAGTAGCACGTTTTTTGATAATTTTAATTTTTAAATTTTCACTGATAATTGTATGTTATTGCTAAATGTATTAGTTTGATAGTGTCATAAATCTCATTACACAAGCCAATCAGCTATAGTCAGAGGACAGAGTATGAATATTTGCATAAAAACCATTGGCGGCCATTTTGTGTGAACACCTTTAATTCATTTTGTGTAAGAAAAAGGAATCGCATGGGTAAATTTCACATTATATATTTGAATTATTACTGCTCCATTTAGTTTCAATACATTGTCTTTCAATTGGGAATATGGATTTTCGTTTTCCTGACATCACCTTATATTCCTCCTAAAAACGTGCTACTGCCCCTTTAAAGCTAGAAATATATTATCTAAGCACATACTACCATCAGGAACGTACTACCTACATGTAAACCTATAGTGTTTAGATTTCCATGTTCCTTTTCCAGAGATTTACATCAAACTAATATATTGACACTACCCCTGTCTCTTTCCTTAACATAACATTGAAATATATAATAATTACTAGCAATATTCAAATATAAAAATCGCTTTAAAAGATTTTCAACTTAACCTATGGAAACATTTATCAAATGTATAATTGTAATGAAGTGTTTGATTTATATAAAGGTACATGTAGTGTGTGTAATGTATACAAGCTAGGATGCTAGGTTGTTTAGGATTGTTTGATTATTCTCTTCAGAAAATGAAATTGAGCCGTTGGCTCTCTATGTCATTAAGGTATCTGATTACATTCACAAATGGTCGAGGTCACCATAACAAAGTCATAGGGTAACAAAATAAAAAATTACAATTCTTAGCATCAAAGGACTATGTACGATGGGGTCATGGGGTCAACGATCTATACATTAGAACACTCCTGACCGCAATCAGCCAGGGCCTCGTTTCACAAAGCAACCGTTACTAAGGTTGACCTTATCTCCCATTCCTTAACATTGCACTAAGGCTACCGTAAGGACTTACGATCACCTTAGGGCTTTGTGAAAGGGGACCCAGGGAGTCTTTAAAGTGACACAGAGTATCTTTCTTAAAATTGTATTTGGTTTTGATAAGCTACAAAATATCTAATATGCTGATTGAAGTTCACATCACACCACTGGACTTGCAAATATATCGATTTATGCATAATATCTCTAAAATGATTGATTTTATGGAAAAATCAAGAAAACATCTCAAATACGTTAAACATTCGAAATTATGCATCCAATTAATCTACCTATTAGTAACAATACCTAATAAACACTATCGAATCGAATTCATCTTCCGGTCAGCTTATGACAAGGTTTTAATATTACGTTTGGCAAATTTGCGCGCGCCACTCGAGCCACATTGTCCGGTTTTCGATCAAAATCCCGACTTTGAATGGCCGTATTCTCGCTCTAATGTACTGATTGACCTTTAACTTGTTATTTTCAGTAACAGTTAGTGGTTCCCGATGTAATAAGATCGATTTCAAAATTTGACATATGTGATCCTATCAACATACTCTGTGTCTCTTTAAAGAGTCTTCCGAGGCATTATGTTTCTGGAAGTCGAAACACGTAACAATTTGAACCAAATAAGCTAACATGAGGCTTCAGTTGGTATATCAGCCTAACTGTTAAAGGGGTTCATGTAAAACAATTAATTGGAAAGGAAAAGACCACCAGAGTGGTAGCTATCGTTGCACAATTAATTATTGTTTGTTTAAGTACTTGTGTTACCTTTCATACACACAGACTGGCATGTTGCTCTAATCAGGAGATAGAAAAAAAGGAAAGTAATTTTTCTCTGTCTTTTGTAACAATTAAGCATAGAACAGACATAGTTGTACATTTTTCTTTTCCTTTTAACTAACTCATTGTGTGATATTTGCGTTAAAATTTTACTAGTATTGATTTCATTGGAGGCACCATATTTCTGCATCAGTGGTAGTAATCTTGAAAAGCTTTGAAACAAAGTTATATTACTGTGCGTAACTAAGGTAGAAGCCCTATACAAAGCCCTTTGACTATTCAAACGTGTGTTTCACTTCTTGAAATATTTTGGTTCCAAGTATTGAGAAAAATATAGAATATTTATGGAGTTTAGTCGCGTCATGAAATTTCACTTCTGTGGACGTGAACTACGGGTATCATATCCTTATAAGTGTATTGATTTATAAGTTTTATTACCGAAAAAATCTTTGAATTTATATAGTATTCTACAGTCAATAGGAGTCATATAAGAAAGCTGAAAGAGAACCAAATTTGATATGTTAAATGTCATTCTTCAAAACATACAATTTCTTAGTTTCAATCATAGAGGTTATGCTTTTAATTAGAAGAACAATTTCACTGCTAGTTAATTAAAGTGTTATATGTTTTGGAAAGGCATATAATTCTAATCTTACTATACTGATAACAATTTTCAAAAGATCACCAATACCTTTAGAGACAAGTTTTGAAAGTCATTACTATATGCTTCTTAACATTGAATATGGATATTGCCACGCCAACTTACCTGGACTATAAAGCATATATTTATGAGATATTTTATCAGTTATGGAATGAAGATGAACGCTCTATTATGATATATACATTAAAGTGTTTCAGAGATAAGAAAAATAAGTTCAAATAACGTTTTCGTTTTTGAAGATGTGAATGACAATGGGATTTTAATCATTTGTAACAAATATTGACAATAGAAAATATGAAAATCCGAATTTCACAAATATGACTGCATCCGTCTATTTTACAATGCCAAATATCGACATTTAGCACCAGTGACAAACAGATCTCGAAATATAGTTTGGGAATGGTTATTTTAGACATGGACAATTGATGATCTTTTGTAAGTAGTCCTGGAGTTATTTTATGAACGTCAAAACGAAACCCAAATTACATGATATTTGCACTAAGATCAAAAGCTTATGGTATGCAGCTGTACATAACACTGTCAATGTTGGTGGACTAAATTATCTCATAAATTGAACAACCAAAACCACAATTGTAAAGTTTATGAATACTGGTTGTGGGATATGTGAGAAAATCAATATGGCAAACATCGAAGACGTTCATGATGTTTTACAGCATTAATGTAAAGCTATATCATAACGGAAAACGGTACATTTTTGATAAATGAAAGACAAGAGTATGGAAATGTATTCAAATATTCCAAGAAGATATTAGCTGTGTATATAATAACGCATTCAGTATACTGCATCAATAGTGAAATCAACAACATAGTTTGAAAATAACACAATTAAAAATAAAACGATTTTAGAACCACTATAACTGCTGAAAATGCTTCAACGTCTAACAGCATAGTACTGAGAGTATCAAATGCTTCACTGCTAACAACTACTTCTCCTCTGATACTTCACAAGTGAGAAATGAATACCATTTTTTTACATATTTTACGAGGAAGGATTCATATCAACCAAACAAGAGGTATCCAAAAATATATTTTGAGTAATATATAAGTGAATGCATGCTATTAAATGAAACCTTTTCATGGTATCAGTGTCTTTGCTGATGACCTTGCATTCTATGGGGACAGCAAAGCGGTCCTCGGTGATTGATCAATCGATAACTGCTAAAAGTATAAGTGGCACCAACAGATGTGAATGACCATTGAGACTTTCTAATGTCTTTGTTGACTGACAGACTTTGCGTACTGGGAAATAACTAGCAACAGAATATCGACATCCAGTCTTGTTAGAGCTAGAATCGAACAAAGCATTTCGGAGCACGTACAACCATCAGATACCCATCATGTGGTTTAAACGTATTTATTTCATGAAAAGATACATAAACTTGATTGGTCAACAATCTCGTGTTTTAATTGCCTTTGTCAGTTTTTCCAATGGTTCATCGAAGTAATATAGTAAATTCATCACTGTCTCCTTGAAAATAGCCTTGAAATATACAATAATTACAGGTTATTTTTAACACATACATTGATTTAAAAATGCATACAATTGTATTTTGGACATCTCTGATATGTATAATTGCTGTGAAGTGTAAAATATATACATAGTAACATGTATTGTATGCTAGAATGTTCAGGATTGTTTAATAATACTATTGATAATTAAAATAGAGTCATTAGCTCTTTAGCCCGTTGATGTCCTGATTATCTCATTACTTATACAAATGGGTATCATACAATGTATAAGGAGTCATTTGATAACAAAACTATAAATAACAATTATTGACAGAGATATTGAACAAGAAGTATCATCGAACTGAGCCTTTTGTTTTTAGAGAGGAGGATAAAATAGTTTGTTAGGGCGAGTCCCTAGAGCCTAATAAAAGTTCCCAGGGTCACCAAAACTACCAATTAGAATTCTCCATCCGCCTAGAAGCCTGCTAGCTTACAAGACATTTTGCTTCTGAAGTCAAAATAACCAAAGAAATTTAACAAAGAATGTATGGATCGAAGGATGGACGGATGAACGGCCGACATGCCATTTTGTCTTTTTGAGTCAAAATATACCAACAACATGTGTATCAGCCCATCGTTTTTTGTTGAAATAATAAAATTGAAGGGATATGACCAACAACGTATTGGTAGTTATCCCTGAATAATTACTCCTTGATGTTAAGTGCTTCGGTACATGGAACATACACACAGTCTGACATGATGCTCGTATCGGTAGATACAAAATGTTTTCTCTGGCTTGTGTGATCATCAGTATAGAATACATATGGCTTGTAAATGATGAAATTAACATCAAACATCTCATTAAAATCACATCATCCACTTTTTGTTTTCTAATGGTAATTGTAATGTACACATGGTCATGCCTTTCAGAAAGATATGCAAATAGATTATACCATAGAGTCGGCCATTGATGTATCACGTGATACAAAGGTCAACTAAAGTAAATTATTTCTATGTTGTGATATGACAAATAATTCTTATCAGTAGATTTAGGAGATAAACCTACTGTGTTTTTTTATTTTCGTGGTCTAACGTAAATTCGATACCTGTTGATGTCATTCGGAGCCGAACGCGTTAGTGTGAGGCTTCGAATGTAACATCAACTGTATCGAATCTACGTTAGACCACGAAAATTAAAATAGACAGTCGGTTTATCTCCATTCTACCATGACGAGTGTTTTTAGCGTTTTAAATGTAATTTCTTTTCTACCGCGTAATGTCAGTTGTGCTTCGGTCAACACTGTGGCGTCATAATGTCTTGCGCTTATGACGTCAAAGGTTGACGTCACTGTTGACATCACTGAACCAAAGCTGGTTGTGGTAGCTCCTTGATCTACATTCAGCCTTTCGCTTGAAAATAAACTTTTTCCTGGACATAAACCTGCGTAATATCGATGCGAATCAAACTCTACTTCTATAAAAGTATGGGTAGTACAATGATAAAAGAAATTTTTATAGTATTTAGACGAAGCAACTCCCGAAATGTATGGTCACTGTATGCATGTGGACTCGTGTCATGAAGATCGTTTCTATGGCAATGTGTATCAAACCGCGGTGAATTGCCTGTCATAAAAATCTTGATGATTTTGAAACGTCATGGTAGAATTCTTGTCAACAGCTTTGGATTCATTGATCATGGATCATTTAGTTGAAAGGGGCGTATATAAAGCCAACATAGTTAAACAAATATATTGCAGTTGAGACAATTTGTCCAGTAATAATGGATAAGCTTTCAGTTGCACCCTATACATTAGAAAATGATGTGAATATATTTACATGTGTTAGGTTTCATATAAAATACCCCAAAACGTGTTACTTAAAAGTGTTTTAGTACAGTTAAACAGAATATACCACACCAGTGCTGCACAGTATCAAGTGCAGTAAATCATATATAAAATAAAATCACCGTTTCCTAAGGTCTTTTTTGCTGCTGGCATAAGTGTCAAGTTAAGCTTATATTTTATAAGGATAATGACTCCAATCTAGAGGCCTAGTATCCAGTGTAGGACTTCCTGTCTGTGATTGATTGGTGCAGGAACATATCACCCTGAGGACATTGTGCTTTTGAGGGAGCTCCTTATCATTTCATGTCACCTTATAGTATCTGTAGATACTGTAGATAGGTTGACTGAGTGCAAAGTGATGCCTCATGACAAAGGTTAGTAAAGTGCCAAGGACTTATTTTAGGTATTTTAATTGGATTCTAAACCGGAATGCTTAAGCGTCTCAAGAAGTTCAATGTAAATCACCTGTGTAATTATTGATACATTTACATCATATCTAATTTATGACAATGTCTTAAATTGAATGACAGTGTAATTCAACAGCTTTTTCATTTTGTCATAGATTTGCGTGCAAGAACAGACCTATTCAAGTGTCTTACCAACGCAATATCAATTAGTAAGGAAAAATTAAAAACTTAAGATTAAGAATAAAAAAGTCCACTATGCAGTGATCATCAGTGTTTATCATATTTTCAACACTATGAAGTATCGAATCAATTCAGGTCAGTCTTAGGTTAAGTTGTATGATCAAAGTGCAGATATCACACAAAGTTTAATATGCATAATATAAGCCAACAATGAATACAAATCAGATCGTGATAAATAAGCAGCGTTTTGATTACCGTTTGATAAAATAAACACATTCACAGGTCATTGTTGAGTTATTCAAGTGATCTCTATTCATAAGTTTGCGTGCTTGTATCTCTTTATCTTCCTGTCTTGAGCCCTTATGTTTGCACTGAACGAACAATCTAAGATAAATCCAGCATCAGTATACAGAACCCAACCAACTGACTGTGACATATGGCAATGAAGAATTAGATTAGCATATTTTCAGATGTTGTTTCAAATGACAAACACTGGTAGAAAAGATATGCTTGCTCATAATCTCTGCAACTAAAATTTCAATAGGAATACTTATTAACACACTGATTAAAATAGCATTGATGACATAATGCTCATTACTTGAAGTTAATAAAATGTAAAACACTCTGTTTTCCGTGAAACAGTCGACCACATGTCATTGCGTTACTTCCTTTTTTAAAATGTATAATTCTCCAAAGATATCAATGAAAATTTTGCCAACCGAATCACAGGCCAATAATCATACCATTCCTGAGTAACTTTATGTTAACTGTTTAACTTTATAATTACTTATTCAGCTTCTGGAAATGGATTGAAGGCTGAGGGAACAGATGGCAAAAAGCCTAAGAGAAAGGACGAAAGTAAGTTTTAAAACGACAAAAAATTAGTTTGGCTTCCATCCACCGACCTGCCAATCCATGAATACCAGGTAGCTGAAAGGAAATGTTTTATTTTTGGGGCTTTTTATTATGACCTTACCATTCCTTTTTGTAAGAATCAATAACTGGCAAAGGCGATGTTGGCAGAAACATATTTGAAGGTCCTACGGAAAAAAATAAGTTTGTTTCTGGCTGTATCTGTTGTGTAGTGAGGAGTAAGCTGCAGAGTAGTGTCATTCTTCTTTCTGGGGGTCACTGGGGGTTAGCGATTTTGTCGACATCTGTGAAATATCATGAAACTAATACTGCCGCCCTCTTTTTTGTAATGCTTGAAACTGATACACGTTTTTCAGAAATGATTGTAAGAAATGCTATATTGTCTAAATGTATCATCTGTTTGATGAAGACGTGAAAGAGTTGCATCAAGTGGTGTGTTAGCCTACAGCAGTTCTGTGTAAACAATCAAGTAAAAAGGAAAGACCACAACAGCAGTGAAAGCTATATATGCTTAATTACCTGTGGCTGCTAAATTGCTTCTGTTATTGCAATATATGCAGGCTGACATTGCTTTTGTCAGGAAATATAGAAACAAGTCGTGGAAGTCTCCCTGTTTTATCTCACTTCGAGGAAAGAGAAGATACAGCTTCTTAAAGTGTCTGCATCTGTACGTCTGTTCCATGTGAATGTTTTGTAAAACTAAGAGACGTCACTTATAGTGGAAAAGGAGAATGGCTGCTTCAATTTATTTCCAGAAATTGTGAGAAATATGAATAGTTTTAAACTTAGGGCCCTGTCACACTTAACGTATAGCAAGTGCGTTTGAGTTGCGTATGGAACATTTTTCATACTCAACCAGTTCGCTCAAACATTTACCGTTTTTTGCCTTACTTGTACCGCACATGGAGCGACTGATTTACGAACTTTGCGTTATCGTTGCGTCGGTGATGCGTTGGAGATGCATATGACTTGCGTATCCCAAATTTATTGTGGCAGATGATTGCATATGCAGAACGCATACATACCATACTCTAGACGCTCACAACTTATGTCTACCGCATGCCTTGCGCAAACAAAGCGAGTATTTTCCGAGCACATTGCGTCTTTACATAATTTTCAATGCTTTCTGTCTTTGTAGTACGTTATCATAGGTAATATATATATAAATACATTATTCTGGCAATTGCAATTGCAAGACAACTTATTTAAACAAACGTGTGCTGAATAAAGTTAAGTTTTCTGAATTAATTTCTCTATCACATGTGCTTGAAAGGAGTTCCCACTTAGAAAGCAGTCCACAGATTTCGCCTAAATATTTGATCATTTCTGTACGAATACAAACCTCTCGATTGAGGTATTGAAACGTTTAGAACTGAAATATATATTTTAAAAAAAATTCTTCTCCCGTTTAAAGCTTCGGTCGGATCTTTTCTGTGACTTGCACCCATCCTCTCTTATTTGTTTAATCACTCTGTCAAGCTGAAATAAAAGCATCGCTTTCATTCCGTCGTTTTTTTCGAATTCCAAGCTTTGCTCTTTTCAAGGAGAACTTGTAAAACACCTATTCAAAATGTTCCATGACATTAATTTACCTAGACACTTGACCAGAAGATTATCCTGGATAACTCCTATGTAAACAATGGAATAGTGCACAGGTTTAGTCTAATGGTATATTTGGTAGTCTGAAAAGGCTTTGCAACTGAGAAGTTTACAATGAAAACATTTAAAACAAACCATTAGCTTTTTAATGATTTTGTTTACATGGATATGTAATGCTATTTATTTCTATTTTATCTCTTCTTCTTTACTAGAATTAGTAGTACAAATATTTAACTCATTATGTTTCTATCCTTTTAATGAATGATTGAATGAATCAATTTAATGTGTATTTCCATGCGGTTGTTATCATAGTTGGTTACTTTCGACTCTTTATTCTTTAAAACTACAATATTATAGTGCTATATGAAAGTAGAGACACTATCATATAGTATACGGATGTATTATGCTCACCAACCCTTTCGTTATGGTATTCTATATAAAATTCACGATGTACCCTATGTACGCTTTGAGTACGCTTGTTATACGTTACTCATAAGGAAAAAATGGACAACGCATTTTTCCATTGTTATCATTCGGTTTAAGATCGTTCTTCGTACGTGGTACATTTGCTTAAAGCGCGTTTTTGTACGTCTACAATGTGCTATAAATGCGTTGGTTCGGGACATCAACTAACAATGCGTATGGAGTGCAAACTCATTGCGATTACCTAACGTACATGTACCGCCCTCGACCGATGAAAAACTGATGAGTTGCGTGTTGACCATACGCAGCATAGTTTTGAGCATGTCCAAAACTATCAAGCGTATGAAAATGGTCCAAGCGCATGTTAACGTGTCTGTGATTAAAATAATGGTAAGAAATAAGTGAAAATCATGTATCGATAAAATATTGTACTGCCTGTGATGCTGAAAGGAATTTATAGGCATGACCAGCCACCTGATAAAATACAGGTGAAATTAACGAGTGCCATTTAAACGACAGTTGCAAAAAAAGAGAGAACATTTATTGGTATGTAAGCTAATTGACTGAGAGAAGGTTTAAATATGTCTTGTGTAACCGTATGTTCGTCACTAAGACTTACCAACCCTTACAACGTTCAACAAACTAATAAAAAACAAACATAAAATGACAAATGGATGTTTATAGTATTCATTGCATTCTAAATGCCAACAGTCTGTTTGTATTAATTAAACTAATTTTGAAAACATTAAAAAGTGTGAGAATGCTGTGACACAAATGTGCATCACTATCTACGAACGACTTAAGAAACGCCATGAAGACGTATATCTAGTTTATAATAGTTTGCAATGTTTATTGACAGATTCATTTAATCAAAGGAATGCGAAGAAAAGTACTTATTATCATGGAATAATTTATAGAATTGGCGATGACCTAAATAATTATATATTTTAAATATTTCACTGATAATTGTAAGTTAATGGTAAGTGTATTAATATGACATGGTCAAAATCTCATTACACAAGGCAATCATCTATAGTCAGAGGACAGAGTACGAAGATTGACATAAAATCAATTGGTGGCCATTTTGTGTGAACACCTTTAATTAAATTTTTGTAAATTTCTATAGTGACTGGTATTAACTTTTTGGCTGATCTTGTTAGTGCAGGGCTTATCTACAGCGGTGTTAATACTGCGAGAAGTGCACTGTCAACTGCGTTTAAAAGCCCTGATGGAAACACATTTGGTGAACACTACTTAGTGAGAAGATTTGTAAAAGGTGTTTTTGAAATAGAACGAGCACTTCCAAAATATTCCGGTATATAGGATGTGAAAATTGTACTCAGTTACCTCCTCACTCTCTCCCCTGCTGATAAGTTGTGTCTGAAAAAACTGTCTTTTAAGACTGTTATGTTGTTAGCCTTTATAAAAGGCCAAAGGTGTCAGACGCTCCATGCATTAAACATAGATGAGATGGAACTCTCAAATTCAAAATGTGTTTTTTCAATTCAAACTTTATTAAAACACACTCGGCCGGGCACTCATTTGGAGCCTATTGTTCTCAAAGCATATGCCCCAGCTAGGAGGCTGTGCATCATTACTTATCTTATCTCTAGTAATTTGCGAACTGGCTCTAAGTTGTTTATCAGTTTTCAAAAACCTTTCAAACCAGTATCTAAGGATACCATCAGTAGATGGATCAAATCAGTATTGAAGGACTCTGGGATAGATACTAGTGAATTCCAAGCTCATTCCACTAGGGCTGCTTCAACTTCTAAAGCAGCTCAGAAAGGACTTTCAGTTGATGTTATAATGAGACATGCTGGCTGGAGTCAGCAGAGTACATTCTCTCAGTACTACAAGAAGGACATTAAGACAGCCCAAGATATGGCCTCTGTGCTCCTCGATGATGTTTGAGGTGTTCGACATGTGTCATATTTGCTGATATGTTTATGTGCACTAGACTGACATACTGGACAGTCGTCCATGGTTTTGTACTTTATAATGACTAAAGTTGGAAAAAAAATATTCTGCTTTGATTTTGTTGTTCATGTTCACATAGCTTTGAAATCTCACGTGACTACGAAGTGACGTCATGACTATAACGAGGTAGAATTAAACAATTAAACGAGACTTAACAAGTCGAAGGTTGATTGTGGTTTCCCGAGTTGTAGTCAGGAACGGAGTAGTTACGTCCCACCCTTAATTTGGGGTCCCTCCCTTAATTACTACTGTGGTGGATACATATGTGTCCATTCACATATTTGAAAAATGAAGACCACATGCTTTCCCATCTCGCGTAACTACATACTCCGTTCCTGACTACAACTCGGCAGAACCACAATCAACCTTCGACTTGTTAAGTCTTGTTTAATTGCTTAATTAGGCAGTATATAATGTCCATTGCAAATTTTTATATTATACATTATTTGGTATAGTATAAACGTTTTGCTTTTGTCGCTACATACAGTTGTTCATTTTCCCTTACATAAGACATAAACAGTTAAATACACAATTATTGTTTATTAACTAAATATGAATGTATGTATGGACAAAATCATACATAAACACTTTTCTAACTCGTGTGCAAACGTTTACACTACCAATAAGTAAGTAAGAAATGCATCGTTTGGTTGACATATTGAAACATTTTTCACATGTTCGTACTAGGTGAAGACATCTGATTTATAGAAAAGAATATCTCAGACTGTGTGATTGTGGGAAGCTGCTTTGACGTTAGCGATGACATGGAAAAGACATTCAACAACAGGTTCACAAACGCCTGATCCTTACTTTCTTGAACTGAATGGAACGTAAGTGGTCCCCTATAATTGCAGATTCACAATTTGACTAAAAGGTTAACTTTCAACAAAGCTATTTCACAGCTTTTATATACTCTGACAAGTTCAGCATGGTTATATGGAAATGCATGAAGAGGATTCGATGATTTTCACATTCAAGTTTCCTTTAGAAACGTGAGAAACGCTATATTAACTTTCTGCCACATACATTTGATAAAATCTAGAGATGGTCCAGTTGCTGTTCACTGCAACTCAGAAAAGCATGGTGAAATTACTTCAATTATAAGAACATGGCTCAACTCTCACACCTCGAGCTTAAGGCAATGGACTTCATTAGAAGAGCTCTTAAACTTTAATGGATCTGCAACTCCATACCCTACAACCGTAGGGTCTAAATGATAAGATCCTAGGCTAAAAAATCAATTTGGTGATTGCTAATGTCATTCTTTAATGTTCATAAATCAAAGAAGGCAAATCCAATTCATGTCTAAGAAAAGGTGAAAAAAAAACCCCGTAATGTTCTACCTTAGCTGATAACTGTCCCATTTACAGGTCCAAATTATGTGACACCTGTCAGGTATTAGTGATATCTTTATTCAAAACGCGTACTTTTTTAACTGTATTTTTGGCATATGAACCTTTCATAAAGAAATGTAAAGGTCGTCAAGAGCCAAAACGCTTAATGAAACAAACATTAAGTTTATGCAATTTAATTGATAAAACTTTGGGTTATGGATACTGACCAATAAAATACAAATATGGATCGATTTACTGAAACATAAATCAATATTTTTGAAATCTAATTACTAGTACTTATAGGTTATCTTATTGTAAAATTGGAAACTATGTATAGAATATATATTTCATTTGGTAATTAGCAGCCCCGTCTAAGGATGGGGCTGCTATCAGTTTTTGTGCAGTTTCCGCTGCCGCCGCGTCCGCCACGCACATACTAATGGCTATAACTTTTTTCTACTAAGCTTTCCAGAACTTGTATTCATAACTTACTGCTTATACCTCGGGGGAATGATCTTGACATGTTCACTTTCAAGGTCAAAGGTCAAGGTCACGAGCTATAAAATCACTAAAAAATTCCTTGTAAACGTGATAACTTGAAAAGTTTTTGTACTATGAAGCTCTTATTTAGTATATATCATCCTTGGAAGAGTAAACAAATTTGAAGAGGTTTTCGCTACAATCTGTCCAAGGTCAAGGTCACAGCAAGGTCACTACTTTAGCATGGTTTTGCGAAAATGCTTTATTTTAACTATGAACACTTTTAATCAATAGAAGATTGTTATACTCAATAAAGAGTCTTCATTGATTGTGTAACCTTGAAGGTCAAAGGTCAAGGTCAAGAGATTTGTGTTATTACAATGTGCAAATAATTTGGATGTAACATAATCCCATTGAGCATTTTAGAACTCATAAACATGTATAATTGTTTACACCTTTTGGGACTTAATATGACATGTTCACTTTCAAGGTCAAAGGTCAAGGTCATGAGCTATAAAATCACAAAAAAATTCCTTGTACACACGTTAACTTGAAAAGTTTTTGTGCTTTGAAGTTTACATTTTGTATATATTATCTCTTGAGAAGAACAACATTTTGGAAAGGTTTTGGGTACGAACTGTCAAAGGTCAAGGTCACAGCAAGATCAACAAATATTGAGAAAATGGATTATTTTAACTGTAAACACTTTAATTCGATACATTAATGTTATTTTCAATGAAATGTATTCATTGATTGCGTGACCGTGAGTGTCAAGCGTCAAGGTCATAAGAAAATGCCCAATATGCTGAGGCTTGTAGAAGGCGGAACAGGGTAAGGCGAAACCCCAAGTTTTGGGGCTGCTCTGTTTTTGCGGTGTCCCGCAAACACTAATCTAGTTGAATAATGTTTTTTTATGTATAAACTTTATCCTCAAATAAAAATATATCGACCTCATAGCTTAAACTGTAAGTGTTGATACTTATTGCTGCCTGATAGCAGAAGTGCGGCTTGTACATGTACATACAACGTCAGACAAACTAGGCAAGGCATGCATGGAATACTAGTATCCAGTATTAATATTCCACTTTGTTAGACGTTAGCAAGACATGGAGTAGTTGTAGTAGGAACAAGGTATATGAAATAGGACAGGGTTTGACTGTGTGAATCCTAAAGTAAAACATAGTTTCGAGTGTTATTACATTTTACATCATCACTAAAGTGAGAATGCTAACGAGTTTTGAAATCATGTTTAGTGCTGAGTGAAAGCGACCAAGGCAACGAAAACATGACACCTAGTTTCTCCTGACGCACCTTTTGGATTTCGCCACATGAGATCTAGCCAAATGGAATCATATGTCTTCAACAATGAAGCCACCAGTTGTGTTGGATATTCTCTGGCAATCGTGTCAGTCTGAATGGGTTATTCCTATGATAACTGATTCAGCTACTTAAGTATTTTCATTCACCCAAACTCTGAATAAATTTTTGATTCATTAAGTGACAACAGAAACAGTGGCGTTCAATTAATGATCATGGTGTGTTTATCGATTCATGATGACTAAAATGTCAAACAACTGAATATCATGACTACCAAACAATCTTGAAAGAAGGTCAACCACTAGGTATCAATATTCATGTAGCGATTAAGATGACAGCAACACGCATTAGCATCAGAGAAAGTGAATACAGCTACGTGTCGAGGTTTTTCACCTACTAGTATATCTGACTGCAACTATTTTGCCATGTCAGCTCGATCTAAACCTAAAAGAACAGTTGAATATTCCATGTCCGAGAGTATACCTTATTCAAACTAAATAATTATAAAACTTATTTTTGATTCTCTTGTCGGGAACAATCTTAAGTTTTCTCTTTAACTTAACAGCATTCTCTCCCAATAGAGGCAGATCAAGTCATGAAAAGTTGATACAGAAAAATAGTTTCCGAAATTTTCTTAGGCGTTTACGTTTTGATTTTACATCTCCACTTTATACGATTGTGTTCTTGAAGCTACCAGAACAGGTGCTTGCCAATGGTTGAATAACGGTACCACATAATCTCAGGCTTACTCATACATGAATTTTGGAACATGATTTTTATAAATGACGTTTATTCAAAAAACGTCTTCAAGTGCTTCTCAGAAAAAAATAAAAATTATTGCTTTTTTGCACCGAAACTGCTTTGCCTGTTTATGGGATTACTAAATAGAATGGTGAATTATGTACCGCTGAGCCTAGGGAAAGAAGATGAATAGAGATATTAATTGTGGTTAAGCCCTGTTGATACAAATACACAACTAGGCGTTGTTATCTCCCTCATTGATCTCAATTTATCGCCTTTCCGAAATGAAGTGTTAATCTAAAGCCAGGGCATGGTATAATGAAATGGCACAATATACTAACGGGTTACTGTCGTCCATCGATTTGGGTACTTTGATAACATCAAAGTGTTAAAAGGATTTCTATCTTTTCTTGTATTACTACAACATGAACTTTTGAAAAGCATCCATATCAAAACACAATCATTTTTTATCATCGCGTGAGATTTTCTTTCGAGATAATTAAACCAGCAAATACTGTTCTTGTCTATAATATTAATTTAAAAGAAAAAATGAATTGAGAACATGACACACACCGGGCGGTTAATACATGTAGATTGATGCTATCTACATTATTTCTCTCTTACACCTGATAAAAGAGTCAACCATCACGGTCAGTCACGGATTGATAATTTCAACAATGCTTAAAGCAATGTAACAAAATTGTTTTCTTGTATATGTTTTGGAAAGCAGAACACATACAAAATTCCACATTTAAGTTTGTTCGACAACTGATTCCATAATGTTTAATCTTGGCACAAGATCTTATAATAATAAAAGCCACAAAAATACTTTTCCCGGTTCTAACTTTAAATCGTTGATTTTAATAAATTCATAAATATGTGTAAAATATATTTTGACTATTTTAAAATGCTGATGCTTTTCATTATAGCAACAATATGGTAGCACAAACCTTATAATAGTCGGTTTCATTCCTTAACCATAACATGGCAAGGTTGCAAAATGGAAAACGAAAATGTCAACTTAAATAGAGTACTACATTCATGTTTTCAAATATTCATGAATTTCCATAATTTTTTAATGGGTTGTTTTTTAAATACATTCATACACTATATGTGAGAGAAAATAAACAGATGTCTTCACATAAGCGATTTCTAATCAAGAAAATTAAACAGCAGAATTAAAACTACATCTTAATAGATATAAGTTGTTGTATACAGGTAGATAGAAAGAATCTTGTAACGTGCATAAATACATATAGACATTTTTTAAGCAACACCAAATTCAATTTCTATTAAATTTTTAATCAAACAACCTTTGGACAAATCTTGATGTTCTTATGGTAACTCATGATGGACGTGCAAAATGCGCGACGTTATTGGTCAGTAAAGTTACTTTGTCAGAAAATATAGGGTCGTTGATTAATTTCCATATGTATGGATACTTGTACATTAGGGTTGAAATAATGACCGCTGACTGAGTGAATATCTGTGATAACCATCGAGCGATCAGCGAGATGGTTATCACAGATATTCACGAAGTCGAGGTTATTATTTCACATACACCACATGGTTATTGTTAAAACTGTTATCCATTTGTAATGAAAATATCAATATTAGCCGAATATAAGTTTGTTGATAATGAGTTCAAAGGTGACAATGATGTCTAGCATGGTTAACTGCCACTCCTGAGGAATGGATCAATTTCATTTTAACACTGCGCGTATTTCACGTGCAGTTGGAGATAATACTGGCGAACAGTTCTAAGCCATTTACCAATTGTTCATTTTCATTCTTTTCCCGAGCTATTAACCTTGTCGAACTGAACTATAAATTAATTTTATTGATAAAAATTTTAAACGTACGTCAATGTTATTTCGTTTGGTGGCAAATGATGTAAAATGTAATAATACGTCACTAGTCAAAAACTGAGTGGCTGCACGGACATCGTCTATTTCATCGTGTGATGCACGAACTTCTTGTACGACACGTTGCTAAGTAACTACTCAAAATTCACGTGCAGCACCTAAAGCACATGGTTTCAATAATATAAGGTTGGGACAATGGAGTGCTGTCTGCGGCCGGTGTCAAACACATATATTTGCTGTGTTTCGAGGTCTTTTCCGCAGCCATTTAAGGTGAGATTGATCGCAAGGTATACTTTATTTGTTGTTTCATGTAATAGACTCGGAAATATGTTTAAAGCATTTACAAGGAATCAAAAGAAGCCCGTACGCATTTTCTGCTTTAGAAATGCTTCTTAGTATTGCAATATGTATATATAATGCAGAAACATTTGGGTATTACTAAGTATTAGCTAGATTTCTGACTTTGAGATCAGTTTGATTTGTTCAATAAATTTCGTGTGAACGTTGAAACTATCAATCGTCCATTAAACAATAAGATACTTAATTATTCCGAAGTCGATCTTATAAATGACAGTTCCAAACTTAAGTTACTATTTCAGGGAAGCGTGATGATATGAAGTACGCATGTATGTAAATAGAAATGTGTTTTTGTCAGCACTTGAAATCAGAATGTTTGTTAAACCTTTGAATGTTTCAGGAACTACGCATGGATGACAGTTTAATGCTTGCTGATACTGAAGTCGGATATCTTATGCATTGTTTCAAAAGGACCATTTCAAATGCATGTGACCTCCCGACAACTGACTTCCTATTAAGGATTTGGAACATTAAGTGAAGAGAACACTAGCATAGATACTGAGGACCAACGGGATTGTGTGTGGGAGTGTTTGAAAAATGTAAATGTTTGCATGTTTTAAGGAAACCAAATGGCAAGAATTGAAAGCTATGCAGTATGAGCATGTTATATGAAAATTACTTCCAAAGTTCTCTGTAATAAAGAGTATTTTTTCTGTCTTTTGTTTTCTTTTATTATCGTTCTTGCGGCCTTTGATATTCTTTAGAATGGCATATTAAACTAAAGACATACATATATCTGAATGCACAGGTGAAAATCACAACAAATTCTAAAGAATATCAAAAGTCACAATTAGAGGCGAAGGGTCTTTTACATCCGTAAGCCGAGGGTAAGTTTGTTTTCTAGGTGCGATACGGTGAAGATGGCGAGGCGTAGCCGAGACATGTTCACCGTATCGAACCGAGAGGTCGGTTATCAAGAGGTTGGTTATCAGATAACCAATCTCGTGATAACCAACCTCCAGGTTGATCTGAGGTCAGTTATCTAAAAATAACTACCTCTGATATTGACCCGATATTCGCACCACGTGGTGTATAACAAAATAAACATTTTGCACGATATCCATCGAATTGATACGTGACACATTTTCAACACGTGAGTAGACGTATCAGTGCATTGGACAATCATCATGACAGAATTATGTCTGTCATAAATTCAATTCTGGCCAGCCAGACGATACCAGATGCCATATGACCGACATTGTTTCCAGATACGCCTTTTTGTATATTGCTGACATCGAACTGTTTTAAATAAATGAAACATGATTCATCAATAACATCTTACATCAACATCGTGTAAATGTCAGTTCAGTTGCATAACTTACAGTGAAAGTATCATATACATTGCTTTTGTAATGTTTCATTTCGATGTGATCAAGTTGATTAATTTATGCTATGTTTAGCATTAAGAAAAACATTAACCGTCAATACTGATTAAAAATAAATGGCCATATATCGACAGTTGGAATACAACCTCAAGCTATTATGCGGGGATGCTACTGAAATATAAAGATTGTTTTAAAAACCAAATACATGTGATGATTGATTGAAATCGTGAAAACTGAAATTGAAACACATACATGAACTCATCCTTGTCTGAATCAATATAAAGGAAGTGATTATACCGAGAAAAAGTGAATAATAATTTCAACTATTGAAATGTTATATAAATATAAAAATATGCAAAGATATACAAATATCATATAACTATCAATATTGAAACTATTTTTCAATATAAATCGAACTGATACGAATATGCATTGTACAATGCATGTACGCTGAGTATTTTCTGCGATTGATATAATTAATTCTAGGCAGACGTTACCACACAACTGGCATTTATTCAAGGTACACATATTACTTACATCAAGATATACTGAATCAACACAGAGTGAGCACGGTGGTGTAGTGGTTAGCGTGTCTGCCTCTCACCCCAACGACCCGGGTTCGAATCCCAGTGGAGACACAAAAGATTTGTGACTTGGGTCGAAAGCTGTGTTGTGTCCTTGGGCAAGGCACTTCATCCACATTGCACTCAGTCCACCCAGCTGTAGAATGGGTACCTGGTTATACGGGTGTACTGTCCGAAATGGACTCTCAGCGCAGGCAAGCAGCTTTGAAAAAAGTACAATCCGTCAGGGTAATAATGCCGTCGGTGAGCAACTTACAAAGATGGATACTTGACGTTAAACTTATCATTATTATTATTATTATTATTGATAGAATCAACACTGTGTACAGCTTTACCGTCGAACGTGTAGAAGACTATAGAAGAATATCAGGGGATAGGATGTAGCATTAGCGGAGACATATACGCTGATATAGCAGGATGGACCTGTAAGGGTTTGGACTGTCTTATTAGGCAATTATCAAGAGAAGTATCCCAATTGATTAGATTGAAGAATTTGTGATGTAGGTTACAACAATGTATATCAAACAATAAATATCATTTAAGACTTTGGAAAAATGTCGATTTAATCTTGTTAACATAATTAATTGAAGTCACAAAACATAATATCAACATTCTGATTAAAGAGAGCTAGAAGTGCGTTTATCACTGAATGATGATATTAATTTCTTGAAAGTCAGAAGTGTGATCTTACATAACAAGATAACTGAATACCAATTAGAGAAAATATGCAACCGAGTAATTATATCAGCAGCCAAACAACATACTAAGACATGAAATGAAAATCACAAGACACCATTGTTGAGATAAATAATACATGTTTCTATAGAACTACATGTATAATACAGGGATGCCTTTATTATTATCATGTGTGTGCACCAATCATTAGCCATGTGGCGATAAACAACATACCAAGCACTCATTCACCATTCAGAGTGAACATTCATTCATCCAGTAAATGGTCGTATCTCTTTCAAAATCATATTATGTCAACAAATGTAGTTTGAAACAGTTTCTTATGCAATGCTGCAATGGGATTTGAAGTTGAGTGAAATCCAGGAAAGTGAAAGATATGGACAATCGAGAGCAAGTAAAAAGTATGCTTGCATTTCTTTCGTATTCAGGGGAGATACACTAATATATGTAAAGGGATGTCACATTTATCACTATTCTTTCCCAGTCTTTGGCACGGTTACAAGTTGGAACACTCTGCAGCTGCACTTCCGTACTGATAACCGCAATCTCAGCATTTACATTATGGATGCCAAACACAGAAAACTTGAAGATGACACATGTAGAAGGTTTTGTTATCTGAAGAATACCGCATCAAACTTTTTTATTTCCAAATCAATCAACTTAAGAAGGTATGTGTCCCAGATAGTTGCATAACTTTCTCATTGATAAGCTACCATCACACAGACGCATTGTTTTATTTGAATGTACATACATTGCATATAACATTTCATGTTAACCGCAGGAGATAAAGAAGAGAGATGAGATTGATTTCGTTTAAACAATGGAGAATGAACACTACAATCAGCAGAAAAACCCTCAATTGCTTTTTGAATGTGAACATATAAAAATACATCCTCCTTATGTATAAGGAGTATGATATGCATATACAGTATGGTATGAAAAGCAAAATGAGAAAAAACATTTAAATGGAACAAGAACTGCACAAAAACTGATAACAATCTTTAGTTCATCTGCTAAATTTATGTGCTGTTATCTGTGAAATGTATCTATTGAATTATCAGATCAAGCTTTTGAAAATTTTACATGTTATAGGTCGAATTTATATAATACACAATAAAAAGTATGATAGATACATCGCCTTATTGCACGATCATCATGAATTAATCATGTCTGTAATAAATTCAATTCATGCCAGACAGGCGATACCATATGACGTACATTGTTTCCAGACACCTCTAATTGAATATTGCTGGCAACAAGTTGTTCTGAATCAACAAAACATGATTCCATCAATAACATGTAACCAGCAGTACAGTTGTACAATGTTTGTACTATAACATTTGAATTAGATCCAGTTAAATCGTATTCGTATTCGTTTTACATACCTCGTTTTTGCATGTACAAAAAGAACTGATCAAAACATTACTGCTTAAAAGTTTAATAACACTATATATTACCCATACGTGCGAGAACATATAATTAGATTTTTTTAATATCTGCATATGTGCATTTTAGTGATTCTCAATATTGATTGGTCGGCACCTAAAAGAGGAAAAGACGACTTGTCAAAGGGACTATTTTCTTGTTTCATTTATTAATAGAACGTGCCGAACTCGATTAGGTTAAAGTAGAATCGTAGATCGATGAATATTACTGTAGATCATATTTGTTACAGGTTGGTACTTGGTAAACGCAAGATTATTTGACAATTTATCTACGGGTTAAGTTTACTGTGATCTCAAGATTGCTTATTCGAAGGCACAATCAGCGCTGTCTGTTTGGAAACCAACATGGCTGCCATCTGAAATTCATGAAATATCCAAGCCTAAGAATTTCACTGATTCATTTAATGATTAATTACACCTAATCACAATAGGCATTCAAATTAGGGGATAAATCCATTCTGTTTTTTATTTTGGGGTTGTATGTCGTGCATTCTTTACCCCTAAATATAATTTCAAACCGAGCTTGCGAGGTTTGAAATGTTTATTTAAGGGTAAAGAATGCACGACATACAACCCCAAAATAAAAAACAGAATGGATTTATCACCATTCTAACATGACTAATTAGTAAAAAAAGGTGGAACTAATTTGACTTGCGCAAAAGCAATGTGATTAGGTCAAACCGGTGCAGACCGATTCCACTCACTTGCAAAACAAGGGTACAGTCCACCTTCATAAAGAACACATAACAATTAAAATGTCATTACATACAGAAAAACGTATTTAAATAGACCCATCTGTAATCTATTGAGCATATTATCAATAGAAAACAGATTACAATGTCGTCAAAGTTAAGATTTTTTACCTAAAAACACGGGTCGACCCATCACAAGAGCGACAAGGACTGACCAAATAAAGGGACGCTACTCTCAAAATAGTTGTTTATTACGTGTCGGTGAACTGTTTCAAACTTATTGGAAGCTGTCAAGAAAGTTATGTTTTGTGTCATGGTTGGGGAGACTGTGACAGGAGAAGTGGTCACTTGTAAATTAGAGGTAGGGGCAGTGACAGCATTCTGCGAAATTAAAGAATAAAGTCGCTTCCGTTCATTTGACGAATCGCTGTATGAGAGGTGTGCGATCCTCGATTTTGTTTATAGATCTGTGATTAATTTACATTGCGAAACAGTAAGAAACACTTCAAACAGGAACCAAAAACCTGGTTATTCGATTAATATTTGCAGGTGTTTCAAAATGTCGACAAGTTTCTGATATTGAAATTTAAAGTGTCGTCGCCAACATGTCTAACAGAAAGTCGCTGAGTGCAGATTGTATACGCGTGCGCGGAAGAATGTGAAGCGGTCGTAAATATTTAAAGGTGATTATCGGCGAAATAATGACTCCAAAATGTTTATGAGTAACCATTCAGAACGCAGTATTTTCAAACTAGTTTTCGTGTCATGTTAGAATTCGTAACGTACAGTCATTGGAGCAACAACTGCTCAATACAGTCTAAGTCGATCAGCCCTCGGAAGAAGCCAGTTGCCGTTTATGATACTGGCGTTGGGAATGAAAGTTAGATCAAAAGGAACATATGTTGTTCAAACTTCAAATTACTTGATTATTATGACATTCAAACTTGTTTTGACGCATTCTGTGTAAGGATTTATTAAAGATATTGCCACTTTATTAGCTACAGTCTTAAAAAAATGACAGGTGCTTTACATTTTTGTTTCAAGATTGTGCCGTCATAACCATCAAAATGCATCTTTGACAGAATATGTAAATAACATTCTGTGAAATGGATTTAAAAAAAAAAATTAACAAGCACCTGTTATCTGCATGTTAAGTAGCAAATAATTTTGGTGACATTCGATTTTGACTATAAGCTTATTTTATGTATATTCCATGAAGATAAAGAGTGAGAATGATAGGAACACCGACGATAACACAACAATCTGAGTCTTCATCTTCTTAGGACTCAACACTTTCCAAAGAGTAGGGCGGACATCATTTATTACAGCTGTTCGTGGATAGAAATGGAGTATGTGTCTTCTGGTAACTAGTTATTTTGTTTGTTTGTTCTTATTTCATATTGTCTTTAACATGAAAATGAATATAACTTCTTTGCAGGGCATGATGGGTGTTAAGCACTGAGTAATAGTATTATCACTTTGTCAGAAGTGTTTCTTACATGACCAAATAAGATAACTAAATAGTTATTAGAGACAATATGAAACCAATTCATCAGCAGGCAAAATACATTAATCCTAATGAACAAGATCCTGTTCATGAAGTGTGAACACAATTTGCCAATTGGTAAAAGGCATGTTTCCCTGGGGAGTTGTTGAATTTCAATAATAATGCTTCGAAATGGCAAGATAATAAAAACATGGGGTGCAACACTTTTGTAACTTTGTATAGTTTCGGTTTTGTGAAATGAAAGAAAAGAAAACATTATAATCAAATGAAATTAATGATAGATATTGAGAAGCATTCTATTGACTATGAATTAGACTGTAAATGGCCACTCTCTGATCCCATGGTAAATTATATTTCATTTAGCTCTCTATTGCTGGGTCCACATCGGTGCAGAAAAACAGTAATTAAAGTATGGTCATAAATCAAATTTTGATAATGAAACATTAACTGGGATTGGTTTAAAGGATCATTCAGGGACTTCAACCATGCACTTCACATACAGCTTGGTCTCATATGCCTCATCAGGCGTCCAATTCCTCGCGTAATGCTACTTCAACTCCATGCAAGTTTTGAGGAGGTATTTAATTGTAAAATACTTTTTATACTATGTATATGTACATGTAAGGAACATCACAGCCAAATTTGTTTTTCACCATATGTTACATATGACATGCAATATGACACCTGATGTTGTGAAATTGGTTGCAGATATGCAGAGGTGAAATCCGAGCATGTTCAGCATCTACTTGCATCTCTTTTGCATTACAACTATATTTCATGGAATGCCACCATTATCTCATTCTGTCGCAGTTCTTTGCACGGATGCTATCGTAATAACACTCTAAAAGGGTAATTCAATACTGATAAACGCAATCTCAGCATTTGACTATAAATAACAAACACAGGAAACCAGAAGAACACACATGTAGTAAGTGTGTTTATCTGATTACGGTTCTGCATGCATCTTTTAAAAGTGTCTAAATCAATCAACCAATGACGCGTTTAGTCCACGATACTTAATCAACATCACACAGTGGCATTGTTATATTTAAATGGACGTACATTGAATCACCCCTTTTCATTCTTACCGCAGATGATAAGGAAATAATTCAGCTTTGTTAAGACCCCAGAGAATGAATGCATAAAAATTATAGTGCATTAAAATAAATATCCTTTCAAGAAAGATGTTTTGAAAGTGCAAATTCATGATAAATGTCTGTTTTAGTTTCCACCTTTCTCTGACATGCTTTTTCGACTGACTTACAAATTAAAACCGTACAAATATTTATAAAAAACAGTTTAAAATTTCGACAGAGTAATTAATAATAAAGCGTTTTTGAAAGGTCACCTAGAAGATGAACGACTTGATTAGTAACCATCAAGTAAAACATAGCCAAGGTAATTACTTGAGTCTAGGATTAAATATTATTAACAAGTTTTATATTCTATTTATTTTTCTAATGCTTACAAAGATAACTTAGTGCCCAAGGAATCGATGCTTAAAATGAGTAATTACAGCGTCCAAATTTACCTAGGGTTCGTAGATTATCCATACAAAACACTTCAAAATTATCTAAGCATTACTGCGATGTGTTATATAGAATATTTGTGAATAATCACCAATCTCTTCAAAATAGAGGGATTCAAAATACGTTCATTATTACATAATTTCGCCCATCCAGTCAGTGTCAAAGACTTATTTAAAACATTTTTTGAAAAAGAAAAAGCTTGAATGTGCCTTTTACAAATAGGGCTTCTACTTGAATTTAACGTCTTTAAAGGTCTTTTACAAATTGATATAACAGTCCACTTTATGTGAATATATACAAAACCAAATGACGTGTACGCCAGACTGTAACAGTTACCCTGTTTAACTGTTAAGTGAAGTACACATAAACGAACAATTCACATATTACGACAATGTATATGGCTATGAGGTATAAAGCATTAAATGACTTGCGTGGTATAATTAACTTTCATGTATTTACAAGAACGTTTCAAAAAGGGATTTAAGCAACTGTATGACAGGTGCAAGTAACATGTTACTTGTTGGTTGTCAAACCTTCGATAGAATGCAGTACAGATTGGTAATAAAAATACATGTGATCAAAGATTAATAGTCAAGGTTAAATACTTTTTAATTCTACTAAATATCATTAAATATTGAAACAAAACTATTTCCTTGACTTTGGCTCTTTCTAGAAGCCCGAGGAATAGATCTATCTTGATAAAGTTAGGAACTCTTGAAAAAACATTGTATTGACATTTCGTTATGTATTCTTTTGGCATTACACTTTCGATGACATTCATGCTTTAAAACCAAATTTGTTTATTCAATGTATTTCATTGCCAAAAAAGCCTTTATTTATTAAATTAACGCCTTTAGTTATAGAAACCAAGAGATGAACAAACTTCAAACAGAAGATGATAAACTTTTCACAAAGATATCGAATTCCATAAAAAAATGATTTTTATTCCAAAGATCAAAGGTGACCGATTTCAAATGGTTGTCAGTTCTAGTATTAGTAACAGATGAGTAAATGTAATAGCCTGGAAAACATACTTGATTTATAAGAAAATATCTTTTTCAGATTTATATTTACTTTTTCACACAGTTAATGTAAGGTTATATATACATAAATATTCTGTGATGTCAAAAGAAATCAACAACGAACGTCTGACATTTTGTAATATACAAGATGTTCATTTCTATTTTCAGAAATATCATTTTACCTATGTTATTTATTGAATTACGTTTGTTGTGAACACAACACGAGTCGTTCCACAATATGCTAATTCCTATATTTTGCTTCTCAAATCAATACACAAGGTGTGGCATAACGTGAAAGTTTCTACAAAAGGAAACTTGCCACAAAGAATGTTGGTTTGTTGTATGGATTTTCCTGCTTATCGAATGATAAAAGTTTAGCAGTAATTTTATAATAAAGCAAAACTCGTGCTTCCGAAATCCTACTACTGTGAATATAAAAAAAGAATATGTTGTCGACCTAAAATGAAACGAATTTAGTTTAATGTTCAAGTAGATGTCATCAGAATCAAGTAATGACTTTCACCAGTTGTGTATTTCAAGTTAGGAATTGGAGGATAAACAATCAAATTAAGTGAATTTCAGTGGACACATTATATTTCTCATACTTGTAACATCGTCGACTTATAAGGGAAATTTATTAAATGTCCTCTTCAAAGATAGAATGTGGTTTTCCAAATATAAGAACATTTCTGAAGTACTGGTGAAACATGATCTCTTTGTTGTCTCGTTCGGTGTAAAATACTTAGAAGAAAGCCATGATTGAATTACCTGGATATACAAATATCCAGACGTGATGGCAAGAAACGAATACCTGTCAATAATTTGAAAGACTCTATATATTCTAGCCCAAAAAAGAAAGTGTGCATCATTAAAATTGATCAAACTTCTTAAACATAATTTCGTTAGTGTAGAAAATGTATACATGTTCGTGAATAAGTCATATTGAACACAAAAGCGGGTTTTCCTCGTGAAACTTGCATTCACGGTTATGACGTGCTGCACGTTTGTGAAAACGTGCTTTACACGTGGAGAGTCTGAAAATTCATGCAGCAGTGGGAATCCTTGGGTATTAAAACACTAAAGTAAGGCCATCCTATTGTTCACATTTAAACTTGCGCTGCTGTTACAACGACTTCACATAAAAATATAAGCATGCCAAGATTGACCAATTATCAACATCTCTTTGCCCTGGGTATGGTTAGAGCTGGCAGGACACACAGAGAGGTTGCCCAACATTTCAACTGCCACCGTAACACTGTAGACAGTCCAGTCCAGCGACATGCACAACATGGTGCCGTTCGAGACCGATCCCGCTCTGGGAGACCACGGGTTACCACCCCTGCACGGATATACGGATCATGCACTGCCAACGCTTGTGGAACTTCAAAGACAGATTATCAGAATATGGAACAACATCCCACAACACTTCCATGTTAACCTGTTCGCTTCCATGAGGCGTAGATGCACAGCGGTAGTCGATGCAGACGGAGGTCATACCAGATATTGAGTGTGTGACTTTAGTGTTTGACCCCTAGTGTCTCTGACTCTCTATGACACCAATATTCTTCACCATAGTGTAATGAAATTACACGTGTGGATCACAAATTGATTGATCTGTGATTTATTGACGTTTCCATGAAATAAAAGTTTACATGCATATTGTAAGTGTTATTTTTTAGCATGCACACTTTCTTTTTTGGGAGAGATTCGTATTTAAGAAAGAGCGCATTAAGTTTCCAGATATGTTTAGCTGTCACTAAAAGGCATGCGTTTACCATCACGTGTGTACGAGCATACATAGGCATACAGCTTACCTTAAACAGAAACTATACAAATGAAATTGAAATCAGCTTGGATCTCATAGAGAGTCTTGTTTGCAGTAACAAAGGTTTCTTTGTGCACAATATTGGTAATTTACTGATGGATAATATGTAGCTAGTATGGTTACTTGTGAAATAATGAATTATCATCAGGCTCTAACAATGTAAAATAGAAACTTTGTGTTATAAAATAAGCTCCTCTGATGTGATGGTGGAGTATCCTCATTATTCTAGTGTTGATTTTGTCTAAGCATTAATGTGTACCTGATTAACTGATCCTAGGTACATAACTTACTATAGGATCGATATTCATCTAGGAAGTCGTAACGGTCATGTAAATGCCGGGAATAATCCGTAATGTTTAAGACAGGTTGGGAATGTGAAAAACAAAAACGATATTATTCTCTAGGACACAGTCATCACATGAAAGTAGATAGTGGAAAGAACAGCATTAAGTTAGGAAGCTGTAGGATATATAATATATTCTAAATTGATATAGAAAGACCTATAAAAAATACTTGACCAAAACAGATGTATCTTGTGAAAGATGGCATCATAGCTTAATGTTTTTTTTCTTTAGTACTGAATTTGAAGATGAATAATTAGAGGATATTTTATTTTCTTGACAAATACCATGTTTTTCTCATCGAGTGAAATGGTTTTTGTCAAGAAAAGACAAATTTTCTATTAGTTTTAGGATTAAATCGTTGGATTTCAACATTGAAGCGCATTTACGTTGAGTCGGCTCCAAAAAGAGCCTGTCGCCTAAGCAACAACATGACGTCGATGTTCGATGATGTCAGGCCATTGTTGTCACTAGTGACTTATAACACGGTTTTATACAGCTTCACTTTATTGGCCAGTGAACAATCAATCTTAGGCAATAGGATAAAACATTACCTTTTCTAACATATGTAATGTGTTACTGATACTTTCTACTATGATGAGAGAGGCGATCCATGATGAAATATATACAAAAATAGATTAAGCATCATATACGCACAAAAGATTTGAATCTTAATTTGTAAAAAGCTACTGTACGTGCCGTTTGTTTTTGTCAAAATATTCCCGCCATTTTACCACGTGGTGGGGAGAAATCATTATCTTAAACTTGGATACATATTTTCAAAGGCATTTAGTAAGCTTACTAATTCGGCCGATTTAGTAAGCTTACCAAATGAATTAGTAAGCTTACTAAATGAATTATTAAGCTTACTAAATGGCTCGAATTAGTAAGCTTACTAAATGAATTAGTAAGCTTACTAAATCGTTTTGAATAAGTAAGCTTACTAATTCATTTAGTAAGCTTACTAACTGAATTAGCAAGCTTACTAAATCGAATTAGTAAGCTTACTAATTCGATTTAGTAAGCTTACTAAATAGCAATTAAAGTCCCATTTGGCACCCCATATAAAAATGATTAATAAAACTTTGAATAATACAAACATAAGCACAATCTACTAAATGAAACCTGTTATAGTATCAGTATCTTTTGCTGATGAACTACCGTTCTATGTAAATAGCGAAACGTTCCTCAGTGATTGATGAATCAAAAACTGCTAAAGGTATCAGTTGTCTCAACAGATATGAATGATCATTGAGACTTTCTAATGTCTTTGTTGACTGACATGTACAAACGCTGCGTACTGGGAAATGACAGACAACAGAATATTGTCATCCATTCTTGTTAAAGCTAGAAACGCAAAATATCTTATGTGAGCACAAACAACCATCAGGAACGTATTATCAACGTGTAAACCTCTCGTTTGTAGATTGCCATCTTCCTTTTCCAGAGATTTACATCGCACTAATATATTGACACTACCACCGTCTCTTTCCTTAACATGACATTGAAAGATACAATAATTACTAGCAATATTCAAATATGAATTTCGCTTTAAAAAGTTTTCAACTGTAACTCGGAAACATTTGTCAAATGTATGATTGTAATGAAGTGTTTAATTTATGTAAAGGTACATGTAGTGTTTGTAATGTATACAAGCTAGGATGCTAGGTTGTTTAGGATTGTCTGATTATTCTATTCAGAAAATGAAATTGAGCCGTTGGCTTTCTATGTCATTAAAGGGGCAGTAGCACGTTTTTTGACAATTTTATATTTTAAAATTTTCAGTCATAATTGTAAGTTAATGTTAAATGTATTATTTTGTCAGTGTCGAAAAATGTCATTACACAAGTCAATCATCCATAGTCGGAGGACAAAGTATGAAGATTCACATAAAATACATAGGCGGCCATTTTTGTGTGAACACCTTTAATTCATTTTCTGTAAGAAAAAGGAATCGCATGGCTAAACTTTAAGTTAAATATTTGAATTATTACTGCTCCATTTAGTTTAAATACATTGTCTTTCAATTGGAACCATTAATTTTCATTTTCCTGACATCACCTTATATTCCCCCTAAAAACGTGCTACTGCCCCTTTAAGGTATCTTATTACGTACACAAATGGTCACGGTCGACATAACACTGCCATAGAATAACAAAATTAAAATACAATTCTTGGCATCAAAGGACTATATACGAGAGCCCTACTAAGGGGTCACGGGGTCAACGAATCTATACATTAGAACACTCCTGACCCCAATCACGATTTGAGCTAAATAAGCTAGAATGAGGCTTCAGTTGGTGTATCAGCCTCACTGTTAAAGGTTCTGTGTAAAACAATTAATTCGAAAGGAAAATACCACCAGAGTGGTAGCTATCATTGCACAATTACTTCTTGTTGGTTTAAGTACTTCTGTTACCTTTAATACACACAGACTGGCATGTTGCTCTAATCAGGAGATAGAGAAAAAAAGAAGATAATTTTTCTCTGTCTTTCGTTACAATTAAGTAGAGAACAGCTAAGCTTGCACCTTTTTCTTTTCCTTTTAACTAACTCATCGTGTAATGTTTGAGTGAAAATTTGACTAGTATTGTTCTCATAGGATGCATATTCTGAATGAGTGGTAGTAATCTTGAAAAGCTTTGTTACAAAAGTATATTACTGAGAGTAACTAAGGTAATATAAGGCCCAATACAAAGCCCTTTGACTATTCAAACGTGTGTTTCAGTTCTTGTAAGGTTTTGGTTCCAACTATTGAGAACAATAGAGAATATTTATGCAGTTTAGTCACGTCATAAAATTTCATTTCTGTGGACGTGAATCTACGGGTATCATTATATTTATAAGTGCATTGATTTATTAGTTTTATTACCGGAAAAGTCTTTGAAATAGTGTAGAATTCTACAGTCAATAGGGACGGAGTCATAAAAGAAGAGTTGAAACAGAACCAAATTTGATGTGATAAATGTCATTCTTCAAAATATACAATTTCTTAGATCCATCATAGAGGTTATGCTTTTGATTCGAAGAACAATTTCACTGCTGGTTAAATATAATGAATGGCATATAATTCTAGTCTTACCATACTGATTTTCAAAAGATCACTAATACCTTTTAGGAATGAACGCTATCTGATATATCATATTACTTTAAAGTGTTTTTCAGAGATAAGAAAGATACGTTTAAATGACAAGACTTTTTTGAAAAGTGAATGAAAATGGGATTTTAATAATTTGTAACAAACATTGACAATAGAAAAATCTAAATAACCGAAATAAACAAGAAAGATAGGACTTTTTGGGCATATAAGGTAACAAAGGACTACTAACACCATATTAAATAGACGTTTTTGTTTTGGTTTAAACAGAGGTTGAAGGTAAGTCGTTAAAAGGATCATTCGGTACGGTACACTTTTGATAAAAGAAAGACGAGAGTATGGACATTATTCAGAATATTCCAAGAAGATATTAACTGTGTATATTATAACGCATTCAGTATACTGCACCAATGGTGAAATTAACCAAATAGTTTGAAAATAACACAATTGAAAATAACACGATTCTAGAACCACTATTATTGCTGAAATTGCTTTCACGCGGAACAGCATATTACTGAGAGTATCAAATGCTTCACTGCTGACAACTACGTGTAAGTAAGTGAGTAATGAATACCATGTTTTTTACATATTTTACGAGTAAGGATTCATATCAACTATACAAGAGGTATCCAAAAATATATTTTGAGTAATTTATAAGTGAATGCATGCTATTAAATGAAACCTGTTCATGGTATCAGTGTCTTTGCTGATGACCTTGCATTCTATGGGGACAGCGAAGCGGTCCTCGGTGATTGATTAATCGATAACTGCTAAAAGTATAAGTGGTACCAACAGATGTGAATGACCATTGAGACTTTCTAATGTCTTTGTTGACTGACAGACTCTGCGTACTGGGAAATAAAAGGCAACAGAATATTGTCATCCAGTCTTGTTGACGCTAGAATCGCCCAAAGCATTTCACAGCACTTACAACCATCAGATACCCATCATGTGGTTTAAACGTATTTATTTCATGAAAAGATAAATAAACTTGATTGGTCAACAATCTCGTGTGAGCTTATGTGAATACCCATCATGTTTTAATTGCCTTTGTCAGTTTTTCCAATGGTTCATCGAAGTAATATAGTAAATTCATCACTGTCTCTTTGAAAATAGCCTTGAAATATACAATAATTACAGGTTATTTTCAACACATACATTGATTTAAAAATGCATACAATTGTATTGTGGACATCTCTGATGATATGTGTAATTGCTGTAAAGTGTGAAATATATACATAGTAACATGTATTGTATGCTAGAATGTTCAGGATTGTTTAATAATACTATTGATAATTAAAATAGAGTCATTAGCTCTTTAGCCTGTCAGATGTCCTGATTATCTCATTACTTATACAAATGGGTATCATATAAGGAGTCATTTGATAACAAAACTATAAATAACAATTATTGACAGAGATATTGAACAAGAAGTATCATCGAACTGAGCCTTTTGTTTCTAGAGAGGAGGATAAAATAGTTTGTTAGGGCGAGTCCCTAGAGGCTAATAAAAGTTCCCAGGGTCACCAAAACTACCAATTAGAATTCTCCATCCGCCTAGAAGCCTGCTAGCTTACAAGACATATTGCTTCTGAAGTCGAAATAACCAAAGAAATTTAACAAAGAATGTATGGATCGAAAGATGGACGGATGAACGGCCGACATGCCATTTTGTTTTGTGAGTCAATATATACCAACAACATGTGTATCAGCCCATCGTTTTTTGTTGAAATAATAAATTTGAAGGGATATGACCACCAACGTATTGGTAGTTATCCCTGAACAATTACTCCTTGATGTTAAGTGCTTCGGTTACATGGAACATACACACAGTCTGACGTTATGCTCGTATCGGTAGATACAAAATGTTTTCTCTGGCTTGTGTGATCATCAGTATAGAATACATGTGGCTTGTAAATAATGAAATTAACATTAAACATCTCATTAAAATCACATCATCCATTTTTTGTATTCTAATGGTAATTGTAATGTTCACATAGTCATGCCTTTCAGAAAGATATGCAAATAGATTATATCATAGACTCGGCCATTGATGTATCACGTGATACAAAGGTCAATTAAAGTAAATTATTTCTATGTTGTGATATGACAAATAATTCTTATCAGTAGATTTAGGAGATAAACCTACTGTGTTTTTTAATTTTCGTGGTCTAACGTAGATTCGATACCTGTTGATGTCATTCGGAGCCGAACGCGTTAGTTTATCTCCATTCTACCATGACGAGTGTTTTTGACCGTTTTAAATGTAATTTCTTTTCTACAGCGTAACGTCAGTTGTGCTTCGGTCAACACTGTGACGTCATCATGTCTTGCGCTTATGACGTCAAAGGTTGACGTCACTGTTGACATCACTGAACCAAAGCCGGTTGTGGTAGCTCCTTGATCTACATTCAGCCTTTCGCTTGAAAATAAACTTTTTCCTCGACATAAACCTGCGTAATATCGATGCAAATCAAACTCTACTTCTATAAAAGTACGGAAAGTACAATAATAAAAGACTTTTTGATAGTATTTAGTCGAAGCAACTCCCGTAATGTACGGTCACTGTATGCATGTGGACTCGTGTCATGAAGTTCGTTTCTATGGCAATGTGTATCAAACCGCGGTGAATTGCCCGTCATAAAAATCTTGATGATTGTGAAACGTCATGGTAGAATTCTTGTCAACAGCTTTGGATTAATTAATCATGGATCATTTAGTTGAACATAGTTAAACAAAGATATTGCAGTTGAGACAATTTGTCCAGTAATAATGGATAAGCTTTCAGTTGCACCCTTATACATTAGAAAATAATGTGAATATATTTACATGTGTTAGGTTTCATATAAAATACTCAAAAAACGTGTAACTTAAAAGTGTTTTAGTACAGTTAAACAGAAGATACCACACCAGTGCTGCACAGTATCAAGTGCAGTAAATAGTACGTTTTTGAGTAAACGTCATTATTTGTACTTACCGTCGACGACTCACCGTAGCCCATTGATTGCCTATCAATTATCTCTCGACCCATAACACAGAAAAAACAAAACGGGAGTTACCTGCTCATCCCCGCCGCGCCACCTATGGTCATGTGACCTGAACCTCATCCAACCTACCTGGAGCCAGTGAGCGCTAGAGCGAACCTACTCGCAGGAGGGGAGGCATGGGTGGGAAATAAAGATTGGTGAGTCGTCGACGGTAAGTACAAATAATGACGTTTACTCAAAAACGTACTATTATTTAACGTACTCTACCGTCTCCGACTCACCGTAGCCCCGACTACCACAGAGGGTGGAGGGCTGCGAGAGCAAGGCGGCAGGAGAGCAGGTACTCCCCCCACTATCGTCTAACTAAAGGTGGGTGCACAGGTGCCCTGCTAAGGAGGGAAGCCCGCCCCGACTCAGAAGAAAGAACAACCGAGACACGGAGGTGCGATGCGAAGTTTACTGGCTAAAACAACAGAACGCAACCCAGGACCTAACGGTGAACTGCGACCCCTCTGGGGGGAGCAGAACCCGAAGATCGGTGCTGTGCAACACCTGTGGCCCCAGCCTGGCCACGCCCGTGAGGTCTACCGTGGACAAATCTTGGCGGTAATGGTTAGCGAAAACCATGCCAGACTTCCAGATACAGTCCGACGTGTTGTCTACTACAGCTATGCTGCTGTAAAAAGCCGTGGGGGTTAGCACGAGCTGGCGGAGCTAACTCCTTGGCTTGTAGGTGTCAAGGATAGCGGACCGCAGATAGACGCCCAGGAACCGTTTGTCTATCTCCTTCATGCTACGCTGGGAGTGAGGTAGAATTAGTCTTCTCCCCCGGAGCGAACGCGTACGTTCCGCATAACATGAAGAGCTCGGACCTCGGACCGGACAGAGGAGTCTGTTCTCCTCGTCCGTGGGGGAGACTGAACCTGAAAGGGCGGGAATGTGAAATACCCTGCCCCGTTCATCCGACCCCTGGTTCTTGCATACGAAATTCAGAGCAAGTCCCAAATCGGCTTGAAGCACGTGCAATTATGAGATCCTGGCGGCCGAAGCCAAGGTCACCAGGAAGGCGTTCTTACCCGTCAGTCGGGAATGAAGGACTCCGTCAGGGACTCGTAGGAGTCCGAGCACAGGTGCTCGAGGGCGATCGCTAGATCTCACTCGGGAGGTCTAGGCTTAAGCCGCCTGTCCTCCAGACGGTATGTCCTGATCACCTCCTTAAGGACGGAGATGTCCACAGAGGAGTCCCGCTTCCGCAGAACCGACCTGATTGCAGCTAGGTGGGTGTTAATAGAGGAGGCCTTAAGCCCCCTCTCCTCCCGCCACCTGGGGGGTCGTCACTACCTGGACGTCCCAGCCTCTGTCAGCACAGAAGGTGGCAAATGAACTCTACTATACGTCGTACGACTAGCAAGTGTAGCCAAGCTGGGAGGAGGAAACCGCAGCTACGAATTCCTGCAAGTAGCCCGTCCGTTTCATCCCCTTTTGGAGACGAGCCAACCGTGGAGATCCAGTGCTTGCGGGTTCTCGTGCACCCGCCCGCTTGACTCACTAAGAGATTCCATCTGAGAGGAATAGGGAATGGATCCCCCTGGCCCAACCTCCGAAGAGGTACGAACCACGGCCTCGCTGGCCAGAAGAGAGCTATCAAGATCAGCCTGATCAACCGTGTCGCCTCGATCTTCATCACCACTTGAGTGAGAATGCTCAGGGAGGGAAGGCGTAAGCGTCCATCCCCTCCCATCCGAACGACAGAGCATCTAAGCCCCACGACTCTGGATCGGGGACGGGAGACACATAGACTGACAGCTGGTGCCCCCAAGCCGCTGTCGAGCTGTCCGAGTGCACTAGAAGCACTTGGCCCCACAGCAGAGCGGACAAGTGAGAGATTACCAGCCTGATAGCTTCCATCTCCAGCTCGTTGATGTGGCGCGTGCGCTGGGCCGACAACCTCAGCCCAGCCGTCTGTTCCCTTCCAAGGAGGGCGCCCCAACCCTGCGTGGATGTACCACAAAGAGAAGAGGTCTGAGTGGAACGCCTGAGAACACGTTGGCCTGCACCCTCCACCAGGCTAGGAGAGGGACGAGCCGCTGGGGCAGCGGGAATGCGTGTCTGCACACTTCCTCGCTGACATGAGGGTTGAGAAACCCCAAACGAGGCCTCCGCCCCAGCCGCGGACTGCGGGAGAGTGGTGGTAATTGACCCAGTCGTCCAGGTCCAGGAACTGTACGTCGTGATGGTGAAGTAGTTGGACAACCGGCTTGGTCACTCTGGTGAAACCCACGGAGCGGACAATATCCCGAACGGGAGCACGTTCCACTGGAAGTGGCGCCCCCTTTTGCCCCCAGGACGAAGCGGAGGTACTTGCGGTGTTACGGAATGGTGGGAATATGCAAGCACGCGTCCTGAAAATCCAGGGATATCACCCAGTCTGATCGCTTCATAAATAGCAGTACTGACAAGGAGGGCGTTGGCTGACCCCGAGACTGCCTGGAGATTACTACGAATCTCGACAGGGAGGTTGGACTGACTGAGGAACCCGTCCCTGCGTAGGTTGGTGATCCCCGCCGAGATACGTCCCGCGCAAAGCATTACCTGCATCAGGCCTCCCGCCACGGAGCCCCCCTCCCCATCTCTGCCTCTCTGGCGAAGGCCGTCATCGCCTGCAGGCGTGAACGACAGAGGTCACATCCCCAAGATAGACCTGGCCTCCTTGGCGTCCGAGACAAGGTGATCAGCGGAGGGGGCGGCAACCCGCCTGAAATCCTCGTCCAAGACTGGAGGATTGAGAGGGATAGGGGGGACGCTACTGAGATGGTGGACCGCTGACGGTCCGTCAGAACAAGGGGAGGAATAAGCCTACCCGGCGCAGACGGGCTGAAATCTTCCCCGGCCGTGTCGCACAGCCGATGAGGGGGAAAGGCCTGTCTCCGCATAGTGGGGCCTCCTCCTCACAGAAGGATTCCAGACGAGCCCACTTGCAGGGGGACGGGGATTCGTCCACCTCCTGTAGAAAGACCCGGCCCATTCCACTACCGCGTCCCTCTTATCGGCCGCGTCCGAACCCGACGTGCTCCCGCTCCTTCCCCCGGTGATAGGAGTGAAGGGAGGGTTCGTCGTCCCCATGAAATGGTGCTCCGAGTGAACTGGTGACACGGTGGGGGTGGACGTGTCACTGGGGGAGACCTCCGGGGAGTGGAGCGTGACCCTACGGCCGGAGTGAGGAGAAGAGGGAGGAGACTCGAGAGTGGACCCCCCACTGGAGGGGGGAGTCTTCTCCTGCCGTACGCTAGCGGGGGTGCGGCCCCCCTGGCATCTAACATCCCCTTCACCATGTCCTTGACGGACGCAAGCAATTGCATGGAGAAGGCCGCCTGATCGAAAGGACCTCAGTCCTCCGACTTCTTCCTTTCATCGATTCCTTCCGCAAGCGAAGGGTCGACGTGCGGGAGGTGACGGAGGGCACCGAAGAGGACCGTTGGTGAGCTGACAGACGAGGGGGAGGAGGACTGGCTTCCGTGACTCCCCCCGAGCGTGGCCCCGTCTAAATCCGAAGCCCGTTCATCCGCCTCGAATTCCCTCGGACGGGCCCCTCCGGAGGGGAGGTGATGGTGGACGAGGCCGACAGGTTCCACATCGCCCACAGAACCAGGGTACGTCGCTGACAGACAGACAGACAACCAGAAAGAAAGCCTTTATGTGTTTTATCATCTCTCGTCAATCGCTTGGCGATTGGTCGCTTAATATATGGTTCATTATTCTATGTACGTCTATTTGTGCGAGTGAGATGTAATTAAACATATCTGTACAAGGTGAGCACATACACATACCCTGACGACACCCTGGTTCGCCAGAGTCACTCACGGGTGAGTGAGGGCGGAACGTAGACCGAGCAAGACGGAGAGAACGGGGGTCTCACTCGCCCGTGAACCAACCAACGTTGACCCGTCACTCACCCGACGGCCCAAGGCGGAGTGAACTCGACCCAAGACGGAGACTGACCAGTCACTCACTTCCGTCCCTCGCCAGACGGACCAAGGCGGAGTGAAGCAAGGCAATTGGTACTAAGACGGAGAACGGACCAGTCCCTTACTTCCGTCACTCGCCAGACAGATCAGGCGGAGTGAAGCGAAGCAAACTCGCACCAAGACGGAGGACGGACCGGTCATTCATGCCCATTACTCGCCACGCGGGGCACGTGACAAACGGGGGTCCCAATCGCCCGTAAAACAACAAAGGTTGACCCGTCAATCACCAGACGGATCAAGTCACTGCGCGTAGCGAAGCGAACCGAGTGGCAAGGTGAGATGGAGTAAGGCCGAGAACGCACTCACTCGCCGAAGCGATGTTAGTCCGTCTCAGGCGGAGCGGACGTCCCACGGACCTCTGCCACTCACCAGTACGCTGTTCTAGGTACCCCTTCACTCTCCAGACGGACCAAGACGGAACGAAGCGAATCAACTGCGTACTGAGACGGAGGACAGACCAGTCACTCCCGTCAGTCACTCGCCAGACGGACCAAGGCGGAGTGAAGCGAAGCATAATCGTACCGAGACGGAAGACGTAGCAGTCACTCCCGTCAGTCACTCTCCAGACGGACCAAGTCGGCTCGAAGCGAAGCAACCTCGTACTGAGATTGAGGACGGACCAGTCACTCCCATCAGTCACTCGCCGGAAGGACCAAGGCGGAGAGAAGCAAACGCGTATCGAGACGGAAGACGGACCAGTCACTCCCGTCAGTCACTCGCCAGACGGACCAAGTCGGAGCGAAGCAACCGCGTATCGAGACGGGGAACGGACCAGTCACTCCCGTTAGTCACTCTCCAGACGGACCAAGTCGGCTTGAAGCAAAGCAAACGCGTACCGAGACGGAGGACGGACAAGTCACTCCCGTCAGACACTCTCCAGACGGACCAAGTCAGCTCGAAGCAAAGCAACCTCGTACTGAGATGGAGGACGGACCAGTCACTCCCGTCAGTCACTCGCCAGTCGGACCAAGTCGGAGCGAAGCAAACGCGTATCGAGACGGAGGACGGACCAGTCACTCCCGTTAGTCACTCGCCAGACGGACCAAGGCAGAGCAAACGCGTACCCAGACGGAGGACGGACCAGTCACTCACGCCCGTTACTCACCACGCGAACCACGTGCGAATCAACTCACTCCAGCCGGGGTGGACGCGTAGAATCACAAGGTACGTCGCTGACGCTACCCGCAATCGACCCACGCACCAAGCGAGGGTCAAAGGTCAGACCCCTGAGGGTGTGCTGCCTATCAACCGAGAAGCACGAGCGCGCACGTGCAATCCAAGCTACACGACCCGAGCAGGGACGCGCGATACCAAGAGGCCTGCCTGTCCCACAGGCAGAAAACCAACAACCCACCTCCAAATAGCAATTTGGAGAAGGTTGACAGGAGGTAAGAGAAGGGTACTCTTATCCCCAAAGAAAAAGGAATCGAGAAATAAGGTCTACAAACTTTAATACTTAGACAAGGCAAGATAACTTCGAGAGAGCTCAGAGACACAACCGATCACTGAGCGACAGGAAGTTGGAATGAGGTTCAGGTCACATGACCATAGGTGGCGCGGCGGGGATGAGCAGGTAACTCCCGTTTTGTTTTTTCTGTGTTATGGGTCGAGAGATAATTGATAGGCAATCAATGGGCTACGGTGAGTCGGAGACGGTAGAGTACGTTAAATAATCATAAATAAAATAAAATCACCGTTTCCTAAGGTCTTTTTGCTTCTGGCATAAGTGTCAAGTTAAGCTTATATTTTATAAGGATAATGACTCCAATCTAGAGGCCTAGTATCCAGTGTAGGATTTCCTGTCTGTGATTGATTGGTGCATGAACATATCACCCTGAGGACATTGTGCTTTTGAGGGAGCTCCTTATCACTTCATGCCACCTTATAGTATCTGTACATCCTGTGTTAAATGAGCATAAATAGGTTGACTGAGTGCAAAGTGATGCCTCATGACAAAGGTTAGTAAAGTGCCAAGGACTTATTTTAGGTATTTTTAATTGGATTCTAAACTGGAATGCTTACGCGTCTCAAGAAGTTCAATGTAAATCACCTGTGTAATTATTGATACATGTACATCATATCTAATTTATGACAATGTCTTAAATTGAATGACAGTGTAATTCAACAGCTTTTTCATTTTGTTATAGATTTGCGTGCAAGAACAGACCTATTCAAGTGTCTTACCAACGCAATATCAATTAGTAATGAAAAATTATAAAACCTAAAATTAAAAGAATAAAAAAGTCCACTATGCAGTGATCATCAGTGTTTATCATATTTTCAACACTATGTAGTATCGAATATATTCAGGTCAGTCTTAGGTTAAGTTGTATGATCAAAGTGCAGATATCACACAAAGTTTAATATGCATAAGAAAAGCCATCAATGAATACAAATCAGATCATGATAAATGTCCAGTGTTTTGATTACCGTTTGATAGAATAAACACATTCACAGGTCATTGTTAAGTTATACAAGTGATCTCTATTCATAAGTTTGCGTGCTTGTATCTCTTTATCGTCCTGTCTTGAGCCCTTATGTTTGCACTGGAGAACAATCTAAGATGTATGCAGCATCAGTATACAGAACCCAACCAACTGACTGTGATAAATGGCAATGAAGAATTAGAATAGCATATTTTTAGATATTGTTTCAAATGACAAATACTAGCAGATAACATATGCTTGCTTATAATGTCTGTGAATGAGTATCTCTGAAACTAAAATTCATTAACACACTTCCATTTGATAAGAATAGCATTGATGAAATAATGCTCATTACTTGCAGTTTATACAAATGTAAAACACTCTGCGTATATGTGTGTTGTGGACCACATGTCATTGCCAAGTGTCATATTCATTTCTTTAAACAATCAGCATAAATAAGGACTTGAGACCCTTTTATACGTGGACGTTTGTGCATTGTGTAGCCGATATTTTGAATGAATCCGTTTTGCAACAGTCTACCGAATGGTTTATCGATAGCATCAAATGTGTAGACAATGCGAGAGCATCTTATCAAACACAAGACAATACCATTAAACCAGTTCATGTCAAGAAAAATGCACCATCACCATCTTTATCGATGAGGATCAGACTGTACAATATTGAGAAACGCTGCTTACAATGAGCTATACATTTCAGATTTGCGTAGTCAAAGGTTTAAACTAGATTGAGAACTAGGTCATCGTGACACTAGACTCATTCAAGACATGTTTAAGGGTATAGTCTACCCAGTATTAAAAGTTTCAAGAATTTTCTCATTTTGAGTATATAGGTACTTTTTGATGTGCTGAATTCGAAAATGAAATAAAATTTGGGTGTCACCGAACGATTTAAAGAGTTATATGCAATTTAAAATTTGACCTGCTTGAAAAATCTGAAAAATAAATATATTTTTATTTAAGTTGTAACTTTTTTATTTATGATTGTTTTTGAAAGATTTTTGCAATTTTAGAACCAACTGATGGTAAACTTGATATCATAACATACAAATATTAAATAATAGTCAAATTATGAATATCAGGGGGAATTTAAGTTCAATATTCTGATTTTATATTCATGTTTTTTTCACCTAATGCGTAAAATATATAATTTATGATTTCAACGATTTTATGAAAACTTCGGACATAAAAGGTTGCATTATATCACTTTTATATATATTAAAATATTTGGGGGTAACCGAATTAATTATTCCTCTATCACATTTTGAAAATCGATAACGGCGTCAAAATTGACCCGAATTTGGCCTACGGCTAGACTGTGCGTGCATCACGGTTCGAGGAAATCCCAGCTTGGATGTTTATTTGTACCATGATCATGGGTTCAATGTCATTATACTATAGTACATAAAAACAACTAAATATGTTCATCGGTGCTAAAATACTTAGACTGACGAACATGCTAAAACAACAGGTTCAATGTGTTTGCCATTTCTGCCGGCCCGCACCCTCCGGCAGTGGGAACTTTCCATTACGGGTCACGGCACTTTAGGCCACAAGCCTACATCGCCATTTTACCAGGCCGAATAATATGGGAAGAAGTGAACAATAAACCAAAACCTACTTATTTGAAAGAAATGATTTCATATTTCAAGGATATAGAGAACATGATGTAGTTAGAAAGTTGGACTGAATAAACAGCCTTCGAGTAACTCAAATGCGATCGCTTCCGGGTGCTGTCGAGTATATTTTGGTTGCTTCGTTGATGACCTATATTGAAGTGGAGTAAAATCCCAAATAATTTTTTTCAAAAAAAATTCTGCTAATGATGATTCCTTTTTTAAAAGAATCAAGCTTGTTTCTATAGTGACTGTGTAAGTTTGTTGTACTGTATTGTAAATATTTGACTTGTATGCGACACGTCATTGCTTATGGACACAGCTGACCAAACCAATAATGAATTCAGGTGGTCACCCATGGGTGATGAAAACACTTTCATATATTATCAGGACTCAATGAAATTATTATTAGCAATAGTAAAACGTTGTTATACCAACCAAACTTCTTCAGGAATTTGTAAATTTGTGTACATGTAAGTAAAATTACCCAATGCAGGCAGATAATGTTTGTTTAAAAAAGAAATTGAGTCATCAATTTGAAATTGACAAACAACATTAATTATCTCCAAGCACTAAGACATTATGCTGATAAAAGATTAATCACCTGTAGGGATACTATACCCACAATCTGTTAATGTTATGATTTAAAGGGACAGTCCTATTGAGGTATTTTTTGTGAAAACAAAATTCATGGTGATGCATTTCTATTCTTTGTCAATTTATTAATTTAGAACAACTTAAATATTACCCCAACAAACATATTTGAAAATAGGTGTAAAATAATCATGTAATTATCATACATAAGTACAAACAAGGAAGTACTCTTGAGATTATTTAAAAAAATAACCTGATAGGACTGTCCCTTTAAATATGTTGTTTTTATTTACACTAACACACCTAATTCTGGAAATTGTGTGAGGATAGATCTAGAGTATTGAACTTATTGGACAAATATTATTTGCAGCCTTCTACCATTTCAACAATAGATTCAGCCCAATACATGAGCATTGAAGAAAAAATTTTCTGCCTCAGTGATAACACTATACAAAATTAATGCAGGTATTGGAATATTGAAATGTTGATAAAAGTCATGGAAAATTCAGGACAAAACCATTGCATAGTTTATATATGTTTATTATTACCTCCACAAAATATTAAACAGAAACTATTCAATATTCATATGCTGTCTTTGATGGCTTAACAAATATTAAAGTAGATTTCCCCAAAATAATTGTCAAGTTAATGAATAACAAATTAAAATAGGTGCACTTACTTAGTGCATTTGTTCATCTGAGTGAAGCTGCTTAAAGTGTTTAACAATCCATTTCCTTGTAAAATTTCATTTGAAAAATCAATAAAGATCAATTTATTTTCCGGAAACCAAATATTTATCCATGACAAGTAATTGTATGATAAGAAATGTATTTCTGCCTGTTTTGTTTTGTAATCAGTTGATCTTCTGAACAGAGTGGGCCAGATTGACCATTTCTTCTGGTGACAGATATCCATTTTATATTGTTTATTCATTCCTGTCCAGGAATAAGATTGGGAAACTCTTCCCTGAAGTCTGAAATGTAAACAAACAATATAAAGTAAAGTATTTCCCTCAAAGAATGATATTGTGTACACTGTATGTAAATAACAAGAAAAGAAGCCAGTGATAAAGTGTTGTAAATTAATTTGAATAGCAAAATTGAATTAAAATCTCATGAATTTCTGACAAAACATGCTACGTAACAGGCTTTTGGACTGCCTTTATTTCATACACTGGCACTGAGTGTTTATTGATGAATATTATCTCAATTAAAACCCTTGTAATCATATCTTGAGTATCTGCATGTTTACATATTTGAGCAGAGGTAAACCTCAATTTTTTTTTGCTAATGATAACAAATCTACACATCAGGACTTATATTATTTTAGGCTAACTTAATAATATGATGAAGAATCATTTTGCTGTTAAAATACCAATATTGATAAAATCTTAAGCTTAACATATGCATTTTTGGCCATTAAAACACTTACAGTTACAGTAAAGTTATTTTCATAAACTTGATCTTTTAGAATAAGGCTTCCACATTTTGTTTTTAAATTCATAAACATGCCACAGAGTCACAAACCGGTTTATTCAGTTTTAGTCCACCTAGGTAATATCCTGAGATTGATTCTGTCAGGAGTGTCATCCATCACTGATTGATTTTATTGGGTAATTACTGTCTCGCTTATGTCATCATTTGTTTTCATGTCTATTCTGAATATCAAGAAATATTCAGTAAATATATTGACATATTCTTTTTATCTTTCATCATATGGTATTATCAAAATACCTCAACAAACATAATAATTCCAAATATTTATCAAAATTAACCAACACAATTGTTTTTGTAAAGTTTTGTTTAGGCCTTTGACATTGTTGTAAAATAAGACATTTTAGCTAGAATTTAAATCAAAGACGTGAATATTATTTCATGTTGATTATTTTAATTTTGTGACTCATTAGAGATATTTAGGTCTAGGCCTACATTGGAGTGGCTGGTTTTAAAGAAATGATTATCAATGTATATATCATTAATCATAACTTGAAAAAAATCATCTTACCTCATTAATTTGTTACCGTAAAACTGCGGGGCGTGTGATAAGACTTTTGGCAGCTGACTGTAAAGTCTCAGTTCTCAACCGCTCTCCCTTCTCACCTCGGTCAGCAAGGAACTTTGGTTTGGCCGACATTTCAGTGTTGCGCCGTGACATGAGTTTTAGGTTTGGTTGCAATTTCCTCTAATGCGGTTCGTGTGATCTTGTTGTTTTCTCTGAGAACTTATGTTTATCTTAATTGACAAGATGCCTTCATATGACACTTGTTGAGACACGGTTTCAGCGATTTGTGTCACATCAACTTGGCAGTGATCGATGTTTACAAAACAATGTCGTAAGTCGTTCGGTTGTCGTAAATAAAATGTGCGTAGCAGAATATCGATGTTTTTAAGATTACATTAAAGTTTTGCCACCATTTCCGCGCAGAAAACGCATGGCATCACATTAATAGGTAAACGATGTAACAATTTGCTAATTTGTAGTTGGCAATGGAAGATGACGTTAATTTTTCGTCATTTTTTATGACGTCAGTTTAGGCATGCGCAGACGGGAAAACTTGTGCCTAGACTATACCCTTAAAACGGATTTCATCTCACTAGTCTTTGACTAACGTTTCATAGTTTCCTTTTCCCCCTTATTGCGCCATGAGCCTGCATCAGTGTAAGGATTTGACGTTACATAAATATCAAATATTTTTATTATCATAATTATCATCGTTATCAATATTCCTTTAAATGTCATTGCCAAATATGAAATACTGATAGAAGGAATTTCTGCGAATTTGAATGTGTCAACACTTGATATATTTGTAGTGAATATTTAAGAAATAAATTTTTGCTTTTTACAATATATGATAAAAGATGTGCAACCAAGGGAAGTTGATGCAAAATGCATACTGAGTGCATGTAATCTGCAGGCACTTTTTGGGAACTTGTTTGTATGAACAAAATAATGTTTCATAAACATCCTTCCTAGTTAATCAAAACACGAAGAAATGATACCCAAAGCAACATAATATCTGAAGTATATACATGTATATAAAGTTATAAATATAAATATAATCGTGTTTTTAAAAATGACTTTTTACGGTTGAACAGCTACACCTAGAACGTAAGAATCAGCAAGACAAGTACATTTAAATAGAAACATGACCCAAACAGACATGGGGGACAAAAGTATGTCTGCTGTGACTTGCATCATCGGTTTAAAGCTAAGCAACAGAGATACTCCCTCCATCTGCTAAGGAAAGCTGACAAAGCAAATACAGAACACAGGGATCTGTCCACTGGCAAATTGCATTTAAGCCCTAAATGTTTTTGGAATAAAGAATCCATTGTACCTCTCTTGATGCAAGTAGAGAGTACCGCAGTACTCTATATAAAATATTTATATAAAATATAATGATGTGCGATGTGTACCAACAAGTAAATTTTTTTTTTCCATAAAAACAAAAGTTTAAAAGATTTTTCAAAATGTCAATAACATGTAAATATGTAATTATGCATTCATAAAGTTGAATCCAATTCCTGTATATCTTACCTAACATCGTTAAACTGTTAGCGTCAGAGTTATTTCTTTAACATTTTTCTAGCCCAAGGTATTTATATATTTGATGTAGTTAAGAAACATGATAGGAATATTCTTCAATTGAAACCTTTGCTAAACCATTTATTTTGGTTTTCCTTAGCATTTATGTTTATTGTGTGCCACAGAACATTTTCTATGACGATCATGTTAACAGCAAAAATAAAATTCATTGTAAATTCTGAGGATGGTTGATAGCGTGGGCATATTCATGCAGATAATAGAAACCAGTAGAAAAAAAACAAAGTAAAAACAGAAGGATTTAAATGTAAAATGATTTAAATGATTCATAATTCTTTGTCAATTTATGACTTTTCACTTAGCTGTAGCCTTATCAAGGTTTTATAATATATTCTGCATGTTTGTGTATCGTTGTACTAAAAGTTTGTTGTGATGCATATATATTAACCAAAATCAGCAATAAAAAAACTTAAGAAATATCTTAAGGCCATTAACATTTAGCAATATATTCCTAGGACATTTGTATATTGCAATATTTCGCATTACAGATACCAATATTGAACACAAAATAATTTTAATTTCTTGCATCCTATCTAATTTCTCAACATTGTGATGTGAAAACTGGCTTCCTTGACAGTTGATCAGATAAGATTGTTATTATTCAGACCCAAACATATTCCGTTTGAAAGGCGTATTTCTGCTTATGTAGAAAATATCAGGTGGCATCTGTTTGGAATCTCCACCTTTTGTGTAATTAAAGTTCTCGCTACTTAATTCTACAGCTACAATTAAAAGTCAGAAAGGATCTAAAAACGGGGATATTTTCTAGAGCACACTACAGGTTTTTAACTTCAAGCTATACTGTTGCAAGCTAGGTGTGGCTGAATATTGATAACTACACTACAGCATGATTGATAGCGGTAGGATAAGCCTCATCTTATATAAATCCCACCTATCGAATTTGAAACACCAAGGACATATTTTAAGGATTTATTTTCACCTTCTCAAACATCGTACAAGCAGTTGAACATATTGTCTGAATACATATTAGGCCCAAATTCGACACTTACTGAGGTTTCGACTCATTCGAATTCATTCTATAAAAGCATTGTGCAAACGCTCATTTGGTAGAGTAATTTTTGTTACAATAATGCTCAATGTACGGAAACTCAACTTCGAATGCATCTAAGATTGCATGGCACCATGTCACATCGCAATTGAACTGCAGTTTTACTTCGTTATGAAATTAAAACAATATTTAGACATATGACAATTTTTAAACTCCACACAGATAAAAAAATCAGAATCGAATGGAATCACAGTGTGGATGACCTTTTAAAACTCAATATACATGTCATAATGTGCTTACTTTTAAAAAGGCCTTTCGTATAATAACTATAATATAAACTAACATCAATGAGTTATGTTAAAGGAAATTAATAGCCAATTGTCGGCAATGTATGGTTTTTTTTGCACTGATGATATGAAACCGAAAAAAACTGAAACTGTTTAATGTCAATCACACGATTTATTAATGATACGGTGTTGCTGAAACGTCAATCAATTTATATTTTTAGGATTCGAGCTAAAACAAATCTACAGCTTAACAATAAACAAATATCCAAAATGTCAATTGAGCCATTACAGTTGCTATTTTAGCCATATGTAGTCAATCAACGTAATTTAAACGCGAAATTGTTACAAAGAGACGTCAAAGTTATCTAATATCACCTTTAATGTCTTGTGTTATAGTGCCTGTATCTTATCTATCTTCGGGCTATATTGTATTATATTTGAAATAAAAATAATATTTACAATTAGTCCAGCACTATGATATGAAGATATGCGTTTTGTTTGTTTGGGTTATTTGCAATAATTAACAAAATACTTCCGTTATAGATTGTCCACTCACAACTTGAACACTACATGTTAGAATACATGACACACTAAATGAAATGTACCTTTGTGTATTTCAATCCCTTGTGTGCATGAATTTTGCACTTTGTTTCATTCTTTGATTACTTTTTTATTTACTCACAACATAGACACAACATGTTAAAATGTAACAAACTCGACACATATCAACATTATGATGTGAGAAAGTGCAATTTGTATCTTTTAGTCTCTAGATTACATAAATTATGCAATTGGTGTATCAAATGTAATACAGTCTCCATTGTCCTTATTTTATCATTTTACAATACATTCTCGTTTAAACCATGACATCTGGTGTGTGTTCTTAGTTCAATAACTTAAAGGTATTGGCCAGAGCATTCGTGGTCTCTCAGATTGTTAGACTTTTGTTTATATGAACATTTTAGTTGCGGCTTTGAATGAACTCAGTCCTGTTAGAATGTATTTAAATGTTTTGATAATCTGATACGAGTGTGGTCATCCAAAGTCTTTACCCTAGGACATTCAATGTTATTCAATGCTGCTGAAACCAATGGCAAAACCTTCTTAGCTCATCCTGAAACACATTGGATATTGTTGCAATCCTTGGCTGTACTTACTGATCTAGAATGGGTTCATGACATTGTACTGTTGAACTCTAGTTGGTAGAGGCATGACACAAATGCCTTTTGATGTTAAAACCACAATAACCGCCGGTTTTTATTGACAATGTTGTTTTGATTGTGTATGCAACAGAAAGCGTGTTTATCTTTTTATGTTTATGCTTTATCGTCTTTATAAAGGAGAGACTTAATTGTATTACAGAAACACAGTTTCAAGCTCGGAAATGGTTAAGGAATTGTTATTCACAGATGTACTGCTAATTAAAACGATTCATTAAACAAAAATGCTAAGTGGAAAAAAGTTGGCTATGCGTTTCCTTTTTTGAGCAGTATACTTAAAACATCTGACTTGTGATGTACATGTACATATTTCATTTCGATTTTTGAAAACCAAAAGAATTGTTTTAATATAACACGTGATTTGAGAAGTCATCATTGTAAGACAAAGCAGTGTTAATTAATGTAACGCAATTTCAATATTAAAAGAAGCTTATGCCTGCTCATTCATCTTTCCCAGAAGATTTGGTGTGTAGAAAAAACAGTACCACAGTACCAAAGCGGAGTTATAATGCCAGTTTGTCGACAGTCCATTCAGGAAATTAGCCTTTTTTCTATTAGCGATTAATTGTCACGTTTGTTACAGGCAACACAAAATCTATTTCAAGTCTTCAGCTCCCTAAGTGACTGCGAAACTCGGCTTGTAATTTGGATACAGAGATATCATCCTCTGAGAGCCAATTGGGGCAAAAAACAGACTTTGCAGCTTGATTCTATCTGAATGAGGTTTACTGTAACAGGTTCCAATTCATTCATGATTAAAAACCATGGCACGCGTAGCCTATGGGTATGATACGTGATTGATCTAATGTGATCTTCAATTAACGTTGACTTGCACAGATTAGCTATTTCTTTTAGAAAATTAAACATGTCTTTGATAACACATCTATTGATTAATCTTACCCTTCAAGGTGTCTTATCAAATTACTTTCTTGAAAAAGTAGTTCACCTGTGAATGATCTGAGAATATTCTGAAAAAATTATCCAATTTTGAATAATTTCAATTTTAAGTTTTAAATCAAAATGTTATTAATGTTGGAATTGTTGATAACATTGAAATTGTTTTCGATAAAGAAATTATGGTGCGAAAGTGTCTGGATTTTGTTATTTTGTTATATTAACTTACATCATTCACTTATTTATATTTGAAGCACTATTTTATTGTACAACACTGTTCAACCTTCCATTTTTATGTAGAATTCTTCCATTTGTTATTACCACTTGTAAATGTGTGAGCATCATACTCAAAATATATATCTAATGAGTAGAAGATCTACATTACAGTTAACATATTGCGTTTTACTAAATACATATTAATGTAGATCAGCCATGACAAAACTGTATGTCTATTCAGGCCTTCATAGGTTAACCGTCACTTTAGCAAAGATATCAACAATATTTGCAACGTTCTGTTTAGAAAACATTATAAGCAGAGGAAAGCGATCTATTTGAGTAGGAAACGAACCAAACAATTATCTAATAAGAAAAGATGGGGTTCAACAGAGCAAGGTAAGCTGATAAGGATTACTCGATGCAAAGACAATAGACAAAATGCAATAGGTACTGTCCTAATATCTTTGAATAAATGCTGCTTTATGTGGATGGCTAGCTGAAGTCAAGTACTTCAGATATAAACATAGTATTGTTTACCATTGAATAATAACATATCAATGTTGACAGATCTTTATACCTGCCAAGTGACATCTGACACAGTGTGTCTCCGCAACCTCCAGTATCCTTTGATATCCTGTTGACCTTTTATATCCTGTAATTGATATTCTGTTGACAACAAAATTGAACCATGACAGAAATAAATACAAGATATCATACTTACAAGTGCTGAGGCTGTAAAATTACTAACTATATGTGACAACAGTATTATATTATTGATGTGTAGGTGTTTGATCAGTGTTGTGAAAAAACAGCCTTTAGAATCAAGCAAATTAAAAATACGACTCATTGAGCAGCGAGGCCGATGAAGTATGGAAACATATACATAACATTTCAAACCATAATATTTAGCCAATTCAATTTTTGCTTTGAAGATGCTATATTTGTGATTCGATTTGAGAGAATACTTTAATCATACATTTATGTTCTCACTATCTTGCAACCACTTTACAGACTTTTCGACAAGGAAGATGAACCTATATGTATATATACTACTCGACAATAGTTTAGACTCACCATCAAATGATGCTATGAAATTGCAGTATTGGTGGGGATGATAAAATTGATTTACCAAAATGTCATGTATTTGTCAATAATGGATCTTGATTAACACGTTCATCAACTGACAAATGCTCAGGAGAAGTCCATGGACTTTGTTGAAAATCGTTTTAACGTCATTAGGACTCCATTGTTACATGGACAGTTTTTCATTATTAGGGGTCGAATAACATTTCCTAGCTTTGTTACGGCGTTTATTCCGAGACATGAAGAGAAGAGGCACTAGTTTGTAAGATATAAGTGATAGAAAATAGCACATTACACTTTTCACTGAGTCTAAACATTTGTCTTGTAGTATATAAGAAGTAAATTAATCTGACAATGTCTCTTAGGTTTATGAAGTATACTTGTCCGAATGAATCCCTGCTAATATGTGATGTGCGATACACTGGATATCCGACAAATGATTCTGTATTTTCTTAACACGTTACACAATTTCTATATATAAAAGAAAATTCAAACATAAATTGACTTATGAAATGATGTTTTTGCATATCTATTGACTTCTATTTCCTAATAAATTATTGTATTAATTATATATAAAATGGACATGTCAGATTGTAAATTGACTTCATGTTAAGTGACGCCATTACGGGAGTGACGTCATAATCGCTTACTGTGTTTGTCGACAGTCGAAATCGAAGTCGTTCATTTAGAAAGCGAGGTATTTTCAAACAGTCGCTGAAAAGAATTAAGTGACCCAAACTGCCTTTGTTTTAATAAGAAATTAATGTTTCTTTGGTTTCATCCAGTGTTTTTGAGTTGCTTGGTCTGTCAAAGAAACATTTAGTTTGTTATAACTTCTTTCAATTTCAATTTCTATGTATTGTATCAATTCTATTTTAATGTCATTCTCATCACCGAAGGCTCTCAAAACGTTACCGCTTATCACCATCATATACTTATCATCGGTATTAGATTAATAACCCCAACAAAAGCAGAAAATGCCCGCTAACTTTATTATGTTGGTAACGCTATCCATTGTGAGATTTTTGTTTAATTTCGAAAAATCAATAAATGTGGTAACCAAGATGAAGCAACTTTACAAACAAGAGTACGTTCAGTTATTTGTAGTTTTTCTTTGTGAGACAATCCCCAAGTTCATGTATACAGAGAGTCTCATTATATTTATGATGTATTAGTAGAAACATGACAGAGGTATTAGTTAAAATCTAGTATTGGTCTATTTCACATAACCCTAATTAGCATATCACACAACGTTCAAAATGTCCGCCGTTTGCGAGACGCTCGGAGCGAACAAGCTTGAGGACTCCTAGTTATTAAAATGCAGTTTTTTCGGTGAATGTATGGATTGTGTTAGGGAGAGGAATGCATTTACTTGTTACAAACGCAGGTGGGAAGTGATAGGATATGTTATATCCGTCTTTGCAACAGAACGTGACTCGCAACTGTCAAAACCGGACTATTGCGTCAGGTGATTGTGACGTCACAAGGAATGAATGCACATGGTATGGTTGCAAATTTTTCTGCATTCATCGAGAAATGGCAGCAGGTTTTTGAGCGCTCTCGTCCAATCAGAATCGCGGAAATTAGTGTAACAAAAGCATTTTGTAATTATTCTTGCTTGAAGGGAAATATCAAGTGTAGAATTTATAAGTTATAGGAAGCCTGAAAGATTAATTAGCAGTAACATATACATGTAGGCTAAGAAGTCTTTTTCTGTAATCAGCAAAATATGTGACCTACATAGAAAATCAACCTGTCCCACTTCCAATTTAAATTATTTGCTATTAGCAGAATTTCAAAATATATCAATGAATAAACCACTGTCTGACGTCACATTAATATCAAGTAAAAATATATTTAATATAAGAGACTGCGCAACGGTACACTCTAGACCAATTGGCACTAAATCTGGAACTCCGAATTGGGTAACAAGTTAATACTCATGACTGCTCCATTTCCATAAGTAATACGTGTCATTCATCAGAATATTTTGAGCGATGAGAGCCTGATTCAATGAACAGCAAATTTCAATGAGTGCATCTGTGAAACCGATTGTATATGAAATACGCGTTTCGTTGGAGATCTCAGATCTACAGATATAGGTATAGAAAAAGGTTAGTATTCTGGCTAACTTTTCATCTTTCTTTTTACTTCATGAAAAACATTATAATGCTGATAAGTCATTTTTATGAATTGTTTGCAAATATAAGCAAATGAGAAATGTCAACATATTGCAATTATTACTGCCACTTTTGCCAAGTTTTGTGAATTTAGCTATTTATCAGCTTAATTGTTACAAACTACAGTTCTTCATGCATTTACACTTTAGTTAACAACCACCTTCTTGTGCAGCAGGCAAAACTGATTTTCAATATATTTTTTCAATGGCTTACTAATCCTTCTCTAGCTCAAGTCTTCGTTGATTCAACTTCTGAATAAAATTCACACAAAAAATGTATTCAGTGTTTATTAGCAAAGTATTTATGATAATAATTATATATGACAATATTTACATATTTTGTGTTATCATAAAATATGCATACTGCCAATTCAAGTAAGACACTTTCATTTTTCTAGTGCTTATTTGCTACACAAGAACTAGAGAATGTTTTTATAATATTATTTGTGCATCCATCCCCTCTTATACATCGCTTGTATATGGTAGGAACAATATTTTATATTTTATGTTGTTATCAAAGTAAAAACTAGCTGCCTTTTATTTCTAAAAATTAGTTACACCAAACAAGTAACACTCAGTTTAAATAAAGAGAATGACGAACGGTTAGTTTTGATTCATCTGCACATTGAGTTTGCACAATGTTTCGAATTTTCAGGGGAGTACTTTATTCGCAAAGAGACCAATCAAATGGTGTGACCTTTAGGAAAATTATACCCAGTTATTGTTTTGATATTTTACTTTTAGTAATCACAATAGTTTTCTTGACTGATTGCCGATCAATTATAGTGATTCAGAATTTTAATTTCTGCATAGTGTATATAATAAGATTATTTTATCCAACTGTTTACTAAACGTTCAGATTTATGTCAAACAACACCAATCGGTGAGTATAGTAATGTGTATTAGATTAAGAAAGAAAAACTATTTTAAGATATAGTTTGAAGCGTAAAGTTCACTTAGTCTCAGTAAATATCCAAATCAATATTGAATTACAAAACATATGCAGTATGTATGCATTTTGATTTATGATTTATAATACATATTAAGAAAGACATGTCATGATGTACGTTAAACGATGACAATAATGCTTATGATATGTCATATTTGTTTATTTGACAATTGTCTGTTGTTAAGTTTTCGATTAAAATCAAACTTTTATACCTTTTTGTAACTATAATGACATTCTGAATATAAACAACTCTTTCGGCCTCTTTGTGTTATAATATTTTTACAATATTAATGAAGTAATGGGGTTTTTCATCTTTTATAACAGGTTCTACAGGAAAATATTCGTTGATTATTTTCTGTATTTGCTATAAACCCAATTTATGTTTTCTGCAGCGTTTCAAAGCAGTTTCAGTATTGCTCCTTTCCTATATAAAATCGTAATTTTAACTTGGGCATTAGGATGAATGCAACTTGTGCAAATATAAAATCTAAGATCTCTCTTACAAACATTATGTTCTATGTTACCAATAATAGATTACGTGGGTTGTTTGAATCATGTATCGACCATTAGTAATTCTATATCCTGATGTCTCGTTCTGAGACATCCTTGACATGTAGCTAATAATGGTGTCTAAATGATCATGTGAAATATGAAAGTAGTCATTCTTCAAGTGCTCATCATTATTTGAAATATACATGATTAGTTTGACATGACAAGTGTCTGTGTAGCACGTTTTTTGATAATTTTATATTTTACATTTTTCACTGATAATTGTAAGTTAACGCTAAATGCATTATTTTGACGGTGTCAAAAATATCATTACACAAAACAATCATCGATAGTCAGAGGACGAAATATGAAGATTCACATAAAATCCACTGGCGGCCATTTTGTGTATAGAATTCGGTTATAGATAAATCAAATAGGCTATATGTGCAGCTAGTAATAGAATGCTTCAAAATAGTTATCACAGACACATATATTGTCAGGGTTATGTGAGTACAAATAGACACTTTTACAATATATTTATCATTCATTGTCAATAATTACAACAGAGCGTAGACTATGTGTCCTCAAAACGCTATATAAAACATCAAACACCAATTTAGAATGTTATCTTAATCATGAAGACTGATTATGTAACCACATTTCAACTCAAACCTAATTCATTATATATTTAAATTTTTAATACTGTTTCAAAATATTAAAATAATTTCTACCTATTATACCCTTTGATTTAATAATAGTAAAAGCCTTACACACGAAAGGATCAATTAAAACTACATTTCTAATCACCTTTAAATCATCACAAAACCAATATAATATTATTCAAAACGATTTAAAGTTAAGAAGTCACCATCCATATTCAAAGGCATTGATTTGGTCGTTACCCTAATGTTTCCTTATCTGCATGATTTATAACCAGTTCCAGGGAACCTGATAGTATTCAAAGTCAAGTCGCATAGCCGTCTATCTGGCAACCAGCCACATTATCTCAATGTCCTATATTCCATGACATCGTACGACTAAATACTTTTAATAACAATTAGTTGTTTATTTTTCATCAGTTAAAGATACTAAGATTATCATCTTGTTGAAAAAGCCTTTTTCATTTGCAAAGTCTGATTTTATTTTATAAGATTGTTGACAAAGTATCATTTTATCACTACTTCATTGATCATTATCATTTACGCACCAGTGATCAATATGGAACTTTTAATGTTTGTCTTTTCTAACAGATGAAACATATAATAGTATACTACAATTACCCTCATACTTATATATCATTTAAAAGGAAACATATCTGCTCGCAAAAACCTTATAGTCTCAAATCATGCACCACTTTACTGGTGCTGGCAACTCAGAGCATAAAGGAGTACATATATGTTATTGACAAATAGTATACACCAAGGGAGCCATATGCTGGAGTTCCAGCAGTTTCATTACACACAAATGTGGATGCCACTATTCAAAAATCCTTAGTCTTGAGAGTAGATCCAAACAGATAGGCACCTCTTGGGATTGTCACTGTCCTGGCCCACTACACTGTGTCACGTCAACATCGCCATATTGTTTGCAAATTTCGGGACAGAGCGCATTCTCTCCCCACAGAGGCAACTCAGTCATACCTGAATTAGCCTCTGTTCTATTACGGCTACTTCACGGGATAGAAAGGTAGAAATCTGATTGGAGGCAATCGAAGTTAGTTGTGCAATCAGCGACGCCGTTTCAAAATGGGTCATTCGCAAAAGCTCGGCTACTCGCGGCTATTCCCGGTGATTCGGCATTCAGGGGAGATAACTCTTTCTTCTACAAAACATCGCTTTTTTACCTTCTCATTAGTTTTTATTTTGTAGATTATTAAAATAAAATTTATCATAAAATAAAGAATGATTTACACAATTATAAAACACTATGTTTTTAATGAAAAACCCTATCCATATCTGATTTTCAAATATTTCTCTCTCACACTGTTAATGAAAAATAAACCTGAAGGCATGATAGTTTCGAACGTCACTGTACGACCGTTGAGAATTCCCAAAGTCGTTGATATCCAAAAGGTGTTTTCATTGGCTGCAGATAAGGGAGATATCTCAAGTCACAACTTTTTGCCGCTAGGGCAATCTGCCGGAACCCCAGGATCTCGGCGTAATAGAACAGAGGCTAATTCAGGTATGACTGAGTTGCCTCTGTGGGGAGAGAATGGACAGAGCGTGGCTAACTGCAAGGCCAATAGTATGATCACTGGGACTTGATGTACTTGTTGGGCCTATCCTGACTGACTGACATCGACATGAATCATATTGGACTTAGTAGTATCTATATTAAACCGTACAACCATAGCATGTTTTACGTTCTCGAAAGTATCTGTTTTCGTCTACGTGATACTGAGGATTGTTTCGTTGTCCCATCACGACATTCCTGAATACTATGATGTTGTGATTGCGGTGTTACTGGTGTCAGGTCGGGTCATTCACTATCACAAGACAACTCTTCATGTGTGTTAAATCAGATTTGATGTCCTCTATTAATACTCGAGTAATTTATTGAATATTTATTTTTATAATATGTTTCTTTAATAGGCATCCTAATGAACAAAAATTGAAGCCTGGAGTCTTTTCTGTGCAACTGCTCATCGAGTTAGATCCCCTTTAGGGAATTGTCTTTGTATATGATCGATTTTGAAAGTGACCTTTTAGATTCGTTATTGTGAAGAGGAAATGGTCGATCAATATATGTAAGTGATTTGTTGAAATTGGATTGATAAACAATACAGTTACGTTCCACAAATGTCAAAGATAATACTTTAATTATATTTTGAATTTTAAATACTAACTTAATCAAACTTGTACAGTAAATTAATTTCAAAAAAGCCCCGAAACATTATATATAGTGCATCGTTTACTTCTCACTGTTTACTGCCCATACAAGAACGAGGGGTGTAAGAATCTATCTGGAAAAAAAACCGTTTCACTTTGAGATTTATGTTTGTGAGATCAACTCCCAATATGAACTGACAAGATGTCACTCAATTCCGATTTTAAAAACAAATCTGATTAATGAACTTTCATCAAGTAATGACTCCTAATACATGAAAATATTGCCTGTAATCGTTGATTAGCATTTACAGTAACATCACAAGACAACTACACATCCTTACATAGGTTATTATTGTGTCCTCTTTACAGATAGAGATATTGATCAGAGAACCACTCTGTATGAAAGACATTACCAAGATCCTTGTACGTGTACATACTGGCTTGTAATTCCGATGATTTCATCTCCAGTGCTGATAGAAAGCATGGTTGGTATAAGTACTGACTTATAATTGACTTAAAGTTATTGACTTTGAATATTACTTATAGAAAGCATGTTTGGTATAAATTTAACAAAGACTGTAAGTCAATTAGTTAATTTATTGATTAGGTGGCATTAAGGATTCGTTTACTGTTTACTTTTCGTTTTGTAAGTCAGTTTTACAAAAGTTTATATATGAAAGCTTTTGTTGTTTAAAAGGGGACCTTAAACATATGATTTAAAACCCCAGTAAGGGCCAAACTTTTAACCGATATTAAGTTGTACTTGTCTAAAAGCAGAATTTATATTGAAGTGCAACTATCAGAGAAGATAAACCATTTCAGTAGAGGCTCAATTTTATCTGAATATAACAGAAAGTATGTATATTGCTTAATTGGAACTATTTATTAATATAATTGGACTTTCTTAATTACTTTCTGCTGAGGGAAAGTGGTAAGAAATGGAGAGTTATCCAAACTAACGTCCAAAAGAAACTCAACCATTTTGAAATGAAATATCGCAAAATATATAGTTGAATTCTCAATGACATGGTTGGAGCCTAAACTTCATGCTTAAAAGAAATAATTGATCAATTTCAATGCTAATTTTGTGAAAATTGCAAAAAAAATAATAATTACATGACCTTCTTGCTGCTGACGTAAAAGTTTTATAACTGTCCATAAGGACTCTTGGTCTATCCCTTAGTTAATTAAACACACTTACAAAGCGGCTAGCGGCGTAGTGAAACTATTGTGAGTCACCTCTAGAAATTGACAAACATGAGCAGCAACCCTTGTTACAAGAAACTTCATTGTCGCTATATTTTTATTAGTAACATAATGCGAAAACACAGAAAGGTTATGAGGATTTTTGACAACCAATAAATACAAAAGTAGTTTGTTCACTATATGAAGGCTGGTTAGACAACAACAAACGATGCCTCACAGCGAGGTCTAGGGTAGTATACATCAATGGTCGGCACGTTGTTATGTTCTAATGCTTATCGACTGAATAATCGATAGTCCTTGATCACAAAACATTGAAATATTTTTATATTTCATTCGAGGTAAGAAAATCGATGTATGCAGTAAAGAGGTTTAACTGCGCTTGCTAAGCTCTCAAGGCCTTTTATCGATTGCATGATTGCATTTTGATTGGTTGCTTATTTTTAAAAAAATGGTAGATTTATAAGAAGTACTTTGTTTCAAACTTCCATCGGTTTTCGTTCTTAAATATGGATGATTACAAAAGATGGTAACAGATTTTTGGACGGCAGTTTATTTCAAGAACCGAACGATTATCTAATTGCAAAGGTTCAACAAGGCAATTTGATCTCCAAGCTATACAATAGACAAAACGTAAAGAGCATTGTCCTGTTTTCTTGAAATAAATGTTGCTTTGTTCGGAAACTTTGATAAGAGTTCAGATAAGGTTATATCTAGTTTCACCCTTAAAATAATAGTAAAAGGGTTTTTGTCGCACAACCTCCTCGATAATTATCAACAACTCCCAAATTGACCTTGCTTTCCTAACACATTGTCAACTTACAATTTGTTACAACATGTAATTGATATTTTACACTTTGTCTATTGATCAAGAATTTATCATCTGACAGATAATAATACCACTTAACATATCAAAATGTGACTAGGTTGTCGGTGACAAATGACATAATTGCAATGTATTATTATATAGTGTGTTGTTGTTTGAGCTGTGATTCTGCTATGGTAATAATATCACCTATCTGTATAAAAACCTTGTCATGGTTTAGAAGTGAGTCATGAGATATCTAATGCTTGACAAACTTTTAAGTAAAACGATTATGACTATCAACAAAAACTAACATTGTATCCTCATAATGAATTGTTAATTATCAACAGTCTGCATTTCCTAATTCCAAACTAATTCTCAAACATTTTCGTTCGTGAAAATTATAACAACACTCATTTGTTGATCGTGACATTGATGAAATATAATATATAATCTGAACATTTTCCCTGAAAGTTGTTTAAAATATGCAAAGAATGTTATATACATGTATGGTAAGTCAACTCTCGTTTGACATATTGGGTCATATTTGCGGTCAATCTATTCAACTTACCATTTCATAATTTAATATGCTTTGTCGTGTAATACACACAATAAGATGCTTATGAGCTTAGTGGTACCTGTAAGATGGGATGTAAGTTGCATGTCAAAGATTACAATCCCTTGATATTATTCATGATAATGTCAAATGCATTATTTGCTTGTCATAAAACATATTTCAAAAGATGAAGAGCGGGCTCATCTTTGAGACAAGTTCTTAGTTTATGCATATTTTTAATTTCTTCTTAATTGAAATTATATGATTTTTGTTTTTGTAATACTCAGACAGAGAGCAAGTGACGCTGACGTTACCAGACTGTTGTGATTTGATATTTTTTAACTTCAGATGTGAATCTATTTATTTCTTTTCAGCGTCAAAGTCTGCTATCTTGCTATTATTAGCATTCTCGTCCATCTCAGATTACAAGAAACTTCGGAACTTTTCTTTATCACTTTTGACTTTGTTGTCTAGAATGCATATAATGTCATGGCGTATGTTAATAAACTAAAAGTAAGTTTGTATGCTCATTATAAGAAAAATAAAAAATAATGTATGTCATAAAATGCATCTTATGTGAAAACAACTTTCTCCTTTAATTAGAGAACTACAACTGAGATGTGATTAAATGTGTTTTTTATTATGTTATTTATAAACGATCTGTTCACTTAAATGCAATTGTAGATGAATTGTATCGTATATTAAGGATATAAACAATATATGTAATTTTAATAAGTTAATTAATTTTTATCGTTTGGAATTAGCAATCGTATACTAGTTAAGTTCATGCCAATAAAATAAAAGCCCATTTTACTAATTTCTTGAGTGTCTGCGAAGCAAATTCCATTAAATCTGATACATCATGAGGACGTTTCTAAGTGTCGATGGTATGTAAGGCACCTAACTGTATTAAGAAACTATAAATGATGAGAAGAAATTTATTCATACAAACAGGAAACAACATATGCGTTCAAATTATTACCAAAGGCATACAATGAACTTATCAGAAAGTTACATCTAACAGTGTTTATGATTCTCCACCGAATTATTATTTAAGTGAAAAGTGTATGATTTACTTCATAATATTTCACAGAAACGATGTAAACATTAAATGTTGTCACATAAATGAATAGTAACGTGGTAATTTGCGTCGGCACTTAAAAACCAACAATGCAACGATATCACGAAACAACAAACCTTGTTTGAATGAAGTAGAAGTAATCAGTCGTAGGGCACGAAAGATGATTAAGTAAGGAGGGCTCAGAAGTCTTGTTCTGTATTTAGCCAATCAACGTTCAGCAGGATATGTAGCCTAATTTTCGACGCACAGGGAAATACTACACAGTATCTATTTTCTGATAATTTGATTGAAAGTTAGGAGCAGAGGTGAAATGTTATACATTCTGTTGATTTAGTGGTAAGTCTTAAGCTGACAACACACATAGTAACTAAAGTAATTTCAATGTGTGAACTTGTAGAATACTGTACTCAAGAAAAAAATTGCCGGAACTCCGTAAGGAATAACATATGATCACACATGACTGCTGACCTTTATCACCAGGAGGACGTGCCATGTATCCATGTATTGTGTATAAACCGGAAACCTCCAAAAACTTAGCTTATTCATTCTAACGTAAATAGGCTTGAATCATTACAAAGTTCATCTGACAAAACTGTTAAAACGTGTTATCATGTGGAGACAAAAACGTTTGTCTTAAGTTGTTAGAAAAATGGTTTTCAGCAAGCAATTTGTTTTATCTAACATTATCATGTTAAGAGATTTAATGTCAGCTTGTTTGTATAGATTGACACATTGTATTCAAATATAGTAGCTAATGTTATGCAAGCTTTTACAGAAATGTCAAGATACCATCGCCCACAGAGATTTTTTTAAGATATTGATATAAAAAACCATTAACCTCACACAATTTTCTGTGTTTGATTTCCGTGAGTTATTAAAAACATAATTTATTGATATGAAATCATTCTCAGAAAAACTCCAAACCCAAAGCTGGTCATAAACGGAGAAAGGAACAAGAGCTAAACACATGCGGGGTTATGATATTAGTGGAATAAAATGTAAATTTTCCAATATTTGATTTGTCCTCTAGAGTCAATGATTTAACTGATGGTAAGTAATCGTATTTACATTGCATGTGCTCAAATACAAAAAGTGTTATCTAATTATATTTGTGCCTATTTTAAACGTGAATTGCTTCACAATGCATAGAGTAATTTTTGCGTGATAATTGTAAAACTGGAATATTAGCTATACATCCATATTCCGTCTCATAAAACGTTCACACATAAAAGGCAATTGCCTAATTAAAGTTGTCAGTTCATTTAAACTGCTAACAAATTATCATATTGATACTTTGTAAGTATTTTTTCCTGAAATGTATGTGTAAAGTTATCAACATATCATTCAAAGTTAATCATCATGAGCAAATGAAATCTTAATTTGAAAGTTCATTCGTTGCTTCAAAATCAGTTTCTTATCACTTAATTGCACCTGAGTTTATTCATCGCCTGTGTTAGTTACTAAGCACATATAGTTTAACAACTCTGCAAAACAAATTCAAGTAAATCTTAACCTTTCGAACGTTTAAATACCAAATATCTTTAATTCCCCGAACATATAAAACGTAGCAAGTTTGTTGCGAATTGTTGTTTTCTTGTGCTAAGAATAATCATAAAGGTTTTCGTAACTGATTCACCCTCAAAATATAATTTGCATGCTTTTTTAAAAATTTTACTTACGAATTATGACATATGTATGGTTTAAATATATATGAGATTTGAATTTAATCAAACGTTTGCAAGACAAATGTCAAGCATTGTGTGCGATAATGAAAAGATGTTATATCAGACAAAAATGTATGGTTTAAATATATATGAGATTTGAATTAAATCAAACGTTTGCAAGACAAATGTCAAGCATTGTGTGCGATAATGAAAAGATGTTGTATCAGACAAAAATGATACTTTGTATCAAGTTGATATTAGTTTTGTTGTATAAAAGGCTTACTTTGGTTTCTAATAAAATCCTGCATACTTAATAATGACTTCTTATTAAATAGAAATCAAGATTATGACTTTCACTGGGAAAGCTTTTTTAATCTGCTAAATACTATTAATAATTTTAGGTCATTTTTTCATCTGCCTCATCATTGATTTTCTTCAAGGAAAATTTGAGCAAAAGCTCTGTTTACAGATCGAAAACATTAAGAAACCCTACAGAATTCATTTTTGTGTGAACACCTTCATTTTGTGTAAGAAAAGGAAATCACAGATTAAGTTTGATATTCTGACCCATCACAGCGCTAGATTCAGTCAAACCTCTCCTTTTGCAGCCATTTGTGCGCGAGTTGGATACTTTTAGTGTGAAAACCGGCTTTCGTTCATTTTGCAGAAATAACTACAAAGTGTTAATCGGTTTCGTGAGTGGTGATTGAAAAGTATAACATCCAAATATATGTTAGCACAAAGATTTAATCGATTTCATGTCATGTAGGCGTAGCAGTCGACGAAAAAGCCGATGGATAGTATCCAATTTTGTTAAATCAAAAGTCTGTTAAATCCAGATTTGGGTAATACAATTTTTGGTTACAGTACATTCCCAATAATAATAACATAATTTTCATTATCATCATTGTAAAAGTTATATATTGCAATATCAACCAGTTTAATTTTCAAAAGCTCATTTTTTGTGTTAGTAATTCTGTGTTTAAATGTAAATCTAAAATCAAATAGTTTAACATCTATCAAATTCGTTTAGCAAATATCAAAGACCATATGCCAATCAAAATCAACAGCATTGAATAAAAGTTCTCTTTTCTGGCACATACGAGTTTTAATATTGTGGGCAAATTAATACATGCAGCATTGTAATTCATGCAGGATTGATGAAACTGATTATGTATCTTACTGGTGCGCAGTGATTTTACTTAAAACAACTGAGACACTGACTGAAACACAGTCTATATCCAGTGAGTATACTTGGTGATAATAATGCTCGTCAAAACATTCTCCGTATACAGATGCCTTTTGAATAAATGATTCGATCATGGTAAATACATTAAGTTAGAAAATTATTTGATTTAGTTGCATATACGATCCACTTACTCTTTTTATACGAAACTTTACAAAATCTAATAAAAAAAACCCCAACAAGTTTGGTATAGTGATGGTTGTGTATTTGACCCTCGTACGGGTGTACGTTAACTATTTCACAATTAAAAGTGGACTGCAAACATTTCGTGTGTTGTATTTACCAATATGACATAATGTTCAGCTCAGAGTACTTGGTAAGAAGTAAAGCGATCTACTGCAACGTTTTTGGAACAGCTCCAAGCTATACCGCTAAGAAGTATCCTCACATTTCATGGAGGGTAGTAAAGGGCACTGTCCTATTTTCTTTATATAAATGTGGCCTTGGGTTCATAGCTAGGTTAAGACTTCAGATATAGTAATTTCAATGTTTAACCTGGAAATGATAGTACAGGTGCTTTCTTTGCCAATACGAACAAACATAATGCTATTGATAACATTATTTTGACATTGTTTTCCTGGCAATTTGACAACTAACAATTTCCTCTCACACATGTTGATGATAGTTTGTACTTTGGGTATTGACAGCAAAATCGAATGTGACAAAAATAAGTATCCACTTGCCATATCAAAATGTGACGTGAGATAGGCCACATGCATGTATGACATATGAGAACAGCCTTATGATTGGTCTGCTTGTTTTAGAGTCTTTGTTTGATCTCTTGGTAATCTCTGGAAATTATTTAACCATAGATATGCTAAGCAAAATAAGTTGCACACTTGACTTATGACACGATGGTGTTGAGAAGGAGTATACAATCAAAAACCAATTCCCTGTGTACTTTGGCCAATATGTCTTATTTGAATTCTTTGAAGTGTTGGTAAGATGTCAAACAGATTTTCCGAAACCTCAATGTTATTGCCATTTTCAGTCCTTGATTAGATTTGGGACAATAACCATGTGCCTTCAAGGAGCAAATTAATCTGAATCCGTCTGAATGACAGTTAGGGTGTATAAAACTTTACTAGACATTAGAAAAAGTGGATTATTATTAAATTGCAGTCGCTCTAAAAATATAAAGAATACAGGATTTCTACACCTACTGTACAGCGAAAACAATCGATTTGTATTTTGATTAATTCGTGTTACGTGGTAAGAGTTGAGGAAGCAAAAGAAGACGGCAACTGAAGCATCTATCAACGCCATTACAAATGGGGCATATTCACACAAACTTTAAACCATCTTTTAGTCAAATTTTATTCCTAATGGAATACAAATTCAATCTGAAATTGTTGATGAACGCTTAAGAAAACATCGAATCAATCTATCATTGAAAGTTGATTCTCTGGAACGTAAAAATGGGAACTAGAATCATTTGAAGTTATACAGCTAGTTCGCTAGTTAGAAGTTTAACAAAATGAAAGAGCTTGCAACTAATTTATTACATTTAATATACAATGACCTTTAGAACAAATAGCCTGCAGATTATTATAACTGTTGACATTTTGATTTCATCTCATGAACAATAAATTTTCTTGCATCGAATCCAAACATTTAAGTCAGTATTTAGGACAAAGTAGTTACCGTATATCTTGCTGAACCGCATTCTCTCTCAACAGAGGTAGATCAAGTCGTGAAAAGGTAATCATATCCCTGTTTAAATTAGACCAAATCTGTGGTTCCCGGTGATTTCCCCAGCGAACAAAATCTTGCCACACAATCCATTTGCATTTATCTAGCAATTGACAACACTTCTGGCATGGAATGGGTTGTTCATATTACAATGCCTTTGACATGATTCAGTATCCAAAACGATGATTTTTGGACAGCACCGCTGATTGCACAACTGGCTTTGATTGCAACCAATACGGAATATCCTACACGTATTAATTTGAGCCAAATTAGCTATAATGAGGCTTCAATTGGTGTTTCAGCCTCGCTGTTAAAGGTTCTGTGTAAAACAATTAATTGGAAAGAAAAGGACCACCAAAGTGGTAGCTATCATTGCACAATTACTTCTTGTTGGTTTAAGTACTTGTGTTACCTTTAATACACACAGAACAGACTGGCATGATGCTCTAATCAGGAAATAGAAACTGAAGAGAGATGCTTGTTTTCTTTTATTACAATTAAGCATACACATCTTGTAAATTTTTCTTTTCCTTTCAACTAACTTACCTCTGATTTGAATTTTCGTGTGATGTTTGAGTTGATTTTGATAAGTATTATTCTCATAGGATGCACCATATTTCTGCATCAGTGGTAGTAATCTAGCTATTAAGTCATTTAGGTAGGAGCCCTATACAAAGCCCTTTGACTATGCAAACGTGTGTTTGAGTTCTTGAAAGATGTTGGTTCCAAGTATTGAGGGAAATATAGAATATTTATGCAGTTTAGACTCGGCAAGAAATTTCATATCATGAGCATTTAATATATACTAACGTGTACAATATATTGGTTTGTAAACATACTTTGTGTTATCATTCAAACTGATTTGCTCATGCTAGTTTATTCATTTAAACTCATTTTTGTAGTTTCATTTATCAGTCCCAGATTATATTAACATTAGTAATTATTCAATGAATACTACTATATGAAATCGTAACCAATAAATAGTGTTATTATTATAGCCCCATTTAGAAATCATTACATTCTTTACATTATAAATTATTTTCATGATTATGACGGCGATTAATGTATGTCAATGAAGCATCACTTTATCTGTGAGTTCTAGAGAATATAGAGACCACGTATAGCAATCTATCACTTGCAATTCAAAAGGGGTTAACAAACAAGTCTGTCATAAGGTGTGTATATGCTGATCAATTTTTGTCTTTTTCAAACTCTTTACCAGGCAGTCTTTTAATTCAAACAGTATTTCTAAATATGATGAATGTTGGAGGAAATAAATTTATCAACAAAATGTATCAAAACTCACTCACAGCTTCTAACCAATCAGTTGCATGTGGCAGATTAAAAAAATTGTTCATTGAAAAAAAGTTTCAACTGTGAATTAGACGTGAGCTACGGGTTCCATATCTTTATGAGTGCAGGGATTTAGTAATTTTATTACTGGACAAATCAGTCTGTCTTAAGGTTCATGTATTTATTTTGTCATTTCAATTCTATAGGGACGAGGGTCAATAGGGACGAGGTCATTACATCAAATGTTAAATGTCATTCTCCAAAACATAAAATTTTCTAGTTTCAATCATAGAAGTTTTGCTTTGATTTAGAACTTTTGGGAAGAAATGAATAGTTATTTGTAACCAACATTGACAATGAAATAATCTTCATAACCAAAATATACAAGAACTTTATGATTTTCTTAAGCATATAAGGTCACACTGGACTACTTTCAAAATAAACAATATTGTTATTTATAGACGTTATTCTTTTGGTTGGAAACACAAATTGAGCATAAGTCAGTAAGAATATCTTGGTCAAAAGGATTTTGTGGTGTACATTTTTCATTTTTTATGCTGCTTTAAATTTAGAAAAATATGACAACAAGAAAAGGAAAGTACACGTTTCTAAGCAAAAGAAAACTTAGGATTCGTTTGTCGAACATATAAAAGACACTGTCATTGTTGGTGGACAAAAAATATCTCACAAACTGAGTTTTAGGATATATGGGGAAATCAATATGGCAACCATTAAATGTGTTCCTGATATTTTACAGCATTAATATAAAGCTATATCATATTGTTTAACAGAAAATGGTACACTTTTGATAATGAAAGAGTATGAAAATAAATCCAAATATTCCAAGAAGATATTAGCTGTGTATATAATAACGCATTTAGTATACTGCATCAATGATGAAATGAACTAAATAGTTGCAAAAATAACACAATTAAAAATATAACGATTTTAAAACCAGTATAACTGCTGACAATGCTTCCACGTTTAACAACATAGTACTGAGAGTATCAAATGCTTCACTGCTGACAACTCCTTGTCCTCTGACATTTCACAAGTGAGTAATGAATACAATGTTTTTTACTTTTTTTACGAGGAAGAATTCATATCAACCATACAAGAGGTATCCAAAAATCTATTTTGAGTAATATATGAGTGAATGCATGCTTTTAAATGAAACCTGTTCATAGTTTCAGTGTATTTTGCTGATGACATTGCATTCTATGGGGACAGCTAAGCGGTCCTCGGTGATTGATGAATCGATAACTGCTAAAGTAAAAGTGGCACCAACAGATATGAATGACCATTGATACTTTCTAATGTCTTTCTTGACTGACAGACTTTGCGTACTGGGAAATAACTAGCAACAGAATATTGTCATGAAGTCTTGTTAGAGCTAGAATCACACAAAGCATTTCGGAGCACGTACAACCACCAGGTACCCATCATGTTTTAATTGCCTTTGTCATCTTGTCTTATGTTTTATCGGAGTAATGTAGTAAAATTATCACTGTCTACTTGTCTTAGCCTTGAACAAAACAATAATTACAGGTTATATTCAACAAATACATTGATTTTGTATGTTTACAGTTAATTTTTTTAATAATTGCTGTGAAGTGTGATATATATACATGTTGTGTATAATAGAAAGCTAGAATGTTTATTTTTGTTTAATAATACTATTGGGAAATCAAAAAAAGAACCATTGGCTCTTTAGTCCATCAGATGTCCTGATTATCTAATTATTTTTACAAATGATTACCATATAAGGAGGCATTTGATAACAAAACTATAAATAACAATTATTGACAGATATTATGAACAAGAAGTACCATCGAACTGAGCCTTTTGTTTCTAGAGAGGAGGATAAAATAGGTTGTTAGGGCGAGTCCCTAGAGCATAATAAAGGTTCCCAGGGTCACCTAAACTACCAATTAGAATTCTCCATCCACCTAGAAGCCTGTCAGCTTACAAAACATTTTGCTTCTGAAATCGCAATATTAAAAGTTTTACAGAATGCATGGATGAACGGACGAACGGATGAACGGATGCCATTTTTTCCTTTTCGAGTTGAAATATAGCAACACTCTGTATATCAGCCTTACGTCTTTGTGAAAATAATAAATTTGAAAGGAAAGGACCACCAACGTGTTGGTAGTTATTTCTGAACAATTACTTCCTGTTGTTAAGTGCTTCTGTTACATGCAAAATGCACAGACTGACATGTTGCTTGTATCGGGAGATAACAAATGTTTTTTCTGCCTTGTGTGATAATCAGCATAGAATACATATGGCTTGTAAATGTTTGTTTCTTTCCTTTTAGCAAACTTATCTCTGCTTTGACTTTCCATATAATGTTTGAGTTGAGTCTTGACTACGGAAACATCATATGTTTGCATCAATGTTAGTAATCTTGACAAGTTTGTAACCAAACCTCTTTCACTACTAAACTCATCAGCAAAAGAAATTTATTAGTGTTTTAAAAGAAGTTATGAAAAATACTTCATGAAGAAATTAACATAAAACATCTCATTAAAAGCACATTACCCAATTTTTGTTAATTCTAATTGTAATGTACACATGGTCATGCCTTTTAGAAAGATATGCAAATAGATTATATCATAGACTCTGCCATTGATGTATCACGTGATACAAAGGTCAATTTCAGTAAAATATTTCTATGTTGTGATATGACATATAATTCTTAGATTCAGTAGATTTCTTGTCAAAAGCTCTGGATTCATTAATCATGGATCATTTAGTATCCTAAACATAGAGGGACTTTTATTAAGGTCAACATAGTTAAACAAAGATATTGCAGATGAGACAATTTGTCCAGTAAAAATGGATAAGCTTTCAGTTGCACCCTATACATTAGAAAATAATGTGAATATATTTACATATTTATTAGTTTTATGAAATACCCCAAAAAACGTGTTTAGTACAGTTGAACATAAGTAATGACACCAGTGCTGCACAGAATCAATTGCAGTATATAAAATTTTGAAAATAAAATCACAGTTTCCTAAAGTGTTTTTTTCTGCTGGCATAAGTGTCAAGTTTAGCATTTATTAACAACGATAATGACTTCAATCTAAAGGTCCAGTATCCAGTGTAGGATTTCCTGTCTGTGATTGATTGGTGCATGAACATATCACCCTGAGGACAATGTGCTTTTGAGGGAGCTCCAGCTTTTTTGCTTTGTCATTGATTTCCGTGTAAGAACAGACCTATTTCACTCTCTTGTCAACTCAAATATTTATGAAACCACGAAAACTTACAAAAACTCGAGTGCCTTGTTCATATAAAAAGATATTGCATAAGTCCTATGCTGTTTAAACATGGGTGGATTATGTTTGCCATCTGACTATAAAAGTCCACTATGCAGTGATCATCAGTGTTTATTTATCATATGTTCAACCCTATGAAGTATCGAATCAATTCAGGTTCATCTCGGGTTAAGTTGTATGACCCAAGTGCAGATATCACACAACGTTAAATATGCATAATATAAGCCAACAATGAATACAAATCAGATCGTGATAAATACCCAGCGTTTTGATTACCGTTTGATAGAATAAACACATTCACAGGTCATTGTTGAGTTATTCAAGTGATCTCTATTCATAAGTTTGCGTGCTTGTATCTCTTTATCGTCCTGTCTTGAGCCCTTATGTTTGCACTAAACGAACAATCTAAGATGTATGCAGCATCAGTATACAGAACTCAACCAACTAACTGTGATAAATGGCAATGAAGAATTAGATTAGCATATTTTCAGATATTGTTTCAAATAACAAATACTAGTAGATAAGATGTGTTTGCTTATACTGGCCGTGAATGAGTATCTCTGAAACTAAAATTTCAATAGGAATAATTATTAACACACTTTCACTTGATAAGAATAGCATTGATGACATAATGCTCACTACTTGAAGTTTATAAATATGTAAAACACTCTGCGTATGTGTGTTGTCCGTGATACAGTGGACCATTTCGTGTCGTTTCGAAGTGTCATATTTTCTTCTTTAAAAACATCAGCATAAATAAGGACTTGAGACCTTTTTATAAGTGGACGTTTATGCATTGTGTAGCCGATATTTTGAATGAAACCGTTTTGCAACAGTCTACCGAACAGTTTAGCAATAGCATCAAATATGTAGACAATGCGAGAGCATCCTATCAAACACAGGACAATACCATTAAACCAGTTCATGTCAAGAAAAACGCACCATCACCATCTTTATCGATGAGGATCAGACTGTACAATATTGAGAAACGATGCTTACAATGAGCTATACATTTCAGATGATTTGCGTAGTCAAAGGTTTAAACTAGATTGAGAACTAGGTCATTGTGACACTAGACTCATTCAAGACATGTATAAAAACAATATCTTCTCAGTAGCCTATGACTAACGTTGTATAGTTTCATTTTCTCCCCTACTGTGCCATGAGCATGCATCAGTGTAAGGATTTGGCGTTACATAAATATCAAATATTTTTATTATCATAATTATCATCATTATCAACAATCCTTCAAATGTCATTGCCAAATATGAATTACTAATAGAATGAATTTCTGAGATTTTAAATGTGTTAACACTTGATATATTGGTAGTCAACATTTTAGAAAGAAACTTTTTCTTGTTACAGATAAAATAAATGATTAAAGATGTGCAACCAAGGGAATTTGATGCCAACTGCATACTGAGTGCATGTGATCTGCAGGTACTTTTTGCCTTATGAACATGTTTGTATGAACTAAATAATGTTTCATAAACATCCTTCCTAGTTTATCAAAACTCAAAGAAATGAGACCCAAAGCAACCTAACATCTGAAGTATTTATATGAAGTTCATTATTCCATTGAAAAAAATGACGTCTTTCCAGTGAAAACCTACAGGTAAAAGATTGAAATGAGACCATAATCGTGTTTTTAAAAATGACATTTTACGGTTGAACAGCTACACCTAGAACGTAAGGATCAATAAGACAAGTACATTTAAATTTAAACATTACCCAAACGGCATGGGGGACAAAAGTATGTCTTGTGTGACTGGCATCATCGGTTTTAAGCTAAGCAACAGAGATATCCCCTCCATCTGCTATAAGGATAGCTGAAAAAGCAAATACAGAACACAGGAATCTGTCCACTGCCAAACTGTGAAATTGAAATTCTGAATGTGTGATAGAAATAACATGCTAAATACTGTCGTGGTCAAAGTTATTTCTTTAAAAAATTTCTAGCCCAAGATATTTATTTATTGGTAGAAACATGGTAGAAAAATTCTTCATTTGAAACCTTTGCTGAACCATTTATTTTGGTTTTCCTTTGCATTTAAGTTTATTGTGTGCCATGCAACATTTTCTGTGAGATCATGTTAATGGCAAAAAGAGTTTATCAAATCCATTGTAAAATCTGAGGATGGTTGAAAGCGTGGGCATATTCATGCAGGTAACAGAAACCAGTAGAAAAGCAAACTTCAAACAGAAGGATTTAAATGTCTCATGATTAAAAAAGGTAAATCACCTTCTTTGTCAATATATGATTTTATCCAGGTTTTATATTATGTTCTGCATGTTTGTGTATCGTTGTACTAAAAGTTTGTTGTGATGTATAGATATATTAACCAAAATCAGCAATAAAAGAAACTTCAGAAATATCTTAAGGTCATTAACATTTAGCAATATATTCCTATGACATTTGTATATTGCAATATTTCGCATAACAGATACCAATATTGGACACAAAATAATTTTTATTTCTTGCATCCTATCTAATTACTCAAAATTGTTATTAGAAAATTTACTTGCTTGACAGTTGATCAGAAAAGATTATTATTATTCAGACCCGAACATACTCATTTAAAAGGTGTATTCCTGAATCTGTAGAAAATAACAGGATTGTCCAGCTTTTGTGAAAGTAGTGTGATATTTCGTTCTCGCTCCTTAATTCTACAGAAACAAGTACAAATCCGAAAGGATCTCAAGACGGGGTTATTTTCCCGAGCCCAACACAGGTTTGAGCTTCAAGCTATAAGCTAGTTGTGACTGAATGATGATTACTAGACTAAAGCATGATTGATAGTGACAGGATAAGCCTCATCTAATATTAATCTCACCTAAAGAATTTGAAACACCAAGGACAAATTTTTAGGATTTATTTTTATTCGAATTCATTCCATAAAAGCATTATGCAAACGCTCATTTGGTAGAGTAATTTTGGTTACAATAATGCGCGATGTACAGAAACTCAACTTCCAATGCATCAAAGATTGCAAGGTACCATGCCACATTGCAATTGAATTGTAGTTTTTCTTCCATATGAAATTAAAACAATATTTAGACATATGATGATTTTTGAACTCCACACAGATAAAAACATCAGAATTTAAAGGACTGCACTGATGATATGAAACCGAATAAACTGTAGTTGTTTAATGTCAATAACACGAATCATTAATGATACGGTGCTGAAACGTCAATCATTTTTTATATTATGATTCGAGCTACAACAAAACTTCAGCTTAACAATAAAAAAATATATAAAATGTCAATTGAGCCATTACAGTTGCTATTTTAGCCATACATAGTCTATCAACACAATAAAATGTGTATTGTTACAAAATGGTATTAGAGAATAATTAATATATAAATCTCTATTTTGCTCATCCAATTTTTAACATAAAATATCGTGCATGTGCTTTTCATGACAACCTTTCCTTAAGTTGGAAATTCTCCAAAAGACTTGAATGTCACACCCAATAACTATTATATAACTTTTAACTCACAGAAGATATTTCAGGTTTAAAACAAAAGATATTTGAAAAGTTAAACTTTGTACTGTTGTCTAATATCATCTTTAATGTCTTATGTTATCGTGTCTGCATCTTAATTATCTTCTGGCTATATTGTATCATATCTGAAGTAACTGTAATGTAGATCTTCTACTCATTAGATATATATTTTGAGTATTATGCTCACACATTTACAAGTGGTAATTACAAATGGAAGAATAATACATAAAAGTAGAAGTTTGAACAGTATTGTACAATAAAAAAAGTGCTTCAAATATAAATAAGTGAATGATGTAAGTTAATATAACAAAATAATCCAGACACTTTCGCGCCATAATTTCTTTATCCAAAACAATTTCAATGTTATCAACAATTCCAACATTAATAACATTTTGATTTAAAACTTGAAATTGAAATTATTCAAAATTGGAAATATTTTCAGAATATATTTTTAGATCATTGACAGGTGAAATACTTTTTCAAGATAGTAATTTGATAAGACACCTTGAAGGGTAAGATTAATCAATAGATGTGTTATCAAAGACATGTTTAATTTTCTTAAAGAAATAGCTAATCTGTGCAAGTCAACGTTAATTGAAGATCACACCAGATCAATCACGTATCATACCCATAGGCTACGCGTGTCATGGTTTTTAATCATGAATGAATTGAAACTGTTACAGTAAACCTCATTGAGATAGAATCAAGCTGCCAAGTCTGTTTTTTGCCCGAATTGGCTCTCAGCGGATGATATCTCTGTATCCAAATTAAAAGCCGAGTTTCGCAGTCACTTAGGGCGTTGAAGACTTGAAATGGCTTTTTGTGTTGTCAGTAACAAACGTGACAATTAATCGCTAATAGAAAAAAGGCTTTCACATCTGAAAAGGGGGAATCAATTTCCTGAATAGACTGTTGACAAGCTGGCATTATATCTCCGCTATGGTACTGTTGTACTGCTTTTTCTACACGCAAAATGTTCTGAGAAAGATGAATGAGCAGGCATAAGCTTCTTTTAATATTGAAATTGCGTTACATTAAGACTGCTTTGTCTTACAATGATGACTTCTCAAATCACATGTTATATCAAAATAATTCTTTTTGGTTTCCCAAAATCAAAATGAAATATCATTCACACACATGTACATCTCAAGTCAGATGTTTTAAATATACTGCACAAAAAAGGAAACTTTTTCTAGTGTGAAAATGAATCAGATGTTTTAATCCAAGCAGTACATCTGTGAATACAAACAATTCCTTAACCATTGCCGAGCTTAAATCCTTTGTCATTGAAAATGTGTTTCCATTTACAATTACGTTTTATTATAGAGACAATAAAGCACACACATAAAAAGATAAACACGCTTTCTATTGCATAAACATCATTTTCACTCAAAACCAGGGGTTACGGTGGTTTGGACATCAATGGGCATTTGTGTCATGCGTCTACAAACTAGAGTTCAACAGTACAATGTCTTTAACCAGTTCTAGAGCAGTTAGTGCCAAGGATTGCAACAATATCCAATGTGTTTCAGAGTACACTAAGAAGGTTTTGCCATTAGTTTCAGCAAAATAACACTTGATTGTCCTGCGGAAAGGAGATTTTGGATGACCACACTCAGAGTGTTAGGCCGTAAAGGATATTGAATGCTAAGTGAATTTGACCTTTTGTCATACGCCATTCGTTCTGCAAAGTCTATACTTTCATTTGACAATACATGTTCAAAACAGTTTTCCTAACCCTTGCCACCATTCGTAATAGTAAACGATTAGGGCTGTTTTAGCTTTAGGTTAATTGTTTGAGTAGTATACATCAAAGGTACACTCATTTACCCAACATCCCTTAACTGTCACCGATGTTTTAGATAAATATACTGTATTTGGCAAAGTTCAATCAAAACCACGACTAAAATGTTCATATTAACATAAGTCTAACAATCTCAGAGACCACGCTTGCCCTTGGCAACTCTCGTTAATGAACAAAGAACACACATCAGATGTTATGGTTTGAACGTAAATTTTGTTAAACGAGAATGTATAGAAAAAATGATAAGATTAGGACAATGGAGGTAAATACATTCGATAAACCGATTGCATAATTTTACTCTAGAGACTAAAACATACAAATTGCACATCTTCACATCACAATGTTGATATGTGTCGAGTTAGTTACATTTTAACTATGCGCCTGTGATGTGAATAAATCACAAAAGTAATTGAAAAATGAAAAAAAGTGCAAAGTTAATGCACAAAAGGAATTGTAATATACATTTTATTGAGTGTGTCAAGTTTTCCAACATGTAGTGTTCAAGTTGTGAGCAAAGTGATCTACGACGGAAATTTTTTGATTATTAATGCAAATGAGGGATCCAAACAAACAAAACGCACATCTACATATCATAGTGCTGCACTCAATGTATACATATTGCGTTTTACTAAATACATATTAATGATGATCAGCCAGCTAAAACGACATGATAAAACCATATGTCTATTTGAGTAGGAAATGAACCAAACAATTTCTATGTATTGTATCAATTCTATTTTAATGTCACTCTCATCACCGAAGGCTTTCAAAACGTTAACGCTTATCATCAGCATATACTTATCATCTGTATTAGATTATGACCCCCAACAAAAACAGAAAATACCCGCTGACTTTATTATGTTGGTAACGCTATCCATTGTGTGATTTTTATATAATTTCGAAAAATCAATAAATGTGGTAACCAAGATGAAACAACTTTACAAACAAGAGTACGTTCAGTTATTTGTAGTTTTTCTTCAAATTTACTTATCGTTCTGTCGTCTTTGTGAGACAATCCCCAAGTTCATGTATACAGAGAGTCTTATACTATTTATGATGTATAAGTAGAAACCTGACAGAGGTATTAGTTAAAATCTAGTATTGGTCTATTTCACATTAGTTTCCTCATTTGAATGTTATCCGCTAAAAGTTGTCAACGTTCGCGAAATTTTTCAGTCTGAAGAATAAACATTTACTTGTATAGCCTTGGGAAGAGATCGAATTTCGAGAAGGATCTTTATACCACCGCCTACTTTATAGACGATATCATTTATACTGGCATGTTAATATGTCTACGTTACATGATATCCTAATAATACAATCAGCAACAATTCAAAATAACATTGAAAGGTTTCATGGTATTATCGACTTCTTTTGATAATAAATTATCTTGCGAAAAGGGTTGTTCACATAATTTCTTTCCTTCTTAACTTTGTTATTTATAATATATTCGAAGGGTAACTGAAGTCAAACCTAATAACGTTGCCATTGCAAAATATGATTCGTTTTGTCGTGTGATACCAGCAATGATTATACGTTCTAGTAACAAAGGGAGTAAATTTCAAACGACAAAAATCAGTGTAAACTTTTGCAACTAACTGTTTTTACAGTGTTGTTCTTTTACATTTTGGAGTGGTCCAAAGGGATGTTATCAAACGGTTGTAATTAGGTATATAGCACCTTTGATTGTGAAGGTAAATAATACTTGTCAGTGGCAAATCTGTTATCTAACAAATTTTAGCATTCTCGTCAATCTTAGATTACAATGAACTGGTAAAGCTTTAAATATGACAATAAAGCTAACCTACTTAACACTTAAAAGAAAAAGTATGTTTTGTCAAGAAAATGTTTTTCTCATTTAAAGCCTTGTCAAATTATATAACTGTAAAAAAGATTGAAATGATTGATTGAAACAACTGTCTGTGACAAGATTGTTTGTTGTTCATTTAGTTCATTAATTATATTTTAACTGAAATACAACTGTCAATGCAATATATGACAGATGCATTTTCTTAATTTAATATTCTTAAGTGTTAATGTTTAACCTAAATGATTGTCTTTTGAGGATATTAACAATTAATGTAGAATCAAAGATGTATTTGAATCATTTCGAATTGACCATCTTATAAGGTTCATGACATATACATCGCAAATCATTTTATTACGTATATTTACTAGATTTATCATTATCATATTGTTCAACTGGTAAAATATAGTAAGATTAATATAGACATTTATTTCAACGAGTGTCAACTATACAAGCCAACCACAACTATTCAAATTTAATTGTATTTATGTTGATGTAATATAAGGTAGTTTGTGTGTGTAGCACCCAACTGCTTTAAGTAAACATAAATGATGACAATGAACATTGTATGTATTCAGACGGATAGGAAACCATCTTTATGTCACATGTAGTGCCTAATGGGAGTTAATCTAAACAACGATTGTTGATTAACTAGTTTGGTAGCAGTGTAACATACACAATGCAATCTGCAAACCTTATTCATCGGGATTGTAATCAGGTTTTAATCATATAGCTGTATGAGCTAGAGGCTCGTTTAAGAGGTAATTCTGACAAAAATGTGATTACTTTACAATGATCCCTTACATTCAATCTTCAAATGACCTTTCGAATGAATTGCCTGCAGATATTTGCATCTGATGACATTATGATTTACTTTAATCTTGGTAGTGAATATTGACATTTTCATCTTTTCTTCCATCATGATGTCAAGTAAAACAAATTGAATACATTTCACCTTAATCTATCTGCAAATGTGCAGACCAATTGCTTACATCTCTCATGTAGCCTTGGTGAGAATAACAACCCTCAATACACAACATTTATGCTTGTTTATTTGACAAATTAAAGTCGTCACAATATAATGAACATTATCATAAAGTGAACGCATTGCAAAGATACACCATATCCTGTTGTTCTTTCAGAGCCGCAAAACGCAGCTTTTACTTTAACGGAAAATGGTTTAACCTTTATTCTTTCTACAGAAACCACATACCTTTTGAATGTGATCGCATAAAGAATAGCGAAATATTGACTGTTGTATAACATTACTTATTTGAATACTGGGGTCCAGGATCAGTTATTTAAATGCAACAGCAACGTGTAACATTAATTAAGGATTGTTTTACATGTTTTGTGCCTCTATCGATGTATAACAGCAACAAATTGTATATTGCGTAGCGATTTTATACAAAATTTGTTGCTGTTATACATCGTTATAGGCACAAAACATGTAAAACAATCCTTATAATTACAAAATCAACATTTTAACAAAGTTTTTCCTAATTATTTTCATAAAATCTGTCATCAATGTCGTGAGATTGTGGTTAGTTACACAAAACAATACAAAGTTGAATCAAAATTGAGAACTCCATAAACTAAAATGGCCGAAGATTAAATTTCGTTTTCGCAACCATTGACACCAATGCAATCACAATTCGTCTTAACCGGAATCCGCATTTTCGGAATAACCCTAATTAGCATATCACACAACGTTCAAAATGTCTGCCGTTTCCGAGACGCTCGGAGCGAACAAGCTTTAGGACTCGTAGTTATTAAAATGCAGTTTTTTCGGTGAATGTATGGATTGTGTTAGGGAGAGGAATGCATTTACTTGTTACAAACGCAGGTGGGAAGTGATAGGATATGTTATATCTGTCTTTGCAACAGAACGTAACTCGCAACTGTCAAAACCGGACTATGGCGTCAGGTGATTGTGACGTCACAAGGAATGAATGCACATGGTATGGTTGCAAATTTTTCTGCATTCATCGAGAAATGGCAGCAGGTTTTTGAGCGCTCTGGTCAAATCAGAATTGCGAAAATTAGTGTAACAAAACCATTTTGTAATTATTCTTGCATGAAGGGAAATATCGAGTGTAGAATTTATAAGTCATAGGAAGCCTGAAAGATTAATTAGCAGTTACATATACATGTAGGCTAAGAAGTCTTTTTCTGTAATCAGCAAAATATGTGACCTACATAGAAAATCAACCTGTCCCACTTCCAATTTAAATTATTTGCTATTAGCAGAATTTCAAAATATATCAATGAATAAACCAATGTCTGACGTCACATTAATATCAAGTAAAAATCTATTTAATATAAGAGACTGTGCAACGGTACACTCTAGACCAATTGGCACTAAATCTGGAACTCCGAATTGAGTAACAAGTTAATACTCATGACTGCTCAATTTCAATAAGTAATACGTGTCATTCATCGGAATATTCTGAGCGATGAGAGCCTGATTCAATGAACAGCAAATTTCAATGAGTGCATCTGTGAAACCAATTGTATATGAAATACGCGTTTCGTTGGATTTCTCAGATCTACAGATATAGGTATAGAAAAAGATTAGTATTCTGGCTAACTTTTCATCTTTCTTTTTACTTCATGACAAACATTATAATGCTGATAAGTCATTTTTATGAATTGTTTGCAAATATAAGCAAATGAGAAATGTCAACATATTGCAATTATTACTGCCCCTTTTGCCAAGTTTTGTGAATTTAGCTATTTATCAGCTTAATTGTTACAAACTACAGTTCTTCATGCACTTACACTTTAGTTAACAACCACCTTCTTGTGCAGCAGGCAAAACTGCCTTTCAATATCTTTTTTCAATGGCTTACTAATCCTTCTCTAGCTCAAGTCTTCGTTGATTCAACTTCTTAATAAAATTCACACAAAAAATGTATTCAGTGTTTATTAGCAAAGTATTTATGATAATAATTATATATGACAATATTTACATATTTTGTGTTATCATAAAATATGCATACTGCCAATTCAAGTAAGACACTTTCATTTTTCTAGTGCTTATTTGCTACACAAGAACTAGAGAATGTTTTTATAATATTATTTGTGCATCCATCCCCTCTTATACATCGCTTGTATATGGTAAGAACAATATTTTATATTTTATGTTGATATCAAAGTGCCTCTTATTTCTAAAAATTAGTTACACCAAACAAGTAACACTCAGTTTAAATAAAGAGAATTACGAACGGTCAGTTTTGATTCATCTGCACATTGAGTTTGCACAATGTTTCGAATTTTCAGGGGAGTACTTTATTCGCAAAGAGACCAATCAAATGATGTGACCTTTAGGAAAATAATACCCACTTATTGTTTTGATATTTTACTTTTAGTAATCACAATAGTTGTCTTGACTGATTGCCGATCAATTATAGTGATTCAGAATTTTAATTTCTGCATAGTGTATACAATAAGAATATTTAATCCAACTGTTTACTAAACGTTCAGATTTATGTCAAACAACACCAATCGGTGAGTATAGTAATTTGTATTAGATTAAGAAAGAAAAACTATTTTAAGTTATAGTTTGAAGAGTAAAGTTCACTTAGTCTCAGTAAATATCCAAATCAATATTGAATTACAAAACATATGCAGTATGTATGCATTTTGATTTATGATTTATAATACATATTAAGAAAGACATGTCATGATGTACGTTAAACGATGACAATAATGCTTATGATATCTCATATTGGTTTATTTGACAATTGTCTGTTGTTAAGTTTTCGATCAAAATCAAACGTTTATACCTTTTTGTAACTATAATGACATTCTGTATATAAACATCTCTTTCGGCCTCTTTGTGTTATAATATTTTTACAATATTAATGAAGAAATGGGGTTTTTGATCTTTTATAACAGGTTCTACAGGAAAATATTCGTTGATTATTTTCTGTATTTGGTATAAACCCAATCCATGTCTTCCGCTGCATTTCAAAGCAGTTTCAGTATTGCTCTTTTCTTATGTAAAATCATAATTGTAACTGGGGCATTTGGATGAATGCAACTTGTGCAAATATAAAATCTAAGATCTCTCTTACAGACATCATGTTCTATGTTACCAATAATAGACTACGTGGGTTGTTTGAATCATGTATCGACCATTAGTAATTCTATATCCTGATGTCTCGTTCTGAGACATCCTTGATATGTAGCTAATAATGGTGTTATAAATGATCATGTGAAATATGAAAGTAGTAATTCTTCAAGTGCTCATCATTATTTGAACTAACATGATTAGTTTGACATGACAAGTTTCTGTGTAGCACTTTTTTTTCATAATTTTATATTTTACATTTTTCACTGATAATTGTAAGTTAACGCTAAATGTATTATTTTGACAGTGTCAAAAATATCATTACACAAAACAATCATCGATAGTCAGAGGACGAAATATGAAGATTCACATAAAAACCACTGGCGGCCATTTTGTGTGAACACCTTTAATTCATTTTGTGTAAGAAAAAGGAATGGCATGGCTAAACTTTACGTTCAATATTTGAATTACTGCTCCATTAAGTTTAAATACATTATCTTTCAATTGGAACCATTGATTTCCATTTTCCTCCTAAAACGTGCTACTCTCCCTTTAAAAACTGTCCAAAACAGGTTAGGTAACAAAATGGTACATACATATCATAAGGAATTTTGCTGTCAAAGACATTTTAAAAATGCAATTCATAAAACTAAACTATTGCATTTGTGTCACAGTATTCAAAGTACCAATTGTGTACATCATTATGACACACAATGTTATATAAAATATCAAAAATAACAATAAAATCATTTTGAGGTTAATATTTCGTATTTAAACACAAATGTTTTTTAAATCCTCAACAACCTTTTTCCGAACTAATGTTTTGATAAAATGGTCCAAAAGGATGACTTAACTGGAATGTTTTACATGCTTCATTTGCAATTTTCGTTTCTTTTGCAAAGTAATATAATGAAGATGACTTGTCTTCTCTATATGTCAAGGGAAAATGTTGAAAATTCACGAGAAAATAAATATTATGTCGTTCTGTTTATTTTCGAATTACCTTCATTGATGTATTTAATGGATCATTTATTGTTTCATTATAATATTTGCTTATTATATTTCAGAGCGGTATTGATATAAGCATTTGCTTGTTTACTAATCCGCTTCCATCTTTTTTGGACATAAATTTGTTAAAACAGAAAGAAAAGTGAACGTGAATTCAAAACGAGCATGGTTGGGCCCTTCTAAATAGCGTATTAGTTTTGTATACACTTTGAATCGTTTTGTCCTATTCATTCATGAAATATTACCAATCACTGAACAGTTTACTCGTAGACATAGGGTACATGGGATTGAGAATATTTTAGATTAAATTGGGAACTAATTCACGTCAAAAAGCAACGTACAGCAGATGATCATGAATTATAATTGAAAGGTGTATGTTCGAATTCATTTATCTTTATTAAAAAAAAAGATAATACATCGAGTATGTACTAAAACTATTTCCAATTCTCCAATGAAAATGTATTGCAATATCTTGAAAATACTGTCAGCGTTAAAAATACCAGTTAGAACTTAATTTCGTATTATTTAATAAGAACGTGTTATTTATGTAACAATGGAATCTGAGAATTATCTGTTTGCAATTGCGAAGTCACACGTTGAATTTTGTATATGTGTATTGTTTGATAACGTTACTATTTGGACAACATAATTGTTCTTAAATATATTAAATCTTTTTGTAGGCATCATTATGTATTGTGTTATATATAGAATTCGGTTATAGATAAATCAAATAGGCTATATGTGCAGCTTGTAATAGAATGCTTCAATATAGTTATCACAGACACATATATTGTCAGGGTTATGTGAGTACAAATAGACACTTTTACAATATATTTATCATTCATTGTCAATAATTACAACAAAGCGTAGACTATATGTCCTCAAAACGCTATATAAAAACATCAAACACAAATTTAGAAAGTTATCTTAGTCATGAAGACTGATTACGTAACCACATTTCAACTCAAACCTAATTCATTACATATTCAAATTTTTAATACTGTTTCAAAATATTAAAATATTTTCTACCTATTATACCCTTTGATTTAATAATAGTAAAAACCTTACACATGTGAAAAGATAAATTAAAACTACGTTTCTAATCATGTTTTAAATTATCACAAAACCAATATAATATTATTCAAAACGTATTAAAGTTAAGAAGTCACCATCCATATTCAAAGGCATCGATTTGTTCATTACTCTTATGTTTCCTTATTTACATGATTTATAACCAGTTCCAGCTAACCTGGTAGTATTCAAAGTCAAGTTGTATACTGGAAATCAGCCACACTAACTCAATGTTCTATATTCCATGACATTGTACGACTAACATTGTAATGAAGCCTTTTAATAACAATTTGATTGTTTATTTATTATCAGTAAAATATAGTAGGATGAGTATCTTGTAGAAAAAAAAGTCTGACTTTGATTTTAGAAGATTGTTGACAGTGTGTCATTTTATCACTACTTAATTGAACATTATCTAATACTCATCAGTGATAATATATGGATGATTTTCTTTAAAAAACAATGAAAATAAGATGTCATTTAAACGGACAAATATCCTTGTAGCCTCAAATCATGCGCTAGTTTACTGGTGCAGGCAACTCACAACATAAAGAGTACTTATTTGTTATTGCCAAATCTGATACGTGAACACACCAAGGGAGCCATGTGCTCGTCTTCCAGCAGACTCATTACACACAAATTTGGATGCCACTATTCAGCAATCGTTAGTCTTTGGAGAAGATCCAAACAGATAGGCACCACTTGGGATTGTCACAGTCCTGGCAAACGACGATGTGTCACGTTAACATCGCCATATTATTTGCAAATTTTGGGACAGAGCGTGGCCAACTGCAAGGCCAATAGTATGATCACTGGGACTTGACGTACTTGTTGGGCCTATCCTGACTGACTGACATCGACATGAATCATATTGGACTTGGTAGTATCTGTATTAAACCGTACAACCATAGCATGTTTTACTTTCTCGAAAGTATCTGTTTTTTTCTACGTGTTACTGAGGGTTGTTTCGCTGTCCCATCACGACATTCTTGAATAAAAAGATTGATGTTGTGATTGCGGTGTTACTGGTGTGAGGTCATTAATTATCACAGGACAAATCTTCATGTGTGTTAAATCAGATTTGATGTCCTCTATTAATGTGTGTTGACCCAAATACTCGAGTAATTTATTGACTATTCATTTTGATCTTATGCCTCTTCCATAGGCATCCTAAATAAAATTAATGTATTACATACTAACTTCATCAAACTTGTACTGTGGATTAATTGCAAAAAAAGCCTCGAAACATCATATATAGTGCATCCCTTACTTCTCACTGTTTATTACAAGAACGAGGGGTGTAAGAATCTATCTGAAAAAAAACCATTTCACATTGAGATGTATGTGTGTGAGATCACCTCCAAATATGAACTGACAAGATGTCACTCAATTCAAGTTTTTAAAATAATTTCTGATTAATAAACTTTCATCAAGAAATGATTGTAATACATGTACATGGGAATATTGCCTGAAATCGTTGATTAGCATTTACAGTAACATCACAAGACAACTATACGTGTATACATAGGTTATTAGTGTGTGCTCTGTACAGATAGAGATATTGATCAGAGAACAACTCTGTATGGAATACATTACCAAGATCCTTGTACCTGTACATACTGGCGTGTGATTCCGATGATTTCATCTCCAGTGCTGATAGAAAGCATGTTTGGTATAAGTACTGACTTATAATTGACATATATATATATTGACTTTGAATGCTACTGATAGAAAGCATGTGTGGTGTAAACTTAACAATCACTGTAAGTCAATTAGTTAATTTCTTGATTAGGTGGCATTAAGGATTCGTTTACTGTTTTCCTTTCGTTTTGTATGTCAGTTTTACAAAAGTTTATATCTGAAAGCTTTTGTTGTTTAAAAGGGGACCTTAAACATATTTAAAACCTCAGTAAGGGCCAAACTTTTAACCGATATTAAGTTGTACTTGTCTAAAAGCAGAATTTATATTGAAGTGCAACTATCAGAGAAGATAAACCGTTTCAGAAGAGGCTCAATTTTATCTGAATATAACTGCTTCAGAAAGTATGTATATTGCTTAATTGGAACTATTTTTTAATATAATTGGACTTACAACAACTCTTAATTTGTTCTTGTGATCAATGTAATAACTTTCTGCTGAGGGTAAGTTGTAAGAAATGGAGAGTTATCCAAACTAACGTCCAAAAATGAGCAACAACCCTTGTTACAAGAATCTTCATTGTCCCTTTATTTCTATTGGTAACATAATGCGAAAACACAGAAAGGTTATGAGGATTTTTGACAACCAATAAATAAAAAAGTAGTTTGTTCACTATATGAAGGCTGGTGTACATTATATTAGACAACAACAAACAATGCCTCACAGCGAGGTCTAGGGTAGTATTCATCAATGGTCGGCACGTTGTTATCGACTGAAAAATCGATCGTTCCTGATCACAAAACATTGAAATATTTCATATTTCATTCGAGATAAAATATCGATGTATGCAGTAAAGAGGTTTAACTGCGATTGCTAAGCTCTCAAGGCTTTTTATCAATTGCATGATTTTATTTTGATGGTTGCTTATTTAAAAAAAAATGGTAGATTAATAAGAAGTACTTTGTTTCAAACTTCCATCGTTTTTCGTTCTTTAATATGAATGATTACAAAAGGTGGTAAAAAAATTTTGACGGCAGATATTTCAAGAACCGAAAGATGATCTAATTGCAAAGGTTCAACAAGGCAATTTGATCTCCAAGCTATACGATAGACAAAACGTAAAGAGCATTGTCCTGTTTTTTTAAAATAAATGTTGCTTTGTACGGAAACTTTGATAAGAGTTCAGATAAGGTGATATCTAGTTTCAACCTTAAAATAATAGTAAAAGGGTTTGTGTCGCACAACCTCGTCGATAACTACCAACAACTCCCAAATTGACCTTGCTTTCCTGACACATTGTCAACTTACAATTTGTTACAACATGTTATTGATATTTTACACTTTGTCTATTGACATGATCATGAATTTATCATCTGACAGATATTAATACCACTTAACATATCGAAATGTGACTAAACTCACGGGCAAAAGAAACGCTGGTAACATAAATGACAGGATATTTTATTCCATGTAAGATAAATGTGAATGAAACTATGTTTGCCTTGTTTGAATCATTTTGTGTTGATGTTTTTGCATGGCGCCTTAGAAAACGCGTGTCAAAAAATCATCAATTTGCTATCTCCTTAAATAAGCGAGATTGGAGAGCCAAATTGGTCATTTTTTGCATATTTATAGACGTTATAACGCGAAGACATATCAATGCAGAAAAGTCAAAGTGGATGTTTTTCATTAACAGTATCTCAAATAAACTTCTGATAATTTCAAAATAATTGTTAACAAAAAAGTACGTGAAAACAGCAATGTTAGCACCCCAACAGTGTTTAGACAACCACAGTACAAAACGCTCCATGCCATCATGGTTAAAATTATGAACAATAAATTCTCCAAATCCTTTTTTATCAAACACATTCGAAATCGAATTTACATGGCATACATATTTGTTTATCCTTCGTTTGAAAAGACCCAGCTTTTCTTTTGCCCATGAGTTTAGGATGTCGGTGACAAATGACATGATGGCAGTGAGTTGTTGTTTGAGCTTTGATTTTGCTACATGTATGGTAATCATATCACCTATCTGTATAAAAAACCTTATCATGGTTTAGAAGTGAGTCATGAGATATCTAATGCATGACAAACTTTCAAGTAAAACGATTACGACTATCAACAAAAACTAATATTGTATCCTCATAATGAATTGTTAATTATCAACAGTCTGCATTTCCTAATTCCAAACTAATTCTCAAACACTTTTGTTCGTGAAAATTATAACAACACTCATTTATTGATCTTGACATTGATGAAATAAAATACAATATATAACTGAACATTTTCCCTGAAAGTTGTTTAAAATATGCAAAGAATGTTATATACATGTATCATAAGTCAACTCTCGTTTGACATATTAAGTCATATTAGCGGTCAATCTATTCAACTTACCATTTCATAACTTGATATGCTTTGTCGTGTTATACACGCAATAAGATGCTTATGAGCTTAATGGTACCAGTTAGATGAGATGTAAGTTGCAAGTCAAAGATTAAAATCTCTTGATATTATTCATGAAAATGTCAAAGGCATTATTTGCTTGTCCAAATTTTATTTCAAAAGATGAAGAGCAGGCTCAGCTTTGAGACCATTTTCTTAGTTTATACATATTTTGAATTTCTTCTTAATTGAAATTATATGATTTTTGTTTTTGTAATACTCAGACAGAGAGCGAGTGAAGCTGACGTTACCAGACTGTTGTGATTTGATACTTTGTAACTTCAGATGTGAATCTATTTATTTCTTTTCAGCTTCAAAGTCTGCTATCTTGCCATTATTAGCATTCTCGTCCATCTCAGATTACAAGAAACTTCGGAACTTTTCTTTATCACTTTTGACTTTGTTGTCTAGAATGCATATAATGTCATGGCGTATGTGAATAAACTTAAAGTAAGTTTGAATGCTCATTATAAGAAAAATAAAAAATAATGTATGTCATAAAATGCATCTTATGTGAAAACAACTTTCTCCTTTAATTAGAGAACTACAACTGAGATGTGATTAAATGTGTTTTTTTATTATGTTATTTATAAACGATCTGTTCACTTAAATGCAGTTGTGCATGAATTGTATCGTATATTAAGGATATAAACAATATATTGAATTTTAATAAGTTAATTAATTTTTATCGTTTGGAATAAGCAATCGTATACTAGTTAAGTTCATGCCAATAAAATAAAAGCCCATTTCACTAATTTCTTGAGTGTCTGCGAAGCAAATTCCATTAAGGCTGATACCTAATGAGGAGGTTTTTAAGTGTCGATGGTATGTAAGGCACCTAACCGTATTAAGAAACTATAAATGATGAGAAGAAATTTATCCATACAAACAGGAAACAACAAATGCGTTCAAATTATTACCAAAGACATACAATGAACTTATCAGAAAGTTACATCTTACAGTGTTTATGATTCTCCACCGAATTATTATTTAAGTGAAAAGCGTATGATTTACTTCATAATATTTCACAGAAACGATGTAAACATTAAATGTTGTCACATAAATGAATAGTAACGTGGTAATTTGCGTCGGCACTTAAAAACCAACAATGCAACGATATCACGAAACAACAAACCTTGCTTGAATGAAGTAGAAGTAATCAGTCGTAGGGCACGAAAGATGATTAAGTAAGGAGGACTCAGAAGTCTTGTTCTGTATTTAGCCAATCAACGTTCAGCAGGATATGTAGCCTAATTTTCGACGCACAGGGAAATACTACACAGTATCTATTTTCTGATAATTTGATTGAAAGTTAGGAGCAGAGGTGAAATGTTATACATTCTGTTGATTAAGTGGTAAGTCTTAAGCTGACAACACACATAGTAACTAAAGTAATTTCAATGTGTGAACTTGTAGAATACTGTACTCAAGACAAATGTGCCGGAACTCCGTAAGGAATAACAGATGATCACACATGACTGCTGACCTATATCACCAGGAGGACGTGCCATGTATCCATGTATTGTGTAAAAACCGGAAACCTCCAAAAACTTAGCTTATTCATTCTAACGTAAATAGGCTTGAATCATTACAAAGTTCATCTGACAAAACTGACATGCCCTCCAAGCGTGTTATGATGTGGAGACAAGAGAGTCATTTGTCTTAAGTTGTTAGAAAAATGGTATTCAGCAAGCATTTTGTTTTATCTAACATTATCATGTTAAGAGATTTAATGTCAGCTTGTTTGTATAGATTGACATATTGTATTCAAACAAAGTAGCCAATGTTATGCAAGCTTTTAATGAAATGTCAAGATACCATCGCCCACAGAATGTTTTTTCTGTGTTTGATTTCCGTGAGTTATTAAAAACGTAATCTATTGATATGAAATCAATCTCAGAAAAACTACAAACCCAAAGCTGGTCATAAACGGAAAAAGGAACAAGAGCTAAACACATGCGGGGTTATGATATTAGTGGAATAAAATGTAAATTTTCCAATATTTGATTTGTCCTCTAGAGTCAATGATTTAACTGATGGTAAGTAATCGTATTTACATTGCATGTGCTCAAATACAAAAAGTGTTATCTAATTATATTTGTGCCTATTTTAAACGTGAATTGCTTCACAATGCATAGAGTAATTTTTGCGTGATAATTGTAAAACTGGAATATTAGCTATACATCCATATTCCGTCTCATAAAACGTTCACACACAAAAGGATTGCCTAATTAAAGATGTCAGTTCATTTAAACTGCTAACAAATTATCATATTGATACTTTGTAAGTATTTTTTTATATCCATTTAACAATTCAATGTGTCCTGAAATGTATGTGTAAAGTTATCAACATATCATTCAAAGTTAATCATCATGAGCAAATGATATCTTAATTTGAAAAATCCATTCGTTGCTTCAAAATCAGTTTCTTATCACTTAATTGCACCTGGGTTTATTCATCGCCTGTGTTTATTACTAAGCACATATAGTTTAACAACTCTGCAAAACAAATTCAAGTAAATCTTAAACTTTCGAACGTTTAAATAACAAATATCTTTAATTCCCCGAACAACTAAAACGTAGCGAATTGTTTGTTGCGAATTGTTGTTTTCTTGTGCTAAGAATAATCATAAAGGTTTTCGTAACTGATTCACCCTCAAAAGATAATTTGCATGTTTTTTTAAATTTTTACTTACGAATTATGACATATGTATGGTTTAAATATATATGAGATTTGAATTTAATCAAACGTTTGCAAGACAAATGTCGAGCATTGTGTGCGATAATGAAAAGATGTTATATCAGACAAAAATGTATGGTTTAAATATATATGAGATTTGAATTCAATCAAACGTTTGCAAGACAAATGTCAAGCATTGTGTGCGATAATGAAAAGATGTTGTATCAGACAAAAATGATACTTTGTATCAAGTTGATATTAGTTTTGTTGTATAAAAGGCTTACTTTGGTTTCTAATAAAATCCTGCATACTTAATAATGACTTCTTATTAAATAGAAATCAAGATAATGACTTTCACTGGGAAAGCTTTTTTAATCTGCTAAATACTATTAATAATTTTAGGTCATTTTTACATCTGCCTCATCATTGATTATCTTCAAGGAAAATTTGAGCAAAAGCTCTGTTTACAGATCAAAAACATTAAGAAACCCTACAGAATTCATTTTGTGTAAGAAAAGAAAATCGCAGATTAAGTTTGATATTCCGACCCATCACAGCGCTAGATTCAGTCACACCTCTCTTTTTGCAGCCATTTGTGCGCGAGTTGGATACTTTTAGTGTGAAAATCGGCTTTCGTTCGTTTTGCAGAAATAACTACAAAGGGTTAATCGGTTTCGTGAGTGGTGATTGAAAAGTATAACATCCAAATATATGTAAGCACAAAGATTTAATCGATTGCATGGCATGTAGGCGTAGCAGTCGACGAAAAAGCCGATGGGTAGTATCCAATTTTGTTAAATCAAAAGTCTGTTAAATCCAGTTTTTGGTAATACAATTTTTGGTTACAGTACATTCCCAATAATAATAACATAAATTTTCATTATCATCATTGTAAAAGTTAAATATTGCAATATCAACCAGTTTAATTTTTAAAAGCTAATTTTGTGTGTTAGTAATTCTGTGTTTAAATGTAAATCTAAAATAAAATAGTTTAATATCTATCAAATTCGTTCAGCAAATATCAAAGACCATATGCCAATCAAAATCAACAGCATTGAATAAAAGTTCTCCTTTCTGGCACATACGAGGTTTTATATTGTCAGACAGGAGTTATCATTTACTAGTCTGGAACCAGTGACGTCAGCCGTAGGGGGGTGGGCAAATTAATACATGCAGCATTGTAATTCATGCAGGATTGATGAAACGGATGATATATCTTACTTGTGCGCAGTGATTTTACTTAAAAAAACTCAGACACTGACTGAAACACAGTCTATGTCCAGTGAGTGTACTTGGTGATTATGAAGCTCGTCAAAACATTCTCCGTATACAGATGCCTTTTGAATAAATGAATCGATCATGGTAAATACATTATTTGATTTAGTTGCATATACAATCCACTTATTCTTTTTATAAGAAACTTTACAAAATCTAATACAAAAAAAACAACAAGTTTGGTATAGTGAAGGTTGTGTATTTGACCCTCGTACGGGTGTACGTTAACTATTTCACAATAAAAAGTGGACTGCAAACATTTCGTGTGTTGTATTTACCAATATGACATAATGTTCAGCTCAGAGTACTTGGTAAGAAGTAAAGCGATCTACTGCAACGTTTTTGGAACAGCTCCAAGCTATACCGCTAAGAAGTATCCTCACATTTCATGGAGGGTAGTAAAGGGCACTGTCCTATTTTCTTTATATAAATGTGGCCTTGGGTTCATAGTTAGGTTAAGACTTCAGATATGGTAATTTCAATTGTTAACCTGGAAATGATAGTACAGGTGCTTTCTTGCCAATACGAACAAACATAATACTATTGATAACATTATTTTGACATTGTTTTCCTGGCAAATTGACAACTAACAATTTCCTCTCACACATGTTAATGATAGTTTGTACTTTGGGTATTGACAGCAAAATCGAATGTGACAAAAATTATTATCCACTTGCCAAATCAAAATGTGACGGGAGATAGGCCACATGCATGTATGACATATGAAAACAGCCGTATGCTTGGTCTGCTTGTTTTAGAGTCTTTGTTTGATCTCTTGTTAATCTCTGGAAATTATATAACCATAGATATGCTTAGCAAAATAAGTTGCACACTTGACTTATGACAAGATGGTGTTGAGAAGGAGTATACAGTCAAAAACCAATTCACTGTGTACTTTGGCCAATATGTATTATTTGAATTCTTGGAAGTGTTGGTAAGATGTCAAACAGATTTTCCGAAACCTCAATGTTATTGCCATTTTTCAGTCCTTGATAAGATTTGGGACAATAACCTTGTGCCTTCAAGGGGCAAATTAATCTGAATCCCTCCGAATGACAGTTAGGGTGTATAAAACTTTACTAGACATTGGAAAAAGTGGATTTTTTATTAAATTTCAGTCGCTCTAAAAATATAAAGAATACAGGATTTCTACACCTACTGTACAGCTAAAACTATCGATTTGTATTTTGATTAATTCGTGTTACGTGGTAAGAGTTGGAGAAGCAAAAGAAGACGGCAACTGAAGCATCTATCAACGCCATTACAAATGGGGCATATTCACACAAACTGTAAACCATCTTTTAGTCAAATTTTATTCCTAATTGAATATAAATTCAATCTGAAATTGTTGATAAACACTTACGAAAACATCGAAACAATCTATCATTGAAAGTTGATTCTCTGGAATGTAAAAATGGGAACTAGAATCATTTGAAGTTATACAGCTAGTTAGCTAGTTAGAAGTTTAACAAAATGAAATAGCTTGCAACTAATTTATTACATTTAATCTACAATGACCTTTTGAACAAATAGCCTGCAGATTGATACAACTGTTGACATTTTGATTGCATCTCATTCTAGGTACATGTACATAATATTGAAAGTACAAGTTGGTTTTTGTCATCATGATGTCAATAAGAAAACAATGAAGAATAAATGGCTTTCGTGAATTCCAAACATTTATGTCAGTATTTTGGACAAAACAGTTACTGTAAATCTTGCTGAACCGCATTCTCTCCCAATAGAAGTAGATCAAGTCATGAAAAAGTAATCATACCCCGGCGGAACAAAATCTGGTCACAATCCATTTGCATGTATCTAGCAAATGACAACACTTATCACATGGAATGGGTTGTTCATATTACAATGCCTTTGTCGTGATTCAGTATCCAAAACGATGATTTGTGATTGCACAACTGGCTTTGATTGCAACCAATACAGAATCTCCTATTTTTGTCCACAAACTCGGCTAATTGGAACAGAGGCTCGATCAACATTTCGTGATTTGATCAATCAGCCAGGGAGTCTTGAAGGAGTCTTTTGAGGCATTATGTTTCTGGAGATGAAGTCGAAACACGTAATAATTTGAGCCAAATAAGCTAAAATAAGGCTTGAATTGGTGTATCAGCCTCACTGTTAAAGGTTCTGTGTAAAATAATTAATTGGAAAGGGAAAGATCACCAGAGTGGTAGCTATCATTGCACAATTACTTCTTGTTGGTTTAAGTACTTGTGTTACCTTTAATACACACAGACTGGCATGTTGCTCATATCAGGAGAGAGATAGTTTTTCTCTTTTATTACAATTAAGCATACTATTCTTATACATTATTTAGAAGATAAATAGTTGCGTTTGTAAAATTTCCGGGATTCATTGTTATTCAACACCCGCAAATTTAGTTTAAAACCGACGGCGTTAGCCGGAGGTTTTAAACGCTTAAATTTGCGGGTGTTGAATAACAATGAATCCCGGAAATTTTACAAACGCAACTATTTATCGATATTGTAACGTGACCGTTAGTTATAAGCATTTTAAGAGCGAACTCTATTTTTGCGTAGGGAACTCTGAGTTGAAAGGATCTAACGACTGATCCATTATTGTTATAGGTGTTCGCAGCTATAAAGAAGATGGAATTCCCAGTGTTATAGACATTAAAATAGTGTTCTTATATTGCAAACCAGTTTCACTCATAAAGATGAGATCTTATAGTTTTCACTGTGACATTTATGAGAGAGAAAACAGTTATATAATTCATAAACTAACAGGAACAAACCCGACTGAACAAATATCATAAACTAGCCTAGACCATTGTGACGGTGACGTAATCATTATGACGTCATAACCGTTGGCCTTTGTGACGTCGTGCCATGGGAACGGCATTCGAAAGAAACGGGCCGCATGGCACAAGGCGGCAAATTAGGAGAAACTTAGCCAATTAAGAAAGTTTAGTTACATAAAACTAAAGCAAATACAAAATGATTTTTGGCATCTACGGGATTGCGCAAATAAGAAAATGACAACAACAACAGTAAAATGTGAATCGGGCACGAATATTTGGAGAATCAGAACATTTTACTGTTGAGGCGGATCAAATAATGTATCCTTTCGCGGTGATTCGCCTCAGCCAATTTGCGGGTGTTCATTGCCATTTAACACTGGGAAATCCTTCAAATCAACCAATCAGAAACGAGTATTAACCGAAGTCATGTTACAATTTCCTTTTCTTTTCCTTTCAACTAACTTACCTCTGATTTGAATTTTAGTGTGCTGTTTGAGTTAAAATTTGAGTAGTATTGTTCTCATAGGATGCACCATATTTCTGCATCAGTGGAAGTAGTCTAGCTTTGTTACAAAGTCACTTAGGTAGGAGCCCTATACAAAGCCCTTTGACTATTCAAACGTGTGTTTGAGTTCTTGAAAGATTTTGGTTCCAAGTATTGAGGAAAATATAGAATATTTATGCAGTTTAGACTCGGCAAGAAATTTCATTTCACGAGCATTTAATATATACTAACGTGTACAATATATTAGTTTGTAAACATACTTTGTGTTATCATGCAAACTGATTTGCTCATGTTAGTTTATACATTTAAACTCCTTTTTGTAGTTTCATTTATCAGTCCCAGATTATATTAACATTAGTAATTATTCAATGAATACTACTATATGAAATCGTAACCAATAAATAGTGTTATTATTATAGTCCCATTACATTCTTTACATTATAAATAATGTTCATGATTATGACGGCGATTAATGTATGTCAATGAAGCATCACTTTATCTTTGAGTTCTAGAGAATATAGAGACCACGTATAGCAATCTATCACTTGCAATGCAAAAGGGGTTAACAAACAAGTCTGTCATAAGGTGTGTATATGCTGAGCAATTTTTGTCTTTTTCAAACTCTTTACCAGGCAATCTTTTAATTCAAACAGTATTTCTAAATATGATGAATGTTGGAGGAAACCAATTTATCAACAAAATGTATCAAAACTCACTCACAATTTCAGTTGCATGTGGCAGATGTAAAATATTACTCATTGACAAAAAGTTTCAACTGTGAATTAGACGTGAGCTACGGGTTCCATATCTTTATGAGTGCTGGGATTTAGTAATTTTATTACTGGACAAATCAGTCTGTCTTAAGGTTCATGTATTTATTTTGTCATTTCAGTTCCATAGGGACGAGGGTCAATAGGGACGAGGTCATTACATCAAATGTTAAATGTCATTCTCCAAAACATAAAATTTTCTAGTTTCAATCATAGAAGTTTTGCTTTGATTTAGAACTTTTGGGAAGAAATTATTTGTAACCAACATTGACAATAAAATAATCTTCATAACCAAAATATACAAGAACTTTATGATTTTCTTGAGCATATGAGGTCACACTGGACTACTTTCAAAATAAACAATATTGTTATTTATAGACGTTATTCTTTGGGTTGGAATATGCTGCTTTAAATTTAGAAAAATATGAAAACAAGAAAAGGAAAGTACACGTTTCTAAGCAAAACAAAACTTCGGATTCGTTTGTCGAACATATAAAAGACAATGTCATTGTCGGTGGACAAAAAATATCTCACAAACTGAGTAACCGAAACCCAAATTATTAAGTTTATATATACTGATTTTACGATATATGGGGAAATCAATATGGCAACCATTAAAGTATTCATGATATTTTACAGCATTAATATAAAGCTATATCATATTGTTTAAAGGAATACGGTACACTTTTGATAAATGAAAGACGAGAGTATGGTAATTAATCCAAATAAGATGATATTAGCTGTGTTTGTAATAACGCATTCAGTATACTGCATCAATGGTGAAATTAACCAAAAAGTTTGAAAATAACACAATTAAAAATCAAGCGATTCTAGAACCACTATAACTGTTAAAATGCTTCCACGTCTAACAGCATAGTACTGAGAGTATCAAATGCTTCACTGCTGACAACTACTTGTCCTCTGACATTTCACGAGTGAGTAATGAATACCATGCTTTTTATATATTTTACGAGAAAGGATTCATATCAACCAAACAAGAGGTATCCACAAATCTATTTGTAATATTTAATAATTAATTTGTAATATATAAGTGAATGCATGCTATTAAATGAAACATGTTATAGTATCAGTGTCTTTTGCTGATGACCTTGCATTCTATGGGGACAGCGAAGCGGTCCTCGGTGATTGATGAATCGATAACTGCTAAAAGTATAAGTGGTACCAACAGATGTGAATGACCATTGAGCCTTTCTAATGACTTTGTTGACTGACAGACTTTGCGTACTGGGACATAACTAGCAACAGAATATCGTCATCCAGTAAGAGCTAGAATCTCACAAAGCATTTCAGAGCACATACAACCATCAGGTACCCATCACGGTTTACTTGCCTTTGTCATTTCTTCTAATGTTTCATCAAAGTAATATAGTAATATCTTCACTTTCTCATTGGAGATAGCCTTGGCAGATGCAATAATTACAGGTTTAAATTTACCACATACATCGATTTTAAAATGTTTACAATTGTATTTTGAGCATCTCTGATGATATGTATAGTTGCTGTGAAGTGTGAAATATATACATAGTAACATGTATTAGTTTGCTGGAATGTTCAGGATTGTTTAATAATACTATTGATAATAAAAATAGAGTCATTAGCTCTTTAGCCCATCAGATGTCTCATGACTTATACAAATGGGTACCATATATCAGTCATCTGAAAACAAAACTATAAATAACAATTACTGACAGAGATTATGAACAAGAAGTATCATCGAACTGAGCCTTTTGTTTCTAGAGAGGAGGATAGAATAGGTTGTTAGGGCGAGTCCCTAGAGCATAATAAAGGTTCCCAGGGTCACCAAAACTACCAATTAGAATTCTCCATCCACCTAGAAGCCTGTCAGCTTACAAGACATTTTGCTTCTGAAGTCGAAATACCAAAAGTTTTACAGAATGCATGGATGAACGGACAAACGGATGAAGGTTTTTCTTTTTACTTTACGAATTAAAATATAGCAACAACCTGTGTATCAGCCGATCGTTGTTGTGTAAATGATAAATCCGAAAGGAAAGGACCACCAACGTGTTGGTAGTTATTTCTGAACAATTACTTCCTGTTGTTAAGTGCTTCTGTTACATGCAACATGCACAGACTAACATGATGCTCGTATCGGTAGATACAACATGTTTTCTCTGCCTTGTGTGATCATCAGTATAGAATACATATGGCTTGTAAATGGTTCTTTCTTTCCTTTAACAAACTTATCTCTGCTTTGACTTTCCATATAATGTTTGAGTTGATTCTTGACTACGGAAACATCATATGTCTGCATCAATGTTAGTAATCGTGACAAGTTTGTAACCAAACCTCTTTCACAACTAAACTCATCAGCAAAAGAAATTCATTGGTGATTTAAATGAAGTTACGAAAAATACTTCATAAAGAAATTAACATCAAACGTCTCATTAAAAGCACATTATCCAATTTTTTAAATTCTAATTGTAATGTACACATGGTCATGCCTTTTAGAAAGATACGCAAATAAATTATATCATAGTCTCTGCCATTGATGCATCACGTGATACAAAGGTCAATTAAAGTAAATTATTTCTATGCTGTGATATGACATGTAATTCTTATCAGTAGATTTCTTGTCAACAGCTTTGGATTCATTAATCATGGATCATTTATTTACCCTTAACATAAAAAGGGAATTGTGTAAAGGTCAACATACTTTAACAAAGATATTGCAGTTAAGGCAATTCTTTCAGTAAGAATGGATAATCTTTCAGTCGCACCCTATACATTAACAAAATGTGAATATATTTACATATTTATTAGTTGTATGAAATAGCAAAAAAAAAAGGTTTATTTTAAAAGTGTTTAGTACAGTTGAACATAAGTAATGACACCAGTGCTGCACAGTATCAATTGCAGTATATAATATTGAAAATAAAATCACCGTTTCCTAAGGTGTTTTTTTTGCTGGCAAGTGTCAAGTTTAGCATTTATTAACAACGATAAGGACTCCAATCTAAAGGCCTAGTGTCCAATGTAGGACTTCCAGTTTGTGATTGATTGGTGCATGAACATATCACCCTGAGGACATTGTGCTTTTGAGGGAACTTCATGTCACCTTATAGTATATTCAATTCTTTATTTCGGTATGCGTGGCCTCCGGCCCATATACAGGTAACAGTGAGCAGGTTGGAGATGTTACAACAACAATTGGCTCCTTAGACGGAGTGCATGATGAATAAAGAGCTGTAGTAAAATAATAACGTCTGTATCACATGATGACATTAAATTGATGAAACTGTATTTTAAATCATATGGTCTGCAGACAGGCAGTACATATGTTAATCTCAAGTCGTTAAAGGCTGGACAAACCATAATAAAATGAAATTCAGCTTCAATATGATCCTGTTTACATACTCTGCATAAGCGCAGTGATCTCATAACATTACTATATAGCCCAAGTTCAACTTGAAGTCTAACCATACCGATACGAAGTTTCGTCATTTCGCGACGGTAAACAATCACTATGAGTTAAATACAATTCCGGTTTTGAATTCAACTTAAATTCAGAATAATCCTCATACCTGCTACTAAACTGCAAAGCGGATTTCCACTCCTGAGTTAGAATATCAGTAACCTGTTGTTTAAATTCTGAGAGAAATAGTTCCACACTCCCTACTCCTTGAAACAACCAGACGTAGCCAAACCCGTAACTAAAAAGAACATTCTTAACCGAAGAAGCCCACGTATGAGGATTAACGCTATCTAAAGAGTATAACATATTATATGCCTTAAATGGGTAGCAATGCGCCGGCAAACTAGTAATTCTTAGCCAAAATTTAATACACCTTATCAAGGACGCTAGATACACAGGGAATCTGCCACATTCTCCCATAGCTAAAACATTTGGAGTCCTTTTACCAACACTGAGAAATCGCTTGCAAGCTAGATGATGTACTCTCTCTAAGCACTCATGACGATGGAAACCCCACAACTCGGAACCATATAACAAAATTGGCATAATCTGGGAATCAAATATTGTGAAAAAGACCTTGTAGGAAAACTGGTCATAAGAATACATCTTACGCAAGACCTCATATAGAGCCTTCTTTGCCTTAATCGAGACAAAATTGCAACTCTGTGAAAAACTTAATTGATAGTATAATTATAGTATATGAACATCATGTGTTCAATGAGTATAAATAGGTTGACTGAGTGCAAAGTAAATGCCTCTTGACAAAGGTTAGTATAATGCCAAGGACTTATTTTTGGTGTTTTCAATTGGATTCTAATCCAGAATGCTTATGCATCTCAAGCACTTTCTATGTAAATCACCTGTGCAATTATTGATACATGAACATCATATCCAATTTATGATAATGACTTGAATGGAATCACGGTGTAATTCAACAGCTTTTTTGTTGTGTCATTGATTTCCGTGTAGGAACAGACCTATTTCACTCTCTTGTCAACTCAAATATTTATGAAACCACGAAAAAACTCGAGTGTGCCTTGTTCAAATAATAACATATTGCATAAGTCCTATGCTGTTTAAACATGGGTGGATTATATTTGCCATCTGACTATAAAAGTCCACTATGCAAGGATCATCAGTGTTTATTTATCATATTTTCAACCCTATGAAGTATCAAATCAATTCAGGTCCATCTCGGGTTAAGTTGTATGACCAAAGTGCAGATATCACACAAAGTTAAATATGCATAATAAAAGCCATCAAAGAATACAAATTAGATCGTAATAAATATCTAGTGTTTTGGTTACCGTTTGATAGAATAAACACATTCACAGGTCATTGTTGAGTTATTCAAGTGATCTCTATTCATAAGTTTGCATGCTTGTGTCTCTTTATCTTCCTGTCTAGAGCACTTATGTTTGCACTGAACGAACAATCTAAGATGTATGCAGCATCAGTATACAGAATCCATCCAACTGACTGTGATAAATGGCAATGAAGAATTAGATTAGCATTTTTTCAGATATTGTTTCAAATAACAAACACTATTAGAAACGATATGCTTGCTCATTATCTCTGCAACTAAAATTCCAATAGGAATATAACATATGCTTGCTTATAATGCCCTAGAATGAGTATCTCTGAAACTAAAATTCATTAACACACTTCCATTTGATAAGAATAGCATTGATGAAATAATGCTCATTACTTGAAGTTTATACAAATGTAAAACACTCTGCGTATATGTGTGTTGTGGACCACATGTCATTGCCAAGTGTCATATTCATTTCTTTAAAAACATCAGCATAAATAAGGACTTGAGACCCTTTTATATGTGGAAGTTTGTTCATTATGTAGCCGATATTTTGAATGAAACCGTTTTGCAACAGTCTACCGAATAGTTTAGCAATAGCATCAAATGTGTAGACAATGCGAGAGCATCCTATCAAACACAGGACAATACCATTAAACCAGTTCATGTCAAGAAAAACGCACCATCACCATCTTTATCGATGAGGATCAGACTGTGCAATATTGAGAAACGCTGCTTACAATGTGCTATACATTTGAGATGATATGTGTAGTCAAAGGTTTAAACTAGATTGAGAACTAGGTCATTGTGACACTAGACTCATTCAAGACATGTTTTAAACCGATTTCTTCCCACTAGTGTTTGACTAACGTTTCATAGTTTCATTTTCCACCTTATTGCACCATAAGCATGCATCAGTTTAAGGATTTGACGTTAAATAAATATCAAATATATTTATTATCATAATTATCATCATAATCAATATTCCTTTAAATGTCATTGCCAAATATGAAATACTGATAGAAAGAATTTCTGCGAATTTGAATGTGTCAACACTTGATATATTTGTAGTGAATATTTAAGAAATAAATTTTTGCTTTTTACAGATACAATATATGATATAAAAGATGTGCAACCAAGGGAAGTTGATGCAAAATGCATACTGAGTGCATGTAATCTGCAGGCACTTTTTGTGAACTTGTTTGTATGAACAAAATAATGTTTCATAAACATCCTTCCTAGTTAATCAAAACACGAAGAAATGATACCCAAAGCAACATAACATCTGAAGTATATACATGTATATAAAGTTATAAATATAAATATAATCGTGTTTTTAAAAATGACTTTTTATGGTTAAAGATACACCAAGAACAGCTACACCTAGAATGTAAGAATCAGCAAGACAAGTACATTTAAATAGAAACATGACCCAAACAGACATGGGGGACAAAAGTATGTCTGCTGTGACTTGCATCATCGGTTTAAAGCTAAGCAACATAGATACTCCCTCCATCTGCTAAGGAAGGCTGACAAAGCAAATACAGAACAGGGATCTGTCCACTGGCAAATTGCATTTTCAACCCTGTTTGTTAAAGAAATAAAGAATCCGAATTTTACAAATTGAAATTCTCAATGATGGATAGAAATAACATACTAAATACTGTCATTTCTGATTTGATACATCAAACTTACATAGCAGTGCATGTATAGAAACCTAACAAGAATTATGTATGGTCTTATCTTTATTATTTTCACATTTTATGGAAAATAATTTATAAAGAAAGTAATTATCCATTGTACCTCTATGGTTGCAAGAAGAGAGTACCGTAGTTCTCTAAATAAAATATTTGCATAAATGCCTAATGAATCATTTAATGAAGTAAATATTTTTTTTAAATACAATGTACAAACAAAAGTTGATAATAAGTTTTGTAGAATATCATGCTAAATATGTACCTATGCATTCATTAAGTTCAATCCAATTCCTTTATATCTTATTTAACATCGTTTCACTGTTAACGTAAGAGTTATTTCTTTAACATTTTTCTAGCCCAAGTTATCTATATATTTGATGTAGTTTCTGTGACGATCATGTTAACAGCATTATCAAATTTAATGTAAATTCTGAGGATGGTTGATAGCGTGGGCATATTCATGCAAGTAACAGACACCAGTAGATAAACAAACAGAAGGATTTAAATGTCTCATGATTAAAAAAGGTAAATCACCTTCTGTCAATATATGATTTTTCACTTCACCAGGTTTAATATTCTGTTTTGCATGTTTGTGTATCGTTGTACTAAAATAGTGTTGTGATGCATAGATATATCAACCAAAATCAGCAATAAAAGAAACTTCAGAAATATCTTAAGGCCATTAACATTTAGCAATATATTCCTATGACATTTGTATATTGCAATATTTCGCATAACATATACCAATATTGGACACAAAATAATTTTAATTTCTTGCATCCTATCTAATTTCTCAACATTGTGATGTGAAAACTGGCTTGCTTGACAGTTGATCAGATAAGATTGTTATTATTCAGACCCAAACATATTCCGTTTGAAAGGCGTATTCCTGCTTATGTAGTAAATATCAGGTGGCATCTGTTTGGAATCTCCACCTTTTGTTTAAATAAAGTTCTCGCTCCTTAATTCTACAGCTACAATTAAAAATCCGAAAGGATCTCAAAACGGGGTTATTTTCCTGAGCCCAACACAGGTTTTAGCTTCAAGCTATACTGTTGCAAGCTAGTTGTGACTGAATGATGATTACTAGACTACAGCATGATTGATAGTGGCAGGATAAGCCTCATCTAATATAAATCTCACCTAAAGAATTTGAAACACCAAGGACAAATTTTTAGGATTTATTTTCATTCGAATTCATTCAATAAAAGCATTGTGCAAACGCTCATTTGGTAGAGTAATTTTGGTTACAATAATGCGCAATGTACGGAAACTCAACTTCCAATGCATCTAAGATTGCAAGGTGACATGTCACATCGCAATTAAACTGCAGTTTTTCTGCCTTATGAAATTAAAACAACATTTAGACATATGATAATTGTTGAACTCCACACAGATAAAAACACCAAAGGAATCACAGTGCAGATGATCTTTTAAAAATCTTTGTATATGTCATAATGTGCGTACTTTTAAAAAGGCCTTTCGATCATAAATATTATGTAAACATACATCAAGGAGTTGTGTTGAAGGAAAGTATTAGCCATTTGCTGTGCCATGTATAAAGTGAAATTGTTTAATGTCGATAACACGAATCATTAATGATACGGTGTTGCTGAAACGTCAATCATTTTATATGTTTATGCTTCGGGCTACATCACATCCAAAATGTCAAAGGAGCCATTACAGTTACTAATTTAGCCATACATAGTCTATCAACATAATATATAACATGTATATTGTTCCAAATTGGTATTAGAGAATAATTAATATATAAATCTCTATTTTGCTCATCCAATTTTTAACATAAAATATTGTGCATGTGCTTTTCATGACAACCTTTTCTTAAGTTGGAAATTCTCCAAAAGACTTGAATGTCACACCCAATAACTATTATATAACTTTTAACTCACAGAAGATATTTCAGGTTTAGAATTAGAGATATTTGAAAAGTTAGACATTGTGCTGTTGTCTAATATCATCTTTAATGTCTTATGTTATCGGGTCTGCATTTTAATTATCTTCTGGCTATATTGTATAATATCTGAAGTAGCTGTAATGTAGATCTTCTACTCATTAGATATATATTTTGAGTATTATGCTCACACATTTACAAGTGGTAATTACAAATGGAAGAATAATACATAAAATGGAAGGTTGAACAGTGTTGTACAATAAAATAGTGCTTCAAATATAAATAAGTGAATGATGTTAGTTAATATAACAAAATAATCCAGACACTTTCGCACCATAATTTCTTTATCGAAAAAAATTTCAATGTTATCAACAATTCCAACATTAATAACAGTTTGATTTAAAACTTGAAATTGAAATTATTCATAATTGGATAATATTTTCAGAATATTCTCAGATCGTTCACAGGTGAAATACTTTATCAAGATAGTAATTTGATAAGACACGTTGAAGGGTAAGATTAATCACGCCCGCAATCAAAAGATGTGCTATCAAAGACATGTTTAATTCTCTAAAAGAAATAACTAAGCTGTGTAAGTCAACGTTCACATCAGATTAATCATGTATCATATCCATAGGCTATGCGTGCCATGGTTTTTAATCATGAATGAATTGGAAGCTGTTACAGTAAAACCTCATTGAGATAGAATCAAGCTGCAAAGTCTGTTTGTTGCCCAAATTGGCTCTCAGCGGATCATATCTATCTCTGTATCAAAATTACAAGCCGAGTTTCGCAGTCACTTAGGGCGTTGAAGACTTGAAATGGCTTTTTGTGTTGTCTGTAACAAACGTGAAAATTAATCGCTAATAGAAAAAAGGCTTTCACATCTGAAAAGTGGGAATTAATTTCCTGCACTTTTTTCCACTTAATTAAAGTGAATAACAATCCCTTATCCATTTCCGAGCTTGAATCCTGTGTCATTGAAAATGTGTTTCTCTAATGCAATTAAATCTTTCCTTTATAAAGACAATAGAGCACAAACATAAAAAGGTTATATGGTGGTTTTAAAATCAAAAGGCATTTGTGTCATGCCTCTACCAACTAGAGTTCAACAGTACAATGTCATGAACCAATTCTAGATCATTAAGTACAGCCAAGGATTGCAACAATATCCAATGTGTGTCAGGATGAGCTAAGAAGGTTTTGCCATTGGTTTCAGCAGCATTGAACAACATTGAATGTCCTAGGGTAAAGGAGACATTGGATGACCACACTCGTAACAGTTTATCAGAACATTTAAATACATTCTAACAGGACTTATGTCCCGTCTGAGGCTAAGTTCATTCAAAGCCGCAACTAAAATTTTCATATCAACAAAAGTCTAACAATCTCAGAGCTATGAACTAAGAACACACACCAGATATCATGGTTTAAACGAGAATGTATTGTAAAAATGATAAGATAAGAACAATGGAGACAGTATTACATTTGATACATCAATTGCATTATTTATGTAATCTAGAGACTAAAAGATACAAATTGCACTTTTTCACATCATAATGTTGTTATGTGTCGAGTTTGTTACATTTTAACATGTTGTGTCTGTGTTGTGAGTAAATAAAAAAAGTAATCAAAGAATGAAACAAAGTGCAGAATGTATGCACACAAGAGATTGAAATATACAAAGGTACATTTCATTGAGTGGGTCATGTATTCCAACATGTAGTGTTCAAGTTATGAGTGAAGCGATCTATAATGGAAGTATTTTGGTGATTATTGCAAATTACACAAACAAATAAAACTCACATCTACATATCATAGTGCTGCACTACTCGTGCACATATTGCGTTTTATTAAATACATATTAATGACGATCAGCGAGCTAAAAGAACATGAAAAAAACATATGTCTATTTGGGCCTTCATAGATTTTCCGTCACTCTAGCAAAGATATCAACAACAAAATGCAACGTTCTGCTCAGAAAACATTTTAAGCAGGGAAAGCGATCTATTTGAGTAGGACACGAACCAAACAATTATCTAATAAGACCAAAGTAAGCTGATAAGGATTACCTGATGCAAGGATGATAAACAAAATGCAATAGGTACTGTCCTATTATCTGTGAATAAATGCTGTTTTATGTGGATGGCTAGCTGAAGTCAAGTACTTCAGATATAGAAATAGTATTGTTTACCATTGAATAATAACATATCAATCTTGCTTCATAGATCTGTATACCTGCCAAGTGACATCTGACACAGCGTGTTCCCTCAACTTCCAATATCCTTTGATATCCTTGTCATTGATATTCTGTTGACAAAATCGGACCTGACAGAAATAAATACAAGTTATCATACTTACAAGTGCTGAGGCTGTAAGTTACTTACTATATGTGACAACAGTATTATATTATTGATGTGTAGGTGTTTGATCAGTGTTGTGAAAAAAAACCCTTTTAGAATGAAGCAAATTAAAAATACGGATCTGCAAGAGCGATGAAGTATGGAAACATACATGTATACATAACTTTTCAAACCATATCATTTAGCCAATTCAATTTTTGCCTTGAAGATACTATATTTGTGATTCGATTTGAGAGAATACTTTAATCATACATTTATGTTATCGCTATCCTGCAACCACTTTACAGACTTTTCGAAAAGAAGATGATCCTATATAAACTACGCGACAATAGTTTAGACTCACCATCAAATGATGCTATGAAATTGCAGTATTGGTGGGGATGGTAAAATTGATTTATGCTGTCTCAAACCTCAACTCATTTACCAAAGTGTCATTTATGGATCTTGACTAACACGTCAATCAACTGACACATGCTCAGGAGAAGTCCATGGACTTTGTTGAAAAGGCATTTTTTAAACGTCATTACTTAGAGAATAACCAACGAGGTACGAGTGATTACGGGATATCTGCCCGAGTCGAAATAATGTTCACAGTCGCGAACATTATTTTGACGAGGCCAGATATCCCGTAATCACTCCTACCGAGTTGGTTATTCTATATATTACCCATTTGTAATGAAATATAATTATAAAACGACTGAAAAATGCGATTGAGAAATCGTAGTAATGCTGTAGTAAGAGATACCAATCAGCTGATCAGTATTCATACGCGTGTCCAACCGAACATCTCCAGAGTGAATTAGTCAACAACGCATCGGAATCTAGTTCAGTTTCAAAACAATACGAAAATGACAAAAATATTGTCCCTGAATGATATAATACTCTTTTCAACCTTGAACAAATTAACACACATAAAACTTTTAACAAACAACATTATTTGATAAAGATAATAAGTATTTGAATCAGCCGGTCGTCAAGCCGTACTACCACTGTGATGTGTTGTTGACGGCACAATGTTGTAACGAAAATGTCAAAAACCTGTCAATTTTTTTAAACTATAATTGATAAAAGTGGCAATATCGTTAAGAGAAACTTACAAAGAATGCATCAAAACAAGTCTGTATGTCAGGATAATCAAATAATCTGAAGTTTGAACAACATTTGTTTCTTTCGACGTTACTTTCATTCATGTAGCAGGTGTCAAGAACGATAACTCTAATCGGCCTGTGATCATGGTAGGATTGTTCCCAGGGCTGATCAACTATGAGTATGTTGATTTGTAAAAGTTATTGCTTTCATGAATGTATGTATTGAATTTGAGTCCCTATGGTTTTTAGGTGTAAATAATTACTAATGGATCAGTGAAATTCTTGTGCTTGGATAGATTTCATGAATTTTCGATGGCAGCCATGTTTTTTTACAAACAGACAGCGCTTATTGTGTCTTTGGAAAAAGCACAATCTTGAGATCACAATGAAATTTAACACGTAGATGAATAGTTTCAAATAATACTGCGTTTAAATATCAACCTGTAAGTATGATGTACATGTACAGTAATAATCATCATTCTACGATTTTATTTTTAACCTAATCGACATACGTTCAACACGTTCAATTTATCAATGAAACGTGAAAATAGTTCCGTCGACCAATCGTCTTTCATTCTCTAAGGAACCGACCAATCAACGTTGAGAATCACTAAAAAGCACATGTGCGGATATCAAAAAAATATCTACTCGTGTATGCTCGCCCGTATGGGTAATATTTATTAGTACTCCATTGTTACGTGGACAGTTTTTCATTATTGGGGTTCGAATACAATTTTCAAGCTTTCTCTAAAGCATTGTTACGGCGTTTATACCAAGACATGAAGAATATAGTTTTCAAGATATAAGCGATAGAAATTAGCACATTACACTTTTCACTGAGTCTAAACTTTTGTCTTGTGGTGTATATATAAGAAGTAAATTAATCTGACAATGTCTCTTAGGTTTATGAAGTATATTTGTCCGAATGAATCCCTGTTAATCGTGATGTGCGATACACTGGATATCCGACAAATAATTCTGAATTTTCTTAACATGTTACACAATTTCTATATATGAAAGAAACATTTAAAGATAAATAGACTTATTAATCTCTGAAAGAATGACAAGTATAGGTATCTAGATCAAGTGTATGTAACGTTGTACTGTTTTGCTTATAATGTGTTGCACATGCATTTAAATATGTTATTAAACGTTGCTGGATTCTTAAGAAGATCAATTTAAAGCATTTAAGGAATGTTTGTGCATATCTATTAACTTCTATTTCCTAATGAATTATTGTAATAGTTATATATAAAATCGATATATTGTAAACAACCGAATAAATATACCAGATAATGATTTTCAATGTTGATGACAGTACAAATGTTTTGGTATATACATGTAGGACTCATATCTGTGACGGGCCTCTAATCCGTTGCGGATTTCAAAATCAATGGCGAGTTTGATTGTTAGATTGTATATTGACTTCATATTAAGTGACGTCAATACGGATGACGTCATAATCGCTTACTGTTTTTGTTGAAAGTCGAAATCGTTGTTTATTTAGAAAGCAAGGTATTTTCCAACAGTCACTGAAAAGAATTCTGTGACCCAAACTGCCTTTGCTTTAATAAAAAAAATGTCTTTGGTTTCATCCAGTGTTTTTGAATTGCTTGGTCTGCCGGTAACAACAGTATGTTCAGTTATTTGTAGTATTTCTGGAAATTTACTTATCGTTCTGTCTTCTTTGGGAGACAATCCCCAAGTTCATGTATACAGAGAGTCTTATACTATTTATGATGTTTTAGAAGAATCCTGACAGAAGAATTAGTAAAAATCTAGTTCTTGTCTATTTCATTAGTTTCCTCGTTTGAATGTTATCCGCTAAAATTTGTCGACGTTCGCGACATTTTTCAGTCTGAAGAAAAAACATTTACTTGTTTAGCCTTAGGAAGAGATCGAATTTCGAGAAGGATTTTTATACCACCGCCTACTTTATAGACGATATCATTTATACTGGGATGTTTATATGTCTACGTTACATGATATCCTAATAATACAATAAGCCACAATTCAAAGTAACATTGAAAGGTTTCATGGTATTATCGACTTCTTTTGATAATACATCATCTTGTGACAGGGGTTAAAGTAATTTCTTTCTTTCTTAACGTTGTTATATATAATACATTCGAAGGGTAACTGAAGTCAAACCTAATCACGTTGCCATTTCATAATATAATTCGTTTTGTCGTGTTATACCAGCATGATATTCTTATAAGTTATAGTAAAAAAGGAAGTAAATTTCAAAAGACGAAAAGCAGTGTAAACTTTTCCAACTAACTGTTTTAACAGTGTTGTACATTTCTTTTATAGTTTGGAGTTGCCCAAAGGGATGTTATCAAACAGTTGTGATTAGGTATATAGCACCTTTGATTGTGAAGGTAAATAGTTCTGGTTAGTGCGAAATCTGTTATCGGATCACTATTTTTATTCTGGTCCATCGAACTGGTAAAGCTTTAAATATGACGATAAAGTTAACCTACTTAACACTTAACACTTAAAATAAAAATGTATGTTTTAGTCAAGAAAATTTTCCTCTCATTTAAAGCCTTGTCAAATCATATAACTGCAAAAAAATTGAAATGATTGATTGAAACAACTGTCAATGCAATATACGACAGATGCATTTCCTAATCCAGTATTCTTAAGTGTTAAGTTTTAACCTAAAAGATTGTCTTTTGAGGATATTAACAATTAATGTAGAATCAAAGATGTATTTGGATCATTTCGAATTAGCCATCTTATAAAGTTCGTGACAAATACATCGCAGACCATTTTATTACGTATATTTACTAGATTTATCATTATCATATGTCTATTGTTTAACTGGTAAAATATAGTAAGTTCAATATAGACATTTATTTCAACGAGTGTCAACTATACAAGCCACCCACAACTATTCAAATCTAATTTAATTTATGTTGATGTAATAGAAGGTAGTTTTTGTGTGTAGCCCCCAACTGCTACAAGTAAACATAAATGATGACAATGAACAGTTTATGTATTCATGCGAATAGGAAACCATCTTTATGTCACATGTAGTGCCTAATGGGAGTTAATCTAAACAACGATTGTTGATTAACCCTAGATACAAGTCTGTAATCAGTGTAACGTACACAATGCATTCTGTAAATCATCGGAATTGTTATCAGGTTTTAGTCATATACTTGTATGAGAGGCTCGTCTCAGAGGTAATCCTGGCAAAAATTTGATTAGTTTCCAATGATCCCCTACATTCAATCCTCAAATGACCTTTCGAATGAATTGCCTGCAGATATTTATGCACCTGATGACATTTTGATTTAATTTAAATATTGGTAGTGAATATTGAAATTTTCATCTATTCTTCCATCATGATGTCAACTAAAATAAATTGACTACATTTCACCTTAATTTATCTGCAAATGTGATCTGTCGTGTAGAATAACAATCCTCAATTGACAACATTTATGTTTGTTTATTTGTCACATTAAAGTTGTCACAATATAGTGAACATTATCATACAGTGAATGCATTGCAAAGATACACCTTATCGTGTTTTTCTTTCAGAGCCGCAAAACGTAGCTTTTACTTTGTGAATAGGAAGGAACATGGTTTAACCTTTATTCTTTCTACAGAAACCACATATCATTTGAATATGATTGCATAAAGAATAGCGAAATATTGACTCTTGTATTACATTACTTATTTGAATACTGATAAATCATTTTTATAAATTGTTTGCAAATATACAGTTCTTCATGCATTTACACTTTAAAATAAATATTACGTTGTTCTGTTTATTTTCGCATTACCTTCATTTATGTATTTGATGGATCATTTATTGTTTTATCATAATATTTCGGAGCGGTATTGATATAAGCATTTGCTTGTTTACCAATCCGCAATACTTTTTGGGAAATAAATATGTTTAAACCGAAAGAAGAGTGAAAAATGAAAAATAAGCATGGTTGGGCCATTTTTAATAGCGTATTAGTTTTGTATATAGTTTGAATCGTTTTGTCCTATTCATTCATGAAATATTACCAATCACTGAACAATTTACTCGTTTTAATTTTGGCGATGAGGCAATTACATGCAAATCTTTAAGTATTTTAACACGCTTAAACGCATGAATAGATCATACAATCACGACAGTTGAAGAATGTAAAACACTTTAAAGGGTGTGCATCCAATGAATATTCAGAGGTAAGGGATTGTAAATTTAATGAACAAATCAATGAGTATCCCATTCAGTTTGATTAATCGGACCTCTATGGACCAATTATAACAAATTTGCACCTCAATGAAGTGTAATATGTATGTAATTGCATCATGACATACGTTATGATTTGAAATCTTTAAGTGAAGTTTTTAGTGAAAAATGCTGTCAATCCAATCGAATCAATGAAACTAATAAGAATATTGTATTCATTTCCCCCTATTGGGCAAATGACAGACTGAATATTAAGTTACATCATTGACAGGTGGTGTTTTGCTGTTAAGGTATTTCGTATATTAGATAATAGATACAAATAATATACTCAGGCGGACCATCCATGCTCTTCAAAAATCATTGCTATTGAATAAAATGGAATTACAGAGGTTAGACATAGGGTACAAGGGATTGAGAATATATTTAGATGAAATTGGGAAATAATATCCACGTCAAATAAGCAACATACAACAGTTGGTCATGAATGATAATTGAAAGGTGTATGTTTACATTCGGTTTTCTTTATTTTATCAAAGATAATTCAACGTGTATGTACTGAAACTAAATTATATTCTGCAATGAAAATGTATTGCAATATCTTAAAAGTACTGTCAGCGTTAAAAACATCAAAGTTATAACTTAAGTTCGTATGTTATTTATTGTGTTAATATGTTATTTATTTAACAATGTAATCTGAGAATTGTCTGTTGGCAATTGTGTAGTCACACGTTGAAATGTTTATGTGTTTATTGTTTAATAACCTTACTATTTCGAGAATAATATGACAATGAATATATTCAATCTTTTTGTAGGCATATTTATGTATTGTGTAATATATAGGATTCCGTTATAGATGAATCAAATAATGCTTCAATACATTTATCACAGACACATGTTTATTTTTAGGATTATGTGAATACAAATAGACACTTTTACAATATTTATGATTCATTGTCAATAACTACAACAAACCGTAGACCATATGTCCTCAAAACGCTATATACAGAACATCAAACACCAATTGAGAAAGTTATCTTAGTCATGAAGACTGATTACGTAACCACATTTCAACTCAAACCTAATTTATTACATATTCAATTTTGTTATATGGTTTTAAAATATTTAAACATTATGTACCTATTATACTATTGACGCAACCCTTTTATTTAACGATAGTAAAAGTCTTACACATGTGAAAAGATCAATTAAAACTTCATTTCTAATCACGTTTGAAATCATCCCCAAACCAAAATAATATTATTCAAAACGTATAAAATTTAAGAAGTCACCATCCATATTCAAAGGCATTGATTTGGTCGTTACTCTAATGTTTCCTTATTTACATGATTTATAACCAGTTCCAGGGAACCTGATAGTGTTCAAAGTCAAATCGCATAGCCATCTATCTGGCAATCAGCCACATTATCTCAATGTCCTATATTCCATGACATCGTACGACTAAAAAAATTTAATAACAATTAGTTGTTTATTTATTAACAGTTAAAGATACTAAGATTATCATCTTGTTTACAGAGTCTGATTTTATTTTATAAGATTGTTGACAAAGTATAATTTTATCACTACTTCATTGATCATTATCATATACGCACCAGTGATCAATTTGGAATTTTTAATGTTTGACTTTTCTAACAGATGAAAAATATAATAGAATACTACAATTACCCTCACACTTATATATCATTTAAAAGGAAAAATATCCGCTCGCAAAAACATTATAGTCTCAAATCATGCACCACATTACTGGTGCTGGCAACTCAGAGCATAAAGGAGTACTTATATGTTATTGACAATAGTATACGTTAACACACCAAGGGAGCCATATGCTGGAGTTCCAGCAGATTCATTACACACAAATGTGGATGCGAATATTCAGCAATCTTTAGTCTTGAGAGTAGATCCAAACAGATAGGCACCTCTTGGGATTGTCACCGTCCTGGCCAACAACACTGTGTCACGTCAACATCGCCATATTGTTTGCAAATTTCGGGACAGAGCATGGCTAACTACCAGGACAATAGTAAGATCACCGGGACTTGACGTACTTGTTGGGCCTATCCTGACTGACTGACATCGACATGAATAATATTGGACTATAGTAGTATCTTTATTAAACCTATATATTAAACCGTACAACCATAGCATGTTTAACGTTCTCGAAAGTATCTGTTTTCGTCTACGTGATACTTTGGGTTGTTTCGTTGTCCCATCACGGCATTCTTGAATACTATGATGTTGTGATTGCGGTGTTACTGGTGTTAGGTCGGATCATTCATTATCACAAGACAATTCTGCATGTGTGTTAAATCAGATGTGATGTCCTCTATTAATACTCGAGTAATTTATTGACTATTTATTTTTATAATATGTCTCTTTAATAGGCATCCTAATGAACAAAAATTGAAGACTTGAGTCTTTTCTGTGCAATTGCTCATCGAGTGAGATCCCCTTTAGGGAACTGTCTTTGTATATGATCGATTTTGAAAGTGACCTTTCAGATTGGTTATTGTGAAGAGGAAATGGTCGATCAATATATGTAAGTGATTTGTTGAAATTGGATTGATAGACAATACAGTTACGTTCCACACATGTCAAAGATAATACATTAATTATATTTTGAATTAATTGCAAAACAATCCCCGAAACATCCCTTACTACTTACTGTTTACTGCCTATACAACAACGAGGGGTGTAAGAATCTATCTGAAAAGAACATTTCATTTTTAGATTTATGTTTGTGAGATCAACTCCCAATATGAACTGACAAGATGTCACTAAATTCCGATTTACAAAAAATCTGATTAATGAACTTTCATCAAGAAATGACTCCTAATACATGAAAATATACCGTGAAATCGTTGATTAGCATTTACAGTAACATCACAAGACAACTCCTGACATTAGTTATTAGTGTGTGCTTTTTACAGATAGAGGTATTGATCAGAGAGCCACTCTGTATGGAAGACTTGTACGTGAACATACTGGCGTGTGATTTCGATGATTTCATCTCCAGTGCCGATAAAAAGCATGCTTGGTATAAGTAGTTACTTATAATTGACTTAAAGTTATTGAGTTTGAATACTACTGATAGAAAGCATGTTTGTTATGATATTACAATCACTGTAAGTCAATTTTTCTTGATTTAGTAGCATTAAGGTTTCATTTGCTCTTTTCCTTTTGTGTCTTTTGTAAGTTTTACAAAATCTTATAACCGAAAGCTTTTATTGTTTAAAAGTGGACCTTAAACATATGACTTAATAACCCAGTAAAGGCCAAACTTTAAATCGATATCAAATTATACTTGTCTAAAAACAGAATTTATATCAAAGTACAATTATCAAGGAAGATAAACCATTTAAGAAGAGGCTCGATTTTATCTGAATTTAACTGCTTCAGAAAGTATGAATATTGTTTAAAGTGAACTATTTATTAACATAATTGGACTTACAAAAACTCTTAATTTGTAATTTGTTACGCAAAAGTTTTATAACTGTAAATTAGGACTTTTAGTCTATCCCTTAGTTCAATAACTTATAAAACAGCATTAGACAACCACAAACGATGCCTCAAATTGACGTCGCGGGTAGTATACATGAAAGGTCGGCACGTTGTTATGTTCTCATATTTTAGGAGAGCATGGACATATGCAGGTAAACTCTTCGACTGTCCGATTGACAGTCACTGATCACAAAACATTGAACATTTTTTAATTTCATTTGAGTTAAGATATAGAAGTATGCAAAAAGAGATTTTAACTGCGATTGCTAAGCCCTCAAGATTTGTTATCAATTGCATGTTATACTCAATCTAAACCTGTATGAACAAACTTCTATGCAACTTTAATGTGAAGGATACAACTGCTTACAGGTGCCGTTAGATTTTTTCGATACACATGACAGTTGACATTGACACACCTTTTGCGCAAGTCTGGTACAAAAGAAACACATCATAACTGAAACCAATTTATCGCATAAATATATTTAACGGAACGTCTGAACAAAGAAAATATCGACGGCGATTTAAAGTCACGGGCAAAAGTAACGCTATCTTGGTTTTAAATCTAGATTGCATAATAAATACAAAAGTGAGTTTAAAAAATGTTATTCAACAAGAACATGTGACGATATCATATTCATAAAAAAATACAACAAAACAGCTTCCGGTGTCAACGGCAAAGTTTCCGACATTGGCCTGGGAGTAAAAAAGTTCAAGTTCACTGTCATGACTGATCCCGTGTGTTGGAAACAGTTCGTAATAAAAATATGGCCTCCCCTTACCACAATACACGCATTAACGCTCCGACCAAGGTGTAACAGATGTTGGTCATCCTGGTGAGTTGTGACTCTCGTTCGGCCTGATCTTGGTTTGTCTGAGGTCTGTCTCGAATGACGAAAACACTGCATCAGTCTTGTGACAGTTGTACGTTGACAGCCTTGCGACATGGGTGTGGGTGGCTCCCATTTCAATCATCCCGATGGCTCGCTCTAGTTGTTGAAAAGTCAATCTTGACATTTTTTGTGTTTTCTTACAAAGTGGGTGTCTGACAACCAACTGGCCTTGGTTTAATACCCGTTGAGCTATTTTGTTTTGCATGAAAAATGTAGAAACCGTTTCTTAACAACATTGGGAAAAGCATGAGTTTGATACCACAGTTCAATATGCCAACAATCATTGTTGTATTTTGACGATGTCTTCATGCGATTGGGTTCAACCTGAGTTTTATTTTTGTCGTAATTTCAAATCTAAAGTGGTAGCGTTTCTTTTACCAATGAGTTTATTTTCAAGAAAAGAAAGATGAACAAATTGCAAAGGTCCAACAAAGTAATTTCACCTAAAAGCTATATGATAGACAAAACGGCAAGAACACTGTCCTATTTTCTTGAAATAAATGTTGCAGATAAGGGATAACTTTGATAAGACTTCAGATAAGGTGACATCTAGTTTCAACCTTAAAATAATAGTAAAAGGGTTTTTGTCACAAAATACCAACAACTTGTTCCATAACAATTGACAACCAAATTGATCTTGTTTTCTTGACGCATTGTCAACTTACAATTTGTTACAACATGCTTTTGATATTTCACACATTGTCTATTGACATAAATATATCCTTTGACAGATATAAATACCACTTAATGTGTCAGAAAATGACTAGGTTATCGGTGACATATGACAATCTATTATTATTATAGTGTTGTTGTATAACCTGTGATTAATCGATAGTAATCATATCCCTTCTCTGTATGAAAAAACATATTATGATGGTTTAGAAGTGAGTCATGAGATATCTGATGCATAACAAACTTTCAAGTAAAACGATTACGAGTATCAACAAATAACTAACATTGTATCCTCATTATGAATTGTTAATTATCAACAGTGTGCATTTCCTCATTCCAAACTAATTCGTAAATATTTGTGTTAGTGAACATAATAACAACACATATTTGTTGATCGTGACATTGATAAAATAATAAAAATATACAATCTGAACAATTCCCCATAAAATTGTTTGAAATATGCAACGAATGTTGTATGTGTAAAGTCAACTCTCTTTTGACATGTTGGGTCATATTAGTGGTCAATCTATTCAACTTACCATTTCATAATTTGATATGCTTTGTCGTGTAATACACGCATTAAGATGCTTATGAGCTCAGTGGTACCAGTAAGATGAGATGTAAGTTGCATGTCAAAGATTAAAATCTCTTGATATTATTCATGAAAATGTCAAAGGCGTTATATGCTTGTCAAAAAATTATATTTCAAAAGATGAAGAGCAGGCTCATCTTTGAGACAATTTCTTAGTTTATACATATTTTGAATTTCTTCTTAATTGAAATTATATGATTTTTGTTTTTGTAATACTCAGACAGAGAGCGAGTGACGCTGACGTTACCAGACTGTTGTGATTTGATACTTTGTAACTTCAGATGTGAATCTACTTATTTCTTTTCAGCATCAAAGTCTGCTATCTTGCTATTATTAGCATTCTCGTCCATCTCAGATTACAAGAAACTTCGGAACTTTTCTTTATCACTTTTGACTTTGTTGTCTAGAATGCATATAATGTCATGGCGTATGTTAATAAACTAAAAGTAAGTTTGTATGCTCATTATAAGAAAAATAAAAAATAATGTATGTCATAAAATGCATCTTATGTGAAAACAACTTTCTCCTTTAATTAGAGAACTACAACTGAGATGTGATTAAATGTGTTTTTAATTATGTTATTTATAAACGATCTGTTCACTAAAATGCAATTGTACATGAATTGTATCGTATATTAAGGATATAAACAATATCTGTAATTTTAATAAGTTAATTAATTTTTATCGTTTGGAATTAGCAATCGTATACTAGTTAAGTTCATGCCAATAAAATAAAAGCCCATTTTACTAATTTCTTGAGTGTCATTCCATTAAGGCTGATACATCATGAGGACGTTTTTAAGTGTCGATGGTATGTAAGGCACCTAACCGTATTAAGAAACTATAAATGATGAGAAGAAATTTATTCATACAAACAGGAAACAACATATGCGTTCAAATTATTACCAAAGGCATACAATGAACTTATCAGAAAGTTACATCTTACAGTGTTTATGATTCTCCACCGAATTATTATTTAGGTGAAAAGCGTATGATTTACTTCATAATATTTCACAGAAACGATGTAAACATTAATTGTTGTCACATAAATGAATAGTAACGTGGTAATTTGCGTCGGCACTTAAAAACCAACAATGCAACGATATCACGAAACAACAAACCTTGTTTGAATGAAGTAGAAGTAATCAGTCGAAGGGCACGAAAGATGATTAAGTAAGGAGGGCTCAGAAGTCTTGTTCTGTATTTAGCCAATCAACGTTCAGCAGGATATGTAGCCTAATTTTCGACGCACAGGGAAATACTACACAGTATCTATTTCTGATAATTTGATTGAAAGTTAGGAGCAGAGGTGAAATGTTATACAATCTGTTGATTAAGTGGTAAGTCTTAAGCTGACAACACACATAGTAACTAAAGTAATTTCAATGTGTGAACTTGTAGAATACTGTACTCAAGACAAATTTGCCGGAACTCCGTAAGGAAAAACAGATGATCACACATGACTGCTGACCTATATCACCAGGAGGACGTGCCATGTATCCATGTATTGTGTATAAACCGGAAACCTAAAAAAACTTAGCTTATTCATTCTAACGTATATAGGCTTGAATCATTACAAAGTTCATCTGCAAAAACTGACATGCCCTCCGAGCGTGTTATGATATGGAGACAAAAGCGTTTGTCTTAAGTTGTTAGAAAAATGGTTTTCAGCAACCATTTTGTTTTATCTAACATTATCATGTTAAGAGATTTTATGTCAGCTTGTTTGTATAGATTGACACATTGTATTCAAATATAGTAGCTAATGTTATGCAAGCTTTTACAGAAATGTCAAGATACCATCGCCCACATAGATTCTTTTACGAAATTGATATCAATAAACCATTAACTTCGCACAATTTTCTCATGTTTGATGTGAGTTATAAAAAAACATAATTTATTGATATGAAATCAATCTCAGAAAAACTACAAACCCAAAGGTTGTTATAAACGGAGAAAGGGACATGAGCTAGACACATGCGGGGTTATGATATTAGTGGAATAAAATGTAAATTTCCCAATATTTGATTTGTCCTCTAGAGTCAGTGACTCAACTGATTGTAAGTAATCGTATTTTCTTTGGATGAACTCAAATACAAAAAGTGTTATCTAATCATATTTGTGCCTATTTTTAAACGTCAATTTCTACACAATGCATAGAGTAATTTTTTTGTGATAATTGTAAAAACTGAATATTACTATCCATATTTCGTTTTACTAAACGTTCCCATAACAAAAGACAATTGCCTAAAAAAAATGTCAGTGCGTATGTTTGTTATAGATACATTACAAATAAGCAAATATGTCATTAAACTGCTAATATATTATCATATCATAGTATTTTTAGATATCCATTTAACAAGTCAATGTTTCCTGAAATGTATGTGTAAAGTTCCATATCATTCAAAGCTAATCTTCATAAACAAATGATATGTTAATTTGAAAGTTCATTCATTGTTACAAAAGTTTCTTATCACTTGTATGCACCTGGGTTCATTCATTCATAGTGTTATTTACTAAGCACATATAGTTTAACAACTCTGCAAAACAATTTCAAGTAAATCTTAACCTTTCGAACGTTCGAATAACAAATATCTTTAATTCCCACAAAGAACAACTAAAACGTAGCAATTATTTTCATGCTTGTTGTTTTTTTTTCTTGTGCTTAGAATTATCATAAAGGTTTTCGTAAGTGATTCAGCCTATTATTTGCATGCTTTTTAATATGTTTTACTTATATTAGGATATATTAGTATTATATGGCGTATGTATGGTTTTAGAATATATGAGATTTGAATTTAATCAAATGTTTGCAAGACAAATGTCAAGCATTGTGTGCGATAATGAAAAGATGTTGTTTCAGACAAAAAGGATACTTTGTATCAAGTTGATATTAGTTTTGTTGTATAAAAGGCTTACTTTGGTTTCAAATTAAGTCCTGCATACTTAATAATGACTTCTTATTAAATAGAAATCAAGATTATGACTTTCATTGGGAAAGCTTTTTTATGTGCTAAATACTATTTATTATTTTAGGTTGTGTTTTTCATCTGTCACATCATTGATTTTTAAGGGAAATTGAGCAAAAGCTCTGTTATACAGATTGAAAACATTAAGCAACCCTACAAAAACCTTTTTCGCGTGCACACTTTCAATTCATTTGGTGCAAGAAAAGAAAATCGCAGCTTAACTTTGATATTCCGACCAATCACAGAGCTAGATTCGGTCACATCCCTCCTTCTTGCAGCCAATTGTGCCCGGATGGATACTTTGAGCGTGAAAATCAGCTTTCTTTCGATTTGCAGAAATATCTACAAAGTGTTAGTGGGTTCCGTGATTGGTGATCGAAAGGTATAACATCCAAGTATATGTTAGCACAAAGATTTAATCGATTGCATGTCATGTAAGCGTAGCATTTGACGAAAAAGCCGATAGGAAGTATCCAATTTTGTTAAATCAATCTTCCGTTAAATACAATTTTGGGTAATTCAATTTTTAGTTACAGTACATTCCGAATAATCATAACATAAGGTTTCATATCATCATTGCAAAAGTTATATATTGCAATATCAACCAGTTAAATGTTTTAAGCTCATTTTCTGTGTAACTCATGCTGTGTCCAAATATAAATCTAAAATCAAATTGTCTAACATCTTTCAAATTCCTTCTGCAAATATCAAAGACCATATGCCAATCAAAATCAACACCATTGAATAAAATTTCCCCTTTTTGGCACACACGAGGTTTATTATTGTCAGACAGGAGTTAATAATTAACTAGTCTTGAACCTTTTCTTTAACTCAAAACGTTAACATGAGGACAGTTTTTACCCAGATAAGGGAACCTCCTATATCATATTTCAGCCTCAACTATTCAAAGAAACAAGTCCATTTTCAATATAAAAATCTTTAAATTTCAAAAATTTCGTTTTCAGCCCAGTGTTCAGTGCAAATAAATACATGTATCATTATTATTCATGCACAATTGTTGAAACTGATGATATATCTTGCTTGTGCGCATAGTAATTTCACTTAAAAGACTGAGACCCTGAAACACAGTCTATGTCCAGTGAGTATACTTAGTGATGATAATGCTCATCAAAAACATTCTCCGTATACAGATGCCTTTTGAATAAATGAATCGATCATGGTAATATTTAGAAAATTATTTGATTTAGTGACATTTACAATCCACTTACTATTTTTATAAGAAACTTTACAAAATCTAATACCAAAAACCCCTCGGTATATTAAAGGTTGTGTATTCGACCCTCGTACGGGTGCATGTTAACTATTTCACAATCCAAGGTGGACTGCAAACATTTGTGTTCTATTTATCAATATGACATAATGTTCAGCTCAGAGTACTTGGTAAGAAGTAAAGCGATCTACTGCAACATTTGTGGAACAGCTCCAAGCTATACCGCTAAGAAGTATCCTCACATTTCATTGAGGGTAGTAAAGGGCACTGTCCTATTTTCTTTATATAAATGTTGCTTTGGGTACATAGCTCGGTTAAGACTTCAGATATGGTAATTTCAATGTTTTACCTTGAAATGATAGTACAGGTGTTTTCGTTGCCAATACGAACAAACATGATCCATTGCTATTGATAACATTATTTTGACCTTGTGTTCCTGGCACATTGACAAGTAACAATTTTCTATCACACATGTTGATAATTTGTACTTTGGGTATTGACAGCAAAATCGAATGTGACAAAAACGAATATCCACTTTCCATATCAAAACGTGACGTGAAGGAGTATAAAGACAATCGGAAAACCAATTCACTGTGTACTTTGGGCAATATGTTTTATTTGAATTTTTGGAATTTTTGGTAAGATGTCAAACGGACTTTTCTAAACCTCAATGTTATTGCCATTTTGCAGTCATTGATTAGATTTAGGTAATAACATTATGCCTTCAAGTGGCAAATTAATCTGAATCCTTCCGAGGATTGTTAGGATGTATTAAACTTTACTAGACATTGGAAAAAGTGAATATTTATTAAATTGAAGTCGCTCTAAAAATTAAATAAATACCTGTTTTCTACACCTTCTGTAGAGCGAAAACTATCGACTTGTGTTTTGACAAAATCCTGTTACTTGGTGAGAGTTGGTGGAACAAAAGAAGGCGGCAACATCTAGCAATGTCATTATAAACAAGAGTCATCAGAAGATGACATATCCCACCGGTTCCACATGATCGTAAGATGTAAACCTTTGAAAGATAATTGTAAATTTTTCAAGCAAGGTTCATAATAGTATAAGCTAATATAAACGAAACCTTTCATGAACAGAGTCCAAATAAGAGCCGTTTCCATGGATATAATAACAAATAAATTTTTTAGAAATGTGAAAATATCAAAAGGCACCACTTCAGTAGGTGGGCAATACACATGTAAAGTTTCAGAAAGATATGTGGACCGGTTTTATATATATGAAACGAAACCTTTCATGAAAAGAGTCCAAATAAGAGCCGTTTCCATGGAAATAATAAAAAATTAAATTTTCAGAAATTTGAAAATATCAAAAGGCACCACTTCAGTAGGTGGGCAATACACATGTAAAGCTTCAGGAAGATATGTGGACCGGTTTTTTAGTTCTGCTCCGGAAACGAAACCTTTCATGAACAGAGTCTATATAAGAGCTGTTTCCATGGAAATAATAAAAAATAAAATTTTCAGAAATGTGAAAATATCAAAAGGCACCACTTCAGTAGGTGGGCAATACACATGTAAAGTTTCAGAAAGATATGTGGACCGGTTTTTTAGTTCTGTTCCGGAAACGAAATGATTACGGACTGACGGACGGACGGACGGACGGACATACAGACGGACAGGGCGATGACTATATCCCACGGTATTACATACCGGTGGGATAAAAATGGTCATTGGATATATTCACACGAACTGAAAAACCAGCCTTTTACTCAAATTCTATTCCTAATGGACTTTAAATTCAATCTAAAATTGTTGATGAACACTTAATTAAACGTCGAATCAGTGTATCATTGACAGTTGACTCTCTGAAACGTAATCAAGGGGACTAGAACCATTTAAAGTTAATTAGCTAGTTTCAAGCTGGTCCCATGGTAAGTTTAACAAATTGAAATAGCCTGCCACTAAACATTCAATCCGCAAATGACCTTTAGAACAAATTGCCCGTAGATTTATTCAACTGTTGACATTTTGATTTCATCTAATTCTAGATACATAATATTGAAAGTATACACTTTTTTGGTCATAGTGATGTCAATAAGAAAAAGAAACTAACATTGAATTGGCTTGCGTCAATTGCAAACACTTATGTCAGTATTTAGGACAAAGCAGTAACCACATATCTTTCTGAACCGCATTCTCTCCCCCACAAAGGTAGATCAAGTCATGAAATAATGATCTTACCCCTCTTCGAATTAGACCAAGCCCGTGGTTTCTGGTTGAACAAAGTTGCGCCACAATCCAGCCGAATTTATTTATTAAATGACAAAACTGATCGCAGGGAATAGGTTGTTCATATGAAAATGCCTTTGTCATGATTCAGTATAAAAAAGCAAAGATTTCTGTACAGCGTCGCTAATTACACAACTGTCTTTAATTGAATACAATGAACCATCTCCCATTCTAGCCCACAAATTCGGATAATTAAAACATAACCCCGGTCAACGTTTCGTGATTTGATCTGCCTTTTTGGGGAGAGAATTCAAATAATATCATGACATATCTTGAATATTATACAAGTAGCTTTCATAATTGCACTATACCTCCTATCCTGAAGAATACCAATGTAAAAACCTTAACCATTGGTTGTCTGTGTCTGAATATTTAGAACAATCAACTGTATCATGATTCAATGAATGGGAAGTTTCCAAGAGTACAAACTATTGAATTTATTGTAAATCAAATGAAAATACGTAGCCACAGAATCCACATTATAACATTCTAGAATCCATATAGTGTTTCAGGAAATACTTTGATACATGTATGTGTTTTGTTTTAACTACCAAATAACGTCCTCGTTGCGATAGCGTAATAAGTAATACAGATATCAGAAAAAGCTACATTTTCAAGTTATTTAGATGTCAGGTACTTGTCAATTTCTACATTTAACTACTGCACGTACTGGAGCAACATAAAACAACTTTGAATAATGTCGTAATTAAAGCCCTATTCCACTTGAGCAAACTGTCTTAAGTACATCAATACCCACTTAACTGTGTACATATCGAAATCTCCCAAACTAAGCTAATTGATTACAAGTTTGAATACCCGTTTTTCTAGATAAAGTGACAAGGCTGTAAATTGTTTGATGACATGGGGCATGAAAGACGTTTGAGCATTTCAATTTGCAACATTATTTGTTTTTTTCTCAAACCTTCTGTTAACTGTTTTACTTTCAAATACCCCTACAAAAACATGGAGGTGACAAATAAAAGGGTTTAATTTGGGAAGGACATCCCTTCATTATATATAAAATAGTTATCAAATGTGATTAGATGGATTTAAAGAATTGATTACAACTTAATTAACAAGTCAGAATATACCTTTTACTGACTACTTACTATTAATGTAACTTTTAAGATTTTGGTTGAAATTAGACCGATTAGCCTACAAATGGTAACGAATCAAATTTAAATGTGTATATTGACCCAGTGTTACAAGGTAACATCAAACTTAAAATGGACTCTGAAAACAGAAGTCCTCTAACAACTATCGTTCCAATTTGAAATTGAGCATTGTCTTTCTGTAACGCAGCAGCCAACTAGTGGCCAATTGTGTTAATTGTTATTTGATTATTATGTTATTATGTGATGAAAATGAATAGTATTTACATCTACATTGGATAATGTGCTAATCTTAACATTATTCTGATTTACAGTTGTGTATTTCCGATTTTTATTATATAACTAACAATAAAATATAGGTTATACAGTGAAAAAATATATATTTCAAGTAAAGCAAAAGAAAGTCATATTTTCACTGCATTGAGAAAAGGAGGACCGAACCTAAAACCTCCCGTGCGGAAATCGAACGCAGGTCTTGCGTTACCGTGTTCGTTAAGATTGAAGAGAAACCACTTATCGGGTATGTAACTATATACATATTATAGTGCCAATGTATCCTTCGATATCAATATTCCATCTGAGGTTTATATTTTGTTGATGTAAATAATAATTCTTAATTTATCGCAAAATAATTTTACGAAGCAAGTAACCTGTCACAAAGACAACAGCTTCATTCACTGCATCAGTTCGCGTCTAAACTAACTTTCAAAATTCCATAGAAACTTTTGTGTTATCGAGTAATAAACACAGAAGCAGACCAAGTCATGATGATCGAGCCTCTGTTCTACTTAGACCAAAACCCTGGGTTCGGGCAGGTTTCCGGGCGGGAAATAAATCCACCACAATCCATTTGAATATATTTAGCAAATGACAACGCTTCTCGCATGGAAATAGGGGTTCATATTACAATGCCTGTATCGTGATTCAGTAGTCAAAATGATGATTTTACAACAGCGTCGCTGATTGCACAACTGACTTTGATTGCCTCCAATCAGTTATCTCCCATTCTATCCCACAAACTCTGCTGATTAGAACAGAGGCTCGATCAACATTTCATGACTTGATCTGCCTCTGCGGGGAGAGAATGTGTATTCAAATGCTCATTATAATTCGACATGAACAAGATGAAATACATCAGTCATTTAAATTCAAAATGTCGGTGTTTAACATAGCCATTAATCAAAACCATTAACCGCTAATTGTCAGTAGCGTGAGTGATCATTTAGGGATATTGTAGTCAAAAACATTTTTTACTGATATACAGTTATATCTTTGTATGTCATAGAATGTAATCGTTTATAACATGATGACAGAAATCGGTCAGAGTACTTACTGACATTTAGTCACCATTCTTTTTCTAAACTTTTTTTCTGGATATTTTGGCACATAATTTCAACATCTAGTCTTTTTTTTCAAGGTCAGAATGTACGTTTATGATGGAAGCTCAAATATATCAATTACGTGTTATCTCAAAATGTATATTCAATATCCTTTTTTACTTTTCTTATAAAATGACGAATTTATTAGACAGTTCATCATGATAGTTGACAAGACTCGTGCAAATGCATATATCTAACAATGAACTTACTCACTTTACTGATTTTAGATCTTACCATTACTTGTTTGTAATTACCCGAGAAATTGGCGTTGCTCGTTACGTTAATAACTTTATTCAAATGGTTTCTTAGTAAGAAACACACATTCTGCTTTATAATTAAAAAAAGCCGGGAGATTGTAAACATGAGTAAACACTTTGGGTCAGTTATCATCATACATGAACACTGACAGGAAATATATTGTCCATAAAATCTTAATAGAACATAAAATCGGCTATTCTTTTCAAAATTACACAAACGTCGTGTTGTAGAGGTGGTTGAGGCGTTTTCTGTTAATGTTACAAACATAAACGTACAGTACAGTAAGAAGTTCTTTAGATAAAATAGTTCAATGCACACTCCTACACAAGAACATAAGAAATGTGTTCGACACAATATATTATTATCTGCATAAGCGAGTTAACTTATCTAAGATTTATCATAATAAGGAGAAACTTAATCTTGATTGAAATGGCGTTCAATTATATATATTCATATAAGATTAAACCATAATGTTTATCCATTACAAATGGTCCGACCTGATGCATAAGTAAGCGTATACTCCGACACCTGATTGACGTGATTTTTACAATAAAGAAGTTGTTATCTAGGAAATCCTTTGTTCGTTGACATTTGTTTATATCAGTTGATTATTCAAAAACGTCAAGGGCCATTATCAAAATATCGCTATTCAATTTCAAAGGAAAACATGCCAACTCTCCAGAAAGTAACATTTATTATTCTATCATGTTTCTCAGCTCAGAATCATATTATCTTTGCTTGCTCATCAAATCGAAAAATTAGAACAAGCAAAACAAGTGGGCGTGGCTCACTAATACACACGACCGTGACTGAATTCCTGCTTACTTCCCAAAACTAAGACATTACATTAACATTATATACATCTCTTACACAGAATTACTACGTAAATAGAATTGGAATTCGTATTCTGATCTGAAAGTATGTTAAAGGACATTTGCAAAATTTGAAATGAATCAGACAAATAGTTTTCCTGCAATTGGTCGATTGGCAATTGACAATATCTGATATTGGAAAAATTCCAAAACATAGAGCCATTGGCTCTTTAATTTTCCTTTAGGGTGTGGCCAATGTGGTTCCAATCTTTTCAGGTGAGCTAATAATTCAAATATTCACGAAATAGTTTGAAGTTTGGCACTGCACCCCTCCCAGTAGCATTAAAGACGTGCACAAAATGAAAACAATCCGATGAATATTTTTTTCCGTAATAATGTCCTCTGAAGGACAGAATGACGTACGGACAGAATCGATGATATTACTATATATATATATTACTATATACCCTCGACCATTGGTCGGGGGAATAATTACGAACACATTTAATAAAAATTCTGCAGTTAGAATATAGAATTCTATAGGTTCTTTTATTAAAAAGAGCCCGATGAGATATATTTGAGTGATCCATCCATTGATGATATCTTCGATTAACTTACAAGAAATAAGAAATGAACACAAGTCACTTGTGATCCAATCTCATAATTCAAAGTTAATAATTTACAGCCAAACTTTAATTGGAAACATATGTTTTTAAACAAAGAAAAGGACAAAGGACAAAGGAGGTGTTATGCAACAGGACTCAACACAGTATTATCTCTTACACACATGTGCAGAATAACTGTAACACCTCAAGAGTAAAACTCTGTAAACAATAAAGCTGAAGTCGTCATATTAAGTACAGTAATGTAAAACAATTATTGCATTTTGGGTTCAAGCGCCCAGAGGCCTACATGGCCATAATCGTATCTTCCATGTCATTTAAAGTATGCAAGTTCAATTGCGAAACGAGTGCGCATGCAAGAATACGCTGTGTGCTATCCTCGACAACGCGTATGTCGTTACAGGTTAATCATGCAGATGAACAAATAAACAAATAGTTTTTTCCACAGACATGATGCTTTTCTCGTCTTTTGAAATAGGATTGTTTTAAGCAAGACCTTCGGGAGTAAAGCCTCTTTCAAGTTTTATGTTGACTTCAATGATGATTAAGAACAAGAGTTCAAAATCTTCATCCCACAAGCTTCTAGTCCAGCACATAAATTAAATATAACCTTTGATCTTTATTTTTGTTCCTGTTCTAATGGTCCCCGAGTCTATTTGACACCTCTAATCTACCTTAACCACAGTAAGAGTGATGCATTAAGTGCAAAGCCACGTTTCATAAGTATACTTCAGCATTTTACAATGTTCACATGTGAACAAGACTTCCCAATTCATCCGGGATGTCGATCTGCTACCATCATCACTAACGTTTACAGATTCACCAAAGCCAGCTCTGAGTTCTCTCCCTTTGATCTTACCAGTTCTCACTATAATTGGTCTTTGTCTCTCCCTTTGACAACTATTGTCCCAAAATACGATCCCCAGGAACACTCGCCAGTCTGTCAATTTCCTCTGCATGAGTACATACTTTGCAGGGTCCTCATTTCTCGATGCAACGCTCAACCGTTCTGCCTCTTGAATCAGTCGGTTATGAATATCTCCAACTTCATCTGTGCTACTTTTCATCAACACCAAATGCTCAAGAGCTGTCAATAGGCTGTTGGCGTTAATGTTATGCTGAAATTCATCAGAGTGATCTAAAGCCAGTTGAAGTTGTTCCTCTACTTTTCGATGTCGACCCTGCACCATGTGCGTAGCGCAAGGGAAACTCTGATGTTAACGATGCTTGTGTGTTGAGGTGTTACACGTATCAACACTTGCATAGCTTGGTTCAAAGATCGCTCGGCCTCATCTGGGCGATCACTGGAAATATTAAAGTGGTACCTTTCTTTAATGTTATGTCCATATACTTAATGTGTTAATGTGACTAATGTGTGAATTTTAAAAATGAGAAAGGTGTCTGCATTCCAGTTAATCTTTGTCCATTGAATTGATCAACAGATACACAAATTGCAGTTATAAACGTTCATTCATACGGTTGATTTGATATACATGTACCATATACAAATAATAAGTGCCTACTGTAAAATTAATTCAATTCTATTGCATTCTGAGGGCTTAATGTTCAATACAAAAACTGTGCACAGTTAAACAAGACAGTAAGGTCGAAAAAGTCGAAAAAATCACCCAAACTGAGATGCTAATGGAATATTCGTTCCAACGTAAAAGTAAAGCCAATTTAATGTACTCGTCCTGTTGATTAAGCTAGGTCTTTAGAACGTGACATTGATGTAGTATATGCAGAATTTCGTGTTTGTTTATTGTAGTTGAAGCAAGATCAAGACATTGAATTGGCACCCAGATATTCACCAACTAATCACTGTTCTGAAGAGTGACAAGAACTGTTGATGCATCTCACCTGAAGAGATAGGCATTGCCCCGGTACCAGAGAGCCAGAGCAGTGTTGTAAGCCGACCAGCCCAGTATGCGTCGAATATTGAGAGCACTCTCCAACAGAGGGAGAGCTTTCTCTGAAAAATAATCCCACCCAGTTTCATAACGCTTTTTCAGAACCAACGGGAAAGCAAAACCTTTGTTTGTCAATAAATCAGTTTTTGTAGTAGACAAAGTCGTCGTGTACAATAGCAATACATTCATACAAACCAAAATGCCACAGATCAATGGGTAAGGGGCAATCAATAATAATGTTTTACATTGTTTGAATCAAGAATATCTTGGTGTCAGTATTGGAATATTGGGAATAATGGAAACCATTTGCCATACATTAATCAATTCTATCATTTCTTCCACGGGAAGGTAAGAATTTGTCTTCAACTCAAAGGTACTACAATCAACATGTTAATACCTGGTTAATATCCAGAAAAGAATGAAAAACAAAATGTAATCACGATAAGCATTCTCGATGGGCACTTTGCAGATACACATATTCCTATATTTATACTTGCTAACTTCACAAAATGTATGCATACCAATCACCATGTGACATCTTAGCCTTAGCATCTTACATACAACAACTCCACATGAAAACAGTTGATGTTACCTGTTTCGCCCCTCCAAAGGTAAATTGACGCCAGGTTGGTCTGATTTGTGACCAGGTAGGTTGGCAGGGTCGACTTGAGCTTCCTCCTCTCCGTTCCCGACGCCTTGTACGCGATTATAGCCTCATCTATCAAGCCCTCTGATGATAATAAACAAGAACGTCGTTAAGCATTAAACGAGCTAAACAAGTTTGTTACCAAATACTTCATGATATTAAAACATAATATTAAATTAGTAAAGTTGGGTTTGAAACTGACGAGAGCCAAAACCAGAAAATGACCTTAAATGATTCTAAACTGATATAAATGTGCATTTAGAGTAGAACGTATTACCTCGCTCAAGTTTGAGTCCAACTGTCTGCAGCATGACTGCAAGTACGGGATGGTCTGGCAGGCACTTCCTGGCGCGAGGGATTGTGGAAAGGAGTAGACAATCTGCCTCGGTATACTTGCCTGAAGCACGGTAAAGGTTAATGTTCAAATGAGATTGTTTGTCCTTAAGATGTTAGTACTTGAAATACAGATTGAATTTCTTTATGAATTTAGAAATAAGTGTTGACGTCACTTTTAAACAATTATGTTTGTTGTCTAAAAAAGCGGCGCTGACTGAAATGAAATGATAAAAATCAACAAACTGAGTGTCAAGTATTGACATGATTGTAAAACACACATTGAAATTAGTATTGTGATAATAGGTCAAAATATTGAAGTTCAGAAGGGTTTGTGTGAACAGGCATTGAGTAACATCTAATTTTGCCTTGAGGACGATTGTGAAAGAACCATCATTTTGTCACAGAGAAGTTACCTTAAGGTTTACCATATTGGCTAAATCAATTGTATTGATAACCTTAACTGCTTATTATGCTGCTTGATAGTCAAATGAACAACACCATTTATAATACATAATAATTTCGTCTTGACCTGATTTTAAACGAAAATATTCAACATAATCACAAATAAATTAGAAAGGGAAATAATTGACGCTTTAATCACAACGTTTACCTAAGAAGACGTTGACGATGGCAAGATGAGAGTTGATATGAATTCTATGAGGTTCCACCTCTGCTTCCAGTGCCTTAGGAACACGATATGAGATCTTCCTGGCTAGTGTTAGTTGCCTACAGAACAAGAGAATTGTGACATTGAAGTGCTCTTCAAGTTAGGGATGAATTAAGGTATCGGAGGGAAAGTGTTAAATGTGTACTAAAATACCGTTTTGGAATGTTTTGGCTTTCAAGAATTCCAATATAAAGTATTGATACGTTGACACTGTATCGTGATTGCCATGTTAGAGATATTAACAATGCAATGATGTAGGACCATCATTTTGTATACAATTAATATATATATATACCCAGAGTACTATGCCCAAAGGCATTATGGTTCACACCTCGCTCTACTGCAAGCCGAAGAAGTGGTAAATGAAGCTTTTCAAGTACGAAAAGTGATTGTTAAGACATGGGGCCTGAAACTCAACGATAGAAAACAGGCATATTATAATGCAATACGGACCAAGCGGACTGCAGAAATATATGGTGAGTTTCTAGACATGCAGACTCCTTTCATACCCAATAAATGTGTGGAAAAGGGAAAAGCAGGAACAGCAGATAAAATTCTCAATTCATCTGGTTGAAACTGAAACTCACCATCTTTTGAACGAACACGTCAAATATGTTATAATATATTTATACAGTATCGCAAGGTGAGACTATTTTCCAAGAGATGGGGAAAATATTGACGGTACACTGCTAAACATTTAATACAAATACATATTCAAAGCATGTCAACCAGTCTGGTTTGAAGTGATACAAAATAGTGAGATATTGGACATAAAAACATGCACGAATACCAGCGTTTTTATATAACTAAACTGCGATAGTTAACAAGTAACATCATCTTGCCTTTTTGCCTCTTCGTTGTTTCCCAAACGGATGTGAATCCAACCGAGTCTGCGCATGAGCACAACACGTATATAGTTGTCATTGACTGATATATCCTCGAGAGCCTTTGTTATAATATCTCTTGCTGGCTTAAGTCCATCACCTTCGTTAAATTTAAATCAAATTTAGGAAATTAGACATTCGTAATAAATAAATAGTATGTACAGAAGATAAAGACGTTGATGAATGAATGGTACTTATAAAAGTGCCACTTATCGAATGAAAACTGCACTTGGTCATTCTAGTCAAAAAAAATTATCAATTTAATAGACTACTTTAGAATATCTGCAATATTATTGGAAAAAGAGTTTAATCAAATCAGATTTCGATATAAAAACCTAATCCTTGACTCTGAAAATTTTAGTTTTTCACAATTGTTGTTATTAAGAAATTCCCACGTTAGACTTATAAATACAAATGTACCCCTCCAAGACTTGATCTATTGTACCTTTTATCTCTATCAACATTATAGCGTAAAGGCCCTGCAGGAATGCTCTGTCCCCCTTTGTGCCAAACCTTGCTGAAGCTTCAACCATAGCTTCGTAGAAGGGAACTGCTTTTTCCGGACACACAGCTGACATCGATCCCTCTACAAGCTGGACAAACTAAAGAGTAATATGCAAAAATATTATCAAAGTTTCAAAACACATATTTTTCGTAAGCTTGGACGAAAAATAGGGTGTATTTATTTCATTTCATCATAATGCCTTGTGTTTAGTGTTGCAACTACTTGCCTCCCTCACCTAAAAGTATACCTTACGTTACTTCAATCATGATTCTGCCATGTATAATTCTGAAGTTCATTCACATATGTGTAACATCTTTAGACAAGGTTGTGATTAATAAGTGTGCAAAGTTTGTTTGAAGTAGACCTAATAAAATGACCGGACTGTGGTACAGAATGACCGATATGTACTCTTCAATGCCAATGTTTGCATTGCAACAAGTAACTTTTAAAGTTATATAATCCAATAAGCTCAGGAGGTGATGCATTCTCTCCCCACAGAGGCAAATCAAGTCATGTTGTAAATCAAACATGACTTGATCTGCCTCTGTGGGGAGAGAATGGAGGCGATGTCTACACTTAAATGTTTATGGTCGATCCAACGGACATACCACGACCCGAGGATAATATGCACAATAAGCTAGATTTATTACCTTCATGTAAGTGCCATATGACTCTGCGCCAAACGTGTGTATGGCTTCTGAAAGGGTTTTCTCCAGGCAATGATAGTTGTCATGGGCAAATCCCAGTGCTCTCCCTCTAGTTCTGACTGAAATATCCAGTCTCACCATCCTTAGCAGGTTAACAAGATAGTCGACTATGAATCTATTGTTCGGGTCATTATCACGAAGGTGCTTGATGTCATTGAGGATGAACTGTCTGATGAGAGGATCAATCCGAATCTGCTGTGTGCACAGATCAATATCCAGAATGGCATGCTCTTTCAGGGGCAATAAAGTCATTATCTTGAAATTGGTGACAGTTTTCCTTTGTAACACTTGTGTGGCCTCAACTATTCCGAAGGTTCCATCAAGACTGCACAACATCCGAGTATCTGCATTTAGTTCTGCTGGCAGGCGTGACAACTGCCGTTTGATAGCCTCTGTTACAGATCCCCCGGGCAAAGGGAGCCTTGTAAGCAAGTCAAAGATGGCCTCTCCTGGTTTAAGCAATTCTGAGATTTGTTCTGGAGTAGGTGACATGTGGTTTGACAAAATAATGTGGCGAACGTGTAGAATAAGGGCTGGGCGGTATAGACACCGCCTCACAATTCGAAATATTGGTTCGTATGTTTTGCAGAATGGAAGGATTGGTGTCAGCAGAAGACAACATTCTGCTTCACTCGGCGGGTCCAACTTATACGAGAAGCTGAAATCCTCATGTAGCAGATTCACTTTCAGCCGAGACGTCACTATGACTGAAACATTTGGACATGCAGTAAACATATCGTAAAGTAATATGGAGAATCTGCGAAGTATTTCATCCTGTGAAGCAATGTCTTCGAAGTTGGTGAACAGGAGAATGAGCCTTGGTTTCCCGGAACCAGAAGTGAGTTCTGCGAGCTTCGCTATTACACTGCTATGTCTGTTAGATGTGGTTTGTTCAAGACACGACAAAAGTGACGTCATCAGTGACTCAAATGACGTCATCCCGAGACAATGAACAGGAAGCCGTGTATCAAAATGATGATCCTGTAGATCCTTAATGATCTGAAACATGATACAAATTACTTTAATATAAGGCTAATACACAAAACCACTGACTTTCAATAAACACAGAAAAACACATGTTAACATCATTCTGAACAATAAACAATGTATAACATTAAGTCGTATGTCGAACCTGACGTTTATTCTTAATTTGAGTGTTTGATATTTCATTGAACTTCCCCCTCCCCTTTTCATGTTTTATAGTGCTTTGATTACTCTGTTAGAGACAAATAGATGTAGTAATAGTTTTCCTATAAATACCTCTCTAGCAAAGTAGGCTTTTCCAAGAAAAATCTCTCCATAGACAAGCAGCAAACGGCATCTTTTATTCAAAAAGTCATTCACAAATTCCTTTTGGCGACGCAATCTTTCACTTCCAGTTGCGCGATGGTCACAAATCCGGGTCTCTTCGAAAGAATCGTCCTCCTGCCTTGTGTCTTGTGAAATATCAGACAAGCTAGGAGCATTTTCCAGTATTGCAAGAGGATCACGTTGTGACATATTTTCAATATTTCCGAAGAAAGGCGGTGAACTATTCCGTGGCCAGTCGTTTCCAAGGTCCAAATTGCAAGTCACCTTCCTATGAATGCACATAATTTCAACACTTTTAAAACAAAGCTCTAATTCAAAAGTATACAGTACACTGAAGCAGAAATAGTGTGCCTGCTTTCAAATTAACTAAAATAATATTCTTGAATAACAACATATCGAGCGTCAATCGTGAATGAATGGAGGTGCAAAAGAACCAAATATTTTTCGAAACGATAAGAAAACAGTAAATATTCAACAATCATGCTTACTGTTATAGCCTGATCTTCTATGATTTTCAATATTTTCCGTTCGTCGGAAAATATTTAAAACAAAACCCTCATATTTGCCAAAAAAATGTGTCATAATTTTTAATCTCTTTCTTATGTTTCAATGACACACATTGATATTTTTTTCGATTATTTTGTACCTGGCACATGGTATATGTTATACGTTTTTCAGAAATAGATATTGCTCAAGTATACATTTGATAATTTTGGTTATTGGACCCAAAGATCCAAAAAGCCCTTGTTAGGGCCCAAACTGTAAATTATAATCCTCAGTGGTAGGAGTCTATACACAAAATTTCCATTTTCCGGGCCAAATGCTCCTGGAGAAGAACATGAACATACGTTTTACGGGTGTGGCCCTAGTGGCCCTTAGTAGATGCCACAGGTCAACCAAGATTATTAATTATAACCCTCACTAGTCAAGAGTCTGTACACAAAGTTTCAGTTTTCTAGGCCTTATGCTTGTGAAGAAGAAGTCGAAAAAGAACAAAGTTTAGGGACGGACGGAGGGACGCCGGACACCATGCCATGCCATAAGCATATTAGGCCTTACAGGTAATGAGCTAAAATCAAATTAAGAATTTATTGCTATTAACGTATTTCTGTGAGGTGGTTGTCAGCAATATTACAGCTATTAAACCAGAAAGAAAGACATAGTTTGCGAACGACATTAGACTTTTGAACGACCCCAAGTCTCTTTTCAGTTTCAGTTTTAATTTCATCTGCTGGGATATTGACAATCTGCTGGCGGGGCATTTGTTTGTCAAGGAGAGGCCAGAGAGGCACTTTAAGTATTAACATCACAAATCTAATCAAGGGTGATCTTCATTGATGCTGACAAATGTCTGAGTCATATTGTCTAAGGCTCAATTTGATAAGCATTTATGCAATAACTAGAAATACTCAGGAGTGTACTATAAAGGCGCAGGATAAACCTAACGTGAAGTCCCATTGAACGAAATAAACCCCTCTCTCGGAATAACATAAAGATTTAGTGTTCCTTGAAAAGCACACGGTAACATTTACGACTGACTTGAGCTAGTCCTTGCACACGACTGAAACTAAGTTAAGGAAGGCTCAAGTAGTAATATAATTTGCACCAAATGTCAGCAGATCAAAATGAAGTTTTTTGTTGAAAGTTTCGTTCGTACCCATACGCATACCTGACAAGGGGCCACTGATTTTCTAGCTGAAAATAGAGTTATTATAAAGTTGATAAATGTTGGCATATTGGAATTCTTAATCACGTGTTTTTCAGGAAAATGACTTCATCAAGCGATAAAGGCTCTCAAGACAGAATCTAACTGTTTGAACCTCAGCAATATGACTTCATGTGACTTTCATGTGACTTTCATGTGACCCCTGCCTTTTGACATCATAGCGCGATACAGAAACACTCACAGTGTTTTATTCCAATATGTCAGTAAGATAGTGTTTATTTCACAACATTCACAATTTTAAATATGCGCTAATGTATTAAGTATATAGAGGGCAATGAGAAGTGTATATATGAGCAGGCTGTTTTTGACTACGAATTTTGATCTGTGTTTAATGACAATGAAGTTAAAAAGGATATATTTTGACAATGAACCGACAAGATCTTCAAACAAATATGGAAATTACAATCATGTAGAACCTAAAAGAGAACATGGCCCTTTGAAAAGTATATCACTATGACATGACTGAACTCATATAATCGGTTCATACACCCTCGATATCAACATACACGCTATGTTCTTTGTGAAAGCAGATGTTTTGATGTATACACCCGGGTTATTTGTTAGCACTTTAATAACACAGAAAAGTTCAAATGGGACTCCTATTAATAATACTATCTCAACACGTTTTGACAAGATTTGTTATTTACAATAATTATTGCTTTCAAAAAAAGGTTTAGAATGTAGGACAGTGTCAATAGTCAACATCTATGATTATGTAGTTTTCCTGCATCTTTCATTTTTCAGGATATAAAATACCTTTATATATTTTAATTATCAAACAAATAATCGTTGAACTACAATTTGTAAATTGTCAGAACAAAAAATTAATCAACGAAATAAGCTATCGATTAGTTCAGCAATCCTCATGTCATTACTAAATGGTTTGTTCAAATACAAAAGATAAACACATAATACTGTATAAATAAAAGGGACAGTAACATGTTTTATTGGGAATATAAGGTGATGTCAGGAAAATGGTTTCAATTGAAAGACAATGTATTTAAACTAAGTGAAGCAGTAATAAATCAAATATATAATGTATAAAGTTCAGCCATGCGATTCCTTTTTCTTACACAAAATGAATTATTGGCCGCCAATGGTCTTTATGTGAATCTTTAAAATTTGTTATCTGACTATGGATGATTGGTTTGTGTTATGATATTTTATTTAGTATTATCGTTCAATTATTAGTGAAAAATGGAAAAACATAACATTTAAAAAAACGTGCTACTTTTCCTTTAAATGTTGTAAATAAATGTTTCCACTTACCTTAGCAGTATTCAGGTGAACAACATGAACTTGTATTCCATGATTATATTATCAACAAGCAAACATATTTGATTGAATAGTCATGTCTTCACTCAGGCATCAATTTCAAATTGTTTATCGCATACGCAGCGCAGAAAACTCGAGGAGAGGATGCGTAAAAATATTTTGCGAAACGCAATCGTCTTAATACACTAAGACAACCGCCTTGTTTCAACACCTACTATCCGTCAAGTTAAGCCTAGCCAAGTACCGGGAACCCCAGACAATAAAACTACAATAAAGTAACCACTTATAGATACACCTGTCTTCACACAATGAGAACGAGTATACACATGCAATCAACAATTTCAATGTTGGGTTTGCACGAACAATCGAAAAAGCGTAGGCTTTAAAGAGCCACTCCGTCGAGGTCACAGTTACCAACTTATATCTTGAGTGTCGTCATCGACATTTACCGAAAAGTATCTTTTTAAAACTTATCGACGTCACCAAGTGACAATAGGGAAGTATGAATCCAATCAGTTAAACGTTATTTCAAATACTCCGTTGAAGCAGAAAGACATATACGAGATGACAATGTTTGATTATTTAGGTTATTTTAACTTTTATTCGACGTATGAATTAAGCTAATGGGAACATATATATATTATTTTTATTTTTATGTGAACATATATGTTTAGATTTTCATTTTAAACAAGAAATTATCATATATATATATAAACAGTGGATGACCGTGCGAGGTATTGTGAATGAATACCATCACTAAAGACATTTAGGTTCGCATCAAAGCTGAACATAACAGCTGCGTACCTAAAGTTTGTTCACTTGCGTGTGTAACATAGTGCAAATATTATATTTCGCATATTCCCAACATTCTAAACATATATAAGGTTCGGCAATATTCTAGTTCGCCTATTCCCAACATTCTAAACATACATGCTATACGGCAACATTCAAGACATGCGAGCAGAAATCGTTTGTTAATTATTTATTGTGGAAAAGATAAATAAATAAAATGAAAATGTGAAGTTCAGTAATTATCAATCAATTGAAGAATCATAACAAGACATGAAATGTAAAAATAGATGATAGACTACATGTCAAGCTCCATTCAAGTCAATTTCTGTAAACATGCATACGTATTTCAGATGCCCCGTTCAATAATAACCATTCTACCAAAATGAGAAAATACCTAGTAAAATATTTTCAATATGAACATATGGTACACTTTTGTTTGTAGCAACGATTGTTGTAGCTCAACTTTCTTATGTTTCTTATCTTTGACCATGACGTCACTACAGGTATATTCGGTCGTCGCAAGGGGAGCACCCCGTTGTATTGATGCAATCAAGTACAATAAAATCGGCAATGAAGAACTTATTAACCTTTTATTGTGTCATATGACTTTTACAAAAGTTTATTTATGTTTATCACTTGCTCTGACTTGGGCAATACAAATATTCACACTTGTTTTCGTAAAAGGCATATACAGATGTAACAGTAATGTATCCGATTCTACACGATTAACCAATAGAATACCTCACTTAATTTGTCGATAATACATGATTAAAAATCAAATTTATTAAAACATTTACTCTCAGCATTGAATAGTGAGAGAATGTCTATAGTTTCAAAAGCATTCAATGTAACTTGCTTGCAATGTACTTCGCTCTCAAAAGGACAGAGCATACTTGAAACGTCTTAAGCATACGGGTTGATGAAATTAATCTCCATGTTTGTATCGTAGTTTGGGAAGAAAAGCCAGTAGCAATCAGGTTCCTATCGATGCAAATATGAATGAAACCACTTCCAGAAATTGTAACAGATTTTCACGTTAATGTTACTTACAACGGTATATCAAATCCGGCTGTATACATACAAATGACAGAAGTTTACATGGATGATTTGTTTTAGTAGGTTTTTTTCTTTTTATGGTTCGTTTAAGATCCCTGAACGTCAAACGTATGTAGCTCTTTTACCATTCGAGTCAAAATGTAACTATCGTTTTCTTTTAAATTAACTTTTCCTACCAAAGAAACCCAACCGATTGAGCATTATGTGTTCATTATTATTAATATTTGTAATTTAGATTAACATCATTTGTAATATCAGAACCTTTTAATTAAATCTAGGAAGGAACTAATTTCAAAGAGTTATTCATGTGATACGATCAGCTTACACCACGCAGTATGAGAAGGTTTGGGTCATCACTGATAACATACGTCTATCATACAGTTTCAAATACTATCATAAAATACCTAAATGTATATTTACGCAATGTTCTAGATTAATATTTAGTCTATGAAATATTTTAAATAATTATTGTATTTTCAATAATATTATTTTCGTATGTGTATTCAGTCAATCTAGACTTGCAGAAATATAACCTACATGTCGACTGTATTAAAGGCTCCTATCTAATACACAATCACGAAGCAGGACTATATATTTCAATGTAAGAGAGAAATGGTAGCTTTACAAATATTTCGTCAGAAAACAAGAACACTTCAAAAGTGTTTTATGTTATTAAACAGTCAGCTTTAGATTTGTACTACATTGTCGTTCTAGTATTCATGAACTCATAATATCAGTTTTGGCCAGTAATTGATTTTAAATGAATACAAGGCAAATGGTGAAAGTTTTGTCTCCAATCTTCATAAAATTGCCTAAAATATTTAGTAGTTATGTATATGTACATACTTCATATTGTCAGAAGCAGTGAATGAAATAATTTTTCAAGATCACTAGAGGGCTAGAAAGTTTTCAAAGCTCTAAGCCCAAAAGAAAAATTACTAGCCCAATTAAGCGAAGATAGAAATTTTTTCTGACATTCTTATTTTTAAATCAAACACATATCTGCTCAAGATGTCTTGGCATGTGATGGGGGTGATCGGAAACTGACACAAAATAGTAACTGAATCAATAACAAAATTAAATGAAATGAAGTAAAAATATTTTTGATATACCAATCCACAATTTCAACTAGCATCGGGCTACCGAACTAGTGATTATTTCGGACACTGGTCTGAAGTGTGAAATGCACTCAATATGATCGTCTGTAAATGAATATCGAATGTGTGAATAAATCTGCCTAATAACCTCAAGGTTAATTTACCCAAATCATCGATGAGTTGGAATAGAACAAATAATTGGTCGTCTGAGTTCGATCTGTTCCTTAAAATTACCTCATCTTGCTGAGAACCAATGCTTCGTAGCACTGAAAGCTGTGATCAACAACCCATTTCAGCAGAGTGCAGACAGAGTCAACCTTTGATATTATCTAACAACATGCATCCTTGACAGGAGATTAATATCCTCTCTCAGACAACCTCAAATTCCTGAAGACGGTCCTTATTGACTTCATGTCTGATGTCTACTAACCCCATGAGTTACAAAAACAAGAATTAATAATGGTAAACCATGTGCTGTAAAAAAAATATTGTCAAGAATTACTAATAGCACTCTTCACAAAAATGATTTCTAATTTGCGTACCAGAGTATTCTTCTTAGAATGAAAAAAATCCCCATAGTTTTAAAAATATTAAGATATTCTGTTTTGTCGATATCACATTGTTTTATTATCAAATTTAAAAATATCCACAATAGTTGTGCAGAACTGAATAAAAATGCACTCTTCTTCGGTAAAGTAAGACGACCATTAACTTATCAAATGATTGTATAATGCATTCTTGTTCAGTTTGTACTCTATACTAATGTCAATGAAAAAGCTGACTTCTGCAACATATGGCAACAAATAAATTTGTATAATTACTAAAACAATAGAAATGTTGATCACAGCTGTAGGATAAGGTTTTGGAAAGGAAATAGTAACTTGTTGAAGCTCATATTAAGTCAAATGATTAAGTGACTTTTTAGCTATTGATAAGATGTTTTCAATATGTTTGCAGAATTTGTATTTGTAAATATGGAGAATGTCGAGTTGAGCTGGACGGGATATATAAAGCTACATTCGTCTATGAAATAATGAAACTGTATACTATTAAGCATTCAATAATGTAACAAAATGTTTGAATGCAATCTTGGTATTAATGATCCAAATATATCATAGTGTGTTTATCTGAGTGACTACAAAGTAATGAATTCTCATATAATCTTATTTATTTCAGGTTCTTAACCTAGTTCTTACATTAATACCTTTCATGACCATTCTTGTTCTGACATTTAACAGTGTATTCGGATGACTGTAATTCTGGACTACCAAGCTTTTATTAGTAACATAATCAGAAACGCTCATTTAAAATATGATTGTTATTCCTCAATATTTATTATTTGATTAATACACTGAAAGAAAAAGAGTATTTTCGTTTGATTCTGTAAACTGAGAAGTAGACTCATTCCGTGCCTTTTTAATTGCAAAATTAATGATATGGTAAATGTTATAGCTGATTTTCACCGGCAAAAGTGTGCCATGTATGCATAACAATCTTGTGACAAAACATATATACACATTTGTCATTTGATGATATGTGAACCAATTGAATATATGTTCTATGTTCACGTAAGTATAATATATCAAGCACTGATAATTAATGTAAGTATTAACATGAGAGCTTCTGTATTTTGTTAAACTGTTTTCAAGCTTGATTCCCTGAGGCACACCTCCAAATTAAGATGTTCTTAACATCTCATCGTAAACCATTATATGTTAGCACCGATCTTTGCACTTGTCTGGCGCTCTCCTGTACCAAAATATCTCTCCTATAGATCTCCGATTTCTGTCGCAAAAGTTAGTTCAATCACCTTTTAATTTATTTACATCACACATGCACTTTTTAGAACCTTAATCTGTAAATTGCCTACCATGTTTCCAATTGCTATGCACGGAAGACAAGTAAGCAGATGAACTTTATTTGTTCCTAGTAAAAATGTGCATTGTTTTTTTTTACACAGAACATTTCCTCTAAACTCGAGTTCTACTTCGCTCTTAAGCAACTCTTCCATAAGAACTACTCCGTGAGTTACGTGGGCCAATATTTCAACGATAAGTTTTAAGCATAGGGACGCTAAAAACTATTAAAGTAAATGCAGCGACAAGTTATGTCTTGTAAGAATATAATCCAATTTCGCACATTTAAGCTTTATCGTACATGGTATTAGTTTGCTGTTTATGACAGAATGTGATAGTGAAACCGAATAGTTTTTATGGATGTTTCGTGGATTGTATATTGGAAACATGACTACAAAACGAACAAACGAATAAGTCTACAGCATCGAACGCTATTATGAACGATAACCGGCGATTAGCATTGAAACGTGTCCATGAATACGGAATAGTTTACCATTGTAGTGTTTTCATGTATTACTGCACATGTCTTGCTGATCAGGCATCTCTACGGTATTGTTCTGCAGCATATTTGGAGATAGTTCATTAATGAAACCCAGGAAACGGATAAATCAACTCTAGGATTTGTTAACCGATGCAGGTAACGCTCTTAGCATGTCCTAGGTCGTGAAAAAGGCGCCATTTAAGAATCCACATTATTAGGTCACAAAGCGAAATATAAATTTCAAAGCAATATCTGGTTATGTTGTTATAATTCAGCAGCATTGATCGTTTGGAGTTTCGAGATTTGAAAGTTCAAAATGACCCTTTGCCTAGTTTCATAACGTCATTCACTGATGTACATGGATAAGAATATGTCGTTAAATTGAATGTATTTTCTAATTAGACGTCTACATTTCATTATTACTTATAATTAAATGCTATACCTTCTGAAAAGAATATTTTGAACGCACATAGAAATAAAAAAAACATATATTCTGAGACATGAAGTTTATTTCTTGAAGCAGTTCTGTAAGAACCCTGTTGTTCCATCTACTAGACTGCATGCATTGTACCTTTGTTATAAGGTTTACTTTAATGTCTAATTTCACAACAATATTTCCTTCATCTCATAGACCTCATCCGTGTGTGCCAGAAAGTATCTCAGACTGACGGTAAACTGCATGCAGGCAATATGCACATATGCTGTGGCGCATAAACTGTTGCTATGAGTTAGACCACAGGGAGAGATCAGTATCCAGCAAATGGGATATAAATAAGGATATAATTGTTCCTGATAGGAAACGTCTACCTCTTGGACTTTCTATAACATATTGCAGTAATGAATCATGTTTGGGTAACGCCCGACTATATCCAAAACAAAGAGATATTTAAATGCAGAATCAAATACGGAGGGCAATGAAGTAGAAGCAGTCATCTTTTTTCAGAATTAAGTTGGTTTAAAAAGTGGCTAAGTTGAACATCTGGTATACACAACGTCAAGGGGTTTGGGTAAAAGAACTCCTCCTTTAGATTTTGTTTGATTTCGCTAATGATTATGTTGAACAATTCGTAAACATAGAACATTGGTGCTTCTGTGAAGCATTGTTTTTGTGTGTGCAAAACCAGCATTTAACAAGCACAAGACTGCTAATTTTGTTCAGAACCAGAGTTCCGTTACTGATTCTTCCTTTTATAATCACATTCGAGGTAGTGTACTACTCAACGTGTTCTTTTATGCATAAATAGAAATTCAAATACCATTATGAATAAGAAAGGCTTCAATTCAAATAATTCATATTGCTACTTGCTAATTGAAGCTTAACACTCGTTTTTGTTACCAAACCCCCAGTGTATCTCTAGGAAATTTTCTCTGTTTACTTTTGCTTTGTTCTGAGAAAACTGAAAATGAGAAAACGCTATCAAGATTATTAGTTCCTTATCTATTTGGGTGAAGTCATTGTATTGCTTTATAAGATAGTTGTAGGATCAGTTGACTTTGGTAGTCAAGGGACTTGATGCAGAGTAGTTTTTACTCTGGGTCTGCACATTGAAAAGGTTTACCTTCTTCATTTTCGTTTATCACAATTTGACCCATTATGCTTAAACTCGATTCTTCCATTAAATCTCTGATGAGGCATTCTCTCCCTACAGAGGCAAATAAAGTCATGTTGATTTAGCCTCTGTTCTATTACACCGAGTTTGTGGGATAGAATGGGAGATGCCTGAATGGAGGCAAACAAAGTAAGTTGTGCAATCAGCGACGCTGTTCTTAAATCATCATTATGGCTACTGAAACAAGGCAAAAGCATTGTGATATGAACCATCCTTTACAAGCGAGAAGCCTTGTCATTTGATAAATAAATTCAAATTTATTGTGATAAAAGTTTTTTCCGCCAGGGCAAACTGCCGGAACCCACGGATTTTTGCGTAATAGAACAGAGGCTAAATCAACATGACTTGATCTGCCTCTGTGGGGAGAGAATGCTGATGAGGAGTCATGGATGCTGTTTAAAGAAGGCTGAAGGGTGCCGCCTTCATTTCATACAAGATAATGGTTCAATCGTGTATGTGTGATACCTCTCATATTGAGAATCAACGTTTTATGTTTGTCAGATATCAAAGACATTTATCCTCCTTCCAATCCATTTTTGACATCGTGAACTTGACAATGTAACGTAAAGAAATCAAAATGGAAACAAAGTCATAGTCAATGTCATAAAATGAAACATTAACAACTTTAATTATTTTTTAATCTTTTAATGATTGAATCAACATATATTTCTCACCTTTCCGACCGGAATTTGAATTCCATTCTAAATTTGTGAAGTGCCAATTCAATGAGAAGAAAATGTTATGAGTTCATTAAATCGTTGCTAGTGTACTTAGACGTGTGCAACAAAAACACATTTTCTAAAGGCTTAACAGGAAATTGAGGAAAAGAAAAGGTATTATTGGAAACTGATATGATGAACGTTAAAAGAAAATGACTGGCAAAAAGCTATATTTGATTCTCCAAATCTCTTTCAAATAATAATGTTTGTCATAAATGTTACTTTCATTGATAATACTGATAAGTTCTTATAATAGCCTCTTTCTCTCCATTCACAGACTAAGCTAAACTGAACATTATTACATTCAGGCTGCAAACTCATACAAATAATTGCTTAATAAGTCGCTTTAATTTCAGAGAAGGTTCAATTGATTATAGCCTTGTTTAATTATCGGTACCTTTTAATTAACTTACTTCAAATGACTATCCAGAATTATTTAATCTTGAAATAAAATCCTTTCTTAATTGAATACTTTCTAAAGGTAATCTTAACATAGAAATAAAATAATCGCTTTCAAATTGGCACTGCACCTCTCCTAGTATGATGGAAGACATGTGATTTTTATATGAATCAGATGAATAGTTTTTCTGAAATATGTCGGACAAAGTTCAAAACATGGAAATTCGTATAACATTCAAGTATTAACATTGTTTGGCAATTTGTCATTGCATCCCTCCCAGTGTGTCGAAGACATGCAAAATGTGAAAACAAAAAAGGTCATCGGACGGACGGAATCGTTGACATCCTGGCTGAGGTATATGAAAACAGTGGGAAGCAACTTGTAAGTCTTTCATTGTTACTATTGTTTTTATTTAAACCAAATCTTTTTGATATCTCCATTACTTATACAACAAAATATCCAATTCATCTAATACTTTAAAAAACGAATGCCATAAAGGGTTTTATGATTGATTGATTTTAAATAGAGGTCAATGGAGTCAATAGTGTACTTACTTACGCTTACTTCACCTCATATAAACACACATTTTGGTAAACGATAATGAGACAGAACACAATTTCTAATGAGTGAACAGAGAAACACATGATCGAAAATAAACAATAGAACCCACTTTAAACATTGTTCCATAAGCGTTCTGGAAAGGAAACTTGACAAATAAGAAGAGTCAGGTCATAATGACCAGTGTGTTTGAGGAATTACTCATGTCCAATCTTTATTGTTTGTCCCCGCTGTCAGGGAATCTCATATGATAATTTGATACATTGTTCTCGAGAACAAGAATGGCTGAAACTAACATCATTATCTTGCTGAAATTGCCACTTTACGATGTACAATTGCTGAAATGCAAATTAATCCTTCACGCTGTGTCTGTAACGCTGAATGGTATATACATGCCATTAATAAGAAATAAAGTATATATTCTTCAACTTTGCGGATAGGTATGGAAAGGAGATGTTTTTGCGTCATAAAAAAATCCAGTTCAATACACTTAATGATAAGCTAACAAAATTATTCACTTTTTTTATAAGGTTTGTTTGTGAAAATATTACCCTTTGGATAATATTTCGCACTGTTGCACAAACAATGAATGGCTACATTTACTCGACATTGTTCTGGTCAAATTATTGTCATTGGGTTTATCAATGTTTAAAACAATTTTATAATAGTTAGTTAAAGGGATAAACGACAAAGCATTCTTGGACAACATGCTGAACGATAAATCATGCTCGAATAATGATAAACGTCCAATTATAATAACAATTATTGTACGCAATTTTTGTATCCAGAAATAGTTTACCTTTTCCGTTATTTTGATTTAGTTATTTTAAAAAATCCTCTTCATCATCGACGACATACTATGTGACTTCAACAAATCATCGCTCGTCGCTCTGTTGTCTTAAATGTCATTGAAATTGTCACAGACGTTCAAAAGTTCTACCTATGTGGGGAGAGAATGTTACTATCTAGGTATATGCCCGAGTTGATGTATGACACGTCAATTATATACCTACAGGATGTTTGTTCTATAATGATAAAGACAGATCACTAAAATAATGCTTACAGCTGGGTGCCATTGTACTGTTCTGTACGACTTCAATTATTGGAAGCTACAAAATATATAATAAATGTAATTTTATATCGTGAAAATATCTATTCATGCACTGATTCAAAACAAATAGCGTATATTCTGCATTTACACCCCAATCCGTCGGTCTATTGTTATATACCACACATTTTCATATGTAAACCTAAAATGTAATGCATGCTGATCGAAGCTTTAAACTTAAATCAAATTCAAACGGATGGCAACAAAGGTATTGACATATACTGACCGCTGATATGATACTACTGTGAACATGATTTATGAGTCCATTGAAAGTGAACAAGGTGAAACCTCGTTAGTAAGTCGTTCACTTTCGTTTGGCACCGTGTGTGTTTCAGGCATTTAATATGTTTTATCTCTCAATAGCAGTCTTCATATTAGGCATATGTTTCCACAAATTATGTTTCAAAATAAGGTACATTAACATTTAGATATATAATAGATTGTTTTGAAAACAAGATAAAAATCAAACACACTTGCAGTCTGTAACTCTACCATTATGACGTTATAGTCGACTGAGTGCATTTAAAGACATTGTGTTTCTTCTCTGAAAACACCAATATCTACAATTTATCAGCCTGAACTTCCTTTTCACGGTAGTACGCAGAGAAGATTTATAGAAGAAAATACTCTCACAATTTCGAAAAAAAACCCTTTCCTCTCGAGAGAAAATCGTTATCGTCCCTGATTAATGATTTCCAGGCGTACATGTTCCTTCGGTGTGAAGTTGTATGTGTCAAAGCCCCAATCTGTTTTCGTACGTCGAGTTTCTAACCAACAGAAGCTGTTCGATTGATTTGTTCAATGAAAAATTGGCACTAGGTAATTCATCGTTGAGAAAATATATTAAAGAGACGATATACTTAACACAAGAATAATGATACGTGCTCAAACGTGTTTAATAAGATAATAGTATTGAATTCACCAAACTTCATACAAAAAATGTTGGTTCTCTGAAGCCTGTAAAATACATTATAACCAAGCATTAAGGCAAGCCTTTCTGGTCCGAAACATTTAATTAACTTATTCAAAATAATCTATAATGTATGTGCTGTCTGCCATACAGTTTTTTCCAAAATGAAAGAAGTGAAAATACCTGTTCTTCATTTAATAAAATCTGTTTAAGATAGTATGAAGTAAGTTCAAACATAATTATTTAGGTGAAGTGCATACTACAAGAGACGGACGGTAGAAAAACAATCCTGTTTAAATCATGTTTTAACAAACTTATTCTTTTCGAAAGAGTAAGTACAGCCTTAAACCGTAAAATAAGTATAAAACCTTGATTAGTGGAACCTGAGAACATTTGTAAATTAGTTAATCATAACATCTTTAACTATTTGTGTAACATTCAAACCAGTATGTACATGTGAGACTGCCAGTTCTAATGAATATTGATATATTTGCTTAAGACATAGAGTTGTATATTTCAGGAAATCTAGAGTATCAATCAAATTGAGTAAAACTTTCCTTTATGTGAGGTTTGTAAACATGAGGAACAATTTCGTGTCTTAAACTTATTGCGAATATAGAAACGAATATCATAATGATAATTTGCACATAAAAACCATCAAATATCAAACTGAAGATATATCTATACATTTTGCCTCTCGTAACAACCAGTCGATCCCTCTAATTAGTATATTTCTACAGAAATATGGTAACCATTTTAATGAAAATAATTGATAGCAATTTCTGTAATAATATCTGACACCAATGCGAATGAACAAATTTCATATACATATTGATATATACATATCATTTAGATTTGCTTTAGTTGTCATCAAATTATTAAACGCATTCTAAATAAATTACACACCTACATGTGTGGCCTGACGTCACGGCCACCTTATTTGAGTGATATGTATGATAAAAATCAAGTTCGGTCCGGGGGGAAATATTTATAGCCTATCTGATATATTGGTGATTTTAGTTATGTTGTGTTAGTTAGTGTTATGTTGTTGACGTTGATTTAAATGAAAACTAACGGATTTAGTTTGTGTCCAAAAACCTATATTGACATATTTGGCTCAATCACGTTTATTTATTTTCAGGAACTGTACAAACATTATTGAATAAGAAATTTATGTTGAATACTCCTTCGAATCTTATTTTGTGATGTAGTCAAAAATGGTATATCGTGTTTGCCAAATGTGTCATTAGCCATTTTATATAGAATTTCTCATGAATTTCGTAGAAACACTAAGTCAATATTTTGCAATTGTCTGAAGACACAAATTTTGTGAATACGCCTGTGAATATCATCCTTATAAAATCTTCATGAATTCCGGTGAAATAGTTCTTCTTTTACCGGCAATGAGAGCAAGCATGCACTAAGTATAACGTCATCGAGTTCAAGAACAGTCATAAAACTGTATGGTAAAGTCTGAACCTTCTACGTTTGAAAAAAGTCATTTCATTTCGCTAAATGCCACCTATACCTTTGGGTCCAGCCATTATAAACTAAAAACAATGAAAGAATATGAAATAAAAAAATATCCTGAATATGGATAAAATGAAACCCTTTTGAAAAAATATCGTGAATATCGTTTCCTAACAATACCATATTATCGTTTCCCATAAAGCGTTTTATTGCTTTGAATGTTGCTGGCGAATGCTTTGAAATGTTTTATCAAAAGCTTTAAATAACATTGTAATAGATAGAACACAAACAGTGAAAATGCAAATAATTGACCACGGATATCATTATTTTAAGATATGATCGACATTTTATGCATTACTTTAAAATATGGGAAAGGAGGTTGGTGTTTTAATACGTCAATAAAATATTAAATTTTTTTACCTGTTTGTGGGTCAATGTAGTGTTGTTATTCCAGACTAAAACTCCATCACAAATAAAGCCTTTCATACAGCAACACATGCAGATTCCAGGTAATAAATACAATGAACAGACATATTCTTGTGTCTTTATCTACTGATTTAAGTTCGAATTTTTACCATTTATGATTTTATATATTCATATTTGTAACGAAATAATAACTAATTAGTGAACACAAATACTAACAACACATAGACAGTCCTTGCACCTAGGCTTTGAATATACTGTCACTAGACCTGTCATAGCTAGATAATGTTGCTAAAACAACAAATGTTTTCTTTGCTTTCAACAAAGGTTTCATATTTATCAGAAGGATTGAGTCGTCACTTCGCGTCTTAAAGGGACAGAAGCACGTTTTTTGATAATTTTAGATTGTAAATATTTCACTGATAATTGTATGTTAATGCTAAATGTATTTTTTTACAGTGTCAATTTAATTCATTTTGTGTAAGAAAAAGGAATCGCATGGCTAAACTTTACGTTATATATTTGAATTATTACTGCTTCATTTAGTTTAAATACATTGTCTTTGAATTGGAACCATTAATTTTCATTTTTTCACCTTATATTCCCCATAAAAACGTGCTACTGCCCCTTTAATGGTCCCACTAGTTAACGACTGCTGTCTACAGATAATGTGAACGTACACAGATAAAAGAGGATGTTATTAAAAACAATTAAGGTGCAACATTATATATATATATAGATGATTCAGACGAGATTGTTTTAATATACATAAATATCATATACATCAAAACGTTTTTCAAAATTAATACGGCTTCTTTGAGAAAATGATTACATTTTCTAATTAAAAACCCATATTGATGTGTACATCGCATTTTCTATGTGAAGAACAACAAAAGGACATGATATAGCGTTTACGTTTTATTCGTTAATTTGAAATAGGAATACAACAAAATTTGAAAGAAGTTTATAGTGTATGACAAAGTATGCCCTTTTAAATTCCTTAAATGCAAAAACAAGATAAGGTTTCACATGAAAACAGGGTACATAACGGTTTACCTTTTACAAAGTATAACAACTATAATGTAAAAACCTTGTCGTTTGTAATTTGATATGAAACAGAAGAATATGTCACACAAAAATAAAATCTTTTTATCATAAATCGCCATATTCGTATATCAGAAAATGTTCTGCAGCAGGTGGTTCCAGTAATACGGTTTAGATAAGCAGTTATCTAGGATGTTCTTTTTCTCTAAATATTTATCAAAGATGTCATAATTCATCATTTATTACTTCAAATTCTATATTTATTTTGATTTAGGTATAGTGACATGTCGAGCGAATCTAAAACAGTCCTAGCGACTTAAAAATATAAACATTTTACTGATCAGATGAACTGAATCGAGTTTTGTTTCGTTTAAACATTTCGCATATGTGTCATTTCTTGCATGTAAAATATACCTGAAATCGTTCAATGTTTCCATGTACTACATTTCAAGTCCTGTATTATATAGTAATAATTATCAAATAATATATAAAGCGCTGTGGTACTTCACATTCTTTGAAACATATTTGTACTTAACCCCAAGCATTGTCACAGTCTGGTCAGTACTTAACCCCAAGCATTGTCACAGTCTGGTCAGTACTTAACCCCAAGCATTGTCACAGTCTGGTCAGTACTTAACCCCAAGCATTGTCACAGTCTGGTCATACTGTCGATCAACTGTATGTATCTTATATTGAAATCCTTTTCATGTGCACATGAAAGGATTCTTCAGAAATGAAGTGTCACTGAACATAAGATAAAGGGAAGTTTGGACATGTTACAGACTTATTTAATTATATTTTTAATCAAAACAGCTCACTTGTACAAGAATGAACGTGTCAAACGCGTACATTCCGTTATATAAGGGCACGAGTAATACGTGACACATGGACAGTATCGTGATATTTAAAAAAATAGGTGCTAAGGCCAAGAACAAACTGCGAGGAAGTCGCATGACGGGTCAACCTTACTACTCTGTTGTATATTTGTGAAAGTAAGGTCAACCGAAGATTGTGAAACTTTATTAAATGCTCTTATCAGTTGATGTAAGAAAGACCAACCTGTCTGCAAGGCGTTTATGTGGTTTATATCTACTAAGGAGGTTTTTATATGAATTATTTATTGAATACGTACATGTATACCTAACCGAACTCCATCACTGAAACTCCATTCTACTGCAAATGGACATAAACTGTGTGTTGAACTCTAAGTTGCTCTTGGCGTGGAACATGAACAAACATTGAAAAAGTCTAATTGGTTGTCACAACTAGTGTTAATATGTTGTTATTAATACCTAAGTATAGAACCATGCATCTAAATGGCAGTAGGTGTCCAATGCTTGAAGATTCACATCATGTGGCCTTTTTTCTTAAAGTAACGAATTTTCCAGAGTTAAAACTTCCGTTATTCAATGAACGAATAGATTACAAAGAAATTCTTCAACTTCCGTCACCTTTTCCAGGTGTCATTTTTCGTATGTTCGTAGCATTGAGAGTATAACATAAAGATAGATTTAGTTAGAAATTAACACACGTGCGTAAGTAAAGTTTTCAGTGTTACAAGTGGATTTTATTTTGCGAAAAATTGCATGTTCTTTTTGGCAAATTAGTACTGAATTTATGGCATCACCTCGGATGTGTGATCTTAATCTTTTATGTGTTTTTATTATATTTTGAAGACCAAACCTATTATTTTCTTATATAGTCACAAACATGTTTATTTGTTGAGTTTATGCCGCCTCGTTTCACACATTCCACACATTGACGTGATAAACTCATTAACGAGAGTGATAATATATATTTCAAATGATAAATGACCAGTTTATAGAATTAGAAAAAAATAGGTACAGAGCATAAAGCCTTCTGTTTTCACTATATAATATAGCATCATAGCATTCTGAATGAAGAAATATAAAATAGAATGACGCCATATTGTTCGGGAAATGTAACAACGCGTTTATGTATTAGTGATGTAAACAGATATATATTGTTCAACCTGAAAAATAGTTTTAACATTGCTACATAGATGGTGCATCAGGTACTTTTGAGCTTTGATTCAGCCTGACTGTACATAATTAAAATAATTTGAGCTGTGCATTCGATTACAAACATATATTTATCATTCTCTATGGATTCACGATTCCCATTAGTTTATCATATTTACTAGCATACACATTTAAGCGGGCTTGAACATACACGTTGATGTAAAACGTTGCTCCATTGGTATCAATGACGTGTCATATTACACAAAACACATACGGTTGAAGTCTTAATTTACACTTCAAAGTACTTGATAACCAGGTAGATATAAATTGTTATAAATTGCTACTTCAATATAGCGGAATCTACAGTAGGTTAACCTTTCTTTAAAGTTTGAACTTTTTTTCCATTCCATTCCCATTTCCTTTTTGAGTAACAAAACACAATAGATACATATTTGGATAATGATATGATCTATTATATGATGTGTAAGGTTTCCTTGTTGTAACAATGGACTTGTCTGTATCCTGAATAGGATATAAACATCAATGCTAATGTTGCTACTTAAAAAGAGTGTATTGGTGCACCTTTCAAAAACAATTTTCAAACTGTGTCATTCAAAACAAGGCATACATCAGTGTTGATTATATGTTACATGTCTGTACTCTGAATCTAAGGTTCATTCTCCGTAGAAAAAGCAACAAAAAAAACTTTCGGTAGAACTTTTTAGCACAAAACATGCTCTTTTGCTTAACATAGTTGTAAAATGTTTGCTCTCAAGTGAGGTATCTACAACCATCTTTGATGAACAGGTTATTATTTCAAAGAACCTGTCCTCATGGACAATTCACTCTAAAATGGATTATTATTTTTTTCTAAAACCGTCAGTGCAACAGTGTGAACAATTCCTTTAGGGGAGAATTGCACAACTATATTATTGATAGAATAAATCACTCCGCATTCATGAGTTTGCCTGTCCAATAAATGCAATAAAGTATTTTATTCAGGATATGTGTCCGACTTTTGTAATATTCCATATTTTATAACTTTATATCTTTAATATCCGGCATATCCATGCCTGCTGGGATCATTATGTATCGATAAAATGGACTGAAAGCTGTCAAAACAAATTACAGGTCTTATTATAATTAACTTGACATTTAAATATAAAGATGTGCAGAAAGGCATTAAGATTTTACATAAACTATATGGTCTAATTTATTCACAATAAGAAATCATTTTGTCAAGATGAATATGTTTTGCATAAACAATTCTATTAAATCACTAGTTTTTAAATACTTGATTACACTCGTTGTAAGATGTACTAGATCTATTCGTCCATACTTGTAACACTTTTACCCTTAATCTCGATATATTGTCTATAACTTTGATATGTTTTTTTAGTCAAACAATGCTGGTATAGGTTGTACATGGTAGTGCTATTTGCCTGATAGTAGGAACGTGCAGGGGTGATTTGTTTTGACCAGAATGCACCACAATATAAGGGGGAAGTGATCGTGTGGCAGGCTCTACTAACACTTTGTTGGTTGAAGACAACGTGTTTTCTAGACATGAATCCTAAAGACCACTTATGCATGGTACTATCTTTCTTGACAAATCTTCAGACTGCAAGTGTCTACGTTCACCATTTAACAAAATTAATGTCTGCGACATTAATGGGAACATGGTGACGCCCAAAGTCATTTATCTTCTGACAGCATGTGTTCTCAGTGTTCTCAGTGTTCTGGTGTTTATGGACGCCTTCAGTTACCACGCTCACTATCAGTGCACAGTTGTTGGCGTTAATTGTAAGTAAAAAGGTGAATAGGTAATAACCTGTATTCATTCTTTTGACCACAAGTTTATATTGAAATTACATCAGTTTTATCCAGGCGTAAGGCAAATTGAAGTTATAAAGAGTTGATATGTTGACCCTTGTTAACTTAAAGGGGCAGTAGCACGTTTTAGGGGGAATATAAGGTGATGACAGGAAAATGAAAAGTAATGGTTTCAATTGAAAGACAATGTTTTGAAACTAAATGGAGCAGTAAAAATTCAAATATATAACGTAAAGTTTAACCATGCGACTCCTTTTTCTTACACAAAATGAATTAAAGGTGTTCACACAAAAATGGCTGCCAATGGATTTTATGTGAATCTTTATTCTTTGTCCACTGACTATGGATGATTCGCTTGTGTAATGAGGTTTTTGACGCTGTCACAATAAGGCATTTAGCACTAACGTACAATTATCAGTGAAAATTTTAAAATATAAAATTATCAAAAAACATGCTACTGCCCCTTTAAATGCTATTCATTATAAATTGTTACATTCACACCCGTTTTACATCAATAAACTATATCACCTAGAGCTTGATTATCTAAAGAGTTAATCGTTATATCGTGAATACTGCATTCACAAAAATATCTCCCATATAGCCATATAGCCCTTTGTGCTAAGGGAGGAAACTTTCTCAAAAGGGGAAATGTGTTTTTTTTCGCAATTTTCCCACGGACGATATTTGGTGATATAGCCAGTTTTCTGGGGAAAAAGATTACTAGGGGGATCATCCAACGTTTTGGCACTGACTATCGCCGCCTACAAGTAATCGTCACGTTTTAGAATCAAGGCTGGTAAGCCATGTGTATTGGAACTTCTGATTTGAACATGAGGAATTGAGAAATGACCATGTAAATAGTGATTATATAACATATGAAAACTGGCTTACAAGCAACTTTTACTTGGACTATGATCACAGTTTGTGTGTGTAAAAATACTTTTAACTTCTTTATCTGCTTTTACCACAAAATACGTTTGGATGTAATATGTTATTGCATGATGAATAAGAACAGGTTATCATTATCATATAACAAATATGGGTTGAATTTCTATGTCCTGTGAAGAGTAATTAATTTACCTTTCTTTTCATCTTCGAATGTACGACATCCTTGAAAGCCATTCGATGTGTAGCAAAGGGAGGACTCATCTCACTTCAATACACCAGGTATCGTCAACAGAGAAAATCAGAATTGTTTGTTATTATCGCGTTTGTATGAGATAATGCTAACAATTATTCCATGATCACTTTCGGGCAAGAATTGTAGCAGTTATGATTCCGATTGTAATATCTGAGATCAATTGTAGAGTAGTAGCTAGGATTGGTTTTGTGCATGGATTATTATCCCCCGGTTTGATATACTCTGTGATATTGTCATCGCCATGTCCGCCCTGTCCGCCCGTCGTTCATAATCATTACGTTTCTGGAGCATAACTCTAAAACTGTTAGACCTCGCTAGTTCATTAAAACTTGGTATATTGATCAGTCGTCATGTCTAGATATGCCTTTTAGGATTTTCAACTTCTTTGGTATTTTGACGGTTTCCATGGAAATATAACTTAGAACTTTGACAGATAACTTTACTCTATGGCTATTTTAGATAATTTTAAGATAACAAATTTAATATATCTAGGACCGATGTCATATGTTATATTCTGGCGATACTGAAAGAGAAATACAACAAGGGCATTATGAAGAACACATGGACAAAAATATACAAAGTAAGTTACAGATTATGTAAGTTCTGATTTGAATGGAAGTTTGATGGAATGTAGAATTCTATCTATTTTCATAATCTGTAAATGTCAGAGAAGTAATATTTCATGAAATGTATTATTGTGAGATACAAAACAAATATTAATGAGATATATAATGTCTTGTATCTTTAGGCTGTACTCGTTAAGGTAAACAAATCATCTATTTAGATCCCGATACCAAGTTTGTAATGTATCATAGCGAGAAAGTTTTAGAATGTTATATATTGTATAACACTATTTCACAAAAAAAATATTCAAATCTATGACAAGAATACTGTTATTAAAACTCTAAAGGCATTAGGAAAACCCGGAATACAGACAAATGGTATGCACATCAATCAAAGGCAATTATTTAATCACTATATAGAACTCATAAAATCACAACAAATATTTTTTATTGAGCTTGTACAGATTACGAAAAGTTTAGCAACTAGAGTTTTGATCGATCTTGAATTTTTTTTAAAATATACTTTTTATCTCCAAAACATATGTGAAGATTCTCTAAGTGTTTCTAAAATCAAAATTGTGAACTGACATATCCTATGTGCAGCTGAAATTCAACGACAAGTGTAGGTAGCACTCTACAGAGGGCGCAAGTACAAGCAACAACCGATTAGAAGAGCATTAAGGAAAATTAGAGTAGAAATAGGTTTGTAAAGATGTACGTTCTCTTAGATATTTCTCCATTTCTTGTATAACATATGCATGGAGTGCATTTTGACATTTGCATTTATCAAAGGGAAATGTTTTATGAACATGGCTGACTCAGTTTACTTTCGCTAATCAGGATCTTTTCCTGTAACTAAGTTGTTGTGTTTGGTCTAAATGTCTATTTAACATGTACAGAATATTCATTGCGTTTATGAAATATTAGCAAAGAATACGAACACCTAACATAACTTTTTTGTCAATAAAAAGTGGGCAACATCTATAGATATATATTTTGGTTTTCACGAAGATTGGATAAATAATTTAAGCCTGTTGGTATTACATACAATCACAAAAGATCCAATTCATAGAAAATGATTTATGACCCGAACATACGATGGACAAGAGATTACTCAAATGTGCGTTTCACAAATTCATGAAAAATAAAAGCGATTCAATTTTCATTTATATATAATGATCTCATGAAATTAGCAATACAAGTAACACTCAATGTGCGAAACATCAATCAATCCTCCGAAGTATTATTGTTGTTAGTTGTCGACAGCATTAGTGTTTCTGAACTGACTGAACTGAACTTTATTTACACTCGAACTGCAGTAAAGAGGTACAATACATATTTACATTTATACAGCATTCAATATGAATGTATGTACAGCTGATACATTCATTAATGATACATGAAGCATTGGTGTTGTGAGACTTAATTCTTGAAATAAAAACATAATGATTTTGCAAAAGATGGACAATTTTCATAACGTTCCTTATCCTTTACATGGTTGGTCTATGCATATATATATGTTAAACTCTTCTTTCTGATTCTAATATGGGGCATACAGGTCAATAGTGGATGTCGTCACCAGTATCATTTAAATTGCACAGAGTGCATGTTCTATCTTTCATTGGGCTTCGTCGCCACCTACCTTGGAAGAAAATAGGTTGAAGTACGGAATCTCAACAAGTTGATGTAATGTTGCTACAGCACGGTCGTTAAGATACTTGCTGCTTGTTTTTGTAATACATGCCAAGAGACGGAATCAACCAAAATTATCTGCAGGAACATGGTCTATTTCCTTCTGAGACTGTCTGAGAGAGGATCGATTTTTCCTACGAATGAGCTCTTATATCGATAGACCCCACCATTGATACTCTGGTGAAACGGATTGTTGATCACAGTTTTAGTGTGTCAAGACGCTTTGGTGCACATCAAGATTGGGTAATAACTTGGGTCAGATCGTACGCAGACGACTACTTATCAATCATGTTATCACTTGTCAATCATTTGAGTAAACTAACCTTTCTGTTATCAAATAAGACCCGTTGCCTAATGTATCTTATTCACTTAGTACTAACAACGAAGATATCACCAAATAATTTGCCGTTTACCTTTTTACACAAATTGAAATTAATTATTCACCAAATTTTCCTTGGCAAACGTGTTGCGTTTTAGAGGGATACTTTTGACTATCCTTTCTATCACGCGTTGTAAGAGTAAGTAATGGGATAATAGTATTTTAATCACAGTTAGATAGATTTTATGTTCCTCTTTGATACCGATTACCGTTATGTGATGAGAAACAAACACCCCTCAAATCCTTTTGAGAATTGTTGTGATCTGACAATGATCTTGGTATCAATGACTTTTTTTCATGTTCAAACACATTGACACCAATGTACTTGATTACTAGAAAGGATTAAAACTGTTGTGTAGTTTCTTTATCAATAGAATTTACAACAAAGAAAACTGATAACCTTCAATGGGTAGCACAAGAACGATTTTACACAAACATTGTTTATGTCGAGATAGCAGTCAATTGATAAGTTGATAGGAATGAAATATACAACTATATTTGGAAAATGTTATAAAGCTAGATATATCTTTGTTGAAATTGATGCTACTTAACCATGCCCTATGTAATATCTATAAGAATGTACTTAAATATATGTTCTGTTGATAACATAGAGAAGAAAATTCTTTGTATAGTAATTTCTTTACCGTTACATTTTAGGCAAGAAGAGAAAAATGATGTATTAAGCCCAAAATAAAGAACTTGGAACTCTAGTCTTGAAAATGTACATAAGCTGGAAGCAGACGTAACCCAATGTATATGGATGGGTTGTCGTTCCATCAAGTTATAAGGGTTGTTTTTAAATCATTAATAGTAATAATACTTGGCTGATGTTTCTGATAATAATATGCAGTTTTGCAGTTTTTGTGCAATGTCGGATTCTGCACTTAGTTGCGAATAAAATACAATTCTAAGGTTACGAGCTTTGTCACTTGGTTTGACAACACATGATGAGGCCTGGAAGAGTCAACTTGTTTCTTACATGCTTGAGGCCTATGATGAGTATCTCAGTCTTCTAACTGTTCAATCTGAGTAAGTGTGTGGTCATTCACATCTTGATGTCATCTATGCAAAGCGTCATGCGGTCAAATGCATACTTGAATGAAAGCCCGTGCAATGGTTTAAAGGCTAGGTAATGCTGAGTGTCGTCAGCATGGAAGTGGAAGGACAGATGGTGTCTCCGAGAAGTTATGTATATATTGTTAAAATAATGGGACCAAAACACTGAACCTTCAGGGAGACCATACTTAGGAGCAACTTTGCTGGATGTACTGTTCGTGACTTCAATGATTGGAACCTTCAAGAGAGATGGGATCAAAGCCAGTCGTAGGCAGGCCTTTGACACCAAATCTATGCCGTAGAATGTTCATAAGTGTGTCCTGATCGATAGTATCGATTGCTGTCGAGAGGTCGAGTAGTACAAGGACTTGACATTTATGTCAGTGGTACAAACTATTTCTTAGAAAAATGCACTTTTTTCATTTCTTTAAATGAATGTGATAACTGACATATTCATAATTGTGTAATATGAACAACATTTCATGATATGAACAGATTAACGATTGGAAATAAGTTATTTCGTACCTATATTTTGAATACTTAAAAACTTTTATATTCATGGATAGTCACGTTATATTGAGTATCAAGCTTTAGTTACCAATATTTGACAACGTTCGAAGAACAATTCAAATGATGATGGTCTTTTTAACGACCATGCAAGTTTATATCGTAATGAATGTTGGCTATTTGTATGCCATTCTCACAACACACATCTACTGGGGTCAGTTCACCCAAATTGATTAAATGTTATACCGGCTGATGTTTTGCTCAAAGGTTGATTAAGGTTGCTCTTCCTTTCACAATCTCATATTTATAACTAGAAAAAGAAACGACTCTTGATGTCCTTTAATCGGATTGCTATTCATACAAATTGAAACGCATACATCAAATCAACGGAGTTGTCCGAGTCCGACCTTTGCTTTCGAGGGTTTCAAACAAATTTTCTGATATATATGGAGGACGTTATAAGTCTAATCTTATGGGATCTTGGTCTGAATATGATTCAGTTGTCAATTCAATAAAATGATGATTTCGTAATTTGCAAAGTTATAATCAGGTATTTGCAGATATTTCGAAGATGAAAATACTTTTAAATGCCGGGTAGTAATGCCAGTAGACATAACTGAACATAGAGATACGATATTAAAAGATGATAAGCGAGGATCTAGTTGAAGAAGATTATGTGGCTGAATGAAGTCATCATAATTCTCCTGATGAGAAATTATATGATTGATGTACAAGAATAAGTCTCAGTAGACAATTGAGATATTACTTAGAGTTTGCTTACACACTGATCAAATCTTCATAAATTCTTGCTTAAATCCACGTTCAGATAGTTCAGGGAGTCAAGTCATCTTAAGATGTCTTTATTACAAATTTGAAAATAACTAAAAAGAGCAAATTGAAACGAAAAGAAGAAGTTATTCACAGTTACTGTTGTTTGCAGAAGGATACACGTCTAAGGATTCGTTATGTTGACTTAAATTTTTACATATGTCCTTTGCTCCACCAAGTCACTTCTTTCACATTACAACTTTGACAATACTTGTTTAACAATGTTTTCATAACTTCAGCCAGCATCACAATTACAAAATGTGTAAGTCTGTTTTTACATTTCGCGTTTCGGTTTTTGAGGAGTACATTTATATTCGCCAAAAAACAGTGCATCAAAACAATTGCATACTCAGAACCTTTAAGAAATTACTTAAATTAAATATGGCAAAGACATTTAGCACGACAGAACAGGAAATTTGTTTTCGTTAGTAGATATTGATATCATTCTTACTAACATTGACCTGCCTTGCACATGTTTAATAAGAAGTGTCAACGTTCCTTTCATTAAAGATCTTTTTACATGGTGCAAGATTTTATTTGTTGAAATGGTAAGGAATTGTTTAAACAGAGTTTTCTGTAACAGACAATGAACCCAAGTCAAAACGACGATAATGTTTCTAGAATGATAAATCGGTAGTGAATTCTGATTTTTTACAACTATTCCAACATACATCAATCGTTCACTGACACTATGTATCATTATGATAAATCTTAATACCCTTTGAACCTCAAAATGCTAACTTATTAGTAGATAGAAAAATATTTATTTCATGGATAATCCCCACCTTTGCAACACCTTTAAAATCTTTAAGACCAATATGATAAAGATACTAAGGGCATAGTTTAGGTAAAATACGACAAAAAAGAAAATCTATAAATCGAATTATCGTAATTACGTAATCAGAATGATATGTGAATTGATCTATCCACTTCATGTTTGTAAGAGATATAACATGAAAGAGAGTACAACGAGTTAGCAAGACTGGTTCATTACCTGGTGCTTGCAGAAAGTATTGTTTCAAAAGATGAATTTATGTCTAATACTCTTATTGATACAAAATTATTTTCAGAAGATCAATTAGCTTTTGACATTTTTGGAATGATAATGAATATATATGAATGTATCAGAATTACATAGCATTACATAACACTAATTAATAAACAGATTTGGAAATAATTATTATTTGTTTAATAAATATTTTTTGTCCCTTGCTATCAACAGTTTCATTGTTTTCCTTTCATGTGCGAAATGTTTTATCAACACCTTCAAAATAAACTGCAAAAGATACAACATAGATAGGCAATGATTGGTCGATGATGATTCTATATGTAACTTCTAGATCACACCGACATGTTCATGCAGAATATGTCAATAAAATCAGAAAAAGAAAGGTAGCATTTTTTCCGTCAGTGTGTAATGGCTTTTTTAAGATCAGTGCCACGAAAATAAGAAAGGGATATATAGAGAATACTACACGAGGTCTCATTAGATACGAATTATACGAAACGAGTGTCCTTACGGCGGTATCTGACCGAGCGAAATCTTCATAGGAAGGTCACGAGTTTCGTATAATTCGTATCTAATGAGACCGAGTGTGGTATTTTATTTATTACACACGTTTAGAATAGACACATTTGTTAATACTCCTCATTTTCGTGTATGGCATCAAGGAAACAATTCCGAAAACCCGAAACCGGTTTCAATAACCGAATGCGTAATAATCGACGTTCGTGATGTGACCAGTCTATTTGCGCAGTCGCTCATTTAAACCTGCGAAGAAAGAAAATAGTTTCCAGTTTCGATTAAATCAACCAAAATTAGAAATGTCAAAAAAGGCTAATTCATCGATGATGAGTTTTGATTAACGATTAATTAATGATTGATACAGAAAGTGTAGAAATGTAAACATTCAGAGTCAGAGTCGAATCTGTCAACGCTCTTCTCTCAGTCGGCTCGCCATGTTCAAGCGTCAAGGCTGACGTGTATCGTTGTGGCTGGGCGAGCGGATACATTGGCTCTGTTGAAAACGGATTACTTACCAACGGGTAATGTAATGGAAGATCTTTAAACTGAAACAAACACCATTTCGAACTTTTCTAGGAACTTCAAATGAAACGATAGAATCGATATGGATGATAATGAAAACAACGGCGTGCTTGGAGAGTGACGGGGACCCGACATGTCAACGGGAAGGGCAAGGTCATCGCCTTGTGTAGCTACAGCGTGTTTGGGGATTCCCAATTTCCCTGTGATGTGTTCCTGACTCAGTGACTGCATTTTAAAGTTGTTTATTCTCAGTGCTTGTCACAATTGATAGCATTTGGCTTGATCTACCCACATGTTATCACTGACAAACCGTGCATGATGCGATGTCCGGGTGTTGAATTTACGGTTGACGTTGTAATGTAAGTAAAAATATTAATGCATTCGCTGATCTGTTAATTTTTCATCAAATCGATTTTGCACACTGATGAAATCGTATGTTTTCTAAATATCTGTCTATGTATCAACTCTTTTTAAGTATATAAAGCCGTAAACTTGAAGAAATTACATGCTTGTTATTAATTCGAAAAAAGTTCCGTTTTAGTTGACCCTAAATGAGAGGTCATTGGTTAACCAATCAAATCTGTGGAATGCGAGGTCATGTTGATACGACACAGGTCAACGCAATACGACACACGTGTGTCGTACGAGATTAGTATGTCATCACTTGTACGTTACCTACGTGTGTAATAAAAACCTTTAAACATTCAATGAGCAGGATATGCAGGGCTCTCTTTATCATATTCTTTGAACAAGATAACCCTTTGTGTATTGAACCATTCAATTATATAGTTATTCTACCAAACATTTATTTGTCAATTTATCAGGTTATATTGAATTTACACAATTATAAATTCGTTTGTATTGTTAATATGAGAATAAAAATGTAAAAATCGCCTCTTAGACTTTTTTGGTATCTGTCTAATTATGTTGTCACTTGCTGTTCTGTGATCATGGCGAACTGATGTTGTGAAAACCCTGAAATGCAAGTTGCAATTTTCTTTCAACAAAGACTTCGATTTCTTGTGACAGACACTTCACATCATTCTGGTTAAATACATGAAGTCTGTTTGTAGATATCAAGGGAGTACATATGTACTCAAGAATGTTAATGATGGGACTTCAGATATGTTATTAAATGATTTAACGAAGTTTTATGTTTAAAATGTAATGTTTTAAGCACATAGGACACCTTAACAGTAATATCGGTATTGTATTCCATTCCTATCTTAAGTTAAGAAACGTGTTTGTCAAGTTAATCTATAATTTGTTTGTGAACAGGGAGACTAAGAAATATGGAATTAATTATTTTTATTTCTTGTTATGGCTTCTTAAATCGGTATTTCGCATTAGGCCTAATATGGATTTGAACCTGATTCTTTAGTTCATGTAGTTAACGTAGAAATATTTTTTTCTATTTCTTAAAGACTGTGTTTACCTTTCTTTTGTGATAATAAAAAAATCAGAAAAGTACGTATATTTTACCGAATTAAGGGTTCAAATTTGATACTAGTAAGCTGTATAAAACATCGTGTGGTTTATTAAAACAGTTCATATTTTACTGTTCCATTTTGAAGAAGATGTTTCTACTCCTAACTAAGTTTCATATCCATAAATACTAATTGGCTATATGATACGACAGCAACATTGCAACATTGTGCTACTTACAAAATTTCTACTTGTTTTTAATACTAAATCTTGCCACAGTCACACTGTCTGTCGTCCACAGATTTATCTGAAGCTCAAAGCCGTTCTATATATGTGCCAAGAATCAAAAGGAAGGTGACTCCCCACATTTTGTTACACTAAAGGTAAAATAAAAGCTGCAAATGACGTGCTATAGACTGATTTAATTGTTTATTTCAATCAAAATGTATCTCACAGACCATGATCAAATCAAGACCATATATAACCAGAACATTCCAAATGAATTTACGTTGGATGAGATGAGAATGTAATGGGAAGATCGTATTACTGTCACAACATGAAAGCAATATTACATTGTAACTTCCATTTAACGACGTATTTGATGTATCTGACTTTTCAAAGAAACAAGAAATGATATAATAAAATGTTGAATGTTTTCACCGAAACAATCAATTAGGAATAAGAGCGTATATATAACTTCTAAACTATTTGATATTACTTGTTCACGCTTTAAAAAAAATCAAACATCAAACTACCGAAAATAAAATACACATGTGCTATTTAATTGTTTGATTGTTCACATGAAACCATACCAAATGTTGCATTAAAGTGTTCAATGACCTATATTAAGTAATCTCAGAAACAAAAAGGAAACAGATATAATGTACAAAGTATGACATATATTCTTCTCCTAAGTTACAAAATGTTTTCAAAAGCAAATTGAAATAGTAGAAAGCATAAACGAAAAACGAAAAGTTACATTGGCTGACAAATTGAAGCTTGTGTTCTCATTAATTCTTCAAATTGATGACAGTAACATCGATCAAACGATAGAATGTGAGATTAAAACGACCTATTTTGGACTGAAGACAGAATTGATAAGAAAGTAGATAAACTGTAGATATGAGAAAGAAGACAACAACTTAATGAATAGTTTGAGTGTTCTTGACAGCTGCTTAACTTACTTTTACTGTTTATTGTTGTAGCATCCTAACCAGGAACTGTGCTATTTACAACAACAATAATCGAAAATGCTGGCGTCTGAATACTACTTCTTGGTATGAAGAGATTTTTTTATCCCGAAATAAATCACTTCTCTGTAGTAAATAATGAATGAATGAATAATAAAATGATTATTTTGACATTTACTTTCCTCCATACAATGTAGTTATTTTGAACCATTTTTAAAAGGATTGTGCTGATGATATTTAATATACGCTGACATAGTCAGAACAAACACAAATTTTAAATAAATACTAATAATTAAATCGACAATGTATTTTCTATACAAAAAAGTTGTAAAAAAGTTTTAACGAGTTCAATACTGTACGTCTGACATAAACGTTCTCGAGCATATAGACCAGGTTGTTTGTATAAAATTATGCGATCTCGTTTTACTTTATTGTCTTTTAATAATTAATATGCTACTGCAATCATGGAACCTGGAACATAACGAATCAAATGGATAAAAAAATACCCACCAGGAATTCTGTCAAGATTCTGAAATTGATTGTTGATGACAGCTTGTAGCGTTAAGAAGCGTGTATACGTAGAAGGATGAGAGAATCAAGGATAATATTGAACCCGGAGAACCACTTATCAATCTTATCACCACTTTACGATGATTTGTTCGAATTTACCTTTCTGCTACAGGAGAACATTTATTGACATATCTGGTACCGATATCACATCTGTCAACCACTTGAGTGGATTTTCACAATTATTACAAAAAGAAACCTTAACACATGAACCAATAATTCAATGTACTTATACGTACCAAATGAAATGTCATGACATACACAAACGTGTTATTGTCATATGTGTGTTTTTTGTGTTAATCATAATATCATGTTACTATTCATGATCTTTAAGGACAAGGTCATATGTATATTAGACAACCTTACTAGGTTTCAATTGAAGATAGTGCTAAAATTGTTAATGGAAAAAATTTTGCTTCTTGTACAATTTCATAAAAAAAATCCTAAATTCAAAGGGTGTCGTAGGTATACCTTTAACCATAGTAATTGGTTCAAAGTAAGACGAAAGAATAGATTTTTCCAATGAATTTAATAATCAAAGAACGCGCGAACACATTGACAAAGAAACAGACCATCCTTTAAAAGATTATTGACACAATTACTTTGTCTTCATTTAAATCATAAAAAAGCAACATATAATTAACCATTTATTGCCGATTTATGTGTAACTATTGTCTCTGCTACATGTTATGATGAACGTCATGATTAAACATTATAACACATACAAAGGCAGCACGGGGAAATGAAAACAATGAAACGTTTTTGTGGGGAACAACAAAACATATGCTATGAAGCAATATCTGTGATTCGACATATTAATTTGCAAATGGATTTTATTTCTTAACCTAATATTGTTTTCAGTTTTTATGAATAAAGTTCTTAAGACATGGCATTTACAGCTTGATAATTGTAAAGAATTGTTCAAATGTTGAAGGTTCAAACTTTACAATAACGTTGTCTTAAATTTATTCCATTCAATTTCTCTGTCCAAACATTTGTATATTCAAAGTTCTTATGCACTTATTGTATGACACATTATACTCTCAAGAAAATATATTGATGGAACGTTTGATCCAAATCGCTGCATATGCAAAAATATTTTTATTAAATTCCACAAAGTACTACTACATTTCAAAATAAGGACTCTAGAAACGTATATATAATGTACAGTTTCACAAATATCAACGCGATAAACCTACTAGAAAACTGTTTTAAACGTGGGTCTTTATTTCGTCCAATAATCAAATTTAAGATCATACTAAAACAATGGTCCAGATGGGTTTGTCATAATGCTTGAGTTTAAAGGGGCAGTAGCACGTTTTTAGGAGGAATATAAGGTGATGTCAGGAAAATGAAAATTAATGGTTCCAATTGAAAGACAATGTATTAAAACTAAATGGAGCAGAAATAATTCAAATATATAACGTTAAGTTTAGCCATGCGATTCCTTCTTCTTACACAAAATGAATTAAAGGTGTTCTCACAAATATGGCCGTAAATGGATTTTATGTGAATCTTCATACTTTGTTTTCTGACTATGGGTGATTGGCTTGTGTAATGAGATTGTTGACACTGTCAATATAATACATTTAGCATTAACTTACAATTATAAGTGAAATATTTAAAATATAAAACTATCAAAAAACGTGCTACTGCCACTTTAATGAATTTGAAAAAACAAATTATACTAAAACCACTACCACCGCAACAACAGAGGTGAATCGTTAAAGGTCTTCAGAATGTAGTGTCTTCATGCGTCTACTTCCATTTGATATAATAATTTTTACCTAATACTGTTCAAGATTCAAATTTTTCTTTTTGTTATAACAATAATCAGTCAACTAGTGCAGTGGTAATTTATTTACTGATGTACATGTATCAATTTGTACTTTAACAACACCTTCAATCATTCAAATAAATATCAATCTAAATAGTGTCGTCATTTGGTGTTTAACATTACCTGTGCACACATCTCGTTCCCAAAATAACACATTACCATGTTATTTCGACAAGCACTTCTACAACATCATTTTTGTGAAGCTCTTCAGCACAACGGCATGAAATGTCCACCGAACTTACGCCAGACAGACCAGGAAAACCTTGGTTGGAAATGGTAGTAAACAATTATTTCACATTTCTGTTGAAAGTCTGTACATAGAAATTTTTGAAACTGTTTGAGGAACTTGGTATTGAAGGTTACATACTAAAAACAATGGCCTTTTTTAACAATTGATCATACTCATTTGCAACTAAACAATAATAATATCTATAGATTTCACCGAAATCAATTGGAAATTTAAAGTCAATATTTATTTGTTAAATGGACATAGCTTGAATTTTGTATTATTCTTCAATTTGATATCAACAGGATATCATTTGACCATCACAGACCATATATTTATTTCTTGTAGGGCTTTAAAACATTCCACTTCCTTGTGATAACTGACTGTCGGAGTATGGTCAAATCATTTCCCCATTTGATTTGTTCAATTCGATTGGATTATTCAAATAGTACATATAATGTGGCCAACAACGTTGGAAATACGTTAAGAAGATATTAACATCTATAAACATGACAAAGTGCCCCTATCACACTGGTGACGTTCTCATGAAATCTGTTCTGTTTCCTCACAAACAGCATTATCTGAATGTAATGATGATTGAGTCGTTGATGTCATGTCTTTGAACCCAATGAAGATATCTAATAATGAGCAAGTTGCAAAACGATATGACTTGAAAGCGATGACTTTCAACAATAAGGGACAACGCATTATTCATGAAAGTATAGAGGACAACATTTTCTACACAAACAAATTCCCAACAGTTTCTTTTGCAAAGGATTTAATAAAGCATAAATCTGAATAAAAACTCAAATGTTAAAACTACATAAGCATTGGTTTTCTTGTCAATAACAATAAATTCCTAGTGGCTGACACATGAAACATTAAAAAAAATATAAAAATAATAAAACTAACGTAGTCTTAATGTTGGTTACAGGATGCAGGATGTTTCTCACAGTCATTTCCTGTTTACACATCACGCATGAAGTCACCTTTAATTAGACAATAGCAAATTATATATGTTTATGGCGAATGAGTGAATTGAGATTTATGGTGCTCTACGCATATTGATAATAGAATAATACAGACTTCATCATCATACGAAATTTTCAATATAAAATTTGTAATTATTTTTAGTTTGAATATACGTTGTTATGTTATTACACCACCTAAATGAATAAATAATAATAATTGTGCGTATTTGTTTGGCGCTCATATCCACTCTGTCAAGTATGCTCATGACGCTCAGAGGACTAGAGATAAGTCAAAGTATCTGGTTAAAAGATGGGTTTTGAGCGTGTTCGTGAAAGAATCAGTTCTGTCTGCAAGTTTTAATTTCGATAGGAAGTGGGTTCGCCTCCTGAAAGTACTTAGGCAGTGTTGGGCCTGATATCGGAGTGTGCGTGAAGGAGCGTATGGGTGAAGTAGATCTGATAACATGATGGCGCCAATGTGTATGTTTCGAATTGGTTACATTGGAACAGTACATTTATTAATCAAAACTTTCAATATGCCGTTTCCCAAAAAAACATTTCATTATAAAATTTATAAAGAAGATACAATTTTCTTAAATTAAATAGTTGTAGTTTTTTTTCCATTGTCATTAATACAGAAGATGTCTTACACCGCCTTAATATCTTTGGTATTTCAGGCTTGTAAACAATTAATTGTTTGATGTTTTGTTTAAAATCGTTAATTGTTTAATTACCTCCTTGTGACTAAACAACATTAGCGACTTCGAAATCAATGAGTCAATGAGTGTTGTGCAAATGTCGTGTCAAGTTAGGAAGATTGTAGCAATGAAGTCGTTGTTTTATACTTATTTATGGTAGGCTGTACATAGAATACATTTTAATATGTTTGTGGTTGACAAAACGGCAGGATTGTCAACAGCGAGTTTTTAAGCTACATCAATTTCATCTAGTCGCAAAAACACCCAGGTTTACCACATAAAAGGTAAGGTCTACTTAACGTTGCACAATCCAAATTAATGATCGTTATGATAGTAGCTTGGAGATGGAAATCACAGACCTGACACGCATATGTCGTCAAGGATTTACTAGACAGGCCAAAACATTAAAACACTTTTGAATTTGTTCTTATTCCTTAGACGCTGTAATGTAAAAATATCATCAATTAGTATTACCTCTACGGAATCCCTTTTAAGCCCCAAAAATCAACAAACAATTGTAGACGATTATTGATATAAAATCAAAATAAATCGAAACGAAAAAGTTTCTAAACCTTTCCGTTCCTCCCTTGACATCATTGGCTGTAATGTCTGTGCAAGCCTTTCAACCCACTGACAGAAGTAGGATAGTCCAATCCGAAGACAGGTTGTTAAATGAACTTCGGCTGTCGGGTAATCGTGCAGCGATACATTTCCACTCACTAAACGAGGTCATGTTTTTTAAAATATATGATTTCAAGTATTAGGTAAGTGTCTTAAATCACAATGCACATCACAATGACTGCCCATCTTTTTCTTGAAATTCCATGCAGGAACGTATTTCAAATCATAAAAATGCAGTGTGTGATCAATCGATTTTTCCCCGTAAATATATAAGCACCGACCTTAGGTTTCAATTTTCCTGCATTGAAAGTATTCAAACTTTAGTGTTTATTTGATAAGGCTTGTTACATGTTTAAAAAATATCGTGATCAAGGAAGAAAATGCGTATTCAGTAAAAACAGCAATTGCTATCATAAATAACATGTTTTTTGTTATTTTTTAAATGAATATGTGATATAAACGTGTTATATCGTGTTGAAGGAATTCTTATTCGTAAACCACATGTACAAGTTCTTTCTTGTACATAAGTCAATGTTGGATATCATGTGAAAAATAATGCTTTAGGCGTATTTATTTTATCAAATAATCCGATAAAAAGGCAAATTTGTTTTCTATTTAATTCAAATTGAGTAACCGAAATTTTGACAAATTTAAGAATTACTTTGACAAAATGACAGCAATTTAGTAGAGTAAAAAATAAGCTACTCTAAAAACAATCCGATTTGAAAAATATTTGAGTATGCGTTTAACTAGGGAGAAAAACACTTTATTTGTGTGATACATTAATGTTTATTTTCTCTGCATTCTCGGTGCTCATCACAAACATGAAAACAACCATGCGGACTTAAGTTCAATATTAAATTTCACTTTGAAAGTCTTAAAAAAATCTATTAGTATTTTGAATTTGTTCCGAATGTAAACGGCGATTTCATTGGCTATTGTTGAAAGAACTTGTAAGGGGCGTGATCACGATAGGTGTCGCTGCTCCGGATCACCGGTTTTCTATCTTGTGATGGCAAGGTCTAAACGAGGAGAGTTGCTAGATACCGTTTTACCTTGCTATGGGAAGATGGATGCACTATTGAATGTCATTTCTCGAAGTTGAGAGACAAGAATTTGATTTAAACTTAATACCAGCAGAACCAAAGGAGAAGGAAAAGTAAAAGGTCAACATCTGATTTGATCCTAACAACACAATTTTTAACAGTAATATTTATATCAGAATTACCTTTTATTAATATCCAAAATCATAAAGGAGTATAATTTAAAGTTCATAAGTACATTGAACCAAAAAGTTTGTTGTATTAATAATTTCCCATAATTCATTTTTAAGGAAGAATAATTGATATTAAATAACGAATGCTATTCATGTTCTCGTTTTCGTTAATATTTGCATTCCCTTGTCAATACATGTTCTACTAGCTCAAAAGATTCTCGCAAACAATGTTGCTATGCTTGTTATTTTATAAGATAATAAAAGACATATCTGTCTGGGTTTGACTTTGTGGGTTTGTGCCATGCCATGTCATGTTTGTACAAATATTAATTGTATAGTCGCTTATAATAATAGATCACAAACTTCTTACACCACTTTCTAATCTGAACTGTCCACACACAAATGAACTCCCAATGATTCTTTTTCGTCAACATTCCGAAAAAATATTTAATCCTTTAAGTTGACAATGATAAACGTGTACTTTGGAGGCTTTGAGTTGATTATATATTGTCCAATTATCTTTCAAAGTACTGATATGGTAGTTTACGGTTATATAGTAATTTGAAGCAGAATATCATTCAGTTCCATCCCTGAACTAATTCAAGATAATTAAACGGCGTGCTTAATAAATATTGATGACCCTACCGAATTACAAATTTACAATCTAACTTTCTTGAACTTAAACTATCAATATGTCTCGCTTCGTTTCCAATTAGGCTTATTAACGTATATCATTTTATGATTTCAATTCATGAGAAATGTCATGACTTCATTAACATCTTAACTTGATCCATACTTTTCATCTTTTAATATAGTAGTTCTCTTATCATGTATGTCCGTTGGCATTTATTGTCTAGGTTATTATTAAAATTATATCCTCCAGCCTCGGCAAATAGAAATGCTAAGCTTGCATATATGATATCTAATTCCGAAAGTGCCATAAATTAGAATGACCATAAAGTCATATCTAAAACGAGATCTAAGCAGATTTGACTTCAGATGTTCTCCAGATCTAACAAAATGATCTATTTGAAACCCCACACCACAGTTCAGATGTTTTCCTTTATTACTTCTATGTGTATCCACATCGATCTAATTAGAGAACAAGTTGGACAGTTCTCATGCTAGTCCCTAACCTAAGAAGAACAAGAACCAAGCATAATTAACAGTCAATTGAAATCTGAAAGCAACTGTTGATATATGAATTTCGCTCTATTAGGTAGATATATCTAATAGGTATCTACTATCTATTTCTACTTTCAGAGATAAAAATTATATATAACTTACATTCTTGACGATGTCAATAACATGCATCATAGTGCAAAAAGTTCATTTGGAAAGAAATGATATTCTGAATGATTTTGACATTAATGGCTTTTGTTCGTGTTATTGGTGTGTTTTTCCATTCATTTATTATCGTTTTGTTTTAAGGTTTGATTGAGTATACGTGTTTAGCTATATAAAATCGATACCAATGGTATTCCAAACATTTAAAAGTAGGTACATAAAGATAGTATTCAGTTGTCCCTTTTAATATCGAAGAAAAAATTGGCTAACGTTTACACCTGGGTATTATGATTTCAACTGTGCGATAATTTTGGAACCTCACAAACATATTGAACTATGGAATACCAAACAGGACTTCATTCACATTTTAGGAAGCTTTGATTGTGGTCGATTGGATAAGCCCACTCATTTGGTAGGTATTTGGTAGATTTAGTAAGCTTACTAATTCATCAAATAAGTCACCAATAGTGTAAGTTTATTAAGTTAATTAATAAAGCAAGTGTATTATTAAGACAAATTTAGTAAGCTTACTAAATTTAAGTCCGCTTTCAAAACTCAATACGTAAACTTACTTATTCTACTTAAACCATGAAGGATGCTGGTCTGGAGACAGACATATTTACCACGCTCAGTGACCAGCTGACCAGTGTCCTGGGGGAGGAGATGGAGCAGGGGAACCTGAGGACAGTGGTAGCTGGCTACTTGAGGAGGGGTCAGTCGGTGAGATGCAGTTATTGTTGTATAACACACCTATCAGTGAGGTTGAAAGGGTTAATTGGGTGTATGTGAGATTGTGCGGAAGGTGAAACTAGGTTTGGATATGGACCGGGTTTTTTCAACTTTGATATGTATCTTTGTTATTTCCAAATTGTAAAAATATTACAGAATAAATATTACAAGATAATGTTTTGGATGAAGACTTGGTTTAATGTATACAGGTACATGTAGTGTATACTGCATAGGTAGCATTTAAAGTGACACAGAGTATCTTTCTTAAAATTTTATTTCGTTTCGATAAGCTACAAAATATCTAATATGCTGATTTAAGTTCATATCTCATCACTGGACTTGCAAATATATCCATTTATGCATATCTCGAGTTCTAAAATGCTTGTTTTTATTGAAAAATCAAGAAAACATCTCAAATACATTTAATATTCGAAGTTATGCATCCAAATGATCTACCTATTAGTTACAATACCTAATAAATACTATTGATTCGAATATATCTTCCGGTCAGCTTATGGCAAGGTTTCAAAATTACGTTTGGGGAATTTGCGCGCGCCACTCGAGCCACATTGTCCGGTTTTCGATCAAAATCCCGACTTTGAATGGCCATATTTTCGCTCTAATGTACTGATTGACCTTTAACTTGTTATTTTCAGTAACAGTTAGTGGTTCCCGATGTAATAACATCGATTTAAAAATTTGACATATGTGATCCTATCAACATACTCTGTGTCTCTTTAAAGTACCGTTTACAGCTCATAACAAATATAAATATTAACACCTCAAAGTATCGCGCTTGATGTGTATCAATTCATCAAAGGTCTTTATCTGAAGAGAGCAGAAGATAAAATTCGAGTCAATGTTGTTTTAGAGATAAAACTATATAATTGATAGCCATTTAAGTAACAGACCAAGTACAGTTTATTGACATTGATATTGTTTTTCACTAAAAACTTTCAATCATATTTTATGCTTATGACCATGTCAGAAGTGTTGTTTACGTTAATTGACGTTATGACACGTATGGATGCGAATCAAAGGACATTTAAACAAGATGCATGTTTTTATGTCCTGGTTTCGGTCTGTTGTATCGGTTGCAGTAATATAATATCATTACATAGAAATTGACAAAACATAGGTATGCACATTACACAAAAACTCACATTTCAGTACATCTATTTACATATACATTGAGATAGTTGTCTATGACACGTATGGATGCGAATCAAAGGACATTAAAACAAGATGCGTATTTTTATGTCCTGGTTTCGGTCTGTTGTATCGGTTGCAGTAATATAATATCATTACATAGAAATTGACAAAACATAGGTATGCACATTACACAAAAAAAAATCACATTTCAGTACATCTATTTACATATACATTGAGATAGTTGTCTATGTATTCAATAAGTACATGCCATTCTAAGAACTGGTTACAAATATCATTGGCAGACTTATGACTTCCTTTGTGTTATACGTCTTTGATTAAGGGATTGCTTACGAAGTGAGGAAATGTGGTCAGAATTAACGAAATCGATCACGATTTAATCAAATTTGAGTGTTGTACCATGGGCAAACTGTACATTGTTGTCGTCCACTAGTCATTTCTTATTAACGAAACAGGGAAGTGAATGACCGAGGCAAAGTCCTGCTTATACCAAACACGCCATCTTTAAGTACTTAAACTGTTTGCCTGATAATACGTCGGCATACGCACGTACAGGTATCATAGTATTATATGCCACACCAAGGGTTTCATCGTCTCTATTTATGAAGATCACAAACTAATTAATCTTGCCAGCACAAATCGTAATCTGGTGGTTTTACTGTAAAGCAATGTAAAAGGGATGTTTAGTTCGCTAGAGACTATTGTTATATGTATACCTTTCTAAAGCCACCATTTTAACAGTGATCCAACGTTTTTGGCAGGAGATGGCATAACTGCAAAGATCAAGATAAAAATTCCCATTTCAAAACATTTTCAAAATGTTACCAATCTCATTCATGTCATCAAATATTTCCATTTTAGTAGTGTGTCAAACAAATTGTTCAAACATTATATCATAACGATTATGATTGCCCTTGAGGATACGAATGTTGAATGAAAGCAGTGAGGATGTTTTCAAAGTAATGATTGACTGAACATTGAATTATCCATATTTTAGAAGAGTAACATTCAAATAGATATGATAGAGTTAAAAATTCTGATTTTAGATTTATAAACGGATACTTTGTGAGGAATGTTTATGACTTAACATTTAGAATACAATGCGAAACGTTGACGTGTAAACACTTCTTTGACACGAGAAAAACTCCTTCTCGAAAAAGCTTGATTAAGCAAAAGCGATAAAATTCCTTGTTTCAAGTCCCAACTCCTAAAACCATTGAACACTTTCCTTTTTCAACTTTGTTTTTCTACTTTTTACTTAAGCTGTTAAAAGCATAAATCATGCCCACACATTCTTGTGAACACTCCTTTTGCATTTCATTACATAAAATAACCTTTTCGTGTATTTCGTTAAAAATATCCTTAAGCAAACACTCGATTATAAAGTCATATTATATAAGAGATAACTTAAAGAAATGCCTTAGCAATGTTTTCACGAATGGCGAACCATTCCTTTGGCTTTGAAGTCTCGAAGTATACAAACTACAAAAAAAAACCATTTCTCCCAACTTATGAAATGCCCTTCTGCATATTTTTGAAACATCAAACAAAAAGTTATCTCCAGGACAAAATAACATCTTTATCTGTATGGTTTGACAAAATGTCACGTTTTACAGTCACGCAGATGAACTTTAACAAGAGATTTAATGTTATCACGAACATCATGTAAGTGTTTATACCAATTAACATAGCCTCAATATACAGAATTTACTTGCTACATGACGTTGTATCCGTTAAACAAGTAAGTTCTGTAATCCACTGTTTCTTTGTCATTGGCGAAACCTTTTAAATATGTTCACTCATTTATCATGTCAAAAACAATCAGTGATAACTCGAAGTTTTTTCACGATGTAGAGATCAACTGGCGGGTTAACTTTTACCTGACGCGTCAACATTCTATTTTATGTTACTGTCTGTTAACAGGTGTAACGGTTGTTAATAGACGCTGATGAATGAAATATAGGCAGCGCTTTTGGAATGGAATCTATTTCATTCTGTGTAAGGAAGAATCTGACCAGCTTTCATTGAGTTTTGGTCACCAACTGTCACTCACAGAAAAGTTTATCAAATTTTTAGAACCTTTTGCATTATTTCATTGCCAAAAAGAAGAACATATATCCAACTGATTTATCTATCAGTGTGCGCAGGGTGTATAATTCTCGAAACTCGAAAACTCTTGGCCTTGCTCATTCAAAATTTATATTTGAAATTAACTGGTTCTTTGTGTTTTCCATTTCAGTCTTCGTATTTTTCATTTTTGCCGTCATTCAATGAATCTTTTTATCAGAACCAGTAAACCCTAATGTGAGAAAGCAATGAAACTAGCTAGGGAAAGTGAACAATCATCTCGTGTTGAATGACAGCTTCACAATCTATAATTAACAAATAGCTCTGTGTCTGAGAGATCATGTGAATGTCAGTTAATTAATAGAGGATAACGAGAGCGAGGGATATACTGATATTTAGGCACGAGTGTTGTTAACATAGTATGTCATGGGCACGAATATGATATTCTGTTTATTACAGTAGTCGCAAAAATAAAGAAAATGCTCAAGACCTACTGCTCAGCATAGGCGGACAAGCTGCTGCCGGCCCGTATAGATTGTAGAGTGATAGTTGAAACGTGAGGTATAAGCATTGTTTATAACATGACGTCACAATGAAAAAGAGATATTTTGATATCATTACTGCCCTCGTAGGTAATGAACATTGTTATGTGTGGGCTTCGAGTTTAATAACTACTGTTGATCTTAAATATGAAAAGTAATACAAAGTAAAAACATATGTTGATATCCCTTTATAATTTGTTTATATCGTGAAATTTTTTTTATTTTTATTTCATTTTTATATTTCCTCCTGTAAGGGTCAATAACGAAGTCCTAAATTTCACAGAGATTGAAATTCATTTCCTAATCAACATTGAATAATCAAATGTATATTACACTAAACGGTTTCACTGATTGATTTCCTGTATTCCCTTCGGATGTATTGTTGTTTTTCTACCTAACACTCCACATACAAATAGTTGTGAAGACAAAAATGACACAACATTCAGCAATGATATGACAATCATTGTTAACTTTTCAATTCAAAATAGAATGCATTTTTTATTTAGGGCTGTAACAGAAGGAATTAATTTTCGACATTGAAGAAGTTTTGGTTAATAAAGCAGAAAACTGGACTGTGTCTGTCCGATTCTGTATGCCCTGGTTGTTTCTACCAGCCAGAAGTCGAAAACCGTGAAAATGCTTTGCTAAAGCTGATAGCTCCACTGCTTGTAACATTCCTACAGGTATCGCCCTAATATTTCTTCATGATGAAACCGGAGAGATGGACAAGCTCCACAAGCAACATGCATCCGACTTTCTATCCATGCATTCTAATCTGCCATCAACATCTATATGTTGAACCGTTTTTGATCACTGAAGACGACTCGTGACCACACCGCATATCGAGGAACTGTGCCCTGAGAGAAAACTGGTGGCCAGAGATTTTGTCATCATAGCGTTGCACTGAAGAAAGTTTGAACCAATTTCTGTTACATCGAGACGACAACAATTGTGTTTCCATGAAAACGTATCAATCTAATCATTTGTTATACATAGAATATATTTTGGTGTATGATGTTGAAATAAGCCATTCCTTGTTCATTGAAACTCATGAAAGGTCTCTTCCAATGTTAGATCGTGTGACCTCACTCACCTGCAGCAGTTACATTTACCCAAATCGTGTTTCTAGCATTACATACATGTAAATTGACATGAGTATTGCAATATATTCACCTATTTGAGTTTTGTTTTTTGGTTTTCTTGCATTAAACGAGTCCTAAGTGTAATTTATAATCCTTTAATTCAAGACGTTTGTGTTTAAATAACAATAAACAGTAATTTTCAACTTTACTTCAATGAAGTGACATTAGCATCAAGGCAGTAAGATGATTAACATTAACATTAGAATAGTTATTGTTGACGAATATTAGTAGATTACATTTTTTAAAACCTTTTACCAAATTATCAAAGATTCCATTTATAAAAAAAGATAATTACATATAACAGAATATAACCTTCAATTTATTACTTAACTTGTTCACATTTCAGCACATCGATACATCTATATCACAATAAAATAACATCATTAAAAAGTTGTACAACTTGTAAAGTTTTAATAACTATAAATGAGATTGCCCTTCGGATATATAAAACATAAAAACGCCGTATCAGTATTTGTTTTTACAAACAGCTTAATTCATTCTTCCTTTTTTATAATTTGCAATGGAGATATATACAAATTTTTGAAGAGCCTAGAAATCCTGTTGTTATTTTAAAGAATACAATAACACAAATAACCGTGAAATACATGAACACCAACATGTTCACACCCGTTTGGCAGAACACAATATCAAAAGAAAAAAACCAATTAAATCTAGAATGTCAAATAAAATGTACATCTATAGATTTTATCGTTATTACGAGTTTTAAAGGGGCAGCTGCAGTAGCACGTTTTTAGGGGGATATAAGGTGATGTCAGGAAAATGAAAATTAATGGTTCCAATTTAAAGACAATGTATTTCAACTAAATTGAGCAGTACTAATTCAAATATATAACGTAAAGAGTAGCCATGCGATTGCTCTTTTTACACAAAACGAAATAAAGGTGTTCACACAAAATGGCCGTCAATGGATTTTATGTGAATCGTCATACCTTGTCCTCTGACTATGGATAATTGGCTTGTGCAATGAGATTTTTGACACTGTCAAAATAATACATTAAGCATTAACTTACAGTTAAAGCTTAATGTCAATTATCAGTGACAAATTTAAGATATGAAATTATCAAAAAACACTCTACTGCCCCTTTAAAATATTTGTTTCACTTTTCAATTTGACGGTAACAGGCGTTCATACTTTTCCAATACTTGACATGAATAACAACTCCCACGTCACTTCAGAAGAGGATTATTAGGATTGACTTAAATAATTTGGCGTTATATATAGAAATGGTTGACTTCTTGAAAGCCGAGAAAACAAATCAATCCGCTAATTGGTAGGCTCTTTGCAGCTGCCGTTTTAGAAACCTTTGGGTTATTCAGGTTATTCCAAACAGAATTAATACAATGATAAATCAAACAATTCCTAAATTGATGATGTCAGTGTATCAAGATCAGTAGACAAAAAACATATCGTAAAATGCCATAGTTAGTCATCACTGGTGTACATGTAAATTGTTATTGTAATGTCATATACCACAGGCCTATGACTCCTCTGTACCTGGAATAAATTAATCCCAATTGATGACAGCTGCTCCACCTTGACTTTGTTGAATGTGTCCTGGTTCTAACGATTGCCACACCTCACCAGACACCCAATTTTTGCTTTATCCTTTCTTGTTACGTTAAACAGTCATATCCATTAAATGGTATAACGCAGATGACCCTTCTGTGGGGAATACATTTTCTACTTTACTTGCTACAATTGTCTTTTTTCAAAGTGTGATTTGATGGTGTGAATGTAGTGTAATTTATTTAACCCGCTAGATGTACAACGAAAACAAGATGTTTGCACTTATGTTATTTTCAATAAACTTTTTGTGATAGAAAAAGTTGTTATTCATTCAAAAAGAAGTTCGCAGACCTTTGAGTTTTGATAAAGTTGCTGTTATCCTTCTGAATTACAGTTGTAACTGATATAAATGGGTGCATGAAACATTTTTGCATTAAATATTTTCTGGTGTTGTAATGTACATGTTGTTGGTGTTACTATCACAACAATTATCCCCTCATTGTGTCAGGATACCGTAGGGGTAACACAAAGTAATTAAAGTAAATCTCTTGTGCATGTTTAAGGGAATAGATCCTTGCTTATATCAAGTCATTTTCCTTATTAACACTGCTGCACTAATTCACGTCTTTTGTAGTGATTTATTTTTGTCGTAACAAAATCGAACTACTACAAATGGAAATAGATTATTGTTGATCCAGCTGTTGAATACACTAAACTGCTTGTTAATATTAATTGGCAGCTCCTTGACATTCACAAATTGAGTAAAATAATAATGTCTTTCAGTAAACATTTCAATTAATTTCACTTTTCTTTGGTTTTTCTTAGATTTTAATGAAACCTGGGAATCAAGTTCACACGCTTATCAATACACCTTCTCATCAAATACAATAATTTGAAAGGATGAAGTATTTCTCAGTACCCCTTTTTAAAATAGTCAGTACGTATTTGGACATTTATTTTCTAATTTAAAGTAATTAATATTAGAAAAAAGACATTAGTTAACTTTTATTTTCGTTTTTTGTAAGATCATTTTATTTAGTTAAAAATATATTTCTTCAACCAAAAGCAAGTGAAACTGATAGACAGGAGTCTAAAGGAATCTAAAGGATGATCTTTGTCTGCGTTGAGCCCTTCATGAGTTTTCAGGAGATGTAGCCATTCATTATTCATTTAATTGATACTAGTAACAGTGACACCTCAGTCTGCTCTATTCCTATTCTATATCTAACCATTAGACATGTAGATTGAAGTGTGTACTAACTGACGTTTTATCCTTTTAGACTGGAGATAAAGTGGTCAAAACATTAATGTGATTAATTCTGATTCAAAATGAGCTGAGCTAAAACCTTTCATTCATTGAAAAATTGATATCCCTGCAAGTTTGTTTCTTTGATAATAAATTATAAATATTATGTTAGTTTGATTTGGTCATGGCACGTTCTTTATTTCTATCATTAGAAATAACATACATGTAAACAGTTACAATATTTTTTAATATATTTCAAAGCAGATATAGTCTCATATAGATGATAATTTTGACTTTTGCCAATGAAATTACAGAATTTGCGAATATGAGAAGTAAACAATGTATTTTAATTGTAAGTAAATCTTTGAGAAATATAATCGTTTTGTCAATGAATAAATCAAATTATTATATGATTGAGGGTGGAATACTCTGTTCTAAGAGTCAAATAAACCCTTTATCTGGCTACAGTAGCGATATCCTTTATCGTCACTCTACTGAGTGGTGATAAACTTTATCACCACTCGAATGACGTCAAATTCAAGAGTTTGACGTCATGTAACAATGGTCTGACGTCATGAATTCTCATATGACGTAACAGTGGTGACATGCTCTTCCAAGCGGCCGCACAACATGAAATTGACATTTTTGACGAAATTAGAAGGATTTCATGATATAATAAATAAAATATCTGCCAATTCGTGACAAATACCATGTTTATCTCTTCTCGTGGGGTAGAAATGTTAAATATTTTAACTCGTGGCTGCGCCACTCGTACAAATATAAACTTTCTACCTCACTCGATGAGATAAACATGGTATTAGTCAAGAAAAGACAGATATCCTCTATCCATTCACATGTGTTACACCTTTAAAACATGTCATGTATTAAAGACGTTTTTTTATATCTAATAGTTCAACGTTTTTTTCCACATAATTGCGTGAAAAGTGTTTATGTTTGCATAATATGAATAATTGTGTTATTCCCTCATGAAAACATAACCACATACCTGTTATTGTTCATAAACCGATGATTAAGTAAGTAGTTAAATGGCTATAGACTGCGACACGCATGTTTCAGCTACCTTTGTAAAAAGTGTTAACTTCATTATTTTCTAAGAAAACAATATGTTCTCATATTGATATGAATATCATACTAAATTAGTTATTAGGAATATGATTTATCTTGAGTCCCTCAAAAGATGATAAGTTTTGTAAGAAAGATGGATAAATAATGAAACTTACGGGTTCACGTATTGTCATAATATTTGCACTAACTTTTCAATAAAAAAAACCACTTTTTAACATACCTAATGAACTTTCGATATATAGATACCAATGTTGGACTATAAAATTAACAGATAAGTTTTGAAATTCATCAATATGTTAACAGGTTTTATCAGGTAGATCCTGACAAAGTAACATGTTGGCATCGAATTCATTCTCAGTTATAAAGATATATGACTTTAAAACATTGCTGAAAGCAAAGAGTGAACATGACTCATTCTCCACAATGCAAGGTCACCTTAATCTAGAATAACCTGCAGACAGCACAACCCCCTCAAAAGATATGTATCTGCCGAGTCCTTATTGATACAATGCAACAGTTCAAATAACCTTCTATTAGGAACGATGAGCGGGTCATATGCTTCCATTAGGAATGATTTGTTGGGCAAGTCGCAATACGTTCCTTATCGAGAAATCCCATGAAACTGTTTACTAAATAGTTCCTTATCGAGAAATCCCATGAAACTGTTTACTAAATAGTTTGGTTGGAAATGTTACACCAGACAGCCAATATCAAGTGTGTAACTATTCTGATACAAACTACTATGATAGACAAAACCAAATATACAAAGTTCAATCTACATGTTAGCGAGATGTATGGAAAGTTTAGCTAGCTTTGCAAATCAAATATAGAGAAGAAGTCGTTAAAGGTATAAGAAATGTACGTGTAAAAAATCAGTATTTAAACATACACAGATTAAATCATTTTTCAAACGTATAAAGATAGCAATACCCCTCTTCTATGATAGCCTTATGGGCAGACAAGCATCACATTGTCGAAATTTACTCCAGATTGAAATCCTAGAGGGAGGTGACTTTAAGAGAGACTTTAAAAACCCTGTCATCATTTTGGCAATCAATTTGCATAAAGTTATAGAATTGTTAACTCTGCTGAGTCACTTCTAGGGTATCTGTCTGGAAAATAATAATGATCATGTGTTCATGTGGAAAAGGTGTACGGTCGCAGTTTATGGCAAAAATGAGTGTATTTACGAGAATCTTTATCCGTTTACAATTAGCAAGAATCTAATAGAGAAATATTAGTAAGTTACAGTTGATGACGACAATGTGAGTTGAGAGAGGATGTAATTAAACGTCGCTGAATATCATGTAGCCTTTTGTATAGGCAGGGGGTTGTTTTAGATTTCCTGTGGTGTACAAACTGTGAACAGCGTGAATAACTGGTGATCCTTTCTATGCGTTGCTTACCCAGAATTAGATGACATTAGCCCTAAGATACACTAGCAAGAGAACAAACTTAAGGTAGGCAGCCGTATATCCAGCTACATGTCAACTAAACCTTAACACACCTGGTGTGTTTGCCACATAACTTAGATCATCTCCGAAACAAAGGGATTTTCAAAACATTTAGAATAATTCACATGGGTTTTATTGGGGGATTACATGTTTTACAACAACCCTACTAAAACTTATCACTATGTCTCTTCTGTAATAAATCTGTATGATTATCAACTATCATTGGAGACTTTGATCATGTTACATTTCTGGAAAGCATGTGTCATTTTTATTTTGTTGTATTTGGTATGTTCAAAAAGGAAATTAAATTTTTTTTGTTGTCATTTTGCTTCATATCTATTAAGAGGCATTTTAACTTACTTATAACATTATAAATATTATCGTCTAATCAACGACAAATTCCCAAAAAATTGACAAGAGATAAATGTTGAATAATAATGTAGTGAATATCTCTGTTTAAATGTATTGGATTTTTTTAAGTTTCAAAACCAAACCCGTAATAATAAAAACACTCATTTATGATTTAATCATTTATATAATGTCCATCCAGTTATTTATGTCTCCAGTTGAGGATTTGATTTTGTGTGCATATAAGAAAAATGTGAATGTGTTTTGATGAAGACTCTTCTAGTCATCCACGATAAGCTTAGTACTTGTAACTACATGTACCTGATTTGATGTGCAGTTAATGTGATTCATAAATAGAACATGTTGATGTGCACTTTAAAATGTATTATCATTTGTCATATACAAATTAATTGTCCCCGGATATGCATGCCTTTCTTTCTTTGTGGACAGTGTGCCAATGATTTCATAGAATTTGGACCACTGTGATCACACCCTAGATGAAATCCCGAATTTATCATCAGGTGATAATATTAGTTTTATCATTTTATTAAAATCTTTAAGTACAAAGTAGATCATTGTTGCTGTGTTCTTACCATTCAACAGAATCAGTCATTGGTGACACTGGCATTTATCCAGACAATGATCCAGAGAGGGTTAATATTAAAAGCTTTTTCGCGTGCACAGAACCCATAACTTGTCATTGGGAAATTGGATTGTTTGTTACCAGACATTATATGATAGCTTTTGTTGACTGCTAGACCCTATTCTGAGACATCTCAAATAAATCACATGAAACAACATAGTGAGATTAAGCATAAGTAATTGACAAATTTATACAAGTGTGCAGCGTTTGATACATTCCCTTTCCCTTACATAGTGTGTTTCCTTAAAACAAATTTAAATGCATTAATTCATAAGTTTTCGGGGATGAACTGACCCATTGACCCTCGTCCGCCAGTTTTTCTGTCAAATTCGTCATTCTATTACTGATGGTCGTCAATCTCTCATCATTTCTGGCTTGGGGGTTTCAACCACTTTATACTTTTTGGTTTTGATGTAAACACAACTGAGCAGTAATAGCACATTGAATTAAGACATTAAACAATCTTGTGTAATTTATGTAGTTGTTTACAAATTTAACATGTGAGTAATGAGGGATCGACTTAATCACTGTTCAATTATATCTTCTAACGGTTAAATGAAATCTTTTAATAGTTTTTTTAAACCAACAAAATATTTATTAACAATGTGATAATCTAAACTTGTGTGTACATCGGACATGAGTGTATTTTATAGAGTCAAATCAATAGACTGACTTAAGATTAGAAATTAATATAAGGAAAATAAGTGATATCTCACAATATGTTGAACGTTGGGGAAAAGAAAACGATTGGCGGTGTATATGAAACATAGCAGATTGTCAAGATTTATCAAGACAAGGGAATCCAGCCATCCATTATTTGCTGACGACTATATGTCATCAGTAAAGCAGCACTTACAGCATCCTTCACATAACGATATTGACTTTTACAATCTTGGAGGTCACATCCTCATAGCAACACATGTACTGATGAATAATCAGCAATAACGCTGTAACACTATCCTTATTCAGGCAGACATGTAGGAGATGTTGCAATTATAGTAAAACAGTTATACCAGGAACGTTCTCAGTAAACCCCATCGTCCTCCACAGACTCCTGTCTTACATCAACTCTCTTTCCAAAACTACATTGTACCTTTTGGAAATAAGTATTTCCTGTAATGGAATTAAGATGTTTGATTACATTGTGAACATATAAAAATGTTAATTGCATTTTCAAAGCACGGCGTATTATAATACGGCCAGTAACTGCAAATTTCTAGCACATTATTTAGTGTTAGTTCCTTTGGTTTAATTGTTATCTTATCCCGTTGTTCCTTTTATTGTCATCTCATTTGAATAAATAGCTGTACTGTCAATACCAAATTTGCTTGAGGATTTATTTCAAAATCTCATTACTTTCTACAATAAGAAGTTGATCATCCATAACATTCCTTGTCTTCTTGATGTTTCAAAAATTTTAAATGCCTTTCACACCACTTACATTATATGGTATTTATATTAACTTTATCATCTTCTCAATACTATTATTGAGCGAATGTTTTCAGTAACTTTCGATAAAACTAAAACTAATTATAAGATGCGAACGGCGTTGCGTCACATTCAGGTCTAAAATTTATGTTTTTCAGGAACCTTGACTGAGATAAAATATCACATACACAGTTCATGTCATTTAAAATTAAATAAACTATTTCTACAAGATCGTGCAGTAAAGAAAAACACAAACGATAGGTCTCAATCAGTTGTGTAGTTTTGATTTACGACCAGAAAATGATTATTCATGTAGTTCTTTACTCGTGTTACCGTGTGATCAGCGACTACCAGATGATCTATAGTCCAAAAACTGAGACATGCTGTAATATCATACCACTAGTTACTGTTGGTATCATGCTGTATTCCATTAATGTTCCCAGTTTAGAGTGTGTTAAAAGCTTCGAAGTTAGTTCACTGATTTGAGTGGCCAGACACCAAACACTGATTGACTTTTTTCCTTACCTATTTTCTGCTTACTATATAAACTAACATATCTATTCTTAAGATGTGTTTAATTATTCATAGCGCATGCATTACATACTAATGTACAATATTCCAATTCTTACAAATGTTCATGGCCTAAACATGTAAGCTGAGAGTGATGAAATGAAGTGATAATACAGTTGTGATGTTGGCCTAAGAGTAATTGAAGGTTCCGAATGACGTGGTATCTAAAACATCAATAAAATGCAACCTTTTCCTTGAAAATGATTGAAATGAAGATATTCTGACAGCTAAAATGATTTACTATAAAGTAATTATTTCCTTGAAGCCTTGAGTTTGGTTGCAGAATGTATAATCGTAATGAATCGAGGAGTTTTCGAGTTTGGTTGCAGTCCCTTATAGGCAACTGCAACCAAATTGTTTTCTAGCAAATATCCATCACTTTCCGTGTCTTGACAAACACTGATTTGGTTGCAGAGATTGTAGTTGCTTGTTGAATAGCAAAGAGACAAGTTTGGTTGCAGGAGTTTTATAATTTACCTTATTTGACGTGAAAACAAAAACAAATCAACAGTTCCATTTTGACAGGTTCCCTCTCGCTCTGTGTGTGACGTAACGCCATGCGGTATGTAACGTGTCCTACAATTGGTTGATTCAGTCTCAAACATTTCCAAAAAAATTTCAAATTTCCTAATGTTTGATTGATAATTCATCTTGTTCTGTTTTTGGATAGAAACTATTTGTTAAACTTACTTATTGATGTTTATTTTCTATCAAAATCATCTGGCAATTAAAGGAATTTGTGACAGCCAATGAGAATCTTTTTGAGATATGACAATAATTCTAATCTGCTACGGGAGCACGTTGAAAAACAGAATTGAAATTTAGGGATTAATTTGGTCAAAGATGGTCTTAAGTACCTACCATGACATGCTGTATGATAGAAATTGTAAAAATAATCAAGGTCAGTGAAATATTTCTATCCATAATGTCAGAAACGATTTCAAAACATGATGTGACATGATCGAAAACCGGACTCTGTTGATGTGTCATTGAAATGTAAATAAAAAGCCAGGTAAGTGATCAACAGTTGTTAAATCATCATATATTGCATCTGCAACCAAATTTCATCAAGCCCAGGCTTTTTTGTTTGATAAAAACATGTATTTTCTTCGAAAATAATTTGGTTGCAGTTGCCTATAGGGGACTGCAACCAAACTCGAAAATTATGCGATTTCATTGTGATTAATCTTTCTGCAACCAAATTAAATGGTGTCATTCCATATATCATTGTATAGATAATTATCTCAGCTTTCAGAAAATTCGATGTTGAGTCTTATTGAAAAGCTAGGTTGCATTTTACAGTCCTTTTTGACACCCCGTCATCCGGACCCTTCAATTACTCTTAGGCCATGATGTTATTACCACCCAGTTGCACCTAATGTGCTGTGTTTAGACGTTTGAGCAAGATGACAAATGAACTGCTTTTTGACTGATTTACCGCAAGATTTAGTAATCAAACGGTCTGAAAGCCGCGGTCAAGCTCGAACATTTACACAGGAAATTCAGTCATTTATCAAGTCAACACTTGGCTTTGCGTAGGAGTTTGAGTTAGGAGTAAAACAATGATTTGGTAGAGCATATCACAACAACTTGCTTTATCAATGAAAACATTGATTAAACTAAATGATAAATGTCCTGTCAAATGTAGATCCGAATTACTGACAGATTTGATTGAGGAGAAACAGGAACAATTCAAACCATGTCGATGCTTTAATGCCATTCCATGAACGTCACGATTTCTATGCATCTTACAAAGAAACAACGAGGACAATTCTTATGGATAAACAACTTCTTTATTCTGTTAGGCGACATTTCGACATAGATTCTAAAGTCGTTGTCAAGCAGGTGATACATGTTCAAAAGATGGAGGAAATATATACATGGTTGGCAATGGGTTGTTTATACAATAAATAGGCTTGATGTCGTGATAACAGAATTAGCAATGTTGATTGGATGTACAAAAATGGAGAAACGTCACGACCACTCACCCTGAGGATCAAAGAACATCAGGCTTCAGTAAAAAGAATGACTTCAAATCAGCCATTGCAGATCATACAAACGTCAAACTGGAGCAACATCAGCATCATAGAAAGAAGCCTAACTACAAAATCCGCAAACCCCTCGAATCTGTACACATAAAAAATATTAACCTCTCTCTCAACAGAGATGAAGGATATTTCATCCCAAGGGCATATCATGACTTGTTACAATATTTTTTTTGGGTGTAAATCCTTAATTTTTAATTCATATTTTTCATCCTATGATTAGATTCTATGTTGAAACGTTGCTTACACAGAATAAAGAAGTTGTTCATCCATAAGAATTATCCTCATTGTTCATCACACCAAATTCTAGAATGCCAATCAAAGAAATCTTACAAAGGTGTAAAAATATTACATATGATGAAACTATATCACGTAAATATATGTTCAAATGTATAAGGTTACTGGAAACAGGTTTTGTCAAATTCTGCATTGCAGACTTAGATTAGAATGCAGTGATTTAAATTCACATAAAGTGAAAATATTCATACCGTTGATCCATCATGCAGTTGTGGTGCTCCCTATGAAGACATCATTCATTATATTTTTGTCTGTCCAAACTATACTACCATAAGAGGCACTTAATTTTTTTCAAATATGGTTATAATTATAACATGAATGACGCTATGTATGGAAACCTTAAACTACGAGAATCTGTAAATCTTTGAATAATCAACTCTGCACATGATTTTATTACCGCATCAAAACGATTTACTCTAATTTGAGTTTTAAGTATTGTATTCTTGCCCTTTATTGAACTAACACACGTTGGAATAAGAATGATTATATACATGCGCATGTTGTGATTTTGTGCTTGTGATTTTGTAATCATAAGACTTTATGTACGTCGCATATATTATGTTGTTATGGAGAAGCATTAATATAAGCCATTGGCTTGTTTGCCAATCCATTTTCTGTAAATTTATAGAAATTAATATGTTTAAAACAAAAGGTTATGTCATCGCAAATTAAACATTTCCATACATACAAGAGAATTAAACAAATCACGTAGCATCACAGTCGTTATACGTATAACAAAGTGAAATGTTCTGCAATTTAATTTGAATCATCAACATAATATATATCACTCATGTAAATATATAAAATTACATTTTAAAGTATGCAAATATCAGTAATTTAGAAATACAGATATATGTTCTTTAAAATATATATATATGACATTCAAAACTTGTTTTATGCAGTCCTCAATAATAACTCTGTTCTCAATTGTCGTTATTTATTCAATCTAGCTTCGTACCTCTGCAAATGTGAATAGAATCTGTGCAAATACATCATCGGTACACTGATAATCTTTTCTGTGCTCTATCCTTACATCCCACTTAGACCTCGTCGTCCATGGCAACCATTCATAAAAGTGTCCTGTTCATTATCGATATCGGGAACTCTAAGACCAGATTCCTGACATCTGATGCAGGGACACTTTTGTAAACCTTTCCTAAATAAGGTTTACATTAATTTATCAACAACATGACATAGAAGTAAACTGAAAGTAAAAATAATAAAATAAAACAAGCTGGAAAGCAATCAAAATACCTACACTTTTGCTTGAATCAAAATATCAAAATCACCTGGTAACACTGCAGACTTTTGTTTGCACTAGAAAATAAAAAAAAACCAAGAAATAAACATAATATGATTTATAGTGCATCACAACTTTTGATATGTCAGAAAATAAGTATAGAAATATCCAAAATAATTTAATAATGATACGTAATTATTTCTTTTCATAGATAAGCTTTGAAATTTTGGCTAAACTTGTTATGGGAATGATTAAAGTCTTAGGCAGAAACAACTGTCGAAATTCAACTGTCAATGAGAACTCAAATCTTCAAAATCCAAAACGAAATGGACAACCTGTGAAACTTTGTCTTGAAGCAGGCTCATATTCATGGAGTGCACGACGTTTGCAAGCCCAAAACATTTACTTCGTGCCTTGCGCTTTGACAAGCAAAAAGCACGTGCTGATACACCCTTCATAGTACTACACAGTCCATTCATAAAACTATTCTAAAACTATTAATTTTGTGGTTGATTGTACTGGGACCAAGTGAGATGTAAGTCAGTTACTAGCATGGTTAATGGCATGCATCGGATAACGACAGGGACACTTTGTCCTCGACCCTGTACTCGGCTGCGCCTCTTACAGGTCTCTCGGACAATGTGTCCCTGCCATTATCCGATGCATGCCATTAACCTTGCTATTAACTATTACTTTCAAAGAGGTACACAAACAGACTAGTTGAGAGAAATTTTTATGTAACTTGTCTTACTCAATATCATTTATTTTATTTCAAAACTACTTTTAGAAGATAGTTGTTAAGACATTCATTTAAAATAAGAATTTCAGATCGGTGTTAAACATTCTAAATTAAAGTGTGCTCGGCATTACGTTTTAGGTTCTGCCCTGCTACAAGTATCATAAATTATACATCTAAAAAGATGAAAACAAAATATCACAACTAAGCATGGTAACTGGTCCACATAATGTATCCGATTTTATGTACTTCTAAATGCGTTATAGGTAAGTTCTTCAAACAAATTCTAATATGTGTGCCCTTGAAACTGCTAAATGCATACAAAAAAGGAATGAAGAAGCTGAAAACCTTAATACTCACCGTTTCACGTTATTAATGTGCCATCATCAAATAATTGATAAGCTCGTCTTTAAATGTCTGATGTGTTGTCTTGTAATATAATATAAAACTGCCACAAATTTTTGTCAAGGCTGTTTAAGGAGCTGTGACTTACAGTTGTTGAGTTCTCGAACTCTATACAAAAGTTATGTTGAACGGACAAAAGACTTCGTATTGGAGAAAATAACCTGAATGCTGTCCTATGTTACGATTGAATGCACCCAATTACTAACTCAAACAAAGACACGTTTTTAATTAGACACTTCCCATGCCGAATGTATAAATGAGTTTGATGTCATACATATATTTTGACTCATATCAAATGTCATTTATCATGTGGCAAACTGAATGTTTATTTCAGTTGTATGTTATACAAAATATTAAGAAAAATATTTACAAAATATTTACAATAATGTCACTGTTGTTTAAGACAACTTACAAATGTGGGAGACGTGGTCCACTGATTATGTTTAAGAGATCATCCTTCATTTCTTCATTCCACCATGGTACTGTTACATGGTAATGTTTGTTTGTTAATTGCTAAAATGTGTACTGCCATGCCGTTTATTTCTATACATTTAATGTATTCAAGGGTTTGTGGTCAATTCCATGTCCCATGAGTTTGCAACGTGAATATAAACACGTTACTGTTTTCTTGGTTACATACGTCATGTCAATAAAAAAATGTTATAGTAAAAAAGAAATGTGTTCGTAGTAAAACATCTCCTTAATTAAACAAAGTTCTCTATACAACTCAATGAATGCCTTTTGATAAGAGGGTCAATAGTTTTACATAGTTTCATATGAAATCAGCGATACAATACATTATTTGATATTTGAATTTGAGCCTTAAACAACAACAAAATGTAATGTTTGGTCAACACGTATACTATTAGCATTTTTCTCATATAACTTTGTGACAACTTTTCTGTAATGTGTCATACTATTTTTTTTATATTGTATGTAATGTAACAACTTTTGGAATCACTGTAGAGGCTTGATATTTCATTTCCAACATCTTGTCAAATCATCATTGTCCAAAAATTCATTTCAGCAATGTTGACCGAGTAATGCCTATTTAATATAGGAACAACCTCTACCTATGAGGACAGCGATTCTAACGTTTCAATGTCATGCATATGTGTTTGTTTTAACTGTACATAATGAAGTGTAAAATATTAAATATTGATTTATAATTTATTCTTATTAATTATTCTTTTTTAATTCTTATTACAAAATGTTGTTAATTTCTCATAATCTATTTCATCAACTGCAAAAAATGTCTCTTTTACGATGAAGTGTTTCATAACAATAGAATTTCTAAACATGCAAATGCAATCCCTTTCGGTGTCATACATTCTCTCCCCACAGAGGCAGATCAAGTCATGTTGATTTAGACTGTTATATTACGACGAGTTTGCGGGATAGAATGGAAGATGCCTGATTGGAGGCAATCAAAATTAGTTGTGCAATCATTGTCAGTTGTGTAAATCATCATTTTGGCTACTGAAACAAGGCAAATGTATTGTTATATGAACCACCCTTTCCATGCGAGAAGCCTTGTCATTTGAAAAAGAAATTCAAATGTATTGAGATGAAAGTTCCGCCAGGGGAAACTGACGGAAGCCACGGATTTCGGCGTAATAGAACAGAGGCTAAATCAACATGACTTGATCTGCCTCTGTGGGGAGAGAATGAGTGTCATAGTGGTTCAGTTCCTCTTAACGTTCATATCCAAGTGTGGTTACTGATTGGTGTGCTTAGAACAACAATCAAAAGGCCTCCTGTGGTATGGTTTGGTCTATGTATTGCCAAGGTGGTATTAAACTGCAATTCCTTTGCTGCTAATAAAGCAATCCGTCTCTTGATCATTCCCTTGACTAATGCAATTATAAACTATTTTGCGAATCATATTGCCAACCTGCGACACAAATTAGGGGAAAGCACCCATCAATGCAAGATAGAGATAAAATATGTATATTATTGTTCACTTGTTAAACGTTTGATCCGATGACTTTTGCAATGCGCCTTTTTTTCAAGACCTTTTACAAGAACTGTTTGTTTACAGATTTAAGAATATTTTTCTCTTATCTTTTTCCTAGTTGATTTACAGATTCATGTAGAAGAAGTCAAAAGCTCACCCTCAGCTGTCAGATAAAGCAATGAAATGACTTAAAGGTAGAAAATTAAAATGAAAAAAGAAATGTTCGCATAACGACATATTGAATGCATGTATATTTAATTCTTAGATGGCTATCGCGTGTGTTTGATGTACTTGAAGGGGCGGATGTCTTGATGTACTGACTATAATTTTCATGAAGAATTGTAAACACAAGAAAGAGGTAGAGAAAGACATTTTATTTATCATAATCCAATATTTTGTTCTGTGACAACTGTAAAATGAGAATTCATACAATCGTTCCAAAATAATAACACGTTTAGGAATCGAATGTGTCAATCCTCAGTCGCATCATTAGTGAGTTGTCAATATTGAACATTGAACTGATTTGCTTTGTTTATTCACAGACAAAGTAATTGCTGAGACGTAATTACCGTTATTTTGATTTATCGATTAACTGGTCAGATGTTATGTTATAGGTATCTTAGTCAGACGTTTGAGAGAATTTTTCCTTTTGGGCTCTTGCAAGTTGCAATACCTAGCACAATATGCCATTGTAAACACAAAAAAGACAGAATGTCATTGTTAATTGACAAGGTCTCTCCCTTAAAAAAGTTCTATATTATATAAAAAAAATCATATTTAGATCTTGCCAGAGTGGAATTTTTTTGTATCATGGTATTTGAGAACATCAGGAAAACATTGTGTAAGAAAAATGATTGATGATTATTGGACAATTTTTAAGCTCGTTATTTTGTAGTTTTGATAACATTTTACACGTTTTATAACATTAAAGGTGTTAATAATATTGTCACAGAATATAGTAATGGAAATGCATTTTTGGAAGATGCCTTTTAACAAACAAATATGATAGATGGGCACTTAAACGCAATGGAAGTTTTATGACTTAAATAGTAAAAATATCCTACTTACAGATACCTGAAAATTGTAAGATTTCACTGCCATTAGTGCCTCATAAGAGAGAGCGTTTATATTTTCGAAAGCGGGGTTATTACATGATAATACATTTCACCAAATGGGAAGTCACGAGTGTTTCCAATTTGTCTGGTTATTGATATATTTGTAAAATCAATAAAAATATTGTTATAAATGATTATTAAGATGTACAAAGAAATCCTAACAAAATAGGTATCTCATTCAAGGTGAATTAAGTTCATATGTGTCATTAAAAGGGGTTTACATAAAGCATTTTTATGTCAAGTTTAATCAATATCTCCACAGCTTTACCATTCGGTGCATAATTCAAAATTTACTGTTACCAATCAGTGTAAATTATAACGTTAATGTTTAAATGTATTCAAACTGATGTATACCAAAACGTCGCTACATTCACAATAAAGAAGTTGACCATCCATACAATCTTATTAAAATATGATCTACCTGCTCCACTTTGCTACTCGTGTAGATCATACAAGTCATAACAGCCGCCAGGGTCTCCTTTGACTCAGCCAATCAGCGACTTTGCCCGGCCGCTTGGGTGCTGGCGACGGGTTATTCACGCTAATCTTCAGAACTCGGAAAACGAACATTTCCGACTATTTCTAAATGTCGATTACAAATATTTCCTACCATGTCCGAATGAATTACTCAAACTATGCCTTATATCCCCCTTATAAATCAGATAAAGTCCACGCAAATACTATAGTGTTACCTTTATCCAAAAAATATCTGCATGCCACAATGTGCTGTCGTAATACACGGGAGGAATTCAAACAGCAAGCTGCTATTTTTGGAACAGTTACGTTATACATGTATAAATGTTTTCCTTTAATTGCACCTATTCGATTTTTGCTGTTTAAATTTGTTATATTTTGTAGCTATAAATATACTGACACAAAAAACGAAGACAAAAACTGACAAAAAACTTTGATGAAGTCTTGTTGATTTGATATCACGCATATTCGATGCGTATATACAAATTAGAAGAATTTGGTTCTGTCAAAACTCAGACATATATAACTGAATACGTGAATGTTGCGACCTATGCAAATCATTAAACTTTGCTTTGTTGAAAAATTGAAAGTTAATTAGATGTAGGTTTACTATTTAAGTGCACTGTGTTAGAACGTTTGAACCTCACTAATGGCCTTCAAGAGACGGACGAGTTGATTGGTGAATGAAATCTTCCTCAGCTCCAGCGGGTCAAAGTTTACCCTGACTATCCTGACGGCTGGGCTTACGGGGCCTTCTGAGGTCTAAATTCTGCATAACGTAGTGAAGAAATTATATCATTTAAATGAGATTGATCATCCATACAGGTCCGTGTCTTCTTTTCTAAAATGACTCTCAAACAAAGATTATTTGGTATTGATATAAATGTAACAGAAGTGTTTTTGAGACCACCTCCACCGAGATTCGAACCCGTGAACTCTACCTGTTTGGCCAAAAAGATATCCCTCTTGCCAAAGCCCGTTGGAATGCCTATATCCAACCCTGTCACATAAACTATATAAGCTTGTCAGTACTAATAAAGAGAGAATGTTTTCATAAACCCGTGATAAAACTCTTCGATAAGAGCGGGGTTGATTAACTTTCAGGTCTAACATTGACGTTAAATATGTAGGTTGACTGAGATGAAATATCACATACACAGTTAACGCCATTTCAGATTAAGAAACACTAATTCTGTAAGAGTGTGACGCAAAGAAAAATACACACAGATCTCAATCAGTTTAGTAGAGTTTGGTTCTGCTTTACTCCAGTAAAGTATTAAATGAACTTAATCATTATCGATTTAAGATCGCAAAATGCTTTTTAATGTAGTTCTTTACTCGTGTTACCGTGTGATCAGCGACTACCAGATGATCTATAGTCCAAAAACTGAGTCATGCTGTAATATCATACCACTGTTGGTATGATGCTGCATTCGGTTGATGATCTCAGATATGAGTGTGTTAAAAGCTTCGAAGATAGTTCACTGGTCTGAGTGACCAGACACTGATAATGACTGGCCAGACACCTAACTTATTTTCTGGTTATTACCTCAACTAACATTTCCGTACTAAAGATGTATCGAACTATTCATAGCGGAAACATTAAGTACTTTCATACAATATTCAAATTCTTAAAAAGCGAAATGTCATTTATACATGTATGATATTATTACCACTCAGTCGCACCAAAAGTGCTGTCTTTAGACGTTTGGGTAAGATGACAAATGAAATGGTTTCCACTGAATTACCAAAAGATTTAGTAATCAAACGGTCTGAAAGCCTAGAACAAATCGTACATTTACGTCGGAACTTCAGTCATTTATCAAGTCAACACTTTGATTTGCGATTGAGTTTGCGAAGTAAAAATAAGTTTAGGTAAAACACATCACAATAAAATTCTTTATCAATGAAAACAGTGATTAAACTCGATGATAAATGTCCTGTCAAATGTAGATCGGAATAACAAACAGGTGTGATTGAGGAGAAACCGCAACATTACAAAACATGTCGATGCATAAATGGCATTCCATGAACTTACCAATTTCTATGCAGCTTAAAAAGGTGTCAAAATATTACATATGATGAAATTATATCGGAAGGATATATCTTCAAATGTTTACGGTTATGTAATCGCACATTTTTCATACCCACAGTATCTCAGTATGTGGTTATGCATAAACAAAGTGAAATGTCCTAATATACATTACATTTGAAATTATCTTCATCAGCAACATAAAATCACTCATGTGATATATGTAAGATATTAAGTACATTTTAAAGCATGGAAAAGCTAGTTTTATAAATACAGATTATGATCGTAAACTTATACATGTCATTCAAAACTTATAAGTGCAGTCATCAATAATAATTTTATTTTCCCTTTTCGTTTTTATTGAATCTAGTTCCGTACCTGTGAAATGATGTGAACAGATTCTGTGCACATACATCATCACTACACTGATCTTATATGTGCTCAATTCTTACAAAGGGGTAGACAAAAAGACAAGTTGAGAGAAGTTTGTTATGCCCTGTCTTACTGTTTAGGCATATACTTATAGAGATATTTGAATCATTTGCAAGTTTTAATCCTTTTTAATTCCCAAATGTGTCAGGTATTTATACACTGATCTTATAATTCCATAAAATTCCAGGAAGTTTATATTGAAGTTAGCAAATTTCGCCTTAATTTTATAACAACCCTTTTTTAGAGCTTTATCGCAATTGCCACCTTTTTTCAAGATCTAGGTGCGAGCTGAGCGATAGTTTTAGTTTCTCGCAAATCAAATGCATAGATTATCTCCTCATTTTAAGCCACTCTGAACCATTATGATTCAAAACATCATCTTCAAACCACTTGCTTCGTCGCAGCTTTCTTCGACATTTCCTAAAATTGGCCAGGCTAAATATTAGACAAGCACTAACGTAAAATGGATATTAACTGTGTCTCCGGAAAGTTTCCAGTCTAACCCTCTCCATGATTATTGGTGAATGATATGTATCGTAAGCACTGAAAACCCAAATGCTTAGGCGACATAAAACCCCTATGAATGCATAGCAAAAATACTTTTACACACGTGTGTATATATGCAAAGGCCGCCGTATAAACAAGGCTTATGCCGACAGAGACTCTGAAGTGTTAACTTCATGTTTATGAACATAAACTGTTAATTGTTTTAACTGTTAATAATAAAGTGCAAAATAAGTAAATATTGATTAATCCAACTATCTTCTTTGAAAATATTGTTCATTTCTCATAATCTTATTCATCATCTCCGTATAGATGTGGGTTTCTTTTCAGGATGAAGTGATGAAGTGTTCCGTAAGCATAGCATTTCTAAATATAAAAAAGCACTAACATCCAATTCGTTGTCATAGTGGTTCAGTACATTTTAACATTCAGATTCAAGTTCGATTACTGACCGTTTTCGTAAATTCTGGTGTGCTTAGAACTCGAGCAACAATCAAAAGGCCTCCTGTGGTATATGATATGTTGCCACAGTAGTTTGGATTATTGCCAAGATGAGATCAAACTACAATTCCTATGCTGCTTATAAAGCAATCCGATCTCTCCCTTGACTATTGCAATCATTAACCATTTTGTGAATCATTTTGCTCAATCTGGGACACAAATTGCTAGATTGAGATATGAGATATGATGAGATAAGATGACTTACGCATTGGTATTTTCTATTGCCTTTTCTCTTTTGGATTCACTTAATCGTATTATTTCACAATCTTGTACATAATAAAGAAACAAGTATATGAGAAGTCAAAACCTCAAACCGAACTGCTCGATAAAGACAATGTTCGCATAAAGCCACATCATATAGCTTTGTTGCGAACACCTGTAACAGACACACAATATGAAATAATTCTATTTTAATTGTACCTTGAGTGTTGTTAGATATTTGCTTTCAGTTCGATATCAATAATTTTTATCGGTTTGCCTTGTTTTCCGCAGATAAAGTATTTGCATAATGGTATTTAACATTCTTTAATTTGTTTGAATTCACTGATGAATGCATGTTTATTGAATTCTTTGACGTGAGACGGGCGATGTTGGAACGTGACATGTTGATGTACATGTACAAGAATTGTAAACACACACAAATATTTCATAATACGAAAAAAATAAGAATAAGAATAATCAAGTTTAAACTCTCAAAGAATAATAATCATTATTCAATATTTTTCTGATTAAAATAATGCTAAAGAGACAATACATACAATCATTCCATTTTAATAACACATTTTAGGAACTGGATGTATCAAATCTCAATGTCACATCATTAGTGAGGTGTCGATATTGAACTTTAAACTGATTGTTTCGCTTATCCGCAGACAAAGCAATTGCTGAGCCTCACATGTAAATACCGTTATTTTGATCTATCGATTTAGGTGATATCTTAGTCGGCCGTTTGACAGCATGTGTTAGATTTTAAACTCTTACAAGTTGCTATACCTAGCACAATGTACCGTTAAAAAAAAAGGATGTCAATGTTATTTGGCAAGTTTATATAATAATAAGAGAATGATAAATTTAGATTGTGCCGGAGTAAAAATATTTTTTTCATAATGGTATTTGAGGACAACATCAGAAAAACGTTGCGTAAGAAAAGTGATTGATGATTATTAGACAATTTGAAAGCTTGTCATTTCATACTTTTGATAACCTTGAACACGTAAAAGGGATCAAGATACTTTTATGATCGCTTGATTACATGTCATTCCTATCCGAAAATTTGTGAAAAATGGGCTAAACAGACTGATATGTCATCTTATAACTGGAAAGATATTTTTGTCCAGTACAGAACCTCAACAAGGGATGTCAAACTGTTAGAATTCCAATTTAAATTTCTGCATTGTATTATTTACACCAAGAAAGAATTGAAAGTCATGAAACTTGTTAATGATGATATTTGTTCCTTTTGCAATTCTGAGAAAGAAAACCTGTTTCATGTCTTTATAGATTGTGAATTTGTAAAAGACTTCTGGTTGAAAGTGGAACTGTTCATTAATGGCCATACAAAAAGGGGCATTTCTCTGGATACAAATACTATTCTCTTTGGCTTTAAAGGGGCAGTAGCACGTTTTTAGGGGGAATATAAGGTGATGTCAGGAAAATGGAAATTAATGGTTCCAATTGACAGACAATGTATTTAAACTAAATGGAGCAGTAATAATTCAAACATATAATTTAAAGTTTAGCCATGCGATTCCTTTTTCTTACACAAAATGAATTAAAGGTGTTCACACAAAAATGGCCGCCAATGGATTTTATGTGAATCTTCATACTTTGTCCTCTGACTATGGCTGATGGGCTTGTGTTATGAGATTTCTGACACTATCAAAATAATACATTTAGCATTAACGTACATTTATCAGCGAAAATTTTGAAATATAAAATTATCAAAAAACGTGCTACTGCCCCTTTAATGCGCAACATAAGTTGCTCAATCACCTTATTTTATTGAGCAAAAGGTATATTTTCTTAAGTAGCCTCAAAGGTGAAGCCTTATCATTTGATAAAGCTATTAAAAATTACAAACAAGTCTATGCCATTGAAAAATTTATTGCATGTAAAAACCAACGTTTAAATGCCTTTGAAAATAAATTGTCTCCACTTTCAAATACCCTTAAATGCAACTAGGTATATTTACTGTGCCTTCTTAATGTACACCAGAGCCATTCAACCTTTGATAACCTGACTGTCGTAGCAATAACCACTTTTACTTTGTCATGCTCATGTAACTGTACTATACTCTTGCTGGAATAAAAAAAAAAAAACCTTGAACACGTTGTATAGCATTAAATATGTGATTACCATTGTCACACAATATTATTTGAAAGATACAAACATATGTGATAGGTGGTAGGTGATAGGTGGGCAGTTAAAACCATGACTATAAATAGTAAATGTCCTACTTACAGATACCTGAAGATTGTAAGATTACACTGCCATTAGTGCCTAATTCTGGCGTTGATATTTTCCATCACGGGCTTAGTACATGATTTTACATTACACTAAATGGGAGGTTGTTTCCATTTATTGATATATCTGTTAGATCAATAAAATATTTCAACAAGTGATTATTACAAGATCAAACATATAAACCCTAACAAAATATATACCTCAAGATTAAGTAAGTTAAAATGTGTCATTAAAGGATCTTTATAAAGCTTCAAGTTCATATTAAGAATGGAATCACTATCTCATCAGCTTCACCATTCTTTGTATATTTCTAATTACAATATTACTAATTATCGGCGTAAATTATGAAGTTAATGATTAACTGTATTCAAATCACGTTTGATAGTAGTCATTTCGAATTACTGTTAACGATTTAAGACACCTTATGACTTTATTTAGTCAGGAGCCCAAAACTTATATTGAAGTATTTTTTTACTTTTAGAGTCCTCTGTACTCTCGTGCAATGTTTAGAAATGTTGCATGAAGGAATAGACAGAATTACATCGATTAGGTGCAAAGGAACACATATAATATGTTCCTAGAACTATCATGAGGGGTTTGGTAGAAAAAATAAAGATTTATGTTCTGGTCACGTCTATGTCCTGCCATAACTGTTGCAGCTACATGTTAGGTATGACATAAGAAAACGTTCACACAAATGTACCTAACTTTCCGTTTTGAAAGTTAAAACATTATTTATGCTACGTTGTTTAAATACATCCCAAATTTCACGACATGACTAGGAGACATTGCTAGACAGATAAGTGAATAAACTTGTGGAACGCAGCGGTGTTAGCAAAGGATTATTCTTTAATTCAACATATTCATCTATCTGACCAAACAACTTGAAATAAAGTCATATGCTTGAAGCATAAAAAATACGCACGGTGAAGAAAGAAGTTACCTAATGTTTTTAGATCAGAACTTGTGACTGACACTCTGACAGAGGCCCACGTCAATATGCCTAAAGATATGTCTGTCTTGCTGTTATAAGCATGTAAACATTTTTAGTTCATATTATTTCTTGTGATATTTTAAAGGGGCAGTAGCACGTTTTGAGGGGAAATATTAGGTTATGTCAGGAAAATGAAAATTAATGGTTCCAATTGAAAGACAATGCATTCAAACTAAATGGAGCAGTAATAATTTAAATATATAATGAAGAGTTTAGCCATGCAAATCCTTTTTTTACACAAAATGAATTAAAGGTGTTCACACAAAATGGCTGCCCACTGATTTTAGGTGAATCGTCATACTTTGTCCTCTGACTATAGATAATTAGTTTGTGTTGGGAAATTTTTGACATTATCAAAATAATACATTTAGCATTTACCTACAATCAGAAAGAAATTTAAAATATCAAATTATCAAAAACCGTGCTACTGCCCCTTTCAAAAATCATATAAGTATTTTAAGTCAAGTTATGACTCTTCTAAAGTAACCTTGATAGAGTAGGCATGGTGAAGGTTTGTATTAAAAAACACCCTATAAAACTGGTGAGTCTCTACTTGTATTTTCTACAAAATGAACTATTTAAACAAATGAAACTTAAAAAGTTTGTAAAGTCTCATCCATTGCACATCAAGTCAATATCTAATCCATTAGGCTTAAACTAACTGTTGCGCCAGGGTTGGTGTGACTCCTGACATTTAAAGATTTTCTCTTTATCTTGTTATTTATAGTTCACTTTCACTATCACTTATTATTGCTGACTATAAACTTCGAATAACGTGACGATCAAGTTTCTTAGATTGGATATTAGATAATTTGCACGTGAATATTAAACATGCCAAAATAGAATGCCCTTTGTGACAATCTGAATTAAGATGAAAATGTTAATTAATTCAGCCTTATTACCGAAAGTAATTGTATAGAAATTGAACTCTTAGTACAGGGACACATGTTCGTAGACAATATTCGATAAAAAAAATCTAATTGTCACTAAGAAATAAGTATTTACGTTGTGTGGATACATTTACTAAGGGCTTGTGCATCATTTTCAGTGCTTGAAAAGAGGTCAAAAAGTGGTTTGTGCCAGGTGTCAATTATTTGAATATCATGTCATGTAAAATCGACTTACTCACAAATCTTACTTTAAATCTTATGATTTTCCTTCATAAGTGCAAAGGCATAATTTTAAAGATGTAACAACTTTTATAAATATTTTGCAAACTTTTATTACCACTTTTTCTCAGGCATAAATCTGCTAAGAAGCTGTTCCAATTATTTCAGATATTTTTGAGCTATAAATAATTTTAAGCATTGTCGTCAAGAACATGTACAACACCTAGTTGCAAATGTAGCGTTACTGTGAGCCTTATCTATCATAATAACAGTTTAAAAAATTGCATTGGCTCATAAACAGAACTTTCAGAAGTGTCACGTGGTTACAACGTAAAGAATTGTTTGCACGTTCTTTTGTCTGATATCTATATTTTCCAAAATTCTGGTTTACAAACGTATGAATGATAAAAGAAATAGACATATGGAAGTACTCTTAAAAATATGACTTTCGTAGCAGATTTCAGCCTTCGTGCAGTTAAGAAACAATGGTTTTGTATTTTTGTTTCTTGGTTGTCAAAATTCCATATAAACTCCCTCTTGTGTCGCAACGATTAACCAATGGAAACGAAGGAAGATTGACGGTTATTGTTAAAAGGGTTTTTGTTGGTAATTTCTCAGGGAATGAATAACATTCATTATGAACATAGCAGCAGCATTGCGGCACATGAGAGTGGCATTTATTTGTAATTTTCACATAAATGCATGACGTTTGCTAAATTCAAAGTTTTAATATTAAAGTTGCGGTTTCAACATCCGTATTTAATTATTTTCGTTATTCAAAATTCAAAATGGTTACGTTTCTTTTGGCCATAGGTGTATTATTTTAGAAACTTTAAACACCCAACGTCGAAATTATTAGGTAATATGACGTTTTTAGTCCTATTTCTAAAAGTAATATTGACACTAAACCTTACCTTTGCCCACATTGATTCCTATTATTTTAATTTCTTTGTTCTTTCATTTGTAATGTAAAGTACATTTACAGTAATAAACATAGAAATGTTAATTGTCTTTTTTTTATTGATAAGTCTTCGAGAGAAATGTCAGTATTTTCATATTTATCCCTGTGCACTATGAGAAGAAGTATTTAAAGCTTGTTTCTTATGTTGTAGTTTTTTGCGTATCGTGAAGAATTAATTAAGCTCAAAGGAAACAGTTCAATCAAATGTGACATTAATTTTTGCAAAAACATCAAGTTTTGAGAGGAAAGTTTCATTCGCTTTCATAGAACCAACACTCAAATCTACGAATTTCAACAAAAAAAATACAAACCTCTCAACCGACACACACACATGTGCTCCTACCATTAGCACCTGTCTCAGCTGTCTGTCACTCTTGCCCTCTAACGAAGAGTCATCATATCTGGTGGAACATTTTTCAAGACAGTTGAAATCTGTAAGAATTGAACAAACGTACAAAATGGAAAAGAATCAATGGAAGTGGTGATCGATTACGCGCAAATACTAAACATTTAAACATTATTTGCAAATCGGTTAGCATCTCTATTAGGTGCAATGTTTTTGAAATGCATTCTTTGACAATTTTATGAAAGTCTGGTCTTAGAAATTTAAGGAAATATGTTATGAATGCTTGCATTAAATGCAGAAAATGGTTTCGATGTATGATTAACCACTAATTCTAAATACAACAATAAGTACATGTTGAAAGTTAATAGTATCATTGCCATGTGTTGTACCAAATTAACCCATTAAACCGGAGGACTTAATTAGAGAATGAACATCTTTCAAGCCAGTTCCATGTTCATCTCATTAACTGCATTAAGACCAGTTTGTCTGCAAGTTCGAATCTGTGAAGGACAAAAACTTACATACATGTATATAAACCAACACATTTTTGAATTATTGTGGTACCCCTCGGGGAATCATATTTGAATTATTAGTTGACTTCACGATATGTGTATGTGAAATGTTTTTTCTAATTATAATGTCGGAGACCGAAATATAGGTCTTATCGCAATGGTTAGTTGTAAAGTTTTTTGTATGTGATAAACACAACTGAGAGAGATGCAATTGAACTATTTCTGTTAATGTATCATATGCTATAATTTGCGTTGTACCCTTCTCTTTATGTACACACGTGACGAGAAAAGGTTCCATTTAGCTTTTACTGTTATTCTTCGTAAGTCATCTTGTAAATGAATGTGTGTTTTGTTTGTTGTTTAGCTCTGACAATATTTCATACATTTGCAGAGACTTATGGATCTTTTCTGTAGACGTCGTCCTACGTGTACATGAAAATCCTTAGATAAAACACTTTTAGATGAATTATCCTAAATTTGTTTGGACTTATGAAAATATGTTCATTACATCAACAAAAGAAAATAAATGACAAATTCGAAACAGAATATTATTCATTTAACCTCAGTGCTTTATCTGCTGCGTAAATTCTTATATATCTATATATTTTTATTTTCTATATCTCAGTGCAAAGAAGTTACTGATAATGGTATTGTGAATCACATTTTTCTGGATACAAGATATATATAGTATAGCTGTCAAAGTGTTGATCACGATTCCGGCTACAGACATTTCAAAACAGCTTTTACTTCTTTTTATTATTACTATGTTTTCAGCATAACTCGAATACATTACTTTTACTCCAACCATTAAGTACCTTTAGCACACAGAAACATACCCGACCTAAACATGTAGAACAATTTCATTTATACACTCGTAAGTAACAAAGTTCAAACAAGTCTAAAATATTTAAAGGGGCATTAGCACGTTTTTTGATAATTTTATATCTTAAAATTTTCACTGATAATTGTAAGTTAATGTTATATAATTTTTATGTATTATTTTGACAGTGCCAAAAATCTCTTTACACAAGCCAATCATCCATAGTCCGAGGACAAAGTATAAGTTTCACATAAAATCCATTGGCGGCCATTTTGTGTGAACACCTTTAATTCATTTTGGGTAAGAAAAGGGAATCGCATTACAAATCTTTACGTTATATATTTGAAATATTACTGCTCCATTTAGTTTAAATACATTGTCTTTCAAATTGTACCATTAATTTTCATTTGAGTGTCATTATTGACCTGAAGGCAGAGACGATTGAATGTTTTTATGTAGCCTAACAGGAAAACGCACGCTACTGTGTACTATTGCAAAGCGTGTGAACCCACATATAACACTATTACGTTGAAAATGCGTAAAGAAAGGGGTAAACCTCCAAGCCAAAAATATGGAGAAAAATTTAGATTAACCGTAATTATTAAATATTTGAAATAAACTGGTGAAATTGGAACAGATTTCAATAATTAATTTACAAATTGTTGAAAAAAAGCCAAAACACATTCAATGTAAATAATGCTGAGGAATATATGGATGACAACTTCTTTGTTCATTGTATGCGACGTTTCGAACCATATCAGCAGACTTCTCAAACAACAGGCCGGCATCGACACCATCTTATCATCATCTCAATACCTACAGAACTTACTTCATGCCAATTGAAAAAAACAATCAGCTTCCAACAACAATCCAAAAGGAGTTGTTTACAAAATAAACTGCGACTGTGGACATAGCTACGTAGGTGAGACATCCAGGCCTATCAACACAAGACTAAAGGAACATCAAACATCAGTAAACAACTTGGACAGCAAATCAGCAATATCCGACCATATCAAAGTCAACCCCAATCATCAAATACAATGGTCAGAAACCAAATGCCTTGTCACCAACCAACCGGATTACCGACTTCGAAAATTAAGAGAAGCTTTGGAGATCAAAAAGATTCAGCCATCAATTAACCGCGATCAAGGTTACTTCATCCCCTCAGCCTATGATCTTCTCCTTAATTAATTAACTGTAATCACTCATGTACATCACTGGCCTCTATCAATTAAATGTAAACGCACTGCATTGTACATTACTGGTTTCCTACCACTTATCACTGTTTAATTACATTTCCTCTCTTCATTACTGGTGTTGTTACTGTGCATTGTACTATTTACTTATATATATGCCCCTACTTCATTACTCTTCCTCTGCTTGATAACGACACAAGAATCTGTGTCGAAACGTCGCATACAATGAACAAAAAAGTTGTCATCCATATGTTCCTCAGCATTATTGTCATTCCAACTTCTAACATGCCTCTCACAGAAGTTACATTCAATGTAGTATGTCACGATATATATATTGTGAAATCCACTAAGCATCGATTTGTTAAAATCTTCTGTTGGTTCTAAAAACAACTTTTGCATAGTTTAATGAACCCTATGTTAACCTCTAAAGGTTACTAAATTATACTTAATCATTCTCTTTACAGTTTAAGTTGTGTCTTGGTCTATTCGAACTATAAGAAAAACATAATTTGTATGTGAATGTCATTTTTACGGGTTTTTATGGAGTTTATCCGGTTGCATATCAAACGAAATCCACTTTGTCTAATATTTTCATTAAGCAACCCATCACATAAAAGCCGTTAGTCTTTACTTGAATCGATGCAACCTGTAATTTACTTGAATCAATGCAACCTGTCATTTACAAGAGCCACGATAATCCATTATTTTCAATTTTACCGGTAGCTACTCGGAATCGTAAAATATGTGGGTGTTTAGCTTCGTTGGTAGCGGGTAATAAATATAAACAAGCACAAAAGTGAAGGTGGCTCAGTAATACCACCGTGTATCCCTGAGCAACTTAATTACTGATTACTTCCCAAATCTTAGACATACTATTATTTAGACCATAACTAGACACATAATTTGACACCAACTGAACAGAATTAAAAAGAATTTGATGTATTCTGCAATCGATCAGAAAATACTGATTTTGGAATAATGACTGAGTACAAAACAAAATTGGAACAAAGTTCAAGAGTCAACGAAAACGTTTGTTTTATGGCACTGCACCCCTCATTATAGTGTAGAGGACATGTGCTAAATTTGAAAAACAATAGGATAAATGGTTTTTATGCAATTGGTCTGACAAATTCTGATTGCAAATGACTAGTACAAAATAAGAAATTCGTAACGTATTCCAAAATAAACAAAAAAGGCATTGCACCCCTCCTAGTATGTAAGAAGTACATGTATGTAAGAATTTAAGATGAATCGGATGACATGTTTTCCTGCAATTGGTCGGACAATTTGTAATTCACTTTTAATTTGACATCTTTCTATGACGTTATTTGAACCCGATTATTATACCCCCGACCAACGGTCCGGGGTATCTAGTAATGCCAACGATTCCGTGTGTGTGTGTGTGTTTGTCCGTCCGAGGACATTTTTTGTCCGACCTATTACGGGAAAACTATTTATCCGATTAATTTCAAATTTTGCACATGTCTTCTACCCTACTAGGAGGGGTGCAGTGCGAAGTTACAGCAAATTTCGTTAATATTTGAATTTTTTACAAATTTCCATGTTTTGAACTTAGTCATTTTCCAATATCAGATTTGTCCGACCTATTACGTGAAAACTATTCATCCGATTGATTTCAAATTTTGCAAATGTCTTCTTCCCTACTAGGAGGGGTGCGGTGCGAAATTGCAACAATTTTTATTGATATTTAATTTTTTGTACAAATTTCCATATTTTGAACATATAGTCATTTTCCAATATCAGATTTGTCCAACCTATTACGGGAAAAACTTTTCATCTGATTCTTTTCACAATTTGCATGTGCAGTGCCAAATCAAAACTAAAATTGATACGGGTTTTTTGTGTGTTTTTTTTTTACAAAGTTCCATTTGTTTGATTAGTCATTTTTCTGAATTCCTCTTTGGGGGTCAAATGCTGTGCAAGAGATGACTACATTGAAAGTAAAAAATAATTCAGTTAGTCAGGGATGCACGGTCGGGGGTATTAGTGAGCCACGCTCACTTTTTTGCTTGTATTTCATTTGCTTTTGAGTTGAACTTAAACAAATTGGTTCTTGAGAGCACTATGATAATGACCACGTTAAATCCTGTAGTATGTATATGAAATTGAAAATGTAAATATGTGTGAAAATTATTTAAATCTTATTAATGATAAGACAAAAAATCGATAAATTTCAAACTGGTATGGAAACAATCTACATTACCAGTGATGAAAGATCCCCCGTGAAAGTGAAAAACATTGAAACGTTTTTTTCCCATCAACATTGCTGTTGTCATATATGTTGTTTATGATTAAACATTCCAAATTAAATTTCAGCAACTTATAATATGTATGTCATAAAATCAAATGTATTTTGCCGTCATAAAAAGTGCTGCAGATTAATATGTATAAAACAAGTGCTTTTATGACGGTAAACAGCAAAATCGCGTTTTTAAATTGGCTCCAAAAATCTGAATTTCTTGTCTGATGAACCAATCCTTCCTTCTCTGTTGTAATTCATAATTTTATAGATGCATACATATAGTTTCACAGTACATAACATAGCATTTAGGAGATGCTTTTACGAGAAGAAACCTCCAACACTAAAAACCGTTTCTTTCGGCAAACAAAAACAAAACAAAACCCCATGTCAATCAGAATTTGGTACTTTTTCTCATTCAGAAATAGCGATCAGTTCAGGGTTTATGGAAAATCCTGAATCTTTGTTTTTATTATCGATGTAATCTGTTAAACTTACGAAAGAACCTATATATATTGAGCCATGGTGACATTTAAGTTTTTACAGGAAATGTTAAGTAAACGCCTTCTACGTGTTGTAAACATGTTTATCGCAAATTCTTGAATGTAAGAAAGAAGCAGGGGCTAAGAAAGATTAAGTATCATTAGAGTTCTTTAAATAGTTTCACAAGTTTCAAGGAGAATTAAGTCTCTTCAAGGTGATTGAGATGATAAGATTTGTGAATGTCATTTAAACAAAAACATGAAATAATATCTATCACTTTTATTTAACATGCATTAACCTATTTCTTTTATGTTTGGGTCACAGAAGCAGAGAAATTTTAATAATGGTTAAAGGGACAGTAGGACAGTAAAATTATCAAAAAAACGTGCTACTGCCCCTTTAAGCCATATTGATAAATGAATATGCTAATATGTAGTAACCTGAGCATGATTTAGAGTTATAACTACCCTGCTTGAAATCTTATAATAAAACCCACAAATAACAATAATATTTTAGTCCCTTTTCAAAGACCTTCAATGCACGGTAAATCCATATATTTTGCGTGTTTGGACAAGACAACATAAGTTAAATTTGCCTTGCTTACTTGTACCAAAAGGGCTTGATCTGTCATGAACTGAAGTGACATATTATCGAATGCTTGGATAGGTGATACGAATGCTCCAAATCATCCTTTAACATTTTGAAAAATCTGGATGGATAATTTGTTTCATCTTGTTGAAAGATATTTTTCAGACTTTTCAAAGCCTTCTTTCTTTCCCTCAGATAACTTTAGTATTCACTAAAGAGAACATTTGTCTAGTTGCAAGTTTGAGTGGTAACTCTTTAATTATTAATCAAAGTTAAAAGAGAATAGATTTCAGAAAACCTTTTTCTGTTTCTGTATTCAGGGTAAAAATGTCTAGATGTGAAAGCTATTGCTTAACAACTTACCTTAACAACCGGCTATTTTGCCTCTTTGTCAATTTGCAGTTTACAAATTATCTCTGCAATTACACTCTTTGTAACATAAATGGTCAAACCTCTCTCAAAACTACAACCTGATGCATTGTTTTCATTTGTAACTGACTGTTTATAAACGCTCATCAGTACCCTCAAGCACTGCTCTTTTGTGCTCCTGTACATGTATACAGATTCATGTTTCGCAATCTAGATCTATCAACTAAAGTAAATGAACAAAGCATAAAATGATAATTGTGTTGTATATATATTTGTAAATATTTCCCGGAATTGGTTATGTTAACCAACAATATTTCAATCCATCTTGGTACGTTAAATACAGCTATGTCACACAAAAACACCAAACCTTTCTTGTCATTTCCAATTTAGTTCTTTGGTCTGTCTATTATAATGAAAGAACATTACGTTTGAATTAAGAGGTTGACATTTTTCGAACGTCTGTCCATCTATTTCGTTACCCTGTGACCATTGTGCCGACAATAATTCTAGAGTTCTTCACATTTTTGACGGACACTGTTATGTCTTTTGGGGTTTTAAGGAAAACAGAACTTTGAATTATTTTCGAGACTTACATGTATTAATGCAAAAGCATTAAAGTAAATTCCTTTAACTATAAACAAAGAGCCATAGTTATATTCCTAAAAATAAATATCGATTTTTATATTTTGGAAAAAACCTTTCCAACTGACACTCAAATCTGTCCCGGTGATTACCATCTGTATCCGGTATCTCCAACGTCAGTTTGAATAAAGATAATGTAAAAACGTTAGAGAAGCAACAAAATACAGTTGTGGTTGAACTTGTTAAAAAATGTAAATAGTTCTTCTCAATTCCGTAACAGAGGCAGCTCATGTCATAAAATGTTGATCCAGACTCTGTTCCAATTAGCCGAAATTGTCGGCTAGAATGAGGGATGCATGATTGGATGATCAAAGTTAGTCCAGCAATCCGCAACGCTGTCCTAAAGGCATCATTTTGGCTACTGAATCATGGCAACATCTTTGTGATATGAACCTTGTTTTCCATGCAATAAGTGTTTTCATTTACTAAAATAGAAAAACGGATTCTGGTGCATTTTGTCTGCCAGGAGAAAATGCCGAAAGTCACGGATTTCGTCTTATTCGGACAGAGGTTGGATCAACATGTATGATTTGATCTTCCTCTTTGGAGAAAGAATTGACTTCTCCAAGACTAACCAGAAGTATGTCAATGTTAAACCAAAATTTTCTATGTTTCACTGTGGTGAACTGTCTTATTACTCTTGATGATGTACCTGAAGTAAGCATTTTGTATAAAGACAGAATTTGTCAGAATATCAGTCTTTGTTCTTCAATGGCGTCAAAAGAATCTTTAAAGGACGAAACCTTATGTAAATGAAGACGTCAATTTCTTTACCATTCATTTTATTCGTATCCAATTAAATATTATATCCCAGAGGAAATCACATTTGAATACTGGTTGGCATATCTGTGTTAAACAGAAATAAAAGATAAATTAATATAATGTTGTGTACTAAAAAATCACACGACTGCATTTCATTTATCTAAATCAATGTACATGTGCTTTTCTTGCTAACTTGTACCTGAAAACCCATTTTTACACATGCATATCCATGTAACCTTCAAAATGTTACTTGTTCTGTGAGTTTATTAAAGTGTCAATCACTATAATGATGAAAGGCCTCTTTCAAAGTACCTCTGTAAAATAAATTTTAGCCTTTAAAGAAAATGTTGATGTCCATTCCTCTCTCACAGAAGTTATTTGGCCAATCACGCCCTTTTCTCATCATTACCAGGAGAGACGCAGCTAAACTGTCTTTTTATTCTGCGTCCTAATTTGTTTGTTTGATGGGATTCCTTTTCATAAAAAAAACTCAAAAGCGTTAAAATTGTTGGACTAATTTTTTTTATATCTCGAAAAAGGGCTCTAAAATCAAAATGGTCGAAACACTGCAGTTTTTTTCGCTTCGAAAATACATGGAAGCCCTTCCCAAACCTTCAGGGAGCATTAAGCATGTTTATTAGCAGCCCGTCTAAGGACGGGGCTGCTTTCAGTATTTGTGAAGTTTCCGCCGCCGCCGCGCTCATACTAATGGCTATAACTTTTTTCTACTAAGCTTTCCAGAACTTGTATTCATAACTTACTGCTTATAGACCTCTCCACGGCGAATTTCATGGGCGCAGCCATTTTGTGGCAGCCATTAAGCGGCTGCAAAGTTAACTGGTCAGTGTTATTTGCAACGCTGCGGGATTTGCGCATTGACGTTGCATACACGTAAAGACGGTACCCAGTCACCACTTAAGCGGCATACGCTAACGTCACCTTCCTTACCAACTAATAGTTCATTTTAAGTATCTCCTTATGTCAGATCGGCATCAAACACTTCAGTTAAGATTTTTCAAAGCTTGGCAATGTATGTAACTGACCAGGTAAATACGATTTAATGTTAAAGTCGGCGATATTAAAGTGCAGAAATTTAGGGTCTATGAATGACGTTAGATATCTAATTTATTAACCCAGTCGACTATTTCTTTATTTAAACTGCTATTTTATCCTGTCTGATTGTTTTTGTTCAATTATCTAGATTAACGCATATTTGTTTTCAAGGAAACATGATTATATCACAATATTCTATCAATATTTACTGTAGGCCAAAAGCTTTGTAAAGGATTGATTGGCCAATTTACTAGGCGTTGAAAGCCTTTCAGCAAATTAGGATTTCGATGCTAATGAATTTACCTTAATGTAATAAATTTTCCATGATATATTTTACAGTAAAATATGTGTAAAACTTTAATATTTTAAGGAAGTAATTAAGTGTTTAATTTTAAATAAAAGTCATTTAATTTTCCAACATTCCAATCATTCTTATCCACCGATAAACCAACAAGGGCAACCTACAAACACAATTTAAAACCTTTAAGGCAACGTCGCAAGCAATCTAAATAATTTTAGATCAACAGGTTTTTATGTTAAGTTATAATATTAGACAATATGGAACCGTCGATGTAACATTATTTAGATTTAATCACAAAGAAACTTCTTTGACAATGGCGACGTTGCGGCAAAGGTTCTTTTCCGTTTTTAAAGCATGAAAACATTTAAATTTTCGAAACATTGCTATTATGAAATAAAAGAAGTTGTTCATACGTAGAATTTCCTAGTTTTCCTTATACTACCAGCTAAAGTGATCCTCAAACAGTTAATTTCATAGTGATCATTAAATATATTATGTCAACTAGTTTATTGATTTTTGGAGTATGGATAAATTTCTAAAAATCCCCTAAGAAAAAGCTTCCTTAAATATTCTGATTTACAATATTTCAGTAAGGACTAAAACCTCTGTTGCAAATACCAGAAGATAAAATAAAATCATCCTTCATCTGTAATTAATTATAGGCATATTTAAAACACGAACTCGTCTGCAGTGATCCCAGGATCACCAGCATTGTTGCGCCATGAATTGGGTGACATCATTACAGTGTCAGCTGTGTTTTCAATTATAAGTTTTAACTAATAATGCTTTTTGTTTTTTGATTATTCGATTTTGTGACTGATTTATTCATTGAAGATTTAAATTACACGCGAGAGCAAGTTTTGTGTTTTCTTTTAACTCGGAACATATTGACATGGTATCACTGGATGTAATGATTTTATTTATACAGTACCATGTCGGGGTTATATGTATTGCAGTGGTTGAATTTGGACCCGATATCGGCGTGGTACATCGAAGATAGGAAAAAATATTCCATTACATTTTTCTAAATACGATTTATATCGAGTAACATTCGTACCGATTACACATTATAGATTCATTTCAATTTGTTTTAATCATCCTTCAAAATTAAATGAGTCTTGACATGATGAGTCCATTGATCGACAAAAAGTACTGAAAATACAACATTTACGATATCAGTAATCATAACTTCAATAGGTAGAAAAGTAATTACTTAAGTAATTAAATATGATTTAAGCATTAGACTACACACATAATTTGTAATGACAAAGGTTAGGATAGTGAAATCATGCTTTCTATTTTAATCTTAGGAAGATTTCATAGATCAATGAGAAATATAACCAGAAAATTGTTTACCTTAGGTATATAAGTTGAGTTTTTTTAAATGATAATTTCCCTTTTTAACAAAAAAAGGCACTCTGGTGCACACGTTTTTACTATCTTATCGAACTTGTGAACAAGGGTAAGTGTTACGTGTTTAAACATAAAGCTTAGGCCTAAAGCCTATTTTCTGTATAATTTTAAGATTATATTTATTCTATTAAATTTTGACTAAAACTCACATCGGTCAAAAACCGCTTCATAATTGGTAAAATTCAGTATGTGATACCTAATTATAAGCTAGACATAAATCAGAAAAAATGATAGGAGCTCTTTGGAGATGATAGACCTATATATAGATGCAGTAGGGAGAAAATAACAGTGACAGTGACTCACTGACGGGTTTTTAGCTGTGCATGGGGCTTCTTTTCACATAATATATGAATTCAAAGAAAGGTACTTAATGACACAAACCGTTCATGACAGCTTACGATCATTTTAATTTGTTAGAAGTCATATCATTAATAAAAACGTCAATTGTAAGCACGTAGAACGTCGACGTAAGATTGCAGCCGCTTAATGGCGGACGATGCTAGCGCCACCCAAAGGGAGGTAACTGAGAGCGGCATGACGCACTGCTCTGTGGAGAGGTCTATACCTCGGGGGAACGATTTTGACATGTTCACTTTCAAGGTCAAAGGTCAAGGTCACGAGCTATAAAATCACTAAAAAATTCCTTGTAAACGCGATAACTTGAAAAGTTTTTGTGCTATGAAGCCTTAACTCGGTATATATCATCCTTGGAAGAGTAACATTTTTTGAAAAGGTTTTCGCTACAATCTGTCCGAGGTCAAGGTCACAGCAAGGTCACTACTTTAGCATGGTTTTGCGAAAATGCTTTATTTTAACAATGAACACTTTTAATCAATAGATGATTGTTATACTCAATGAACAGTGTTCATTGATTGTGTAACCTTGAAGGTCAAAGGTCAAGGTCATGAGATTTGTGTTATTTCAATGTGCAACTAATTTGGATATAACTTAATCCCATTAAGCTTTTCAGAACTCATGAACATGTATAAGTGTTTACACCTCTGTAACATAGTAACTGCTAATCCCATAAACCACGAGAATGACTGCTGGCCTACTACGGATTACAGTTGCTAGCTGGCAGTTACTATGTGTTTCTGTTGTCATGGGACAGTCATTGGTAAAAAGCCAAGTGGTCAACTCCCCAACAGCAGAGAACGCCAGACATCGACTCAGCAAAGACATGTGAGAGCATGGCAGCCAGCGGTTTGGGAACCTGGAGGGGACTGGCATAGTTGGGCAACAATAGATGTACTTAGAAGTTTAGTGAATTTAATAAACCAAGAAAATCCGACCTCGTCTTGTTCGAATCATTGCGAAGTGTGGCCTGCTGATTGTGCTACACCTCTGGGGAATTACAATGACATGTTCACTTTCAAGGTCACAGCAAGTCAACATATATTGAGGAAATGGATTATTTTAACTTTAAACACTTTAATTCGATACATTAAAGTTATTTTCAATGAAATGTATTCTTTATATCCAGTTATGCATAATATCTCTAAAATGCTTGATTTTATGGAAAAATCAAGAAAACATCTCAAATACGTTTAATATTCGAAATTATGCATCCAATTAATCTACCTATTAGTAACAATACCTAATAACCACTATCAAATAGAATATATCTTCCTGGCAGCTTATGACAAGGTTTCAAAATTACGTTTGGCGAATTTGCTCGCGCCACTCGAGCCACATTGTCCGGTTTTCGATCAAAATCCCGACTTTGAATGGCCGTATTTTCGCTCTAATGTACTGATTAACCTTTAACTTGTTATTTTCAGTAACAGTTAGTGGTTCCCGATGTAATAACATCGATTTCAAAATTTGACATATGTGACCCTATCAACATACTCTTTAATATAAACGTAAGCATTTGACTATGAAGAATGCTTATAAGAATTGTAAAACTTTAACTGAAAACACAAAACAGTTTAAATATACATGTATAAATAATGCTTTTCAAACTTGCTTGCCTATTTCTTTCAGTTTTGTAAAAGCTACTGCTAAAACTGGATTAAGGTTAACATTCTTTAGAGATAATAAACGCCCTTCGAGTAACAAATGACACAATTTTGCGTGGGAAATACATGCTCCTCGGTATTCTTTAATTAATATTAAGATATCATGGTGTATCCTTACAATGATCTGGAGTTGCTATACATACAGAAAGAATGAAATACAACAAAGCGAACTTACGTTATACATTCGTTGTATTTAGATAAATGCATTACTCTATCTTTCAAAAGTGCCAGAACAACACGTATGCTAAGGCCTACTCTGGCGTATCATACGTTGCCACAATGACTGGATAAAACAACAATGCTTCCTTTGCTTAGCTATCTTTCTGTCTCCTGATTATTTCCCTGACTATTGCAATCATGAACCGACAGAGGGAATTATCTTATTCGCTCTGCCATGCATACCATCTCAAAAAGGAATACATCATTGCTAGATTCAAATTACACCTATACAATAGAAGTATGTAAATAACCTAAACAGTTGCTTAATATATTGAAATATGCATAAATGAATTTCAGAAAGTTGAACAACATTATTCAGAACATTTTACATTTTTAGAGAATACATTCAACAACATATTTTGATGCCTGTTTTAAGTTCAACATCAACGTTAGCGTTTTAACTTATGCTTAGTCGCTGCAATCTGATCAACGTTAGTTGAAATGCTAATGAAATAAATCCAGCATATCAAAATAACAGCATTGTTGTGATGTTGATTTAAACCAGAAGTACTGGTTGGTACTAAATAGTGTCATTTTCGTTCTTATCAATTCAGTTGAGCGACAACAAAAAGATTAAAGTTGTGATTTGTGATCGAAAAATGGACGATGGCGTGATTTTGGAAACGTAATTACATTAGACACAAAGACAATGTTAGATCGGTAGTACATGTCATTCACTTTTAAGCTGGCTTACATTATAATGACAAATATTAATAATCATATCAAATCAATGATTTAATTTTGAAAACATGAACGTTTAGCGACAACTCGAGACATGTAGTATTTTGATTCTTTATCAAAGTAATTTCAGAGTTTGTAAACAAGATAGGGCCATCTAACACATGTAATGGGTGTTTTCTATTGGCTGTAGGGGGTTCTGTGTTCGATAATTAATTTACAATATCATCTGTCGGGGTTATCATAACATAATGGGCCCTCAAGATGGTCTTCGTAACAATATTGCCAGACAAAAGCTTTCTGCCCTTTCAATAATAATACGTAGATGTTTATAATACTTTCAGAATTCTTATGATGTCGAATTGATCTTGTAATTATAGACACTCATAACGGTCTGGCAGGATGATATTTATAGCCTATCATAACAGAAGAATCAGAAGCTTTTTACCTATCATAGCATTATCTCTAAAGGCGGTCTTCATACTAACGGTGTCAGAGAAAGACACTATTTCTTCTTACCACAGTAAAACAGATGTTACAAAAACTCAGAACGATATTTATTGTTTTCATGATCTTTGAACAATACACTAATATTTCCTGAAATATGTTATATTTTGTATTAACTAAAACTTTAGGGTCTGTATTAAATATCAGTTTTTCTGCATTATCAGTGAGTCGAGCTTAAAGGGGCAGTAGCACGTTTTTTTCATAATTTTATATTTTAAATATTTCACTGATAATTTTGAGTTAATGCTAAATGTATTATGTTGACAGTGTCAAAAATCTTATTACACAAAACCAATCGGCCATGGTCAGAGGACAAAGTATGAAGATTCACATAAAATCCAGTGGCGGCCAATTTGTGAGAACACCTTTAATTCATTTTGTGTAAGAAAAACCAATCGCAAGGCTAAACTTTACATTATATATTTGAATTTAGTTTCATTTAGTTTAAATACCTTATCTTTCAATTGGAACCATTAATTTTCATTTTCCTGACATCACCTATATTCCCCCTAAAAACGTGCTACTGCCCCTTTAAGCCTGTTATCAGCAATATTTCAGCTATTTTACACGCTGATGTTGCATAATGGAGCAGACGAGAAAAGGCTTAGTCAGAGAAATACGGAAGGTTTTAAAACGATTTACACTAGAAGGTGTTTTTTCGCGAAAACACAGATGTCTCCCCCATACACCATTTTAGCTGAATTTGTTTTAGAAAATTCCTTATAGTTGTTTTGAACTTATTATAAACCATATTCTTTCTATAATACAACATGACGTGTAAGTTTTGGTTACATTTATAGGAACGTTAATCAACATCTCCACAATTTGTCATGCAAAGTAGCCCTTGACTTGAAAACGGCACAAGAAGCATTGTTGAAACGTCGCTTAACATGAATAAATAAGTTTTTATCAATCAATTTTCTTCCTTATTGTCATTCCAACTTTTAAATGCTTCTCAAAGAAGATAAACTAACCCTTCCCGTCAAGATGATTAAGTCAAAACTGTTGCAATTGAAACCGAAAAAAATTAAAGTAGTAAAAATACAAAAGACACATCTACGTGTACATGATATTCAGATAATGCATAACCAGTTTGGTGAAAATTTGTCAAGTAGTTTCAGAGTTACGCTCCGGAAACGAATGGGAATGCCGACGTAGACGCTGATGTGGACGGCGACGACGACGGGAATTCAATCAAAACCAATTTGTCTCTTGATCCCTCTAGGAGAGACGTTTTGTGATCTGTCTTCTACCCGTTAACCTGTCAAGCTTGAGTGACCCTACCAGGAGTTTGTACATGTACGCTCCAGCTAGCAAAGTTCTCAGGGTCGCTATAAACACGATAAGGTAATGAGTCAAGTGATGGTGAACTATCAGAATGTTCAACCTGTCAAGCTGTGCCATTTAGATGAAAGAAACAACTAAGTACACATTTTAATGGACAAACATCCTTTTAGTGCGACGTTCAATTAATTACAGAAGATGATGAAGTACAACATAAAAACCAAACATTAAGAGAGTTATGAATATGGTAAATAATAAGTGTAGCAAATAATTTAGTATCAGTCGAAGGACTTAACGGTCATATCTATATTTCTGCAAAAAGAATTGCTGACAAAGAAGTATCATGATAGATCTCGATCCTTATTCAGAATGTATGCTGGTGAAAGTCTATTGAGACGTCACTTTCACCTCTTGGCACATCAGCAGACACAACCATGACAAAGCCTTACCCAAATTCATTTGTGGTAGCTTCGTTAGTGATGACATATACAGATGGTTTAATCAACGGATTCGTGACATTGAGTCATTTGCTCCAGCAAATGATGCTAGAATTCATCGCACACGATGAATTGTCGTATACTCTTGTCAACGTCAATTGAATTTAAACTTGATTATTTGGAATTTCAGTAACGTATATGGTAACCTGTTGGTCTCATTGCTAAAGTATAAATCTAAAAAAGAGTAATAATTCATTAAATACATCTCTGTGAATAACTATCCTGTAAATGACTCCAAATTTGACATTTTTTAAATGTTGATTGAAAACTCGTTTTATCTTTAAATGTGCTCTGAATGGCATCATACATTAACATGTAACACAATGAATTTGTCTTGTGGTACCAGGGAGTTTGTCTTCTGCTTGATAGACACCTGGTCGAGAGATTAGCACTCAATGCTTATTAACCAACAAAGGGTGTCAGAATAGAAACTAGATTGTGGTTTATAATTATCGATCTATTAAGGCCTTGTATATTGGTGTTTAAAAATATGGCAAGTTCATTCTTATTCATTCATCTATTCTATTACGCCGAAATCCGCAATCTAGTTAAAACTAGCTGTAATGTTATCGTCCCCTAAGTCCTTACGTTACATCTAGCTACTAACCCTCCTGGTCCGTGTCACGCATGCGCGGAAATCAACCAATGGAAAAAGAACTGGCTGATCTCTTTGAATTGGGCGTCGTTAGGATTTATATTGTATTTTACACAATGTGAGCAAAAATATCAATGATTTAATGAATGAATTATTGGAAATAAACATTAGAGCTTGTTTTAACAAGATTGACCGATTCTAACATATTGTGTTAACTAGATTGTCTGATTCAAAGGGTTTATCCAGTTTTTTTTCCATTGGCTTATTTCCGCGCATGCGTGACACGGACCAGGTGGGTTAGTCGCTAGATGTAACGTAAGGACTTATGGGACGATAACATTACAGCTAGTTTTAACTAGATTGCGAAATCCGTGGGTTACGACAGTTTCCCCTGGCGGAAAAAACCTTTCATCAAATACGTTTGAATTTCTTTATCAAATGCGAGGCTTCTCGCATGGAAAGGGTGGCTCATATCACAATGCCTTGTTTCAGTAGCCAAAATGATGATTTAAAAACAGCGTCGCTGATTGCACAACTAATTTTGATTGCCTCCAATCAGGCATCTCCCATTCTATCCCACTCGGCGTAATATAACAGAGGCTAAATCAACACGACTTGATCTGCCATTGTGGGGAGAGAATGGATAACATGTAAACAACAATTATTGTCAACCTTTTAATACCACCTCACAGAAGTGAAGGATGAATACCTGAAGCAAAGTCCGTCGAAGAAGAATTCATGTCAAATTCCCGTAAGATATGCAAACCATGTGTTTCATTCAAATTATAAATTTGAATCAGTAGATTTGATTTCGATGTTGCATAATATTATTATCAATATTAAATAAACAGACGGAAGAAAGAGAAGGTCAAATTTGGTGACAAACGATAGCACTGAAAAAGTCTAACATGCAAGCGTGTCGACATTTTAAACAGATTATATTAAATAAACCCTTTCTCTTTTGTAGACGGCAAAGACCACATTGGTCACATGGCAGTCATGTGTTTTTCGCGTTGAATCTCATTGATTGAATTGAAATATATATTAAAATCATAACCTAAAATCAACAAAAGAAAAATGTTCTTTGGCAATCTATAACAATATATTAAAAAGATTGATTAAATCCCATATCACCTTTTTTAACAAACAAAATAAATGAAGATTTATGACAAACAATATCTGTAACATTAAAAAACCCATAATTTTCAGCGTTAGCAAAGGGAAGATCACACCCTTTCCCATTCAACAAATCGTGTTAAATTACTTATTTCAATCTGTAAAGAAATTAACTTTATGGAAAATAAATCTTTTTTCAGCAATGTACATTCAACACATTCATTTTTCTTTTTCAAATACTATTTTCCATTCACGCAATTTCCTGCACTAAGAGTACTTTATTTATTACCAGTTTCAAATAGGAAACGACAAAATTAACTCATTTCAATGTCTGCTTATGACACGTTTGTTGAATAGGGGCAGCATAACGCTTGCTTAGCTTAAAAAAAACTAAAATAATTAGTAAAAATCGCACAACACTGGTTTTCGGTGCAGTTCTTTGCAACATGGTAAGTTTAGCTAAAGGAATCCATTGGCCTACCTCAGTTCTTCATTCAAAAAGCAGCTTACGCTTTTATACTGGATAAGTTATCCTATGTGTTCACATAATCCAATTTACATTTGGCATTAAGTAATAGCTTTTGTAAAACGCAAAAACATTAACAAACCTTTTAACTGTTTCAATAACTTCTACTCGTAATGAAATTGTCTGTTTATTATAAATATTAAAAATTGATATCAGACAGTATAAGCATCCTCCTGAAATGGTTTTTTTAATAGTCGGTTATAATGATACAGAATTTGGTTTCGTATATGAGATTTCATCAAACCACATCGCCACTTACTTAACGACCATTCGTGTAAAGTAGCCATTCTGTTTTTGGATAAGATGTATTGATTATCGACACCTGGTATTTATATGCAGATGTTTCATTTGCTTACGGACAATTGACATTTATGACAAATGAAAATGGCTACAAGTGGCTAAAACCATTTGTGTAACACAGGCAATCTTATGATTATGATCGTGTTTAATAAAAGTAGAATTCGTGTATGGTTGAAATTATTATCAAGGATTGTTTTACATGTTTTGTGCTTCTATCGGTGTATAAGAGCAACAAATTGCGTTAGGCACTAGCTTGTAACACTAAGCAATACATAGTCAAAATTGAGAAATCCGTAAGCTAAATCGGCAAAGGACTGAATTTCGTTTTCGTAAGCCTTCATACTGCTGCACTTTCGCATTCCTTCCTTTTCCTGTAAGGGTTATGGAAATACCATGATTTTAAATCTTTAATGATAGTAAATAGAAATCTACAACGATCACATATTGGTAGCAGAAGTAAGGCATGTGACTATTATTTGGGTGTCCCCATTTTTCAACAGGACCACACGTGCAAAGTTAATAAGGGAAATACATAACATGTAACTAAATGAATTAATAATGAATTGCCACAATGACTTCTCTTTTGTCATGTGACCAGTTATTAAGATGCAATAAAGCTGAATGAAATGTCCACTTTAATTTATCCGCCAGGCAAAAGAAGGTAAACACCACGGTTTGTTTGAATGTATCTAACATCTAAGAGACATGTGATGTACTAAGTTATGACACGTTAACAATTGCACATATTTGTAGTAGTTTTAATAAAAGCAATTGGTGTCTGGTTCATGTTTTGTTAAACTAGTTTTGTTTAATGAAGACATGGGTGAGAAATAGCATTTACATTATCATGACTCCTACGTATACCATGTTAAAAATGTTGTCAATGTAGACAACATAGAATATGTCTTCCTTGTTGATGAACATCTGCGTTCTATACACATTTACTTTGAAACAATTCATTAATCTAAAATTTCATTTTTTGTAAACAAAATATAGACAAACTTAAAAGTAATCTTTATATGACAAAATAAAAAATGAAATGGTAGTAGAAATCTTACATTAGATACATTAATCTAAATGATGTAGTTTCTTTTGCCTGTCACTTTACATTTACAGTTTTTGTACAAAACTGATTGAACAAGTCCAACTGAATTACATGATATATTTGTATGAAGATCAAAATAAGATGAACAACTTTTTCTGAGCAGCTATATTTTCCAGTAGCTCTCTTTATATTTGCTATTCGGAAAATATCAACCATTTAACTAGACACCTGACATTAGAATACCTTTGAGTCTTCATACTTCGTAATGAAACTTGTAAAAAAGAAGAACGATCAGATTGAGAAGAGACCTGACTATTTTTTCTCACTGGAAATATCATGATCATCAATCATGTGCTTTGATAATTGCTCTCCTTGGATTTCTGTAAAATTATTTTGTCAACATTAGACAAATCATTCAAAACAACTAAAATAACTTGTTTTCTAAAAAAATAAAATGACAACAAACACTTTATCGCCTCAAGATATAGCTGAAATATAGCATAGTGTAACAAAACTAATAAGTTTTATTATCAGTAAATTTGCTTATTAATGTAATTTCTTCTTGTAACTACCATAATATTTCTTGTAAGCCAAATAAATTTAAATTGATTATTTCTCTGCTGAACGAAACCCGCCAACTTATCTATAATCCTTTTTGGATTTGTCCACAAAAGAGCATCAAAATGACAAACTGAAAACAAGTAATGATTGAAAACAGATGGCTCAACAATATGTTATTGGATAGGTTAGCGACTGCACTTATTCTATATCAAAGTATAAGTTAACAACAGATTATTCCAAAATGGAGACTGCACGAGTACCAATTAGGACCTACATCAACGTCGTGAGCTTGAGTTTCTTGGGCACAGCGCCACCGGATTATTCGACGACAACATGAGCTGTTGTTGGTGAAAGGCCTGATAAAATCAAATTAAAACTTTAGTTGTATGTATGTATGTATGTATGTATGTAAAGTGCAAATAGTAGAATTGTCTATAGAGGGCCCGGGTCGATTCATGTATAAGCTTGAATTGTAAATTTGTCCTTGTCCAAAATGTTAATGTCAATGACGCTATATATAGAAAATGAATCGCAATAATGTTATTACCACATGCTCTATTATTACTGCTAAATCAGAGAGTCCAGATAGTGAAAGAATTCTTGCAAAGACAGGGTGTTGATCGACTACTGTGGCTGCTTACAGTCCAGATATTTATCACGTTTTATTGTACGTGTTAATAATTTTTAGCTCAAATGTTGTCCACATTTATACCCCCGCTACGAAGTAAGCGGGGGTATATAGCTGTCCTTCCGTCCGGTCAATTATCTCAAAAGCCTTTAGGTCTAGATCAATCAAACTTTGCACACATGTTAATCATAACCTTGTCTACAATGTTGACCACTTTTTAATTTTCTGGAAATTATTTTGTGATTGTTTCCATGGAAACGTCACTTATTGGACTCACAAACTATAACACCTAGATGAGTGAAATTTTGGTTATTGGTGCTCCTGATGATACTCTTAATCGAGTTCGAAAGCCATTTCCGAAATTTTATTTTTGATAGAGTTATGGCTCTTGTTTCTGAAATTGGACTTGAAGCGATTAACAGGTCTGATGCTCCAATGGGGACACATTTTCTCAGAAACTATAACACCTAGGTGAATGAAATTTGGTCATGGATACACCTGATGATACTCTTGATCGAGTTCTAAAGCCATTTCCGAAATATTAATTTTAATAGAGTTATGGCCCTTGATTGCGCGATCTGACTTGGAGCGATGAACATGTCTGATGCTGCAATCGGGACAGATTTCCGCAGAAACTATTACACCTAGATGAATGAAATTTTGGTTATGGGTACACCTGATAATACTCTTCGAGACTGAAAGCCATTCCCGAAATATTATTTTCACAGAGTTACGACCCTTGATTCTGCAATTTTACTTGGAGCGATTCACAGGTCTGATGGCCCAATGGGGACTAGTTTCTCAGACACGATGACACCTAGACGAATGAAAAAGGATCCACCTGATGATACTTTTCATTGAGTTTCATAGCTGTTACCGAATTCGCAGTTATGGCCCTTGGGTTTGGGTTTGAACTTGGTGCAAATGACTAGTCTGATGCTCCAATTTGGACACGTTTTATCTGAAACTTTTACAGTTAGGTATATAAATTGTGGTTTTTGTTTCACCTGATGATACTCTTGACTCTTGCAAAGGACCACCGATATGCTCAAATCGGGGCAATTTTACTACAGGTATTCTTGTGAATTTAGTATTGGGGTTTCGATGGAAAGAAGACTTACACAATGACTTACTGTAAACTCAACTATAATACAACTTTAACCAATATTAATCAGTTTTGCTTTTTGAAATTCTTTGAACAAAGTGGGGAGCGGGGGTATGTGAGCTCTGCTCGCTTCTTCACTTGTTTTCTTTGCTTGGGAGCAGTTAAAGAGAGAGTTTCAGTGACGTTTAACCCCTTTAAGTTAAATTATTATACATTTTGTAAAAGAAAAATATAGAATATCCGTGAATGAGAGGGTGTATTGGAATTACTGACAGAGCTGATTGAAGAGACGAGACGAATACCAATAATAAGGTCAAGAGGATCTAACCAACGAATCAATATCAAGAGTTCATAGCTAGCCATTGACATGTACAATGTCCGTTGACCGGGATCAATCAATTCATTTGAATATGAAGATTAATGGTACATTTCAGCTATAGTCTAGTATTACTTTTTGTACAAAATTAATGTTACAATGGTCTTCATAAATGCTGGTAAAGTTTATGGATGACCATGTCTGTACTTTTTGAGGAAAAAAAGTGTTTAATATCACAATCATCGTTTTCAATGTTTATAATGTACAGCTTGGCTGCGATAGCACATGAACATCGGCGCATTGTAAGATGGAGAGATGTGCCACCACTTGACTCCGTACCCTAGCGTGGTGTGATGGCTTGTGTAGTTTAAACCAGTAGTGTGTTCACAAAGCGAGCGCCCGCGTGTATCCTGAACGAATGCGAGCGCCCGCTAGGAACTTGATTTCCGGTAACGCGAGCGCTCACTTGGAAAGTGACTTCCGGTCAACATGGCGTCCAAAGAAGTGGTTGAGATAAATATTCCATACGATAATCTTCATTTGCCCCAAAATATGATTTGTTTGTATAATTACCATCCTCAAACAATCTGCTGATAACTCACAACACATTGCTTTCATGTAACATCACTCTTCTATCCAATGTAAGCTGTGTTTACAAGGATTATTATGTTGTAAGAATTTACAGATCCGTGCCAGTTATATTTGGAGTTTGATTCGGACGGTTACGTAATTTCAGATTAACATGAGTGAGTGAGTGAGTGAGTTATTGTTTAGCGCCGCTTGGGCAATATTGCAGCCATTAGCGGCGAGAAAGTTAATGAAATTGCCTAAATATGAAAATGATTGCAAAAGCAGAAAATGGAACAGCGCGAAGGCTGAAAAACATCAGCATAATATCACAAAGTTGTTAAAAGCTGATATATAGTATTAAAATTTATAACTTTTCAAAAAGCTCGATTTCCTTAAGAAAATCTAAAATACGGTGTTCACCGAAGTGATAAAAAATAGAGCCATGGGCTCTGTAGCTCATCAGACTTTTGATGGAAAAAGGTTTTGACCCCTGTGACCCCATTTAGGGTCATTGGGTCACAAAATCTACAAGTTTGAATCCCCATTGGCCAAGGAGTCTACACACAACTTTTTAGCTCTCTAGACCATTTGGAACTGGAGGAGAAGATGAAAATAGGTTTTGAAGGTTGTGACCCCTGTGACCCCATTTGGGGTCATGGGGTCACCAAACCTAAAATTTAGAATTCCCATTTGCCCAGGAGTCTACACACAACTTTTCAGCTCTCTAGACCTTTTGAAACTGGAGAAGAAGGAGTAAAATTGGTTTTTAAGGCTTTGACCCCTTTGACCCCAATTGGGGTCAAGGGGTAACCAAACCTAAAATTTAGAATCCTCATTGGCCAAGGAGTCTACATACAACTTTTTAGCTCTCTCGACCTTTTGGATCTGGAGAAGAAGATGAAAATAGGTTTTTAAGGTTTTGACCCCTGTGACCCCAATTGGGGTCATGACGTCATGAAATCTACAATTTAGAATCCCCATTGGCCAAGGAGTCTACACACAACTTTTTAGCTCTCTAGACCTTTTGGAACTGGAGAAGATGAAAATAGGTTTTTAAGGTTTTGACCCCTGTGACCCCAATTGGGGTCATGACGTCATGAAATCTACAATTTAGAATCTTCATTGGCCAAGGAGTCTACACACAACTTTTTAGCTCTCTAGACCTTTTGGAACTGGAGAAGAAGATGAAAATAGGTTTTTAAGGTTTTGACCCCTGTGACCCCATTTGGGGTCATGAGGTCATGAAATCTACAATTTAGAATCCTCATTGGCCAAGGAGTCTACATACAACTTTTCAGCTCTCTAGACCTTTTGGAACTGGAGAAGAAGATGAAAATAGGTTTTTAAGGTTTTGACCCCTGTGACCCCATTTGGGGTCACGAGGTCATGAAATCTACAATTTAGAATCCCCAATTGCCAAGGAGTCTCCACATCAAATTTGAGCTCTCTAGAGTCATTGGTTCTGGAGAAGAAGTCGAAAATGTGAAAAGTTTACGGATGGACGGACGGACGGACGGACGGACGGATGGACGGACGGACGCCGGACGCCATGCCATGCCATAAGCCCATCGGGTCTTTCAGACCTGATGAGCTAAAAAGTTGTGAAATGGAAATATTAGGGTAAAATGTTTCCCTGATTTGGGCTGTGTCCAAACACTCACACAATATGTGTTTAACAGTGAGGGGACATTGACAGGGTATACACATAGGGGGATCTTCCCCCTTTAAAAGATAAGAATGAGTTAAATGAGTATGTCCAATACGACATCGTCGAAGGACACAAGCTTCCTGCCGGGTAAAAGAAGAAAGAGATTTATAACCTAAATGAGGTTGAATGGTATGAAGTTTGTTATGTTGTTGCTGGTCCCATTGGGACCTCCAACGCTGTTTAATGTAGGATTTAATAGCTGGTTTTGAATCTGTATATGGAACTTTAGTTGGTGAAATAGTTTTAAAGTTTAAAGCTGCCTTCGCGGCTGTATCAGCTTTATTGTTGCCTCTAATACCCATGTGGCTAGGAAGCCAGCAAAAGACAATGTCGCATTGAAGAAAGGTATTATGAAGTTTTAGAATATCTCTGATCACGGGGTGATCAGTTTTACAGTTCTTGATAGCCTGCAAGCAGGACAAGGAATCAGAGAAAATAATGTAATCATTTGGAGTTGAATTTTTGATGTGCTGAATGGCCTTCAGGATGGCCTTTGCTTCAGCAGTAAAGATATTGCTGCCGTCATGCAGCCTTGAAGCGTAAGTTGTTGAGGGTGTAACAGTTGCTGCTGCAACTGTAATGCCATCCTTAGAGCCATCAGTGTAAATTGCTTTGTAATCTGAATAGAAATCGCGAAGCTCATTGAAAGCCTGCAGGAAGATTAATTGATTGGTGTTAGATTTTTTGTGTGTGCTTAAGCTAAGATTAACACGGGGCTTGACCAACTGCCATGGAGGAATGGCAAGCAGACCATATTCTGCTATTGTTGTTAAATCAATATCCGATTCTTCGACATGCTGTTGAAGGCGGATTCCAAGAGGTGGAATTGCTTTTGGCTTTGAAGCATACAACTGCTGGTATTCTGGGCTGAATACGCAGTTGTAGGCAGGATTTGAAGGATTTGATTTAAGTTTTGTTATATATTGGAGTGCTAGCTTGATGCGCCGATCTGCTAGAGATGGCTCATCAGCTTCAACATAAAGGCTTTCGACAGGTGAAGTTCTAAAGGCCCCAAGACAAAGTCTGAGACCCTGGTGGTGGATTGTATCTAGCATTTTGATATAAGAGGGGCGGGCAGATCCATAGATTATGGATCCATAATCGAGTTTAGAGCGGATGAGAGATCGATAGAGATGAAGAAGAGTTTCTTCATCTCCACCCCATTTAGCGTTAGATACGACCTTTAGAAGGTCCAAAGCTTTAAGACATTTAGCTTTAAGGTTTTTGATATGAGGGATGAATGATAATTTACTATCAAAAGTAAGACCAAGAAACTTGGCCTCAGGTACGACCTTGATTGGAGTTTTATCCAGAAAAAGCTCTGGATCTTTGTGCATTTTGCGCATATTGCAAAAATGCACACATGATGTTTTAGCATTGGAAAACTTGAAGCCGTTTTCCAAAGACCATTTGTGGATTTTATTTAGACAGAGCTGCAGCTGCCGCTCAATTGATGGCATATTCTTGCCTCTGCAAGAAACTCCAAAATCGTCCACAAAAAGTGAACCATCTGTGTGATCGTTTAATACTTTAGCCAAGCTATTGATTTTAATGCTGAATAATGTAACTGATAGTATACTTCCTTGCGGGACACCCATTTCTTGATCAAAGAATTCAGAAAGAGTAGAACCCACACGAACCTTGAATTGGCGATCATGTAAAAAATTTGAGATAAAATGAGGCATTCGACCCCGCAGGCCGAATTCAAATAAGTCTTTGAGGATGCCATGCTTCCATGTGGTGTCGTATGCTTTTTCCAAATCGAAAAAGATTGACACAGCATGTTGCTTATTGATAAATGCATCTCTTACGAAAGATTCTAATCGAACAAGATGATCAGTTGTACTTCTTTGTTTACGGAAACCACATTGAATGTCAGTAAGTAATTTGTTGGTTTCCAAGTACCAGACAAGACGATCATTGATCATCCGTTCCATAGTTTTACATACGCAACTAGTTAAGGCTATAGGACGATAGTTGGAAGGATCTGTGTGATCCTTTCCTGGTTTAGGAATGGGGACGATGGTGGCATTGTGCCAACAAGATGGAAAGTCACCCGTTTCCACTATATATGATTATATACCTCAAGGCAAGATTCTGGTAGATGTTTTAACAATTGATAATGGATATTGTCAGGACCAGTAGCTGTATCGTGAGCCTTGGAAAGTGCTGTTTTAAGTTCTGACAAGGAGAAGTGCTCATTATAGTCCTCCCCATTATCAGATTTGAAATTAGGTTTTTGTTTTTCTTGAACCTTTTGATATTTTTGGAATTGAGGAACATAATTTGCTGATGAAGAATTTTTGGAAATGGTTTCTGCCAACTTATTGGCAATGTCGGTTTTAGCTGTAAGGAGGTCACCATTGACCTTGAGATGTTTTATTGTTGATTTAGAACCTTTGCCTTTGATTTTACTAATCATATTCCAGACTTTGCTCATAGGCGTTCTGGAATTTATTTTTGAGACATAGCCTCGCCAAGATTTGCGTTTTTCTTGATTGACTGTGCGTCGAGCCTTGGCCCGGGCTTTGCGGCAGCCATCAAGATTACCTGGAGTTGGATGTTTATTGAACTTGCGTTCAGCCTTTTTGCGGGCTTTGATATCTTGCCTGCAAGTATCATTAAACCATGGTTTAACAATACGGGGATTGGATGTTGATTTAGGAATAGTTTCCTCAGCAATTTCTATTAATTTATCTGAAAATGTTTGAATAGGATCTTCAGATTTTAATATTGATTTGAGTGAGTGAGCGAGTTGGTGTTTAACGTGTTTTGAACAATATTTCAGTTATTAAACACGTGCATTATATTGATTTGAAATTTATGTTTTCCCTGCAGAGGGATGAAAATGTATCCCAGTCTGCTTTTGCAAATTTCCACTGAGGATTGTGTTCTTCAGGTGAAGGCAGTGCAGGCTCCAGTACCACTGGAAAGTGATCACTACCACACATATCCTCGTGGACTGACCAAGTGAAATCGTTAAGCAAAGATGGGTCAGTAATTGATAAATCAATTGCAGAATATGTTCCTGAAGCAGGATGCAAGTAAGTATTTGTCCCATCATTAAATAATGAGAGACCATTATTGTCAAGAAAATCTTCAACTTTTTTACCCTTGTCATTGGTGGAATTACTTCCCCACAAGGGGTTATGACTATTAAAGTCCCCAAGAATGACACATGGCTTAGGGAGTTGTTGAAATAGATTATCAAGATCTTGCAATCTAAGGGTATCTGATGGTGGAACATATATTGAACATAGTGTTATGGTTTTAAATAAGCTGAGTTGTACAGCTACAGCTTGGAGTTTTGTTTTGAGAGGGATTTGACTGTGAATCACTCCTTGTCGAACAAGGACTGATGCACCACCCTTGGCCTTTTCTAATTCCGCTGAAAAGGCATTATAGAAAGTAAAGCCACGCAATGTGGTATTATCCGATTGTTTAAAATGGGTTTCCTGCAAGCATATTGCCTGAGGATTATATGATTGAGTAAGTAAGGAAAGCTCATTAAAATTTGCTTTAAAACCACGACAATTCCATTGGAGAATTGCCATAATTAATAAAAATGTGGAAAATATATACATTTTAAAATTATTCTAGGAGCCTGGAGAGCTTGCGCCCACCTGGATCCTCAGAAGATGCTCTGTGCCGCGATGGAGAGCGACTTGTTGACCTGGAAGGACATGGGGATTCGTCCATGTTCTCGTCCAGGTCCAGGTCCTGGAACCTGTTTGAAACACTGACAGGGTTCTTGTCAGCCTTTGAGACCCTGTCAGTGGTTTTGTGCTTATTTGAGTTCCTGTTTTTGTTTTTCTTTTTGTTTTCATTTGATGGAGAAGGAGGAGATTTAGGAGCCAAAGGAGTTGTTGGGATATTAGGGTTGTATATTGAGTTTTTATCAGAAGTGGTCATGGTGATGTTGTTGTATGTTTGAATAGTGTTAGGTTTTGCTAGTTGAGGTTTATATTTGACTGGCTTTGGTTGATTGAGCCAGGTGGTGTCAGTCTGGATGGCAACTGATGCCTTTGATTTTGGAGTAGCTGCAGCTGCAGCGTAGGAAGCTTTCTCATTTGCAGAGAACAGTTTCCTGGCCTCCGCAAATGGGATATTTTTTTCAGATTTGAATTTAATTATTTTACTTTCTCTGATGAAAGTAGGGCATTGTTTGGAGGACGCCATGTGGGGCCCTTTGCAGTTTGGACACATGTGAGGAGCTTCACAGGTGGAACTATCATGGTCCCCCTTGCCACATTTCTGGCAGACCGTGCTACCGCGGCAAGAGCGGGAACCATGTCCAAACTTCTGGCACTTAAAGCACCGAAGTGGGTTTGGAATGTATAGTTCCGCCTTGATAAGAAGATACCCAGCCTTGATGTTAGGGGGAAGTGTTGAAGTACCAAATTCCATCAAATAGGTGTTTGATGGAAAGGTCTTGTTCTTTTCTTTATCCTTGTATGTGAATCTCTTCACATGTGTGATGCCTTGGGGTTTGAGCTCTTCCACAAGCTCGTCCTCGGACATGTCGGAAAGGACCCTGTCCCTGTCACGAACAATGCCCTTGCAGCTGTTGAGAGAACGGTGAGGGGCGACTTTAACAGCCACCCCAGCAAAATTTTTGAGTTTGAGAAGATTTGCAGATTGTTGGTGAGTATTACACTCAATAAGAAGAGAGCCAGTGCGCAGTTTGGTAATGTTTTTAACTGTACCAGCAACTCCTTTGATTCCTTTTTCAATAGCAAAGGGATTAAGCTTAAGTGGCTCGCCACCATTGCTGCCTCCCTCCATCATTAAGAATCTTGGCCATGATTTGTTTGATTCCTCATCCGAAGATGAGGACGTTGATAATGCCTCAGTTTTGCGCTTCTTAAGGGATGCCATGGTTATTTTTAGGTGTCTCGCCAGTGCTGCTCCCCACCCTCCACGGAGTCCAACAAGGGGATGCCAAGTGTTTGTGGGTCTCCAACAAACTGACACCAGGGCTACAGCACTGGCATACTCCAATATGAGCGTTGCCAATGCTCTACTGGATTGACCCATTGGCCACTGCCTTCTTGGTGTTGGGTATTGGAATGTTGAATTAATAAAAAAGTTTTGAGTGAGTGAGCTAAATAAATAGATAGATAAGCTTAATTGCTTATATTGTTTTGAAAAGACAATTGATGATTGAAGCTGAGAAAAGAGAAAAAAACACCAAGGGCTTAGCATGACCAGCCGATTGGTCAGATTGGGCCCATCTGACCTCCTGTCTAACTGAAGTTAGGGTCAAAGTGGTGTGTTGGCGGGCACACCCGCAGGCATACACCAACCTCAACCACCAGAATCCCTTCCTCCACCGACACAGGTCGCAGTCCACGGCAAACAGACCGCCGCATTTTAGTCGCCTCATACGACAAGCATGGAGTACTGAGGCCCTATTCTAACCCGGGAGCCCCACGGGGGAGATTAACATGAAATCCCTGAATTAAATAAAACAAGATGTGTTTGTGAAACACGAATGCCCCCGGATGCATCCTGCTCGCTGTGTAAAGGTCAAGGTCACAAGGTCAAATGTCATGGTGTCATCTGAAAGGTCTCATCACGAGGGATCCATGTCAAGTATCAAAGATCTAGCTCTGACCAATCAAAAGTTATGACCAAGGTTAAAGTTTTTGTGGACAAACGGACAGATGGACGGACGGACGGGAAAATCAAATATCATGGTGTCATCTGAAAGGTCTCATCACAAGGGATACACATGTCAAGTATCAAAGACCTAGCACTGACAGTATAGAAACTATAGCCAAGGTTAAAGTTTTCAGAAAAGGCTCGCTGTGTCAAGGTCACAAGGTCAAATGTCATGGTGTCATCTGAAAGGTCTCATCACAAGGGATCCATATGTCAAGTATCAAAGACCTAGCTCTGACCAATCAAAAGTTATGACCAAGGTTAAAGTTTTTGTGGACAAACGGACAGACGGACAGGTGAAAAACAATATACCCCCGGAATCTCCGATTCGGGGGCATAATAAAAATCATGTCCTATATTATTATTATTTATTTATTTCATTAACTGGCGCTGGTACCATGGGAACAGATCAAGTTTTCTTTACTGAGGACGATAAAGTGTTATTATTATTAGGTTCTTAACAGTTGGTTCATATTTATATTACATAGCAACCAGGTAAGAAGCACTGGTCTTTTCAATACAATTACTTAATAATTATCTGATTCTAATTTCTTGATTATTAGGTCTACTGATTGATTCAATATTAATTTTGAAGCCATTTCAAGCATTGCTCATGTTGTTCATTTGTCTCTCAAGGTGCGATGGAAGCCGCAATTGGGGACCTTTCCGAACCGATGGACACATCATATTGTCTTGGCTGCTGTGTTACGTATTTGTGAAAACCACGCTCTTTGAAGAAAGAAGAATCTGCTTGGTACAAGCCGCATCGAGAACTACGTAAAGGAAACGGTTCCACGCTATAGTGACCCTCTTTTTCGAGCACACTGGTACCAATATTTCGATAAAAATACTTCCATTTAATGATGAATCATGCCAATCTTATGGTTTCATACTTTTCACCCTAGCCATGAATTCATCAAAAACCCCATCACAATGAGTAATAAACTGTCTATCCAAAACATAACCAATACCAATACTATTCAAGACAATCTAAGTTTTGAGGCCAAATTAATTTCCCATTATCAACATTAAATCATAAAGTATGGAGGGGAGGATGAGCAAAAGGGAGTTGTTTGTTGGGATAGCATATATATGGCTGCTTTTACTACTATTTTAAGCTTATATGCAATTTACAAATAAAACCCCCAATGTCTAATCAAAACTAAAGACCAAATTGCCAATATCAATTTATGTGTCAGCCTTGAACTTGATAAACAATGCAGTATCCGATGATTTGCAGGGCCCATAACTATTAGTTTTGTTTCTTTTTGAGTTAAATTCATTCTCTCCGCACAGAGGCAGATCAAGTCATGTTGATTTAGCCTCTGTTATATTACGACGAGTTTGCGGGATAGAATGGAAGATGCCTGATTGGAGGCAATCAAAATTAGTTGTGCAATCAGCGACGGTGTTCTTAAATCATCATTTTGGCTACTGAAACAAGGCAAAGGTAGTGTGATATGAACCACCCTTTCAATGCGAGAAGCCTTGTCATTTGATAAAGAAATACACATGTATTGAGATGAAAGTTTTTTCCGCCAGGGGAAACTGCCGGAACCCACGGATTTCGGCGTAATAGAACAGAGGCTACATCAACCCGACTTGATCTGCCTCTGTGGGGAGAGAATGGGCCACACACTGAAATCAAGACCATTAATCTTGAGTGGCGGACCTTGGCTTGCCTTTGGTTTGTCAGAAACCAGGAGACTTTTAGGAGTGGTTTGGATCGTTTTGGCATGCGCAAGAGTTCAATGAAGTACTACCTGATGAATTTTTGCAGGACACTCACAAGTGACCACATTCTTCCAAAAGAAATAGCATGCCATCGCTGGAAAACATGCTTCAAAACATGGATTCCCTGGAGTTATTGGTTTTGTTGATGGAACAGACATTCCTATACCAGGACCTCGGGATTTCAGAGACTCCTACATATGCAGGAAAGAATTTCCCTCATTTCACTTACAGGGACATGACTCTCGTGTCTTTCGGAACTCCCCTTTATCAAATTTATTTGCTCAACCATTACCGGACAAGTATCACCTTCTTGGGGACTCTGCGTATGCCTTGTCAAGTGAACGTATATGCTTGTGCCATATAGGGACAATGGTCATCTAACAAAAGAACAGAAGAAATAGAATTTTTTGCACAGTTCAATAAGAGTGGATATTGAACGTTGTTTTGGTTTACTGAAGGGGAGATTTCGCAAACTGAAATACTTGGACAGGAGGAATGTGCGTGAAATACCCGTTGTCATTGTTACATGCTGTGTTTTGCATAACTTTGTCTTAAACCGAGAGTCGTTTGTGGATGAAGACATTGATTTGGATGGGATGGACACTGATGCTCCAACAGTTGTACCAACTCAGTGAGCAACAGAGAGGTGTTGACAAAAGAGAACAAATGACACAACTTTTGTCAGACTGTTATTTCCCATACTAGATCACAAGTATTTTTTTATTTCCATGGCAACAATTTGGACTTTGTCTTTTTTCAAGGGTTTCAGCATCAAATCATTTAGAATTTTGAATATTTTGTTTGCTACAATTGTGAAGTTGATTTATTCAAGTTGAATTATACAGAGAACATTAATGGTGCCTTATGATAGTATTGTTTAGAGGTTTGGTGCATTAGAGGAAGGGGGAGACATCTGTTTTTACGGGTAAAAACACTTTCTAGTTTTACATGAAACTACTCAAAAGAATTTAAGGAACTTTCAATTAGTAATTATCATTTGCAACAGTACTCAAATCATCTAAGACAAAGTGCATAATTTATTAAACTGTTGTCCGACATAATGTTATTTTCTGAAAGACAATTATTGTCAGACTCTTGAAAAGGTAATAGAAAAATATAAGAAAGAAATAACATTGGATTAAAAATAGAGCCATGGGCTCTGTAGCTCATCAGACTTTTGATGGACGTAGCTTATTGGGTCTTTACCCCTGTGACCCCATTTGGGGTGGGGTAACCAAATCTACAATTTAGAATCCCCATTGGCCAAGGAGTCTACACACAACTTTTCAGGTCTTACAACCTTTAGGAACTGGAGGAGAAGATAAAATAGGTTTTTAAGGTTTTGACCCCTGTGACCCCATTTGGGGTCATGGGGTCACAAAATCTACAGTCTACACACAACATTTCAGCTTTCTCAACCTTTTGGAACTGGAGGAGAAGATAAAATAGGTTTTTAAGGTTTCGACTCCTGTGACCCCATTTGGGGTCAAGTGGTCACCTGGCCAAGGAGTCCACACACAACTTTTCAGCTCTCTAGACCTTTTGAAACTGGAGAAGATGAAAATAGGTTTTTAGGGTTTTGACCCCTGTGACACCATTTGGGGTCAAGTGTTCACCAAACCTACACTTTAGAATCCTCATTGGCCAAGGAGTCTACACACAACTTTTCAGCTCTCTAGACCATTTGGATCTTGAGAAGAAGTAAAAAATATATTTTTAAGGTTTTGTCCCCTGTGACCCCATTTGGGGCCATGGGGTCACGAAATCTACACTTTAGAATCCCCATTGGCCAAGGAGTCTGCACATCAAATTATAGCCCTCTAGCGTCATTGGTTCTGGAGAAGTCGAAAAAGTGAAAAGTTTACGGATGGACGGACGCCATGCCATCCCATAAGCCCATCGGGTCTTTCAGACCTGATGAGCTGAAAAGGCCAGGTGTGGAAGGCGAAGGCGGACGTAGGAACAAGCGAGGGGGGAGCCTGCTCTCCGTTGGACCCTGAACAGACGAGACAGGTAGTGGCGATGATATGCTATTTTGACCACCCGAAGGTTGGAAGTAGCTTCTATTGGAAAATAGACAACCTAGCAGTAGCAGCGATGAGCGAGGGATGGTCCTGCGTCCGCCCGAAACTTGCCACTGAGCACTAAAAGTGCTGCGCCATCCACACCAAACACCGAACCAAAGTAGAATAAATATGTGATGTTGTGTAAAATAATGAAAATTGAGGGACAAAGGAAGGGAAACCAGAAATTGAAGGAGACCAAAGCGGCGAATATCACTTGTAAAAATGTCTGTTGCAACGGGAGTTAGGTGGACCCCATCCCTAAAGTAATGGTCCGCTGTTGGAAGGACGAGGTCGTGGCGAACCACTTCCTCATTGATGCAAGCCATAAGATTGCTAACCCTCCTATTCAATTTCTTCCTGGAACGTTCAATACATTTGATGTCTCTTGCATACCGCCACGTACAACGTGGCAGCATGAAGGACCACAGGAGCCGGGTGTACAGAATATCTTTATTGATTCGGGCAAACAACTCTTGGCAGGTGATGACGCAGAGATCGTTTGAGCCCAGGTGCAGCAAAAGCAACTTCGGGTGACTGCCTGAGGTCGCCATGAGGTCCTCTATCGCTGGCCTGTAGTGGCGCCTCTGCCAAGGGTGTCCGCCAGCTGAGGTTTCAACTGGGCCAGGTAGCTGTCATTCTCGATTAGCCTAAACTGTGGACGAGGCCCTCGTTTCTGATGCTTTCAGTCTCTTGATTATTGGAAGAGTCTGGGATTGTGAGGGTCTTGATTCTATGCCTGCAAAAAAAGGACGACTTATCAAAGGAATGATTCATAAAATGTTTCACTTTTCTATTCAATCTTGATCATTTCATTAACTTAAATAAATTATAATTATTTGTTTTAAGATTCCTGTTATCAATCATGCAAAATTAGGAAATGAAAACTTGTTTAACTCATTACATAGAATACAATAGATATGAGATATTTGCACTTTAAATCTGTCATCGAAGGTTTCAAAACATATAGGCGCAGTCATATATGAGTTCTCAAGATGACATAATGGATTATGAATTGCCCTGGTCAATTTCCATTCTCGATAATCCAGAGTTTACGTTCCGATAATATCTCCACTAACCTCTGGAACCAATATAGGCTCAATGCGATTCACAAATTACCTGCCCTTAGTGGCATATTGTCCAATGAGGTATCTACGCTGCCTTCAGCAGCGTACCAATCGCATGGCTTCTTTCGTGACACACCCCCGCTTCGTCAATAAACAGAAATGACATCCAAAGTGATGGATTTCAAGACTGTATTTTCGTGTTTTCGTCTATCAAAACGGGTGGGGTATATCAATTGTTACCTAGCATTCCCAGTTCTCGTCAAGAGAATACCTCGGAACTGTAAAATATCACATGGCCTTTGATTTTATATATGAAATAGTGAGTGAGTTGGGGTTTAACGTCCTGTCAGAAGTATTCCAGCTATAAAACATGCTGCCATCTAAACCTTAAGAAAGTTGACCGATCCGAGAGAAAAAACTGTATAAGGAAAAATTACAACACAAGTTTTGCAAATAACCGATAGTAGGTAGATTTAGTAACTTCATGTATTATGGAATATTTTTTACTTGATTATATGCCATCCCACTTGACTCCAAACGTTATTGCGATGTGTTGGCTTGTGTGCTTCCCCAACCCTTGAGCTATGCCAAATGGAGCTGGCATGCTCCTGGTAGGGTCATCCAATTGGAAGAAATCAGACCAAATTTGTGTCGTTCTAAAACCTGCTTTCTATCCCTATTTAGCAGCCCCGTCTAAGGACGGGGCTGCTATCAGTTTTTGTGAAGTTTCCATCGCCGCCGCCGCACTACTAGCTATAACTATTTTTCCACTAAGCTTTCCAGAACTCTTATTCATACCTTACTACTCATACCTCGGGGGAACGATTTTGACACGTTCACTTTCAAGGTCAAGGTCAAGGTCACGAGCTATGTATTCACTCTAAGAATTCCTTGTAAACGCGATAACTTGAAAAGTTGTTGTGCTATGAAGCTTTTACTTGGTATATATCATCCTTGGAAAAGTAAAAAATTTTGAAAAGGGTTTGGCTACAATCCGTCAAAGGTCAAGGACACAGCAAGGTCATGACGTAAGCATGTTTTAGCGAAAATGCTTTATTTTAACTATGAACACTTTTAATCAATACATGATTGTTATACTCAATAAAAAGTGTTCAATGATTGTGTGACCTTGAAGGTCAAAGGTCAAGGTCATGAGATATGAGTTATTACAAAATGCACTAAATTGGGGTATAACTTTATCCCAATTAGCTTTTCAGAACTCATGAACATGTCTAAATGTTAATACTTCCAGGGAATCATTATGACATGTTCACTTTCAAGTTCGAAGGTCAAGGTCACGAGTTATAAAATCACCACAAAATTCCTTGTAAACAAGTTTTTGTGCTATGAAGCTCTAACTTGGTATATATCATCCTTGGAAAAGTAAAAAATTTTGAAAAGGTTTCAGCTACAATCTGTCACAGCAAGGTCATGACTTAAGCATGGTTTAGCGAAAATGCTTAATTTTAACTATGATTGTTATACTCAATAAAAAGTGTTCAATTATTGTGTGACCTTGAAGGTCAAAGGTCAAGGTCATGAAATATGAGTTATTGCAATTCCTTGTAAACACAATAACTTGAAAAGTTTTTGTGCTATGAAGTTTAGATTTTGTATATATTATCTCTTGAGAAGTACAACATTTTCAAAAAGTTTTGGGTACTAACTGTCGAAGGTTAAGGTCACAGCAAGGTCAACATATATGGAGAAAATGGATTAATTTAATTTTTAACACTTTATTTCATTACAATAATGTTATACTCAATGAAATGTGTTCATTGATTGTGTGACCTTGAGTGTCAAAGGTCAAGGTCACGAGAAAATTCCCAATTTGGTGAGGCCTGTAAAAGGCGGAACAGGGTAAGGCGAAACCCAAAGTTCCGGGGCTGCTCTGCTTTTGCGGTATCCTGCAAACGCTAATCTAGTTTTTTGTCTGTTCTCTCATTCTGTCGAACTTCTTTCTCTCCGATCTTCTGTCTTTTGGATGGCAAATCAACATGTTTAATAGCTGAAAAACATTGCTGATTGTATGTTAAACCCAAACTCACTCATTCGCCGTTTACCTGCCTCTATGATTTCTTTCCTATTTCTGACTCGGACTAAAGGCCTTTCTGATTGGCTAATGAAAGACGGTAATGCAACTAAGGGGAGGTAATTTATGTATCGCATTGAGCCCATAATGGTTCCAGAGGTTAGTGGAGATATAATCGGAACGTTAACTCTGGATAATCGAGAATGGTCAATTTCATGTAGGCTGATTTATAAGATATCTATCTATAAACACAATTTTGGTCATTATTGTGTTTAGTTACTCCAAAGTGTCAATATCGTCCATTTGAATGAATGAATATTTTATATAGCAAAGTTAATCCTCTTCTATAATATAAATTGAAATAGACATTCATTGACTGTTGTGAATGGTGTTTTTGTGTTGACATTTCAAACTAACTCACCTTTTGGAAAATCTCTCACTATGCCTTTCTTTCCGTCTTTTCCCTCATCCTTTCGATCCCTTTCTCCCTTATCTATCTACTCTCTTTTGGATGGCAACATCCACTTGTTTAATAACTGAAATATTGTTCAAAACACGTTAAACACCACCTCACTCACTCACCTTTTGGAAGAGAGGCTACAGCAATCTCCATAAACCTAACCTTTTCTTTGTTGGTTAGGCGTGGAGATGCTACAGTACTGATGGTGTTTAGTAAGCTTTCATCAACGTCTCTGCTGTAGGCAAGTTGAGCCACCTCGTCGAATTCCGCGTTCTTCCCCAGTGACGAACCACTGCCCTTTGCCATCGCTGTCCATGTTTGAAATAACCCTAGATCAGCCAGCACTCGCAAGGATTGTGGCAATACTGAATGAAAAATATAATAATTTACCTTGAATTTGAATTGTAAACATAGAAGAAAATAAAAATAGTAGACAGAGTGGGCTAACCCCCTGCCTCATTGGAAAAGTGATGAATACTCGGGGGAAAATGGCTAGGTTGACACTAATCATAGCAAGCGTAGCATAGCTAAGCGAGTCAGTTCAGAACATCCCGTAGCTCGCGAGTGCACGCGGGCGACCAAAGGCCGTCAAGATCGCTCGCCTATTATGAACGGACTACTGCTGTCCTTCTCTTACTATGCCTTTCTTTACCCTCACTCTTTCTCCCCGATCTGCCTACTCTCTTTTGGATGGCAACTTCCGCGTCTTAAATTCGAATACAAACAGTTTTAGCTTGAATGATTATATCCGCATATACGATTCAAATGTACCATATCTTTCTCTATCCCTTATGAAAAGAACTAGTAAGGCGGAAAGTTGTTATCGTTAGGGAGCTCATAACCGTTAACCAGTCATGAGATTTTGCTGGTGTGATATTATCATACTAATCGCTGCATCAGCCTATCTAACACACGGCTCACGGGTTCATAAGTTTGTGTATTCTTGACTTATTAATACATTAGTTATGTCTTACAGTATTAAAGACAGATGACATATGCCATTCTTTTGTAGAATCAAACGTAACTTTGGAAAGAGTTTTTGTACAGGCAAAACTTCCTGACGGGTTTCTCTCAATAGGATTTTATGAATCGGATTCACATTTTATAATATAAAAAAGATAGTAGTCATTTGATAACAATGATGTAGTCGGCGTCTTCATAGTAGGAAGGATATTTAGAATGGATCGGTAAAATATGATATCAGCTTTGTTATCGTGTTTGTCTCGTTCAAAAAACTTCGTTGTGCCTTTGTGGTCATGTTATTTGGTAGTTTGTTTAACTCTATTACTCTCATACCGGTAAAGAATGTTAAATTTGAACATAATCTTATTTATTTTTATGCCCAGAAAAGACCGAATCGGTTTTTGGATTTTGGAGAAAAATCCTAGGCTTTATCACACCCACTGTTTAAAACACAATTGCATTATAAATAACTCACAAAGCTAAAGAATAAATCAAACAAACGATGTCAAGTTCAACACTTCATTATTTATTATACTTCAATGTAATCTCTTGTCGGCGTTTCAAAAATTCTTTTTACATTTAAGCAATTACAGACAATCTATTCAAGCCGATTGCAAACATCTCGTCCGACAGACAATTACTTTGATGTTTAATTAGTTCTCAAAATAAAAGGAAGTACAGAGATTGTTTTCCGTAAAATACAGGGGATTTGCATTATTTAGAATAGTTTCTAAGTGCATGTATGTCATGATGTTAAACAGCTGAAATGTGTACATAAATCGGATATATGCATATAACCAAACCCAGCATTGACGAATATGTTTCTTTAGCTGACGTGACACATGGGCAATATAAACCCCCATGAGTTGCTTGTGAGGAGGTCGGAATAACCGATGACTATTTCATGACCAATATTAGCATTTGTAGTTTATAAAGAATCTGTTGACTACAGGCGAAGTCCTCATGGGAAGATATAATTTGATAGGCCACAATAGACCTTCTGAATACATGATCGTTCTTTGAACACAATAAACTTTGTGAAGTACGGTCCCGATCATGACTACCTGCAGTCTGCATCGACTGCGTTCCCGGTCACCACGGGGTTAATGTTTCGAAGTTATTCAACATGTCCTCAGGACAATTTGTACACAAATTATAGGGCCTTATTTGAGATACAGATTTTTATCCCCCGCCGCGCGTTTAGCGCGAAGCGAGGGATATAGTATTCAGCTCCGTACGTCCGTCCGTACGTCCGTCTGTCCCGCTTCTTCTTAGCGCAATATCTAATGAACCGCTCAACCTAGAATCTTCAAACTTGGTACGAGTCTTCATCTGGGGAATTCGCAGACCTGAAAGGCTTTTGGTGACCTTGACCTCATTTTCAAGGTCACAGCGAGACTTTGACCAGTTTTGAAAATGTTGTTAGCGCGATATATAATGAACCGCTCAACCTAGAATCTTGAAACTTGGTACCAGTCTTCATCTGGGGAATACGCAGACCTGAAAAGCTTTCGGTGACCATGACCTCATTTTCAAGGTCACGGCGAGACTTTGACCAGTTTTGAAAATGTTGTTAGCCGGATATCTAATGAACTGCTCAACCTAGAATCTTGAAACTTGGTACCAGTCTTCATCTGGGGAATACGCAGACCTGAAAAGTTTTCGGTGACCTTGACCTCATTTTCAAGGTCACGGCGAGACTTTGACCAGTTTTGAAAATGTTGTTAGCGCCATATCTCATGAACCCATTAACCTTGAGTCTTCACGGGGGACATAGTATTCAGCTCTGTACGTCCGTCATGCTTCTTGTTGTTAACATCAATTTGCGGCGGGGGATCTTGTCACCTTTGTGACAAATACTTGTCTTAATTGGATGTCCCATGGTTTATATAATGAAAAATATATAAATATATAGCCGTGGGCGATGCATAAAAAGTTTAATAAGGAATTTTACAAATGTAATAGTTGATCAATACAAATAGCTATATATTGTTCATGTATGGGCAAATGACATGATGACCGTTTTGTGAGTGGTTTTTTTATTTCATTCATAAACGTTTGTCTGCTTTTGGAAAATTAGATTACTCAACGTTCATTAAAGACGTGCTGCTCTTCATTTAAACCCTTAAGGCATCGTAATTTGATTCATTGAAATACATTGGCTCAGTTGAAAACAACAAGCATACATCCCTACATGTTTGGGGGGTTGTAAACAAGATGCAATATGTCTGCACCAGTTAACAAGTGCATTTAACGAACTCTCCTTAGCTCGTCTCGTGTTTTTGCAAATGTACTTATTATTTTCTCTTATATCAAATATAGCACACATAACCTTGTCTCGTGCATTACCTATGTTTTTCGCTTAATGCCGTTTCCTAGAAATCTAAATTAATTAAACGTAAACATGTACATTTTATGTATACTCGCCCAAAAAAGTAACACTCGGGTAAATTGCAATATTTACAAAAATGTGACATGAATAATATCTATTGAATATACGCTATTGTATTCTGGAAACACTACAAAAATTAGCATATTTCCAAATTATCACGTGACTACGATAAACAGAATTAATTCACCCTTGAAATGCCTTTGCCTGAAACAGCATGTAAGCATTTTAAACAAAATTGTATTCCTATTTCAATATCACAAAGACATAAATGATACATTGTCGTTGTATTTTTTTGAACAGACAAATATATTATTTTGCAACTGCAAATATACGATCACCAATGAACATTTTGAGATTTCAAACCTACATTTGAAATTCTCTTTCTAGCTTATAAAAAATCCATATGGCGACAGCAAACCATATTTGCCGCTCCCATGTCAAAAATCACAAATCTATCAGGATCCAAAACATGCAACAAAGTAGATGACATCGCCGTCAGATATAAAAACTTCGTGGTTATATAAAGTTAGACTACAAGTTTGAGTAAACCATTGAATATCAAAATGGGAAATGTGGGATCTGTTAATTCTATTCATTTCCACACCATTTTCATTCAAATAAAGGTTGCATGTATGTACTCGCAGGTCAAATATCATATTGGTATTATGATTAGATATAATATAATATATATTATGTGATATCCTCTATTCTTTCGTATGTACGTCAGGACTACTGTTAACAAGATATCTCTTGAACCGTTGCACCCAAAAGTCTGAACATGTTAATGCCAGGCTACATCAGGAAATTACAGACACAAGTCTGATATCGATTATGGTGACCCTGACCTAACTTTCAAACTCTTGTTCAAGCGATATTTCAATTTTATTTGAAATCTTACTTCTGTAAGGAAAATAATTGTTTTTAACCTGACAAGTTCAGAGGCTATGTAGGAGTGTGTAAACTAAGATTAAAGTTAAACATATCACATCAACATTGCTTTAAGCTTTGATAGAATTTAATGATAACAGTCCTGTCAAAAGTAGAGGACATAGTGTATTGCAATTACTGATAGCGTTCAGGAGAACACAGGATAAGACCAGTAGGATGGAGAGGATCACCCAGTCGGTGTAGAGAGTACAAGCTTGTCATTTACAGTTTACATGTATAAATGCATTGACACTTAGGAACTTCCCATTCTCTGTCCACAGAGGCAGATCAAGTCATGAAATGTTGATACAGCCTCTATTCTTTTACGACGAATCCTTATCATGGTAGATGCATATGTTAAATATAAAAGATCAATCTCTACCCAATGACAAGTTATAGCCAAGGTTAAAGTTTTCGAAAAATGCTTTCTGCGTCAAGGTCAAGGTCACGAATAAAAATAATGACCTTATCTGAAAGGTCTTATCATTATTGATACACATGTTAAATATCCCCTAACAATCAATAGTTATTAACAAGGATAAACGATTTAGGTACAAGCAGATGGACAGACTGACAGAACGCAGACGGACGGACAGGGCTAAAATAATATACCCCCGGAATCTCGGATTCGGGGGCATAAAAACCTTTTAGATTTGTAGCTGCTACTAAATTACAGATACTTTCGCGAATGTCACATCAATAGTGAGATGTCTGCTATCAACTTTGATTGAATTGCCTCGTTACCAAAGACGAAGTAATTGCTGAATGAAATTAATTTTCTTTGACATGATGGCATGAACACGAACTGTAGCATGATAGTGCATTGTTGAGCTTGGATTCACCTTGTTTGATATGCCGTCAACATCAATGTTTAGTGCATGGACAAGTCGGACGTTTATGGAGCGTTAGATATATGGATAGGTGTTTTCTTGCGTTATGTCTCAGATGTATGCCATGATTCAGTCGTCAAAACTGTGACCGTTTTTTGTCAAAAACATGTAAAGTTCATACTTAAATAAGTTGCTATTTCCCGACGCATACGGAAATGAATGATAGCACAACTAACTAAGATTGCATTAAATCAGACTCTTCACTTTCTAGCCCGAGAACAAGGTTAGATCATCATCCGATGATGTTTCATTGTTATGTTAAAATAAGTAAGTAAATAAGTAATTCCAAAATTCTACTGCAACTATTTATATCACACGGTACCTCTAGAAAATTGTTCTATATGACTTAGGCTTTTTGATGTTTTTCATTTGTTCTTTGAAGAACAAAGACGTTCATTTCAGATGTTTCTATCGTCTGTCTGAAGAATCGATTAAATGGAAGGTTTTATAGGAATAATTAATACTAATCAGGCGTAATTGTGCCAATTGATTATCATATAAATAGCTGCATCACCACATCACATATTCTCGAATTTGTTTATCACGACTTGACTAATGAATAATTTATACCTCGCCTTCTCAGAGGATAGAATAACATTCTTGCAGTCCAGGGACCGTATTTAAAAAAAATCTAAGAGTAGAAGTATATTTTCATTGTCAAAGAGCTTAGAAACATTCACAAAATTACTCTCAAGTCTAGGAATTTCTTTAATTCCTATTCATAAAAGCTTTAGAAGTACTGTTAATTTGGGTAAAAGTTAGGAGTCACCAGTAGTGTTATTTTCAGATAAGTATGAATATAAGGATTCTATTAGATCTAATATGAAACGGCCTTGGTCTATTGTCAAAAAGATATTAAAGTGTTACAAGTAGGAGACTATCTATCAAACTTCTCCTGCCTCTCATTAGCTTCTAAAATACCGATCAAGGAAACAGAGAAGTGTTTGATTTAAACGTTGGACATGAACACCATTGTGGTATTCTTACAATACGATTTCGAAATATGGACTTTAAAGCCGAGAGAAATGGCCCACTAAAGGAGAGCTCCAAATTGCACATGATAACCTACATTTATCCGTCTTAAGCATTGAACGCAACTGAGTGTTATCTAGGAGAAAGAGACAGCTATCATTAAATCAGAATAAGTTTACATAATTAGGCAATGTTATTCGATGGAAAAACAACTTCATTATTTCAGTACATTATAACTGTGTATAGTTTAGAATATATTTAATACAAATAACACAACAATTAAAATGATATAATTCTGTACTCTCAATCCTTTCAATCAAAGTAAAGAAAAAAACTATATTAAATCCTTTTCAATTGTTTTATTGTTTTAAGGCTACATGGCCAATAATTTAATACATTTATATATGTCATATTTCTCCTCTTCTTCATTATGAATTTTCAATTAATTTATAATCAAATAATCTTCACTAATACAAACTAATTTGATGTATCATGATATAGAGTACAATTCGGGATATAATGATACCATGATACATCAAATTAGTATGTATTAGTGAAGATGTGTTTATTTTCATGTATGACATATATAAATGTATTGAATCATTGGCCAAGTAACCTTAAAGCAATATAACAATTGAAAAGGGTTGAATATAGGTTAGTTTAACCAAGACCATCGGTCTAACTTAAACTGTAATTTTGAAAGGGAGTTTAGTTAAAGTAGCATTCAGACCAGGTTTAAATGTATCTTATACCCAACTTCCGGTCTCGTTGATATGGTTTCCTTTATTCTAACTGTAGGTATATTCACCGATACACCACAACTTTTCTAATACACCTATTCTTTTTTGCACACCCACATTAAGTCAGGTGTAAAGATTTCCAACTTTGGCAAGTCAACGGAGTTGTAAAATTTAGAATTTTTAAGAAATGTTAGCGTCCAAAGTGGGAATCGAACCAGGGGCCTTAATGCTGCGATGCAACGCCTCTATCGACCGAGCTACTGAGGCCTGATACAGGTAGTGGTACTTTTTGTTGTGTCATGTCTAGGTTGTTGTATTTTCCTATATAAGCCAATGAATAGGTATTAGTATGTACCAAATTTTAAAGTCAGTTTATATTTTTTAAAACGTTATAAGAAGAGTATTGTTTATATTTTTTTGGTCTAGTTAGGTCAAATCATATATACATAGAGAAGGGTGGATAGCTCTTTTTCGTCAAATAAAACTCGACCAGAGTGGGGTATAAGTCAGATATACCCACCCTTCCTTCGGTGCATCGCTCAATATACCTCCTGTTTGAATCGTAGATCCTCGGCTCCGCTACGCTACGCCTCGGAGACTCACGATTCAAACAGGAGGAATATTGAGCGATACACCTCAGTAAGGGTGGGTATATCTTTTACACATTATGACAATAGGAATGACAATGACTGTGACAATAAGAGGCCTGCAAGATGATTTGACTATGACGAGAGGGTTTAAGAGAGAAATCATTAACTTAGCCTATTCCATCGGTACCGAATTAATTGAATGTTTTGTATATTACATTAGATCTTGCGATACTCTGATGTCCTGAAACAAATATGGTGATTAGTTTATAGATGCAACCTATTAAAAATTTCAATAATATATAAAATTTGTAATCAACAAATGTTATGGGCTATGTAAACCAGAATTGTGTATGTTACTTTTATCCCACCTGTATGTAGGGAAAGATAAAGATATATAGACCTAGCTCAATGAAACTAGGAAAGTGGATCAGTCGGCATGTGCAGATATGGCTTTATGGGTATTGAGCTTTTTAGCTCATCTGGCCTGTAAGGCCCGATGGGCTTATGGCATGGCATGGTGTCCGGCGTCCGTCCGTCCATCCGTCCATCCGTCCGTAAACTTTGTGGAATTTCGACTTCTTCTCCAGAACCATAAGGCCTAGAAACCTAAAACTTTGTGTACATACTCCTTGGCTAGTGAGGATTAAAAATTGTAGCTTTGGTGGCTCTGTGACCCCTAATAAGGGCCACAGGGGCCACGCCCTTAAAACCTATTTTCATCTTCTTCTCCAGAACCATGAGGCCTAGAAACCTAAAACTTTGTGTACATACTCCTTGGCTAGTGAGGATTAAAAATTGTAGCTTTGGTGGCCCTGTGACCCCTAATAAGGGCCACAGGGGCCACGCCCTAAAAACCTATCTTCATCTTCTTCTCCAGAACCATGAGGCCTAGAAACCTAAAACTTTGTGTACATACTCCTTGGCTAGTGAGGATTAAAAATTGTAGCTTTGGTGGCCCTGTGACCCCTAATAAAGGCCACAGGGGCCACGCCCTAAAAACCTATTTTCATCTTCTTCTCCAGAACCATGAGGCCTAGAAACCTAAAACTTTGTGTACATACTCCTTGGCTAGTGAAGATTAAAAATTGTAGCTTTGGTGGCCCTGTGACCCCTAATAAAGGCCACAGGGGCCACGCCCTAAAAACCTATTTTCATCTTCTTCTCCAGAACCATGAGGCCTAGAAACCTAAAACTTTGTGTACATACTCCTTGGCTAGTGAGGATTAAAAATTGTAGCTTTGGTGGCCCTGTGACCCCTAATAAGGGCCACACCCTTAAAACCTATTTTCTTCTTCTCCAGAACCATGAGGCCTAGAAACCTAAAACTTTGTGTACATACTCCTTGGCTAGTGAGGATTGAAAATTGTAGCTTTGGTGGCCCTGTGACCCCTAATAAGGGCCACAGGGGCCACGCCCTAAAAACCTATTTTCATCTTCTTCTCCAGAACCATGAGGCCTAGAAACCTAAAACTTTGTGTACATACTCCTTGGCTAGTGAGGATTAAAAATTGTAGCTTTGGTGGCCCTGTGACCCCTAATAAGGGCCACAGGGGCCACGCCCTAAAAACCTATTTTCATCTTCTTCTCCAGAACCATGAGGCCTAGAAACCTAAAACTTTGTGTACATACTCCGTGGCTAGTGAGGATTAAAAATTGTAGCTTTGGTGGCCCTGTGACCCCTAATAAGGGCCACAGGGGCCACACCCTTAAAAGCTATTTTCATCTTCTTCTCCAGAACCATGAGGCCTAGAAACCTAAAACTTTGTGTACATACTCCTTGGCTAGTGAGGATTAAAAATTGTAGCTTTGGTGGCCCTGTGACCCCTAATAAGGGCCACAGGGGCCACGCCCTAAAAACCTATTTTCATCTTCTTCTCCAGAACCATGAGGCCTAGAAACCTAAAACTTGGTGTACATACTCCTTGGCTAGTGAGGATTAAAAAGTGTAGCTTTGGTGGCCCTGTGACCCCTAATAAGGGCCACAGGGGCCACACCCTTAAAACCTATTTTCATCTTCTTCTCCAGAACCATAAGGCCTAGCATAGAAACCTAAAACTTTGTGTACATACTCCTTGGCTAGTGAGGATTAAAAATTGTAGCTTTGGTGGCCCTGTTGCCCCTAATATATATATTAAGCATAATTGATAATGAAGCCTGATGAGCTACAGAGCCAATGGCTCTATTTTTAATTGTTTCTGTAGAAACGTAACTAAGAATGAACTTTCCGTTGCAGACGAATAAGACGTGAGATTTACCTTAATTATATATGGCATGTACCGTTTGGGATTTTCAACTTCTTGGAATCTTTGTTTTGGCTATTCTATACAAAACCGATGACCATGATAGTTCAGGGGAAGACAAACGGCTTGTGGATGATACTTTTCATACATTCCAAATTCCAATAACTGATTAGAATTTTCAATACAAGAATGAAAGCAACTTCGACTTGCTGAACGATTGATTCCAATTTTTATCTTTCGCATGGTTATTATACCCCGACACGCGGTTGAGGGTATATAGTAATACCAACGATTCCGTCCGCCCGTTCGAGGACATTTTTTTCCCTACATATAACAGAAAAACTATTCATCGGATTGTTTTCAAATTTTGCACATGTCTTCTACCCTACTTGTAGGGGTGCAGTGCCAATTGATATTGGAAAACGTCTAAGTCTGACTTTGACTGACTTGACTTTGTAAAACATTCAAAATTTAACGAATTTGTTTATATTGTACTCGGTCATTTTCTAAGATCAGAATTTGTCTGACCGATTGCAGAATTAATAAAATAATTTTCAATTCTTTAGTTAGTGGGTTTCCAATTCTGTGTAAAGTTTTGGGAAGCAAGCAGTAATTTAGTTGGTCAGGGATGCACGGTCGGGGGTATTAGTGAGCCACGCTCACCTTTTTGCTTGTTTACAACTGTTTTTAGCCTGTCTTTTCATGGGTGATATACAGATAAATATTCTGATCTTTTGATGGCTCTTATATCAGATGTTGTGAATTTAAGGGGAAGAGGTAGTGGAATGTCACAGAAGGTAAAACATATTTTCATGTATACATAAATTTGCGTAATCCGCATCCCTTAATAATATGTGGTAACACATCATCAACAAAGTGGAAAAGTCATGATAAACTAGCCCCCTAGCTGCTTTAAGTTTTGCTCTTTAGGCCAAACAAGCTTTTAACTGACCAATCGTGGTTTAACTCTAGAATTAAACCCGGACTACTACTGCAGTCCAAAAGAATCGTTACAACCTTTTCCAATTCGTCTGATGTAAGAACGAAAAACTAAAAAAGTTTAAAGGGGAAATAGCACGTTTTCGGAAATTTTATATTTTCAATTTTTCATTGATAAGTTTACGTTAATGCTAAATGTATCAAAACTGTGATAGTGTCAAAATATCATTACACATACCAATAATCCATAGTCAGAGAAAAAAATATAAAGATTCACATAAAGTCCAATGGTGGCCATTTTCAATTCAATTCAAACACCTTCAATTCATTTTCAGTAAGAAATAGGAATCACATGGCTGATATTTACATTATATATTTGATTTAGTACTGCTTCATTTAGTTTAAATACATTATCTTTCAATTGCAACCATTTGTTTTCATTTTCCTGAGATCACCTTGTATTCCATGAAAACGTGCTACTGCCATTTTCAAACAAAGTATTGCTTGTTATTCCACCTTTTCATGTATCAAACAAGCAATCAAAACTCAAGCTGGATTAACCAACTTTCTCTTCAATCTGAGCAGGGAACAAGATATTTAGACGTTCCTTTAAAAGAGTTGTTTACAATTAATTTTCTGAAAATGTTACACTTTCGTAGCAGTTATGAATTATTGGGTTATGTAGAGAGGACGGCCGAAAGACGACTTCCACGCCCAACTTAATGATGAGGGGACACATGGCCGCCGTCACCTTTGACCCTACGGGGGGCGTGGCCGCAGAGAGAGATCAATGTAAGAAACAGATAACTCTTATTCTCTGTCTTGCAACATGGCGATAGAAAAGGAAGAAGATGCTGGCGTAATGGAAAAAGCGATCGAACTGTGTGAAATCGACGCAACTTACTGATCACCGGTTACCATAATACATTCACAGTCGATGTCATCATTTCGGAAAGGCAAGAGCAAAAAAACGAAATTCGAATTTCCCGCTAAACGAAATTATATTTATACAGCCTCTGGTCTATTACTACGAAATCCGTGGGTTCTGCCGTTGCTGCACAATCCATTTGAATTTCTTTATCAAATTACAACGTTCACTTAAGGATTGTTTTACATGTTTTGTGCCTCTATCGATGTATAACAGCAACAAATTGTATAAAATCGCGTAGCGATTTTATACAAAATTTGTTGCTGTTATACATCGATAGAGGCACAAAACATGTAAAACAATCATTATAATTACAAAATCAACATTTTAACAAAGTTTTTCCTAATTATTTTCCAAAAATCTGTCATCAATGTCGTTAAATTGTGGTTTGTTACACGAAACAATACAAAGTTGAATCAAAATTGAGAACTCCAAAAATTAAAACGGCCGAAGATTTAATTTCGTTTTCGCAACCATTGACACCCATGCAATCACAATTCGTTTTAACCGGAATCCGCATTTTCGGAATAACCCTAATTAGCATATCACACGACGTTCAAAATGTCCGCTGTTTGCCGAGCGAACAAGCTTGAGGACTCGTAGTTGTTTAAATGCAGTCTTTCCGGTGAATGTATGGATTATGTTAGGGAGAAGAATGTATTTACTTGTTACAAACGCAGGTGGGAAGTGATAAGATATGTTATATCTGTCTTTGCAACAGAACGTAACTCGCAACTGTCAAAACCGAACTATTGCGTCAAGTGATTGTGACGTCACAAGGAATGAATGCACATGGTATGGTTGCAAATTTTTCTGCATTTATCGAGAAATGGCAGCAGGTTTTTGAGCGCTCTCGTCCAATCAGAATCCCGGAAATTAGTGTAACAAATCCATTTTGTAATTATATCGTAATGCCTTTGCCATATTCAGTAGCCAAAACGATGATTTTAAAACAGCGTTGCTGATTGCACAACTTACAAAGTCGGCGTACTAGTACAGAGGCTGTATCAACATTTATCTTCCTCTGTGGGAAGAGAATGCTTTCCCCGTAGTTATCCGGAAATGTATCTTGACCTTAATCCGTTATGTTAAAATTGTACCCCTCTCTCAGAAAAAAACTTCAATAACATATTTGTAAGAGGCATAATTTCACATTTATTCGACCTATCATTTAAACAATGATGTGTGTACACGCAGACGAAGATAGTTTAACTAATTGAGGGATGTTTTAAGATGTCGAGGACCATTATGGGTCAATTTTCAGGAGGTCTGAAGTGTCTTCTCACTGTAAATTTCTGTCCATGATAAATGAATATATTTATAGATTAATTATATTAGAATCTAAGGATAGTAGGTGAAACATGGATGTTTTCTACTACAGAGATCATTAAATGGACCATGTCCAGCGAAACAAGTCTCGAAACAATCCGGAATCCCAGTAACAATCTCTCTACCAACGGTGCGTATTACAGGGTGTGATAATGGTGAAACTCTTGCTTCCCCTTATCTTACTAGCTCTGTCTTTCTCACTCCTGGCCTGCTTGTCGTGGTCGTTGTTGGTCGAGATTCCCCGGGTTGTCCCTCATCCTCTACCGGCTCATTATATCACAAAACTCTCAAAACGTCATGGCAAACTTCCGGGATGGTTGGACTGCGACGGGTCATCTGCCATCTGCTGTTTGAGGTTAGGTCTATTCCCAGGATTCTTCCAATAGACAATCCACGTCTTACCGCTACTTGGCCCATTGACGTAATAGATATGTACAAGCCTTCGTGCACGTTGTTGAGTCACATATGCCAAACTTTATGATGGTAATATCGATACAAACATAACAATTGTTGTTGAGATAATAATCGAACATCGACTTTTAGAGTTACAATATAAAGATGTAAAGTCTTGGTTATGAACAGTAAAACGTTTGAATTGTTAACAGGTAATTTTAACAAGATGTGTTTGTGAAACACGAATGCCCCCGGATGCATCCTGCTCGCTGTGTCAAGGTCAAGGTCACAAGGTCAAATGTCATGGTGTCATCTGAAAGGTCTCATCACAAGGGATCCATATGTCAAGTATCAAAGACCTAGCTCTGACCAATCAAAAGTTATGACCAAGGTTAAAGTTTTTGTGGACAGACGGACGGACGGACGGACGGACAGGTGAAAAACAATAAAAATGGTTCAACAGAAAATACTGGATGGTTTAAAGTTGATTGTTCTTGATAAGTTATAATTATTATCCATTCTATATTATTCCATCTATTCTGCAAAAAACAAATGGTTGTGCTTTATGGAAAACAATCACGTATTAAATTAAGCGAAACAATATTTCTCCGAAATAGGGTTAAAAAGTAGGTCTTTAAACTTATGCTTATTTTCACTCAAGGCATTGTCGATGAAAGAAGGTCCACTTTGGAGAGTTGGTAGAACGGCTGGTTTCTGGAACGTCAAACCATGCCTTGCTGCTGAGGAAACATCGTCCATTTCTTTCGTTAAACTCTACGTTGATGCAGCTAAAGGTTGTTTCATCCAGACATGCTTGCATACAGGCGGTTCCATTGTCAGCATTCATCTTCCTCTTGTTGAAGCGGGCAATTCCAGCCGCAGGATAGGTACTAAAGGTATCCCCGTAGACAGTGCATCCTATAATTATGAATTAATACAACATTTAACCGTGAGAACACAAATAATAATAAATAATTGAACTGGGAGTTTGCATTGTGTCCAAAATACGTACCGACGAGATTCAAATGGATAAAGAACCAATTTGCCTTTTTTGTTTTAAGAATATCAAATTAAAAACGTTTCAGGTATTAAAGTTTATGAGAAGTAGTGGAACATAAAAGACATCAGTTCACACCGTAGGAGCGGTGAACGGCAGGCAATATTTCATGACAGGAAGTGAACTTATTTCACACGCGAGAGGTAAGCATGTTACATGTTTTAGGTGTAGGAATATTGTCAATATCTATATATCCATAAGTTACATTGAAACTAAAATTCATGCTGTAAAATTGTAGGCCCTTACACGTAATGTGACCAAATGTCTCTTCATTCTGTCATCACAATAGCCTATGAGCCTGTAAAACATAGTCTGGCAATTTGTGTAAACTTATCAAACTTTAAGATTTTTATCACATATCAGTGAAAGACAAAATACACCAACATTTAGAATATTTATCAAACTATCATCATGTCAAATTTGAATGTTTTATGATTTGCCGTTTTCGAGCTGTCATCTTTGAAACACCAACACCATCAAACTCTTAGTGAACTATTTCATAACACAGGCAATTTGTCTTGGTGAACGATTTCATTTTCTGGCAGTGAACTATTTCATGTCATCGAACATTCTCACTAAGTTCAGGTATATTATGCTTCAGATTTGCTGTGTAAAGGATGGAAATACCACCATATCAATGCTGTTACTGTTCGGAACCTTATCAAAACTTTTCTGGGATGATATATCACTGCATTGATATTCATAGCGAAAATAAGATTATAAATATAGTCGCAAAGCGACGACAAACGGATTCAGCGATGTATGGTGATGATATGTATGACAAATATATGCAATACATGTATGTATAAAGTCAATAGTTCGTTCAGACGAATTTTAAAAGTCACGATTTCAGTATTACCAAGGCCAAAAAGACTCTGTCAATTGCAAACGTAAATGTCATATTGAACTAGGACTGCCGCGGCAGTACTTAGCTCTTCAAGACATCCTGTTTGACCTTCACAGAGTGTTTGACCTTCACATGACGTATTTTTCTGAGATTTAAAAAGTAACTAATACATTATCAAAATGACCAGATTTCACTTGATACTCAACGTTTAGGCCTGTGTTTGTGTATGTACTTTGATAGACATTAATTTCAAATTCGAATCCAAAATCAATTTGCATAAAAATATATATTTCATGCCATTTAACTGTAATGTGACCAAAATATGTTCTACCTAAGCAAAGAAATAACAAGTTAGATCTGCAAAAGTTTGTTGGCTCAAGCGGGACTTGAACCCTAAAAGTTAGCATCTTGGTTTCAAAGGCCAAGGCTTTTCCTACTGGACCAGCGAGTCGGCTGTGATTTGAATGGAACTTTAGCACTAAGACTTTGGATTCACGAAGGCAAAACAAACAATCTCGCATCCGAGAATGAATTCATTGTATGGAGGGGTGCTTTTCAGCGTTTTGAGCTGTTTGATGTGTTGTTTGAGGTCAGAGCGTGCTTTTGACCATTTCGAGCTCCTTGGTGTGTTGTTTTAGGTCGAAAATACGATGTCTAGCGAGGCTAGCGCTGTTCAGAGTTCAGAAAACGTTGTAGCGACGTCTTCCGGTGTCCCGTGGCCGTATGCACGGATTTAGTGACCAAAATCGAATGTACATGACTGGACAGCGTGTTTGCATGAAATGTCTACAAGCACAAAGTGTAGAACATGCGGCCGGGAGGAAATGCATATTTCAAAGTTCAGGAGGACGACAGGCATTTTGGAAAAGAGAGTTAATCGAGGACGTCACACCCTTGCGAGTGGAATCTGCCGAGCATTCAGGCAGGAATCAGGACAGCCTCCCTTTATCTAATGACCAAGAGCCCAAGAGCCCAAGAGCCCAAGAGCTGATAGTGGCCGTCATTATGCCCTTTTCAATTAAGGGAAGGTACACTTGCTTGTACCTACCTACGCACCCACCCGTGCCTTTGGTCTTGAAACTAAATCTTGACCACAAAGGCTATCAAAGTGTATGAGACGCACTTAGACAATTTATTGTCAGTCCCCAACAAAGAGTTTAATTGACAATGTGATCTATCAGTGTAAAGTTTTTCTATTTTATCCCTCAAATTAACCGACGGCACTCACCGTATGATACAAGGAAATGAAGACATTTCTTTTCTCTACGAGTTGATATAAAAATTATAAAATTATCTCTAATGGTTCGTGAGATATGAATGCCGCAAGGTGCGCGAGGTAAATGCAAGTTATATTAGCGATAGCCGGAGCGCAACTAGCGCGTGTGAACGATGTCTTATATTTCGCTTGCCGCTTCTTTATTCCTGTCCGCGCATAGACATATGATACATGGAAATGAAGACAATTCTTTTCTCTACAAGTTGATATAAAAATTATAAAATTATCTCTAATGGTTCGTGAGGTATGAGTGCCGCAAGGTGCGCGAGTTAAATACAAGTTCAATTAGCGAACGCCGGAGCGCAAGTAGAGCGCGCACCGCTTCTTCATTTCTGTGCGCGCATAGACAAATGATACATGGAAATAAAGACAATTCTTTTCTCTACAAGTTGACATAAAAATTATAAAAGTATCTCAAATGGTTCGTGAGATATGTCTGTTGATGATTGATGAGTTACGCATTTTGCAAATATACAGTTATCAAATGCATTCAGGGTTGACAATATTCAAAGGTCCGTAACTCAATGTAAATAAAAAATCAGAATTTTCTTTTCATTTTTAAAAAAATCTATAGACTTTTGGCTTTCATATGATACATAGAACAATGTGTTATCTTACGTCGTTGATTTGCTACGATGTTTTAAACATACCCACCGAAACACCACATTTCCAAAATGCAAACTTTGACCTCTGCTCCTGACCGGAAATGACTGTTCGCGAGCGATTTTATTTCTTTATCCTAAAGACCTTGCCAATGTCTAGGTCTCATGCAAAAATCATCAAATTCTATGGTCGGGTTTTTGAGTTATCTGCCCTTGAATATTGCAAAATGTGCAAACTTTGAAGATTTTTATAAAAAAAACTATTTCGATTTTTTAAATTTTGAAACAAACTTGTTATAGGCCAATGTCTCAGCTACATCATGTGTAAGTTTCAACTTTCTAGTATCAGCAGTTGCCGAGTGGTGATTCCTGAAATGTGCCTGGGGTCGGACTTTTGAAAAAAATGCAGAAAATTCAAGATGGCGGCCAAACCACGTGACCTACGAATTTGCCATGATTTCGTTTTTTGCAGCATTTTTGATTGCGCACATTTTAAAAAAAAAATTAGGTCTCTAAGTGCATTTTGAAAAAAAAATCAATGTTAAATTTTCGATTTTGGAATCGAACTGGACCTTTAATGTATGGACCGATTTGGCCCAAAAGCTTATTGTCGCCATTCCTCAACAAGCTCTACCAGCCTGTGAAATTTGGCTTCAATAGCATCAGCCGTTTGGGCTGAATCCTGCTCACAAAATTCTGGGAACAATAAAAATAATAAACACGCCAATAACAATAAGGATTCAGCTTTTCAAGCTGAATCCTTAATTAAAAAAGTACGGCTATGTGACCAAACAGGCAATTTGAATATGTATAGAAAGATTTTAAATATGTTCCAAATGATAATGATAAAGATATAGTTGTCTCCGAGGGTGAAGCATTGCCATGTCAACCAAAGAAAGAAAAGCTAGATGATGAATTAGTGAATGAGACAGAAGGTACAAGTAATAAAGGGGCAGTAGCACGTTTTTGGATAATTTTATATTTTAAAGTTTGTCACTGATAATTGTAAGTAAATGTTGAATGTATTATTTTGACAGTGTCAAAAATCTCATTACACTAGCCAATCATCCATAGTCAGAAGACAAAGTATGAAGATTCATATAAAATCCATTTGCGGCCATTTATTTGTGAACACCTTTAATAATTTTTTTTGTAAGAAAAAAGAATCACATGGCTGAACTTCTCATTATATATTTGATTTATTACTGCTTCATTTAGTTTAAATACACTCAGGGGCAAAAGAAACGATACCAACTTTCCAAAAGAGTGAAGAACAAAATCCTGTTGTAAATGAAATGCGACTACGAACCCTTGTGATAGACAAAATTAATTAGTTGTGAAGAAGTACTTAGAATTTCAAACATCAAAGTATGATATTTATAACTCTGTGACTGTTCAAATACACGAGGGGTCAGAAAAAAGCTTTTTCAATGTTATTTCTGGTCATAATCTTTTAATATTGAATACAAACATTATGAAATGTATAAACATAACATAACATACAGTACATGAAAACTTCTTGCTGTTCCATTCTGTTGTTTTTGCAATCATTTTCATCTAATTAAATTTCCCGCCGCTAATGGCTGAAATATTGCCTGAGCGGCGTAAAACAATAACTCACTCTCAACATGAAAATAATCCTTGTCTTTCATTACAGAAGAATGTAACATACACATGCTTTAGAAATATATTTTGATTCGTTTTATATTCATTTTCTCTACATTGACATACAAAGATCCACTTACCAATGAAACATGTTCTTGGAAAGGGCTTGTAACTGTATCCTATATCACAAGTACAGACACCTAGGCTGCAGGTTGAATTCTGGGAAAAACAGTCTGCTTTAGAAGAACACTGACTTCCAATCCCTGTAATATCAATAATGTGAATTACGTCCTTTACAACGAAAAATATGTACTTTGACGAAAACAGCAACACATGCACAGTTCTGAAAATAACATTCATCTTCTGTCTATAATATCAATTACAGCCAAGATATTGAATACGCTTGTGATTTTTTGCATTCGCTAAGATTAGTTTGCATCTCCTAATTCATACTATTGATGACAACTAATCATTATAGGTTGCTGTTCCTTACATATCTTGCTTAAATGTATATTCCATACTCTCGGGGTTGAGGCGAGGAAGAAGAGATGAAAACGATAGAATAGGGTTTTGGCTTTGATAAACATCCGATTTCTAAATATTCTAGCATATGTCAAAATGATAAAGTAGTTTTGTTTCGGAAATGACAGTTTCAATTCATTTCAGTTATAGTCCAGAGGATAGAAACAATGGGCACTTTGAAATCATGATATCAATGCAAGTTAAAATAGATGGTTTAATTTGAACCCAAAACCCATTGTATTTTGGCTGAAACACCTATTGATGTAAAACATACTTTGTGTTGCTTTAAACAATAACCCCAACTACTGATTCATGGAAAAACCATTGCAAATTAGATGCCTCAAGCACATTTACCTTTCATGCTGTAGTAGTTGAATCCATCTTGAGGAGTAAGTCCTTCTGGGCCAAGGTACCCAGCTGAAGTGACGGAACAGGAACGCATGTTCTGACTGTAGAAGAAGGAAAGACATTCTTTGCTATTCGTACACAATACAGAACATTCCAGGATACTCAAATCTCCCACAAGCGATCCTCTATCGTGGATGAAATCGGAAAAGAGCAACATAAAAGAACTTTCAAGTAGCATTGTTTCGTTTGAGAACTTCTGCCTTAAACAAACTGTCTTCAAATCATCAATGACTTAAGCACGTACTAGCTTCGCTACTCTGGTATATGGTATATTATTCAACAATTGTGTACAGCTTAGCTTACTTCTTTCAACGTTGGAAAGAGATAAGTAGCTATCTTATGTTTACATATCATGATGGAAAACAATTTAAAATATTAAAAAACTGAAGGAAAAAACCAACAGCAATCTTCGAATATTAAATTATCTACATAGCTTGAGGGAAATCAATCAACCAATCTGACCTTTTAAATATCCTAAGCTTTGAAAAAAAAAGTTCCTTTGTAATGTTTTCTAAAATTATTTATTTCCCTATAACATTTGTGAAAATTACCTTTATCATGATACAAAAATGGAAATGCAATTAGCTTTTAGCATGTATCATGTCTTTGATGGTTTATGGGATTGGCGATTTTGTTAACAAAAAACTGAATATTTACATTACTGTTTAAATGTTTTTCCATGTCCAGTATGTGTTGTAAGTGGAGCGCGGTGGTGTAGTAGTGTGGAGCGCGGTGGTGTAGTGGTGTGGAGCGCGGTGGTGTAGTTGTTAGCGTGCTGGCCTATCACGCCAAAGACCCGGGTTCGAATCCAGGTTGAGACACCAAAGATTTGTGACCTGGGCTTTACACCGTGTTGTGTCCTTGGGCAAGGCACTTCATCCACATTGCACTCAGTCTACCCAGCTGTACAATTGGGTTCCTGAATACGGAAGTACGGACCTATGTGGTCGCGCGAAGCGCTTAGTAGCGGCTTTGAAAATACAATTTCCTTCAGGGTGATAATGAACAGCCAATGAGCAGTGCTTGCACTGGATATTAGGCTTGAAAATGTTCATTTATTATTATTATGTTAGATATGTTAGTACTGTTAGATCAAAGTGACGGGTATGTTGATATCATTGTCTATCCTCACATTTATAAATGTACTTTCATCATATCCAACTACTGTCAATAGATGCTCTGTATAAGGGTTTAATGATGCAATTCTCTTCGAGAAAATCACCACCACATCATCAGGAACGTTAGTATTCAAATTACTCTACTTTGAGTCTTGCTATAAGAAGATGACTCGATGAAACGAAATAAGTGTATCCTTAGGAACTTTAAATCAATATCTAAAAGATTAATGTTTTATTATAGCATATTGCGCTTTCCTCATCGAAATCCAGTCTTCGTGGTATAACATGTTTTTTAGGCAGTGTATTAAGGCGCAACTCCCGGATAATTTAGATTAATTTATCCAAGCCAAACTGTACATTTATGATCACGTTTTCATAACATTATTTCCTCGCCTTTGATGGAGGGGCCAGCTTCTCTGGCTTTTAAGAACCAATTTCCAGTCTTCTTCTGTCTGAATTGACCTGCTTTGTTAACCTTGCCACAAAAACGTTTTCCTACTTCATCAGAACAGATCATGGTCTTTACGTAGTGCTTGGGATGATGTGAACGCCAATCCTCGTGTTTCTCACCAATGAAGTGCTTTACATCTACAGTTGCCTCTCCCTAATGCTTCTCCACCAAGAGACTGTTCAGGTCACTGATTCTCTGGTGTATGTTGGTATCCGGCCACCGGGCGATGATGGTTCTTTCAGCTCTTCCTGTTAATAACCCTCTCTTGACATTCTCATATTCCGCAGTGTAATTTTCTGCTCATCTTTCTATAGGATACGAACATCAATGATTTTGGAGGTGAACCTCATACAACTACCAATATAACAAAAACAATTATACGTAATCATTAGCAACAATATCTCATTGATCTCTCTATCATTGCCATGGTCCCTATTGCAACTTCAGCAAATTGTATCCGTGGACACAAAATACTGCTATAGCTTTATTTCACTTGTTTGCCCATAAATCATGTTTCCCATGTAGTACATTCAAATGGTCAAGGCCTCTTGAACGGTTCTACAACTACTTCAACTTGGCTACTGTTTCCAATACCGCTAACTGGAATAACATTCTGGTACCGTAGGAGTAACAGTAAACACTAAACCATTAATCAATCGAATTGATAATGTTCATTGGTCGACGAATTCATGGCAGTAAATTTCGTCTGTTGTACAAGATGAGGCAATCGCCCTGTGTCCGTTTTGCAGGTTGTCCTGCTGATTTTCCAACCAGATAGGTCTGAAAAGGTCCCATTTAAGAGTGAGTAGGATTTTTTACAAACTTCCTTCGTGGGTGATGTTAAGGAACAAAACCGAGCCGAAGGTTTTGTTTGAGAAGGGTCGACAGGCCCGCCCCTATTTCCCTAGGCTGAGGACTTACTTTTTCAAACAAAACAGAGGGGGAGTTGATTTAACATATAAAGCAAAAGGAAGGACGACTTCAGTCAAAGGTCGCGAAATACATAAGCACCGAAAGATTGCACAAACGCAGCCAGTTACTGTTGGCTGCCTGTACGTTGCTCGCAGAAGACATTAACAATACACTCGTGAAGACGTTCTTAAGATTCCAATATTGATATATATTACAATATCATGACAAATATGAACTTCAGCTGACATGGAGCCTCGGTGGCTCAGGCGATAAAGGCACGGCTACTCGACATAGAGGTTCCTGGTTCGATTCCCACTAAAATCACCAAATTTATGATTTGTCAAGATTTCAAAATTTACAAGTCCATTTCTTTATTTTGAGAAATTCTAATTCTAAGGCCAAGTTGTCCCCGGGATATTCTAAAGAAAACTCATTCTGACTCTTGGATCGCAGTTACGTTGCATTTACAAATATCAAACTGGTTCTATGGATCAAAGTAAGTAATTTTGATATACCAAGAATAATATTGAACATTGGCAATGTTTAAATCGATATATTGATCTGTTTTAGAACGCCCCTGGGTACGGGCAATCCAACATAGATATGTTCCATAGGGTGATTATCCTTTTGAAAGGTTCTCATCACATCTCGATTATATTATCGATGCCCTTCTGGTATGTATTTTACAACAAAGCGAAGTTTGGAGGTGTTTTGAAATTAGAATCTTCGTCCATCGATTGTGAAAGGAAAATGTAGTTTCTGTACTTCAACATCATCGTTTAAACTAAAATGCTGATTGTTTATTGCGAACAATGTTGCCAAGAACAATATTTTGACTTAATATATACAAGCATGAAAACCCCAATGAAGACAACATCGGATTCTGAGTAATATCCTAATGACTTAAAGTAACGATATTGACATTTTCTTTTTCCTAGTTCACATTTTGCTTTAGGGCATTTCAACAAAAGTTAGCTACACTACACGCGATAACATTTTGTATTATTAATATAATTTGTTTCTCTGTGAGAAGCTGATACTTTTCGCCTGACAATCCGATTTTAAGAGTTGGATATCAGGTTATAGGTATAGACCATATGGCTTCTACGTTCATCAGAAGAGAACAGTTCATTAGGAACACTGAATTTTTTAGGTAATTTCCAAGTGGCTGTTCGAATTTTACAAGTAAACAGAGTTATTCATCCACAATTTGACCTACTAAGACTTTTCTCATCTTTTGAATAAATGTTTTTTACTTGACCACAAAAGGACTTATGCCTTTTCAGTCATTCACGATTCTCAACTACAATGAATTGTAGCAGTTTGGAAATTTTCACTTTTACATTATTACCTCTTGTAAAGCCGCGTTGTTAAAACCATTGCATTTATTAGCAAAGCTTCTCCACAAATTAGGGAGCATGATTTTGATAATAAGTACAGTAACTTTACAGTCTGCAGATCATGATAGGAAATGATAATAAGTTTTCACGGCATTTTTAATGTCACAATACATTTCAAACGTTAAAATGGCGTTTTACAAACATGACGCAAACTGAAAATATTCTGTTGAGAATAGTTTGTTAAATTCATACATGTACATCATTGATGTTACATTATATAAAATATATAAATAGTCTGTGGGTTTTTCAGGGACAATAGATCAAAGAATAAACATGCTTTTTAGCTCGTCTGGCCTGAAAGGCCCGATGGACTTATGGCATGGCATGGTGTCCGTCCGTCCGTCCGTTAAATTTAGATGAACTCTAAATGATAGGCCTGCTATGGGCCACATTGGCAATCTATTATGCACATATAAATGCACATAATATATATTTTTGTCTTTTTCTCCAGAATTGTACATTTGATGACCCTGTGGCCCTTACGTAGGGGGTTAACCACATTTGTACGGCCACACCCTTCATCAAAATTGATATGAAGCCTGATGAGCTACAGAGCCAATGGCTCTATTTTATTAAATATTTTTACAAGTGAACTATCTATAAAAACGCTTTTCTTTAAGTAAATGTAATGTGATTTTGAGATTGGATACGTAGAATGAAATATTTCACTCTTTAGTGTTTGAATGTCCTATTCCACTAGAGGAAATGTTTCATATTGGACTCAAACATTCCAGCGTTCAGTGCTCCAATCTAAAACACGTATTGTCATATCAGAAGCTCAAATTGTTGGTGCATGGCAAACATGTCGAGCTATATTAATATATATTAAACTGTTTCCCACGCAAAGGCATGACAACAGTTTCAATTTATGTGATGGGCCACATCGGCAATCTATTAAGCACATAATAAATGTGTATATACACTGTATTTGTCGAATTTTCTGCAGAAGCTACGTTGTGTGAACTGTCTGCCATGAGGCCAAACTTGCATAGACTGTTTAAGAGGCTGTAAATAAGACAGAATATCGATGCACCACTTAGCGTAAACCGTTCCCTCTTTAGTCTGCCTTGAGTAATGTCAACACTAGTGTAATTGAAGGGAATTCCGGCTTATCTTTAAGTGGTTTTATACTTCTTATGTACTCACATTTTTGCATTTGTAAAAAAAGAAAATATTCTTGACAACGCATATTAGTAAATCAAAGAGGCAAATTGATACTATTTATGCTACTTGCAATATTCATAGTTCTTATTATAAATTAAACAGTTTTGAAGAAAACGTCCTTCTTCTGTAGTATAGTTATCAAAATTCAAAATTGAAACATTTTGTAAGATGTTTTTGAACCCAAACTAATCTTCTGCTGTTTTTCACCGTCCATCATTTTCATCATCCTCTGACTATGGATGATTGGCTTGTGTAATGAGATTTTTGACCCTGTCAAAATAATACATTCAACATTTACTTACAATTATCAGTGACAAACTTTAAAATATAAAATTATCCAAAAACGTGCTAATGCCCCTTTAAATATTTTAGACTTGTTTGTACTTTGTTACTTATGTATAAATGAAATTGTTCTACATGTTTAGGTCGGGTATGTTTCTGTGTGCTAAAGGTACTTAATGGTTGGAGTAAAAGTAATGTATTCGAGTTATGCTGAAAACATAGTAATAATAAAAATAGGTAAAAGCTGTTTTGAAATGTCTGTAGCCGGAATCGTGATCAACACTTTGACAGCTATACTATATATATCTATATATATCCAGAAAAATGTGATTCACAATACCATTATCAGTAACTTCTATGCACTGAGAAACTGTTTATATGAAGAACTTACGCGTGGTTTTAAATAGAAATATATAGATATATAAGAATTTACGCAGCAGATAAAGCACTGAGGTTAAATGAATAATATTCTGTTTCAAATTTGTCATTTATTTTCTTTTGTTGATGTAATGAACATATTTCATATTCTAAAGAGGTCAAGCCATTTGTTACTTTTCAATCTTTTTTATAAATAACTTAATTCATTAAAATGAAATACAAGGAATGTGCCTGGAATGTTTATCAATTTTCAAATAGTTATTTTGTATATAAAGTTTTATGAGATCAACAGCTCAACTTAGCAAAAGAATAAAATAAAAAAACATCGATTGCAGTTTTCCGTTATGAGTTTTAATCGTGATTAATCAAAATAAGACACTGGATATGAGCGAGGATAATGCTTTGACATTCAACATCTCTTAAACTTAAGTATATATTTCTGCTATTATTCAAGGTTTGATTAATCTGAAAGGGATTTTATTTTGCAACTTTGCAACTGATTGATTAACTTAAAAACGTGCACTTTTTATCTGTATGTTATCATGATTAATTTTACATACTGTTTATGAGACAATTTTTTGAAAACCAATGTATCTGTTATTGTTTTCTACTTAATGTCATCAGCAAAATAGAGTCGAATTTAATCATCTTTTTTTTCGTTTCTGTAGATGTTCATGTTTCATTGCAAACCACATTACGCGTATAATTCCTATACTATATTTAATACCATTATAAGACTGTTGTATCCTTAACAATCTATACATTACTATATAATAACTATCTTTGGAAATTAGTAGAGTAAATTAGTATAGAAATGATATTAAGTTAACGCATGAGTTAAAGTGCCATAGCGTAAAAAAATAATGCTTGTGTGAGCATTCACCAAATCAATTACTTTCTCAGTCAGGTAGTTTTTCAGATGATTGAACAAAATTTCTGCAATGGCCTTTGTTTCAGAAATAGTGAAATTGCTAAGAAAATAAGTTTCAGGTGTGTAATTATCTGTCATAATTCTGACATACACTACCATCTGCTCTGACACATAAATGTCTGTGCTTTTGTCAATTAACACAGAGACTGGCACTTTGATGTTTTAAAACTTGCCAATTTCAGAATATATGAGCAATACCCGCATATACACCCGATGCAGACTGATACAAAGTTTAAAGACTCTTGGTGCAAGGGTTTGTGAGATCTAGCAAGGTTAGAAAGGCATAACGGGACAGGTCGAATAAATAAAAATAAACGGAAGATGAAAAACTAGAAAAACAAAGGGGATATGATAAAAGTCAGCGTGAAAGGAAATTTCAAGAATAGTGGTCCCTAGAATTCAAGGAATTGTTGTTTTTAAGATGGTTCTGTGATGTACTGTAAACCAGGTAGGGCTGCCGACGGCACATTGTCTGTTCATAAATTTTCTGATTTGTGTTAATTCTAGGATCACTTAAAGGGGCCAGTTGTTGCTTGGAGCGCGAATTTGAATCATTCTACATTGTGTGCGCATGTCAAATCTGACACTGCCGTAACACATCAAAAGCCCGACAAGTACAGGCTGTAGGCAAAAGCCCAACAGAGACCATGCTTGAAAAATAGAGCCATGGGCTCTGTAGCTCATCAGACTATTTAATGGAAATATGTTTTTAAGGTTTTGACCCCTGTGACCTCATTTAGGGTCCTAGGGTAACTTAATCTACAATTTAAAATCTTCATTGGCCAAGGAGTCTACACACAACTTTTCAGCTCTCTAGACCTTTTGGAACTAGAGGAGATAAAAATAGGTTTTTAAGGTTTTGACCCCTGTGACCATATTTGGGGTCAAGGGGTCACCAAACCTAAAATCGAAATTCCCATTGGCCAAGGAGTCTACACACTACTTTTCAGCTCTCTAAACCTTTTGGAACTGGAGAAGAAGATGAAAATAGGTTTTTAAGGTTTGAACCCCCGTTACCACATTTGGGCGTCAAGGGGTCACCAAACCTAAAATTTAGAATCCTCATTGGCCAAGGAGTCTACACACAACTTTTTAACTCTCTAGACCTTTTGGAAATGGAGAAAAAGATGAAAGAAGGTTTTAAAAGTTTTGACCCCTGTAACCCCATTTGGGGTCATCAGGTCATGAATCAACAGTTTCGAATCCCCATTTGCCCAGGAGTCTGCAAATTAAATTTCAGCTCTCTAGAGTCATTGGTTCTGGAGAAGAAGTCGAAAATGTGAAAAGTTTACGGATGGACAGATGGAGGAAGCCGGACGCCATGCCTTGCCATAAGCCCATCGGGTCTTTCAGACTTGATGAGCTAAAAAATAATTATTTGGATTTTATAAGACTTACATTCTCTCCCCACAGAGGCAGATCAAGTCATGTTGATTTAGCCTCTGTTCTATTAGGCCGAAATCCATGGGTTCCGGCAGTTTCCCCTGGCGGAAAAAACTTTCATCCCAATACATGTGTATTTCTTTATCAAATGACAAGGTTTCTCGCATGGAAAGGGTGGTTCATATCACAATGCCTTTGTCTTGTTTCAGTTGCCAAAACGATGATTTAAGCACAGCGTCGCTGATTGCACAACTAATTTTGATTGCCTCCAATCAGGCATCTCCCATTATATCCCACAAACTCGGCGTAATATAACAGAGGCTAAATCAACATGACTTGATCTACCTCTGTGGGGAGAGAATGTAAGACTTAGTGTACTTTCAGAAATGCACACGCAATGGCCAAATAAGCCAGACCATTTTCTGACTTAAAGCCCTAAATTAAGGGATTACAGATCTCAATGTGAAAAATGGTGTTGAATGTGTTTCTTGATTCAGAAGTGTGAACTCTTGAAAAGAATTTGTCTCTGCAATTAGTACAGTTGAACAGAACACACTACATAATGAAATGGAAATCAGGAAGAATTTTTTCAACACCCCTTTACCCCCCGGCGCTTATTAGAGGCCCGGCGCTTATTGGAGACCCGGCGCTTATTTCTTTGAATTGAACTTTGTTAGCAGCCCCGTCTAAGGACGGGGCTGCTATCAGTTTTTGTGAAGTTTCCATCGCCGCCGCCGCCGCCGCCGCCGCCGCCGCCGCCGCCGCACTCGTACTACTAGCTATAACTTTTTTCCCCTAAGCTTTCCAGAACTCTTATTCATACCTTACTCCTCATACCTCGGGGGAACGATTTTGACATGTTCACTTTCAAGGTCAAAGGTCAAGGTCACGAGCTATGTATTCACACTAAGAATTCCTTGTAAACGCGATAACTTGAAAAGTTTTTGTGCTATGAAGCTCTAACTTGGTATATATCATCCTTGGAAAAGTAAAAAAATTTGAAAAGGTTTTGGCTACAATCCGTCAAAGGTCAAGGTCACAGCAAGGTCATGACGTAAGCATGTTTTAGCGAAAATGCTTTATTTTAACTATGAACACTTTTAATCAATACATGATTGTTATACTCAAAAAAAAGTGTTCAATGATTGTGTGACCTTGAAGGTCAAAGGTCAAGGTCATGAGATATGAGTTATTACAAAATGCACTAAATTTGGGTAAAACTTTATCCCATTTAGCTTTTCAGAACTCATGAACATGTCTAAATGTTAATACTTCCAGGGAATCATTATGACATGTTCACTTTCAAGTTCAAAGGTCAAGGTCACGAGTTATAAAATCACCACAAAATTCTTTGTAAACACGGTAACTTGAAAAGTTTTTGTGCTGTGAAGCTCTAACTTGGTATATATCATCCTTGGAAAAGTAAAAAATTTTGAAAAGGTTTCGGCTACAATCTGTCAAAGGTCAAGGTCACAGCAAGGTCATGACTTAAGCATGGTTTAGCGAAAATGCTTAATTTTAACTATGATCACTTTTAATCAATACATGATTGTTATACTCAATAAAAAGTGTTCAATTATTGTGTGACCTTGAAGGTCAAAGGTCAAGGTCATGAGATATGAGTTATTGCAATTCCTTCTAAACACAATAACTTGAAAAGTTTTTGTGCTATGAAGTTTAGATTTTGTATATATTATCTCTTGAGAAGTTCAACATTTTCAAAAAGTTTTGGGTACTAACTGTCGAAGGTCAAGGTCACAGCAAGGTCAACATATATGGAGAAAATGGATTAATTGTATTTTTAACACTTTATTTCATTACAATAATGTTATACTCAATGAAATGTGTTCATTGATTGTGTGACCTTGAGTGTCAAAGGTCAAGGTCACGAGAAAATTCCCAATTTGGTGAGGCCTGTAAAAGGCGGAACAGGGTAAGGCGAAACCCAAAGTTCCGGGGCTGCTCTGCTTTTGCGGTATCCCGCAAACGCTAATCTAGTTTTAAGTCGTCTTTTACCATGAATACCTGTAAAATGTTTACTGAGGGAGCATTTATCTAATGAGTAGGACCCGGCGGTTATTAGAGACCCGGCGCTTATAAGAGACCCGGCGCTTATTTTCTCAACTACCTATGACCCCCCGGCGCTTATTAGAGGCCCGGCCCTTATTGGAGACCCGGCGCTTATTATAGGAAATACGGGTACACTTCGTAATGTAATGGAAAAGAGGAAGTTTATTACTGGTAAGTGAACATGTAACATGCTAGCGATACAACTGATGAGTGATGACATCAGTTGAGATCAACAGCACCAGTCTATAGGAGACTAAACAATTCATTTCTGAAAAATTTGTTTACATTTTTTTCTATTTAGTCAACTAAGTACTGATTGAATACCCACAGTTTTTGAGTTTAGGTTTATCTTCAAGTACATGTATAGTCAATGCATAAATTTCAATGTTGTATATTTAAAAGTTCTTGTACACACATCTCAACATATAATTCTTATTGAGGAACCTACTTTTTTAACAGCAATTTTACTGACGTAAACATTTGAACATTGTTAAGGACCTTATATCTTTTAGTCGTAAATCTACCATTCTCATCCCAGAGAGGCAGCCTAGTCCTATTATTTCGATCTAGCGTCTCATACACATCTAAAATGTACATCTTGTAAACAATATATATTGCCTTTTTTCCTTTTTAGGAAATTGAAAATCTTTTTTCTTTTAGTGATATTTCCTAAACCTCTGCAGTTGTTTTATTTTGAGAAAAGCTAAGAAATGTGTTCAAACCCCAAACAGGACGATTGTTTTAGATTGACTATGTTTAGGATACACAATATATGTTTATGTCCGTATACATGCGTTTCTCTTGTAATAATTATGCTGTTTGAGCTTTGAAAAATCACCCATTTACTCAAACGTTGCAAATTGATATAATTTTATATTTGATTATAATTTATCGATACGTTTGTTTCTTATGTAATAAGACCTTTATCTTGAAATATCTAATATAAATTTGGAAATTGATATTTACCAATTGTTAGAAAATAATCTGTACATTTGGCCTTAGTAACGATCAATGGAACTGGGATTTTCCTAAAGTCAGCACTTTACACAAATCTGAAACGATAAATCTATAACCGATGAATGTAAATACTAAAATCTATGAAATAAGTGATGAAATATGAATATTAACAAATGTAAAGTTTTGTCTCTTGTGTACGCGGTTCATTCTGTCGACTGTCAGGCAAGGGGAGTAACTCTTATACCTACCATAAAAGTAATGTTTGACTCTTTTTAATCACTTTTCCTAATTGATATTATGACCAAAAGTAATTGATATAAAAGGTGATTAGAACAGTACAACATAACTTGATCATTCCTTCAAAATCCAACTTTCTAAGCGCACAGCTGCAATCGTCTTCTGTCTCGGCGTGATCACGGTTTGGATTGTAGGATAATATCGTTACTGGCTCGATTCTGAACAGGGCATAAGCTTGGATTAAAGTTGCAGAGGATAAATTTACCTTATAAGACTATTTTCCACAGTTTTATTCAGAAGACAGCGAAGACGTTGAACGAATTGACGTCATATTTGTGTTCTCTCCTTGATGTCACATTATCATGTGAGCTCAAACTTGTACTTTTCTAGGTCAGTATAATTTCAGTTTGGTTTCCAAGCGTGTATCATTTGGATGCATTTTCCATAAAAATATATGTGTAGTAGTGTTAATAAATAACGTTACAATGATAAGCGATCTCAAGTGTTATTTCATAATTCGTCAACCCCCCTTGAGGCATTCAGCAAATACATGATAGCATCATGTCTTATTTTTTATATTTTTTCAATTTATTTAATTGGATGTTGACAAACGAAACGGGCTTTATAAGAGGTTAAGAAGAAATCTTAAAGTATTTCTTTTACTTCGATAACAGTTCTGTGTTTCTTTGAGATTGAAGCACATACTGAAATCGGGATATACCGTATTTCCTATTTTACACCGGGTGTCTATTATTTTCAAACGGTCTACACCATAGACTTTATTCAGGGTAGGCGTCTATTTTGCAATAAGGCATTCAGTACAGAGTATTCTGTACAAATGTAGATACTCCAATGATCAAAGAAGCGGTTTTAGATAACTCGGTTTACCCGGCGTTTAATTAAGGCAGGCGTGTATTTTTTTCAGAAAGCCATATGGAAAGGCGTCTATTCGAGGCAGGCGTCTATGCAAGGCAGGCGTGTAATTAAGGAAATATGGTTGGTCGACTTGTTTCAGGTTTTTTTTTTCATTTTGCTCACAAGATTCCAAAAATTAGGATTAAGGAAATGGGATAACTTGACAGTCCAGACAAACTTTTGATTATCATTAATGTTGGTATGCAATCCTTATTTTTTCTCCTACTGATTTTAACATTATGTACAGGTATATTTGTTAGAGGTATTATATTATTGTTTTCTCGCCCCCTGAACGATTTGCTCTTAGAATTTTTGTTTATAATTGTAACATAACCTGGTATGTAGCTCCGTCGAACGTAACGTGACATTTAATGCTATCAAACACCAATTACACTTCCACTACTGAATTCAAATATTTGCAATAAATGTCTTTCCGGCATAGTAATTCAACTTGTTTTGCAAAGTGATATGTGGGTTTTACATTGTGTAAAGTATGAAATAAAAATAACAGAAATTGCACCGAAGACGGGATCGTAAACAATTTCTCTAGTAATGACTATAGATTTCCTAATGCCTTGTGCAACATTTTGTTACCGCGTGTTTTCCTTTGATGATTGCGTCATAAAGTTTTATGCTTATAACCGCTCCATTGCTATTTATTCAGCTCATCACTTTCATCATTGCCCGGTCGATAAAAAGAATGATCTCAATTAGCTTTATTGGGTTGGCTTGTGTACATGAGATTTTGTTATTGCTAAAACTTTATGAACTCTCTGTGAATATAAGGGTGAACCTCTGCACAGGGGATAAGACAGTGTTTACCTTAATTAAAGTGTTTGATGTACCAATTTAGTATTTGCTTCGTCAATATACATGTACAAACTCATCTACAAATGCAAGTATCAATTTCGCACATAATGTAATATAATAATGTATAAGCGAGACTGAACCTAAGGTGAGCATTGTGATTTCCCTCTCAGGAACTATAAGAAGATTTTCAATGATGTAAATGCTTATCTCTTTATAAAGTCAATACCATAGGAAGTTCTGGAACAATACAGAAGTACGTGTTGTTTTCTACGGAGTCAAGTATTCGGAGTTATGAGGTAGATATAACACATAAGATATCGACTTTTATTGTTGATTCTACTTCTATAGTTTCAAAAGAGAACACATAACAGAATATTTGTCTAAATGATAAAATTAATGATCGCGAGAAACGTTCCATGGCGCCTGATTATTCTCTGGCAGTTGCACAGGAGCAAACAATAAACATTAATATTAATATTCTAATCTTGATCGATTGGAGCTAATGTTTTGGAAAAAGAAAACTGTTTATGTTTACCTCAAATAGACAAAGTCGATATCAGCTAGATTGGAAAATTCAGGGAACACAGATAGAGCTATTGGCTCTGTAGCTTCATATTAAATGTTGCTTAAGGCTGTCCTCGATGTAGTTCCTCATTTAGAAAAAGCCACAGGGTCACCCAGTGTTTGCCCTGACGCAGAAAAACCTGCGTATTTGACGCATAGAATATGTAAAATACGCAAGTTCTTTAACAGTCTGCATCATCATTGACGCAATAATATCGTAATTAATAAGTATCGATACAGTCTGGTGGTTAAATATATTAAGATTTACAAAACGAGCTACTTCAAATCGTAATAAAACACTTGCCGATTGCCGTATCGATTAACACTTACTTGCATGAAAACTAGAGTGACGTCCCTTAGATAGTTTGGCGAGAACAGTCGAAAGTTAATTTATTCAAAATCGCTACGTTCTGAATGTTCATTGGTTTATGAATATAGCACAACGGGTTCGGTAGTTTACGTGAACAATTTCATTGGCCAATTTTCCGGTCTCCAGCTTCGGATATTTTCTGAATATACTTATGTACCGTTGAAAATGAGGTCAAGGTCGCCGAAAACTTGTTCAGGTCTGTGTATTTCCCAGATGAAGACTGGTACCAAGTTTGAAGATTCTAGGTTGAGCAGTTCATTAGATATCACGCTAACAACATTTTCAAAACTGGTCAAAGTCTCGTTGCGACCTTGAAAATGAGGTCAAGGTCACCGAAAACTTTTCAGGTCTGCGTATTCCCCAGATGAAGACTGGTACCAAGTTTGAAGATTCTAGGTTGAGCAGTTCATTAGATATAGCGCTAACAACATTTTCAAAAATGGTCAAAGTCTCGCCGTGACCTTGAAAATGAGGTCAAGGTCACCAAAAGCTTTTCAGGTATGCGTATTCCCCAGATGAAGACTGGTACCAAGTTTGAAGATTCTAGGTTGAGCAGTTCATTAGATATCGCGCTAACACCATTTTCAAAACTGGTCAAAGTCTCGTCGTGACCTTGAAAATGAGGTCAAGGTCACCAAAAGCTTTTAAGGTCTGCGTATTCCCCAGATGAAGACTGGTACCAAGTTTGAAGATTCTAGGTTGAGCAGTTCATTAGATATCGCGCTAACAACATTTTCAAAACTGGTCAAAGTCTCGCTGTGACCTTGAAAATGAGGTCAAGGTCACCGAAAACTTTTCAGGTCTGTGTATTCCCCAGATGAAGACTGGTACCAAGTTTGAAGATTTTAGGTTGAGCAGTTCATTAGATATCACGCTAACAACATTTTCAAAACTGGTCAAAGTCTCGTTGCGACCTTGAAAATGAGGTCAAGGTCACCGAAAACTTTGCAGGTCTGCGTATTCCTCAGATGAAGACTGGTACCAAGTTTGAAGATTCTAGGTTGAGCAGTTCATTAGATATCACGCTAACAACATTTTCAAAACTGGTCAAAGTCTCGTTGCGACCTTGAAAATGAGGTCAAGGTCACCGAAAACTTTTCAGGTCTGCGTATTCCCCAGATGAAGACTTGTACCAAGTTTGAAGATTCTAGGTTGAGTGGTTCATTAGATATCGCTAACAAGAAGCGGGACGGACGTACGGACAGACGTACGGAGCTGAATACTATATCCCCCGCTTCGCGCTGAATTTATTAATGGGGACATGAGTTAATGTAACTATTTAAGTAGTAGGTACCTTTTCACAATAATCAGAAACAATAGGCTATCGGGTAATTTACCTAAACTAAAGACTTTTTATAGAATATAAATTTTTGTAAAATCACCAATATAACTTAATTTATTGCAAGTTAAATAATATTCAGAAATTACCGTTGCTGGATGAAATTTTTGTATAATTTATGTCTGGTTATTTAGATCATCAAACTAATTCGAAGTGTTTTGTCATTTGTTCAAACTGCATGATATAGTGAAATCGTAGCTACCCGAGGTAACAATGATCAAACGTGGTCGGGCTTCAGAGTGATTTCTTAGAAAGAGGTCACGTGATTTCCTGGAAAGGCGTGTTTGTGTGACGTGCTTTAAGCCACCTTTTAGTAGTAGATCATGATCACGATGTATTTAATGATATGTCATCATGAAAACTGAAGATTATTTTCACAAACATAGTCCGATGAACAATTGAGCGAACACAACCGTTTTATCGATTGAAGACCAAGCAGTTGGTCCGACCGATGTGCACGCCTACAATGTAAGTAATATCGCTAACTATTAAAGGGGCAGTAGCACGTTTGTAGGGGGAATATAAGGTGATGTCAGGAAAATGAAAAATAATGGTTCCAATTAAAAGACAATGTATTTAAACTAAATGGAGCAGTAATAATTCAAATATATAATGTAAAGTTTAGCCATGTGATTCCCATTTCTTACAAAAAATGAATTAAAGGTGTTCACAAAAAATGGCCGCCCATGGATATTAGGTGAATCTTCATACTTTGTCCTCTGATTATGGATAACAGGTTTGTGTTATGAGATTTTTGACAATATCACTATAATACATTTAGCATTAACGTACAATTATCAGTGAAATTTTTAAAATATAAAATTATAAAAAAACGTGCTACTGCCCCTTTAAGGCCTCTTTTATGTAAACCCTTACACATATCTGTTTCAAATTGTAGTTTACAATTAATTAATGGTGTCTTTCATATCTTGTTCTGTCAATAAAACACGTGTGCTGTTCATTTAAGATCATTGTCACCGATCGCAATATGAAAGTTTGGGAATTCATGTCTAAAAATAGATAACAGCAGCCAATCAGAAGTGATTTTGCATCAAGGGGCAGTAGCACGTTTTTAGGGGGAATATAAGGTGATGTCAGGAAAATGAAAATTAATGGTTCCAATTGAAAGACAATGCATTTAAACTAAATGGAGCAGTAATAATTCAAATATATAATGTAAAGTTTAGCCATGCGATTCTTTTTTCTTACAAAAAATGAATAAAAGGTGTTCACACAAAATGGCCGCCCATGCATTTTAGGTGAATCTTCATACTTTGTCCTCTGACTATGGATAATTGGTTTGTGTTATGAGGTTTTTGACACCATCAATAAAAACCATTTAGCATTAACGGACAATCATCAGTGAAAAATTTAAGATATGAAATTATCAAAAAACGTGCTACTGCCACTTTAACAGTAACCAATAAAAAGCGAGCTGTTAGGCTTTTAAGTTTTATGACAGTCGAGTTTGTTTACATCAGCTGTCATCGTATTGACTCGTTATGTCAAAAATACAAAGAAATATCGCTTCCTTTTGGAAAAAAGACGGCCAAAGTGTTCCTTCCGGCCAAACTGAATCAGTCAATGATGACACTAGCAGTGAGATAAGTGAACATTCAGAAGAAAACCGTACGAAGTTTCCGAGAAGTATAGTTACAACAGTGTGGAGATCCGCAGTTCCCGGTCGCCAGCGAGTTCCGACGTCTTCCGAATGCAGCCCTCCGCAACCGAGAGTACCCGAGCTGCCCCGACGCCGGTTCCCGAATCACCCCGAGGTCTGCCGATTGCCGCATTTCAACTGGGAGTCTGTTCGATAGTTTCGGTAAGTGTAGACGTGCCTTCAGCCCTCTCTCTGCTAGAAACTTGACTCAGTCTCTTATTCTCTGCATGTAATGCATAGCGTAACAATGTAGAGCCTAACGCTTGTAGAATGCTTTAATAGTGACGCAATTTCACTACAGTGGTTCATCCTTTCGATCCCTTTCTCCCTGATCTATCTACTCTCTTTTGGATGGCAACATCCACGTGTTTAATAACTGAAACATTGTTCAAAACACGTTAAACACTAAATCACACACACACACACACACAATCACTACAGTGGCGCTGTGAACAATTCGGAGCGGTAAATAATAATTGGAAACGGGTGTAGGTCTTTTCGTAGGAGGATCCCGTTCGTAGGAGTGAATTTCGGTCTTTTCGTAGGAAGATTTTCAGGTCTTTCGTAGTTGTAGAAAATTTCAATGAAATATATAAATGCTGAGTGTTGTTTTTGTTAATAAAGACTTTAATCAGGTAAGTAACTGGCAATTGTCAATCAAAAGCATCTCACAACCTATAATTACTGGTTCTCTAGCAAAAACAATACAATCAAAAACCTAACGATATTCCTAAAGTACCTACGTACCAGACAAAACCTCTATAACTGTCTTTATTGAATAGTTTTCTAATAAGTTACGCATTGTACTTTGAGAGCACAGGCCCCCGGGTCATTGAGCAATCATCCCTTTAAAACAAGAGTCATCAGAAGATGACATATCCCACCGGTTCCACATGATCGTAAGATGTAAACCTTTGAAAGATAATTGTAAATTTTTCAATATAATATAAGCTAATATATATAAAACTAAACCTTTCATGAACAGAGTCCAAATAAGAGCCGTTTCCATGGAAATAATAAAAAATAAAATTTTCAGAAATGTGAAAATATCAAAAGGCACCACTTCAGTAGGTGGGCAATACACATGTAAAGTTTAAGAAAGATATGTGGACCCGTTTTATATATATGAAACCTTTCATGAACAGAGTCCAAATAAGAGCCGTTTCCATGGAAATAATAAAAAATAAAATTTTCAGAAATTTGAAAATATCAAAAGGCACCACTTCAGTAGGTGGGCAATACACATGTAAAGTTTCAGAAAGATATGTGAACCGGTTTTTGAGTTCTGCTCCGGAAACGAAACCTTTCATGAACAGAGTCCATATAAGAGCCGTTTCCATAGAAATAATAAAAAATTAAATTTTCAGAAATGTGAAAATATCATAAGGCACCACTTCAGTAGGTGGGCAATACACATGTAAAGTTTCAGAAAGATATGTGGACCGGTTTTTGAGTTCTGCTCCGGAAACGAAATGATTACGGACGGACGGACGGACGGACGGACGGACAGACGGACGGACAGGGCGATGACTATATCCCACGGTATTACATACCGGTGGGATAAAAAATAATAATAATAAATAAAATTTGAGATGACCCCCAGATTTGACAGCCTTCGTAGATACATAATATTAACAAGGCATGACGCTAATGCGATTTTCGGCAGGTTTGTGCCCAGACGCTCGCATTCGGGCCCTATCGCTACGCTAACGAGACATGTTTTCCAATATTTCTTTGTGTAGACATATACTTGGATGATTCACCTATCGATCCCCATTCACTAAAACTACCAACTCTGTATTGCTATTTCTGCAAGTCGCCCGAAAGTCGACGCGGGCCGCTCAACGTAGCAAACACAGAACAAATGGCCGCCAGTGCAGAAGGGGTGTGTCACAACCGAGCGCTCTCATTGGTCGGCGCGCTCTCAACTGCACGGACTTGATTTCCTCGTGGTTTTCGAATATCAGCGGTTGATTTACTGTAGGAATCACAACAGACATAACCTTCGTGTAATGACTTATGCAAAGAAAACATTTGCGGTGAATGTTTCCTGGTAAATATTAAGTTTTAGTTCCGAAATTAATACAAAATACCACAATATAATTTGGAATTTCTGATTATTTGTACCTAAATCTTTAAATTAATTGCCAACTGTGGTATTATTCAAATTAGAACTTTTACTAGAGTTGACTATTTAGATCATAACATCGTTTTTGGTTTAAATGACACTTGTAGAATAATATGCACAAATTTATTTTTTGATGGATTAAAGATTTTTTCAGCATTGATCAAAATGAAATCCTCATTAATATTATAAATGCCATGGTTTTCATTTTTTTCAATAATTTTATGTAGGACATAAAGTGGGTTTTTTTTGGAGAATTTTTTACTTGCCTGTAGCCAATGGTTAGTTGAAATAATTGTTAGCTTGCCACATAAAAGTATTGCTCCTTTGAATGGTTAATTATAATCCAAGGATTATAATATCATTTATAGATTTGGCTAGTTTCAAAGTTTGATTTTAATTATTGCTTTGGGGTCCAGAGACCCCAAAGTTATGTAACATCTGATATTGAAAACTAATGGCAGAAGTTTCTCTCTATATTACTCTTGGAAACTTCAAAGAGAAGTTTCAGCCAATGATATTTGTTTTAAGCATATCCTGGTATTTCAACGACCAATGGACCGTGCTGTAGCAAATTTATACCCACGTGACCATGTGAGTGGTACGAAATAATTGGCAAGCTTTAATTTGGAAACTGATTATTATAATAATGCTATGATGTAAAAAATATCGTAAATTTTCCAAAATATATAGATGAGCATTTACACCATTAATAAATATCAATTTTGCATATGCATGTGAGCTGTTTTGTAGTTATTCGGGCTATTTTTTGCATTCCACATTCGGAAACGACATTCCATTTTTGTATCAACTAGGAATTCGGTTCCTCCAATTCTTTTTACTATACCGCGAGCGCTGAATGTCCCGCATTGTCAATGACTGATCGTTCACTCAATGTATCTCATCGCTTCACGGAAAAAATTATACTGAACAGGCCATTTTCAAATTTCATGTTTCAAAACAAACGTTATGGATGATTTTTTTACGATTAAAGGTGTCTTTCAAAGAAAGTATTGACATAGAGCCTAAAGTATGACAAAATATTCTTAAATGTCATCCTATAATATAATGAAAATTATGAACTTTTAGCTGAGATCATTTCTAAATTTTTCAGCAACTTTCGGCTGTAATTCGATCAACACTCAATTGAGGAAAATTATTCTTGCAACATGTAATTAACCTGAAAGTCAATAGCACAACTATTTGTCTTCTAGCTAGTCAATGGTTCTTGTATTAAACTCACCGTCAGCTATCTTTTAAAGCAACATAAATTTGAATAACCGTATTAATGTTTAAAAATTTATATCATAATTGAGATAGGAGACGTATCTATCATTGTTGAAATTTAAACGGAACGAACGAGTCGTTTAACTATGTACATAGTGTACAGAAAACTATCAAAACAAAGAGCAAAGAACGTAAAAGTCCCCGTCCCGGTCCTCCCTAACCTAAATCTCCTGGTTCTATATAGTGATACATAACCGGGTGCCCCAAAGCTTGCCTTATTACTCGCCTGTGTAAGATATCACCGGTCTAATATCTATACAGAAATATTTTGAAGTTATGGTATATGATTGTTAACTGTCTTTGTCTCTATAGTAATTATTTGAATAACATTTTCCCCAACCAACTGTCACCAATGGAACTGTCACGGAGCAGAGTCGACTTTCCTGTGCCTGCTGACCCAATTATGAGCACATCGTGCCCTTTTTGACACAATTCGTCTGGATTTAGTACGTTCATTTTGTCCAGAAATCTCGCAGTAACTCAGTTTAGAGTCATCGCGCAGTTGAGAGCGCGCCGACCAATGAGAGCGCTCGGTTGTGACACACCTCTTCTGCACTGGCGGCCATTTGTTCTGTGTTTGCTACGATGAGCGGCCCGCGTCGGCTTTCGGGCAACTTGCAGAAATAGCAATACAGAGTTGGTAGTTTCAGTGAATGGGGATCGATAGGTGCATCATCCAAGTATATGTCTACACAAAGAAATATTGGAAAACATGTCTCGTTAGCGTAGCGATAGGGCCCGAATGCGAGCGTCTGGGCACAAACCTGCCGAAAATCGCATTAGCGTCCTGCCTTATTATGTATCTACGAAGGCTGTCAAATCTGGGGGTCATCTCAAATATTTATTTTTATTTATTTATTTTTTAAAGGGATGATTGCTCAATGACCCGGGGGCCTGTGTTTGAGAGTAGTTGTCACAATCCAATTTAATAGTTTTCTTAACAAACAAGGTATTGTAGTCGTCATGATTTCATGTGTTTACCTTTTGTGTGACATTGACTTCTGCTGATATTTTTCATGAATTTCTGCATGTGTTGTGATGCTTTGACATTTATTGCTACACACACTTCTACACCGACGCGTCAAATCATGCCATTGGAGCGGAACTGATCCAAGTTCAAGAAGGACAGGAAAAAGTCATTAGCTATGGTAGCTTCTCCCTTACCTCTGAGCAGCGACGGTATTGTACCACTCGGAGAGAACTCCTGGCAGTTGTAAGATTCACCCAACAGTATAAACACTATCTGCTAGGAAGACACTTCCTGTTACGAACAGACCATAACAGTCTTCGTTGGCTTCTAAACTTCAAGTCACCGGAAGGTCAGCTTGCACGTTGGTTGGAGGAATTGAGTCAGTACGACATGACGGTGGAGCACCGACCAGGGACAAAACACCTTAACGCTGACAGCCTCTCCCGAATAGGAGACGACAACTCCTGCGATGAATACTGTTACGCCACTGATCTCAAGTGTCTACCCTGTGGAGGCTGTAATAAGTACTGTGTTAAAGCCCAACAGAATTGGGAACAATACATTGAAGAGGTAGATTATGCCGTCCAAGCCACCAAGATCTCAGACTATGATGTCCAGCGCGTAGAAATTCACCGTTTGGAGAAACAGGTGATATCAAACCCATGTCAAACGGACACACCTAGAGCTCAGGTGAGTTTGGCTGAAGCTTCTTCAGACGACTGCTTAACCATTGCTTATTCCTCACCAGAACTTAGGAGGATGCAGCAAGAGGATCCAGATTTACGATTCCTTTGTGAATGGTTGCACAATGAGAGTATCCAAAGGATGCAGAATTACAGCTGTTAAGCCCCGCTGGTAAGTCTTATTGGATTGATCGTGATTTATTCCGGTTGAACGCCGACAATGTCATTGTACGATATATCCGGTTCCAGACCCTCCTAGAGAACAAGTTCTCGTTCCCGTTCAAGCTAGGAAGATCCTTCTGGCCGCAATCCATGACATTCATACCGGTGGTCATATGGGAATCACCAAAACCAAGCAACTACTACAACAACGGTATTACTGGTACCATTGCGGTCAAGATGCAGCTGAATTCGTCAGGGGATGCCATCACTGCAACAGGAATAAAAAACCAAGCAGGAAGGCTAAATCAACGTTAGGGATGTTTCATGCAGGTGCACCTATTGAAAGGGTGCATCTAGATTTTATTGGTCCTCTTCCGGAAAGCACCAATGGTAACACATGTATTCTGATGATGATTGATCAATTCACGAAGTGGGTGGAATGTATACCTTTACCTCATCAGAAAGCTGAGTTAACGGCAAAGGCTGCGGTAAATGAATTTTTTTCTCGATTTGGATTTCCTTTCCAAGTTCATACAGACTAAGGGAGGAACTTCGAAAGCAAGGTATTCAAAGCTATGTGTGAGATGCTGCACATTACCAAAACCAGGACAACTTCGTACAGACCAGCATACAACGGACAGATTGAAAGGTACAACCGTACGTTGATGCAAATGATACGGTGCCATGTGACGATGTCTCAGACAAATTTGGACGAGTATTTACCGCAACTTGCTAGTGCCATCCGATAAACAGAAACACCGGGCATACCAAACTCATGCTGGGACGTGAAATTAATCTTCCGGCAGATCTCATGTTCACCGAACCGCAGATACGGAAGAGGTGCCCAACATGAATGACTACGTTAAAGAAATAAGAGCGGCAATCCTAGTCCCTCATTCCCAGGCGAGAAACCAGTTAGGTACTGATGAGAATGAAAAGAGACTATGACTTGACATCGAGAGTCCACCAGTTACAAGAACATCAGCCCGTTTACATTTTAGACTCAGCAGTCACTCCTGGGCAGTGTAAAAAGCTCTGTCCAGTTTGGAAAGGGCCATATTGGGTTGACAAGAAACTTTCACCTACTCTGTTCCTGGTTAGTTCTCGTTGTAAGAAGTTTACGGCTCATCATGATCGTCTCAAATTGTGTAGAGATAGGGTTTTGCCTAAATGGTTGCAACGCAAGGTTTCTCGTCAGGGGGTCGCAGAATCTCCAGTCGCGGCCCCTTCCCCGAGTATGAATCAAACTTCTGAGGATTCAGATCAGTTAGTGTATTGCATTTGTCGGGATCCGGATGATGGCATGTTCATTATTGCATGTGACGAGTGGTTCCATGGATCTTGTGTTAATGTGTGTTAATGTAACGGAAAAAACAGCTGCTAAAATGACACAATACTATTGTCCTGAATGCAGCTCTGACTAAATGATATACTCCCTTGTCATGTTGTAGATAGACGTTACATTGCCTTCGCAACAGAATGAGTGAGTGAGTTGGTGTTTTACGTGTTTTGAACAATATTTCAGTTATTAAACACGTGGATGTTGCCATCCAAAAGAGAGTAGACAGATCAGAGAGAAAGGGATCGAAAGGGATGAGGGAAAAGACGGAAAGAAAGGCATAGTAAGAGAAAGCAGGTTTTAGAAGGACTCATATTTGGTCTGGCTTCTACACGTCGACCTGTCCAGCTTGGGTGACCCTACAAGGAGCATGGAAGCTCCAGCTGGCAAAGCTCTCGGGGTCGCAGAAGCACTAAAACCAACACACCACGATAAGGTAATGAGTCGCAACAGAAAGAATCTCAGTGAATTACTCGAGTCTAAAACCTCCATCATGCCTATGAGAAACGCCGTCTGGGACGCAGTCCTAGAAGCCGAGAGGAGGGCAAGAAGGCTCCAGTCGCTCTTCGACGAGAGTCTGCCCGACCCGAAGCGAAGTTAGAGTCCCCCACCGAGGGAGATCACCAATACGCTTTCACCCAGGGAATAATGTCATCGAGGGATCACCGAAGACGCCGTCCAAGCCGGTCCCCTGAACTGAGACGTCACCGCTCACCCCGTCCGCGACAGACCCCACCCAGGTCGCCAACCGTAATGCCGACCTACAGGGTTCGAACGCCAACGCCTCCACCCACACCTCGGGTGGTGGTAGTACTTCCACACGACCCCCCACGCCTTACCCCTAGAGAAAGGGATCAGGAAAGGAGAGGTGCGCGGCAGAGGTCACGCCAAGAAGAGCGCCAGACCAACCACTCTCGTTCATTTGACAGACGTCAACGACGAAGAAGCCCAGAACCCCACAGGCCCTCACTCCCATCCCGGGGAGAGAGGAGACAGGACTTCCGCCCTACCCGACCCTCACTCCCATCCCGGGGAGAGAGGAGACAGGACTTCCGCCCTACCCGACCCTCACTTCCACCCCAGGGAGAGAGGCTGCATGATCACAGGCCCCCACAAGTGCCGCGAGACCAACGTCACGAGTACTTCCCAGGCGACGCCCCTTAGACCACTCCTGGGGGTTCCAAGTGCCCGGATGCCCCAAATGGACCCTGAAGATGCGTCACCACACATTTCAATGCCACCTTCCGGAGTACCTCATGGACCGTAACAGCCAGGAGCGTATGGACGACCAAACCACGCTGGAGACAACACTACTTGCCCTAAAACAGCTGGCGCATTGGATAGTGGGGCCTGGTGCGTCAGTGTCTCAACTCTACGAGAAAGCCAAACAGGAGCTATCCATCTCCCGCGACTGCCAGATACCGCCATTGGCCACCTCAAGGCTCTCTGCCGGAGCGAGGGATGGTGGATTCCTCAGAAATTCACCCTAAACCCCATCAATTCGCCGGCCTGTCTCCATCATTGGCGGATCCTGCTGCATTTGCTAAAGCTGGTGAGTGCGGAGCAATGAGAAGAGTTTCGACGGATGCTGATGCGCGTGCGTCCGAGGAGAACTGCCACCAACTCAGCACCCCAGGCACCCACAGCTTCCACCACCTCATCCGAGGTGTGGCAGGACGACGACCCCTCCGGGATGCCCTTCCTGGAGGAGAAACCCATCATCCCCAAACTGATCTTCCCACTACAGGAAAGCAACAACATAGAAACCATCCAGGGTCGCGCTGTCCCCCTAGCCTTCAACAGTCACTTCCACCTGGACAGGACCTGGAGAGTGCTGGGCTGGACAGGGGAGATGACCACCTCTTCCCTCCTGGAACATGGACCTCAAACCCCTCCCCACCACTCCGTAATCATCACCGGAGGGGTGGAGGTTTATTGTGACCCGGAGCAACACCCCCGAACTGCCTCCGATGAGTCCGGCATGATCCGTGCTATTTGACTCCATCCTAAAAAAGTCAACACCGTCACGGACAGCCAGTTCCTCAAGATGATAAGTCTTTGGATCAACCTGGCTTTGCCGTAGGCGAGATCGGCCTAGATCGCACCGTGTCTCCATCACTGTGGGCCGCCCAAGACCAACAACTCAGACGAATGGTCCAATTCATCCCGCCGGGTGTACCCGTAATCTTACATGTCCGAGGAACCATGGATGACCCCATAGCTTCAGACACCCACTCACGGTGCCAAACCATCCTCCAGGAGCACCTACCACCGGAACAGCCCATCGATCTCCACTGCTTCACCGGGGAAGAGATCACCGTGAGAGAGTGGCTGACGTCATTTCCCAACACCCACTTTGGAGTCGCCGGACAAAGGGAAATATTGCAGCTAATACCTTTAAAGATCTTATGTAACTTCAGGTTCAAAATGGAATTACTAACTGTGATCTGTTTTACCATAAACATGAGGTGATTGAGGAAATGGAAGAAAGCATTTTTCAGGTTTTGGAAGATCAGTTACTTGATGACATCAGGAAAGTCCCTTCTATGGTGTTATGCTTGATGAAACATGTGACATATCAATCGAAAAGAAACTAGCCATATACATTTGATTTGTGGAATCGGACACAGGCAATGTAAGGGTCAGCTTTCTCGGTAACGAACACATCACTGACTGCACAGCTGCAGGAATTGAAAATGGCTTACTTCAATTTCTACATGGAAAGTCACTAGTATCTGATGACAACACCAACCTGTACAAGCTGATTGCACTGGGAACTGGCGGGGCAGCAGTGATGACAGGCAAGCTGAATGGGCTGGGAGCCAGGTTGCGTCGAAGGAGACCCCCCTTTGTACAAGTTCACTGTGCTGCTCACCGCCTCAATCTTGCTGCTTCACAGGCTGGAAAGGATGTCCCTTACCTTGTCGAATACCATCGCCACATTGGAATCCTTTACGACTCAAGCGTGAAATATGACAAGTTAAGGGAGTTGCAGGATCTGTTACATGGAAAGAGAAAACAGGTTAAAGAACCATCATCTGTGAGGTGGCTGTCAGTGGAGTCAGTGGTGAAAATGATTCTCGAATTCTATGATGCAATCATCATGTGTCTTGAGAGTGCTGATGCCAGACAAGATCCGAAGGCAATATTTCTATAGAGGTTCATGGCTTCATCACAGTTTCTCTTGACCACCGCCTTGCTTGTTGACGTTCTCTGTGTAATCGGGCTATTGAGCCTGACCTTTCAGAAAGATGATGTCAACCTTTCCGAAGTTAGGCCACGCGTTAACATCACAACTTCCACTCTACAAAACATGAGACAGGGCTTAAACAATGTTGATAGAGTCATCAGAGACCTGTTCCAGACAACAAAACCAAAATTCAAGGAGTTGAAATCACTGACAACTTGCAACTGAGAGAGCATTTCAAGGGCAGCATGAGGAACAGGTACATAGATAGTTTAACAGAGAAACTTGAGGATAGATTCCCGGAAGATGATTTGAACATCCTGGAATGTCTTTCGATCCCTTTCTCCCTGATCTGTCTACTCTTTTGGATGGCAACATCCACAGGGACGTGTATCGCCGAAAATAACAATAAATATGATATCAAAATGAAAATGGTTGTTCTCTTCTATATAAATACTAAAGGGATATAACGCTATCAGAACTCTCGTCTTGTTCCGGGACGAAAGTGACTTGGAAATTCAATAAAGATTAATATAAACACACATTTAAATGAAGCCTGGTAAATCCTCTTTCGATAGAATGTAAAGTTATCAAAATCCGTTCACTTTGGACCGACCTACACCGTTGAGTAATCCAAAATAATAAGCTTTCTCGAGAGTACGCCAAAATCCTGCCCCCCAAAAACATCGCTTTCAAGCTGATAAAATACGATTTAAACACTGGAAAACGTACAATGCACGGCAAATACAACTTTATCGAGATCCCTATTCCTTCCAATTTCGAAGCATCGCTATTCAAATGAATTGTAATATGACCCATACCTTGTGAGCGAGCTTTATTGCAATAAATGCGGTTTCGATCGCTAAAGTCAGCCATATTTGACCTCAATTATCGGACGAACCGCACTGACTACCAGTGGCTCGCTGATTGGCTGAGCAAGGACGGTAACTCTAACTACGATTCCCTCCCGCCAATATGGCTTCAAAAGGATGTCGCAGCAACGTTTGCTTACAGAAAAACAAAAAGAAGCATTGGTTATCGCACAATCGGGACACAATCTTGCTATTTTGGGACAGGCTGGCGTCGTGAAGACCTACGTGGTGAAGTTTATCAAGAAAGAGCTGCTTCGCGATGGTCTCCGTGTGGCAGTCACATGTACAACTGGAATTGCATGTGCTAATTTCGAGGTAAACGTTTTAATGATAACATTTTGGAATGAACTTGAAATCTGGATAAAAATGCAATTTCAATCTAAAATAACTATTTCCATATACTTGATTTGGTTTCTTGAAATAAATAATAATGTTTTGTTAAACCAAATCCTTCTTTCTGCCAAAAATATTTATAAATTTATGTATCGTCAAGTCATCTGTTTTCAGTCATCATGTGTCATTTTGACCACAGGGACGTGTTTCTATATAAATATTTATATAGAAGAGAACAACCATTTTCATTTTGATATCATATTTATTGTTATTTTCGGCGATACACGTCCCTGTGGCAACATCCACGTGTTTAATAACTGAAATATTGTTCAAAACACGTTAAACACCAACTCACTCACTGGACATGCGCTTCAACCCTGACCGGTACTCTGATGCTGCAGGGGGAATAGCATTTCACCAGTATGGCCAGGAGCAATTAGACACTCTTCTGGGGCATTCTGCTCCTCATGTGGCCAGAGACAGGGCAGAGAATCACTTCCAAATGTTCAAACAACATGTATCCTCCTTTCGAGGAGCATGTGGGTTCAAAAAAGTGGTCGTCAACATTATCAGAGACGAAAAGGACACATTTACGGATTTTGCTGTGCTTGCAACAATTGCCTCAGTGATTCAAGTGTCATCTGCTCCCTGTGAGAGAGGCTTCTCTGTGCAGAACAGACTGAAAACCAGTATAAGAAATAGGTTGAACCCAAGTAGACTGAATCGCCTAATGTTCATCAAACTCCAGGGGCCAGCACCTGCTGCTTTTGACTTTGACAAAGCTGTTAAGACAGTTTCAAAGGAAGGTTAGACGTCACTAAAGTGTTAACTGAACAGTTAAATGTTACATTGTCAGAGTAGGAGAAATGATGGATGTTGACTTAGTTAAGGAGTGTCACAATGTGAGCTGAATTGTTAATATCCCTCTCTGACAATGATAAACAGTAAATGAGAGATAATGATTCTTCAAGAGAAATTACTTGTAATGTTATTATTTTTTTCACACTTCAGTTACCCAGTTACTGTCCAATGTTAATGGATATTCAATAATATTATTGACTTTAAGTCAATGATGAGTGTCACTATGTGAGCTGAACTGTAAAATATCCCTCTCTGACAATGATTAACAGTACATCACTGATTGATTCTTCAAAATACCAATGAATTCAATTTAAATGTTTTTATTTAAAATTAAATTTTTGTTCACAGTTTGATGTTAACAATACATCATGTTATACTGAATAAATACCTGAAGTACCTTTATACCTTGTTAATGTTGATTAACTGTGCATGAAATATACAGTCAAATGTCAATTTTTAATGGGGATAAATTGATTATAAAAATTGACTCCCAAAAATATGTTCATGACTCCAAAAGTTGACATCTGGCCTAGGGCAAACACTGGTCACCAAATGTGCAAATCGCGAGAATGTAGGTATATTTCAATCGTAACAACTCTTATCTCGCGAGAATAACGTTGCTATCAAGATATGGATTGGTCAGGCGAGGAAGAGTCGTTAACGGTAATAATGTACATATATGCCTACTTGGTCGGTGTTTAGAAAAAGAAAACAAGATGTCTTTGTGAAACACAAATGCCCCCGGATGCATCCTGCTCGCTGTGTCAAGGTCAAGGTCACAAGGTCAAATGTCATGGTGTCATCTGAAAGGTCTCATCACAAGGGATCCATATGTCAAGTATCAAAGACCTAGCTCTGACCAATCTAAAGTTATGACCAAGGTTAAAGTTTTTGTGGACAGACGGACAGGTGAAAAACAATATACCCCCGGAATCTCCGATTCGGGGGCATAAAAACACGGTAAACGGAAATCGGTTTGGGTTCGTGGATGGATCGGGAGTCATACAACGCCCTGCCACAGGAGCTGCAGGCAGGAAAACCTCGTTCTCCTCTGAAGAACTTTTTTCTCATGGATATGGCAAATTTCAACTTTCTCCTGCAAATGGTCAGACCTTTGATCGAGAAGAGATGTACCCCGATGAGAGACAGCATCCCCACCGGAGAAAAGCTAGCTCTCGCCCTTCGATGTTTAGCCAGTGTAATGTTTACAAATCTCAAACCTACATAAAACGGATACTGCAACTTTGTTTAACTTTAGTTAACTGGGATTCGAGAAGGTAAATAAACAGATCAATAATGAGATCAGGACTGGGTGCCGTTCCACAAACCGATCTTAGCTAAGATCAATTTTATCAAGTTATGTCAATATTAAAATCGTCTTAGCTAAAAGTTAATCCCGTTCCACTAACCAATTTTAGGCCGATCTTAACTTGTCCCGATATTAACTAAAATCAATGCGGGACACGAGTTATTTCGTTTGCAAAAAATAGCAGATGATGGCTTCAGATTTATCGGCAGAAAAAAAACCTGGGGCGAGGAAAAGTAACTTTTCTCCCGAAGAGACATTCTCTCCCCACAGATGCAGATCAAGTCATGTTGATTTAGCCTCTGTTATATTACGCCGAGCTTGTGGGATAGAATGGGAGCTCGAGACGCCTGATTGGAGGCAATCACAGTTATTTGTGCAATCAGCGACGGTGTTCTTAAATCATCATTTTGACTTCTTAATGATGGGAAAGGCATTGTGAAATGAACCACCCTTTCCATACGAGCAGCGTTGTCATTTGCTTTAGAAATTGAAATGGATTGTGGTGCAAATTTTGTCCGCTTGGGGAAACTGAACCCACGGATTTCGGCGTTATATAACAGGCTGTATCAACATTACATGACTTGATCTGCCTCTGTGGGGAGAGAATGCACCCTTCCGTGGTCACTATAAGCTTCTTTAATACACTGGCTGAATGCGAAGGGGATCATGTCAGTTGTGATACAAATTAAACGTCAAATTACAATATAGGTAGCGATAACTAGACAGGGGAGATAACTAGGACAACTTTCTTGCAAGCCTAAAAAGTTAGTTAGAAATCTGGGTCAAAATGGGGGTGGTTTTTCGTTTTTTCGTACCGTTGCCTCATATTGCACAAAAAAATCGAAATACTAGAAAAGAAAATAGAATAACAAATGTATAGCTAGACACACTTATTTTTAGTTTTCATTTATGTGACGTCAAATGTTGACTTGTATTTCCGCAAAGCGCACATGTCTACACAGAATTCATGTGGTAGCATAATTATTCAGCTACAATTTGCACTATCCATCGGATTTTTATAACGTTTTCACATCTATTCTCTCCCCACAGAGGCAGATAAAGTCGTGTTGATTTAGCCTCTGTTTTATTACGCCGAAATCCGTGCGTTCCGGCAGTTTCCCCTGGCGGAAAAAACTTTCATCACAATACATTTGATTTTCTTTATCAAATGACAATGCTTCTCGCATGGAAAGAGTGGTTCATATCACAATGCCTTTGCCTTGTTTCAGTAGCCAAAATGATGATTTAAGAACAGCGTCGCTGATTGCACAACTAATTTTGATTGTCTCCAATCAGGCATCTCCCATTTTATCCCTTAAACTCGCCGTAATATAACAGAGACTAAATCAACATGACTCGATCTGCCTCTGTGGGGAGAGAATGATTCACATCAAATTAAATAAAAGAACGACCATACCGTCTCAATCGAAGTAACTCCCGCATGCAATCGCCTGCATTCATTGACTGTCACAATAATAGCGTGAGCTAAGATTGTGTTTGTTATCATCGTTTTTACGACTAAATATATGGGCAGGAACACCTTTCCCGAATCCAAAGTGCTGCTTCTTGAGTGGATAGACGGATTAAAATTTAAAATAAAGCTTAAATAGTTTCAATTGATAATTTTAAACAACTCTGATATAATAAAGGATAAGTAAAGATTTATGTAACCAACATATGTCACAATAACAAACTGATTTTGAACTTTTTTCCAAACAATAATTGTTTTTAAGGTGTACAAATCCGACATTTAACTTGCTTTGTTTCTTAAACCACATACATTAAATTAATTAAACTATATCTATTTTCTAGGCATTTGATATATCTGAAAATTCTTATTTAGCCCTTCAATATTTTTACATATAAATGTATTTTTCAAAGGTTTTTAAAAAAATATCTTCAGGTTTTTTGATAACTTTTACTTAAATATACATGATACTTCAGTTTTTTAAACTTATCAAATTTGAGGTATCGCTCGATATGTACATTTATCTTTAGACCTTTAAACTGTAAAATTGAATCTCATCTAAAATCGGTTGTAAAATATTCTGTGTTAACTTTAATTTTACATTTTAGGGCTATACAGACTCGGATGACAATGACCATGACAAAATAGTTTGTGGAACTTAATGATTATTGACAATATTCAAGAAACAATTAGGACATGTTGAAAAAAACGTGATGGGTTACTACTCTTAGATGGTCAAATTTTATATCAAATGTGGCACTTAATGTTTTTAAATAGTCATAATTGATAGACAAGAGAACAACGAAGACATGTTGTTATTCAAACTTTGTTTTATCTAGACACAAAGTTAGGTTTATTTTGGTTGCAATTGGTTATTAAGAAATGACTGATTATGCCTTTGTTATTGACAAGATGGCTGAACTTGCTTAGAGCTGCAAACCTTGTAACAAATGTTAAGTGATGTTAAGTTCAATTCGAGTTCTATCAGATATTTCGATTGTCAACGCATTGGTCAACATAGCAGTTTTAAAAGTTATTTGATCTCTGTAAGATTACGACTTGATCTCTGTTAGATTACGACGGAAGCAAATTATGTGGTGGACCAATCGGAGCCTTCATATCGAGTTGACTATACAGCTGTCTTTTTCGTTTACATATGAACTAATTTAATTGGACTTCGATTGTTTTAAAACACAAAGATATTGCGAAGATTTCCCGTTATCAGTCAATGCCAACAATATTCAATCATTGAATCTAAATTCAAATAAATAATTGACAAAACAACCAAAAACCTGATTTCAGAGAAGTTCCTGCTTCAATCAATTAGTTTCCGAAATCAGGAAAACAAGGCTTCTAAAATTGTAACAATTATGTACTTGTATATTTCATACAAGTTTACTATGTTATTTTATTATATGCTTTATGATTCATACAAAGATGTGAATCTTTTAGTCTTTGAGTCATTCATAAATTGCAAAAACGAAACGCCTGATGTTCAAATTTCATTTCATTAATTAATTCCTAATTTGCGTTAACATGTTCGTGTGTCATATCAAACAGTTAGCGGTAACAATTTTCTCCTCACAAAGTCAATTTAATTGTGCTGATTTTTTTCTCAGAAAGTCTATATAATGGAATATTTAATCAAAATTTAGGAAAATCGGAATTTCAAAAATATAAACCAATTTGTATTTCTAACCATGCCAGATTTCGAAAATTTTCACCTCAATGACTTGAACAGTTTTTGTGCTGTGATGTTCTTTTCAAGGTCACATGGGCAATTTCACTGATGTTTTATGCAATGCAAAACCCTCCATTTCGGGGGCTGCTCTACAAACGCTAGTCTATATAGTATAGATATTAGGCATAATGAAACATACATCTTTTTTTTGCAGATATAGTGATACATTAAATGCTTGAAGTATCTTTTGATGTATCTTAGGTTTTAATTATTTATATGTCCTTTTCCTATTTACTCTTGTCATTCAAAACACGTTAAACACCACCTCACTCACTCTTGTCAAATATGCACAATTGGCAGAGAGAGGGTAGTAGAAATCTTTGCTCATTACCTTATTCACTGCTCAATCAAGAATAGAACCATCTAAAATTAGCCTTATTGGATTGGCCTGTGTTCCCGCAGACTAAGTAATTGCTAAAACTTGATTAGCTCTCTTTGAGATTGGGGGGAACTTTACCATAACAAATGTTGCAGTGTTTAATTTGCATTAAGTGTGTTCGATTTATCAATCTGCGTCTTTGTTCCCCTCGTTGCTTCACTCAATATACACAAACATTTTGACACATGCGGGTATCAATTTAGGATGCACCGAATTAATGGAATTATTGCGAAGGCGAACTTTGAATTTAGTCAACACCGTTAAACCATTTTTAGGAACTTTTGAAGCTTCCCAAAGATCAAATGCGTGCCTTTGGCGTCTCCAATTTCCTTGAAAGACACGAAACATTACATATTCCAAACAAAGACAGCAAGGGGAAGCCCGACAGCAAAGGAAGTTTCAATTGAGCTTCACGGATAATCAAGTTATTTGTGGGAGATGAGAGACTGTTTAAATGAATGTATGTAATAAGCCTTCTTTGAATGTGGATGATAACGTTTCGTACTGATTTTGTCTGAGTTGAATATCTTATATTAGCTAAATAATTTCATGACTTCTGGTTTACTTTGAGGTGAGTGAACAGATCGGATATTATTTTCACCTCATAAAGGAACCTTAACATTTTAAGAATCTTCCGCAGTGGTTGATATTTCGTTGATAGAGAATACCAAACATGTTCCCTATGAATACCGTATTTATGACACAAGTGGCTTGTACACGTACATGTACCAACGAGCGAAAGAGAGTTATATACGTTTACAAGCCACGAGTTGTAATAAATACAGTATTCATAGGAAAGGAATTTGGTATTTTATAAGACACTAATAAACAACAATATCTTATTAACTTTAACAACGAAATTAGTTATTCTTCACATTTTCTTGAGGTGCGTGTGAATACAGCCTAATTTTGCGTCAGTGACGTCACAATGTGTAACTGTAAAGGATGTGAAATGGGTTTAGGTGAAGTAACTGATGACTGGTATACGTTTTGCTAACACAAATTGAATCTTTAACAACTTTAATTATACTCCATCTGCTGAATATTCATCAGGAACAATGTCCGTCAGCGTAGAACACAAGAGTGTGAACGCTTGCCGTAAAATTCAGCCCAGCAAAACCTAACAGTCCTCCTTATCCGTGAGTGGAGGTCGCTTGACATCTTAACCATGGAAGTTAATTTTGATTGTTCCCCCGTATATTGGATCCGAGAAAATGGAGTGCACTGAACCAAAGCGAGTGCCAGCGGTCCAATTTTTAATCAACCAACGTTGTCGTTGGAAGGCAGGTCACTCGCACTTGCCGGGCGCATGTAGGTCATCTAGGACCCAAACTTCGCCCTTACTTTCACCTACCTACCTTCCTACCCACCTGTGTGTGACTGAAGTACAAGCACGAGGCTGGTCGCTGTTGCTACTAAGTGTGTTACTGATGGCACGATGACGATCCATGGAAATATTGCTGTTCTGATGCTTTGCACATTACGATGTCCTGATATCTACAAGGTTTCAGTTGGAAGAATGTTCTGGTCAGTGAGCTCCTGCACAAGGTAGTTGCGTGCTGAAAGGTTCGTGAACGTCTAAACAGCTGGTTAAGCCATTATTTTCATAATTGCGTTGATGTAACGTGCATTGTCGAGATTATCACCATGACAAGTTTTGGACAGTCCCTCCCTGAACTGAAGGAATCCCTTGCCGTCGTTAGTGCAGAAAAACGTCGCCCCATCTCATCTGGTTGTTTGACATTCCGGATACCGAATCGAACAGTGTTGTTCCACAATAGCGTGTTAAGGATGGATTCAGGTGTGTTCGGACCGAGCTGGTCGAATTCCCACAACTTGTTGATATCATCGTCGGAGAGAAATTCCGCGAGTCGAGGTTGGTTGCCCATTTCTTCGTTTTTCAACACCTTTTGCTATGTTTTGATAACGTCATGTAGTTTTAACTAATGTCCCGTCCGAAAAAAAGTGACGTCGAGTAGTGTTTTGTCTTTGGGTATCTATCAATACCGGATAACATTCCTCTCAAAGATGAAGGTTCATAGTTGCTGCCATCCGGCTTCCGTAACGAGATGACGAACGTACATTGAATGTCACAAATTCACTTTCGTCCATAGATTCAATCTGATGCGTGTCGCAATCGTTTGACATTATAGTTTGTTTTCCTATGAGTGTTTTTATTTTGGATACCTTGAAGGAATCCAGAATGATCATACCTCGGTTAAAATTCAAGTTCATTGTTGCTGTCATCGAATAAATCGTCACGTAGAAGTTCGTCGTAAACCTCATCAGAGATGTTAGATCGACTGTTCGATGACAATCCACTCGTTGATGAACCGTTTCAGGTACCTTTGTTAACCTATAACCAGCATCATGTCGAACTTGGCCAGTACTGATCTTTTCGTTTTGCATTCATGTATGTTCCAAGAGGTTGAACAACGGATAACACTGTTAACTTATCATTAGCGTCAAAATCATTCAGTTTGACATCGACAATAGAAGCTATAGCTGTATTGTTTATACCTGCACTGCAAGAGTATCGAAGACCAGACGAAATATGTTGTGGGTTTTTAACGAAAAAGAATTAAATTGAATTTTTTTATTTTATGTTAATATGACTTTAAGTGATGTCTGGAATTACAAAAAGTCGTATGTTTGTTTATTTATCTGACTACATTCTACCTGTTCGTGAAAATAATGAATGAAGTTTAGTTATGAATGACAAAAAGAGTGAGGTCATCGTGACCCAGGGTAATCACCATGGATTGACAAATCGGAGGCGGCGCTCGCAGTATCTGATATATGTTAGATACCAAAAACATATCTAAGTGTTCTCACTCACATGCATGTAATGATTAAGCTCAATTGAAGTACATAGATATTACACATGAAATTTTTTAATATGGTCTTGTTTTACGTTCTCTCAAAAGACAAATGTACAAAGATTACTTTGTCTCTACAAATGAAGGAAATGGCTTTACAATCATGTGATAATGTTTTCAAGCTGATTAATTATGTAAGATAACGAGTTACCAATATGAAGTATGCCTTAGGACTCATATCCTGTTTGTTTAACAGTTAGATTATTACTGTTATCTTTGAAGACAGTTGAATTGGTAGATTTCATAAGTTCAAAGCATTGTCCACCTAAAGGACATTATGCAATTTAGATACATGTTTAACATGAAAAACATAACTATAAATGTATAATTCATCAATTTGCGAAGGATTTATTTATTAAAGTTCTTAATTGTTTGATATTCTCTACTTAGTGTGTCAAATGCAACAACCCTTATAGGCAAATGACACATACAAAGAATCATTTCATGATTTTACACCACTTTAACTTAATGTCATTTCTGTGTTATTAGTAAAGATGACCTGAGAATTATGGCGTATTACTTCTCAAGTAACTTATCTTATCATACTTATGCCTTTATGTCCATGTGCTCAACTTTATTTAGTATTCTTTAGTATATATCATACTTTGTAGCAATTATGTTTGAATTAAAAATCAGTTCAACTAACTTCCTTTCAGAATTAAAACAATGCTTATTCCAAGTAGTGACCGCTTTGACTTACCTTTTCCGTTCAAATTAAAGTTTAATGAATTAGTCCTTCGATATTAAAATCTGTCCAAAAACCTTTTTGAATATCCTTTTCAGGTCGCAAAATATATTTGGACAAACATTACAATAATAATATTTCAGTTGAAAACCAGAACATCTTACTGCACATAAGAAAAATCCATTACTCCTCGAACAAATGTTTCAGATACATTATACATGAACATTGTCAACGTGGCTTGACTTATATCATTCAAATCATATCAAGCTTCTTTGACGTGCGTTTAATGATACAAAACACATACCGATATTCAGGAATCGTACATGGTAGATTGATGAGTCTTCTGTCAATTAGAATATACCTCCATTATTATTTTTCTGATCATTGAACATTACAATAGACGACAAATAAAAATAAGCTATCTTTATACATGGCATCTTTGACTTGATGGCATTAAGCTGCATTTCTAACCATCCCTTATTTGAATAATTTGTATGGTCTTGTATTTATCAAGTAAATAACACTATTGTGAAAACCTTTTTTTGAAAAGGATGGAGATGACGTATATATATATACTTGTTTTGTTACGACTATCTGAATCCATCACAACATTCTCACTACAACACTATGCAACAGCTTGGAAAACAAACGGTTAAATAAACTTTAAGACATATACATGTATAGTACTTTAGTCAAATTCAGTTAAATTGTGTAAATGGGTTAACTTACCTATCATACCTTACCAGAGTAACATAAAGGGATACTAGTTTTTAAGAACCATGATTTTAGTTTAGTTAAATTGTTGCTGTTAGGGTGATATAATTAAGTAACAATGATAAGGAGAAGGAATATATGGATGACAACTTCTTTATTCATGTTAAGTGACGTTTCGACACAGCTCCTTGGCCGTTGTCATTGCATTGCGTGTAGATCACCATAACAGCAACAATCTAAGTTTATTAAAATGATGGTTCTTAAACGTATGCCCTTTCCTCTTCCTTATTGTCATTTCAACTACTACACTGCCCCTCTAAGAAGCTAACAAATGGGAGTTCAAAATTAGTTTCGTCATGGTATCAAGTTCATTAAAATATCTATCTAGTATTTCCTGTTACATACAGTCACCTTTCGCAAATCTGCGGTTGAAATGATTTTGTTAGAGTGTCTAAAATACGGCTTATTTCTTCCAGAATATTTGTTGATGTTGCTGCGATAACAACTTCGTAACGATATCGAGCATCGGAGAACAGTTTTTTTATTTCTGCCACTATTTTCCTAAAACAAAAAACATTTGTATATTGTTTGCTTTATTTCAGTGATAATAAAAAAGGGTAATTATTTACATCAAAACGTATAGACAGTGTAAGTTTTAACAAAATTTGAGTATTTTGAATTTTACTTATTCCTGAAGATTTCATAATCTTAAATTTATATCATCTGAAAGTTGGCAGCCCTATGCAGTCCTATTAAAGGGGCAGTTGCACGTTTTTTTGAAAATTTTATATTTTAAGTTTTCCACGGATAATTATACGTTAATGCTAATGTATTGTTTTGATAGTGTCAGAAATCTCTTTACACAAACCAATCATTCATAGTCAGAAAAAAAGTCATAAGGTTTTACATAAAGTCCAGTGGGTGCAATTTTTGTGTAAACACCTTTAAATGTAAGAAAAAGGAATCGCATGCCTGAACTTTACATTATATATTTGATTTATTACTGCTCCATTTAGTTCAAATACATTGTCTTTCAATTGAAACCATTTATTTTATTTTCCAGACATCACCTTATATTCCCTTAAAAACTTGCTACTTTTTAGAAGGCTCCTGGGAATATTATTAAGTGCCTCGTTGGTTGAAGAAATGTGTTCGTGAAAAAAGTTCGATTCAGTATATCAGTACAAACCTAATTGATGTACTACATCTCCACACAACTTCATAGATTACAATAGATATGTTTTGCAAACGCCATCTGGATATCATGTATCAGCGAATTTGAGATCTTCACAAACAAGTGGACATACTATTCTTGAACATTGATGAATCCTTTGATTAGAGATCAAACAACAATGATGGTAAACCAATGACTAATTCAATTTTAGTTAAGTAGATATTTGCGTGGGTGTGAAACACTGACATAAACCCTTATCGATTTCTGTTTCCTTTATTTCTCTGTTAGTATCAAGTTAATATTATCACCAAATGTCACATCTAGTCATTCTCATTTCCTTGGACTTGATGGCCGTATTAAATAGCATTATATTTTATAACTGATTCACTGAACATATATATATGTGGGTTGTATTTTTAAAGATGAATGTCCCTGATAAGAAATATGTTTTACTATCAAATTGAAAGTGTTACAATTTTGACGGAAATAAGTAAAAAAAATTGAAGATATTTATCTTAAAAAACGAAAATACAAATCAATTTTAAGACATTGTCGCTAATTATATTTGTCCCTTTTGAATTTGGAAATTCTTTACAATATACCGTATCTTGAAAAGTCGTTTTTCAGTGTTCTGCGCAATGTTGGTATTGGGTTGATGTAGGCAATATAGCCTTTTCTTTTGAAAGTTCCACAAAATTAACGGAAGGGGTAAAATTGTTAAAAAAGTTGCCACTTGTTTTTATTAAACACCTCTTCACAGGATGAAGTGACACATCATTATGACTTCGAAAACAAACGCAAAAATGTTACTCTACTTTTCGATAAACTGATCCCTTATTTCCATTTCAATGTTACAGTGTTAAATTTCGAAACTGATCTTAGAAGTGCCATAAGCAAAATTAGGTAGAGATCAAACATATCAGCGATATAGAGCTGAGTAAACAGTCTGTCTTACAATAGCTTCAAGTAGTATTGGCACTACATTGTTTACAAATAGCGCCATGAGCATGCTTTCGAGTGTGGATTTGTGCGCAATATAAATATGCACTATTATTATTAAATAACACTGGAACAGAAAAGACTGCTGGATCAAACCTGGATATGTCAATACTATGTCAGTCTGGTAGTATATTTTATTTATTGTAGCTGCAGATATCGTGGTGTAACTAAGGTTTTAAGTGTTATTGGATATATCTGTCCTTTGCCTTTAAAGCCTCCTCAAATATGCACATTTGCAAATATAAGGTAGTAGAAACCATTGCTCATTACCTTAGTCACTTCTTAGAATAATCTAAAATTACCTTTATTAGATTTCCCTGCGCAGTGTTGAATTTGCATTAAGTATGTTGGTCTTATCAATCTGCTTATTTTCTCCATAAATTTATTCAGTCAATATGCAAACATTTTAAGCCTTTCAAGGGTCAATTTAGCACTGATATAAAAGGCGATGCTAAGGCAAATTTTGTTTTTTGTAAGAAATGGGATAAAATTTCCAGGAACGTCGGCCTGTGGCCTGTCTAATTTCAATGGGCGATCTCAAACGATCTGAAACATGACAGTATCTAAATGAAAACAGCAAAGGCGAGAACGTTTTAAAGACCTTCACTTAGAATCACAACATCTACAGTAGATAAGAGACGATGTTGAATTACATGTCTATACTGCTTTTGTAGAGTTTTAATTAACCGAGTAACACATTAGTATCTGAACGTTGATCGACAGTGGTTCAAACCACTTTTAAAAAATTATGTCAAGGGAAACGATTGTTGAGTAGACAACTGTCAATTCCAAGGAATAATATAAAATCATTTGGTCTAACAACGTATTCAGGAAAATGATGCAACATTCAATCTATATATAGTTTTCAAGATGATCTGAAATAGTTAAGATGTTGATGATGAGTTGTTTCTTTCTGTGGTGTTTTGTGAAGGTGTTATGATAGAGAAAGACACATTATATGGAAATACAACATCTTAATTGCAACTAAATGTACCCTTTTGGTATATAACATCGTTAGCAAGGAAATACTGTTTGTTGAACGGGTAAAAAAGTTCTATTGTCAAAATATTGATGAGCACACCTCTATTCTATTCCTATTTCGTACATTCATAATTATATATATCTGGCAACAGCATTTTGTATTTGGCTCTGAAGAAAAACAAATTCAGTTGAGTTTTCATCCTAAAACTATCATAAAGGAAATGAAATGAAAACACGACATTAACATGAAATATTTCATGAAGATTAAATAGTGTCAAATCAATCGTCTTTGAAAACTTGATTTAATGTATTTAGTACCTAGAAATATGACGCTTTTACCAAACAAAATTCGAAGATTGTATATTTTAGTTACAGTATATGGTAAATTATCCACTTTGAAAGCGATTTGAACCCAGGGAAATAACTTAACATATTTGCGATTGTGATTATAAATGCAACATCATTGTCTTTTCTTAAGCAGATATATGTCTGGATATCATGCCCCAGTCAAGATCCTTTTCTGGAACTATTGGGAGCCCTTTGATCAGAGATCAAAACAACACTTGTGGTTGATCAGTGTTTTATTCTTATCAAGTGAAGTAGATATTTGCGTGGGTGTCAAACAAAGTCAAAAGGCTTTTTCTTTGTTGGTACCGAGTTAATTAATCTGCCAAAATGATCAGTTTATGTACTTTAATTATGTATTTTCCTCCAATAAAAAAAGATATCAAAGATGGTCTGTCCTTTTTTGTCTAACAGTGCAGATATCGTTTCCTATTTGGAGCGCAATATATTAACATAAATGGGAAACCCACTGAAACGAACTCTTGCGTTCTGAAGTCGCATTTTATGATTCATTTAACATTTAAACAATGACACTTTTGTCATGTTCTGTATTATCCGTATATAAGTATTTTTAAAATAGTCGTGGAATTTGTCAATACAAAGTAAAATACCTTCCCATTGTTAGCTCATCTGGTCTGTAAGGCCCGATGGGCTTATGGCATGGCATGGTGTCCGGCGTCCGTCCGTCCATCCGTCCGTCCTTAAACTTTGTGGAATTTGTGAAGCCACAGGGGCCGCGCCCTAAAAAAATATTTTAATCTTCTCCAGAACCATGAGGCCTAGAAAACTGAAACTTTGTGTACAGACTCCTTGGCTAGTGAGGATTATACATTGTAGCTTTGGTGGCCCTGTGACCCCAAATAAGGGCCACAAGGGCCACGCCCTAAAACTCTATTTTCATCTTCTTCTCCAGAACCATGAGGCCTAGAAAGCTGACACTTTGTGTACATACTCCTTGGCTAGTGAGGATTATCAATTGAAGCTTTGGTGGCAATGTTGCCCCTAAAAGGCAACAGGAACGTCCTTCAAATCTATTTTCATCTTCTTTTCCTGAAGTATTGTCCTAGAAAACTGAAACCTGTCGCCTATATACTTAATTTTATGATTGATGCCCCTGTGGCCTCTACAAAGGGGAATCACATTGGCCACACTCTACAGCATAATTGATGATGAAGCCTGATGAGCTACAGAGCTAATGGCTCTATTTTTTAAAGTAAAAGACTTCATGAAATAATAATATTTCAAATAGACTATTCAGTAAATGTTTTGCCCTTTGATATAAAACTGTCAAATGGAATATTAAATGAGAAAAAATGATAGGTTTGTCAGAAATATCAGAAAACGATGTGTTGAAGATAACGCTGTTAAATAGATCTACAACGTATTTGCGAATTGTATTATAACATCGCGCGATTATTGATGTTATCGACACCATAATCGTTATGTATGTCGTCACAACGTCAGCGGGCGGCCGCGATGGTAATTTGGCGAATTTCTGTAAATTTTTGACAATGTCATTAAGGCAGTAATGAATACAATAAAATCGGCCCGGTTTTATAACATTTTTATGAAACTCGTGAAAAGTATCGTATTTAATTCGCTTTCTCTCTCTCTCTTATTACTAAATTATGAACTAGTTTCACAGAATTGCTAATTAACGGGACGTCCTTACATCTGACATCTATGTGATATTTTTACAACTTTATATTGAAACGAAAACTGCGATAATGAAGACAAAGAAACAAGTAAATGGCAAGTAACGTATTGTTATATACAGGAGGATGCTGATAAGCAGCAAACACCTTCCTTAATGATGTATTGTTCGTTCGTTCATCAAATTCGCATCAAAATCAAATCCCCCCCCCCCCCCCCCCCCCCCAGGAAACATGTGATAATTTGTACATTGGAATTACTTGCCTCAATCAACCTCTTAACCTCCTTACCAACCATAGTTCTTCTCTTTCTCTCTTGACACCATTCATATGTGAAAAGCCGTCATCATCCGGGGATCATCTGTTCTCTCTACCTTCACAACAACACAACTATCAAGTGCAGGTTACACTTGCATATTGTAATATCTACTCAAACCATGTTCGATTACAGAAATTGCCACTAATTTGCTCTCGAAACTTGTAGATCAGGTCATTAAGTGCTGATTCAATCTTTTTTTCCTTTTCTAATAAGTTTTCCGGTAAATACCATAATGCATAACAGACCACTTGAAACATGTAAGCCAATGAAAACACTTCTCACATGGAAAGTGGTTGTTGTTAATGTTTACGAATACCAATGCCATGATTCAAATCGTGTCAAACAGTATGAAAACATATTTTTAACAATTTTAAGTTGTTAGGTTTTGGTGATAAACACTTGATTTATTGTTATACGTATTAAATAAGTGAGTGAGTGAGTGAGTTATTGTTTAGCGCCGCTTGGGCAATATTGCAGCCATTAGCGGCGTCGTATTGAATAAAGATCTGCAATATCCTGTTCTATAAATGATCAGTTGTCCTAACGAACACTATGGGAAAGAATTGTAGACTAAAGGAAAATTAACACCAAAAAGAAATACATAAATGATGAAAATTATTTCGGTTTGTACGAATATTATCTCTAACCTAATTCAATAAGATACTTATCATCTTTCACGACTGAAGCTGCAAAAGGATTAATTTGTGTCGAACATTATAGCTTATAGGTTAATGTGTTTACGTAGAAATTGGAGAATGAATAAAGAAATAAAAATCAATAGATGTCAACCATGGCAGACATTCGACGCTTTCAATAAATTCTTATACCTGAATCCTCTTTTTATGTGTTTGTTTTACAAAAACAAATTTAGAATAAAATATTATCATCTAGAGACTGCCTAACAATACAGGTATTTCTCTTTTATGAATCTATTAAAAAAAGTTCTGATCAAATGTTATTAAAGTACCTGAAAACAATGTTTATTGACTTAATCGTTAAAAGGTGAGAGCAAGTAGAATATTTAATACGTGCACATCAATACATGATGTGAATTTGTTTTAACATTTTGTTATTTTGAAAATAGTTAAAATAATAAGTATACAGCTATCCTTATTCAAGTTTATCCAATCATGTTACAAGTATACAGAACCATTTTGTTTTCTCTGAATTTGGAAGTAACTTTGATGAAATGTTAAGTTATCAGTTATATCGACGCATATGACATTTTAAATTGGATTCGCCGTTTCAATGATTGATCTTGAAAGGCATATACCAAGTATTTCAAGGTTTAATTTGTTCAAATATTCCTAAGGTTATATGAACATTTTTCCATTTATTTGTAGTTTTACGTATAATGCAGAACTGCATGTGGTCATTTAAGTGTAAACACCTGTAAATGAAGTTAGTAGCATTCTTGAATTTATTTAAACGACTTTTTTATTTTTTTAAAGGATGTATTGTCCTTGTCTATATATTTACCAAATATGGCATCGGGATCCTTTGATATCACACATTAGCAAATCAAACTTTTACAAAATAATGATTATGATGAATAAAGTAATGAAACTGATACGATTGTTAACTAATGTAGGCGACTTGACAGAAAAGATTTTCCAAGATTTTCACTAAGACTCAATTTTACCTCGTCCTTTATCATTCGAGGTGTTATCATACATCGTTTTCCATTTACGTCTCAGGTTTGATATAAAGAAGACACAATATACTTGTTAATAACCATCGCCTAAGAATACCCTGTCTGGGCAAATTCCTAGCTTGAAATTAATAGAATATTTAGATACTTGGAATATTTTTGTTTTTATACAAACTTGCATGCTTTCATGTCACATCAAAGGATATTTTCAAGGGTATTTGTAAGGTCAATCGTGATATATGCAAGGGAATATGAGTTAATCGCTTGTCCAAAAATGATCACTTTAGCAACATTTTATGTCACCCTAAATGCGAAAAATACATGAATGGCTAATGTGGCGTAAGTGTCTCGTCACACACTGACGTTTGATAGCGAAGTTTATATACATGTAAATAATGACAATATACACAAAGAACGTTTTCGGAAGAACAACTAAGCAATTTTAGATAGAACAAACATCTATCAGAGTTGTTTAAGAAAACACCACTTAATTAATGTTTTACTGTATAACTTTTTGGGTATTTTTCGGTGTCAACTTCAAGTTATCTAATATATGAAGATGAAAGTTGATTCCTGTGGCAGGAATGTATTTAGCATCATTTTTTAACATGTGAAATTTAACAAAAGTCGTAAAATCTTAATTTTAAATTTAAAGATATTTCATTTCCGACGATTTTTAAGCAAGCAGAGGTGTTTGTTAAAGACATTAAAACTCTAATGTTTTCACAGATTTTAAAGGTTATGGGGTTTTTTTTTCAATTTTAAAAAAAATTAGGACTTAAATGTCTGATTATCCTCTTAACCTAAGACTTAGGCCCATCTATTTTGTGTAGTTTCTTTCCAAGGACAATATTTATATTAGTGAAGAATAGATCACTTACTTATCCATACGTATTTGTATTTCATATGGTTGGTCAAAAGAACTAGTCGGCTAAAACACTTCTCACATGGAAAGTGGTTGTTGTTAATGTTACGAATACCAATGCCATGATTCAAATCGTGTTAAACAGTATGAAAACATATTTTTAAAAATTTTAAGTTGTTAGGTTTTGGTGATAAACACTTGATTTTTTTTTATACGTACTGAATAAAGAATCTTTAATATCCTGTTCTATAAATGATCAGTGGTCCTAGCGAACATATTGGGAAAGAATTATAGACTAAAGGAAAATTAACACCAAACAAACAATACATAAACGATGAAAATTATTTCGGTTTGTTCGAATATTATCTCTTACCTTATTAAATAAGATACTTATTATCTTTCACGACTGAAGCGGAAAAAGGATTAATTTGTGTCCAACATTATAGCTTATAGGTTAATGTGTTTACGTAGAAATTGGAGAATGAACAAAGAAATAAAAATCAATAGATGTCAACCATGGCAGACATTCGAAGCTTGCAATAAATTCTTATACCTGAATCCTCTCTTTATGTGTTTGTTTTACAAAAACAAATTTAGAATAAAATATTATCAGCTAGAGACTGCCTAACAATACAGGTATTTCTCTTTTATGAATCTATTAAAAAAAGTTCTGATCAAATGTTATTAAAGTACCTGAAAACACTGTTTATTGACTTTATCGTTATTAAAGTCACGTTAAAAGGTGAGAGCAAGTAGAATATTTAATACGTGCACATCAATGCATGATGTGAATTTGTTTTAACATTTTGTAATTTTGAAAATAGTTAAAATAATAAGTATACATCTATCCTTATTCAAGTTTATCCAATCATGTTACAAGTATACAGAACCATTTTGTTTTCTCTGAATTTGGAAGTAACTTTGATGAAATGTTAAGATAACAACGAATCAGTTATATCGACGCATATGACATTTTAAATTGGATTCGCCGTCTCATTGATTGATCTTGAAAGGCATATACCAAGTATTTCAAGGATTAATTCAATTATTCCTAAGGTTATATGAACATTTTTCCATTTATTTGTAGTTTTACGTATAATGCAGAACTGCATGTGGTCATTTAAGTGTAAACACCTATAAATGGAGTTAGAAGCATTCCTGAATTTATTTAAACGACTATTTTATTTCTTAAAAGGATTTATTGTCCTTGTATATATATTTACCAAATATGGCATCGGGATCCTTTGATATCACACATTAGCAAACCAAACTTTTACAAAATAATGATTATGGCGAAAAAGTAATAGAGAGCACCGCATAAGCGATGCTTAAGATTTCTTTGAGTAAATACATGTTTATGACAAGAGAACAAAAATGAAAACATGTGTTGCCTTTCAAAATATTTCACGTCGTACATTTTACATTCCTTAATTCTCTCTCGAAATGCAGATATTCAAAATGATTTCATTCTTTATTCGACTCATTTCATTACATTCTAATCAAAAGCATTTACATGATTTTGAAAAACGTTTCTGTTATCATTACGCGACCATGTCATTTATTCCGTCTATCTCATTATTTATCTCATTTGTTGCTTAGTCCAAAGAAGCCATTGCATTTCGATAAGGCTTTGAAGTGACAAGGGAAATTTCTTTCATATGGAATATATAAACTTTTTTTCAGTTCATCGTTTCATGTATAGACATTTACTTGTTTCCTTGATCTCGACTCATATTGTATATTATTCTATCTGGAAAATATGTCTTGAACATACGTTATGGATATCATCTAAATGCTATATGACAACAAATGTTTTTAGAGTAGTCATGTATGTCTCAAGATTTAACATAATATTTGGAGTTTTTAAAAATGTATATATTATTTTACTACATTAGGGTACATTGTATACCCAGGCACCAATGTCAATGTCACCACGGCAATTCGACAGTTTTAGCTCACCCTACCAGAAATACCCGATGGCATGGCATGGATTCAGACAATCCGTCTGTCTGTCTGAAAACTTTTTGGAGTTTCGACTTCTCCTCCTGACAAAAAGTCTTATGAACATACCCCTTAGCTGATTGAGATTCGTGACACCTACTGAGGACCAAAGGGATCATGCCTTAAAAGCCTGTCGTTATCTTTAGAAGTAAAAGACCTTAAAACTGAAACTGAGTCCAAAACTGATTCTGATATATACATTTATCATATAATGGAGGGTGTTATCGATGCAATAAAGCTATCTGATAAACTTGGTATCCGATTGCCTCAAAATCTGATAAAGATGCAAATTAGGTCAAAACACGAACTATTTTCTCAAAACTCCATGCATGTCATGCGAGTCCTAAAACGGTCACTAACCATTGATAACGTCGTCGGGAGTTTTCAGGTTTGTGTTTCTATCGAACACAAAATCCGTCAGGGTAAACTTATCACGCATTCGTATCTTAGAAATCATAGCTTGGTTTTCCAAGCATTTCAAGTTGTTTTCATCGTTGGTTTAAAAAATATAACGATATGCAGCTAACAATATCGAAAAAAAATATGTGCTTCTATTTTCGTGAATAACATACGGTAGGCATGGATCGCTTTGACCGTGTCGGTTACCAACTTATCAGCAAAAACAAATCATATTCTAGTGGTAGTACAGATTATCTAGTAGCGGAGTAACAAACGCAACAACCTCACCTTCGCAAATAGTCGGCGTTTGGTCTAAGGATACCGTAACTGAACTGGCGTAACAACAATGACAATGCAGCTTTTCAAAATGCAGTTAGAGTTACCTCCCCTGTTGTAGCGACGTTGACAAGTGGTTCTTACACATTTTGTGTTATAAAAAGATACAATGTTTACTCGTGCACTCGGAATCAGACTGAAAATGTCGATAGATTGTAGAAGACGTTTCTAACACTGTGAAAAAAAAATTTCATGAAGGAATATAGACTGTTCACAACTATACATCGCCGACAATATGACCTTCACCTTGGTTTATTGTGAAAGCAATTACTCCGCGAAATCTAGGTGAAACATATTTTTAGAAGAAATCATATTTTCGTTTAAATCCGTTTATTTCTAAATGACATTATATGATAAAGAAATTATTAACCTCGTGTGTTTCCGTATCATTAATATCATATAAAAGGAATAAAATATATGTATTATGCTCGCCAATGGCTCGCATAATACAAATTTTATTCCTATTATATGATATTAATGATACGGAAACACACTCGGTTAATAATCTCTATGTAGATAAAGTAACCCTTTGACCCCTCCTAATAACCGAAGGGGATTTAACTTAATGACATATTTCCATCTTTAAAAACATTGTCTTTCAATTGGAACCATTTATTTTCATTTTCCTGACATCACCTTATATTACCCATTAAATCGTGCTACTGTCCCTTTTAAGGCAATCCAACCACAAACCAGAATGAGCACAGTCAGTAAGATACAGAAAAACTTTGTTTGTTGCTGTCCTTCTTTTACCATCATGAAAGATATTGCATTTTCAGATTCACAGCAAATGTTGCAGCGGTCAAGATGTGTGTCTGGGTGAGTACTAAACATACATGTACCATCGACATTACTAAAAGGGAATTATGTTACATTTATGTATGACATGTGCCAATCTTTAATCCGACAAAAGAGGTGCTATTTATTATCTGTTTCTTTTTTTATGAAGCTTGTAAGTCGGTGAAGTTTGTAAACATTTACAAAAAAAACAAAGACATATAAACTTGCAGATATGCAATACCAATAAAACACTAAAGCTTGTTTGACCAAGACATATCATCTGTCGGAGCTCCAATATGGATTGTTAAAAGCTTAAAATTCAAAGGGACTTTGTATAAGAACATGACACCACCAAGATTGTAAATATCAAATACATGTACTTTGAATAGGAGTTTTTAAAATTCTTATGTTCACAGTCAGAAAAGCAGAGGATGTCGTCGAGTTTCGTGGAATAATTAATTTCCTTACCAAGCACTGTCTCATCTATAATATGCAAATCCCATTATGAAAACAAACTAAAGCACACTTGTTTTCAATTGAATGACTCTTTGAAATAACGTGTCACAGCTGTAACTAAAATAATGTGATTGTCAGTATTACTTTATATCTTAGATATCAGTTGCAATAATTTGACTTTAAAGACAATGTTGTCAGATCAACTTCTTAAGGCTATATTTTTACATAAAGAGCCATATACAAAAGGTCAGTTTGTCTGAATCTTGTCTAATAAATATTTATCGTGTTTAGATAATGATTATTTGAACATTACCTCTCTGTGAAGATCGAAATTCACAGGATCTCAAATGCAGGCCCATTATTTACATACATTTAAAGATCACATGATATTCATCAGTGCTCATTAAAGCGCAAACAAGGTTTTCAGTTCGCCATTCTTCTTTTAGATGTCTCTTAAACAGATAATGTCTTATGTCGCGCCTTACAGTTCGCTTTAAAAGTAATGATGCTCCATTACGCAGTCACATGTTGGAGTTGACCGTAAAAATGTGAAAGTAGATTTTCATGCATTGTTCATTAGTGGATATGATAAACAAAGGCACCGCTAGCACAGTGCTTTGAACTAACATTACTTATATAATTGCTTCAAAATAGCAAAACCAAATTTTACAGTTGTTGGTAATGTGAATTTTATCATCATATGCAGAGCTTCATAAACATCAACCCAATATATTTCAGGTAACATGACATCATCAAATGTCCATGAAGTATAAAATGCACAAATAAGTATCTTGGCATGGACCATTGCATTGAAACTCATTGAAGGCGTCTGGAATCTTTATCTTCTACGGAAACGATGACATTGATATCTAGATATATAATAAGAGCGTGATGTATCGCTCATTTGAGGAGTTGATTGAGACAAATTATGATCATAGAGATTTTTCGTCCGCGTCACCATCGAGCATCAGTTTTGACACGAGGAGACTTTGTAAAGTTAACATTGATCAAGATTGTACCTGATGAAGCGAATTTCAGTGAATTATAACTACCTCATGTATGTGTGGTCGTTCTTGATTTAATACTCATCTGTGTTTTTATTCGTTGTGTGTATGGGATCGGATAAAATGAAACGTTCAGTGAGTAATAATTTGAGATCAGGACTTAAACGCATATATAAGAAAAGTTTATAAACCATCGTTAACCCCAAGTGTCGTTGACAATTAATAACCATTATCACCTTATGTAAGCGACCAGGTGTCAATGACGACACAATGGATGTAATTATCCTAGCTAATACACGGCCTATTGAGATTGTTGTTGATTCCGTTACTGTGCAGGTCTTTGTATCATTAAATCATCAACACAACTCAGAATAAATTCTTGCAAATTCATAATATGGATTTTGTCAATAAAAGTCATGTGTTTTTTAGCACGTGTGTTATCTTGATGGAGAGTCAAGTCTGGTCGGGCAGCAAAACAATGAAAAACACTGGTTCTATAATTTCATCGATATATATCGCTATCATCGTACCCAATTTCTGTGACCGTGGCCATTATTGTGGCAGGCAACACGTGGAACTCTCCCACAAACGCTTATTTGATTCCTCAGCAAGACTAAATGGCCTATACCTACATTCAGTCCCTAAAGAACGAGCCTCGGATCTTTCATTACAACGACCCTACATGTCCGTATGTCTCCTAAACTCAGCGTCAACATTGCCTGTGAAATGTACGAGTCACTTAGACGATTATGTTTACTCCATGGATTTCGTTTTGGTGAATTTCAATCCAGTTCTTGAGTTGAGAATCGCAACATTCGTTTGTTAAATTTTCACACGATTTGAGATGAAATATTCCGTATAGCTTATCAAGTATTGTTATTTTTACCAAACCAGTTATTTCTAATGCATGTTTGGAATTGTTCTTAAGTACGAAAGCCTACAAGGGCCAAATTCAATGACAAATTTGTTTTCCAAAAATTTGGGAATTAATCTTTTAAGGGTGTAAATAAAAGTTTGAAAGTTGTATATTCAAGTTTTAAAGTTGTAATTTCATCTTTTGAAAGTTGTATATTCAACTTTTAAAGGTGTAAAATCAACTTTTTAAAAGTGCAATAACAACGTCGTAAGGTATATTTACAAAATATTCAAAGTTTTAGTATTACGTTTTAATGGTTGTATTTCAACTTTAAAAGTTGCAGTTACAAGTTTTAAAATTGGATAAACAAATTAAAAGTTGTAATTACATGACAACGTTTTGAAAGTACAAGATTTAAGTTTTGAAACGTGTATTGAAATTCAGACTTTAAACTTGAATAAACAACTTTCAATGTTGAGAATACAACTTTCAAAGAGGAAATTACAACTTCAAAACTTGAATATACAACTTTCAAACTTGAAATAACACATTTAAAAGTTGAATGTACAACTTTAAACTTTACTATACAACTTTCAAACTTGACAATACAACTTTCAAACTTGACTATACAACTTTCAAAAGTTAAATATGTACCTATCAAAGCAGTAATTTCAACTTTTAAACTTGAATAAACAACTTACAAAGTTGAGAATACAACTTTCAAAGAGGAAATTACAACTTCAAAACTTGAATATACAACTTTCAAACTTGTAATAACACATTTAAAAGTTGAATGTACAACTTTAAACTTGACTATACAACGTTCAAACTTGACTATACAACTTTCAAAAGTTAAATAATTATGTACATTTCAAAGCAGGAATTTCAACTTTTAAACTTGAATATTCACCTTTCAAATTAGTAATTCCAACTTAAAAACTTGAATAATCAACTTTATAAAAATTTTAATTACAACGTTTTAACTTGAATATACAACTTTAAAAAGTTATCTTTACATAACATGCGACTTTTTGCCGAAATAGTGGCCCTGCTACGCTAAACGACTCTCTCCCTCTCGTAGAAAAATGATTTTTTACAGCATTTCTTGCATTACAAATAATCGCTTTTGCTCAACAATCATATGTATACATGTTATGCTTGAGAAGAAAGATCCCATATGATTATACTTTATTCGTGTAAGCAATCGCTATTTGTTCCTTTTACAAAACAACCACATGAAAGCACTATGTTCGAAATAGATTTGAAACTATTAATGTTATCACACAAGCCCACATTTATTCTATGTCTGTTTTGGTCTTTTTTTCTGCAACATGTGTTTTGCCGTAGGCCCACGGGCAAATCACGAGGGCAAACATCCTTTATTATTGATAATGCCCACGGACTATGTGTTATCTATTTATAAACCGCCAACTTGTAATAATAACATTGATATGACCGATAACGTGAAAGGACTTGAAATAACTGAGGCGGCCGTAAAATATCCAAAAACCCAAAATAAGACTTTCATATAAGAGAACCTAACAAAAGAAGTTTGTTGGCGCTGTGGTTAGAGCGTTGGGTTTAGTGTTCGGCAGTGTAAACTCTGTGGGTTCGAGACAAAACATTTGCAGTGTCTAAATTACAATTGCGATATTTTTCCGAAAGTGACACTTTGACTTTAATCAAAGTCATTAATTACATCGTTCCAAAATAATTATTTGAAGATATGTTATAATAATATCCGGCCTTGCAGGGCGATTATGTTGATAATAACATGAATCCGAAGGACATTACTCGAATAAGGTTTATAAATCATTTTGTTATTTTTGTAAGGGATTCAAATACGCGAAGCTTATCTACCTAATTCATAATTCCTTGATAGGCCTAGGATATCGGATAATAGATCTGAAGTGCACGCATCCCTGTCACATAAAAGGGCAGTGTATGTTACTAGTCTCGATATATTCAATGGAGCTATTGACAGTATTTATGGAACGTTTATATTTGGATTGTTTTGAGATTTCTGGTATGTTTGACTGAAATATGACGTTCGAAATGAAAGTGAAATGAATATTCATTATGTTTTTGTAGTTTGTTTTGCTTTGATTGCGCAACAAAGTGACATTTTAGGGAAAACAGTTTTTTTATATCTTTCTTTTTTGATCTCCTGTAGACGCCGTTTGTATTTCGATCCTGCTTTGATGTGACAAGGGTCATTTCCTTCATGTGGAATATATCGGCCTTCTTCAAGATCGGTGTTTCATGTTGAACATTTACTTATCTCCTTGATCTTGTCTTGTCATTTTTTTCATTTGAAAATTTGTTTTTACTATTACTTTGTTTCATTAATCGTATAGATCTCATATCGTATAAATTATACTTTGAGGACTTGGTATACTATGTACTTTGCTTATAATTTGGTACAGTAGGTTTTCTATCATATTCCTCACAATATTAACAGGAAACTTATAAACAGTAGGGTGGAGCCATGTAAATAAATGAAAGTTCTAAAGTTTTAAACATCATTTGATCATGTATGGCTTACAGTCACAGAACCACTCAAACTATATCTGATAACTGTTATATGTTTAATATATACTATCCAAAAAAAGAAACGCATAGCCATATATGTTGAGAGAAAATGTTGTATTTTCAAACGCATATAAATTTAAATGGAATGAAATTGCAAGTGTGATTTTTTACATCAATTTGAAAGAGATATCAATTTACACAACATGAGATATGGCTTTCACAATATTTCGCAAACGTCCGTAGAAAGTAAGTATCTGTTGTGGTCACCTCGTGCATTGATGACAGTTCTCACCCGCCTTGGCATCGACTGTATTAGACGCTGTATGGTTGCTTGGGGAATTGTCTGCCATTCCTGCTGCAAAAGCTGAGCCAGTTCTTGTAGAGTTTGGCTGTCGTTGGCGCTGACGAAGAGGTCGATCCCAAGTTCATCCCAAAGATGCTCAATTGGGTTCAAATCTTGGGAACGAGACGGCCATTGGAGCACATTAATGTTGTTTCTGGCAAGGAAATCCCTTGTGACTCGTCCGGTATGTGGCCTGGCATTGTCCTGCTGGAACAGTTCACGTTGGATCTCAATAATTGGTAGGACGTGTGGCTGCAGGATGTTGTCTCTGTAGCGTACGGCCGTTTAATTTCCCTGAACATTTCCCTGAACGTAGATTAAATTGGTGCGACCAGTGTACGATATCGCAGCCCACATCATAACGCTGCCTCCACCAAATCTGTCCACCTCATGAACACAGTTAGGGGCAAATCGTTCGTTCCGACGTCGGTAAACACGGTTTCTGCCATCTCGGCTCCGCAATAGGAACCTGGATTCATCACTGAACCAAATTCGGCGGCAGTTGTGAAGATACCAAACACTCACTGTGTTAGACCAAGTCGATTGACAAGATATTGACGACGTAGAACGTTGCCAACATGTGGCTCTCAATCCTTGCTCTCTCAACCTGTTCCGTACGGTCTGGCTTGAAATTCTTCTTAGTCCTGGTATGTTGCCTGCAGTACTCTCGGCACGTAAATGGATGCCCCGGATGTAGCGATCTTGAGCTTGTGTGGTGAACGAGGACGATCATTTGTCGTGTTGGTCTGGACGAACCTGACGAAAAGTCTTGAAATGGTGTTCTGGCTAACATGGAGACGTCTTGCTAAATAAGATTGGGACTCTCCAGCTTGAAGTCTTCCGATGGTGATGTATCTTGTTTCAGCGTCAAGACGTGGCATGATTGATTGTCTTCTTATCAATCTCCAAACAAGTGGAAAATCATAAATGCGGTATCCCATCTATAACCACACACTGCATGCATTTTCCACAAAAGTTGCACGTGCGTCATTGCATGTGTTGCGTTGTGGCGAAGCGTTTTTGATTTACCCTAACAATGTTCATCAAAGTCAAAATTTCAATGCAAGATCCATTTTCTGAAAAGAAAACGAAAGCAACTTGTCAGTATCATCACTATCATTACTTTTATGGACAATGAAAATAATAAAAATACAAATATTTTGATTTTAATTATAAAAAAACACCTATGCCTAACTTTTTTTGGATAGTATACTTTGCTGTATTGAAATATTTCAGTTTTCGCAAAACAATGTTAAATATGTCTATTGAATCTGCAAGTGATTTTCAGTTGGATTTTCGGAAATTAAAAAGGCATAGGTATACTTCAAATGATAATTTTTTTCATACGTTCAGGTTCATTTCAATGTTTCAATTTGGCCATAACGTTCACGAAGTTTTCTGTTGAGGGTTTGAGGGTTTCTTTCTTCGTGGCGCTAATTGATCCAACACTAAGTTACCTTTATGGCAGATTTGTAGCGAGAGAAAGTTTGAAATTGAAAGGTACCTGGGCACTTCCGCCTTTCCTGGGCATGGGGGTGAGATGTAGACCAGTTATTATTGTGCATATTAAATGTTTCAAATTCAAATGTTGGGTAAGTTGTGCAATGCAATTTATTGGTTTACTTCAGTTGGTGTAGAAATGGTGAACAAAAGGTAGTGGAAGCAATCAATTGACGATCAAGTTTGACAGCAACGATGCGATTACTTATTGTATAAAACGGGAGAATATAACCTAAAATTGGAGAATAAAACTTGCTAACATATACCAAGGTCATTTATCATAACATTATTCTGTAAAAATGTGACATATATAATATCTGTATAAAATTTATTTCTACAAACGTTTGTTAAGCAGTTTAGAGGACTAAATAATGAATTAAACTAACAAAGGCCACTGCTTATGACGTGGTAACATATACACGGCATCGTTGTATCGTGACTTGAGAAAGAACTTTTTATTGAATCCAACTATTGCTGTCTTCAGAACAATGCTGTTGACAATTATTCTTCATTTCTTGTGTATTCCACTTCTTAAAAAATATCAATCTTTGTCACTGACAAACCGACTACATAAAAAGAATGGAAAAATCTGTTTTATTTTATATTAACATCTTGAAGATCCATATTTAATTTGTGAGTTAGCTTGACAAAGCAAAAAAAAAAGGTTAGTGCACATCTATTGATTTGTTCCTATATTTGTCTTTATCTTGAAATAAACATCTATGCATGGGTCGGTGTCGACGCCAAATATACAGACTTACTGAATAATGATATATAATCTAAAACAAAGGAAAGTGAAAATTCTATCACGTGCTAGGTTAGCATTTAAAATGAAAAATCGATTATGAAATGTTTGAAAACCTGTCATGGTTCGTACATGGTTATTATTTTGTGAAGAAGGTTTTGGTCATAACTACTTTAACAATTAAGGTACTTGTAAATGTAACGATGATATATACATGGTATTTGTTAGCAATGGACAGTAGCTCCATCAATCATATGAAGGTTCATTCTAATTATTCCTAAGCATGTTCATTTAATTTTTATTGACGACATAGAAGAAGCACTCGCCACTGTATCAATGAGACATCATCTGTTAAGTCAGATTATCTTTCACAAATCAATAGACGAGCTTTATATTGTAATGGGTGTCTTTAATGTTCGACCAAAGTTGATTAACAAAATAATTTAATGTTTCCAAGCTTCTTTTCAGTACCTGAATTGATGCAAAGGTCAATTAAATGATACAAAATATAAATGGAAACAATTTTTTTGTCGCGACTGAGATATTATTTCATTTCTCCGCCTTTGTGTTGCAAGAATTTCTTATTACACTATCTCTCCTTTAGCTGCTTGTTACAATGACTGCTCATTTGTCACAATTTACTAAACTAGAAGACTCGGTTACTTCCAAACAATGTAATCAAGATGCATTACCGTTATTGACTCACGGAGAATGATGTTTGTCTCCGTACAAACAGAAGGCTTCAATATATTTTCCTTCAGTAAATTAAATGTGCTTGATTGTTTTCGACTGATTGCAAGCACTGATAAGATTGACACTCAATGACATACATGTAAATGACATATTGCCTAGTACCTAATGTTCCGATACACTACACTATATCGCACTGTGGGTCTGTTGTCAGAATTATTTATCACGATACAGAAAACTGACATCACCGTATATTAGTCGTCGTGAAAATAATATCAATGTTTCCTAAATTTTCTGAACGAGTAATTGGTGATACAACAAGAAACTCTAACTCCGCTGATAAAGAATAATGTCAATGTTCACGATATCTTATTAATTTCAGAAATTAATTTATTCTGAAAAGAAACCATGAAACTTAAGCCAAAGTTCTCATCTTGAATGCCTGTTTGGAATATCGTGCCACAGCTGTTACAAAAATAATTTAAGTATCACCCTTACTTTATATATTGGACTTCAAGCGGGGTAATGGTATTGAAAGGACTTAATTGTCGGATCAGCTTCTCATAACGTCTGTATTAACAACAAAGAGCCATCTTCTAAAGGCCAAGATGTCTGACTGTTGTCTAATAAAACACTTTTGTTATACATTAGCTTTATCAGAACATCTTCTGATGAAGAGCTGAATTTTTATAGGTAAAATGCAGTCACATATGTTGTACTGACATTGAAAATGATCTGATTTCTATTGACACTGCATGAAAAGAAGTTCTTTACAAGATATTTACAAAGGATTAAATATCTTGTAAAGTACTTATTTACAAGATATTTACAAAGATTAAAGTACTTATTTACAAAAATAATCAAGGTAATAAATATCTATTAAAGATGATATTTACAAGATATTTATTATTTTGTAAATGTTTGTAAAGGTTTGTAAAGGTTTGTAAAGTTTTGTAAATATCATCTTTAATAGATATTTATTACCTTGATTATTTTTTACTTTGAAAAGTGATAATTGGCAAAATGTTGACTTTGAAAAGAAATAATTTGAAAAATGTTGACTTTGAAAAGTAACAATTGGTGAAAAGTTGACTTTGAAAATTAACAATTGGTGAAAAGTTGACTTTGAAAAGTAATAATTTGAAAAATGTTGACTTTGAAAAGAAATAATTTGGTGAAATGTTGACTTTGAAAAGAAATAATTTGGTGAATGATGACTTTGTAAATAAATGATTTGTGAAATGTAGACTTTGAAAGAAATGATTTGATGAAAGGATGTCTTTTGAAAGAAATAATTTGATGAAATGTTGAGTTTGAAAAGAATTAAGGTGAAATATTGACTTTGAAAGGTATTAATTTGAAGAAATGTTGGTTTTGGAAATTAATGATTTGATGAAGTGTTTACTTTCAAAAGTAATAATTTGGTGAAATGTTGACTTTGAAAACTGATATGTTTGAAGAAGTGTTGACTTTGAAAAGTAATAATTGGTGAAATGTTGACTTTCAAAAGAAATAATTTGATGAAATGTTGATTTTAAAAAGTTATTAGTTGATGAAATATTGAGTTAGAAGAGAAAAAATTATGAAATGGTGACTTTGAAATAAATATTTTTTTTGAAATGTTGACTTTCAAAAGAAATAATGGTGAAATGTTGACTTTGATATGTAATAATTTGATGAAATGTTGACTTTGAAAATTAATAATTTGATGGAATGTTGATTTTGAAAAGAAATAATGGTGAAATGTTTACTTTGTTAAGTAATAGTTTGGTGAAATGTTGACTTTGAAATATATTATTTGATGAAATGTTGACTTTAAAGGGGCAGTAGCACGTTTTTAGGGGGAATATAAGGTGATGTCACGAAAATGAAAATTAATGGTTCCAATTGAAAAACAATGTATTTAAACTAAATGAAGTAGTAATAATTCAAATGTATAAGGTAAAGTTTAGCCATGCGATGACATTTTCTTACACAAAATGAATTAAAGGTGTTCACACAAAAATGGCCGCCAATGGATTTTATATGAATCTTCATACTTTGTCCTCTGGCTATGGATGACTGGCTTTAGTAATGAGATTTTTGGCACTGTCAATATAATACATTAAGCAATAACTCACAATTATCAGTTAAATATCTTAAATATGAAATTATTAAAAAACGTGCTACTGCCCCTTTAAAAAGAAATAACATTAATCTCAAAGACTATACCTGAATAAACAAACATTTATAAAGCAACTACCCGACAAATAAACTTGGCAAGTTTTCAATAAATGTTTATCTTGGAGCATAAAATAGAAATCATCAATCTATCATCTGCTACCTGCTCTGACTCAAATACCCTCCTCGTTGAGTTAAACTACATCCAATTAACATAAATCTCAGATGACTAACCTGAATATACGAACACTTAACAAGCATCTACCCGACAATTAAACTTGGCAAGTTTTCAATAAATGTTTATCTTGGAGCATAGAGAAGAAATCATAAATCCATCGTCTGCTACCTGCTCTGACTCCAATACCCTCCTCGTTAAGTTTAACGACATTCAATTAACAATAATCTCAGATGACTATACCTGAATATAAAAACAATCAACAAGCAACTACCCGACAATTAAGCTTGGCGAGTTTTCAATAAATGATTAATTGGAGCATAAAATAGAAATCATCAATCCATCATCTGCTACCTGCTCTGACTCAAATACCCTCCTCGTTGAGTTAAACTACATCCAATTAACATAAATCTCAGATGACTAAACTGAATATACAAACACTTAAAAGCAAACTACCCGACAAATAAACTTGGCAAGTTTTCAATAAATGTTTATCTTGGAGCATAGAGAAGAAATCATCAATCTATCATCTGCTACCTGCTCTGACTCCAATACCCTCCTCGTTAAGTTAAACTACATCCAATTAACATAAATCTCAGATGACTAACCTGAATATACGAACACTTAACAAGCATCTACCCGACAATTAAACTTGGCGAGTTTTCAATAAATGTTTATCTTGGAGCATAGAGAAGAAATCATCAATCCATCGTCTGCTACCTGCTCTGACTCCAATACCCTCCTCGTTAGGTTTAACGACATTCAATTAACAATAATCTCAGATGACTTTACCTGAATACACAAACAATCAACAAGCATCTACCCGACAATTAAGCTTGGCGAGTTTTCAATAAAAGTTTAATTGGAGCATAAAATAGAAATCATCAATCTATCATCTGCTACCTGCTCTGACTCCAATACCCTCTTCGTTAAGGTAAACTACATCCAATTAACATAAATCTAAGATGTTAAACACTTAACAAGCATCTACCCGACAATTAAACTTGGCGAGTTTTCAATAAATGTTTATCTTGGAGCATTGAGTAGAAGTTAACACTCATACAGAATGACAATATGAAATTCCGACTTTCATTTTTTTTTTAAATTCTTAAAATGTTCTGAAATTTAAATCAAAGTTTATTTTCAATTTATTCTAATATCAAATTATTATTGAATTATTGGCTATTTTGGGAGATGATAACTTTCATGAAATATTTAGTTTGAAGTTTAGTTTGTTGTTGTTTAAAAGTTAACTTTGATAAATATGAAAAGTATGTTGTCTCTTTTTAATGTTTTTAGAATATATTTAAAGATATTCGAATTCAGTTAACATTCCCAATGAAAAATAATCCTTCATTGAGTATATTATTGTAAGTGTACAGTTAAACAATACGCTATACTGATTAGTGAATGAATGGTTTATTACCATGAAGAGCACACAAAAAATGACATAGAAAAACAAAACAAATAAACATGTTTGATTATGGGAGCATGCGTAGACAGGTTTTGACACTCTTTCAAAATATCCACTGCAGTTGTTTATGTTCTTATGATATCAGTGATATAAACGTATCTAAAGATGGAAGTAATGAATATTATACATTGCTAAAAGATGGACAAACCATAATAAGATGAGCCACTTTGTCTTGTTAGCGAGCAAACAATGCTATTTTCATCAATCTATGGATTGTTACTCACCCTCTCTTTCTCCAATACCTAAACGACATGCAATTAGCATAGTCTCAGATGACTTTTTCCGAATGAACAAATAATAACAATGCATCCGTCAATATTCATTAATTTACTCATTACCTCCGAAATATATGTGGCAAATTAGGGTGATCCTCCTCGTGAGGGCCACATACCTCTCAATAAGAAAGTTCACATATATAAGTCGCTTGAAAGCACCTCTTGTCTTATCGCTTCTACTTGTATTGCAATGAGGTCACTTCGGTGATGTAGTTTGATGTATTTACCACATCGTCATCAAATGAATTCAGTGTCTTTTGACCAATCATCAATAAAAGTCGAATCTAGATTTTACTACGGGTTTGATTCTCCCGCGAATAAATATCTAATCAGGCTCTAAAAATTAAATCACTATCATAATAAATTGACCTTGAAATAACACTGTCTCAAGATGCACGCCACTGATTGAAGAATAGCAATCGTAGAACAAACACGTGCATATGCTTTCATCGGACAAAAGTCTTCATGTAGCCACACCCCTGTTCAATACCCATTGAAACACCGTCTATTCCATGCCCACAGTTTGCTTTTTTTACTTAATATTTGCGTTTTTGCACAATATCCTCTTTGCATCTGTTATTCTGTCATGTGAAGGTGGAATGTTGTTTTTGCATTCTGAATTTATTTTTCAAAGTAGAGATTTAAGTACGTAAAATGTATCATAAAGGTTCCCTTTTAAGTTGAGTATGTAATAATGTGACATTCTACATAAAAGGTTTAATAAGATGTTTGTGGGTTCAATAACATTTCAATAGGTCAATTAGAGCAAAATTTTGTTTTTATCTTTTGTTGAATGTCTCACACCATCTCGGATCTGACATTACTAATACAAAATACATATTTTACATCATATGCAGAATTCATACAGGTACAAAAGGATATAGATATAACTACAATAAGTCAATCTGTTTAAGCTGTAAAGTTACAGGACTTGCTCACCAGAAATATAGAACACGCCCATCACATGTAAACAGATTTAGGATATATTTACAATCATTCGTATATAACAAGATATTTTTCAAAATTAGCATGTCAACCACATCAACTTTATTTCAAAGTAACCATTTCGTCAAAAGTATCATCTCTCAATATAGCCAATAATTATGATGCATCTACTTTGGAAATCACTTGTGAACAATATAACAACTTCAGTGTCAACAACTTCCTAATTTCAAATATATTTGAAAGTCAGAACTCATATTTTCATTTTGTATGAGTATTGATTTTTACTCTAAACCCCAAGATATACATTTAGTGAAAACTCGCCAAGCTTAATTGTCGTGTACTTGCTTGTTAAGTGTTTGTATATTCAGGTATAGTCATGTGAACTTTATGTTAATTGAATGTCGTTTAACTTAGCGAGGAGGGTATTGGAGTCAGAGCAGGTAGCAGACGATAGATTGATAATTGTTACTCTATAATCCAAGATATACATTTAGTGAAAACTCGCCAAGCTTAATTGTCGGGTAGTTGCTTGTTTGTATATTCAGGTATAGTCATCTGAGATTATTGTTAATTGAATGTCGTTTAACTTAACGAGGAGGGTATCGGAGTCAGAGCATGTAGCAGATGATAGATTGATGCAAATAGCATTGATTGCCCTTGAACAGACAAAGGGGCCTAAAATAGTATATGGTAACATTTGAATTGGTAGATTTTACACAATAATGAATATGTCTATCAAGGTCAAAATGTTTTTGACGCTACATATTTACAAAATAAAATAATCCAAAGTAAACTTTCTTTCAGAAACATTGCAAATAAAAAGTCTCATTGAGAATATTTTTCTCAAAAATATGCAGTCATGAAATGAAAATTACTCAATACGTTTGCCCATGAAGCTGAACTTACATACATCATCAATATGTTCACAAAGAAGTTATCACAAAAATTGTAATACAGACAAACTGAAAGACAATGATATCTATTCAACTTGCACTCGCTGGTTACATAATAAAAATAGATAATAAAAATAGATTAAACGTTCACAAATAACAATTTTTTCTGAACTAGCATGTCAACAACATCAAACTATACTTCAAAGTAAACACTTCATCAAAATTATAAACCCTCAAAATAGCCCTTTTTCATACGGGCTATACTTTGGAAATAACCTTTGAACAATATGACAGCTTCAGAGCCAATAATGTACACCAAATTCAATTATATTGGAAAGTCAGAATTTCAAATTTTCACTTTGTCTGAGCGTTAACTTCTCCAAGATAAACATTGATTAAAACTCTCCAAGCTTGATTGTCAAGTAGTTACATTAAATTGTTTGTATATTCATGTATTATCATCTTATATATTGATTGAATGTCGTTAAACTTAACAAGACAGGTATTGGAGTCAGAGCAGGTAGCAGACTATAGATTGATGCTAAGAGCATTGATATCCCTTTGACGGGACAAAGTGGCCTCAACATTATATTGTTGAATTTGAATTGGTAAATTTTACACATGAAGCAGTATGTCTTTCATAATCAAAATATCAGTGACACCATGATGTACATGCTAACATGTTATAGTGTAATATACTATCAATGTGAATATGTCACCCAGACAAAGACAAGTACTACAGTATATCTTGCTGATCACTAATTTTAAACAACACAGAATCAATACCCTTACTATGATTAACAATAACATAAACAATAAGTAAATATTCAACTGAACCTAATTGCTTTCAACGTCAACATTTCAATAGAATCATTATTTACGAAATTAGGATTTATCTCCTCATTTTTTGTGTGTGTGGCAAATAAAGGATGTTTGTACTATACATTCGATGAGCCTTTAATGGGTAAAGATATTTGATTCTCATTATTTAGTTTATTGCACTAACAATAACATAACAGGTGCAGTGACACACTGTGTTTATTAGGTAGTAAAGTGGTATGCATGCATGAAGACTTAACGAGCCTTTGGCTGAATCCTTGACATGTAGAATCTTGGCAATGTTTGATTGCCATTGCTTCTTTTTTCATTGTCAGTGAGGTCATGGGTTGCGCTTTTTTGCAAATATGTTATAAATATATTATTTAAAAGTGTAAAGCTACATGTAAAAACCTTTTACATTTAGGATAACTGATTGGAACATAAAATCTTGAAATTCTATTTCTTATGATTATATCTAAACAATCAACAATTACGGTTGATTAATTAATTAACAAATATGTTGTATTAAGTAGATGATTTGATTAAATGAAATCATCAATTCATTGATTCAACCTATTTCTCAAAATCATTAGATAAATCATGTTAACTATGTAATACTTGGTTTTTCTAACAATAGGTCTACATCAGGTAGAGAATGCACCAAATGACGAAAAACCTTTCATTCTTTCATTATTGTCTACTCTTATGCCTGGGTGAGGATCCGGTGGGGTATCCGGCGCCGTATCAACTTTACCATCTTAATTCATTAGTTACTACTTAGTTAGTAAGTACTTAAAATAACAATGTACATTCTCCATATGTATGTACGCTGCAATCACCGTCCACCTGTATCACTTTTTGTATCACTTTATGTAACCGCCGATAAGTTGTGTAACTTAAGGTTAATGAAGAATTGAATTGAATTGAAATTGACAATTTCTAATACCTACTATATATTTAACGTTTAAACACATTTAGACTAAAACAAGTTTTAAAGATCTATTGCAGTATTAGGTGTTTTATGTATCCGTCAAGAAACTAATGATGGACACCTCGCCGACAGGAAATTAAAAACTGCAACAACCGCTAACCTCGATCACTTTACGATTTACTTTCAAAGATATTTCAACTAAATAAGAACTGGGTGTGCTTTTTGTCAATTTGTTCAATAAACACCTTCAATTAGCTTTTTATTAAGACTGCGTAGTTAACGGCTGTAAAAAACCTACCTGAGATAGGGCCATAAAACTCGCGCGGGTGTGACGTAATAAACAGACTATATAGATTAGCGCATCGTTAATTGAACTGAAATACCGCCTTAAATAATTGTTTATTTACAAGTGATGTTGATATCTTTATTACTTCAAACGCTTAATAGTCTTACATGGTCAAATGACTAATCCAACTGAGTGTTTAACATTTTCTGAAAATCGTTAATGAATCGGTTTATTTGGTGATCTCGTTAAGATAGATGTATAGAGCTCATTGTAATCATTCTGTATATATGACGTCTCAAAAATGGTGTGTTACCAGTCATGCATTCACTGGTCTGTCGCGAGACAGATCTAGCTGCCCATCAAGTCGGCATTAAAAAACGGCTTTAGTTACTAAACTGAACATAATTGAGTATCAACCTTTGACACACTATAAAATATTTAATCAGACATACTTATATTCAAAAGAAAATAGCAACATATGTTTGTGGTTATATGATGTTTAACATTTAAACACATTTACACTCAAACAAGTTTTAAAGATCTATTGCAGTGTAAGGTGTTTATGTAAACGTCAATAAACTATTGATGGACACCTCACCGACAGGAAATTAAAAACTGCATTGAGATATGTTTTTAATTATTTTATTATTGTGTCACGCAAATGTTGACATGTCGTATACATAAAAATTAGCACCATATACATAAAACAACATTTGCCCGGCATACAAGATGGTCGATCCCAATGAACAGTGCTAGGGTAGGCTTTTACGCTGAGAGTTGATCCAGGCGTTGAGCCATGAAGCATATCAAGCATGAGCTAACGGCATTGCCATTCAATACACAATCAACATCTTAATTAATGAGATATTCCAACAGGTGTATTCGTTAAGCTACCTACAAGTGAGGGGAATTTAACTTCTAGTAAGCTGTTTGGATTCCTCAAATCAGTGACTAGTTTTTCTTTTTCTTATGAAAATGAGAAAATATTTCACAAACTAAAGACAACAGAAAACATTTCCAGTATCTCATGATTAATTTTTCATCAAAAATTGTTTCAACGAAATCACCATTACAAATCTTCATTCAACAACACAATGGATTTTATGAGTCTATGTTTTACAAAAGGTCAACATTTGAAATTATCAAATTTTCCTTAAAAGTTAATATTCCATCTGAAAAATTAACACCCATTAAATGCGTAATGAATACATCGAACTGATTATGTAACAGCATTGTCACTCAATAGACAATCAACACCTTGACTAATGAGTTATTTAGCAAGTGTATTCGTTAAGCTACAACCTAATGAGTGGGAAAAATTCCCAACAAGCTGTTTTCATTTTTCAACACTGTGTTTATTATTCATTTTAGTTAAAATAAGGAAATTATCAAATTATATCTTTTTTAAGTCATCATTTCACAAATTTCACAAAATATTTCTTTTTTTAAGTCAAAATGTCATCAAATTATTACTTTTCAAAGTAATTATTTCACCAAACTTATACGTTTTCAAAGTCTTCATATCATTCATTATTACTTTCCAAAGTCAACATTTAACAAAACGTATAAGTTCCCAAAGTCATCATTTCACTAATTCTTCCTCTTCAAGTCATAATTTTACCAAATTATTCCTCTTCAAAGTCATCATTTAACCAAATTACTTCTTTTCAAAGTCAACATCTTATAAAATGTTCACGTTTCAAAGTAAACATCTAATAAAATAATCACTTTTCAAAGTCACTATTTCATCAAATCATTTCCTTTCAAAGTCATCATTTCACCAATAATTTCTTTTCAAATTCAACATTTCAATAAATTATTACTTTTCAAAGCATTTTTTCACTATTTCACCAACCTATTAGTTTCCAATGTCATCATTTCACTAATTATTTCTCTTCAAATTTATCATTTCATCAAATGATTCCTCTTCAAGTCATAATTTCACCAAATTATTCCTATTCAGAGTCATCATTTAAACAAATTATCTCTTTTCAAAGCCAACATTTCGAAGAATTATATTTCTCTTCAAACTCAACAAATTCATCTTGTATTTCTTTTCAAAGTCAACATTTCATGAAATTTGTACTTTTCAAAGTTACCATTTGATGAAATTGTTAATATTAAAAGTAAAAATTTCATCAAATTATTTCTTTTTAAAGTCAACATTTTACCAATTATCACTTTTCAAAGTCAACATTTCACCAATTATTTCTTTTCAAAGTCTGACAACACTTCTACAAACATATCAGTTTTCAAAGTCAACATTAATGTTCACCAAATTATTACTTTTGAAAGTAAACATTTCATCAAATCATTAATTTCCAAAGCCAACATTTCTTCAAATTAATACCTTTCAAAGTCAATATTTCAACTTAATTTCTTTTCAAAATCAACATTTTATCAAATTATTTCTTTCAAAGATATCATTTCACAAATTATTTCTTTCCAAAGTCATCCTTTCACAAATTATTTCTATCCAAAGTCAACATTTCATCAAATATTTCTTTCAAAGTCAACATTTACCAATTTTTTTACTTTCAAAGTCTACATTACAGATTAAAGATGATATTTACAAATATTTACAAAAATTTACAAATATTTACAAATATTTACAAAAATTTACAAATATTTACAAATATTTACAAAAATTTACAAAGGATTAAAGATGATATTTACAAAGAAATAAATATCTTGTAAAGATGATATTTACAAAAAAATAAATATCTTGTAAAGGTAATAAATATCTTCATTTCACCCAGTGTGAGTCGTTATCTTGATATGAACAGCCATAATAGGATAGTCTCATTGTGGCATCCAGCTTTGAATGTTTTAACAACTACTACAACAATTGGCCATTTGCCGCGCCTCGTGAATACAAATTCTACAAGGACATTTCAAAGTCCTAATGTCATTAGTTTATTTCTATGGTCGAACCTACGTTCGAATACGATTTTTATGACGGGCGGTTCACCGCGGTTTGATCTCCTAAATAAGACTCATATATATAGTTTACTCCATATACATGTAACGCGCATATGAAGCAATCACATGTACATGTGGAAATTGGCTTTAACAATGTCAAACTTTGTTGTTTAAAATCTTCTTCAGGGGATATGGAGATAAGTACTGATAAGTTATCTACCTTATTATTTTTTCCTTTCAAAAATTTTATATGTCAATTAAACGTAATTTTGACTTTATGATCAAATGTAGAGTTCAATCCATTTATCATTCAGGTTTTCTGACTGAGGCTACAGTTTACAACTCATTTTATAAAAAGAATTACTTTTCAATGATTTGAATAAAATGAGCATGACAATTGTTACTTTGTAAAGTGTACAGTGTACTTGGGTGTAACATATCTTAAATTTTCATAATATATCTTATAATTGATGGAATGTTTAATGCCTTGGCAGCAGCAAAAAGTAAATTAAAGAAGTCTTGTTGTCTTGAGTGTGTTACAGGTATCTACAGTCTAACAAAGGAAACTTCTTTATGTATCTATATTCAACTTCTTGGTTAGCTTTAAACCTCTTAATATGGATATGGATTTATAACTTTCATTAGAACTCTATGATAAGAACAATACGATTCACAAGTATTATGTAATAATCTTAAACATCGTACGCATGACATCATTCAGGCAACAGTTGAACAAAACAAGTGCTTTTCACGATTGTTGTTTCTTTATTATGCCTCTATAAGCATAAAAAGCATGAAAAGTGTTTGTTCCTCATTTTCCAAAACATCAGAATTTGTTAAGTTGCTTTTATGTGTAGGTGATTACCAAAAATGACCGTCTAAGGTTGAAGAGGACTTTTTGATAATCATCATCTGCCAATTGTCAACTACATTATGTACTTAGATCATTCGACAATGTTAAATTAAGATAGCTGACTATTGTTCCATTAATTACAAAAGATATTGAGTCTTCTTCTTGCATTCACTTAAGCATTAAATGTACTAGTAATTATTCTCGACATATCTATAACCTTGAACTCATTGAAAGGCGTCAAGAATCTGGACCTGCTACGAAAACGACATCACGGTCCCCTCAATGTCCCAGAGATGTGATGTATCGCTAATTTCCGGGGACAAATTGATGACTTTGAAACTGTTTGTAAGAGCCACAAGGCTGGAGCTTTGGTTAGTGTCTGATTTCTAATATACTGAAGATGAAATGAGAATGAAATGAGTATCAGAAAGTTACAAATGACTTCATCTATATGTGATCGTCTTTTACAAAAGTATCAATGATGTACAGTTACTGCTTAAGAATTAAGGAATGTGAGGATAAATCTGATTAAGACCAGAAATAAGTTGATTAACTGTCTTGTATTGAGTAAACAAATTCCCTAATACCACAAAGTTTATGCAACAAAGCTTTACAAACGTGAAGACATCCGCTGAATTACAGTTCTTAGTAAAACAAATGACTGTCATCCATACTTAAAAGAATGAAATCTCGGACCAAAGGATAAGTAGCCTAAGATTTATGAAGATATATTTACTTCTCTACGTATTCAATTCGAGGGTCAGGGTGTCTGAATGTTTTCATATGGGAATTTAATGGATAAAGATTAGCATTATCGTCACATCTTTTCTGATCAATTGAGTTTGAAATGCACAACATCATTGTCTCATTTGAAAACGCACAACATAATTTGAAAGTGGTAACGTTCATTTAATGCGCCAAAGCGTGATGTTTCGGTACTTTTATGGTTTAGCTCTTAAACATCAGTTAAATTATCAGTTTTAGCATACAGTTTGATATACTGATTGTGTGAGTACTGTTGTATGCATACATGCAGCTAATTTTGTTTGACTCTTAATAACATATTTAAGGACTATTTTAAACCACATCTAGGTCTTTTTAATTAGTAAATGCTTATGTTATGCCATCGTCAAGTTTCTCATGTTAATGTGAGTGAGTGAGTGAGTTGGTGTTTAACGTGTTTTGAAAAATTTTTCAGTTATTAAACACGTGGATGTTGCCATCCAAAAGAGAGTAGATAGATCAGGGAGAAAGGGATCGAAAGGATGAGAGAAAAGACGGAAAGAAAGGCACAGTGAGAGATAGAAAAGCGGGTTTTAGAAGGACTCACATTTGGTCTGCTTTCTACCCGTCGACCTGTCCAGCTTGGGTGACCCTACCAGGAGCATGTAAGCTCCAGCTGGCATAGCTCTCGGGGTTGTCGAAGCACACAAACCACCACACCACGTTAAGGTAATGAGTCCAGTGGTGGCATGTTAATGTGAAAAGAGAGTGCAAAACAACCATCCTGTTTGATTTAATATGCTGTTTGAGTAAAACAGCTTCATTTCTTGGTGAGACACAGTTTAAAAATTAATGGTAATGCTGGAATGAAGAATGTCATTGAGTTTAAACTCCCTGCAATTTGAAAATACCAAAAGGCTCATTTGTAAACAGTTCCATTGTGGTAGCCCTAATGGATTTCAAATTCTGCTCCGGAAACGCATTTTTAAATTGCGTTTCCATTGAAACTGGTAAAATGACAAATTCCAGAAAGTTGAAAATCCCAAAAGGCGCAACTTCTTGTCATGATTGGTCAATATGCTAAATTTAATTGAGATGGGCCAAACTGTTTTTGAGTTCTGCTCCGGAAACACATTTCTTAATTGCGTTTTCGTGGAAACTGGAAAAATAAAAATTTCAAGAAAGTTGAAAATGCCAAAAGGATCAACTAAAGGTGATGATAAATCAGCATACCAAGTTTCGTTAGCAAGGCCAAACCGTATCGAGTTTTGCTCCGGAAACACACATTCTAAGTTGCGTTTCCGTGCAAACCGCAAAAATAAAAAAAACTACAGAAATTTGAATACCCCAAAAGGCACAACCACATACAATGATTAGTCAATAAACCAAGTTTCATTGAGGTAGCTGTAACAGTTTTCAAATTCTGCTCCGGAAACAATGTGCTCACAGACAGGCGGACGGACAGACGGAGCCGCCGACTATATCCCCCCGCATTATATGCCGTATTATATTATATATGAACAATCTCCTATCTAAAACCAAAACTGCTGGAATCTGAGTACACTTCTTGCACTGTGTAACAATGCTGTAATTAAAGAACAATCTGTCGTAAACATATTTGGAACCTGACATGTGTAACTGTCGATTAAACAAAGATAAGCTAAAAACATTTACGTGTGATGATTGTTGTCGGCATTGTCTGTGACATAACGTCATTTAACAACATCGTGCAAGAAATTGAGAGAAGTTCGTTTTTAAATATATCATATTGTTGCTTTAAATGTCAAATAAATATTGTTTTGCCGATTCATAAATCTGGACAAGGTTTTCTCTGACAGTATTTATTGTTTAAAATGCAAAATCTGAAAGAATTGTCATTGAATACGAATATTTGTATTTTTCTGTTTGCTTTTGCTAAGATGTTGATTTTTAAATAACAATTTAATCTTTTTATTCACTATAAAGTCAACGTTTGATGTATGGACTTGAAGTTATTACCCAAAACAATCAGAAATGTTACAAATTATATAATGTTATACAAATGATACAACTACCATTATGAAGCAAGTGATACTAAGGGTTCTAGTATCCGGACCGTGACGTCGCAAGTATTGCATTAGACACAGTGTACATGTACTATCCATCAAACGTGTTCTGCCTCATGAAATAAGCTTCATAGCTACCCATTAAAGAAGTTGTTTCAAATTAATAATATGATTAGTAGTTTTCTGATATTTGGTTCTTAAATAAGAACCATTGGTTCTTGAGTAATGATATAAAATAAAATTTAGTTTTGTCTACAATACATATTGATAGTGATAGTACCCATTATAAATTAAAAAAATAACGCCTTTGTTTCAATCAAATTCATGGTCAGGAATGAATACTAGTGGAAATGTTTTTGGCACCCGTTTAAGGATCCTATAGAAAAGTTCACGTTTCATTGTTTTTATGCTTAAGTTCTATCAGGGACATTATATAACATATAATTATAAAGAGTCTCTGGTTTTATCAATGACAGATTTACCGCGATACCGAAAAGAGATATGTTGTTGAGTTATGTTGTCAAGGCAAGTAATTTGATATCACAAAATTTGAGAGAGAAAATGCTGATATTTATGTCTCTGCTTCCTATTCCAAACGTTAAACATTAAAATCATCTTATCACGGTCTATTATCTAACCAACTTTATGAATACCTCTCAACTGATTTAAATCACATACTGATGGAGTGACATACAGTAGCGTTCCTAAAAAATGTTTTTTTGTGTGTCTTAGTATAGATGTTATTTGAAATGTTATATAATGGATATCAATTGAGCAACTGAACTGGAATGCATCAGTTATTGATCCATGCATACTGTTATCACACATTTACATAAGTTTGGATCGTCGGTCAGATGTGCAAACTTTCTAATATTGGCACGATTGAATAGACAGAAGGGGACATTTTTTTTTAAAGTTTGATTTTCTTGAATTTAGTTGGAAATAATCCATTATGACACTTTGAGAAAATACCCAGTACAGTTACATTGGCTCTGTACAAAGGAACCTGTGTTTAAAGCTATCGATCACTGGTGAAGAAGTTTGTAGAGAACAAAAAATAGTGTTTTCTAAGTTGTTTTCTAAATTGTTATCCCATGCCCATGGTTTTATTTAGAACTAAAGGCCTCGTGTCCCAGATTACATCACGAAAGCGTTAATCAGATAAGACGTCCACATTCACATACAGCGATTCGTAAAAGCTGAAATGTCAGAAACACAATTCAAACTCTTGGTTTACCCGCATACATGAAAATGTTGTTTTGTGTAATAATGTGCGTACATGGGACACACAAATTTTAACTAAATATTTACCATTAGTGATTGATAAACAAAGTAGAATATATATACAAAGAAGCATTTGCTGCAATGTCACGATAACCTATCAAATGTTTCAAGATAATTACATTGTCTAAAGGTCAATTGAAACAACAGTAATGTAATTTAAGTGTTTAATTTCGGGAATTGAAATGTCAAACAAAATGTAGTGAGTTTGCGCCCACGATTTGAATGCTTATGTCTTCAGATTTGGAAGATAAAGTGTATTGTTGAGAGCAGTAGTGTCGCCTAATAGCAGGTCGAACTGGGTAACTCCGTGTGCATATCGTACCACACATCAACATGGCATTGTTTAGGTCAACATGGTAACATCATTTTGTGCAGCTGATAATTGACTTCATTGTGTGACATTTCCCAACTGATTGATGTAAAAAAAGGTATATTCTTTCCACTGGTTTTCTATTGTTGTGTTTTAATGTTTTCAAATATGTGTGTATCTTTCCAGATGGTAATTACTACGCCAGGTGATGCGTAAATGTTCTTTTGTTATTTTCAAAAGTGACAAATATTCATTGTCATCCTGTACATGTAGTATCGCTTAATTGAGTAAAAAATAAAAATAAATTGTTAACATGTTATTTGTTTCTGTATTGTCAGTGACCTTCTTAATTAAACAAATGTAATAGATAAGAACGATGAAGGTTAACTTATAACTTATTCAACACTGATGCAACCACATTTACAAGCCCTATAACAAGAAAAGATAAAGATTGTTCAAACGTAATACAAAAGTGGATAAACAAAATCATAAATTGTTCTTTTAGTTGGAGATATATGTTTTTAAGATGAACATATGCTCGAACAGCAATTGAGCAAAAGAGTGCAAGTTCAAGTGCAATGCTCAACGAAATTCCAAAGTGTTCCAAAATATCTTTTTGTTAAATCTGTCAGATCGAATTCAAAGCACATATGGAGAGATACAAACAAAGAAGTAACATTTTTAACTTCTTAGGTTTAACACTGGCGACTTCCTGGTAGTTATTCCTGGCAACTAATAATTAAATAATGCGTTCATAATCTTCAGGATAAAGAGGATAATTGTTGACATTTTTCATCTTGTTTACACCTATTTGTATTACCTTAAAGATGCGTATCCGTATGATCGAACACAGACATATCATTGTATGTTTCATTATTTGTTTAGATTTTAAGTTTTAGATTATTTCTAGACAATACAGTTTAACATGTCTTCCATTCACCTTAAATAACTCAATAATATATCATGGTTTATTGCTTATTTTTGATAAAATATGTCATTCATGATCAGTCAAGACCATTTCCAAATCTCTGTAGCATTCACAGTCACAGGACCAAAGACAAGAAAACTACATATACATATGAAAACATGTTAAGCACCCCCAAAGCCCCAATGGGTTTCAGGTATCAAATAAAACATTTGTGTTACCGAACACCCAACAAATCATGTCTTATCTTACAAAATAAGGAAGTAACTGGTCGTTGAAATCGCATCCCCTTTTCAACAGCTATTGTCAATTATTGACGAAATGGCTGGAATCATACGATTTTGGAATAATCTTTGGATTTTCTTTATTTCAATCTGATAATCAAACACTGATCATCGATTTCTAGGGACCATAACAGGTGAAACTGACAATCTTTTGTTATTAAACCATTTTCCTTGAATTTTGTGGTTTTGAGAATTTGCGACTTTGAAGGCTATAAGAGGTCAAAATAGTGACTGTTGACTAAAGTTTTGATACTAAGGGTTGACTGGAGGGCTCGAAAGAATTGAATTACCTACATAACAACTACCAATAACAACTTTCTTTTCTCAGAATAATGTAACTTGTTTTTAGACATAAAACTACAACAGTTTTATGGATGCAAATATCCAAAAGATGCGAAACGTTATCAGGATGAAACGTTCTTCCCTTAACTGCTAAATTAAGGTTCTATCATACCATACGATTATTTCTATAAACACATCGCCGTCTTTCTTATCAGTTGAAATATCGTTGGGGTGCTTAACTTTTTGTGTAAAAATATCAGTAAAACGTTTATTAATTATTTATATGTAAACCAATTTAGTTGAAATACCGTAATAATATAGTTTTTGATGTAAGAAATCACGTGTTAAGTTTTAAAACCCTAATCAGGGGAGGATTTTAGGTAGTCTATACATTTATTCATATCAAGACATGTTAAACCCGCGAATAATATCACGAAAATGTTTTTAAATTAATTGTTTATAAACAGCTTAAGTTGAAACCATTGCAGGAGTGTTGCGCGGTAGTGAAAGTCAAATAATAACCCGTTTACCTCGGGTTATGGAAATAACCTCTGCTCGGGCTACGCCCTCGTGGGGTTCTTTTCCATAACCCCTCGGTACCGGGTTGTTATTTACTACATAGATTAGACGACATGCACGAGAGGGTACAGGTTTCTCTTAACACAAGAGGAAACCACGTTGAACACCGCTAGAACACGGTCCTGTCAACGCGCAAAGCCAAAAGATGGCTTCCGGGAGACTTGTCAGGCGATTCAAAGAGATGGTGTAAATATCATCATGATTAAACGATCTTTAAAAAGGAAATTCTTATTGAAGTGTATGTAATCATATGGAGCAACGGTTGAAATGCAGTTTTCGTTCAGGTTTTCCAATATAACTTACTCTTGTTTACACCCCATAGCACAACACAACAGTGTTTAACTGTCACTGTTCGCTGTGATGTTACTGTTTGTCTTTTTATATTATTTCAGACTGTAAATGAACATCTAAGTCATGTGTCCAGTGTGAGGGCCTTAAGCCTTACTAAATTTACTTACTTAACAAATAAATCACTGAACCGATTAAAATCTGTGTTTGCACTTCGTTCCTCATATTGGCATGATTGCCTTCATGCTCTAGTGTTGACGATTCTGAAGCATGCCCGGTGAAGAGGACATTCAGGACATTTGTGCACAGCTTCTTTGTCTTCTTACCACAGAAAGCACAGCGCCTCTGGGTGAGGATATTAATAACAAAATGTCCCTTTGGATTGTTTCGGACCTTAAATACATGACTTGCGTTAGTGGCTGTTGGTGAAGAAAAACTCCCTTTGTCTGAAATGACAATATTACCCTTATATTAGAACTTCTGCAGATGAATTTGTCGAGCTCAGTTTTCTGAACTTAGAGCTGCCAAGCATTATCAACTGCTGTAAAGAGCCGAATGAGAAACATTCACTATCATAATTTCCTCTTCCTGATCTTCAATCGATGTTCTGGTCAATTCAATCTGTCCCCTTTAAATCGATTGAACTCCATGTGTAGCCATGCAATAGTCAATAGAAGAATGGAGCTTATTGTTCCAGTAACCTGAAAACTCCTTTCTGGAGTTTCCGACAAGATGTGAAGAGATTTCTCACTTTCTTCAACACAGCTATTAATACATTCTTTCCCCACAGAGGCAACTCAGTCATACCTGAATTAGCCTCTGTTCTAATACATGGGATTGAAAGGTAGAAATCTGATTGGAGGCAATCGAAGTTATTTGTGCAATCAGCGACGCCGTTTCAAAAGTAGTCATTCGCAAAACCTCGGCCATCTCCGTGTGGTTCGCCAAAGCTTTCGTTGAAATGTAACATCCAGGGGAGGTAATTCTTCCTTTAACAAACCATTGCTTTTTACCTTCTAATTAGTTATTATTTGGTTGATTAGTAGAATAAAATCTATCATACAACAAATAATAATTTATACGATTATTAAACAGTTTCAATCTAATGAAAAACCTTATCCATATTTGATTATAAAATAGTTTCCCTCTCACACTGTTAATGAAAAATAAACATAAAGACATAGTATTGTTCATGTCCCTATACGACCGTTAAGAACTCCCAAAGTCATGGACATATAAAAGGTGTTTTCATTGGCTTCCAATAAGGAAGATATTTTAAGTTACAACTTTTTGCCGCTAGGGCAATCTGCCGGAACCCCGGGATCTTGGCGTAATAGAACAGAGGCTTGCTCCCACTGAGCTGCCTCTGTGGGGAGAGAATGCTATTAATATCGTACCGTTTAAAATATGTGATTCAATTAACTGTTGACAAATTAGATTGAGACATCCCTATCAATCAAATAGATGGTTCTAACAGAAAACACTATGACGTTGTCAAAGTGTATGACGCCATAAGCGGTCGCGTAAATGACGTCACTGTATTCTTGCCGTAATCGAAGGAAGCCCGCTGCGTGTGGCGCTGATTGACCACTTAAACTTCTTATTGTGAATAAAATACTTTATTACCTCAAACGTTTTGTTCATACCCCGCAAACACACGAAAATATGTTATATATCTTTTTTAAAGTTTTAATCTCAGAAAACAGCAGAATAGAAAATAGCAGTCGGTTGTATCAATGTGCGATGAAGCGGCCTCAAAATCAGAGGACGTTCAATCCAAAATTGATCACGTTTGATTTTCCAGAGGAACCAATCAGAATATAGTAATATGAACTTAGTGAAAACATTTTCGTCTATAGTACATAATCATTTTTTGATATGTCTCATATTAAAAAGTAATCGTCATTAACTAAATACTAAACGATTAAACAAGTTTCAATACCCTGCCTAATGCATTCGTAAACAAGCAAATGTTTTTTCTGGTTTTGTTATTTTATGTGTTCAAATCATTTACTTTCGGAAATTTATTTGAGTTGGTAACTGAGTTTATTCTCAATCATCAGAAAAACCTCAACCAGTTGTAATATATGTAATATATATGTAATTATGTAATATATGTAATAGTATGTGTTTGTTCCACCATATCTTAACTATTGTAGGTACAGGATGAAGAAATGAGAAATAACTTTATAAAATTATTTCATCTACAACTGTTAAAGGTTTGAAACTTTCACATTTTCAATTGTTTCTTTTAGACTAAATATAGCGTTATCAAGAGATGGTAGCAATTCAATTTCACTTATTTAATCACTAGTATTATTGCCATGATTTTGACCCAAGTATAAGGGGTTTCTTGTAAGAAAACCTTTTACTAAACGTTGTTTTTCATGTTGGAGCGATTCTCGTCATTCATACTTTGAGCCCTGAAGCAGACGAATTGTATGGGCCGAAATAAAAGAATAGAATTGATGATGATAAGCTCGGTTATGTGTGGTCGACCTGAATGAAAGAAGTCATAATTCTCTTTGCGAATCTTGCTTTAATATCTTATATGATAAATGGTATTGATACAACTAAGAAGAGAAAATTGAATGAAATCGTTGACTTCAAAGGACTGTAACACGCCTACATGTTCAATCAATTCATCTTTGTGACATCATTATATATCCTTGCCAGTTATTGTAGTAATGGCAAATATAGCCGCAAAAAGAACAAATACGAAGGCGTTAGTTTATGTATCCATCCAGGGCAGAGAGGTAATACGTACTAACCATTTGCTGAAATAAACGATGGACCATTTTAAGTCTTAGACGCAAACTTATTATATTGTTTAATGTGAATAGGAATATAGAATTGGGGTGATTACTTTCACATTATTTCTCAAGGTTATAAACTTTATCCTTTGATGAATTGTTTTTCATGTTTTCATTGGATAATATAACTAAAAATATGTATAACTTGTGTTTTCAATCATTAAAAAAACATCACTCATTTGGAAGGAAAGTAAAGGATTTATACATTACAACTTAAGTTGACTAATTCAATCTAAAAAGACATGTCGAACTAGTCAATTCGTGTCATGTACGTCACATTTTAATCTCTTGATGATTAAGTGGACAACTCATGTACATGTTTCTAGATTTATATGTTACAGTCAAAGTCTACTACATTTAGGCAATGTGTACAATTAACGAAATAACCAGTCAATGTGTAGATTGCCTAAAGAGCCTAATCATTGTGTACATTGCCTAAAATTTTCCCGGCATTGTGTACATTGCCTGATTAATTAACCCATTTATTGTACAGATTGACTGATTTTTGAACAGTGATTCAAGTTTAAAGAATACAAAATGATGATACATGTATGTGTTGTTCCCAAAGCTATGCCCCCTTCCACTTCGTGGCGGGGGATATTAATACTTAGAATAAAGATGAATAGAATATCTCGCACTAGACAAAGAAGACAGCTGCAGAATAACGAAATCTTTTTATTTTCTTGACAATGTCATTGACGTGAACCATATAATCTTCGAAGAGAGGGTATTAACAGATTTGTCCTATACAATCTTGGAATATTTCAACTGATGAATGACAAACAGGTGCATAAAACGTTTACTCTTCAGTCTTGTCCCATCCTGTCAACCAGGCGATTTCATTTCTCTCGCTTCACTTCGAAATAATCCCCTGTACCTATAAATCGCCGACAGTACGGCTACAAATCACAGTAAAGTCTATGGCTTATCTATAGATCTATTGGATCAACGCTGTCCTTCTATAGGCGGTTCGAACGAACTAACTTTCATTAATCATTAATCAACCTTTTTTGCTCGTTGTTAATGAAATTTTTATACCATAACTATGTAGACATCTTGTTACAATACATTATGGCATTTGTTTTCAAAATGTTTTAGTGCTAAATTTCATTTTGATCATTGTACTTTTGTGTTATGCAAAATTTAAGATTCAACATGCACGAATGTTTGTCCTTGAAAATACAAGAGTAATGTAACCTATCGCCATTATTACCTTAGAGAATATTGAGAATTACTTAGTTCGACGAAGGACCCCAATGAAAAATATGAAATGTAAGTCATTGGAATTTACAGGAAACACTCGATTTGAATCGACTATCATTCTCGACACAAACACAGAATCATATAACATAGAGTCGGAAACACTTATTACACCTTGGATTACATCCAACTTGTAGTGTCTTGCATCTATATGAGACGTGTTGTTTTATTGGCGTTTCATTAATAGAAAAGGGAATTTCCATTTTACTGAATCGGCGATTTATAGCCGTTCGGGTACAGGGGATTATTTTGAAGAGAAGCGAGAGAAATGAAATCGCCTGGTTGACAGGATGGTCTTGTCCTCAAATTGCATATACTTTACCAACTGAAGCTATGAAACACACATTACGGTTGTGTAGAAGTATTATTCTGCATTACATTATAGTTTATTAAAATCGATAAAGATATAAAGTTACTGTACCGGACTACTTCAATACATTCATTCATTTTCCCTAATATCTTATGGTTGAATGTGTTTAAATACGCAAGCAACTGATCCATCGACGATTGGAACAGTTAAATAAAAAACATTCTGTCTTGATGTACCTTTACTTATTTTATTCAATTTCAACAAGACAATTCTTAAATCAATCAGTCATGATAGTTAAACTTGCAGTAGTGTGAACGATGTTCTTTCATCAAATTCATTTTAATTCAACAAAGTAATTCTTTTTCATAAAAGTAAATATCTCATAAAAAAATTGTATTGAAATCAATGTCTTAAAAAGACATGTTTTGTTTATTTGTCATATGCTTAAAAGTCATATGATTTTATTAAACAAATTTGTTTCATTGATTTTGTCATAAACCAATGAAATGTGACATTTTACAGAATAAAGGAAATGAATTGAACAATCCAAAACAGTTTGTAATCAAGTATGTTTTACAAAATTAACTATTCAGGCAATGTACACAATGACTAGACTCGTTGGCAATGTACACACTGACTGGTTATTTCAGTCATAGTACACATTGCCTGATTGTAGACTTTGGCTGTAACATACATGATGTATATAAACTTTCCCCTTTAGATATAACCCATCAGTTGACGCCAGTTGACAGTGAAATATATGATAGGATATGCATATAACATGTTCATACAACGACAGTATTACCTTCGGTAACTTTACAGATTGTATTGAAATATATTTTTTCGATTTTTGTTATAGATGTTGTTAGTTTTATTCACATAAAAAACTATCTTTTATTCAAAATGTTTAATCGAATGCTAAACATAATGGTTACAGCTTTATGTAATCTAAATTACACTTTATAACAGGAAATGAATATGGTTTATGCGAAACTATTATCAGAAACGAAGATGATAACCTGATTGTGACTGAGAATATTAAATGATATATTGTTTTATCTTTCATTTATAAATATATAAAACAATTTCAGAGAGGATCCCTGTACATGAAGAACACCAAATTCATAAAAAAAAATTAACGATGATTTAACGAGTTTCGTCGGATATACTTTGTATATGATTATTCAAAAGGGGGTGGAATATCACGTATTTGTCACACGCTTGTCGCTGATATACCCTAGTACAGCGACAATTTTCGACATATCAACTATTTGTATTTAATGTATATATTCATGTTTTGCTGATGATACAAAACGTTACGTATTACATCTACCACAATGTCTTACACAGTGAAACCGATTCTTCTTAGATACTTAATTTCATCTATCAAAAGAGATTTAACAGAGACACTTCTTTTTTATAACTTGACATGGCAGATCTCGTGTTCTATAAGATATCACCATCTACATTTGTCTGAGTTTTATCAAAATTGGAGACAAATGACACAAAGGACTTGAAATAAGAGACAGACTTATATAAGATGATTGATATTGTGACATTCATGTCCGAGATAAACAGTTTTAATAATTCAAAGATGAGAAGGAGGCCAGCACAGTATAGTAAATCAAACCTTCTCAGCATTAATGCCTGCTTTGAATAACGATTATTTCGGTTATATGAAAAATAAGACCAATGAAAGTTCCTACAATACTGAACATTATGTAGGTTCCGGCGAGATCATTTTTCTTTAAAAATAAATTGGTCTTTTCAACTTCTGATTACGTATCTATTTGACACCCCAAAGCCATTTCACAATGACAAAATATCAAGCAATATCTTGACTTTGAATTGATTATAGAATAGCCTGATATATAGCGCATATTTCTCATAACATAATGAAAGAAAATATTCCGTCAATATGATATTATTTTAAGTACCATTACTTTAAGGAAAATTTCAGTTAGATTTCAATTTAATTCTAGTAAAAGTTTGATTTGGAAAACACGCTCACAAATAATCAAGAAAACTATGAGAATTAAAAGAATTTTAAACCTTCGTCTTTGAATAATGACGGGGGTCGCCATTTCTTTTGTTGAAAATATGACGTCATCGACTCACAACAAGAAATCGATCGAGAACTCTGTACATCTTTTTGCAGTGGAGTATCATGATTTGAGAAGAAATGCTGAATGTTTGCGCTCCGCACTCTGTTAACGTAAAACATTGTTGTGCCTACAGAACGACCCAGTCGTCGGACAGATGATTGATCAAGCAACCACGACTAATATGCAATTTATGTCTAATATCAACAACAAAAAAACCAACAGAAAACACACACACACACGCAAAATAAAAACGAGCAAGAGTATAATATCTTGTCGTTTGCGCTGTATTTTTCCGATTAAAACATGGTACTGGATGTTTACCTGAAATATGTTGCCGTACTGTATAAATACTCCCTTTTTTTTTATCAAAAATCAACATTTTCAAAGTAGAAAACGTTTCTTTGAAATTTGATACAAAACATGCTTGTCAAATGCAATGATCTACCTGTTAAGCATGCAATATATCACTAAGACTTATGCATATCATTTCGAATATCTTTCCAAAAACAAGAAATTACATTTATAATGACATTTAATTTTTTCTGAGTTACTGCAATATTTTTTTTATCTGGTACTCCTTCACACGTTCAATCTGTTTATTTTACAAAGCCTCTTGTCAGTCTGAAAATGGAAAAATAATTGTTGTCATGAACGTGTTTGAATCAGTGTATCATTATTGAAATTTTATAAAAGGAATATTCATTGCACAATAAAACATAAATAACGTAAATCTAGTATTTTGCAAAACGTTTTATAAGGGTAAAGAGACATACATGTACGTTGTGTCAATTTGTGCAGATCATTAAAATGATACCCTTATTTCTGTTCAATTGAATAACAAAATCATAGTTTAAAAAGTTGAATAATTCTATCTATTCAAAAGATATAATAAGAAAACACCCCAAACAAATATATACATGTATATTATTCAGCTACATCATCGCAACTTAGATAAAAAAACACTCGATGATAAAAAGAAATTTTGTATTTTATTTTAATTTTCTTACAGATTGTTTTAGCATACTAATGTATAGTAATGATATATCATAATTCCATTTTAATCTGTTTACGTATTGAGTAGCAGAATTTCAAAAGAATTTATTAACAAGAACATACATTGTATTTTATTTGTACATAACAACAATCATTAACAATTTAACAATATCATTCCGATAATATTTCGTACAGCATGTAAGCCTCATTGATTCGTAATCAAAATCGGGTTCGTACCGGCGACAACTAAAAGAATAGAAAAATATTTTCGTCCTCAAACAAGCCACGATCTATATTATAAAAACATGAAAGTTTATGTGACAATAAAAAGTCCATGTCAATATAAAAATGCCATCTCAGTAGGTCTAATACTAGTTTTTTCGAGTGTTATAAGGAGTAAAAATCATTTTCTATTACATTAAGTTTATTTTACAAATGTACTTATTTCAGCAAATAATTCATTTCACACTGTATTTCAACCTAATGTATTGTTTGTCTAGCGTTTAAAAATCCCCAAACAATGTCAGTGTTCAAATTTTGTGACGTCCGAACATGGGAGATCTTTTCCAACCTGAACTGAAGTTTTGCAGCAGTCCGCTGGTCAAAAATGTTTATTTGTTGCTTTGAGCATCATAAAAGTAGGATCTTATGGACCCGGAACGTCACTATTGAGGTCGTGACGGTTGTTGCAGTCTCATGTTTGACGGGCTGTCACCGCCCACCATTAAATATAGAGGCGTCTCCTAATTTGGTGGTGTGTCTCTGACGTCATATTTCCGATATTTCTCGCTCTCGTTTACTGTTCGAGATAGCAATATGGCGTCCCCCATCGATACCGGTAAACTTTTCCAGACTGAATTTTTATTGAGGATTTGGTGGTTTATCTAAAAATGATTAGCCAAAGTTGCAGGATTTATCAACAAACCTTGTTTCAAAAGGCTCTTTTTCATTTTTCATTGGAATTTTCCTTTAAGTAAGCATTGGAAACCTAATGAAGAATGTAGTATAATTGGAGCATGGTCGTGTAGTGGTTAGCAAGCTCGAGTTCGAATCCCGATGGAGACACCAAACATTTGAGACCTGGGTCTCAGACTGTGTTGTATCCCTGCACATTGCACTCAGTTCACCCAACTGTTAAAATGGGTACCTGAAAAACAGGATGTATGGACCTACATGGTCGCGCACAACGCTTGAGAGCAGTTTTAAAAATACAATTCCGTCAGGGTTATGATATAAGTGACGCTTTGAGCAATATTAGTATCTGGAAATATCGCGATATAAATATCCTCATTTTTATTATTATTATTATTTTCACTCAACTCACTATTATCACAATTACAAGTGTTATAAGCACATTGATCACATGTCTCTCAATGCCAAATCGGCTCCTGTCGACAAGCGTGTGACCTTCTAGAAGACATCTGTGGTTAGTAAGGGCTGAATATTCCACCGATGTACATTATAGCAAACCCCGGGACTCTTCATAAAGAAAATATTTACTGTCCTTGAGTCTTGTTGTGAAATAATAGTATAGTGATAAGCGTTGGATTGAGATGATTGTATAATGCCTCTTGGTATATAGGTGCATGCTCATGGGCTTGACCTTGCCATTTCTAACGTAACCTTGTAATCTGGGTGAGAATATGATATGAACGTGAGTAATAATTTGGAAGGCGATTTCCTAAACCTATGAGCAACACATAATATATCTTGATAGAGTCCCAGGTCCATTCGACGTAGCAACGTTCATGGTTTGCCCAATCAAAGATGGGTTAATTGAGGAGAAAGTTCCCTTTAAAAAAAACCAGGGGTGATATTTGGTACAGTATATGTACATTCTGACAACGTGTGTAGTGGGTCATAAACTGTCAAAACTAAATGTATTATGAGATAATTTCAAGTTTCCAACATAAGAATTACGATTGTTTATAAGAAAAAGAAGTTTTCATCTTTTGATATTGTTTGATATATACAAATGATTATAAGGTTTTTCTCATATACAATATTCCTCTTGCGAATCATCACTCTGAGAATAAAATCAGTATATCAAGTCTAATCATCATTGCAATATCAGATGTCAAGACCAATCTGGATTGTTATTATCAACTCAATGTTTCTATGACGTCTGGCCACATTTCTTATAGATTTTAATGATATTTTGTATTCAGGATCGTTTGAAACTTCAGACAATGTCTTCGCCATGCATTCTTTATAAATGAAGGTTTTATATTATATAACCAACGAATAACACCCTATTGAATAATTTAAAGAAATCTCGAAACATACACTTTGAAATTGAAAATTTGAAAAGAAATCCTCTTACAATATATTATGATAAATGATATCAAAATGGCATTAAGCCTTCATATACACTAAGGTAATGTGATTGATGCCTACAAAATGTGAACTGAAACAACGTATTAGATTGAAGACAATATTGAAAAATGTCTATACACAATGATATGATTTATTGTTTTTTCATAAATTCAATGAAGTTGCAGAGTCGCCTGAATATATATTATATGATTTAGCTAAACTTGATTGTTCATTTTCAATTTTTTTATCTCTAACCATCTCATTATATTTGATAAACATATCACATTGATTTTATACAGAATCTCTAATCGTACCCCTTAACTATATAATTCCTGTTTCCAGAAGTCCAATGATATCATGGCGACTGGATTTAAAACATGTTATCGGTGCTCATGGCAATTTTACAAAAATGTCAACGAAAGAAGAAAACCGACATCTTTGAGCACTCACACTACTTGTTAGTAATGATTTTAAGAAAACATACTCTGGAGCTGGATCTGACACGTCTGATGCACTCTCATGAATGTAAGCTAGAAACAAATATGTCGGAGATTTGTTGCTGAATTCGTGACAGGCATTATGTCAAGGCCAATTTTGGATTAAGCCATTGATTTGGTAAGAACATCAAGTTTTTGCCGATTCGGAGCGATAATGTTTGGAAACGTAATATCTAAACTCTTTGACAAAAACAAGAGACAAGTAAAGTATTTTAATAACGCAGACCTATATTTCACATCAGGGAATAACTCTTGATAGGTCAAATATTGTGATCATGTCCTTTTTTCTGTCTTGGTGCTTCAATGACAATATGGTTTTATGGGTAAATATTCAAATGAGTGTACCTCAGCAACTGAATTGCCGTTTTTTTATATTGTTTTATGAATACTTATGCAAATTTTGCAATTAATCAGTTCGATTTACAATAATGATAGATGATCGAGTAATGAAATAAACTTTAATAACGATGTTGCATTTAAGTATGGATTACATTCAATTGGACTGGCGGTTTTCCAGGTAACAGCATCAATGAAGGTCAATACTAAAGTGATAACTATGTTAATGTTCTTATCATTAAGATTTACTGTTAATGTAGCAGTAGCAGATATCAAATTGATGTTTTCAGTTTAAAAAACAAAATCTCATTTTATGAAAATTAGATTATGAATATTAAACTTAGAGCTTTTAGTTTGTGAATTCCATACACTACCTTTAAAACTTTATTAGTAGCTGCCTTTTTTATATATAACTTTATTCATTTTGTTTCATGTATATACAATTTCCAGCATGCATGGTTATAATTATAATATACATTAAACAGTAATATATTAACATCGGGAACTTGGTATTTAACAGGAAATCGTGATATGGACAGGGTATATTTTCTTAAATAGGAAAAAGGTTCTAAAGCAACATATGAATTAATTATTAATTATGTTTGGGAAGGGTTTTTTACTTTTCCCGTTCAGTTTGTGTCAGCATTTTGTGTATTATTGACAACTTACCTAATTGTAGCTTCAGTGAAAAAGTATAATTCACTTCTTTGACATATAAATAACAATCATTATATTGTTTACATAGTACTTAAAGGGACCATTCGAGCGTGGTATTTTTTGTGGAAACGAAATTCAGGAGGATGTTCCTGTTTACAATAATATATGAGTTTTACATGATAATTTCGCACTTAATTTCAAATATGTTTGTGAGAATAGCATTTCAGTTGTTCAAGATTTAACAAGTTGACAAGGAATGAAGTGTATCGCTCAAAAAATAAAAACATCGTGAAATGAAGCCAATCATCAAAGCTACGATCGTGGAATGCATTACTACGAAAAAATGCTGTCGTAGCTGATAATTTTGTCATGAATTATTTGTAAATATGCATCTCTTCTATCAATCAAGTATTTATTTCTTTATTTTGTTAATGAATGAGCATAATACAGCACATTTGTTTTCTCGCAATGATAACGTTTCAAAATTACGGATGAAACGCGGTCGAGTGGTGCCTTTAAGTGGCCTCGTCTACTCCTGGAATCGATGTTTTTCGCGACTTCAGTTTGTTTTCAAATCAAGTATTTCATTGTCTTGTAGGCGTGAAATTTGTCATTTTACCTCATCAGGCCTGAAAGGCCCTTTAAACGTTTTCCCGTCTTCTTCTCATAAAGCCCAGAAAGCTGAAACCTTGTATACCTTGTATATATTGATTTGCGAGGATTGTAATTAATAGTTTGGGTGGCCATGTGACCCCTGATAAGGGCCACTTGGGCTACGTCATTAAAACATTTGTTCATCGTATCCTGAGGCAAATAGCCGAGAAAGCTGAAACCTTGTATGTATTCCCTTTGTCTTAATTGGGATTATAATTTAATGAGTTGGTATCCCTGTGGCCCTTATTAGGGATTGTGAACCTTTGGATGATATGCCATAATTTATTTAAAGCAAATTTACTAGCTTTCTTACACACCTGAGCGCCACTTTGTTGGACCTACTTAAATTTCCTTTAAATGTTTGAACAATTTCCATGTATGAATTGAATACCAGTATCGTATCTTAAATCACATCACCTACATAAACTTAATGTTAGAATCGGTGACCATGCGGTCCCTACTAAGAAATAAATATATGAGTGTTAAAGCAAATTATTCTATAAACATATTGTTGTGATTTTGTGATGTATAACATTAAAGCACATTTATTTCTGAGTGAATTAGTTTGGCATATTGTTGCATTTTGAAGGAGTTGAAGTACTTTCAGTAGAAATTATATTTTCTTTGTACAATAAAACCACTCATGTTATGCTGAAGTTATATCAGTAGAATTTTGATTTTCCTTGAACATTTACAACAATCATTTATGCTGAACAGTTGCAAATGGTAAACACTCATCTGGTGTATATTCAAACAAAATCTTAAAAACACAAGTTTAAAATGTGCTCTGGCTATTGTAACTGTGAAAATTGCTTAATATACAGATGTCAAACTGTTTTGTTTTTACGACGTGCGTTTGAATGGCATTAGGAAACGTCTTTCTTAGTTGGTCTGTCTTAGTTAGTTATTGTTAGTTCACGGGTTGCTTTTGATAACTGTCAGAATTACAAAATATAATATTGACAAAAACAATTGATATGGCGATATTTGAACAATCACGATTTATCCTTTTTCTGTGATCTACCTAAATGAAATTGCAAGAACAAATTATCAATCCACATAGAACAGTGGTAAAGTCAATCAATCAGAAAGAGGAATATTCAAACGCTTTTATACCATTTTGTTGAAAACTCAATTTTCTGAGTACCGTATGAAATTACAACTTATTTATTCCACATTATTCAAATAAATGTCACAGGAAATAACCAATAATGTTAACGTTGATTTTATTTGATACAAGTGTTCAACACGTAGGATCGGTATATGAATGGACGTGTAGCATATGTAATTAATTGCCTATTCCCTAGTGCCCAAGGCAAATTGTACTCGTAGTTAAATTTAGATATCACCTACATGTAGTAACAGGAAGTATGTAGAATCATTGATTTGGTACCAGCAGATTAGCACGGACATTATTTGTCACATTTAGTTTATATGAAATGTAAATTTGTGTTAATCGAACTAAATTTTTTTCTTAAATAGATGTATTTATTTATTGTACCTGTCTATCTAAAAGTGATATCGATTGAGTTATGAAATACTAAGACTTAGACATTGTCATTATGCTCGCCGATATTGTTGCTATATAAAATGTACTTCTGTTACATATATAGTTCTCCAGATAACATACACTGAAGATAGTTGTTGTTTGGTTCACTAACTTCATAAGATTACAAATATTCCTCGTGCATCGCTAGCTTCTATTGAAGTATCAAATGTACAAGTTATAGTCGTTGACATATCCGATTCCTTTGAATTCATTGAAAGGTGTCAGAACTCTGCATCTAAGAAGGAAACAGTAACATCTTACTTCTATATGAAAGGGGTGTGGTGTGTTGATAATTTCCTGACATGAGACACATTAATTGTCATCATCAAAGTCACTCAACTCCATCTTGAATAAAATAAATTCTGCAAACACAAAAATTCAAAGAGACAGGTTTTAAACTATTTTATTTGGTTTATGTTACGATAGATAAAAGGGTTTGCAAGCATAAATGACTTTGTTGAAAAACTAAAAACAAATATGTATCACAATGACCACAGCTAATTAATACATGAAGAGTCCCAACTGAATGTTGACAATCTGCAATCTACAGGTTTTTTCAATTCCATTGCTAATTTCAAGCTAAAAACGTCAGATTCTTGTCAACCTTCAACAGCTTTAACAACGAAATATGAATTATCAAATGAATAGATAAGTAAGTTGTCATATTGTTCTTTGTAAGCTGTCCCTTTAGTACTATTTATCATAAAACCAGCAATCAAAGTACTATTAGGTCGTAAATTTTGATGTTATGAAAGTTAGGAGTGTCAGTGGTAAAAAAGAACAAATCATATGGATAGTCAACTTCTTTACTGCATGAAATGCGACGTTTCGGTGTAGATACCAACACCGTTATCAAGCAAATGATGCTGGACATGATGATGGGGAGTTATATACACATAAAAGGAAAACAATTTTATACAATTGAATAGTTTGATGTAGTGAGGCATAAATAAATTTGTACAAAGAAATAGGTTGATTTACATGGTGGTGATTGATTGTTATTACAGTAAACAATGCATGGGGAAGCCAGATGGACATATATTTATTTATACAATGCAGTAGGTTGATGATTTACAGGTTGATTGGTTAAATAAAGTTGCAATAAAGAAGTTGACTATCCATATAACTTGTTCTTCTGCATCAACCAGCTTCTAAATGCCTCTCAAAGAAGTTAAGGTTATTACATTGTACCTGATTGTGTTTGCAAGAATTACCATAAGTACATGAAATGTATATAATTCACGAATATACCGAGAGAATACGCAATTCAAATCGGATAACCATTTATCTACGAAAGTTATATAAATTAAATGATTAGTTGAGTCAAAAATGAATAAATAGATAAATGGATAGGTGTACATGGCATGGCAGAGAAAATATACTTTTCAACGGATTTCAAGTCATTTTATTTAATTATCCATCCTACATTGACAATTGAAATAATGAGAAGCTACAACGACGATTTCCTAGGATGTGAAATAATCCGGGATATTGGAATCCTATGTGTGTAAAAAGTGGTAGTGCTTGTGCAAAAATGACTGAACTGTCCAATATGTCGGAAACGGAAGACAAAATGTATCGTTCAGTTATTGACAGTTCGAGCTCCAACAGAGATTTATTTCCTTGAATGTCAACTTAAATCAGTGATATTTGATAGTTTGACATTGATTTAAGTGGAAGGGCTCTTAAAGAGACACCGAGTATGTTGATAGGATCACATATGTCAAATTTTGAAATCGATGTTTTTACATCGTGAACCACTAACTGTTACTGAAAATAACAAGTTAAAGGTCAATCAGTACATTAGAGCGAAAAAACGGCCATTCAAAGTCGGGATTTTGAAAACCGAAAATGTGGCTCGAGTGGCGCGCGCAAATTTGCCAAACGTAATTTTGAAACCTTGTCATAAGCTGACAGGAAGATATATTCGATTCGATAGTGTTTATTAGGTATATAAATTGGATGCATAATTTCGAATATTAAACGTATTTGAGATGTTTTCTTGATTTTTCCATAAAATCAAGCATTTTAGAGATATTATGCATAAATGGATATATATATGCAAGTCCAGTGAACTTCAATCAGCATATTAGATATTTTGTAGCTTATCAAAACAAAATAAAATTTTAAGAAAGATACTCTGTGTCACTTTAATATCTGAACTTTCTATAAATGTAGGCGTTTGGTTACAAATCAAATTATGTCTTTGATAGATTTGTTCTTGTGTCGTGTTCTGCAACGAAAAAACATCAACTGTCGTTGCATTGTCACGTCACATTTTACATATTGTAGTACATGCCAAATCTAATTTCTTATGTTTAGGTAGGTTTTGAAGAGGATGCCAGCAAACTGCTTTTCTGTTTTCATACGAAAACAATTATGTTATATAGCGCCTGTCCTGTCTACATATATATATATATAATGCTGCTCAGTTGCGTGGAAGAGATAAGTCTTGAGATTGCTATTAGGAGAGTTTGTTTGTTGGACAGTTGCTGATATCCATTGGAATAGTCTTCCACAGTTTTGGGCCTGAGAATTATAACGCCACTTCGCCATCTTAGTGTTAGTTCTAGGCTGTACAAGCAGTTTGTCGTCAGCAGGTCAATTCAGATCAATTTCGATAAATATGAAATGTTGATCGGGCGTCTGTTCTAATCAGACCAAAAGCCGTGGGTTCCGGCAGTTTCCCCTGGCGAAAACAATGAACCACGATCCATTTTTGTTAGCAAATGACAACTCTGATCCGGATATAGACTGGTTCATACACAATGCCGTGCCATGGTTTAGTAGCTAAAATGGTTATATTAGAACAGCGTCGCTGACGAAATATGATGCCTCCAATCAGGCATCTCCATCCTACCCCACAAGGTCGGCTAATAAGAACAGAGGCTCGATCAACATTTCTGCCTCTGTTGGAAGAGTATGTTGTACACATGCACGTGGATGTCAATCTCAAATTTGCTTGTGTTTTCGACATAAAAAGATTCATATTTTCAACCAGAAATAAAAATAAATTGCTCCTTTATGTTCGTGTCATAATATCATTCACTACGCTATCATGAAATTGCTGTAAAATAAATTCTGGCAAAGAAACAACTTAACGGCATTTCTCAATCGCCTTGAGTAACGTATTATTTCAATTATAAGAATGACTAGCAGAGTGAGTGTGATTTATACTCAACTAAACGTAGGTGTTTAACCTCTGGCTAAATACTGTTACCGTACAGAAACAACCTGTCTATCCCACGTCTCATTATGTTTATATTTAAAACCAGGAGTCATCTTAATAAGGTCAGTATGTCCTCATGGTCTCACATGACATGTAAGTTAGTGTCACCTAGTTATTTTCACGACAAAGATTCATCTTCTGATATACCAGACATTTAATACTTCTGTGTCTCTTCTACTGTTCAACAGTAGTCACAGCCAGTGGCATTGACGGTCGTATGATCAACATTGACTGGATCGGTATTCCATAGGTAAAATCATAATAAGATGATTTCAGTATGTTATTAAAACACAACATATACCTAAAAAAGACCACGGTCTCATGTTGCGGCTTGTGAATAACACATGACCTACTTGTAGACTTACAATTCAATTGACCTACGATGTATGTATTTAAAGGATTCTTTCACATAGCAGAATAAGTTTCAAATAGCCACGATTGTAATGTTATAGAAATACGGTTGGATTTATCATCATTTACGAACATTTGAAGCCTCCATTATCATTTTCAAAATGGTCATGTCGTAACTCCAACCAATAATCAATGAAAAGAAATTTGACAGATATGCATGCAGTTCAATCAAATGAAAGACAATTTAACAATCTCACAAACCAACACATACAATGTGACGCATTAAAATTGTGATATGCTATCTGTTTAAAAATAACCACATGTTTGATGAATAACTTCACTAAAACTTACTCTGATATTAAAACTTCTTGGTCACAAGAAACGATAAGAGCGTTTGTAACAAGATATTATTTGATTACTTGTGATAAAACTTATAAGGTGGGACGAAGAAACACTGCTCCCATAAACTCAGTATATGTGATTAAAGGGGTGGTAAATAATAATGCGTTGTAGAAACATGAGTAACTAGATCGTAGCTTGTGAACTAAATACTATTTATTGCTTAAGAATCAATTTAAGGAGCGAAAGGATTCAGTGCGTCTCAGAAATCAAATCGATTAAGCTTCAGTTGTAGCTGCACTTTATGAGTTATGTTTAAAGGGAACATGGTTGCTGCATACATTTCAACTAACTTTCAACACGATTATTTTTAAATGATCAATAATATTGCTTTATTAGATTTTCAGCTGTAGTGTTTTATTCAAATAGATACATTATTTCCATATATAATGATGGAGACATTTGTAAGTGAACATCATCTAAATACAGTAATAGTATATTATCTAATATATAACATGATATGCAAAAAAAATGATTGTGCACTCCTTGCACTGTGTGTATTATCATTATATACACAGTCTCTTGGCCTGACACGTGACTTTCAGGCTAACACATAACCATCACTGGAATTTAGTTTGTGATATCTTATCAGATGTGTTGCATGTAATCAGTCAACAACAACCGACAGAAAATGTCTACTATAATAATCTGTTCTTTTAAAATTCAACTGAAGATGTGCATATATCTACGGTTGTTGACTTTTCGTTTTAACACTTTACTGGTTAAATCTTCATCATCAATTTATCCACAATCTTAGATAATAATAATAAGTCCATTTATATAGTGCCAATAATCCAATCACAAAGTCCAATCTTAGAAAACTTAAAATATATCAGTTGGTAAATTGTAAATCAAAGACATACACAACTTTAGCTGTAAATATAGCAACATTGAATAGACACATACTTTGTGTCTCCGAAAAGTCCAGAGAGCACATGTGTAGATGCAATTTGCAGAAGAATTTGTATTATTTTTCTTGAGGAATATCTGGCATGCTTCAGAATTCACGTGAAATCAGGATCTCGCTAAACAAACGGAAAGCAGTCAATAATGTGAAGATACAAACGGGAGAGTAACAAATGTGTTACATATCTTAGCACCAGCAAACAGTTATCATATAATCGATACATCTAACATTTGAAGGGACATGACATGCCTAATTTTCTGAAATAAAACTAATTTATGGGTTTACTTGTAAACATTTTACTGAATTCTTACAACAATTATGTTATTAATGCTAAATGGGGTCAATTTTGATTTCATTTGTGTGTGTGATGTGATGACTGTTAAAAGAAGCAGATGTTTGAATTTCGAAAAAGTAAAATTGAATTAGTGTAATGGAAAATGATTAAATCTATGAAATGATACGATGTATTAAAAACGACGGTGATCATATTTTTGTGACAATGAGGATTTTCGGAGATCTGGTTCAGTCACGTCACAGGATTCCTAAACAATATATTCGACCTATGGCTCTATTTGCGAGATTTTCCCAAGGTATGTTATGACATTCAGTTTAGATGTGAGAACAAAGATGAAAAATGTGCTAAAATATCATTACTTCATTGGTTTTAAGGACGCTTAAGTGCCATATCAGCTCATTATCATTATGTTTGCCATTTAATACTTCAAAGCAGTTCTACATGGTTAAATATAATGTTACTTTCGTTTCAGAGGGTTATGTGATTCTGAAAAACTTAAATAAATATGTCCTTTTTATATGTTCTAGGACAAAATTATGTTTGCATGTGGCGATCCATTGGTTACTACATCGCTACCTTTCATCGTGTGTTTAAAACGTTAAGACTGAATATGTCAATGTTTTTACATAGCTTGTATTGTATAACGTTGTTAGGCGCATAATGAGATAACTAAAGGGAATTTTGTTTACCTAAGTAGATGGCTTAAGCAGTTTTTCAAATTGGTATCTATTGTATCTATGAATATAAATGCAAGACATAAAATGAGGGAAAATATTATGACCTATTCAACTTTGAATTTGCGAATGATTGAAATTAGTATTATGGTTTGAGGTATGCCAGACCAACTTCCTCGTTGTATCATGAGAGAGAAGATATGGCAGTGCTCTTGTCAAAACGGATATCACTGTCTCAAATGTCTGTGTCTTGTTAAAAGAGACTATACACATTGAATTATTCCGTCGAATTCATATGCTTAGATTACAAAGAAGCATCTAGATAAGTGTCACCATTACCGCGAACAAAGAGTCGGATCATGGGTTAAATATTGTTACCACTAAGAAAACAACTTCCGTTCTCTCCCCCAGAGGCAGATCAATTCATGAAATTTGGATACATAACGGTACTTTCCGAGGCCAACAGCAAGTAACGTCATTCGAGATTCCAAAATTACGCCAATACTGCTTGAATGTCGGTCCGTGGAAATCGTGCACGGTCATCGTGACACAGCACGACCGAGTCAATGCGAAATAGTATAGTTCAGATTAAAAATCGTTGTTATGGTAGAATGGAGATAAACATACTGTGTTTGGAAATCAGCGGCATATAACGGGATTATTATATTATATATATCAGTATGTTTATGTTTCTCTCCTAATAACTAGCATATTTAGAAGCACGAGCTATCTTGAAGAGGTCAATATGTCTAGTTGTGTTCTATAACAAGTTAGTAAGTGTCGCCTTGTTGTGTCGGGACTAACATTTATCTTCAGGTGACATGCACTGAACTTCACAGTCCCAGGCGCTGCTTTACTATATTTACAGCCATTGGCAATGTCGAGATTAAAATCCAGCTTTGCGATATTGAAGGTTCTATTTAAAATGTGATGATTTCAGTACCGCCATGTTATCTGTTACACAAGGGATCTCTATTGAAGACTCGTGTCGCGCCTCGTGATCAACAAATGAACTCAATGTAGAATCAAAGCTCCTTCCACAAGTTATGTTATGCGTAGACATTGACAACATTTTACCAATATAATATTATAGGAAGAATATTAAAATATATCATGATCTACTAAAATATGATACCTCCACCATATCAGTCTTTGTGAAAGGTCAAGTAGTATTATGAATACTAGAGTTAATATTTCAGTAATATAAAGAATACTTTATTGATAACTGTTGAAAAAGGAAAGTTGGTAAATATGCAACAGACTACAACGATGGTTCATATAAAGGCCAATGAAAGTGGCAGTGACTACTTCATATTTAAACAATAAACAGGCTGATCATTATAACAATTTGCTAGAGAACAAACATCACAAGGAATAACTGTGAAATTGAAACAATGTAAGCAAGATATAAAAGCAAAGAAGGAGGGAACAACCTGTCAAAGGAAATTGAAAATGATACTATCGGGTATTTAAGGTATAACGATAATAGATACCCCCTACCTTCAACCATAGCATTGAGGACGGACCACATTTACCAATTCTCGCCAGACGGAAACCGTAGCTGGAAGGGACTCTGATTGGCCAAATTAAAACAAATCCGTCTCTATTTCGACAATCAACTTGCATAAACAGATAGGATTTTGAATTCTGCTGAACACGTCTAGGGTAGACGTCTGGCATAAAAGCATGTCTTTATGTCGAATCGATGTGTGGTCGAGGTTTTTAGCAAGGATGCGTGTATTTGCCATTAGCTTTATCCGTATACAATTGGTAGGAAAGCTTGTAAAGAATCTGCAGTAAGTTACAGCAAATGACATTTTGTTGAATTTTATATACAGCTGCGTATCTTAAGTTTGTTCACTTACCTTCGTATTCTAGTATAAATATCAGGTGATTTGTAACGTCTTTGAGACATCATATCATTGTAAAAACGAAACCGATAATGATGAAATTTTACTGCATAAGTTAAGATTCAGTTTGCATTAACATATTCGTATGTCATACCCAGCAGACAGCTGTAACAAATTTGGCAGGTCATTGAAGTGACCAGGGGTCAAAATTTCGAAAACACCGATTTGTATATTGCTCTACTAAATCCTTCATAAGTGATCAACAGCTGTAGATCGTATTCATATCTGCGCTAAGGCAACGTAACTGTGCTGATGTTTTTCCTACAAAGTTTACATGAATGATTTTATTCGAAATTTATGAAAATCCGAATTTCACAAATATGACACCCAATCTGTCTATTTAACAATGCCAAATAGCGACATTCAGCACCAGTGACAAGGCGATCCCGAAATATGGTTAAGGGATGGTTATTTTACACATGGACAATTGATGATCTTCTGTAAGTGGTCCTGAAGCTATTATATGAACGTCAAGACGAAACCCAAATTACATGATATTCGCACCAACATCACAAGCAGGTGAACAAACTTATGGTATGCAGCTGTATGTCGCAAGGTCGCGGGAAGGGATATCCTTTTAAACTATTGTTGTCAATATCCTGTGCATCCTTCGTTTAACATCAGTGTATATCCATGAGCTATGTGATTTAGTCATAGGAAAAATAAGTTGACCGAATGTGAACTAAAAACAAATAAATTTAAGCAAGCAGACAATGATTTGATTAAATGCATCACAGAAATTCAATTGTTTTAGTTTACACGTACTGGGACCTTCCTTGATTTATGCTTCAAAAGGAACTTAGTTGCACCCATATATATCACTAAAACTTTCAATCTGATGGCCAGTCAAGAACAAAAACATTGAATGAGTATTTATGAGAAAAGTTTTACATTTCCTTTGATGAATATTTTTGTAGAAAAGGTTTATTTTTCGAAGGTTACGACGGAGACCAGGTTACCCGGGACAAAACATGTATATTAACATCCCTCTTGCATAATGGCTCATTGTTGAAAGTGACACATAGTAAATGAATGTCATTGGTGTCTTAATGTGAAACTAAACTTCACAAAAATAAGCATAATTAATAGTACTTATCAGATTAGAATGTAAAGTGGCTATACAGAATTTGCACCTCTCATATTTGAAGAAGGTGTTTACTTCTCTGTGATGACGGTCAATGATGACCATGCATACAGCTACAGAAGTCATTTTAATTATGCTCTCATATTAGTTGCTCTATCGTTGTACTTGAAAAGCAAAGAAAACCACAAAGCTGCATGTTTGGTCCAATAGGTTGATTTTCAATCTTCGTTATGCAATTCCACTGACGTATTAAATGTACAAGTAATTATCCTCGACATATCTATATCCTTGAACTCATTGAAAGGCGTCAAGAATCTGGACCTGCTACGGAAACGACATCACGGTCCCCTCAATGTCCCAGAGGTGTGATGTATCGCTAATTTCCGGGGACAAATTGATGACTTTGAAACTGTTTGTAAGAGCCACAAGGCTGGGGTATTGGTTTGCAAGACGCTGATATCGTTTCTAAGGGGAACTGAATTGAGTATCATAGGCATATATTAATGATCTCAATGGTATGTGTCTCCTATGTCTATGTGTTTTACAAATTACGAATAATCTCAATTTGCATACAGTAAATGTGTATGTGGGAATCATGCAAGAAGTAAACTACGCAGTTTAATTACATTCAAAATAATTTTAGTTGTGAAGAGAAATACATGTACACAAAGGGTTTGTTCTGGGGTAAAAGTCGATGCGGGAATCAGAACGTTACCGCTTTAATCACACAACAACCATTATTAAAAATCTCAATAGCTTTCCCACTCAACCTCTGAGAGCACGGCTAATTAGCAAAAAGATTTGTTCCTACTGTTTTTTGTGTGCTTTCATTTCACTATTTCATGAATAGATCATGTAGTTGGTCGTGACAAACTTGTCATTTCAGCACTCATCTATATCAGCCACGTGTTTATCTTGTCAAAAGAGGAAACATAACGACTGTCGTCTAATAAACTAGTTCTATTAAATGTGTTAATGATCTTGATCTTAAAGTCAAATATATTTGGTTTTAAAGGGTAAGAGATTCCTTATTCCATTTATAAGTTGCTCACCAAGGATGTGAAAATGTCGTGACATTTACGTCTTGTTTAACAATGTCACGCATAGGATTTGATTACATCGGAGACGGCCGAATAAGATAGCAATACTGTCTTCTACCATATTCAATCTGAGAGATGTTTAATTGTAGAGGCTTACACGCGTTATATTTTACGACCACGACGTTACTAAATTTATTCGAAATTCGAAAGCAGCAGGTTTGTATTTTGAACATTACTATTACATTTCGCATATTTATAAGGCTAATATTCATTACTTTCCTCAGTAATTAAACTCTGATTCATATTCGGTAAAGCTTTTATCATGGTTGATTCAATTTAACTCGCATCCTCAAATAAAAAGTTTGACTGTGTCTGTGGTAAATGAAATTGATTTGACTTTAAAGAGTACGTCTTTGTAATGAGAGTAATTTAGTCATTGGACTCTGATTACTGATGAGTCAAACTTCTGACAACATAATATATTGATTGATGAAATATTGACATAGCCGCTTTCTATGTCTGACTGAGTGCCTTAATTCCAGTGCGGTATGATTGTACCTTTTTTGTCAAAACCTGAAAAAGGGATACAGTTTCAATACCAGGTAAGGTTTAAATTAGTCATGATAGAAGATTTTTGGATTATAAACGTCGAGCTTGTACCAATAATGCTGATTTTTTACCAATAAAACCTGAAGTTTTCTCTGAATTTTCTGTTCAAGAACAATAAATATTTCTGGTATAAAACCTAGAAAAGCTGTTACAACTACAGTCGAAAGTTCTTCAAATTTCAACTTAAAAGAAATAGATTACTCAATCTACATTCTTCATGATAGTATAATATATTTGAGGATATAAAGTGTTAGCAAAATAATTATATAAATATCTTATTTTTAAAGAAGTCAGATTTAAAAAAGACCTAGATACTTTCTCTTACTTTGTGAAAAAGTTGAATAATTTCCTCTACCTTTCATCACTACATTCAGACGCCATGAATCCTGTAAAGTAAATTAATCGTTAACGTTAGAAGCTGACATAGAATGAGTGAGACTTATCGTATATTTCCGGACCCCGAGGAAACCTCTCTGTAATTTCACCCATCACGTCTTTAGAAGGACGGCTCTCATTACCGTTTACTTGATTGACTATTAATGGAAACGTGAAAAGTAATCGGGTTTAAAGTTTGTGATTGAAGATATGTTAAGAAATTAATTGATTTCATCAATATCAACTTGTATGTGTTGATCATTAGAAACGGAAATAAGGAAGCGAATTCTAAGAGAACTGTCTTTGTCACAGAGTTTATGTTATAGTGATAATATGTTTCTTCATCATAGCATGTAATAACGTATGCAAAGCTGATTAAAAAAGACAAATGATTCACTTCCTCAGCAGACAACATTCAAAAAAGGCATTTACTCAAGTCTACCAACTGACGTCCTATCAATATTCAAAACTTCGAAATCATGTTTTATATACTCAAAATCAAACCTCAACTGTGAACTTACTACTTTTGCACATTATCGTGCCAGCTGGATTTAAAAACACCAAAGCCCTGTTTACATGCATATAATTATTTAAACGTAAACTTGCATACAAAGGCAGATATATGTCTATGAATGTCACATGAATGAAACAGTATTTACCAAATTTTAATTCAGGTATGGTAAAAATTTGTATTGGAAAATTCGATTCCTTTTTTCTATCATTTTTTAACGTTTATAAGTAAAACATTTTCATCGAATACAAAAGACAAGTAACAAAATTTGTTAATAACACTTTTTAATAAATTTGAAAATCATTTATTTTTGTAGTTGACTTCACACTTTCAGTAAAAATAGACCTAATACTACGAGTTTTTCAGGTGGTAAAATGTAACATTTAAGATGCTTCGAAACAAGTTTATCCAACCACCTTTAGTGTTCAACAATATAACATAACACAAGTATACAAAATTATCGTTTTTATCTGTACTTAACTACTCCTCGACTTCTGTTTTTGCTAAGTAAACGGTACATTGTTATTGCGATACATGTAAAGTCACTATCTTGTTCTACAAAATGTATATACATGTACTTGTATATATATACATGCACCAGTGGGCAGGCCTCCAACAGTACCTTGTATCTTAACGAAGGGAAATAATTTATTTTTCTAAATTCAAATTGTTCCTAAGCTTACAATGTATGTTAGCAAACAAAGGACATAATCCTTAATAATTATAGTTATTAAAGAAGAAAAGGACATATATATATATTAAGATCCGAATTAGGAAAAATGTCAGATGTTTTATTCCTTCCCATTCCCTCCCCACAGAGGTAGATCAAGTCAAGTTGATTTAGCCTCTGTTCTATTACGCCGAAATCCGTGGGTTCCGGCAGTTTCCCCTGGCGGAAAAAACTTTCATCACATTACTTTTGAATTTGAAATCAAATGACAAGGCTTCCCGCATGGAAAGGGTGGTTCATATCACAATGTCTTTGCCTTGTTTCAGTAGCCAAAAGGATGATTTAAAAACAGCGTCACTGATTGCACAACTAATTTTGATTGCCTCCAATCAGGCATCTCCCATTCTATCCCACAAGATCGGCGTAATAGAACAGAGGCTAAATCAACATGACTTGATCTGCCTCTGTGGGGAGAGAATGATTCCTTCCCGACAAAATGATTATATTGGCAACATGATCAAATCAAAGCCTGGTAGCTCACATGAAAAGTGTATTCATCAATATATGTATAAAATATAAAATGAAATTGAGGGACGGATTTTGATACAATCACGATAACAGTTAACAAAGCAGGAATGCTCCATGAATCAGATATAACGATAATTCTCTTTACAGTGATCTTTTTCTTCCAACATAAGATACTCAATTCATTTTCCCCACGTAACCTGTGTTTCAAGTGAGTCATATTCTGCTATCGAAATATCTCCAGTGGGTGAAAATATGCAACCAGGAGACAGTGTTCGACTGACTCTTGACTTGTCACAATTAATATGCGCGCAACGAAATAGAAGAAGATCTGGTCTTTCCATTGTTACATCATCTGTCCAAATCCTCAGGTATAAACATAATCGATATGGAGACATCTCACACATATTTCAATAACTATAGCTCGGGATATGTTCCACTTGTAAAAGAGGATGCAAGGGAAGAAATGAAATGGTAACGAATGTGCATTGATTGATGTCTACATCGATGTTATGTCTACGACATGTGATCAGGAAATTTAGTAATGTAGTCATCAATAGCATGGTCTATGTCAATGAGGTTCTCCAAGGCGTAAGGGATAAGACTGACCAGCCCCATGAACATATTCTTATCCCGAGGCTCAACCTTGATCTCCCAATCCGAAAAGCGAACCAGCTGAAGATTGTGGTCCGGCTTTATAAACTCGGATACTTCTTCCCGTTTGTGAATAATGGTTGCCTTTAGTTGCCTTTGTTCCTTTGTCTCGCAGATGCCATGTACCTGCGACAGCCTGTGACAAACATTTTCCTCCACGTCTCGGTAGATCTTCTTTATCTTATCCAACGATTCAAAAAACTTCTCAACAACCTCGAGACCAGTCTTTTTGTCAACCTTCGCCTGATTGTTTAACTTATGGAATTCGCGAAGAGACTTGACTGTGGTTTCGTTCTCAGGGATTATCCTCCGTCCAGCGACCATGAAGTTCTCCAGATTGCGTTCTAACTCTAGTTCCAGGTCCCTCAGACGCAACGTGTGGTCTCCTAGAGTCCTCTGGTAGTCCCGAATTTCCTTCAGCATCTTTGGGTCGTTTTCTGAAAATGGAAACTGAAAGTGATCATTTCTGAAGCGGTCAACATACTTATTCAAGGACAACAAATAAATAGAAATCATTTAAAAGCTATTAGTGATGTCACCAGTGAAAGCAAGACTCAGGATTGACGTTGTTATGAGAACTTGATCTGTGATGATGATAAACAGTGTCATTTGTAATTATGAACTATTATAACAACACACTAAGCCAAAGATGCACATTAAGTTTTGTTCAATTTTAAACAAGATATTAACTTGTTATCACTAAATGGTAAACTATCTTACTGAAGGAATCCAGCGACGCTCTGATGGAACTCCTCGATCTTATTTCATCTGTACAAGCAATGTGTTCATCCTCCCACATCTTAGCTCTGATCTCCATCCGAGTAACCTTACAATGGGTCAGGTTCTCCTTGGTGACCAACAGGTCCTGGAACATTGGAGACAGTTTGTCCTTCTCATACAGCTTCCACAGGCCCTCCAGGGCGTCCAGCTTGTCAAACGTGACCACAAGAATCATTCCTGGACAAACAAAGACAGGTGTTACACATGATAGTTTGCTTCCTAAGGATACGTGTTCAATCCATATTGATAGCATTGATATATTGGATCATGAAAACAACACTAAAATCACACCTTTCTGGTGTTTGGTTCTAAATGTTTTTGTTCTATGTGCTCTATGATTGATATTCATCAAAAGGGCTTAAATGACTACGCTGTAGATATTCAGATAGATCAGGGATCCCTGATGCAATTGTAAAGACAAAGCGGAACGAGTTGTGAAAGCGACATGTTCATGTGCATGTTCAAATGCTAATAAACATAAGGTAATTTATAAGACATTCAATAAAGGTAAGCGATAGATCAGAGTTGCCGTAGACATTTATCGAAAGTACACTATGTTTGTGTTAACATTTTATGACATATAAGTTGCCTACTCCGATAACGTACCATTTCTAAACTCCTCCAGTACGACGCCGTTGCAGACTCCTCGGCGCTCGAAGGCGCCCTTAGTGTGCACGAGATTAATCTCAAAGAGTTTTTCCTGAAGTTTATCCTTGACGTCCATCATGAAGGCGTGCTCCAGTCCGAACTCCTTGGGGTTCACAGGCACTGCATCTATCACGTCTATGTAGATACCCGCCTCACCTGACAATTCAATCAAATATATGTTCATTGTTCTCAAAACAATTTCGGCAAACCATTATATGAAATCCTAATCAGCATTAAGGGTCATTTCAAGGGCTGTTTTGTCGTTGCGAGCATTTAAATGAATTATGTTAAGATAGCAATGTTTGCTGAATAGAGCGTTCCGTCGGTATTGTTTTATGATATTTAGTTTCCCTTTTGCAGAGGATATATTTTAGTTATTGTACGATTGTATACTAAACCATCCATTTACTCTTCGAAAAACACTTAATGTACATAACATTTACTAAGATTTCAATAATCGTAGGGTAAGTAAATAGCTTCATATCTCATTACTTTGATTATTTGCACTTGCATTTCTTTATCAAACATCATTGTATTCCTTCGTCTTTACTTCTTATCTTATGTTTTCGAGACGTTGATAACAAAAACAACTTACACTGTGGTCACGTTTGGACTGTTGACATCAGGTTTGTACAAGTACACTTTCATATTATGTACAGACGTGTAATTTTCATGGAGGTTCGAAAATAAATAAATAATGCGTTTCAAGACTTGTCATTTAATGTTGTTATGATCGCACACAAAAATTAAGCCTTCATAATTGTCATCGTAACACAATTTCTCAAATTATTTGCGATTTCTACCATAACCATTTCGTGCTTCAGTCACCATGTGTACCAAACGTTGTCTCTCTATTAATATTTCAATATGTATTTCCATTACCATACCAGACAGAATGCTTATCAAAGCAATGACGGTTAATACGATACATTGGTCAGACAATTTCTTTAATTAAGCGAAGATATCATGTCGGACGTGATATGAGATATTCACCATCTAATACTTCATATAGATTTCATTCATACTTGCATACGGAGTCTTGTAGATGCATGACTAACTACCTCATATGTCAACAGTGAAATTGCCTTCGGGAAAGTCTGTATCGGCTTTCGCAAGACGACAAGCTTCATCAAATGAAAAACGAATTGCTTTTATTTGCCTTAAAGGCATGTCACGAAATCTAAGCCAATTAGAAAGTAGCAATACAGAATGCTGATGTTTTAATTTAGAAGAACATAAATCTGAGTGACAGTCTGATACAACGGATCATTTAACATTTATATTGTAACTGCCAGTAACAACCGCAAGCCAGCTCAAATATATTACTTACTTCGAACTGATATCGGGTTCATATAATTTAAGAGTTTACCAGGAAATTGAAATTTATTCTTCTGTAGGATTCTTGGCTAACATTCAACTAGCTTTATTTATCTTTACGGTCTACTTTTGATCTTATTGGCAATGTGGTGATGAGGTACATAACAATTTGTCATGGCAACGCGTTGTTCCGATATGAATTGTTTGCCATTTGAAAGATAAATATCTGAAAACCTGAAGGCGTAGGTGTATCTATAAGAATTAAGATGAGAAGTAATATTTCAGTATTTTAATGTGCGACACTGTCTTCTTGATAATAGGTAACCCTGTCTTCGACACAAAAAATATGTTTTTTTCTTATGAAGATAAACCTCAAGAGCGACAAAGCCCTGTTTCTAAGCAGGAAGAGGTTATTTAAAAAGAGGAGGAGAATCTAGGACCAAAGATGCAACACCCATTTATTCTGAGCAGTCAGGATTTCAGTCGTATTCCGGGAACAGGTACGATGTAATTACTTAGAGTTAATGTTTCTGAACAGAACGAATTATCGAAGAAACGAACTTATTCCGAGCAGTAACTTAAAATCAACATGTGTCGTTCCGAACAAGTGGATATACAAAGAAACAATTATTTCTAAGCATAACGTATGTTTTTGAGCTGGATGGAACATAAGAGTAACATATTCCTTTAATCTTAGGGAGTACTTTAAGGGTAAAAACATTCTGCCAAGGAGATCCTCAAACAAAACAATTGTTTCAGGCGAGAAAATTTATATAAACCAAAACACCTTTGTTTTGTTTTAGTCCGTTTCGTAAAGGGGCAGTAGCACGTTTTTAGGGGGAATATAAGGTGAGGTCAGAAAAATGAAAATAATTGGTTACAATTGAAAGACAATGTATTTAAACTAAATGGAGCAGTAATAATTCAACTTTATAATGTAAAGTTTAGCCATGCGATTCCATTTTCTTACACACAATGAATTAAAGGTGTTCACACAAAATGGCCGCCAATGGATTTTATGTGAATCTTCATACTTTAACCTCTGACTATGGATGAATGGCTTGTGTAATGAGATTTTTGACACTGTCAATATAATACATTTAGTATTAACTTAAAATTATCAATGAAATATCTAACATATAAAATTATAAAAAAACGTACTACTGCCCCTTTAAAGGCAGCAAAGCTATGTCTCTGAGCAGAAAGGGTTAAAGGCACAGGTTAACAATGTAACAAACAGTTATCTTTCTATGATAGCCGATTCTGAATGCAACAGAGCTACTTTTCTGGCAGAAAGACGTTAAATAATTAACCAAATGCCTGACCAGAAAGGGGTTGAATTAACGGTTAGGATCAGAAAAGGTCATTAGGGGAATCATGTCTAACTGACTAGACTAGAGATTTGTAAAGTAACTTACCTTTTTTCCTGAGGAGGAAGGGTCTTGAGGCATCCTTCCGGTCTGGGAGCTCCTCTTCCTGCTCCATGCCCTCCTTCTTGTGGGCTAGGTGGTTGTAGTACTGCAACAGAGGAGGACACAGATATTCCATGCATTGAACATCCTTTGTCCTCATGTGAACAAAAGTCAGTCTATGTAAACCTAGCCTCAAGATTATCCGTTTCACTCCGATATTGACATTCAATATCGAAGTGAAACGGATCATAATATTGAAGCTGGGTTTACTTAGATTGGACAAAATTTGACCATAAATAGTATGACAGGTGAGGTGCTATGATTTGTTTAATGCCGTTGACTGATATTACGGCTGCTAGTCTTATTCCAGGAAGAAAACTCGCAGGACTATTGTGACTAAGCATTTCGGTGAAACCTGCGAGCATCGGCTTGAACTACCGAACCATGGGTGGTACTGCGCTGAAAGTCAGTGTAGCATTGCACCCAAACCTTTTGTGCCTGTAGAACAGTTCTCTACTGCAGACAAAGTTGCCCTGAGAAATTCGAACCACTAACAAACCAGGAAGAAAAGCGCTAACCACTGCGCTATCCCTCCCCAAATAGAATGATCGACAGTGCGCTTAAAGGGAGGCCTTGATGCAATCTAGGTAACACAAATACCAGCCAACACGTTCTCTTACTTTTTCATCTACAATAATTGTAAACACTTGAAAGTATTGAATTATTCTTGTAAAATGCTTTTTCATACATTTCTTTTGAGTATTGAGTTTCGCATGTACTGCCTTTTTTCAATTTGTCAAAGAATTCAATTAACAAACACCAGATCATTTCCAATCTACCGTAAATATTTCTGCTTAAAATCAAGTTCCTTTTCACACTCGGATAATTTCCCATGGCACTTAGCGCTTTCAATCAACTTCTCTGTTTTTTTACCTCAGCTTATAAGAACTCTGGTTCTCGATGTCATCCACTTCAGATTGGTAAACACATTTCAAAGTGTTTTTGTTTTTAAATTGACAAGAACATTATTCCTCACATGTTTTTTTTCAAAATTAGAATGATCATCTACACAAGAAATAAAAACAACATCTTCAATGAAGTAACCTCTTAGGAGTCTATCTCTTAGTAACTTCAGGAGTCTTGAAACGCTATATTTGTATTTAAAAAAACAGCAGTTTTAATAATCATTTTCATTTGCAAGGATTCTTCTCAAAACCAAGTGATGCGTATATTACTGGCTGAAAGTCACATACACCAATGCAGCCGTACTAATGCCTAAGGATGGTATATCTCTTTTCCTTCAATAATATCAATGTGACATAGCACTTACTCGTCTTGACAAACATTAATTTTGAAAAATGATAAGATCCCGACATTTTAGCAGTCAATCTTTGTGAGTTGAAATTATGTAATCTAAATAAATTAAAAACATTAGTAACTGCTACTTTTAACTTGCAATGATGCCCTTCATTTACCTTAAGAATATATGCTCGTGTCCCTAATGAATTAATTCCAAAGGCAGATGCTTCACCGAAACCTCATGGCGCAAACGCATGAAAAATTTATCACACCTGTCAACAACAATCAACGTGAGCTTCATCATAAAATACGAAATTATAAAGTTTGATATGAATTTTAACGAACGTGCTGTATACCCTCTTGTCATCATGACTTCATTCCATCTCGACATTTCCTTTCTTAAACCAAATCTACATGGTGATACATAGATACAGTTATCAACTCCATAATCATAATGTAGACAATACACATACCTGTCTTCTTATCATGATTCCGTGTGGTAAAATCAGAAACTCAAACAACCTTCTCGCGTCACAATGTGTCTTAACGTCCACCCATCACCTGATAAATCTATCATTGTATTTTCACTGGTGAATGTGTGTTATATACATGTGTGTCTAGGGGAGGGAGCACAGTGTAATCAGACAGGTGTGAGTCCCTTGTGGGTCGCTGATGGCGTGGTTCCTCTTCATCTAAATCTTGCAGGGCAGGCGGGCCAAGTGCCTTCCATTGCCACACGAGATGAACCACAGGTAACATGCTTTAGGAAATCATCGAAGGCGTAGCGGTTGCTAAATTAACCATGGAAGCAATTGACAACGATGTTGGTAATTACGGTGAGTTCCGTGCTGTATTTACATAAAATGACATGATTGGTAAATTCTTTGGACTCTCAGTATGTTGTTAGCTCACTGATTAAAGATTAGGAAAGTGTTGGTAATTATGTTCGTGTTGTGTTTGATAATCAATACATCATGAGGTACGTTGAAATCATCACACTCCCCTTATGTTGTAACATCCTTGATTATGTCTCCCCCCGAAGGGTCGGGGAGACATATTGGTTTTAGCTGAGTTCCCGTCGGCGTTGGCGTTGGCGTTGGCGTTGGCGTCGGCGTTCCCATTTCGTTTCCGGAGCAGATCTCTAAAACTATGTGACCGATCATCACCAAACTTGGTATACTGTCTCTCCATATCATGTAGATGTGCCTGTTGGAGGTTATAGGTTTTTAATTATTTTTTTATTTATTTCCATGGCAACAATTTAGACTTGGTCTTTTTCAAGGGTAGTGTTCGTTTCCGGAGCAGATATCAAAAACAATGTGACCGATCATCACCAAACTTGGTATATTGTCTCTCCATATCATGTAAATGTGCCATTTGGAGGTTTGAGATTTCAAACAAATTATTTTGTTTATTTTAATGCAACAATTTGGACTGAGTCTTTTTAAAAGGGTAGTGTTTGTTTCCCGAGCAGATCTCATTAATGGTGCTTTATGATAGTATTATTTAGAGGTTTGGAGCATTTGAGGAAGGGGGAGACATCTGTTTTTACGGGTAAAAACACTTTCTAGTTTATAATTGGAATAATGATAATTTTGTTTCTAAAAGACGATATCAACCATGCGAATTTATTATTCAAAACGTTGGTCTATTATGAGGTGCGAAACACTCGATAAATGCCGGCCAAGGCTTTTGACATTGAGTTGGTTACATTAGTCATACATTTACCATGTTCGTGTTGTTCAACCTAAAAGCTTGGTTGAAACAAATTTAACAAATCTAGACTACGCTGTTTAATTCAATGTTTCCGAAATACTACCAACGTTTATAAGGTGTGTAATTTCCAATACAAGTCTTTTGAACTAGAATTCTTGTTTCTCATTTATATAACCAAACCCTTATTTGACGAACCGAGAAATCGTTCATTTCACCATCATCCCACCATGCTTTCCTTATGCGTATTAATGCCATGCGGTCATTTTTAAGATCAAGAAAACATCTCTTATTGCCAAATACATCAAACATTGATTAATATGTGATGCTATGTTTTCGACAGTCGATAATAATTATTAAGGAAGGTACCAGTCACAAGTTTAGTAATGTTTAGTCATTTGAAAGGGTTGTTGGTAACACTGCTATCACAAAGACAGGTTTTTAAACCTAGCCGGATAACACAGTATCTATCCCTGAAAATATCTCATTTGTCTTGTTCTTAATTCATGTTCGAATACAATTCTTCTTACAACTCTCTGTTGAAATATCTGCTGTATTCGCCTAATGTCAAAATTCGAAGCTTTTAATTTCTATTTGTGTATTTTCTCTCTTATTTCCTAGCTTCTTATGGCTATTTATTTTCCAGTATATTGTTTTTGAAAGGCTAATTATGCTACTCCAACAAGTAAATGGCAAGATACCATCAATTCTGATTCTGTTTGTGATTATCAGATGGACCAATTAGGCCAAGGAGTCAAAGAAACATCATACTGTTTTATACTCTCAGGGATATGGAGCATATCTGAATAGGTAAAGAGGGCTATGTTCCACAATCTACGCTGCAATCGTTATATGTCTAGCTAGCGTCACCGCAATACACTAGATGAAAGAGCGTATAATTATCTTAATAAGGTGCAAATTGCTCAAACTTACTCATGGAGAGTAACAACGTATCAGAAATTGGTGAAATACTCCAAACAAATATTAACATTGAAGAATGCTACATGTTAATGTTATAACAAAAACAGATAGCAGTTAGCAAATACTAATGTTGCCTCTTAATTTTTAATGATTGAAATATCCCAATTTATGCTAAATCTTTATGTTCTTCTCCAAGATGCCCACGTTAGATGATTGGAAATGATGAGAATGAGTTTCAATAATGTCTGTATCTTTCCAAACTGCTCTAATGGCTGCTTCCAAACTGCTGTCATGAACATGAATACACTCTCACAAAAAAGAAACGCATAACTGAAATGTGTTTTTCAAAGTGGACTAATTTAATTATTAAGGCTTAAAATCAATACAGATGTTATTGGTAACTGTTATTATAGTCTTTAAAATATATCATTGTACACGAACACACCATTTGGTGAATTGTCGCCCAAATACGACACCTTGAATTGAAACTGTGAAAAGGTGCATGGATAAAAATCTGTAAGCATGCTGCACGTGCAAATACGGGTATTAAAGCTCAACACCAGTGGGTATATAAACCTGGGTGTCTCGTTGCGAATCACTTTCTGATATTATTTTTATGCGAACACCAATATGCCAAGACTGAATGAAGACCGACGAAATCAAGCCATCGGACGCCTGGAAGCTGGAGAAAGTCAGTTATCAGTTGCCAGGGACTTAAATGTTAGTCAGAGTACAATTTCCCGCCTCTGTCACCGTTAAAGACTACACAACTCCACGAGAGATCGACCCAGATCTGGACGACCAAGGGCGACAACTCCAGCGCAGGACCGCTTCATTCGGGTGTTCCATCTTCGAAACAGGACAGTCAGTGCAACATATACGGCCAACCACGTTCCTGGACTACGTAGAGTCTCAGCGCAGACCATCATAAATCGGCTTCGAGAGCATGGGATACGTCCAAGACGGCCACATACAGCGCCTGCCCTGCTTCGTCATCACCGCCGTGCCCGCCTGCAATGGTGCAGAAACGTTAGACGATGGACTCTTGTGAACTGGCGAAGAATATGGTTCAGTGACGAGTCACGGTTCATGCTTTTCCGCCATGATGGTAGGACGCGTGTTTACCGACGGAGAAATGAACGTTATGCACGACACTGCATCCTTCCACTTGACAGATACGGCGGAGGAAGCGTCATGATGTGGGCAGGCATATCCATGAATGCTAGGACGAATCTGGTACGTGTACAGGGAAATTTGACAGCTGTGCGCTACCGTGACGAAATTCTCCAACATCACCTTCTTCCCGCCATTGACGTCAGAAGGGAGATTTTTCAGCAGGATAACGCTAGGCCGCACACTGCACGTCTCACCACCGACTATCTCACCAATAACAACGTGAATGTGCTGCCATGGCCATCGAAATCGCCAGATCTCAACCCCATTGAGCATTTATGGGATCTCCTTGACAGACGTGTACGACGTCGACAGCCTGAACCACAGACACTTCAACAGCTGAGTGACGCATTGCAGGATGAGTGGAGAAGGATCCCACAGCGTCAGATTCGTCGACTTATTCAATCTATGCCCAGGCGGTGCCAAGCAGTGATCGATGCGCGTGGTTGTCACACCAGGTACTGACTTTGAAAATGTGTCGTCAGAGACACAGACGTTCACCAGTGCACATCATGACTTTATCTGGTAGTGGGAACATACACCTAACCCTGTGCCAACTTTGGATTTTGAATGTGCATAAGTTTTTATGTAATCGTGAATATTAAAACATGTAAATCAACACTGATTTTTCTGTTATGCGTTTCTTTTTTGGGAGAGTGTATTATCCCATATGTATGCTGAATCATCTGGCGGAGACAGACAAGGTGAAGTGAAGCTGCTGATTGTCCAACATGCTAACAACTTCATTCTCTCCCCACAGAAGCAGATCAAGTCATGAAATGTTGATACAGCCTCTGTTCTATTACGCCGACTTTGTGGGATAGAATGAGAGATTCCTGACTGACAAAGTTAGTTGTGCAATCAGCGACGCTGTTCTAAAATCATCATGGCAAAAGCATTGTGATATGAACCATCCTTACCATGCAAGAAGCGTTGTCATTTGATAAAGAAATTCAAATGGATTGTGGTGCATTTTGTTCAAGACTTGGACAACCAGCCAGGGTACAGAAAGGAGGTGAGAAAAAAAAGGGGGGGGGGGGGGGGGTTGAGAAATATACTTGAAGGGTAAAACAAAAAGTAGAAAAGAGTAATTCGACGAGTGAAACCGAATCAGACCGACCTGTTAAGAGTTTCTGCGCTACCAGCTTTTGAAATGTGTAAATTTTCAAAACCTGACCAAAAATTGATTTAAAAAAATCGTATGTTTCTCTTTAAATTATGCCAAAGTCGTTGCAAATGGCCTCAGGCACTCATATATTTGGCTGAATCCTGTTATTGTCGCTTTGCGACTATATTTTTGCTTCAAATTGTCAAATTTGTAACAAATGTTGTTTTTTATAACAGAAAAGGTAAAGAATTTTGTTTGCGTTTCTTGGGTACAGTGGCAATAATTAGTTTGTTATAGGGCAAGTACAATAACATCTCACCTCTTAAAATACATAATTTTATATTGAAGAGATTATGAACAAATATAGTTTACAAGTCATGAGGTATGCCGTAACTCAAATCATCGTAACGTTTCTACAGCAACACATTTCCGTTTTCAAAGGGGGATGCTAACTCGACATCTATTTCGGAGACAAACCTGCCATTCTCAGCTCGTGTGACGCAGCTGATATCTCAATATTCAATACTTTAGTCAATAATCCAAGTCATAGAGGATACTATCAAGTATTATGCAAAACCTGAAATGAATCGATTCGGGTTGCTGAACCCCTTATAATAAGTTCGTTTAAGAAATTCCTTTTGACTTAGATATATAGTCTTATAATTAGTTACATTTATTTAGTTTTCTTGTTATCGATTGGTAAATTACCAACAAACATGCCTCTGGTCGTTACCGGTTACTGTCGTTACCGACAGTCACAACTTTCTATCTAAATAAAGTCGTTTCGTTCAGTGAAACATATGAAAAGGGCTGATCATTAATACATTTGTCACCCCAATTAACATTAACATTGGCTTGAGAATTTCATTTTGTAAAAGTCCAAGTTTGGTTAATTTTCCATACGCAAACACAAACGAGTATGCTGAAATACCAAACATTTCAATCTTGATCTAAGAAAAAGAAGCTTATTTTGTTTTGAAAAAAAAAACTTTTCGTATGTGTTTAAATAGTATACTGTACTTCTAAATGAATAGAGGTAAACCTTCAGATAAAAGTGTAAAGATATGCGTTAGCAAGTTGACACATTTGGTGCAGTCGCATAAGAAATACCCTATCAATCTAACCTATCTATTATATGAATCCATTAACATGCTTTGATTGCGTCTTAAATATGATCAAGGTCTAAAATATGGATCTCTGTATTATCTCTCCGGGACTAGACTCGGAACACATTCGAGATATTGGAGAATCTGTGGATCTAATAAGTACATAATTGCCTAAATATGTATTGCAACATGTGTTAACCATTTTATACACAGGTTTATACAAATACACCTTATCCCGCAGTACTTGATAAGATGACAGAATATTAGTGAAAAATACGACATGAATAGGCGACGTTAACCGGTCTGTTTTACAGAATAAAGAAGTTGCTTATATATATTGGCATATTCCTCATTCTTAACTATACAATATCTAGAATCAAAGACATGGAAGTCTATACTTACCACCATAGTCGCTGGTTTATATTTGACGGTGACGACTCGAAGGTTAAGCCTGTAATCTTGCAATGTTTCAAGTTTGCTTGACTTTTGTCTTACCACTTGTGTATAATTTATGATTCATTCGAGTAAAGGTGAATTAATTTGATAGGAGCATTCAGAAGTTACATCACAAAGAGCTCAATTAATGGTTGACACGCAAATCTGATTGTAAATGCTCACAATAAATCTCAGTCGTTGTGACCTCTTACCCTTAAAGGGGCAGTAGCAGGTTTTTTGATAATTTTATATTTTAAAATTTTCACTGATAATTGTAAGTTAATGCTAAATGTATTATTTTGACAGTGTCAAAAATCTTCTTACACAAGCCAATCATCAATAGTCAGAGGACAAAGTATGAAGATTCTCATAAAATTCATTGGCGGCCATTTTATGTGAACACCTTTAATTCATTTTGTGTAAGAAAAGGGAATCACATGGCTTAATTTTACGTTATATATTTGAATTATTACTGCTCCATTTAGTTTAAATACATTGTCTTTCAATTGGAACCATTAATTTTCATTTTCCTGACATCACCTTATATTCCCCCTAAAAACGTGCTACTGCCCCTTTAAGGAAACAGTCCGCTTTTTCTATAATATTTGATTTAGCTTTTAAACGTGTCAAATTGAAAATTATGGTGATATTTCAAAACAAATAGAATTGCAAATGCTAACAGCTATTTTCGCGAAGTCAGTTGTTTTGTTAAATACGTACGAATGCACTTTTATATTAAACAAGTAAAAGCAAAATAGACTCATAATATGTTCAGGTGAAATTAGGTGTTTGTAACCATTAATGTCCTTATTGTGCGCTTATTGCATCGAATACGGTAACAATGTGATATGTAATGGTTCTTATGTATAAAGATGATTGGTCTGTTCCGAAAGGTATTGATACCACTCATTAGATAGGGGAGATTCATGAGGCCCGAGGCCATGTAGGAATTTTTATGATTGGATTATGATTGAATATAATAAGAATAAAGTATGTCAAAAGGTTCAGTTAGAAAGCTTTGGGGCATAAAGATATCCCATGTCCATAGACATTTAAAGAGAATTCTTTATAGATAAGGCACAAATGCATATTTCGAAAAGAAGACATCGTAAAGAAGAAAGAAGTGTCCATTTTGATTTTATGTAAAATATTTTCATATTAATTATGTAATGGCAACAACATTATAAAGTCGGCACAGCGTCTGTGCACCAGACCATAACAACATTTTAGTCCAATGTCTATTTATATTTCCTTTTAAATAAGAGACAAATCTGCAGATACACGAAAGAAGAGATATAAAAGGTCATATTGACCTACCGATAACGTTTGCTTTCTATATCTAGAGCTTAAATACAAACACTAAATTATTTCATATCTTAAGAACAATAGTATGATTAACGTAGAAATCTGCTTAGATCTTTTCATAAATACAAATGAATTACGTTTCCCAAACCCAATGTCAACATAGAGTACAAAGATATATTGACCAAGATTATACATAAAAACATAAATCCCCGATGTTCAAACGAAACTGTATATTAGTCAAGGGCGCAGAGACAGCACAAAGCATCAAACTGTAGCTCTACCACATAATCTTCTTTCAGGTCTCTCTAGAGAAGAGGCATTGAGGATTTCTTGTGGATCAAACAAACCTGACACAAGTTAGACTTTGATCAATGCAGGTTGAATCAGATTATGAATGTAAAGATCAGCAGGCAATGCTAAATGCCACAATGACCTTTCATACCACAGTAACATTCAGTATTAGTAACATCTTTTGTATCTGAACATTAGAACGCTAAACGGGCAATATGGCAAAATCGAGACTATTCACAGGGAGTAATGTTTGAGGTTTTATGTCGCCAAGCATGTGTAAATTATTGTGCTAAGTGTCAAGTGTTCATTATTGCTACATTTGTGAAATTGCAAAACGCGTTCAGCTTTCACAAGTCGTTAACCATTGAAGCATGACGTCTGGCACTGAGCATGGAATATTCAATTTATTGAACGAGTCCCTTCCCGCTGAGCAACACTACGTTATTAATAGAAAATTAATGAATTTCGTATGAATGCACTTTACATTCGGCAATGGTTCTCCGTTTTGATACCCGCAGGTGTAAGATGACATCGAAACGAGCTTCAACCATAAAGGGCGTGTTGCTGTCCACTCGTAAGAAATACATTAAATATTGCATGAGCGCTTAACGGTAAACTGTGTAATATGAAAATGTGGGATAGCATATATGTACTAAACTTTCTTATAAATTAAAGTCAGTTTTTTTACTATTAGACAGTTTTGCATTTTCAATAACTCGTCTTTTATTAGGTGTCCTTAAAGTGACAACTTAACAATATAACACTTGATTACGGTTTCCAAATATTATCATAATAGAGAATGCTGATCCAGTTATATTTCTTCAAGATGGTTGCCATTTCTGTGTATATCTAAGTTGTGTAGGTGTAGACAATAACAACCATTGTCCCGTCAACGATCTACAATGCTAGCTTGGTACGGCTAAAAGGCCTGTATAGCTTATTGCCCTTGTTATCTAATACATCTGTCAACTGTTCAGCTCACTGATAGAGGAGAAACATAAACACAACTTAGCCCTTGCACAAACACCATTGCTCTCAAAAACACCCCTTAATGTCTACAAACAGTGGAGTTAAAGTGACAATGTTATATTCTCAAAACAGAGCTTAATGTCCTCCAAAAGTATAGCCTGAGTGACAATATTATAGTGGGTAAGTGACACTGTTATAGTGGGTAAGTGACAGGTGACGCGCTCGCGTGACAGAAAGTGAAGTTCACGTAATTGCCTGATTCCTAGAAAAGATCCACCTGTCAGGACAGTATAAACTGGGCGCTGACGCGTATTATGCGCTGTAATTATGCGCTTTTGGTGACATTTCACGTCTTCAAGCAACGATTTTATTGATTAACTGTGAATGGAATAATATCAGACACGTCTAAAGAGGTACCACAATTACTGTCAGTACTGAACGATTCGATTTACTATTTACACCAAAAAGTATTTTTACTGATATGAAAGTATGTCAAGCTTTTCAGTATGTGTGATGTTAGGAACAGTTCAAAGTATTAATAAATTTATTTATACAGGAGTGCATCAAACACAATCCAATCTGCACCTCAAACGTTAACTCACTCTACAGCATTAACATAAATGAAATAAAAGATTTCATATTCTTTCTACAATAAACTTGTAACTAAAGCAATTCTTTAAAATCAACGTAAGGAAATTTTAGATATGAAACTAAAAAAGATTGTATAAGAGTTTCTATTGGAAGAAAACAGACGACCTTCTCACAACCGCTACTAACGTGAAGTCAAACCACGTATAGGAGCAATTACGATTTATGTAACCTTACGTGAAATTGACAATGTCAAGGTTTAACAACATTGACCCAATGGTTATAGACATTGTATGTTCCTTTTAAAACAGTTCACTGTCTGATAAAATAAATAACCCCTGTGTTATACTCTTATATCGCCCCTTTAAATCAAATACCATGTCCCAACTCAAACAGGAAAACAGGAGAAATATCAATTTGATAGCAGATAGTGTCCTAGACGTTGAAAATTCTGTTGAGTTATGATCCTAAAAGACATATATTGGATTATTACAAAAACATTTAACCTTCTTTAAAATAGGAATGTCGAAAATATGTCCGTAAAGACTCAGAATATTAGTGAATAGTAGACCTACCTGGAATAGTTTGTATACAGGTGAGCAACAAGGTAGCTATATGCCCCTGTGACACGAATGCTGTATTGAACAGTTGGGCAGCACGTCGTCAAATGTCGTATACAATAAACACTCACACTTGTGGAGGGCCTAATGTCCCGGAGAACAACACACTAGGCGTATCCCAACATTGAACTCAATCACAAAGGTATAAAATACAATCGATACGCCACACTGATTTCTGTATTGATATATTAGCTTTATGTATAAGTTCAATTTATTGCAAATGGGGATATGAAATATTCGATACTAGACTGTAGTGGTTCTTGACACAGAGTATGTCACTGCTTGTTTGTCTGGGTTATGTTTATGTATGTGATGATTGCAAGTTATAAACCTTCATGAACTAACTTTATCATTGGAGAATAACTCTTGTAAATGCCATCTACAAAATTTATTACGAATTGGATTTAACGGTAAGTTTACAGGATATGATAGCGTGTGTTTCAATTGTTCGAGCTGAAATAAGAGTGCTCGTCTTGTCTTTGATTTATGGCATACACTATCACGAAGTAAGTTTTTTAATCTTTATTGACGAAATCGATGACTCACTGTATGATTTTATTTCGGGATATTTGTTCTGCCTTTGCATATACCCGCATGTTCATTACATGAATACTAAATCATAAACAAATCAAATAAAAAATTGAAAAGTTATTTTCAATTCTCAACATAGATGTATGACATGTGCTCATTTTGTGTGCAGATTAATAAAACGTTTAAAAATTCTTCAATAAAAGTAATAAATAATGCATTCCAAGATGATTTATTTTACTTGATTTTCAGATTGACATTTTCAGAATAGATGTTGGTGTTGAAGGTAGCACATTACCCGACTTCATGATGTCTGAAACCTGAGAAACAGTAACGTGACGTGCCTTCTTGATGGAACACTCAGGAGGAAGATCCGGTAACTTATTGTGTACCAACACACTGACATGTGAACCACGTCTAGAGACGTTCAGTAAACAAAGACGGATTGTTGAATGTAAGGAGACAAAGAGTTGACAACAAACAGTGGATTGTAAAATATTTATTGTCTGGTTATATTTAAAATTTCCGGAACTGAGGCATCATAATTTTAATTAAATCTATTATCAGTGAATTGGAGTGTTCGTGATTTTGGTTTCAATTGTAGAATACGACATGTATCGGTTAGAATTAGATCATCAGTGACACTCAATCATCGTTTGAGGCATGAAACTGTATAATCAAAGATCGAAATATGACGGCGATCAAACGGGTCAACCTGGACGATTCGATTGCTTTCATAATATCTGATGAAACATGAATTACTATAAACTACATGTATGCATTTAACACCTAGTGTAGCAGCCAATATTGGTATCATATGATCAGCGATGAAATTCTGGGCTTTATCAGTGAAATACGCTGTCTATCGGGCAACAGTGACGACATATTATATGTTCTATCAATTATATGATTTTTAATGAAATATGTAATTTAGATGACTTTAAAACTGGAAAGTTACCCCAATTTGTTAAGATAGCTACATGTAGAAGTAGTTCTGGCACCTTACAAGTGACGCTATATGACTTGTCCCAGTGAATATATAATACATCGTCAGTGTTGCACTGATAAAAGCAAATATTTCATTGCTATTCATATAATAATTGTGATAATTGTTGTTGTCCCTTTGTTGGTTGAAATAGAGATTATAAGCTTTAAAAATGTTGCTATTTGTTTGATCTTATTATGCATCGATACATAAACTTCAAAGGGGCAGTAGCACGTTTTTTGATAATTTTATATTTTAAATATTTCACTTATAATTGTAAGTTAATGCTAAATGTATTATATTGATAGTGTATACAATCTCATTACACACACCAATCATCCAGAATCAGGGGACAAAGTACGAGGATTCACATAAAAATCCATGGGCAGCCATTTTTTGTGAACACCTTCATTATGGGCAAGAAAATGGAATCGCATAGCTAAATATTACGTTATATATTTGAATTATTACTGCTTTGTTTAGTTTAAATGCATTGTCTGTCAATTGGAATCATTAAGTTTCATTTTCCTGACATCACCTTATATTCCCCCTAAAAACGTGCTACTGCCCCTTTATAGCTCACATCATGAAAAAGCCATAGAATCAACAGGCTTTCGAAACGTGTTTACAAATATATTAAAGAACTTTAAGACATGAAGAGGACAAAATACATTAACCCTCTAAAGCCTTAGACAGTTAGCCTTCTAAAAGTAAGTGTAACGAAAGATTTTCGTATTTGACATTTTAAAAGATTTGATCAATAAATACCCAGAGGTAGCAACGATTCTTTCGTGTTAATTTTGAAATCTGAATGAAGACGTTTATATGTGGAAAAGTCTGTAATGAATAATGCGTTCATTATAAACACGTTTCTGAATTCTGTCTTCAAACATCTGCTTTTGTACCACTTGAATATGTAACGAATCAAATAACGCTCTCAAACCTGATATTGGTTTGATTATAGTGTACGGGTGTATAAACTATTGTTATATTCATAAAGCCCTTCCGTTGTGTTGTGTTATGTGCTTACTTCAATCCGTCAAAATACCCGAGTCTCATATAACACTAAGTCACGCTCCACCGCCCACTGGGGAAAGTATTGTGCATGCTGTATGATACCCATTTGTCAACTATAAATCAATTTGTTTAATATCGGAAAGGGCTCGCCCTGACTGTTGTTGACTTTGTTATCTTGTCCCTTTGTGTACAAAGCATAACGACATAGGCATTTCCTTCTGTACATAGTTTTGAGACTCTAAGTGCTTGTATATATAAGCTTAGCACTCATTGTATTAAGCTGCCATACTTGACATGAAGGGTTCGATATGCTGAACAAAGGATTAAATTTTTGGTCTGCCCATGTTAACCTTGTAACCTTTACTTAAAACCCGAAACGAAGTAGGCCGTTAGAGTTTGTCATTTAATTTTTCGCCAATTTCCCATTCAGATAAAAACAATTTAATTGTTAACCACCGTTTCCTTTAGAGTTAATAATAGCTTTCAGCTTTCTGGGATTTCGCATTTTATATTTTCCATTGAAAAAATGTTGGCGATCGGTTAACATGGTAATACCTTTGATTAAGTCACTCCTGACGAAAGAAACATTCCTGTATGTACATTGAATACATTAACTCGACAGATAAACCTTCCTCAAGCAAGCATGTACCGTCAAATAGTTTAAGGGTCACGGGACGTATTTTTATTTGTGACCCTGTGCACATGCGCGTCAAAGAAAATGAAGTCTTAAAAGGACAGTCCTATCGGTTTTTTGGGGCGGAAATAAAGTCAAGAGTACTTCCCTGGTTATAGTTATATTTGACTATTACATAATCAAATAAATTAGTGAGGGTAACATGAGTTAGTCTAGATTTAACTATTTGAGATAGAATAGAATGCATCTGTGACTGCATCTTCTTGAATTTTTTTTCTACAAAAGATACCCCAATAGGACTGTCCCTTTAACCTACAGCTGCTCAACAAAAATATGTGTACCTGTTTGTGAGTTTTTATTCACTCAGGAGTTGAGTTGGCTTTTACTGCCATTTGATTTGCAGTTTTCCTCCCCACAGTCGTACACTGCCTTTTTAAGACATGGAAACATACATGTTCTTAATTCATTGGCCAATAAGGACAATTCAACCTCTCCATATTATTGTACATTTTATGCATTATCAATATCTCGAGGAATCTGACATTTAAGTTGCCATGAACCGCTGCACCGTTAAATAGGCAAAAACGTTAAGGAACGGATTACGTTTAGCAGAATCAGATTGTGGATAATCGCACTAAGTTAATATCATTTGTCGAAATTGCTAACCTGTTATCATCACATCTAGACCGCCACGTAAAACTTTGATATCATATTTCTTTCATGACAAATAGGTACTGCTTGTAGATTGCACGAGAAACAACGGGTATGATGTTACAGTGACTGCATCAAGATCATAAGACGTTTAACTATAAGAGTAGGATCTTTTGATCATTATATGTCAGACAGTACTGAACAAAAGGTTTGTACACTGCTAATAATGAGAAAATCTATGTTAAATCATCATTTTTGGAAATTCTGGGATTGACACAATAGAAAACCTTACTATCAATATAAAAGTGTGTTTATCTACGCTTCATATACAAGATTCATAATAAATTTTATATTTGATATCCTGAATATAGTTCTGACATTAACCGAAAGTGGCATGGCGTTAAAATTTCGATAGTTTGATTTTTATATTCTGCAATAAAATGTTGCTGGAAAACAACTTGATATCGGTAAACTCAATGACATATATTATCATGTTTTCGAAAAACATATTCTGAAATGAAAGTTTTTAAAGTAAATTATTCAAGATCTGTTTTTTAACACAAATCCATGCCAAAGTGTTCTGGTATGAATATGAGTTTAATAAATGCATGCGATATGATTATGTGTTTTTTAAAGCTTTTCAAAATTTCAAAGGGGCTAGTAAATGTGAACACTTAATTATATGAAATGTCTATTTATTGTGCATGTTGAATCACTTTTGTTGATGAGATGTACGTGAATGTGATCCATGTGATATGATTACCTGCCAACTTGCCTCTCATCTGTCGGGTTAGTCATTGCAGAATTACATGGACATCATCGTAAAGGTCAACATGATATTACTTGCAACAAGGTTCAGATATATGTCATATGTAATAAGATATGTCAGATATTGTAAAAAATATGTCATACACTTACATAAAGGCCGTTAGGTCAACGAACAACACTGTGTTATTCAATGTTCGCGGACGATATACAATAGGATAGAATTATTGTTTATGGTATGAAGTAAAGGAAAGTGAGTGACTGTGATAGAATGGATCTGTTAGATATAGCCACATAGACAATGTAACATTTAAACGTTACAATCCTATAAAATCATACATCATTACAGGGTATGTTAAAAGTTACTTGACCGTATGAACGACCTTAAATACGTTTGGGCATTGAAATATCGGTATAACATTAAATTTAAGTATTGAATATACTATTGAAAAGAATAAAACAGAGAAGACATGAGAAGAGAAAATATGAAGGTATTCATGTTGGTTTCTAGAAAATAGTTCTTAATACAAGGTCATAACAAAATTGACACATTATCAGAATAGCATAACTAAACGGTCCAAAATGGTCTTAGCGTCGACTGAGATATCGCTTCATACAATTCAACTGTAAAACAATATCAGTGTTGAACCTTTTACAATGATTATTTCATGACGTCACAGCTTCACGTAACATGACCGGGCGTTGACACAACAGTAGCTAGTCAATATGAAATGTGTACATGTGCACGTATGATAACAAGCTGTAGATTGTATGGTAGCGTAATAATCAAGACCGTTCATAAAATTGGCAACGGTTCAGTTATAGATACACTGTACACATTAACATCCCTTTACAGCTATTCTCCTAGATTGTGATCATGTTCTCTTACAATCTCCAGATTATTAATGCAATCTTGGTGAAGTCTCTTCCTTAAGGTTTGCAATAAACGTTTTGAAAGTGTCATTATTTACAGCTCAGACTAACTGGAACACGCGGATCAAAGTTAACACCGCTAGCTAAGATATTGTTCGTTGGTGGATCATTGACAAGCTACAAATATATTTCTACTCGAAGAACAGTAGCTATTTGCTTGAAATATATTTCTACTCGAGGAACAGTAACTTCCCACCAAGAAGACTTCTAGGACATGCCGTACATAAGCGAAGCTCTCTGACTGTGTGATTGTGTGTTACGTTGCGTGTAACATTTCGCACTTGATAATTAACATGACAGGGCGGCAAGAGCAAAGCCCCTTTTCACTTCCAATTGTTACTCCTTAGCACTTGTGGCAGTGTGCTTCATCAATGTTGGATGAGAAAGCACCGCATACACAGACGGTAGCTTAGCAGCGTGTCACGCATGGACTTACACGGTTATCTTTCGAAACTGCACCCATGGGAAGACAGTTCTTGTGTGTAAATCACAGTGTCGGCATCACTGATTTCGATAATATTTCGATGTTTTGAAAAACAGATAGATTATAGATAGATATTGCATTTTTGAGCAAAGAAACTATTCTGATATTTGGATTTTCATGAAAACGTCACTTCTCCAATATGTGTACCAAAACAATGAATTGTGATGCAAACATTTCAAAACGTCCATTTGATGTTAAGGAGCAAGTACCTTACTTGAATAACAAAATGTTTCTATCCAATCAAATCTCATGAAATACCACAAAGCAATAATTATTGATAGTGTGGATGACAAGTGATCACAACAACAAAACAATACATTACGTTGTAGTGATCTTACAATTGCCTTTAACTCTATCATTTGTGGGATTATGCTATCAATCCATTAATAGACATAGAAATAGTTGTTTGTTTTTTATAAATTTTTACAGATTTCACAAATATTAATACGATGAATAACGACTAAATCTATGGAAGAATACAAACACATGGGGGAGATTATCTGTAACGAAAAAGGATATAAATATAGTAGAATTCCAAATTGATAAGCTATAGAAATCGAGACAACAACATTTACATAAGAAAGTCGTTAATCTGAAATAGAAAGAGCAACACACGTGCAAATACGTTTTATAAAAGAGAAACAAATAACCATTAGATGCAAGTAAATGTAATTTATATTCTTTAACAAAATTGTAATTCTCGAAAGGAAACAAAACTCAAAACCGTTCATTCTTGGTCAAATTGACTCTTCGGGTGTTATTTACACTAAGCCAAGATTCGAATTTGTGTTCATTCTATAAACAATAAAACCGTCAGGCAAAAGAAAGTACACAGAAGTGTTTGCTAAAATTTACTTAAGTTATGGCACGTTAACCATACACATGTTTACAGTAAATTGAATGTAATAATTGGTGTCTGGTTAAAGTTTTATTAAAATGTCTTTGTTAAATGTAGACAGGGGTAAGAAATAGCATTTACATCACCATGATCCCTCCGATATTTAAATTATTGTCAATATGTTTTAAAATAGGCACGTTTATCGATTGTCACACAGAATATGACTTCTGTGATATTAACATTTGTGTTATATTAAAATGAATGTTGGAACAATTTATAAAAATAAACTTTCATAGTTTTCAAAAATATCAAAAACACTTTAAAGTTTCCTTCAAACGATGATCGGTTTGAGAATACGACATCAAAAACTCGAAATATATGTAATTGAAAAAGTTACATATGATAAATTTTACTGAAGTGTGTTCTTTCTTTTGCCTGTCAGTTTATTTCCCATTCATGTAGGTTTTGATTGATGATAACCTGACAATGTTTTACAGCAACGGCATCAAAACAAAAACTTTTCAGTTGAGACCTCCTTACTACGATTACATTGACTATTTGATTATTCATGACTTATGAAGTGATATGAATGTTAAATCCAAATTAAGATGGATTGGATTCCTCTTCCTTTTTATTTACTTTGTTTGTTTCACAGTAGTCATGATTGGATTTTAATCAAATAGTTGAAAAGGCGAAGATTGAACAATGATTTATGAATACTCATAAAATGTTAGATTACAAAGATCCTTGATAAAAATCTTGAATCTCGAATTTAGAAATTATCGATTAGGTATATATGTTTACATCGGAGGGGCGCAACAACAATGGTGACCTTTTCTATATATTATATTGCCCCCCATCCGCAGGACGATAGTATAAGCAGTGGTTCTTTTATATAGTTATTAATTATAACCAACGGTCAAGTAACATATTGCCCTTTATCAGTATCAATCAAAAATCTAAATGTTCTTGTTGTAGTTCTGCAATTTATAAACCTTTAGTGACGTCACTCCATTGTTCTTTGAGGTATTTATATATTTTAATTTCCTTCTGCCTCGTACGGCAAGGGAATTAAGATAAGATAAGATAAACTGTATTATCCCCGCGGGGAAATTTGCTTTACATTCAAAGAGCTTTCCAAATCACAATTAAATAGATCATCAAAAAATATAAAATAATAAAAAAATATATACAACAAATACATTTTGCTCTACAAGCAGTAATATTAAACATTGTAAACAATTAAGGGTGTTACATTGAACAATACAATTTATGATTACAGTGCGACGGTAAGTTAGACTTACAATTTTGTATGTAAATTTAAAATCTTGATACTGTATGGAACAAATGATTTTGTACTTCTATTAGTTTTGAAATACCAAATTTTGAAACGACGTCCAGAAGGTAAAAATTCATAACATTCATTTAGAAAGTGAGATGGGTCACATTGAATGGCTAGAGCTTTCTTTTGAACTTTTGAATCAAACTGAAAGGAAAGGTGTTCAAGATTGATGCCGATAATTTTTCTGGCTATATTTACAATTTTGTCGATTTTTTTTTCAGTGATAGGGGAAGATTGCAATACCATGCATGAAAACTGAAAGTCAGAATGCTATTGATGAAAGTTTGATAGAACAATTTTAGAATACATGTATCAACATTAAAAGATCTTAATTTTCGCAGGAAGAAAAGTCTTTGTTGAGCTTTAGCATGGACACGGTGTGTATTAGATTTCCATAAGAGTTTATCATCAATTATGGTTCCCAGGTATTTGTACTCGTCTTCTACTTCAACTTCCTGTCAGTCAATAGTAACTGGCTCCAGGTTTTCCTTTTTTCGGCGGAAGTCAATTATCATTTCCTTTGTTTTACTAATGTTCAGGGATAGAAAATTTTCTTTACACCATTGGTTAAATGAATCAATATTTTCTCTATAGTCTAATTCTGATTGATGAATGAACCCAACCAAAGCGGCATCATCTGAAAACTTGAAATTCAAACAGGAGGAAAATAGAGATACACAGTCATTTGTATAGAGACTAAAGAGGACAGGCGACAGGACGCAGCCTTGAGGAGCACCAGTACTCATGAGATTCACTTCAGAGAGCGTAGAATTAACTCGAACACGTTGGGGACGATTAATTAAAAAAGCTTCCACCCATGTAATGAGGTTACTGTTTACTCCCATATTGAACAATTTCTTAACCATAAGATGTGGTTGGATGGTGTTAAACGCTGAGGAAAAATCTGCAAATAGAATTCTTACATATGACATTTGAGTTATCAAGGTGAGTATAGACTTTGTGAAGAAGAGAAATGAGTGCATCTTCCACACCGCGTCCTGCCCTGTAAGCAAACTGTAAAGGATCTAACTGATGTCCAGTATTCAAACTAATCAGGTTCAAGACAATACGTTCAAAAGATGATTGTGATAATTGTGATAAATTATTCGATTAATGTCCCTCGGATGCAGTTTATTATCAAGATAATCGCCCTGCAAAACAGGATATTATTATGATATATTCCTATTCAAATAATCATTTACGAAAGATGTAATTAATGATTTTTGTTAAAGTCAAAGTGTCAACTAACTATCACTTTTCAGTAAATCTAATTTTGACACTGCATATGTTTTGGCGATATGCCGTCTCGAACCCGCAGCTTTTACACTGCCGAACGCTTATCACCTGAGCTATCATGACAGCGCTGACATAGATCGTTTGTTAGGTCCTCTTATAACAAAGGTTTTAGTTTGGGTTTTTGGATATTTTACGGCCGCCTCAGTTGTTGTTACGCTATCGGTCATGTCAATGTTATTATAACTAGTTGGCGGTTTAAACACATAGTCCGTGGGCATTATCATATTGACCGATACCACGTTTATCTCATAGCAGCGTAGCCCTGATAACATTAATTAACCCATGGGCCATACTACTATGAGATAAACGTGGTATCGCTCAATATGAGACAAGTCTCTTCTATAAGCTTCAAGACTGCTTCCTTCTTGTAACTTTGAGACGATGTTTGTAATAAGATTTTATAAACTAACAACATGCCTTTCATCTGTCATGTCTGCACATTAAGGAATAGCATGCATGTTATCGAAAAGGTCATGGTTATCTTTCATTTATTCCAAGGTTAAGAATTATGACATTCGTATAAACGTATGTCAAACATTCAAATATTTTTAAAATGTGTGATTTGACGTTAATTGAAGAACAAGACACAACACCATATGGATAGATATTGTAATTTAATTTTAATGAAGGGAGGATGGGAAGGATGATTGGAGTGTATCATGCTATATAACCACGAACAAGAATGTAGGATACTCCCCATATATAGCTTGTTATGAATATAGATATAAGCAAATCTTTCCGGATATGATTTAACATTCAAACCTTACATTTATTATTGCATACCAAGCTTCTACCAAAATGAAAAAAGTACTTTATTTCTTTTACTTTCAAAGTTAATTGCTAATAAAAGTGCTTTTAAAGGAAACTTCTGGTAAAACATGATAACTAGATGAAATTGTTTATGTGACCGTAGAAATTTAATTTTTCTTTATAGTCAATAGCATCTTCCCACGGCAAGGTAAAAACGTATCGAGCAACTCCTCGTTTAGACATGGCCATCACAAGGTAGAAAACTGGTGATCCGGAGCAGCGACATCTATCGTGATCACGAGTTACACCCCTTATCAGCTCTTTCAACAATAGCCAATGAAATTGCCGTTTACATTCGGAACAAATTCAAAATACTAACAGACGATCTTTTTGAAAACTATCCGAGTGAAATTTAATTTTAAACTTCAGTCCGCATAGTTGTTTTCATGTTTTTGATGAGCACCGAGAATGCAGAGAAGACAAACATTAATGTATCACTCAAATAAAGTTTTTCTCTCCCTTGTAAAACGCATACAAAAGTATTTTTTTCAAATCGGTTCATTTAACATGCTGTCTTCTGATTGGACTATTCTACTTCCCTGCAGCAGGTTGAAATGCTAGCACAGAAATTACGGCCAATGATGTCAAGGGAGGAATGGGAAAGTTTAAAAAAAATTCGTTTCGCCCGTGACGTTGTGAAGATGAGTCAATAGTGACTCAATTAGTAATGTCCGCTTTAGGTAAGTGGCAAATTCTGTCGAGAAAGGTATTACCAGCGTTTTAATCTACATCCGCGGAATGTACCGAGTCCAGGGAATGGTTAAAATGAAGACACGGCACTACAGGAACTAACAATCCATGTTCGTGTTCAATAGGTTGACGAGTTGTCCATCTGCGTGTAGAGATCAGTATAAGATAGCGTGTTACATACTTCTTGTGGTAATTAACATGACAGGGCGGCAAGAGCAAAGGCTTTTTCACTTCAAAGTTTTCCTCTTGAACAGCATGGTATTGTTATAAAGTGTAATGTATATTAATAATTGATAAGAAATCACCAAAACACCGAAAGTAAGTGTAGATATCGTATGTTTTGTGGACGTTTTACTGGATCTTGTGGTATAGTTTTCGTTAGTCATATGCTCCTTGTCGAGTTGCCCTTGCTGTATTTTAGGTAAACAGTTGCCATTGCAATAATCTATTGGATCCTAATTTTTATAGTCATAGAAGTTGTTACTCACTCACAAAACAATGCAATTGAATTATCAGAATACCATAATTCATGGGTGCATGCAATTGAAAACTCTCTCGAAATCGCCAATTGGCAGTACATCAACATTAAACATCTAAAACTGCGTTCAAGCTTTCGCTTGTGGCACAGTTTGTAGGAACAATGCTTCGTACTTGACATCACAATTGCTTCATATCATCTGATACAACTTATGGCATCACAGTACAATAGTATCACTGCATTGTCAGTCTTATGGTTGAGCAGTAATCATGGATGTACAACATAATCTCATTCTCGAATTTACTCATATCAAATGCATCAATAGTCGTTTATAAAAGTTCAAATTTATATTTGTATCAATTCGTGTTGAATTATTTGATACTAAAGAAGACACTTCGGGAGTGTCATTATATACATTTATATATTTATTTTTAAATAATAAATCAAATTTCTTAAAAAATATATATTAATTTGCATATACATTTAAATTTGATTTAATAAGTAGCTGAAGTAGTATCAAAATATTTTTCTAATGATAGCAAAGTCATAAATGAGGATGAATTGATGAGTGTTATGGTTTTTTTTTATTTCATCTGTCATCAATCGGTGTAGGTATTACATGAAGTGAGTGAAATCCATACCATTTTACGAGGATATAACCATCTTCTTGCCAGTTAGTTTAAGGTCAATAAGTCTAATCTGAACTTAATTTGGATAGATAGATACGTCCTGCACACCTGTCAAAAACATTTAAAACTGACATAATATTTCCCGTGTTTTTATAACTAACAGCTTGTATACATCCAATGATCAAAGGGGATATACATTGCATATTGGTGATATCAATGGTGTAATAATAATATACAACTTAATGGTAAAAATGTGTTGAAATGCAAAAATTCGATTGGCGAAAACTCTTCTTCATGTCATGCAAAATAAAGCAACATACACAGTTTTAGTAGAAATATATGGTACGTATAAGCAAGGGTGAACACTAGATTTTATGTACGCTTCTACCATAGACATGTTGAAATCGACTAAAAGAAAGAAGACTAACCTTACAAAATATGAACATTTAAGATTTCAATCTGTTAACTGTTAAACAGGCCAGAATCTTCGTTAAAGGCAATGTGTATCTGTCCTACCATTCAACCGTTTCCCCACACAATACAAAAAACATTATATCACATAAAAAGAACTTAGTTTCCTTTAGTTCGACTTTGCAATTGGCAAAACCATTACAATTATTAGTATTTTATGGTCATATTTTCGAGTCCTTCAAAGCATACAGTGTTATAAAGATGTGATTAGGTAAGCTTGATGTCAAAGCATGTTTTGACAGTATAAGAAAATGAAGTAACAATTTGATCGAAGTATTTTTTATACATATCTTATTCACATTTTCTTTTTAAAAGGATTCAATGTTGGATTGATCATGAAATAATTTTAAAGAATACCTACTTCAATACAGATCAGTTCGTGTGATCTAGATATGGAAAAGTGTACCATTTAGAACACCCTGAGCTCCATCACCTTTCACCTGCTTGATTTACAAGGATGCCATATTTCATTAACTTTCATCCAAGTCTATGTCGAAAACAAACCCTGACCTTTTCATCTGAAATCTTCACGTTATGTTAAGGATAACATACAAGTAACCGTCCATTCGTGAAAAAGAATGTACGAGCCGCGAAGCGGCGAGTTCATTGTTTTTCTCGAATGGACGGTTACGCGTATGTTATCTGACTTAAAATACAGCCTAGTTTTTTATAATATTCAGCATTGTTTTTTTTGTTATAAACACTCAAATTTAATAGAACTTCAATAAAAAAAAAAGCATGCTACAATTCAATGTTCCTTTAAAACCTTTGAGATGCCCAAATCTGACAAACCAGTACATTCTTAATGCATGTGTAAACTGTTGAAAACGTACGCGTCCTAACCACCCTGCCAGAACATGCTTAATGCACGTGCAACCCAACAATATAGCCAGTACATTCTTAATGCACGTGCAAATGGTTCTTGACGAGAGTAATCGTTTGGGTTTGGTATATATAAAAGGGTCTTTGTAATTGTTGTACCTTGACATTATGTGCGGTAATTTGGTGTTTCTGGAGTGACACAAGGTCCGAGTATCCTCTATTTGATGATATTACATCAGACGATGATGTTTTAACACAAGCCACACAGAAAGGGGCAAATCGTTTTCATGCACACGTATGTACGGCGAAATGAATCCAAATGAATTTGAAGGGAGCAACGGACGGTTAGCTGTGCCAACGAGTGAAACTAAACTGACCTGTTGAAGAAGGTAAGTTTTATTTCTCTACACTATACGTGTTATGTTTTATTTGGTAAACGTGAATAAGTCTCGTTTCAAGAAAGTGATTATTTCATGTTCTTCATGTTCCAAATTATCCAAATTATAATGTTTTTAAAATATATTTAGGATATTTTAAAGGGACTGAACTATAGGAATCGTGTCACTCTACTTTTGTTAGATTTTCAACCAAACTCAACAAGGTTAGTGAAGAGTGCAAACATTTTCTGAACAAGGGTTGATAATAATTTTGTTTGTTTTCCAGATTATCCGAGAGTACTAAGACGGGTACAATGGACTGTTTCAACATGACAAACTGGGAAAACCCACGAATGTCATGAAAGATAGGTTCTTTCAAGAAAAGATTAAAAGAAATAACTGCAGAGGAGAAGAATGTCACTCTCAGGAGATTCATCCGAAAAGTGAACTATAGTATTACCGGAATTTTGATATCGACAACTGTGTGAAATGATGTTGGATTGGATATCTCAAAATATTCTACATAGAGAAGGAAACTATCATTTTGACTTGTGACTTTACTTGTGAGTGAGAATCATCAGAAGATACTGAAAACACTGCAGAATTATTAAGCTTCTTGGAATCAATTTCGCCCTAACAACGGTAGAGTAGCACAAACACAAGCACAAGTAGCTTACAACGGACACCAGATGCACTGCGATATAGACATATATACGATGTATTCAGAGAACAACGCTTGACAAGATAACATTTTCAATGGAACTTGTCCACGTTGTGTCAAACATGATTTAAATAAAATTACTTAATCTCAACGCGTTCTTTTGTTTTTCAAAGAAAATGGTATGAAATGTTACGTAATCAAATTATGCCAACTAATAATGAGAACGTCGAAGGGACCATCTCAAAAATCTTTACTTCCAATCTAGTTGCAGTAGATTCCTGAAGGATAATGTACGATTGACACAATGGAGTGACGTCACTGCTGTATTTTAATTTTATAGAGAAAAAACATTAATTAAACTTAGTTTTTCAAAATTCTCAAGATTCCATCTTTGTTATCAAGAGACATCTCTTGAGTACAACTCTTTATATTCACCACAATGATATCATTTATAGACGTAAAATAAATGGTTGAATTTTCGAAACCCATTGCCCTAACTCGAATGACAAAAGGAGTTCACACCAGAATAATTATATTCACTGTTTCATGATACGCGACACCTCTCTTTAGCAAAAATATATATTTTTATAAACTAGTCTTGTATTTGAAAGGACAATTTAATAATTAAATATTTATTATTGTGAATCAATTAAATGAAACCTCAACAAGGGTTATATTTTCAATTCATCAGAAAACTTGCACGAAAACCACCCTTGCTGGAGTCATGTTGTGAAACCATCGCCAAATGAATGGTCACTCACATGATGATAGAAACCTTGTCTTTGTATCTCGCTGCTTTTCACAACCATATGAAGCAATGATCAACAACATTCTATTACGCGGAAATCCGTGGGTTCCGGCAGTTTCCCCTGGCGGAAGAAACCCGCATCACAATCCAAATGAATTTCTTTATCAAATGACAACTGGGATTTCGAATGGACACAGGTCATTTGACTTATGAAAATCAGGGACTGGTTTATTCAGTACAGATTTTCTTTAAAAATCCTCATGGATAATAATAATTAATCGTAGCAGTCATAAAACGGGAATTGGTTAACAGGGGGTTGATATTATGATTGCGTTTTTGATAAAGGGATTAAGTTAAGTGAGGCATTTTCATTTATTTGGTTGTCTGGAGACAATTACCTTTTACTAACTTTACCTTATAAGTGCATTGTCCGTAGCCCTATATATGTAATACCATTTCCCAATCTAGAATTACTCAGCACTCCCTGTCCATATGTCATGCAGATAAACGCATGTGACCTAGTTTTTTAATTGCTTGAAGACAGCGGTAGTATATTCACAGAAACGTCGCTTTCTTAACAATGAAGAAATTCATGAAGTTAGAATTTTCAAATTAAGAAGGTTATTAACTTAGATTAAATATAATACTTCTTGACTGTAAGAAGAAATAATCCAAGTCAGATTAAAAATCTTACATCATATTAACTTGTTTCATATGAAGGTTGAGAACGCTCTTGCAGGAGGGGGGAACTATACATCATAGCCCAGCAATTTTCCTACTGACATTTTCACTTCAAATTGTTTATGACGAGAATAGTGAAATCACAGCAGAGTAAATAATTATGTCCTTGCTCAAGCTACTTAATATTTCAATGTGTAAGAGTCTAAGAAATAAGAATTGTTTTTTGTGTTTTGTGACGACTCTGAATTCAAAATTGTGTATTACAGGAAAATATCGAAGGATATCAAGATCTGTTAAAGTTAAGCTAATGAATGCAGTTCAAACTCTCCTATAAACATGACTAGAATTTAAATGATCGAGGACAAAGAAGCTAAAGACTTATCTTATCTATCTGTAAACATCTGTGTTATTCAGTGCGAAAAAGGAACACTCCCTGTTTTTAACATAGATTTAAATAGTTTTCATAAGTGATCTGGTGATATAAGAATTTACTTCTTTTAACACGCGTTGCATCAAATATATGACAATATTTTGAAACGGAGGTAAAACAACAGTGTTGTATGTGTACAGAAACCGGAGCCACATGTCCCTTCACATGCATAAACTTTAAATTCCTTTACCAGTTCTCTCAAGTCCATACGTTTGATAGTTATGCGATGATAGCGAGATGTAAATCCTGTTGCCACTTGCTAATTGTTATGATTTGACTGCTAATTGGTGCAGTTTCAAATATGGTTATAAAATATGTAATATGTATTTCTTTTTAATTTGAAAATTAGGATGCCATGTCGAAAAAATAAAGGTGTGCTTGGTTGCAAATCGGTAACAATGAAAATACGTGGTCTCAATTTCAATACCCTTTTGCGCATTACTAATGCAATTTGATCAATATTTCTAGCAGTATAAACAAATTGTTGTGCTTAAGGACAAATTACTGTCAGTCACAAATCAAAATCCAACGTCATAGTCTTGTGATGGTAGTGAGAAGGATTATAGTCATTGACTTGATCGTTGCAGCAACAGTTTTCTGACTTGGTTCGAATCCCGTTAATCCACAACCAGTAAAAGTACGAACAAGATTATTTTGTAGAATTATACACACGTTCCGCATTTCTGTTGTACAATTCACTCTAATTGGTCAAAATATTGACATTCAATGATTTTAATTGAAATTTATTCACATAGCAATCTTCAATTTTCGGGGAAACATCAATCTTAAAAATAAACATCAGTAAACTAATACCTATAAATCATTTTAAAAATTATGCTTGAAAGTGTGACGTGTCAAATTGCAACGTTACATTCTACATTAGATCTTCAACCACGTGACGAGCTTTTAGATAAGACATTGGTATAAAGCACACTGCCACCGTCCAACACAGTCCTTTTTGAAAACAGGTTAGTAATGTAAAGGTGTTCCCACTTGTAAACACTTCGTGTCTCTAACATATGAATCAGTACAATCAGCGAGATTTGGTATCACAATTAAAATTATGTTGATTTTCTTGTTGAAATGCAATTTAGATATTACTGGACAAAATAACTCTGTTAAGTTATTCCACTATAATCACGATTATAAAGTTTATTCTAGTATTGTTATCTTTTGGTGACTAACAAGTAAATGTCTCGAATCAAAAAGGCATTGTTACCAAAGTGCTTTTGGCGTACATTATTTACTAAAGTTTACTAAACATTAATGAACTTTCCTTAATCCCAACCTTTTGTTTCTGAAAGATTCTGTTGATTCAACGAAAGGTTAGGCAATTCCTGTCAATTATACATCTTTAGTTATTGGTTACTTTTAGTTGTATTCAAATTTCAATGACACGTACTTTCAAGAATGTATGTACTTCTTGTCTTTATGTCAGGTAAATGTTTTGTTACAATATATTGGTTAAATATTGGCAGGTGTTACAATAAAGTGAAGTGTGAAGAATGAAGCACATATCTATATCTTTCATGTCGGTGTACACTTCTGATTTTCGAAAACTCGTTATATCTAAAAACCACTTAGATGCTTTAGTTTTCTGATAATTAAATAACTGTACTTGTGAAAAAATTGAGTACGATGTCAATGCGTGTAATGGAATAATATTCATATGCGATCACTACCCGAGTTGTGCTTGTTTTCTTTTGCAGACTGAATATGAAGCTCGCTATCGTTCTCCTGTGTCTTCTTCCCCTCGTCTTCGCTGAGAAGCGATTGATCCTTGACACCAGTGAGTATTGTCTCATCACGTTAAGGCTTCCGTCATTTCATGCTTACATTCGCAAAGAATATCATATATTGTAAGTGTTTTGATCGGTGAATAAATAGTCTTGTATGTTCATAAATATCAATTGAATGCAACGCCTTCATTGGTATGCAGATAACGTCACTGACCAACTATCATGTCTACATGCCGTGAGATAGAACAGATAACGTCACTGACCAACTATCATGTCCACATGCCGTGAGATAGAACAGATAACGTCACTGACCAACTATCATGTCCACATGCCGTGAGATAGAACAGATAACGTCACTGACCAACTATCATGTCCACATGCCGTGAGATAGAACAGATAACGTCACTGACCAACTATCATGTCCACATGCCGTGAGATAGAACAGATAACGTCACTGACCAACTATCATGTCCACATGCCGTGAGATAGAACAGATAACGTCAATGACCAACTATCATGTCCACATGCCGTGAGATAGAACAGATAACGTCACTGACCAACTATCATGTCCACATGCCGTGAGATAGAACAGAAAATATGGCAAATGCAGCAAGGCCTTAAATAATCACAATCTCATTAAAATAAGATCATAAGTTTGCTTCAATACATTACAATAGCATTTCATTGGCGTAGTGTAGCAATAGCGATTTTAATAAGTATTTGAGACTAATGATAATAATGTTTTGTGAGATAAGTTATCATTGTTGGTATCGATTCCGTAGTGTACGACTGATATAATCTTCCGTTGAGTTGCTCACGCTTTGTGTGTGCTTTATTTGGGCTTGGAAGGAACAGTTGAACGCACCAATGAATCTCGTAACAAACGTAAATGGTTTCCAACAATTTAGCAATGTCCTTCAAGGTGGAAGTAACATATAACTCATTTAAATGTTGAGTGGTTTTGTTTAAACTTTTACATATTTTATCAACTAACGGATGACATTGTAAATGGGGGTTAAATGTGCATTCAATCAACCAGCTCAACTACATGATGAAACAGCGAGGGGATTAAAACACCTTCTTGTCTATACCCTAAAAAGTCCCGATTTTTCGATGTAACCTTGTATGATAACTAATGTCCTTGAGAGCCCTTGACCAGTTATCGGAAAAAAAGACGAAGAATATAGACAAAAAGTTTTTGAAGCTCTTCAAATCAAACATTGCGACACAAAAGCCATGTCCTCAAAGACGTTATTTGATCAATCAAACCTTAAAAATGCAGAAGCGATCATAGACAAGACATTTTATAATATGATGACAGTCACCGGATCTGTTACAAATCACTCATTGTTGAGTGTCATGCAAGGGCAATGGTTGATCTAAGTGATAAGGGAATCATTTCTTGTCATTAGGCAAAAGTCCAACCCCTTTTATCATTGTTGTTGATGTTTTTTGTTTTCTTGTTAATCATAATTATATCAAATATTGTTTTAATATTTTTTCACAGTTCTGAACCAAGGAGAAATAAAAAAGTTCGTTGATAGTTTGGTTGGCAAGTTCGGATCTGACGCCACAGAGCAACAGTGTGAACAGGAATGTGTTGTAGTCTTCACCAGTGATATCCTGGACAAGTCCTGCGACTTCTTGTGTAGAGAGTATGTATACACCGAACCAAAACATTATTCACAAACTTATCTGTTCAATTTTTGCTTTACGAAATTATTTCCATGCTTTACAGTTGTTGTTTTACATAACTGATTTGGAAATTGATTAAAATGCAACAGGGCTTTTTAATCATTCTCCGATTATTCTTATGTAGATTTTGATGTTTATTCTCAATGGTATTTGGTGATCAAGTTTTCTGAATTTCGTAATTATCAACACACACTACATTTCGGAAAACATGATTTCTTACATGCCCTATATGTTCCAAATATCGAGCATTATACGAAACAATGCTTGTTTGTGGTCTGATCCTAAATGCTTACTCAAGACAATAATTAAATATAAGACATATAGAACAATATGTTAAACAATTTGATGTATCTTCTTGCAGAGCGCAGGTCCTGATCCAGAAATTCCACCACACACCAGCTGCCTAAGAAGTTTGTCGGACAAATAATTGATTAAAATGACATGATTATATGGATGTTTTTTGTTTTTGCAAAGTTGGTTGAGTGAGTGAGTTTGAATCAAACGCTTTGGGCAATATTTCAGCCCATAACGTCGCCTTATGCATTTAGATATATAGAGGATACGTAATGTAGTATTCCAAATACCAGGTTTATTTCATCGAGTGTCATGGGTACAGTTGAGATATCACGAGTGACGCAGCCAAGAGTGAAATATCAACTTAATCCAGGTCACGTGATGAAATAAACCTGGTATTTGGAAAACTATATCGTCACTGGTCACAGTGAAAATATAATATATCGTAACTGTTGCCTGATAGACAGTTTATTTCATTTATAAAACCCAGTGTTTCATCGCTGATCATATAAAAATGGTTATAAAGTTACCTTTTGGTTTACATTTCACTTTAACGTGTACGTATACTCATGTTCGTGAAATAATTTAAAAATCAGTCTATTAGTTATGTGTCTACAACATAAAATCTTCTATCACTTATTGTTATGTAGTGTGATTCGGGACATGTTAGGATATAGATTTAACTGTGAAATACATTAGGACACTTACTTTATGTATTTCATTATAACATCCAGATACGTATATTAAACTGTATAAAACCGTATTAATGTTGTTTTTGTTATGCTGGCAATAAAAAATGCAATAACAATACACGACACTAGTTCACAATTACAAAAAAATTATCTATAGGTTTGAACATTTGCTTCACCTAAATTATCCGTTCTAATAGTACCGTCATTGTTATCGTGCAATAATACAAGCAAATGGGTTGTTATACATTCTCTGATAATAATGTTAAATTTCAACTCTACATTTATAACTGTACAAACATGAATTTCGTCAAAATATCGACATAGATTTTTACTTGAAGCTGCGAATAAATAACTTGATGTCCACATACGCGTGCGGTATTCCGCTGTTTACGATTACAGTATAAGTATGTGTGTATATCTGTCTGTAAAGCCTAACTGTAAAGTTACACTGTAAGAATGCCAGACTTTATACATCTACATGAACCTTAGTTCAATCAGCAAGTAACTAGAGGGTGTTAACAATCGCCTGTAGGGGCGCTGATATCAGCACAGAACACTCACCTGGCAGTTTGGAAACTGGCGTTTTAGGCTTTGGGAAGGAAGATGGACTTTATACCGTAAAGGTTTTGTCGACCTCAATACTGGTTTATCTAACGGCATTGTACTATTGAAGTACAAATAAATATTGTACAGTATACCCATATGTTTTATGGTAGATTTCCGGCAGCCTTGATGCTAACCTTTTACCGAACAGTCACATAGTGTAGAAGTTGAAAATATACATTAACACAATGACAGGAAACTTCCATGTTTGACCTTATTCCGGTGTTCGTGCGAAGATTTCTGAAAAACACTACCCGTAGAGTATGATTTCCAGACATGTCATTGGCAAACAAGGCAAGGTTCGGCGATGGTGATGAAATATCCGCTTAATACCATCATCTCTGCACAATAACGCTTCAACGGCTTCAATCAAAATGTAAGAGGAAGGATCCCATAATTCATGGGCAAATTGTAGTCTATCATACGTATATTTTACAGTTAGCACAGATATACATTGTGTAATGTGATACTTAACGGTAGATTGCAGTATGTACGGTACGATGTTGCACATAAGGAGTATATGTTAAACTTCAAGGGACAGTAGCACGTTTTTTGAAAAACATTTGTATTCTAAAATGTCACTGATAATTGTACGTTTATGCTCAATGTATTATTTTGATAGTGTCTAAAGTCTCATTTCACAATCCAATCATAGTCAGAGAACAAAAGAGAAGAGTCACATAAAGTCCATTGGCAGACATTTTGTGTGAACACCTTTACTTCATTTTGTGTAAGAAAAAGGAATCGCATGGCTGAACTTTACATTATTTATTTGTTTTGTCACTGCTTCAATTAGTTTAAATACATTCATCAATTTGTCTTTCAATTGGAAATATTTATTTAATTTTCCTGACATCACCTTATATTCCCCCTAAACACGTGCTACTGCCCCTTTAAAGTAGAATAAATGTTATCTACAAACCCGTCATTTACTGTTGGTATTTAAGTGTAGGAGAATGTCCGAAAACTGGCCATTAGTTTTGCACGTGGAGAATGTTTGACGGTGTTTGACCGAAAACATGCCAACGCGCAACACTAATGACCAGTCAGAGGACATTTTCCTTCTTAACATAAAGATTACGGAGACAAGTTCCTAAAACTCGAATGATCGACCCAACGCAACTTATAACGTGCAAAAATACCGGCGACCTTACACTACTGTTTGCAATAGGCAGAATAATATTTCCTAAAGAATGAATGTTATGAATTTAAAAAAAATTATAAATCATTATCTCCATTAACATTATTTAATCGAATGCAATGAGCATATAATCGAGACAATATACACCTTAATTTGGCATTAATTTGACATGTTATATCATGTTTTTAGGGTATCCATAACAAACTGCTCTAAGCGCTAGCAATTGTAGGACTGATCGGGAAAGAGGTGTGTCTTTAGTCTGAAATTGACAGAGTCAAATACTAAATTGCTTAATTTGGAGATAGTTCCACAAGACAGCAGCAGAATATTTGAAATGTATGTGTTCAAAAGATTTAGGTTTATTTTATGTAGAGTGAGAAGTTGTTGATCTTGTTTACGTAGTTTTTGGCAAGGTCTTCCAGAAACGATGGGCTAGCTGATTTATGCACTTGTAGGTGGTTGATGACATCTTTAAGTCGATTCTAGAGGAATTTGGCATTTAGGCATTGGAGTTCTGGCGTAATCAACTGGTATTTAGATGTGAGAGATATTATTATTGAAGCTGAATTTTGAATTCTATGTTATCGTGTTAGTTGATCTTGAGGCAGTTTCAATAGGGGAGGCGTTAGAGAATTAATCTGACCAGTATGCTTGCACATTAAGTAGTGATATATTTACGAGCTTGACAAGTGCAACGGAAGTGAAGTAACAATTTTCCACAGGTAGCTGTGATGATCCGTCAACAGCTTAGAGTCCAGGATAACAGTAGGACCATTCACTTTGGTTGCGACACGAACAGACGAACATGCTTGTTGTGAAATGTAGATAACTGGTTATAAGAAACGATGGACAATATCTCTGTTTTTTAATGTTCAATTGGAGCAATTGTCATCAGCTGTAAATATCACCGGAACATGATGACAGTTCCATTTGAGCTGAATCTACATGTGCTAGGTCAAAACGCTTGATAAAGTTGGAGACATCAGCAAATAAAAAATTACCTAAACTTTGAGTTTCGATACACTGACGAGTACGTTGACATATAGCAGACATAGCTAGAGCCCAAGCACAGATGATTGCCGCATCCCGCACTCAATGTTTCTCCTACTAAAGTACTCACGGAAATAGGAATAAAAAGGGTTTTTTCCCAGAATTTGTATTACGCAACTAACATACGTAATTCTTACAAATGCTGAAATAACTAGGTTTTAAAAATATAATTGCCTACTGCCTTTGTTCAGGTAAAACTGCTCAAAATGTGTGTATGTTCAATACATGTGGAAACTTGCTAAGCTTACGTCACTCTCAGCATAATCATCTGGTATGACATTTAAACTACAACGCTCTTTTCACTTAATTTGCAGTTGCACGTGCGTTGCCACATATACTCTGCAATTGAACTCCAAATTTTTGAATGAATTCGTATGAATAATAGTTTTAAACTCGAGTTTATGTCTGCAAACATTACGGAAACTGCGTATTTGAAAACTTATTTAATGAATTTTAAAATTATATCAGATATGAATAGAAAAGGACATAAGATATGAAAAATATTGTACTTTGCGGACTGAGATTACAGCTCATTTGCATATAATAATTCATTCGCCACACGCTGTGATCTGCATGTAAGAACCACAACTTGACTCAATACCTTACCCCAGTGTGGTGGTGCAGTGTGGCGACACTGAGGGCTATGCCAACTGGATCTTACATGTCCTTGGTTGGTTCACCGAAGCTGGATAGGTCCACCTGTTTCAAACCCAGACACAATTGAGTCGTTGAGTCGTTGAAAAGCTTTTGTCTTATTCTCACTATGACTTTCTTTCCGTCTGTCCCATCATCCTTTCGATCTTCGCTCGGATCTGTCTACTCTTTTTTGTGAAGGAAACCAGTCGAGTGGTCTGGCCCTGCCTCCGCTACCAGCCTGCTGTTCTATGATCAACATGAGTATTTTATGATCCATGGTATCGAAGGCAGCGGTGAGTTCGAGGAGAATAAGTAAAGTCATATCACCTAAAGCCACAGTCTGTCTGAGCACCATTGATGACCCTAAGAAGAATAGTTTAGGTCGAGTTCATGTGAGGGTGTCACAAGTTAGTAGATGTTCTTTCAGGCGCACAATCACAGATCTCTCAGTGATCTTCGTTGAAAAGCTCACATTTAATATATGTCAATAGCTTTTGAACTGACTTGGATCCAATGTTAAGTTCTTAAAGAGGGGTCTTACGATGGCAACCTTAATATCTAGAACTTTACCAGCTTCTATACTTACGTTGATGATTTTAGTGACCAGTGGTAGCAGAGTGTCAATCTCAGTGAGAACTTGATTCAGTGGAGAAGTTGTCTTCACAACAAACTTGCGAATCTCTAATTCTGTTAATGGTTTGAAGGTGTTGATATATAATTAGATATTTGGCATGATTAAATAGACAGATGGGGTCATATTTGTGAAATTCAAATTTTCTTAAATTTCGATTTAAATATTCCATATCAACTCTGTAAGAAAGAAATTAGTACAATTACATTGTATTAATGCAAAGGAACAAGTATGATTTAGTTCTAAAGCCACTGATCACTAATGAAGGATTTTGTAGAGAAAAATACAAAATCGTGTTTTCGAAATGTTGACCCCTGTTCATTTCAATGCCCTGCCAAATTAGTTGCGGTTATCACTAAGGTATGACATACGAATATGTTAACACAAACTGAATGTTAACTTATGTACTCAAATTTCAACATTATCAGTTTCGTTTTCTCAAAGACATTCCAAATTACATGATATTTGCACCAAAAACGCATGCTTACAAGTGATACGATGTATGCTGCAGTTCATATGGTATCGTTTATATTTCCCCTGAGTGTATTTGTTGCAAGTTAAAGACAATATAACCTTTTTTTTTTGGAAAACAGTTTATTTGCTATTGGTTTGGCGTTTTCATGTGATAAGAGAGGGTTGCCAACAATGGCTATAGGAATGTCATGTTTAGCACTATTCAAAAATATGCATTAACAGTGCTCTGTTACAAGAAATAAAACCAAACCGACTCAACTATGTCGTTGATAAAGTACCAGATAGCATTCATTATTATGTTCTTTATTCCCTTTTAGGAGATTGACATAAAGTATATGAATTCGGGAATGCCCGTATATCTAAAAACAACTCCAGAATGTGAGAATGCAAAAGAATGTACAACTTAAGGAATGCAAAAATGAGAAAAATATGTACAGCGTTGAGTAACGCGAGAATGCGACTTATTCCAATTTATAGAAAGCAAATAGTTCAAGCATACAAGTTTGTGTGTATGATATCATGAACGAAAAAAATATGAACCCATCACCTCTTATGGTTCTACAAAGTGTGCTCATATGTCCAGTTCAACGATAACTTTCAAATATGAAAATGATTTTAATCACAAAAAGGCATGTTTTTACAAACGTTAAGCGATAACTACAGTACATCACGTCTTCAAAAGCCCACTAAATCAATAGAATGAATAAATCACTAGATCAATCACTGGAGACACAATCCTTCTTTCCAACAAATTCAAAAGAATCAAAGGCGTCCTTTCCAAAATATTAAAAGGCGTCCTTTCCAACATATTAAAGGCATCCTTTTTAATTTTCATAACGGCAAAACTGTCAAAATGATTGAAGCGCTTATAAAATTTCAGTTTTTAATTTATATGTTCAAGCCAAATCTGAGCGTATTTTATCTTCCTTTTTGCACTGAAAACTGATACAATGTATGATTTGCAGATGTAAATTCTCTCCCTTAAAGATGTGAAACCTCTTCTTTCTCCTGTATGCCTTCCACTTTGCTCCCTGAAGTTCTCACATCATCAAACTCGCGTTTTACCTCCTCAATTTGTTTCTTCTCTTTCTCCAAGTTCATCTCCTGTCCTGGGCGTCCCATGGTCAGATCTCCTGCCTCCTCTTTATCTCCACCTTGCCTCTTCAGCACGATGTAGGCCGCCACGAGGAAGATGCAGAGGCCTGCTTTACCCGACATAAATCCCGTTTGAATTTTGACCCGAAGGTCAAAAAGGTCATATTGAAGACAGGCGCCCTTGACCCCACACGTGCTACTCCAGACAATGCAGGCTGTGTCGATTATATAGCCATACAGAACCGGGGCTGGCAGGAAGGCTGCAACAATATTGAGCGACTAGAATTAGCTTTCTTCTTATAGCGGAATATGTTAGTCGTAAACAAAATAATTTAAAAGAAACGCATAGGTGATTTTGAGAATTTTCGACTAGTATAAAAACAAATAGAACAATACGAATGTGAATGTGATATTTCCTTCCAAAACGTTATTGGTATATTATTGTTTACAGCTTCAATGCAGAAAATCGAAAAATTTTGCTTTTTTTGAGACTCAGACTTTTTTTTTTAAAACCATCATTTTGAAAAAGATCAAAAGCAGAATTCACGTAACAGAAAAAACTAGATCATGTAGTACCTTTAACCAACCTAAGGTACTCATTGTTTCAAATTTTGTTATTCAAGTCTACATGAGACAAGGTTTTCATTAATCGTAAACAAAGTGTAGGAAATGAAAACGTTGTCGAACGTGAAATTGAAATCGAAATTTCATGATTCACATGAGTCTGGCGTCAGAATATGCATAATCGCTATAATGCGCATTACTGGCTCGTTCCTACAGGCAACCTCCGTCAAAAAGGCCTTAAGAAGTGTGCATCAAAGTGTTGTCACCAAAACCCAAAATCTATACATCCGGGTCACAATTGATTTTTAATTTTCTTGCCACAGTGATACAGATTATTGAAAAGATCCCAATTTCGTTTACAAATTCCACCAAACTGCACGGAAACGTCTGCATGAAGTGGATATTCGACCATGTATACCAGTTATCGCCCCTGTTTTTGTTTGCTTCAAAGAACACAATCGTATGAAGTGGCGTTTTAAAATCATGATCTTGAACGTAGGAAAGACTTTGGTTCAGTAAAAACGATTGGAAAAGGGAAAAATTGCCCATAGTTTATGCCACAGGTCAAAAGATTCGATTGAGGTAGGGTGATGGTATGGGGTGTAACATTCAGTACACAAAGATCTGGTTAATTTGATGGTTCTTAAGAATTTAAGAAACAAATCACAACTTCAACTACGTCCATGAACACTTGCATCAGATTATTGACCGACAAAGGGAGTATTTCGATCATGATAAAATGAATTCACCTGTCGAGCGTCAAGTGGCTCACTACCCTCCCTTATTAAAGTAAAGAAGCTGTTTATGCCTTCTCAAACAACAGATTACAAGCCAAATAAAACATCAACGGTGTACGTCAACGTAAAAATAGGCCACATACACAACAACGACAGGTCATTGCATTGCAGAACGAGTGGGGAAGAATTGCATTAAAGAAACTCAATCAATATGTCTATTCGTTTCCAAAGGGATTTCAAGCAAGAATACTTGCAAATGGCAGGAATTCCGTAGACTGATTTCAACGCCATCTTGGGGATAACAACATATGGAAACAAACCTAAACCTAGTGTTTTCGTCAAGGCTTACTCTTTGTCTTTAAGCTTGTAAATTTTCGCTTTGATACCATTGAAATTATGTGACATATTTGATAAATAAGGTGAAGCAAAACATTCTATGAAAAATTACATATGCGTTTTTTTTTTGGATAGTATATTTATCAGTCTCCATCCGTGTCACGTAAAATATTTTCGATATAAAAAAAACCCATTCCTTAAAAAAAGTCGGTCATGTATTTAGATTCGATATCATGACATTAAAGACTTTGGAAATAACGAGACAATAGGTTTTTATATTCTCAAAAAGTGTTTTTATAACTATTCTTTAAGACTATGAACAATTGAAAATTTGCTACTCAGATACCGGTTTAGTTAATCATTATCATCATCATCAACATTGCAAGAAACATGTGTGCATCGCACAGGCGACTGGATTCACACTTGTATCAGACTGACGGCACACTTTGGAAATAACATCACTGATTGTAACAATTTAGTTCAATGCAATTCTTGATTTCGAGCCCAGAAAAGGTTATGAAGGAAGATCTGAGTAAGGAAGTGAGTGGTTCTGTATATAGTGCACGAAATTGCTACTCACCAACCAAGGACGCTAGAAAGGACAGCATGCCTATTGCTATCGTCTTGTCTCGCTCATCCACGCTCCTGCAACAAACAGTCTCACATTTCTAGTATGGTTAAAATGTTTCATGGGTGTTTGAGCTAATTCTAATTGATTGACAGCTTGATTGATTGATAACTACTAAGTGGATACTTCATTTTACATTTGCATCCAAGACTGAAGCAGCGAATGTAAGGTTCAATCACATTTTAATGAAACTGAATGAATTTGAAATCAACCATACCATCCAACGCTGCCGCAGAGAGTCAATATTGTAAGGATGGAACTGAGTTTTTCCACTACAAAGAAACTAAGGGTCAAACCTGTTTTCTGCCCGATATGTTTCTACGCATAGAAGAGATATTAATTCAAATATCTTAACAGAAATGTTGTTGAAAAGAACCAGTATATCCTGGCGACAAACACTGGAAAAAGCACATGTCATATTAGAACCACTAGGCCACCCTAAAAAGGGTTCTTAAAACTGTTTGCATCGGCCAAAAAGAATATGGTCTAAAATATCTGAGTACACGAGTCACATGCATTGTCCACAATGTGAACAATTTGAGCACAGAAATCACCACCATAATAATTTTTCTTTCAACTGAAATTTTATCATGGTCAGATGTAAACTAAACAATATTGATAGTGGAGAAATCATTGTGTGGCTACAGTGTGGTTCAACAGATACGTTTTTCACTCTTTAGATGCAACCGAATCTCTGTGCAACATTCCTCTGTGTACAACCAACCCGCATCCACGCAATGGTTCTTCATCTATGAAGATGTCATGATGAAATATAGGTTTGACCCTTGGTTTCTTTTGAATAGTATATATTCGTACATAAGTTCGAGATATCCAAGACTATGACTCTCACCTGATTAGAGTGACGTATATAGGTAAGATTGGCAGTGATCCGACAAGGTTCTGTACAATGTCCACAGCCAGGTAGTAGTACAGGTATGGACAGTCCGTCTCACACAGTCCAACATAGGCTTGACCACTGGCTAGCTGACTGCATCCACTATATAACTTGCAAGATTTGAATATCAACATTACGTATTAGTATACACATTAACATTGCGTTTGATAATAACCAACAGTAACCAAACATCTGCCCTTAAACGTTAAGTCCTAATCTAACTGAATCATGACATAGCCCTCCTTTACATTAGGTTTGTACAACATTTTATGTCTTACAGGGGCAGTAGCACGTTTTGAGAGGGATATCAGGAAAATGGTGATGTCAGGAAAATGAAAATAATGGTTCCAATTGAAAGACAATGTATTCAAACTAAATGAAGCCGTAATAATTCAAATATAAAATGTAAAGTTTAGCCATGCTCTTACACAAAATGAATTAAAGGTGTTCACAAAAAATGGCCGCCAATGAAGTTTATGTGAATCTTTATACTTTGTTCTGACAATGGACGATTGATTTGTGTTATGAGATTTTTGACACTATTAAATTAATACATTTAGCATTAACGTACAATTATCAGTGAACATTTTAGAATCTAAAATTTTCAAAAACGTGCAATTGCCCCTTTAAGGTGTGCTATTCAAGGTTAAGTTTTGATAGCGAGCAATCTCTCTGGGATATAATGATAAAATGAGGCAATTCTAGATATTATTGTACTAATATTGCTCAATACATTTAATATTCAACTAGTAATAATGCTAACCCTATCGAGATAAAGTCAAGCCATCTGATAAATCGAAATCCTTGACATGAAGTTTAGATTATCTTTGCTAGTGAACGTACGTCAGTAGTCGGTTTTGTAGGATTTTTGGGGCGCTTCTTTAACATTTCGATCAATAATATTATTATGGATGTTCAGTGATGAAGGGAACAACCTAACATTGTCCTGTGACTAGCTATATAGATCATAAATTTTTGATTCAACCATATGACAATGTTCCAATGAGAGTATACGAAAACACTAGCTGTCAAAACATCATCATTCTAGCACAATAATGTCTTAATGATGTCAAAACATTTACATAGAATTATTGTTATCATTTCAGATTTTAGATGCAAATTCTTGTCAATCCTCTAAAGGGTTTAAGTTACACTAGATCATCTCTGGGACTCTAATCAGGAAATAACACGTCCTTGCTTTGAGAAGGCATTTTTGGTCCGGCAACTCTAGCGTTCCACAAAAACCTACAACACGCGTTGGTCCTGCGTGTATAAAGTTGTATTGCAACTTGTATAGTTTTTAACCATGCTGTGGGCACGCTCCTTTCAACAAAAAGTCAATTCCCAGAGCGAGTCTGGGTGAGCTATGCACAATCAAATAACATTGGTTAAGTTCTTCATGTTTTGCTATCTATTGGTTATTTTTCGTAACGTTCTCTTTCCATTGTCATTGTCTTTAAAAACAAGGTTCGTGCTGTTATGTAATTAACGCGGGAAAAAAACAGGACGAACATTTTTTTCTAGTTCTTATCTAAGATATCAGATCTCGGGTGAACGCAGATGTTTCTTCGTGTACACTATTTTATTTGTTTCTTTGATTCTTGATAATTGACGAATGAGCATGAGAGGAGTTGATAGTTAGTGAAGGACTTACTTGATCAGTCTGGTTGGTGCAGCCTGCATGACAGGGAGAGAAGTAGTTGCTGCCATCCTCGGCACACACGGGAAAGTAGCTCACGCCGTTACAGGAACACTCGTCAGTGCTCGGGGCCGATCTTTGAAACATCCACAGTTATCATTTTATGATGGATTAGGTTATATAGACAGACATTGTTCTTTGCGGAATAAGGTAATCAGAGTGATCCTAGTCAGAGACGAACAAAACCTCTTTGGAAAATTCGTATAACACCATAGTTACGCCCCCGAGAGAGATTATCCAACTGATTTCTCCATAATCACAATCTCAAATACTAAATGTTTAAATCTGTTTTGAGCTATTCTTTTTTGTTTGAGCAATTTATATCTGAGGTAATATAAGAGATCAAATTGTAGCACGTTTTGTCATTTTTGGGGTATATTTGTGGTATGGAAAACATGATTATTTCAAAGGGTAGGTTAATAAGAATAAACTACATGAAGAAATTGGAGTGAGGACACTTTTAATCATTCATTCGACTTTGATCTATGGATTTACGGCGCTTCGCTGAAATTTATATGTTCGTGATGGACTCTCTTATAATGTACATATTAAGATTTCAATTTTCAAAAGTTTGTGTCAGGTCGTATCAGCAATTCCAACCTCTGAGTTAAAGTAGTGGGAATAAAATCCACGAAAACATTCGGCAAGTGTACATAATATATTACACAGTTTTGTGTCGATGCGGTTCGTAAGCTCTCTTCGGCAACGATTCTAGAGGTACTCAAAGACTAGGAAAGGGTATATAATCAAGTTGACATACAGACGCACATATTACATAAGTCATCGCTGCTGCACTAACTTTAAACATGAATAGTTAATATCGAATTTGAATAATGTAAAATATCGTATCTCAAGCAATGCAGGGATAAATTAAACAAAGCAGTAAACTATGATCTGTTTGAAAGTGTCATTTAGCGCTGATGTTTACGACTGATTGTTGCTATGTAAGATACAAAAATACTAAAACAAATTTAAAACTGCAACACTATTTTGTCCATTGTTTACGTATACTTTTAAACAGAAATGTACTTTACAAAAACAAAATGTAATCAACGTATAGTATCATATAGGTTTAATATACATGTTATAAGAAAATATTGATGTTTGTAATGTATGAATTATATTCGTCACATCCAATACAGTCTGTATCCTTGAAAGTATGGCTTGTTTATTATTTTCATTCATACATCGTATAATGAAATATTTCAAAATAGCTAGTTATTTGAAACAAAAAAATCCTTTCATTTCGTTGATGAGCATTCCAGAAGTTCAGATGAGGAAGAAGATGAAAGCAATATTATGGATATACAATTTCTTTATTCAAGTTTGCGACGTTTCGACATACACTCAGGGGCAAAAGAAACGATACCAACTTTTCAATAGAGTACAAAACAAAATCCTGTTGTCAATGAAATGCAACTACGAGCCCTTGTGATAGGCACATCAGTTGTGAAGAAGTACTCACAATTTCAAACATCAAAGTATAATACTTATAATTGTATGACTGTTCAAATACACGAGGGGTCAAAAAACAGCTTTTTCGATGTTATTTTTGGTCATAATCTTTGGAATTGGAATAAAATAATAATGAAATTTAAAAATCTATAAAATCTAAGATGTTATCAATATAAATAACCCTTGTAGAAGTTAATTTGTTCACACATTTTGCCTGTATTTTGGTTTAAAAACTAGAAAAAGGGCCATTTTCACTATCCTATCTCGTCTTGTTAAGGATAATCTTTAACAGCGTTTTTTGAAAGGCTTGTATTTCAAAAGCGTTAACAGATATAGCTCTGAAATTAAAAACTTAGTTCAGTTAGCTCTTGAATACATTAATTAACCCTGTTTCAGCCGTAACTATCAATCGTAGATTAACCTATCATGCATTTTATATGGTATCGGTTTTTTTACCCCTGAGTGTAGATATTAATGTCGTTATCAAGCAAGTCACTTCATCATATAAACATTCAAATGATCGTACCTGTCTAAAAGTTATTGAAGTTTTAATGATGATATTCTTACTTGTCATGGAAACCACGAATGAAGGGCGTTTCACATCCAAGAAAGTAGTGGATAGCGATGGTGACAATTGTGACAACATTGCACAACAAAGCAAACTTAAAACAACCGAGACGTTTGAGTTTGAGTCTGCTTGAAACAACCCCTCCACAGAACGTGCCAAGACCCGCACTGATGATCGTCTGAACACCTGGTCAGAAACACCTTTATTTCTTATCATGCTCAACAGCGTAATTTTATTCAGGTAGCCAACCATACCCTGACACATTACAATTATCAGCAACATTCCTCAATTTGTGTTGAGTCATTTCTTTTTGGCAAGACATTTTTCAGCCCATAAAAAGCCATTTCGAGCCTCTCCATCCTTTAATTCAGTAATTGCCGTAATTTCTAGCTGGGAATCATTTCATTGGTTACTTCAGTAAAGAGTGACACGATGCATTTGGTTTATTACATTCCAGGGTATGGTAGGAGCTACGCTAAACAAATATGCTGATTTCGTAGGATCGTTCAATCTTTGGAACCAAGGCCTCAACACAGAAAGGGAAGAGTGTATCATGTGAACACAGAAACTAAAATCAGTCTCAACCTTAGCTTAATGAAATAAAAACTACGTCTCAATATCAAGCCATTTCTCTGTTAAACGTCGGGTTAAATACGATATTCGAGATCCAGTAAAGACTGCCAAACAGAAGATGGAATCTGGTAATTGCTAAAAATATCAAAAAATGAATATTAAACATATTAATCATATAGGCACTTTTCGTTATAGGTGTATTTCATCACTTTGATCAAAACCAACATTAGTTCAAGAAATACAGTTCCTGCTGATTGCCGAGAAACAAACTCGTTCCTTTCAAAATCTCATCCCTCAACCCAATTAAAGCCCAACTCACACTACGTGCGATCGACTGGGATCACTGTACGAACAAGTCGTGAAGTTATCGTATTGTTATTGTGATGATGGGTGATGATTGTGAAGTGTCTGTGGTGTGATTGTGTTAATCGGACTTTAGCCACTAGACACGATAGCCGCACAATCATTGAAAGAACAATAAATTGGCCGCCTTGCAGCCGAACAGCTACCGTATTAATATCAAATTAACCCTTATAATAATTAGCATTAGGACCACGATGACAACACGAAAGTACACGACGTCAAAACGAGTACAATACGACAGGGATACAATCTCTACACGATGGTGCTAGGCTAGAGTATATATAACAGTACACGTTTCCACGGTGACCACGCATGTAGTATGAAATAAAATGTAATTGAATATACATTGTCGTACTTAATTTCTTCAACCTCGAAATACTGATATTTTTTATAATGAAATATTCAACGAATCTCTACAAATCCTGGGCATTTGAATACTTTTAGTCTCAAAACTGATAAAGATAAATTTTGCATCTTCAATGTTTTGAAAAGCAGATGGAATCAGTAAACTAACAAAAATAACAAAATGTCGAGAGAAATATTGTTCTTTCCACAACAAATTCTTGAATATTTTTTCAATCCTCATTTTGCGCACATTTCAACGATATAGGATCCAGAAACACAAACATCGAGTAGGGGTCTAAAAATCGTAAGTTTCAGTAGGTGATTTCAAAAATCATTACTCCCTTACTATCCAAGATACAAAAATCAATTATACATCTATGAATGGGGATGATGAAGACTAGCATTGATAAGTGTTTACTTTTTTGTCCTATCAGTTTATAACATATAAAGCTCTACATCCTATTCTCTTAGTAACAATGTCTTCGATTAAAAAACGGATTGTAGATGTTTTTTGCTACAGGTGAACCAGACAAACTTACTTTTATAACGTGCACTACTCGTACACCAAGTGTCATGTTATCGTGTTGTCGTGTCATGTTCGTGTTGGTTTTGGCATGATCGTGTTCAGTCGTGTTATTATTCCATTTTTCTTAAGAAGCACTTGAATATCGCGGTAAACACTTAATGGTGTCTTGTTAAAGACGCGTTATACTCTATGGAAGAGGATGTGTGCCAAAAATGAAATCATGTACACTCGTAACTCGCAAGATGTAACATGTCGTTCTCAACCATGCAATTCTCGAAAAGACAAGTCCAAGCGTACAAAACTAACATTTCAATCCTGTAAAACTCAACTTGCTGTTCTCAACTTTACAAAGTTGAAATGTAATTCAAGAAATGTCAAAAGACAAAACCCGATTTTCTATTTTGAATAAGAGTAATATTCACAATAAGCAATGCTATCAGTTACGTTTCACATATGGAAAATGGAAAATGGAAAATCAAGAGTTGTAAAATCAGCTTTTTAAAACAGACTTTTGCATTTCGAGTTTTACACGATTGCAATGTACATGATTTCGCATTGACGGGGGATGTGTGCCAAAAATGATATGCTATGCTTGATTCGTTAAAGCAAACATTTGACCGGCGCGCGCTGATTCTGCAACAGGCACGAGAAAGGAACAAGTTTACTTTATGTAAGCGGCTGACCTGGCTAACCAAACATATACCCAAATGACAGATTAACTGACCAATGTACGTTTTAAGCATAAGCGGGAGTATATATAGCGTTCATTCTTTCCGTTCATCTTCTGTCTGGCCGTCACAAAATTTGTCCGTAGCATATCTCAAAAACTATACCTACTAGGTTCACCAAATTTCATACACTTATCAACCATGATACCTAGATGTGCCTTTTGGAGGTTAGACTGAAAACAATTATTTTTGCAGTTTCCATGGATATATGACTAAAAAAGTTATTCGATGATAAATTTCTTTGAAATATACATCTCAGCTTCACCAAATTTTCTACACATGTCAATCATGATTTTGCTTATGCCCTTTGAAAGTTAAACAATATGTGAATTTTCTTTTCTGTGTTTTTTTAAACATGACTAACAAAGTGACTCAAAATATGTTTGTCCTCAGCACATCTCGTAGAATTTTATGATCACTACCTAAAATTTGAAACAAAGATCAACCACTATTCCTAGATGTACCCTTTTAATGGTAAAATCTATTAATGAAGATAGTTTTGTGGTTTCAGTTCAAAGGAGCCTTACACAATGACGTACCTTTAAAACTGTATACTAAACGTTCATAAACTTTAAACAATGTTTATCAATTCTACTGTTTGAAATTCTTTGAACAAAGTTGGAAGCGGGGCTATGTGAACTCTGCTCGGTTCCTCACTTGTTGATTAAAGTAATCCAACAATCTGGTTATTGTTGTGAGGGTGATATTTGTATGTCACTATTTTAGCATTCTCTCCCCAAAGAGGCAGATCAAGTCATGAAAAATCAATACAGCCTCTGTTCTATTATGCCGACTTTGTAGGATAAAATGGGAGATGCCTGATTGGAGAAAATCAAATTTATATTTATTATTTGCGCAATCAGCGAATTATTTTGCGCCGGGGGAAACTGCCAGAACCGGATTTCGGCTAGTTAGAACAGAGGTTGTATCAACATTTCATGACTTCATTATGTGGGGAGAGAGTGCTATACTGGTACTAATATATCAAGTTGAATATCAAATGAATACAAATTAGAGATTTTTATGATGACTGGCTCTTGTTTTTATATTTGAAAGTGAGAAGCACAACCACGTAATTTGTAAACTTTACCAAATCAGGCGAAGTACATTTAAGTGAATGTAACTTAAAACTGAATAAACTTTCACGAAACTAAATCCTAAATCTATTTTGGTATATAATATCGCAATGATGAAAATGTATGCATTTTTGAACATTTTTACTCTTACTTAAAGTGGTTTACAAAATAAATATATGTCAAAATCGGTGAGGTAGGAATAGTATTGCATTCATTGCTACTTGTATGGCATAAAAGTTCAAAGGTATTTTACATATATACACAATTATACATAGTTATCGCTTCAATTTCGAATAATCACTAAAATTTATCGTTGATAAGAATATTCAATGCAGTCATACATTGACTGTCATTTAAGTTGAATATTTTTGTTTAATTTTTTATGTCCATTTTATATAAAATTCAACAATGGTCAAGCTAGCAATATCTGGAATGATGGTATGCTTTAAACGTAAATTAGCCTGTTATTCTCTCATTTATGTATTTGTTTCGGTTAGCCAGGTCAGCCGCTTACATAAAGTAAACTTGTTCCTTTCTCGTGCCTGTTGCAGAATCAGCGCGCGCCGGTCAAATGTTTGCTTTAACGAATCAAGCATAGCATATCATTTTTGGCACACATCCCCCGTCAATGCGAAATCATGTACATTGCAATCGTGTAAAACTCGAAATGCAAAAGTCTGTTTTAAAAAGCTGATTTTACAACTCTTGATTTTCCATTTTCCATTTTCCATATGTGAAACGTAACTTATAGCATTGCTTATTGTGAATATTACTCTTATTCAAAATAGAAAATCGGGTTTTGTCTTTTGACATTTCTTGAATTACATTTCAACTTTGTAAATTTGAGAACAGCAAGTTGAGTTTTACAGGATTGAAATGTTAGTTTTGCACGCTTGGACTTGTCTTTTCGAGAATTGCATGGTTGAGAACGACATGTTACATCTTGCGAGTTACGAGTGTACATGATTTCATTTTTGGCACACATCCCCTTCCATAATACTCGGAGTCAACTCCTTTAGTGAACGTAACACATTCGCAATTAGCACTTCCTATTCGTACAGTTGACTGGAGCATCGTAATAACAATTTGTTCACGATAATACTACGATAAACAAGAGTAAAGTACGATGTAACAATTATGCACCACGTGCATAGTGCGTGTATTCCACGATGTTTACCGGTGATCACGAAATTTTACCCAATCGTAGCTCATTACGACCTTCACCTAAAAGCCACGTGCACATGTACATCAAGTTCGTTGTATGTGTGAATGGCGTGTGTATCAAGAACATATAGGTGCATATCAAGATGAAGTTGCACTTGATACATCGCGGATGACATCGTGTAACGCATCGTGCACTTCTCGTACAGAAAACGTATTGATACACTACATTGGGAAAACCTGAGTACGACAAGAGTACGATCGAATGGTAATATTATCGTATTACGATCGTGCGTAATGGGAGTTTTAGGCTTATCTCTAGTTGTAGTCGTATTTATCATGTATGCAGCAAAAACTACTAGCGGTTAATTTAGTATGAACACCTCATCATTTAAGGCAGCGAAAACATTTCGAACATCTTTCTTTTAGAACTGCTATGTTTGTTTGTTTTAAAACTGCTTATTTTTGTATAAAAATATTTGCTTGCAATCCTTTTTTCCAGAAACAAATCTTCTTACCCAGCATGATATTAATTTTAGACGCCGGTTCCATGAACTGCTTCTCAACATATTTAGAGTTGAAGGCTTGTTTGGCGGCGATAATAAACATTTGACAGAGAACCCCACAAAGCGTCAGTATGTACACGGGTTGTTTGAACACCCCTAGTATAGATTTCGGAAGAGCTGAAATCACAAACGGTCAGTGGTTCTCAAGGTCTATACTGTTAATACAGAATTAACAAGGTTTTGAGACATCTAAGGTCAGAGATTTTAAAGTCAACAAAGGAATATATGATTAAAGACATACCTTTTTGAAACATTTCACTGTTAAAATTTCCCAAATAATATATTTTAAATGAAATTAAACTATTCGTGAGACGATTTGGAAATATGTTGTCCAAATAGATATTTTCTATATTTTGTACCTTTGATGTTGTCAAGTATTGAAACCTGATGTTCCTTCTCTTTCTTAATCGTCTTTTGTGGCAGTATGTTTTTAGGGAAGAAGAGCATTGGTATAGCCGTAGGAAGAGACAGAACCCCAAACAGCAGGAAGCCCAGCCACCAGGCCCCGATCCACTTGGGATGTCTTGCTGTCAGAACTGTGTCTGGAATATACATAGCAGGAAATCTTACAGAAGGTCATGCATATTACAGACACAGTAAATCGTCATTACAACGACAATAACAATACAAATATATCTCTCATCTCCTGTTTTAAGGATTTGAATATAACTATTGATGATCACCCTTCTACATCAGCATATTTATATCGGTGAACCATCTACCACACCCTGATCTCTGTGAAGCCAAATCCTTAGTTCTGAAGTAAAGTGGAGCCCTGATCATGACTATATATGACACGAGGTTTCTAGCCATTTATGTAAACTACCATCCAAAAGGAAGTTCACCATCACTTTGACAAGTAATTAAGAAATAACAAAAGCATGTTAAGAAACATGATTTGTATATTTGATAAGAGAATTCAATTCTTCATAAATTAAGACCACATAATAATACATCACATTGATAACAAACATTGGACAGAGACACACTTGGCGTTGAAAACAGAACCCATACAGACAGATGGTTATTTACAAAACACGTAAGACGTCTAATGACGTTAAGAGAAATTTCATTCTATGCACGAATCAGACACTGTTCAACTTCTTTTCGGTTTGCTGGGGGTACGGGTCAGCTGCGTATCCGTCTGTCAAGTTGGTCCCACAAATGTTCGATCGGGTTCATGTCTGGGGCAACAAGCAGGTCAAGCTTAAACTTGCACATTCATGACATTATATTTGAGTCTGGCTGTGTGAGGTCTTTCATTGTCAAGCTGGAAGACAATGCTAATGGGCTGTTAATTGATTAAAGGGAGGACAACTGGCTGCATAATCTTATCCCTGTACCTTTGCGCATTCAGGTTGCCGTGGATGATGACTAGCCTCGTTGTAAGTTCTATACGCAACGTCGAACTTGACTTGCCCAGCGAAAACCTGTTACGTCAATGTTGCTGGTTATGCACAACTCCTCGGTATTGACGCCGTGCTCGGTTACCATGTTCCCGTAGTCGCCTTGATACAGTTTGACGACTGATGCGATGCCCGAGTGCCGTTGCAGAGGCGAAGCGGTTTCATAGATTCCCCTGATGTAGGGGTCCTTCCTGGGTCGTGATAACCCGTGGTCTTCCGCTCACCGGCCTGTCTGCAGTCTAACCGTCGAAACAATATCTCTCTTTCTTACTCTCTCTCTCTCTCTTTCTCTTTTTTGTGTGTGCTTTTTACTAACCGAGACAATGACTGTGTCTTCTAATGGTTTTATACTCTTTGCCAGCACGTTCATTTCGTGGAATGCGTGTATATCACTTTTTCGAGTTCGCGCGACAATTTCACCATTTCACATATTTAAAAGAGGAAATTAATAAGTAGTAGGTTTTCCTGTAAAGTTTTATGAATTTCCGTTCACAAATAATGTGTTTAACTAAAACAAATGTGGTGTACTTTCTTTTGACCTCAGTTTATTTAGAGGATAAAATACCTCCATCTCATGCATCCTAACACCCGGGTCGTGCCCTGTTGCTATCATATATCAGATATCATGACACTGCGAATAGGGAATGTTACTGTGGCAGAATGATTTGGTATACATTTATATATCATATTCATGCGTCATAAGTGTTTGCAAGCAATTCTGCAAGAAATCAACCTCTTTGATTACATAAAGCAGGTTTGTTTGATACACACCTTCAAAGTCGATGGGTATACTTCTGAATACCCCACCCAGCAGGAAGGCCATGGCAGGGCCCATCAGCATCATGGTTGTAGAGATTCCTGTGACACGGCCAATGTTTTCTTCATCAACAACGTTACAAACTGATCTCGATTTGAATAGATGTCAAACCCAGATTTACGGTATTTTAATTCTGAACAATTCTGTTTCGTATTCATTATAATTATCGGGAGTACAGGGGGGAGTCTTGTCATCGTTTATACATTAATTATCTTACTCGATGTGCGCATGCGCTGACATTGACAGTGGGAGTTCGGTTTTGGCGATAATGCCTACTAAGAATTTCGTAGAAGCTTGACCAACAACTGCCTTCTCATGCTACACACAATATACTACATAATGGCCAGATTATTTTACCTGTACAAAGATTTGGCAGTCTGATTAAAATCGACCGTACTCCGAGGAATAAAATATCATAAATATTGTCTCTATCGGGGCTCGAACTAACCAGAAATCCTCTCCGTCTCGGTCGGAATGCACCCACCTCTATCGTATGTTCCTATGACCAGTTTAGCGCAGACAAACTCAGTCATAAGCTATCCAATCACATCCTCGTTTTTAAATAGCGTTTAGTTGCGATTATGTATAACGAATGGTACACTGGAGTTACCTGCCCCTGCATGATACCGAAGCTTTTACTGCGCCCCTTGCGATTGGCTAGATGAGCTTGCGTCAGAACATGCGGGTAATAGGGGTGCCTTCAGACTGCGAATGAGAGGAAAGCCGGGCTGGTTGAAGTTCAAACCCCACTAGAGACAATATTTAAAAACTTTTTACCTCGAATCACAGTCGATTTTAATCAGACTGCAAGATTTGGCAACACTTCTCGGGACAACAATTACAACAAAAATAATATTTCAAAAATGGTCTTCTAACTGGATCAAAATCATCAACAGATGTACTCAAAACCATTTATTCAAAATTTCACTTATTTGGTGAACAAGTTTCAAGAAAACTTTCCCCATTGTACAACATTTGAATAAGTCCAAAAAGTGGCCTCTTCTTGAAAACGAAAAGAGAAGAAATAAATTGTTTGAAGTTAATTGGCCTGCTTCACCATTTCTCCCCACAGAGTTAGATTAAATCATTAAGTGTTGATCCAAACTGTTTGAATGAGACGAGATTATAGGGTAGAAAGAGGGTTCATTTTGTAAGCTCAATGGCACGGTGGAAGACAGGAATTTGGATAACTTGTAATAATCCTTTTGTCAAACAAGACATACAATTCGTCAATTGATATAAGCTTTCCGAGCTAGTATAAGGGGGAGACCTTCATTTACTTGGTATGTGCCTGGGCTGTATAAGAAAAGAATTTCATTATGACTTGTGTTATGCGGCAACATTTTCAACTTGCAAGTTAAACTTGTATAACTGTTGAAGCTAGGTATAAAAAAGTTAAACTTACAAGTTGCAAAATGTTGCCGCTAGGGGATTTAACGAAAGAACACAAGTTAGGTCAGGGTTTTATTAATGAAATCAATTAATTTACTATTCCTCTTTGGATGGGTGGGGTTGTACCCTAACAACTTTGATAACATCTTAAGCTCCACAGATCGCTATAAGGCTAGAACTTCAATTAATAATTTAATGATAAATAGCTTACATATTGCTGCCAACACGTTAAACAACTCAATCACCCTTCACTTATAAGAAGACCATATTTACCAAGGTAAAATGCTGTATTGGTTTTAACCTTGGCGTTGTTATCTATGTACGTCATTGACAATGACTGTCGTGGTGCTTTAGCAACCCCCTGCAGGGCCATACTGAGACACAGCAGCCACACTTGCCACGAGCTGCCTGTTGTGCTTTCCTTCTCCTCACTGGGGGCGCACGTCACCTCTGCGGCTTCCATCCCGGGAGAACAGAGCGGAGCAACAAACAGTCTGGAACCACTTGTGTTCCTCAGCTCGTCCACAGATAGTTTAGGAAGTTTGTATGGATCTATTAGATAACATAGGGACGCCATGATGCCAGAAATGGAGAATAACAAGGCGGAGAATGCGAAGATTTTAGGGATATGACTGTTTCTGCCGAAATGGGCGATGAGAAGCACCGTGAAGAGGAAGCCAATATCGTTAGAGCTCAAGATTAGCCCAGTTGTGGAGCTGCTCAAATCAAACTGTTTCTCGATGGCAGTTACTTGGGAATTAATGTAGGTGCCAAGAGACTGGGTCATAAGGTTGACAAACCCGTAGGAGATGCTGAATGCTAGAACTGACTTGCAGCACTGAAGAGCTGTAGGTCGGAACCTCCCCACCCCACATGATGATTCCTCCGTGTCTACTTTCTCCGTCTTGGAATCTCGTGATTCCATACTGGCGTCGGTTAGATGGCTAGAATCTGAAGATACAAATATACCAATTTTTAACATACACAGACACACGGATAAAAACATTCTTTCACTGCGTTGTGTAGCATAATCAAGATCTTATCCAAAGAAGATGAGAGGCAAACGACTCTCTGGCTCTGAAATACACTGTTTTGACACTTCTTATTCAATTTATTGACTTTGATAACGGAAATGTTCCGTACATCTTAAATGATCAGTGTTTACACGAATACTCGGTTCAAACAGCTTAAAAGTTTTGTTATCTTCTGTTTACGTAAAGTGAAAACCATTCTTTTTGGTTTTGGTCTCGAACATAAAATTTGTGCTATTTATTCGATTTTTAATTGTCGTCAAAACAAATCGCGAAGACGTTTGACCAGGAATGTTTGATTGAAGACTTGGTGCGTTATAAATTCATGTGTAAAGTAAGGATCCTTTGACATTTGCTTTCTCTGTAGTTTGTCCAAAAACAAGTACAATATGCGATCGATGTCAGAGGTCTAGAATATTTCTTTGAATACCGATACTATCACATATGACCTGGCGAAACATTACGGGAAACAATGGACTGAACTCTGAAGTGAACTTTTGACTTCAGTGAAAAACGTCCCTGTCAAAGAGAAAAATATCGATCTTTTGGGTAATCACTCAAAGACGTGTAGTTCTTTGAAGTATATGTATTGAATAATAACCCAGTACCAAGGGGTTATGGAAAATAAACTCGCCAGGGCGTAGCAAACGGGTTATTAGTTGGCTCACATTCCCGCGGAACACTCTTGCAAAGGTTTCATCTTAATTTTTTTATGTATAATTCATTTACAAACGTGTTAGTGATATTATTGGATGGAGCTTACGGCAATTTACATTCAACTAAAAAAAAGGCACTAACTCCCTATGCTGTGTAATGGGTAAACACATATAGGAAGGTAGTTGCGAGTTAAAACCTATAAGGGATATAACCGCCTAAGGGGTGTAAACTTATGTAACGTATCTGTCAATACAAGGGGCTTCCTCTTAGCAAATTCATCTTCAACTTATATTTACTTAATTTTAATACCTGTATACCAACATGCCTTTACATTATATGAAATCCCATAAACGCGATAAACATAACTAAAATTTATCTAATTAACATTTACTATCTATAAACTTAAATGGAAGTAGGTGATAACAAGTCTTGGATAAACTTACCTCACACAAGGCTCCGAGACACTTTCTGAGGCTCCAAAAGTTGCCAGGGTTGTCCAGCCTTTGATATGAGACTCCGTTTGTGCAGTATGTATAAGAAGCTAACCAGAACATCATATATAGACATGTATTGACAAAATATGATATGCCATTACGAAATAACTTGTTTTAATATTTAACTAACCCACATAACTAGGTCATCTCGCCTGGATATAAGCAATGTTTTAAACTCTGTGTTTACCCAGTAAGTCTCAGATTGTCATCCAAACCCTGTCAATGTTTGTGTTCGTGATAACTAGACCTGGCCTTGGCATATATCGTACATATGTATATAAGAATACGAAATACGTGTCCAATGTACATTTCAATTGTGATGTTCTTATAACAAAGGCGTAGCAGCAGTTAAGTAGCGGTTATTATCTAGCTGTCAAGCGAGGTCTGTTATTGTGAGGTGGAGATCTCGAGTGAATGTACATTACCATTACGCAACAGCCAGTGCCCAATAATATGTTTTATTTACACTTGCTTGAGTAGGAGTTCTCAATAAGGGGATATTTTGATATTTGTTCTACTTAATAGATATAAATACTGCTCACGCTAACTGCGATGACGATGCAACTTTCCTTGTGTCCTGTGACAGCGCGTGTAACTACATGTGGTGCATGAACTAAAAGGCGTGTTTACTGTACTAAACCTTCACCATCTATATAACAAGTTCCTATATATGGTCGTTGGTATAGTCAATGAAAAACAACAACATTTTGTGTAGAAAATGGGCAGAGATATACAATCCTGTAGCACGTTTATTTCACGAAATCTTATCTTATTTATTGAATTATTATGACAACTGCGACTAATTTCAAGTCATGTTAAAACAAAAATAGAAGGATATTTATTTTTTAACATGAAAATCTGTGACAAGTCATGGCGTCCTGTCATAAACTTCGTGCATTTTCGTCTTTTTCCCAAGAAACACAGGCTCTATAGACATGTCAAATTGTGTGTAGTGACTCGTGTTGATCATCGCATTTAGGTTTTTTGGACCCTGTGAAAAGTTATAGGGGCCACATTCTAAAAATCTGTTTCCATATTCGCCAGAAATAAACGCTTAGATAGCTGAAATCACGGATGAGGATAATGATCTATAGATTTGGTTTACTTCTGACCCCACATAAGGGCTACAGGGGCCATGGCCTTAAAACCTATGTTCACCTCTTTCTTTATATAATAAATCATGAAATATATCAACATTTGTCATTATATGGGCATTTTCCTACGCAATGCTAAAACGCCACTTTCGAACTGTCTAAATCAAACAGAAACACTGGTGTTTTTTAATTCTGCGAAGAAAAGAGTTCAAAAACAGGAAACAAGGGCAATAACTCTGTCAAAAATAATTGCGCGGTTCTGACTTTTTAAATCCATCAAGGTATAATTACCCTGATGTCACACAACAAATTTGGTTATCCTTTCTGAAGTACTTTCTGAGAAAAGTTGTCCCCTCTGACGATATGCTCGAACAGAGTCGAAAACATGTAAAGAGTGCAACAACCCAGTAGAAAATAATTTGACGGTTTGTTTTTCGAACTCCATCAAGGTATTGATATCGTGAAGGCTCACACCAAATTTGGTTATTCTATCTTACATCGTTTCCGATGAAAAAAAATCCCCTTTGAAGACACCCTAAACAAAGTAAAAAAACAATGGAAGAATCAATGATAATTAAATAATCAAAATGGAATATGGAATAATATGGAACTTAATAAAAACTAATTGCTCTTCATTTCATGACATGAACTCTTCCCTCATAAGACCACTTTATACTCTTTAACTTGGTAGGCCTGATCCATGGGTATGAAACTTTGAGGATGTTTCTTCAATTAGATGGTTTAGATTCTTTGCACTTTTGTCAATGGGAATCCTTGAAAACATTTGGGTAGATGTCAGGGTGTTAGTTTTACATTGACCATGGAGTCATGAGGTTTTGTGTAAAGTTAATAGATCTTTAGCACATGAGATTTAAAATAGTGAATATTTAAAATGACGAATACGTATAACGATAACCCTCCCCTATACAATAGGCTAGAGGACGGACAGCCGCTATGTTCGCGCGATCCGTTGCTTACATCTGAAATTCTTCAACATATCATCTTCCGTAACCTCTTGTCGATACCTTAATGAATTCATGCTAATTGGATACCGGTTAAGATTCTCGTTTAAACATACACTCGTGCCAAAAACCTCGACGATACATCGATTCGACATGATCATATGATTAGTATCATCGCCAGACATGACTCACGAAATTGGAATTAGAAAGCATTAGTAAGGGTTAAATAGGCACGATTTGAATTCTCTGTTTAGAATTTGAACAATCAGAGCCACTTCCGGTTCCGGTCAGGCTAGAATTTTAACAACCTGGTGCGTGTCCCTCTTTCAACCATTTGTATAGGTGAGGGGGGGGGGGGGGTATTGTTTTCTATATATTGATTATGCTATTAATTATTTTCAATTACCAAGGGTTGTTAGATTTATAAGGGTGTTTGTAGGACGGACTAGTTTCCTGGATAAACATCAATTGGCTGATGTGACAATTAAGACTGTGTGACTGTCTTGTTGTGTGAGAAAGTCATTTTTATTGCACAATTGTGTTAATAAATTGTTTATCTCTATTTGAATGGTCTTTGTTGTGAATTTAACCAGCCATGAATCTAAAACGATATTGGTCATACTTCCATCAAATAAACTAACCCAACACAAGGTTCTTTATATAAGCCTCATCTTCACTAAGTACCAAGTAAACCCTGTCACAGCCTTTCCTAGTCAAGGTATTCTGTGTATTCAAGGTACCGTTAGAGCTATGTCAAGTGGAGCCTACCACCAGATCAAATTTGATATGTCGGAAATATTGTTGAAGTCCGTTCAACCCGACCATTCACTTTGCAGCTAGTTTCCTATGGTATATGTAGAGAATATAAACAAATTATGACATGTTTTGTAAACATTCTCAAATTTCTCAGGGGTCTTTATTTGCTAGACATAATTGTGGTGTCTTTTATAAAACTATGCTTTGTTGAGGCTTCAAAAGGTTTGTTTGGGTGCATCATAACATCTCAACTAACTAGAACTGCCGCGGCAGTACTTAGGTCTTCAAGACTTCTTGTTTGACCTCCACACAACGCCGGACACACAGAGTTTGACCTATATATAGTACTATACAGTAACTTATACATTATCAAAATGCCAAAATTCACATGCAATTTAATGTTTGATTATTTACATAACATATAACATGAAGATCAAGGTCAGCTACTTCCACAGAGACTAATTTTGCCTACATGTGGAAAAGTTTAATGAAATTATCCGTCATAGAATTTAGATATGGTTTGAAGTTTGTCATGTAAGATTAGGTGTTTCCAACCTACATGTATGTGTGAAACTTAACAAGTGTTAATATTGACATTTTGTAAATGTATTTTACAGAACAGGTCAATTACAAAAAGATCTAAACATGACATCCAGCCATGTATTGGCTTATGAGACACTGGCAATATAAACCCATGGGCAAACGAAGGATAAACAAATAATGCATGTCGTGTAATTGCAATGTCGAATGTGTTTCATAAAAGAGTATTTTGAGAATTATCTCTCATAAGTTCAGTCATGATTGCATGACGTTTTTTGTACTGTGGTTGTCTAAACACTGTTAGGGTGCGAAAATCGTTGTTTTCAAGTACTTTTTTTGTAATAAATATTTTGAAATTAAATTTGAATTTTGGAAATGTATATGAGAAGGTTATTTGAGATGTTGTTAATGAAAAACATCCACTTTGGCATGTATGCACTGACGTGTTTTCGTTATATAACGTCTACAAATATGCAAAAAATGACAAATTTCGCTCTCCTATCTCGCTTAGTTAAGGAGATAGCAAATTGGTGATTTTTTGACACGCGTTTGGAAAGGCGCCATGCAAAGTCATCAACAGAAAATGATCCAAACAAGGCAAATATAATATAGTTGACTTCTAAGGAAACTTTGCCACTTTAAATTTAATAAATTTAAATAACAAAATATTACCAATTAAAACCGCATAAAATTTGGAAATAATGGTGTTAACGAATATATAAATATTAAAAAATAAATTAAAGAAAAAAATAAAATAAATCGTTATATAAAATGAAAAATGTGTGAAGCGTTAAATGTGAATAAAATATGCTAGAATTAGATTGTGTAGTTTAAACTTAATGAATAACTTTAAAAGGTAAAAATGAAAAGCTTAGGATTACCCATTTGTAAATAAATTTCATGAGCATATAAGATGTTGATCACATTTGGATCACTTACATTGTGAAGGAGTAATGAGTAGCCAGGTCGTTTCGCTACAGATTGATGCTTTCTAAAATATCATCTCTAGTATATGGATAATCTAGTAATGTTTTGGTACGTTCAGAATTATGGTGGATGTTTTTCTTTGAATTAATCTAGACAGTTCTTTATACAGAAGGAAAATAATGATACTTGTTCCTTACGATACAATACTCTTCGAATGATCATTATCTTTATTAGAACTTATTGATATGTTTGCATCTTTCAGCTTAAAATTTTCCCGGGCCAAACCAAGTTTTAAAATGTCTTTTTGAGTGATTTAATTTATTTGTCATACAAGAAGCCGCCGTACAAACCGCTTCAGTCATGCATGTTATACTTTCGTCTATGCTAATGATGGTACTATAAATAGATTTGTCTAGCAATGCTTGAACTTCCTCATATCAAGCGTATTCTCTCTAAACTGTCCAGACATACCATTGTCCTAAGTAAACCTTAATTAAGAAATAAAGTTCGCTCTACCCCAATGTGTTTAAGAAATAAAGTTCGCTCTACCCCAATGTGTTTTGTAATAAAGTATAGTTTTGCCCTGAACTATTATAGTTAAAGCACGAGGACGGTAGTCTTTTCTAAGTATTTCTTTTCTTAGATACCAAACTTATTTGATGGGAAGTATAAACATTCTTATAATTTCAAATTAAAATATTGTTAAAATAACTTAGATTATATATCCATGAACAGGGCTAACTGCTGGCTATTCCATGTTAAGAATTCACCCCCTAATTCAAAAATATTGTTTATTGGTGAAACAGTTGATTATGTTAATGTAGCAGTTTTATTTTCTCATTTATTAAGTTTAAAATTGTATTCTATTGTTCGAACAAAACAAAAATATCAGACAACTCATGTTTAATAAAACGTTACTTTTGAACAATCAAGTTGTGCGATCATGCCGTGCGGGCCACACTGCCCATATTTAAGGCTTATCACTTAAGGCTGATCTAGAATCATGGGTATTGTTAGTCAGGAAGCGTGGTAGATCGAGATCTATTATTCTTTTTCTTGCTGTTGTCATAAAAGTTGAAGTTGATGGTACCACCGCTAATATTAGTTGACTGTGTACACCATGAAAAGGAGTAGGCCTACACAGTGTCAACGTCACAAATGCTACGGGGCGCCGTGACCTGACGTTGAATATCAACGTGGTCACTCGACAAGCATGTCTTATTAAAATACGATCTATTTGCTACACAACGCTACGCATGTAGATCTTACCAGGCTCAGTTATAACAGCCGACAGAGTATCCTTTGACTCAGCCAATCAGCGACTTTGCCCCGTAACTCGGGTTGCTGGTGACGGGTATTCATATCTAATCTTCAAAACTCGAAAACGAACATTTCCGACCATTTCTAAATGTCGACAACAAATATTTCCTGTCATGTCCGAATGAATAACTCAAACTGTGCTTCATATCGCTCCTATTAATTTGTTGGTCCAAAATCGTCCAGATAAAATACTTTAATGTTATCATTATCGAAGAAATCACCGTAAACGGGGCCAATTCAAACAGCAAGCTGTAGATGCTATTTTTGGAACAGTTACGTTATATAAACGTTTCCCTTTAAATCTTATATGAAACGATTTATGTTCATTAAATTCGGTGTATTTTGTATCCATAAATATACTGACACAAATGAGAAGACCAGAACTGACATAAAAACATTAGATCAAGTCTTGTTGATTTGATATCACACATATTCGATGTACATATGCAAATTAGAAAGAATCTAGTTCTGTCAAATAGTCAAACATTACAAATGAATTTACGACCTATGCAAATTACCTAACACTGCTTTTTTGGAAATTCGAAATGTCATAAGTTATCATTTTATCATTTGGGCTGTGCCGATTTACGGTTTAATCTCCTGAATTGTCCTTTAAGAGACGTACGATTTGATTGGTGGATGAAATCTTCCTCACATCAAGCGGTCAAAGGTTACCCTGACTGCTGGACTTGCGGGGCCTTGTGAGATCTTTAATCTACGTAACGTAGTGAAGCAATTAAGATATCATTTTAATGAGATTGGTCGGAGGCAGAGCATTGTTTATCTTCAAAGGGAGGTAACTCTTCTGGTCTTTTTGACAAATTTGATAGTTTATGAGGTGGTGACATTCTTCTAGAAAGATGACTATTAGTTCTCAAGAGATGTAGAAGTTGGCCAGTAAGGTAGTTTGTTTTAAGGAGGCTTGTAAGGTTTGCTTAAAGTTTGTTTTTGTTTTGACGAGGAAGTATAGGTCGCCGGAAATTAGATGATTGGAAATTACATCACCAAATTGTGGTTCCAAAATTATTCCAAAACCATGTACTGTCATTGGCACAAGAAAGTCCCATGGCAGGCACATTTCTTTTTGCCTAGTCATGACCTGTCAAGCACACAGGCTCTTGGATTATTAAAATCTACAATCGTTCCCGGTGCAAAAAATATACATATATTTTGGACGACCCCTTTAATTCAACACCTTCATAGTTACACAGTATAAAGACAGGACGCTTGTAACTTAGCCTATCGCCCTTTTGATCAACTGCTACGCTAAATTAATTCAAAACAATTTGAACGAAAATTTGACTTTAATATTGTTGATAGATAACTGGAAACAGGTTATCTGAGATGACCCCTGTACGTGTGCGATTGTCTCGTAGGACAAGATCAGGATTATATTTTTTTAAGGTTCTTAGGTTTCAGAACATATGTCACACTTCTTTATTCTATTTTTTCAAGTTTTGCGTATTTGAAACCTGTAAAGAGATATATACATTTCTTGTGATATTAAGGTGGAAATCACGACAGGCCACATTAGGTAGTTATCGGTCAAGTTAATATTTGTTATCATTTTGTTTCTATATGTACAAAGTTCAGTTTTGAAAAACATGTTTCTAGAATTTCCGACAGTACATTTCACTTACAAATGGAAAAGAATCACCCATAAAATATCGCTTTAATCATTCAAGTCGTAGGTTGGAAAGGACCAACGAAGTCAACTCGTTTCGTCTTAGCCATTGTGGTTAAGCGTGCAGTTGTACATGATTTTCGAGTTCAAGACGCTCTAGGCCTATAGGCAAAAACATTGACATATTGCTATTTGACTTAGGCGTTATCATCGTTCATCTCAAGTTACCATCTCGACATACACACCTAGGGATGATATGGTCCCATTCCCTTAACATTGGTTCATTCTCATATCAACCTCGTATGACGTCATCATCGGTTGTTCATCCATATCGCCCTAGGGCATTATTTGATACTAGACCTTGCCAATGACCTTGGGAGTTATGAGATATCCAACCTTTCGTGACGTCATACATTTAGCTAAATCATATCCTCGTCCGGATACTGAAAATCTCGGCTTCGCCTCGACTTTCAGTATCCTCCCTCGGTTAAAACACGTCGGTGTTTTTTAAATATTACTCTCGTCTTCGCCTCTAGTAATATTTAAAAAAACACCTCCGTATAAATGTTATGGGGTCGAAAGATGGCATAAAGGTTAGATATCTCATAACTCCCTAGGTCAATATGATCAGTATCGACTGTGGGTGACGATTTTATCAATGGTTTCGTATGAAGTACATGACAAGCTTTCAATTTTTTTATTCTTTCATGAAAACGGTACATTGTCAACTCCTATATTAGTTCCTGAAACCTTCAACAGTTGGGTTTTCTGTCAGAGGCGTGATTTCGGTTTGTGTGCAGGTACGGGGTGATTTTCGTAATTCGGTAGATGCTGTCCTGTAAATTCCTGATGTTTTTAATCCACTTGTTACCTGTAAGAAAAATATAATTCCACTTAATTTACATCATTATATTAAAATGTTAAAAAGTTTATACTCAACGCTCAAATGTTTCTTTTGCATTAATGCCAATATATCTTTAATCGTGAACACTTATTTAGGAACACAGTAGCAATTCCGTCAATCTCAGCACACCAATTTCGAAACAGAAATGTTGATTTCAACAATTAGTACAAACAATAGCTCATGCCAACCATGTTTTAAGACTTTGACAGGTGAACTAATGGTTCATGTAATGCTAGTATTAAAAACTTGCACTCATTGAAAGAAATATGCAGTTGGACTAACATATCCCTTACCTTCATTCAACATGGATAATCCGTGTACACAAGCTGCAGATGTGTTTCTGTCTGGAAAAGACGTGTCGCTGATCCATTAACATTCAAAGAATGCCCAACTGCATCGTAACACAAAAATGACAATATAATCCAGTGAATAATAAAATATGCGTTGATTATGGATAGTCCGGCACATTCCACTGTTCACACACTGGCGCTCCAACAGCAAATATCCGAAAATTGTTCCTTTATTGGACGTATGTAGTTACTGTAGCGTTTTCTTGAGCTGGGCTCTCGAAAAATATTATCCATTCTTCGCTGTAAGAGTACTCCGACAAGCACGTGTTGGCCATCTTGAAACTATCCTTGCTGTCTCGTCGCTTTGTCAAGTCAAATGATAAGAGCACGTGCATTTACACGCAGGCGCATACGTCACCGCGACATTACTTGCTGATTGGACAATGCGATCTTCACGACAACAGACGAGCTCGTAAATCTCGTGCAAAGTATTGCACACGGATAAGTTGTTCTTGCTGCCACGCTATGCTCGTGGGGTGTACTCTGTCTTGCATTCATAATGTATTGGACGAAATGTGATAAATGGGCAATTATTCCTTTAATTTTGACATTACTGCGTTCCAACAACGATTAAAACATTAATTTAACTATGTTTTCCTCGGCGTGTATGGCAAATAGTAACCTATGCCTCGGTTGATACGGGAAATATAACCCCTCGGTTCCCTCGGGGTGATATTACCCGTATCAACCTCGGCATAGGTTACTATTTACTACATATCAATATGGATATTTGAACATGGATGTAATGGGATGAGAGGGCATTGTAAACACAAGGTAAAAACCGACTGAGAGGGCTTTCTAAGCGTTGACGTCGGGATCTTCCAGGGGGATAAAATAGTGTTAACACATTCGGTATGTATGTATATCAGTGAAGAGGACTTCTGGTGGTTTGAGTTGGAAAATGTTTGGTAATTCATGAATGTCCTGAAATAATATGAATATGGACTGTTCGGCATGTTTCGCTCATTAGGCGAGAGAGGTCCGATTGTATAAAAGTATTGCTTCTGGCATTCGTTCCATTTGCAGAAATAACTACAAAGAATTGGTCGGTTCCGTGAGTGGTGATCGAAAGGTTTAATATCTAAGTATAGGTTGGTGGAAAGTTCTAATCGATTGCATGACACGTAAGCGTAGCAGTTGGCGCAAATGGCAATGGGGGTAGAGAGTACTAGGTGCAAGTTTCTTGCATTTATACTATATAACTAACTATAAAGGTGTTGAATTCGAGATGTCTAAAAACCCTTTTCCATCTTTTTAAATTGTTTTCAGCTGGACCGATTGAAATTTACAATGACACAGGGGCATGTGATTGCATCCGGCGTCTATAACTGTTGTTCCTTTTGTTGACTTCATTCTCTCGACCACTGACACTATTAACTCAAATATCTCTTTTATTTTATCATCCCCCGGGGGCCCTCGCTCCATCCGTCCTATGGATGAAGTTAGAAAATGAGAATCGTGAAATTATTTTTTACAGACTTACGGCCGTTTTGTCATGCTCCTGGGCTGAGTTCGAGTTCATCTTGAAAGGGGACATTTTGCTCAGAAACTATGTAAGATATGATCAACAAATTTAGTGTGAGCATCGTAATGTTTTCAGAGTTACGGCCCATTTCCCGTGTATTTTACTCAGTTCGAGATTATCTTAAAAGGGGACATGTTAAAACTGAATGTTTTTAGATGTAATATACCTGTGTTATTCCACTCTGATTTTGAATACATAGGTTTGAGAATGTGCCCTAGAGATACGAGGCATTTGATGTATCAATATGACAAAAGTTGATCTTCCCCACGTTTTTTTCCAGCAGCAAAAGTTGTCTGTTAAGAAAGAAGACAATGTGGTAGTACAACCAATCGTATTATATGTGGAATCACAATTTAGCAGTTTAGTGGAGACAGTTTCATTCAGATAACGTTTTGCGTGTTTTAGATATTCACATTCAAAGTGTCATTGGTAGTTGTAATATTGGTAATTCCATTCTTTCAAGGTCAGCTGGCTTGTATCGGCCTCTTAATCAAACGTCATTCTTGAGACCACAACAACCCTTTAAACTCGCAAATTCTGGAAACATACATCAGTTAAAAAGGCCTGTTAACATGGTCAGTGTCAACTGAAATGACCCTGATATATTTAAACGTATAACAGATCTTTTTGTACGTGCTAATATTGATATCACTGACAGCCATCTTACTTTTGTCGTTGTTAAAGATATTTTGTTAAAAAATGATAACACAAAGTGGTTTCAGTGTTTATGGAATGATAACGGCAATCCTAACGGAAACAAGTTACGCACGTATCGCACATTTAAAATTGCACCTCTTACTGAAAATTATGTTAAATCTATTTCCCCAAGAGAACATCGAAGTACGCTAGCTAAATTTCGCTGTGGTACCCTGCCCCTCCAAATTGAACTAGGCCGCTTTACCCGCCCAACTACCCCTCTTTTAAACCGCATATGTACACACTGTAATTTGAACGCTGTTGAAGATGAATGCCATTTTTTAATTACCTGTCCATTTTATTCCGATTTGAGGTATGGACTCTTTTTGAAAATATCCCAATTTGATCCAACCTTTCTTTCCATGGCACCGTTTGATAAACTTACTTATATCATGATGAACAACCTATTCTCCCAATCCCTTGCCGCTACTTTATATAAAATGTACAAACGTAGTCTCTTAAGATAATATTTTACCCTTCTATATTATAACTTTTTATGTATATATTATGGTTTATATAAACATATATGTGTGAGTGTGTGTGCATCTCTCACCTGTCTCATTTACGTGTATTTATAATGTTTTATTAAGGATTCAGCCATAAGGCTGAATCCTTATTGTTATTGGCGTGTTTATTAAGGATTCAGCCATAAAGGCTGAATCCTTATTGTTATTGGCGTGTTTATTTTTTTTTTTTTTTTTTTTTTTATTATTATTATTCCACGATTTTTGTGGACAACTTTCAGCCAAAACGGCTGATGCTATCAAAGCAAAATTTCACAGGCTGGTAGACCTTGTTGAGGAATGGCCACAATAAGCTTTTTAGACAATTCGTCCCATACGTTAAAGGTCCAGTTCGATTCCAAAATCGAAAATTTAACATTGATTTTTTTTTCAAAATGCACTTAGAGACCAAATTTTTTTTTTAAAATGTGCGCAATCAAAAATGCTGCAAAAAACGAAATCATGGCAAATTCGTAGGTCACGTGGTTTGGCCGCCATGCTGAATTTTCTGCATTTTTTTCAAAAGTCCGACCCCAGGCACCTTTCAGGAATCACCACTCGGCAACTGCTGATACTAGAAAGCTGAAACTTACACATAATGTAGCTGAGACATTGGCCTATAACAAGTTTGTTTCAAAATTTAAAAAATCGAAATAGTTTTTTTTATAAAAATCTTCAAAGTTTGCACATTTTGCAATATTCAAGGGCAGATAACTCAAAAACCTCCCAGACGAATTTGATGATTTTTGCATGAGAATTAGACATTAGCAAGGTCTTTAAGATAAAAGAATAAAATCGCTCGCGAACAGTCATTTCCGGTCAGGGTCAGAGGTCAAACTTTCCATTTTGGACATGTGGTGTTTTGGTGGGTATGTTTGAAATATCGTAGCGAATCAAAGGCGTACGATAACTCTTTGTTCTATACATCATATGAAAGCCAAAAGTCTATAGAATTTTTTAAAATTTGACAGTAAATTCCTTTATTTGTTTTAAATTGATTTACGGCCCTTTGAATATTGTCAATTCTGCTTTCGTTTTGAATGCTTAGGATAAAGGTATGTTAAAAAAGTCGTTACTCATCAGTGACAGGAGACAAATCATTGTTCCATATATCATTAGAAAGCCAAAAGGATACACTATCTTTTAAAAATTAACAATAAATTCAGTTACTTCATTTACATTTAGTTACGGACCTTTGAATATTGTCAACCCTGAATGCATTTGATAACTGTATATTTGCAAAATGCGTAAGTCATCAATCAACAACAGACATATCTCACGAACCATTAGAGATACTTTTATAATTTTTATGTCAACTTGTAGAGAAAAGAATTGTCTTTTTTTCCATGTATCATTTGTCTATGCGCGCACAGAAATAAAGAAGCGGTGCGCGCTCTACTTGCGCTCCGGCGTTCGCTAATTGAACATGTAATTAACTCGCGCATCTTGCGGCACTCATACCTCACGAACCATTAGAGATAATTTTATAATTTTTATATCAACTTGTGGAGAAAAGAATTGTCTTTATTTCCATGTATCATTTGCCTATGCGCGAACAGAAATGAAGAAGCGGTGCGCGCTCTACTTGCGCTCCGGCGTTCGCTAATTGAACTTGTAATTAACTCGCGCATCTTGCGGCACTCATAACTCACGAACCATTAGCGATAATTTTATAATTTTTATATCAACTTGTGGAGAAAAGAATTGTCTTTATTTCCATGTATCATTTGCCTATGCGCGAACAGAAATGAAGAAGCGGTGCGCGCTCTACTTGCGCTCCGGCGTTCGCTAATTGAACTTGTAATTAACTCGCGCATCTTGCGGCACTCATAACTCACGAACCATTAGCGGTAATTTTATAATTTTTATATCAACTTATAGAGAAAAGAATTGTCTTTATTTCCATCTATCATTTGCCTATGCGCGCACAGAAATGAAGAAGCGGCAAGCGAAATATAAGACATCATTCACACGCGCTCCGGACAAAACAATGTCGCCACGTGGGCTAGTAGAGCAAAAATATATAGCCGCATCGTAAGGGTTAACATACTATACATCAATGGATGCGCTTGTTAAAGACACAAATACTTTGTGTAGTACCTCATTATAAAAATATTAACAGTAAACGAGTATTAAGCTAAATTATCTATTTCTTGAGATAAAGTTTGATATTTGCAACAGATGTCGCATCGCTCACCATTTCTTTACCATTGCTCATAAACAAATAATATATGCAAATGAAGACAATTCTCTCCTCTACACACTGGTGGAAAGAATATGAACATATCTTTATTGGTTCGGGATATATCAATGCTGAAAGACAAGTACCCTCAGTCATCTCGAGATAAAACTTGATATTTGAGACAGATGTAGCCTCGTTTACCGTTTCTTTACTTTTTCGTTCAAATGTACAAATGACACATTGGATTGAAGCTGGTTCTTCGCCCTTTGCAATGGTATAAATCATTTGAAATTTCGCCACCCCGTTCAAGAGAAACGAGTGCGAAAGAAGGGTGGGGGTTCACAACTTTGATAGTAAGAAATTTACATGGAGATCGGTTTTCACTACGCTATCGTAGTATCAACCCTTATAAGGTGTCTCCATATATGGCAGATTTTGTGTATCATTACGCGTCTGAAAGAGCACCCCTCCTATTTTTCAATAACTGTGCCTCCACGCCCTGTTATGTCCTGAATGTGCCAGGAATCAAAATGTCAGTGTATTTTACATGCAAAGATGATGTTTGCAGCTTCTGAATCTCGCTTATAAGCTTTGTTTACTTTTATAGTAAACGAAATTGAGAGGCTCAGTGCATCCCTTTTCTAATGTGCTTCAAGCCAATAACCCAATGATTACATCTCACAAAGAATATTTCATTATTTTCCATGCACGTTTCTTCCAACATCTGAACCGCTCTTCAGCATGTCTATGCTGAGATTCTTCTATTTGAAAATATAAGGATTATATCTGTGCACTTCTCCCTAAAGTAGTCGTCAATGAGTTCATTCATGGATTGGAGAGACCGTAGGGTTGTACATTGCAAAGCGAGATGCATGCAAAACACGGGCATTTACACGCTCTGGCTCACAGTGCTAGGCTTTGCTTTGGTTTTGGAAATTGAAAAAAGAATAATATCTAAATTGGTTTGCTTTGATAAATTTGCTTCTTTATTTTCACATTTGCCGTGTTTGAAATACTGACATTGTGTTACTATATATTTGTTGGCTCTGTGAATAAGTATGTGGCAGCTAGAAATCGTATTTTCGACCTAAAACAATACATCAAAAGGCTTCAAATGGTCAAAAGAGCTCATATATTCGGCTGAATCCTGTCATTGTTGCTTTGCAACTATATTTATTTTTATTGTTCCCAGAATTTTGTGAGCAGGATTCAGCCCAAACGGCTGATGCTATTGAAGCCAAATTTCACAGGCTGGTAGAGCTTGTTGAGGAATGGCGACAATAAGCTTTTGGGCCAATTCGGCCCATACATTAAAGGTCCAGTTCGATTCCAAAATCGAAAATTTAACATTGATTTTTTTTTCAAAATGCACTTAGAGACCTAAATTTTTTTTTAAACTGTGCGCAATCAAAAATGCTGCAAAAAACCAAATCATGGAAAATTCGTAGGTCACGTGGTTTGGCCGCCATCTTGGATTTAGTGCATTTTTGACCATTGCCGACCCCACCCACCTTTGAGAAACTTCTTCTCTGAAGATACTTGCACTAGAGATCTGAAATTTATACTGAATGTAGCTGAAGCATTGGAAAGCTGAATTTGACTTCTACAGTCTCCTAACTGCAATATTTTTTTTGCTGTGAATTTTCAAAGTTGACCAAAATCTAAAAATCGCAAACTTCAAGGGCAGATAACTCAAAAACCAGACCATAGAATTTTATGATTTTTGCATGAGAGTTAGACATTGGCAAGGTCTTTAAGATAAAAGAATAAAATCGCTCGCGAACAGTCATTTCCGGTCAGGGTCAGAGGTCAAACTTTGCATTTTGGACATGTGGTGTTTTGGTGGGTATGTTTAACGTATCGTAACGCATCAACGACGTACGCTAACGGCTAGTTCTATACATCATATGAAAGCCAAAAGTCTATAAAAAAAATTAAAATTTAACAGTAAATTCCTATATTTGTTTTACATTGAGTTACGGCCCTTTGAATATTGTCAATTCTGCTTTCGTTTTGAATGCATACGATATAGGTATGTTTAAAAAATCGTTACTCATCAGTGACAGGAGACAAATCATTGTTCCATATATCATTAGAAAGCCAAAAGAATACACTATCTTTTAAAAATTAACAATAAATTCAGTTACTTCATTTACATTTAGTTTCGGACCTTTGAATATTGTCAACCGTGCATGCGTTTTGAATGCATTTGATAACTGTATGTTTGCAAAATGCGTAACTCATCAATCAACAACAGACATATCTAACGAACCATTATAGATAATTTTATAATTTTTATATCAACTTGTAGAGAAAAGAATTGTCTTTATTTCCATGTATCATTTGTCTATGCGCGCACAGAAATGAGGAAGCGGTGCGCGCTCTACTTGCGTTCCGGCGTTCGCTAATTGAACTTGTATTTAACTCGCGCATCTTGCGGCACTCATACCTCACGAACCATTAGAGATAGTTTTATAATTTTTATATCAACTCGTAGAGAAAAGAAATGTCTTCATTTCCATGTATCATATGTCTATGCGCAGACAGGAATAAAGAAGCGGCAAGCGAAATATAAGACATCGTTCACACGCGCTAGTTGCGCTCCGGCTATCGCTAATATAACTTGCATTTACCTCGCGCACCCTGCGGCATTCATATCTCACGAACCATTAGAGATAATTTCATAATTTTTAAGTCAACTTGTAGAGAAAAGAATTGTCTTTATTTCCATGTATCATTTGTCTATGCGCGCACAGAAATGAAGAAGCGGTGCGCGCTCTACTTGCGCTCCGGCTATCGCTAATTGAACTTGCATTTACCTCGCGCACCTTACGGCATTCATATCTCACGAACCATTAGAGATAATTCTATAATTTTTACATCATTGTGTTGTGAAAACAATTGTCTTTATTTCCATGTATCATTTGTCTTTTGATGACTGTGGGGAAAAAAATATGAGGCGTATCGTAATGTTTTTTTTATATATTTATAAAGAGGCACAGTGTATCTAGAAGTCTAAAAAGAATTATTGTGTGTGCATAAATAAACATTTAACAAGGCTCTAAATAAAAATCCGGGATCCGCGAAATAGATACACCAATTGTTGTAAAAGGCACGGGACTCGCTACATAAAAATATTCAGTGAGCGGTGCAATCAGGATATAAGGGTGGCTGGCACCGGACAAAACAATGTCGCCACGTGGGCTAGTAGAGCAAAAATATATAGCCGCATCGTAAGGGTTAACATACTATACATCAATGGATGCGCTTGTTAAAGACACAAATACTTTGTGTAGTACCTCATTATAAAAAATATTAACAGTAAACGAGTATTAAGCTAAATTATCTATTTCTTGAGATAAAGTTTGATATTTGCCACAGATGTCGCATCGCTCACCATTTCTTTACTTTTTCATGCTCATAAACAAATATATATGCAAATAAAGACAATTCTCTCTTCTACAGACTGGTGAAAAAAATATGAAGATATCTTTATTGGCTCGGGTTATATCAATGCTGTAAGACAAGTACCCCCAGTCATCTCGAGATAAAACTTGATATTTTCAACAGATGGCGCATCGTTTACAGTTTCTTTACTCTTTCGTTCAAATGTACAAATGACACATTGAATTGAAGCTGGTTCTTCGCCCTTTACAATGGTATAAATCATTTGAAATTTCGCCACCCCGTTCAAAAGAAATATGGTGGAGAGAAGGGTGGAGGGGGGTCCACAACTTTCATACTAAAAGCTTACACATGGAGATCGGTTTTCACTACGCTATCGTAGTATCAACCCTTATAAGGTGTCTCCATATATGGCAGATTTTGTGTATCATTACGCGTCTGAAAGAGCACCCCTCCTATTTTTCAATAACTGTGCCTCCACGCCCTGTTATGTCCTGAATGTGCCAGGAATCAAAATGTCAGTGTATTTTGCATGGAAAGATGATGTTTGCAGCTTCTGAATCTTGCCTATTAGCTTTGTTTACTTTTATAGTAAACGAAATTGAGAGGCTCCGCGCATCCCTTTTCTAATTTCCTTCAAACCAACAACCAAGGCATCGCGTCTCAGCAAACGTCTTTCGTTATTTTTTATGCATATCTCTTCCCACATCTCAACTGCTGTTTGGTCTTTCTATGCCCAGATTCCTCCATTTGAAGATGAAAAGAAAAACATTTATGCAACACCCCCCGAAGTAGTCGTCAATGAGTTCATTCATGGATTGAAAAGCGGGATGCATGCTTTTCTCGCAAAACACGGGCATTGACGCGCTCACACTCACATTGCTAGGCTTTGCTTTGGTTTTGAAATTTAAAACAAGTATAAGATTTAAATTGGTTTGCTTTGATAAATTTGGTTTTGAATTTTTCAACAATACAACGGAAAACAGGGTTTAAAACCAGGATGAGTCAAGAAACTTTTGCAGATTGTATTTGTTACATTTTACTTTAGGTTTTACATCTTTTGCTAACATGAACATTTAATTGCATTAACTCATATTTTTGGCATTATGATTTTGGATTGGGATTTGAAATGTATTTTTAACAAAGCACATACACTAATTATACAATGTGACATTTACGTTTGCAATTGACAGAGTCTTTTTGGCCTTGGTAATACTGAAATCGTGACTTTTAAAATTCGTCTGAACGAACTATTGACTTCATACATACATGTATTGCATATATTTGTCATACATATCATCACCATACATCGCTGAATCCGTTTGTCGTCGCTTTGCGACTATATTTTGAATTGTGTCTCATAAGCCTAGGTAGGCTGGACTTTGCTTTTTTACTCTTCTGTGATATTTTATGATATATATATAATGCATACTTGCAAAGTGTGACACTTTAATAAACTAATTTTCTTCTTCTTCTTCTTCTTCTATCAACGAGAAGAGTGTTTATTTAACGGATTAAATTCACAAAGATTCTCAAATGTATTCCAAAAACGTATGATTGCAGCCTTTTCGTCAATAATTGACGTAGCTCTTTACAATAAGGGTGTCATTTCTACGACCTTATTTTGTCAAGTCAAGTTGGTAACAAAAAACAGTTGGCAACAAATGATATCTGAAAGCCAATGTTTATTAGGTAGTTTTGGCACTGCAGTCATAATTATTTCTGGTGAAAATTCAAAACTATTAAAAATTAAGTCGCAATTTATATACTTATCAAACGTCAACTTGGACGATTTTTCTTTGGAGTATATATTTACAAATCGACAGTTTTCCTGTTAAGAGATATAAATTCATTCAAAATATCTTAACTTTGTCATAGTGTCAATATTGTATTTTAAATTCAGGGGATGATTAATGTTTCCTTTGTGTATAGATACCGGAGGAACGCAGACAAACGGTGATGTAACAGGACTTAAAATATTCCTTCTGTGATGGGTGGCTTGCTGCCGCTCCACAACGCTTTAGACACACTCAGCAACTAAATCCTCTCACTCATCAATTTTAACATAGAAGAGCTTTCAACTCTACAAATCTTCTTATCTCCTTGGAAACGTAAGACTTCATCTTTCATCTTTCTATTGCGAAAATATGGTAATGTGCTCCTCCTTCAAGGTGATGGATTGTTGTGGCCTCCTGCAAAGAGGGTTTTCTTTGAGAGGATGTTTCTTAATTTCTACACTTGATGTTAACATCATTACTTCCTGCATACGTCGTGTACAGCGCATGTGACATAAAGTGAGTAAGGAACCCCTGAAACAGACTACCCTGAACAACCCCTGAAACAGACTACCCTGAACAACCCCTGAAACAGACTACCCTGAACAACCACGAAACGTATGCAAAACTGAGAGCACACTGTGACATATTTATATAGATATAGAATATAGACATATCTCGGTGACTTCCTTCAGCTTTCCTCCTACACGCTGACTATTTTATTTTATTTTAAACAAATTTCACGGAACTCCCCGCGGGTAACACCTTCTCCTGTATCCTGTATCCTGGATCCGCCACATGTACGTAGAGACCTGGGCAATGCTTTAACGTCAAGTGTTGTTGTATAATCAATGAAGCACATACAACGCTCTTTATGAATTTTACAGGTATGTGTTTGCAAGGTTTGTAGATTATAGGGATATTTCTGTTGGGAGATCTTTTTTTTCATGCGAGACAGATCATATGAAACATATGTATTATTCTATCTAATCGTGATACATTATCGATTACGCAGATTTAGTTCCACACAAAAACATCAGCTCGCTAACGATCTTGTAAAATAATGTACAGTATCATACACTTGGAATTAAGTTAGACTTTCAAAATATTATTCCTAATATGTTTCTTGGAGTTCGTTGGCTTTCAGAGAGCAATACATGTGAAAAACAATCCAGTTCTATATTAACTCTATAACTTTTAATATAGCAACATCCATATCGAAATATCACACTCAAATATATAAGCAATTCGGAAACATCGGTATATATGAGCAATTCAGTTTTGAAACGTTTTATTATTCTCAAAATAACCGAATGCGTCGAAGAGGGGGATCCCCTAACAGTATGACTTATCAATGTGAATACAACAGACGTGTAAAAGGAAATTAACTTTAATCCTTAGCCCCAATCGCATTGAAATAAGACCGAAAGTAAGACTCTGGTTTAAGAGGAACGAGAGCTAGCGTCCGTCTGATTTACATGATATTGGAAATGGTTCATGTATACACTTCTTAACAGATAGACGGAAGTAAGTACACACTTCAGTTGAATTTATAATTTATAAGATTTTCAATAACGAATATTTCCTGTTTTTCTATGACGCATCCTCAAACTGACAAAAACAGGCTAATTGTTCTTCAAGACATAATATTATGCGTTTTTAATTGTTTGCCAAATATAGCATTTAATGTTAACAATTTGCTAAAAAAAACAATTTTATTTCATCGCAAATGGAAGACGTATTCTATGTGAATTAAAATATATGTGCCTATTTGTTCACATATTGACAACATTTTAAACATGGTACAGTGTATGTGTCATGACAGTGTAAACAATAAAAAAGTGAGCATGGCTCACATACCCCCGCATCCCGTTTGATTTCTTCTCCACCTTTCCAAACCCATTTGGGCATATCTGTGGTCCTTTGCAAGAGTCAAGAGTATCATCAGGTGAAACAAAAACCACAATTTCATCTACCTAACTGTAAAAGTTCAGATAAAACGTGTCCAAATTGGAGAATCAGACTAGTCATTTGCACCAAGTTCAAACCCAAACTCAAGGGCCCTATATGCAAATTTGGGAGCAGCTTTCAAACTCAATGAAAAGTATCATCAGGTGGATCCATTTTCAGTCAAATTGCAGAATAAAGGGCCATAACTCTTGTGAAAAATAATATTTCGAGAATGGCTTTCAAACTCGATCAAGAGTTTCATCAGGTGTACCCATAACCAATATTTCATTCATCTAGGTGTTATAGTTTCTGAGAAAATCTGTCCCATTGGAGCATCAGACCTGTTAACCGCTCCAAGTCCAATTCCAGAAACAAGGGCCATAACTCTGTCAAAAATAAAATTTCGGAAATTGCTTTCGAACTCGATCAAGAGTATCATCAGGTGTATCCATACCAAAAATTTCACTCATCTAGGTGTTATAGTTTCTGAGAAAATCTGTCCCCATTGTACACCATATAACTAAGTCCAAAAAGTGACGTTTCCATGGAAACTACCAACAAAATAAATTCCAAAAAATATAAAAGTGGTCAGCATTGTTGACAAGGTTATGATTAACATATGTGCAAAGTTTGATTGATCTAAACCTAAATGTTTTTGAGATAATTGACCGGGCGGAAGGACGGACGGAATGACCGCTATATACCCCCGATTACTTCGTAGCGGGGGTATAAATATATTTCTTACCCCCGCCTTAAACAAAGATTTTTTAACAATATAAAGAATATATGGATGACAACTTCTTTGTTTTTGAGAACGGCACAAGAATCTGTGTTGAAACGTCGCATATATACAATGAACAATGTGGTTGTCATCCATATATTCCTCAGCATTATTGTCATCCCTACTTCTAAAATGCCTCTCAAGAAGTTGTTCAAAATTAATTTACAAATTATTTCTTATAATAGTATTATATTTGAATAGATTATATTCTTAATGACAACATCGTGCGTATATCACGATCTAGGAAGTTTGTAAGGGGCAGGCTTTGACTCGGTAGCTCATTAGACTTAATATTTAATTTTGCTTAAGGGCGTGGTCAATAGGGTTACCCCCTAAGTAGAGACCACAGGGTCACATTAGAATCCCGGGCCTGTCTCTACAGGGTCTCTACAGGGTCTCTACAAAACATTTCAGCACGCTATGCCTATGCCACAGAGTCGACAATTCTTCAATCAACTATGTAGGAGATTTCAGACACAGGTTAGCACTTCAGAAATGGAAATTGCTTAAACATTCAAAGACAATGTAAAGAGATGTAACTGGACAACCCTTAACTGAGTAAGAAGACAACCAAGTCTACAATTACTGATTTAGGATCCAAAGGTTCATCAAGCCCTTATTATTAGCCAAAGTGTAACTAAACTGTAAATTATAATCCTCACTAGTAGCATGTCTGTACACTTTAATTTCAGCTATCTAGGCCTTCTGCTTCTGAAAAAAAAGGTGAATTTAAAATTATAATCCTCACTAGTCAAGGAATCTGTACACAAAGTTTTAGCTTTCTAGGCCTTATGGTTCTGGAGAAGAAGATGAAAATAGGTTTCAGGGGTATGGCCCGTGTGGCCCTTATCATAGGCCACAGGGCCACAAAAGTAACAATTTATAATCCTCACTAGTCAAGGAGTCAGTACACAAAGTTTCAGCTTTATAGGTCTAATGCTTCTGGAGAAAAGGATGATAATAGGTTTTTAAAGGCGTGGTCCCTGTAATCCTTGTTGGGGGCCACAGGGCCACAGAAGATGTTAGTTATAATCCTAACTAGTTGAAGATTCTGTACACAAAGTTTCAGCTTTATAGACCTTATGTTTCCGAAAAAGAAGATGAAAATGCTCAATGTTTACGGATGGACGAATGGATGGAACCCGGACCCATGCCATGCCACAAGCTTACGTTGCCTTACAGTCTAGATGAGCTACAAAGGATCGACTACGACTTCCTAAATCAACCTTTATAACACCCAACCGATTGTAAAATCAATAAAATGATTAACATTTGTAACACTCAAACAATTTTAATATTACTTTAGGATATTATGAAAAGAGAACAAATCTTTTAAAGGGGCAGTAAATTAATCCTAAATATATCGTTTTGACAGTGTCAATAATCTCAATACACAAGTCAATCATCCATAATCAGAGGACAAAGTACATGTATGAAGATTCAGATAATTTTACATTTTGGATTTTCACTGATAATTGTAAATTAATCCTAAATGTATCGTTTTGACAGTGTCAATGATCTAAATACACAAGTCAATCATCCATAATCAGAGGACAAAGTATGAAGATTCACATAAATTCCATTGGCGGCCATTTTGTGTGAACACCTTTTATTCATTTTGTATAAGAAAAAGGAATCGGATGGCTAAACTTTGTGTCATATATTTGAATAATTACTGCTCCATTTAGTTTAAATACATTGTCATTCAATTGGAACTATTAACTTTCATTTTTCTGACATCACCTTATATTCTCCCTAAAAACGTGCTACTGCCCCTTTAAATATGAATATATGAATCAATTGTTCAGTATAATACATCCAAACTGAAACAAATGAATAGATTGTCAAATTTAAAAACATAAAAGAAGACACTAAGTTACCTTGTTAACCGTTATAATTCATATTCACAATATCATATAAGTATGATGACTGGTTAAAGTTCAGGATCAGATGTCACCTGTTGTTGATGTACCTATCCATTACAATCTGTTTGTATAAATGCCTGTTTTTCACACTATGTGTATGTAAATATGGTTATGTAGATCATTTATGTAACAGTGTTATGGAATAAACTGATTGAATGAATTGAAATTATGGAGATTTCAAATATATAGAAAAGTTATTAAAATTATTTTTAACATTTGAAAATTTAGATAAAAAAATAATGTTATTTCTACAGAGAACTGAATAGGATATAACGTCATTTGTGTATTTGTATTGCTATTAAAGAAGTAGTTAATGTATCCGGCCAGTGTCATCTTAAGGTTATTATGAACGAGTCGGCTCTGACGTGGCTCGTCCTGCGCTCTGTATTGAATAGGAGCCTGTGGTAAGTCTAGCTTCTCTTTCAGCAAATATATCGATTTCATTGTAATGACTGAACAATCTAAAGATATATAATTACATGCGTGAAGACAAAATTTGATAGATTACAGATCCTTGCAGAGTCGGACTGTAGCTATAGATTGGGTTGTGAGGCACCTTGTCAAGTCGATACCATCTCCGCTTGTTACAGCTTTAGTCAGACGGCTGACACCAGAGCGAACATGCATAGTTTGACAGACACTCCTTTAACACTGTCTATTGTTTTGATACAGATACATGCTGTTTTCTGGCAACATGTTGCGACATTCATCATATACTAGAACATTACACTACTTATCACTGAAATCCGTGTTTTCAATGAGTATATAATACGTAAAACCGATTCTCAACAGGCAGTCACATCAAGTCAGTGTAAGCTCCTTACAACACTTCATGTGACACGCGATGCTGTAGAGCTTCGACAAGTGGTGAACCTTGCCTGGGGTACGTACGTTAATGAAATGTTGGCCCGGCGGTCATAAAAATCTTCACCATGTCAGCGTCACTTTATGAAGCTGCTTCTGCGGGGAATGAGATGCTTGTACGCCGGGATAGAGAGGGTTAACAGAAGGACCCGCTAGCAGTATCGCGAGTGTTACCGATCGAGTGTGTAGCATATTTTGGGAGTGAAAAACAGACTAGGTGCTGGTACAGCAGAATGGCCACTCTCAGACGGTCTCTTGACATGCTGTTTCTCGGATTCTATATATTCGAGGCTGTGTCCACTATATTCTTCGATACACAACAGCTCTTTCCTGCTGATCTTTATCCAAAATGGGTGAGTACCATTTCAAGAGTTTAACCTTTGACCTTTAAGGCGCATCCTCGTTCGCTTTTATACCACGAGAAATGTGTATTGAATGTTTTGCAATCGTTTTCTGTTTCTTGAAATTTGTCCGAGGAAAGGGATTATATTTATGCGTTTGGTGAGCTCATAAAAGCTATATTCATAAAACTTCATTAAAACGTTTATTATTCTTAAAATGTAATTAGTGGTTAAACTTGCACTCGGGGTTTTCTTGTATCTCTTTTTGTCTTTGATGCATGCTAAAGCAACATGCATCTGTATACTATAGATCAATATTAAACATATCGGTTTGATTTCATCCTTTAATGATTTATATACCAAATTTTATAGTTATAAAAAAATTGGGAGCAACCGAATTCATCATAATACTGGTACCACAACATATTAAACACTAACACAATCTTTATTCGTTTGCTTTAGATACCTTTTAAGAGTAACATCGAATAAGTGATTATTCCTAAACATCAATACGAATAACTTTTATAGTCACTATTTTGAACCTTATGGCAATTTAATGAGCAATTTAATTAAGCAACAATCATGATGTTTTTATAACATATTATCAACGATAACGTTTAAAGATAATGACGACAATAAGACTAGATTTTTTATCTAAATATGTTTTATTGATTTTTAATCAACTTTTCTGTTTTGTTGTGAAATCGAAAACGCTAAATTGCAATTGAAAAGCAATGTTATGTAGTTTAATTATAAGAAACACTAGTGCCTCAGGAATAAAAGAAAACGTTTTCACGTCTTAGAATATCGAATTCCATCATTAAGAATCTCATCCCTGAGACTCCGAACATCATTCATCACTGAGCTAGAAACACGTCATAAAACTTAACGATCTAATGCTGCCACTACATAGTGCTTGTCCACCAAACCTTTAAAGATTTAAAGAATTAAGACATGCGTAACCTGTTCTGTTTGTGAAGCGTGTCTCTAGTTGATGGCATGATTAACTTGTAATCCCTACATACCAGATTCAGAGCAACACCCTCCCCCCTCCCCCTTAGACTCCCTGCCATGCAACACGTCTTGTTTTGAGCGGGAGGTTACTCCACACCAATGGAGTGTCTGTTATAGAGATCACTACCTGCTGTGTGCCCTAGGGTCTGTTAGGTCTCTTATAGATCACAGATTATACTAAACGGTGACATGCAATTGCAGTACTTAACTGCATAATCATTTCATTCACTGATCTTCAAAAGAAAGGTTTAAAAGGGTTTCCTATAGAACTTTGAAGTGTGATTAGTAGTGTTTAATACACTGGTGTCTCTAGGCTACCATCTGAATGGCGCCGATCTTCTTCTAGCAATGCTTTTAGTCTACAACATCTTCATTCTCCTTCTTTCCACCACCATCGCTATCACTTCTAATACTGCTCCTACTTATACAATGACATTAACCCTCACGCAGTATCGTTAATGACACCACCTTTGCGGCCATGTGGGCCTCAGAGGCCCAGGCACATGCACATGCAACTCAGGAACGCTGCCAGGACAAAAGGGTCAATATCATTTTAGCTCATCTGGCCTGTAAGGCCCAATGGGCTTATGGCATGGCATGTTGTCCTGCGTCCGTCCGTCCGTGCGTCCATCCGTCCGTCCGTAAACTTTGTGGAATTTCGACCTCTTCTCCAGAACCATAAGGCCTAGAAAGCTGAAACTTTGTGTACAGACTCCTTGGCTAGTGAGGATTATAAATTGTAGCTTTCATGACCCTGTGGCCCCTAATAAGGGCCACAGGGGCCACACCATTAAAACCTATTTTCATCTTCTTCTCCAGAAGCATTAGGCCTAGAAAGCTGACACTTTGTGTACAGACTCCTTGGCTAGTGAGGATTATTAATTGTAGCTTTTGTGGCCCTGTGGCCCCTTATAGGGGTCACAGGTGCCACACCCTTAAAATCTATTTTCATCTTCTTCTCCAGAACCATAAGGCCTAGAGAGCTGAAACTATGTGTACAGACTCCTTGGCTAGTGAGGATTATAAATTGAAGCTTTTGTGACCCTTTGGCCTCTAATAAGGGCCGCAGGGGCCACACCCTAAAAACCTATTTACATCTTCTCCTCCAGAACCAACAGGCCTACGAAGCTGGAACTTTATGTACAGACTCCCTTGACTAGTGAGGATTATAAATTGTGGCTGTTGTAGCACTGTGTCCCCAAGTAAAGGGGGAACCACATTTGCCACACCATAAAGCAAAATCAAGTGTAAAGCCAGCTTAGCCTGATAAGCTACAGAGCCAATGGCTCTATTTTTAGCTCATCAGGACTGAAAGTCCAGATGGGCTTATGGCATGGCCCGTCGTCCGGCGTCCGTCCGTCCGTCGTCCGTCGTCCGTCGTCTGTCGTCCGTCGTCCGTCGTCCGTCCGTAAACTTTTGACACTTCCGACTTCTCCTCATGAACCATACACATTAGAGAGCTGAAATTTTGTGTACAAGTACCTTAGCATATGGAGATTCTAATTTGTAACTTTGGTGACCCTGTGACCCCAAATAGGGTCACAGGGGTCACAACTTTAAAAACCTATTTTAATCTTCTTCTCCAGTTCCAAAAGGAGTAGAGAGTTAAAAATGATATGTGCAGACTCCTTGGCCAATGGGGATTCTAATTTGTAACTTTGGTGACCCTGTGACCCCAAATAGGGTCACAGGGGTCACAACCTTAAATACCTATTTCATCTTCTTCTCCAGTTCCAAAAGGAGTAGAGAGTTAAAAATTATATGTGCAGACTCCTTGGACAATGGAGATTCTAATTTGTAACTTTGGTGACCCTGTGACCCCAAATAGGGTCACAGGGTAACGTCACAACCTTAAAAACCTATTTTCATCTTCTTCTCCAGTACTAAAAGGACTAGAGAGTTAAAAACGATATGTGCAGACTCCTTGGCCAATCGGGATTCTTATTTGTAGATTTCGTGACCCCATGACCCCAAATAGGGTCACAGGGGTCACAACCTTAAAAACCAATTCTCATCTTCTTCTCCAGTTCCATAAGGTCTAGAGAGTTAATATTGATATGTGCAGACTCCTTGGACAATGGGGATTCTAATTTGTAACTTTGTTGACCCTGTGACCCCAAATAGGGTCACAGGGGTCACAACCTTAAAACACTATTTTCATCTTCTTCTCAAGTTCCAAAAGGTCTAGAGAGCTGAAATTTTATGTGCAGACTCCTTGGCCAATGGGGATTCTTAATTGTAGATTTCGTGACCCCATGACCCCAAATAGGGTCACAGGGGTCACAACCTTAAAAACTTATTTTCATCATCATCTTTAGCTCCTAAAGGTCTATTGAGCTGAAAGACTGCATGTAGACTCCTTGGCCAATTGGGATTCTAAACTGTAGGTTTTGTGACCCCATGACCCCAAATAGGGTCACAGGGGTCACAATCTTAAAAACCTATTTTTCTCCATTAGATGACAGTCTATGGCAAATTTTTTTCTCCTTGGATAGTTTAGTGTGGACTTCTTTCACTGTCTGATATTGGTGATCTAGAAAGTGTTGAATAATAATACATTTGTTTTGTACTTTTTTTATAGGTTTTCTTGCAATAGGAAACATCAGTTTCATTTTTAGCTCATCTTGCCTGTATAAAGCAAACTTGATATGATGCCTGATGAGCTACAGAGCCAATGGCTCTATTTTTTATTTGTTTGTATAATATGTCACCTATGTGTTCCAAACCTCACAAACTGATCGGTGATATGTTTATTTGAGACTCATTTGCAAGCTTTTTTGGTAAAACATTAATTGGAAAAAATGGAAAGCAGAATTCACGTAAGAGCAAACACTAGATCATGTGGTAACTTGGACCAACCGAAGGCAATCATTGTTTCAAACTTTGTTATTCAATTCTACATAGAATAAAGGTTACCATTATGCATCGACAGAGTGTTAGACATTAAAACGCTGTCGAACGTGAAATTGAAACCGAAATTTCATCATTCACAATAGTCTGGCATTATAATATTCATTATCGCTATATTACGCATTATTGGTTAGTTCCTACAGGCCAAGTCTGGCTAAAAGAGCATAAGATGCATGTGTGCATTCAAGAGTTGCCGCCAAAACCCAAAATCACTTCATCCGGGTTACAATATTATAATATTAATATATTATGTTTGCTGTGTTACTTTTTTTCGGGTTTTGGTTTATCTACATCAGGAAGTAATCTCAAGGGGTATTATGCATTTATTATTGTATTGCGATTCTGTATATTTTGTACTGAAACAAGGGTTTACCATGGGTCTATGAGGCCCGAGCTTACAGCAAACGTCTGTATTTTCTTAAAACGTCAATTAAAAAAGAAATATCTTGTCTACAGTTATGACGTATATACGTCGCCTTTGAGACATACTAATGGAGGAATACATGAAGTAAGAAGTCGCTCATTTCAAATATGTTGATTCTGGGTAATGTCAAACATTTAACCGGGCCTCAAAGGCCCCACGATACTGCGTGAGGGTTAATATTTTAGCTACAACTACCATCAAAATGCTTTGATACACTGCTACTATAACTACGATTACTACCACTTCGTATATCACTACAATTTCAACACTTTGCTACAGCTACCTCTACCACTACGTGTACTATTTCTTCTTCTACTACTACTACTACTACTACTACTACTACTACTTCTACTACTACTACTACTACTACTTCTACTACTACTACTACTACTACTACTACTACTGCTACATGTATTAAGTAGAATTCAAAACGTTTGGTGTAAATGACTCCAATATCTCAAGGAGAGCCATTTAACAATGGAGACACATTGCACAGAATCAGTATGTTTGAAGCAGTATGTCACCTCTGCTTGAGAGGAACCTGTATCGAAAAGTCGCATACTGTGTATAAAGAAGTTGTCATCCATATATTTTTCTGCATTATTGTCATTCCAAATTCTAAAATGCCTCTCTTGAAAAGAAGTTATGTTTAAATGCGACTGTCCAGGTGTATTCGAGATCCAGAGTAAAGACGTAGTTAAGAGACGGTTTGATACACTGCAGGGAACACATACTTCAACCACATGTGCTAGACGGTGAATTGCACGATGGAATGAAACGCACGTTCACTTACATGATGAATCGCTGACTTTATTGGCAATTTACTGTTTCCAAAAAAAACTCCTTTTACATTGGCAATTCTGCTTCATGTACCGCGTGTGATTAATCATTTCCTCTATCAAATACTGTTTGTTAACTATCAACACGGAAAGTCGCCTGCAGTTTTGTAATGAAGTTGTGTAAAGTCATTAGTTTTTTTCATCTCAATGATTAGAAAATGTCTCATAAATATTTCAGACATCCCCGTGAAGATTACGTCTTATAAAGTACCGATTTTAAGCCTAGCAAAAAAATGTGATAAGCTCAGAATATGGATAGGTAAATAACTTTGCAAGGATAATGTTTTTGTTACTAGTTACAGGAAATTGGAATGATATTAAGAACAATGTAGATGAATGGTTCAATAATAATAAATAGTAATTTATATCATATAGCCGTATTTAAGTCAAGGTGCAATAATGTAACTTTTATTGGTTTCGATAAAGGGACCAACAGGCAAGTTTGATTAAGCATCAGAAGCTTTGAGGACAGAAATGTATATATAGTCAATGATGTTTTTTTATTTTATGATTTTTTTATACCGGGAACTTGTTGGTATTGTTGGTTGGGAAATCTAAAATTAACTGCAGAAAAGTTTTTATTTTATACATAACTGGAACAGGAAATAGGGCAAGGGAAAGACCAGGCTTCCTGCCTTTTATGCAAATACATTTTGAACTTTGTCTCAAATTGTGGCCGTATTTTTATAAGTGGTATTGCTAAAACGATAGTTGATTGACTGAAATAGTTTGTTTAATTTCTTAACGAATACCCTGGATAGAAAGAAATATGGAAATGTGTCATATGACTTTTAAGAAACTCGTGCAAAATGTCTATGACACTCGCTTTCAATTGACTTATACCAAACTTCGCACTTAATTTGTAAAAAGTCATATGACACACTTCCATTGGTGATATTCTCTATTAAAATGTTTACGTAGACACTTTAGTTGTAGGTTCTACATGTACGTAGACGTTGAATATATATTTTCGTGGATTTTGAATACTACACATATCATATGCATGCCGTTTAAATAACTATGACTAAAATATAACATTAAAATGCACTTACCACAAAATTGTAATAAATCATTTACATGGGTTACCAAAATACGTGTACAAATAAAAAATATGCAACTTTATGAATGTTTTAGTTGTGAGAGCATATTGATGTAGCTTGTTTCTATGATATAGGGAAGCAACTACTTGTACTTGAACTGTCTCGTATTCAAGTCTGCTAAGTGCAAATTGATCGACATGTTTTACTTGTTTTACAGTGAGCGATACTTAATTTCTATCAGTAACCTAAAAAACCCTTCGCTCCTCCGATAAACAGGTTACACCATACCATTCCGTATCATCATCACCACATTAACTCCCCAATATGCTAGTAACCGTAAACATAGTTCAAGCTGTTTCTTTTTTCACTTTCGCTTTTCTTTACCACACAAATTTAGATCTCATTCCTGCTTCCCTCTTAAGAGAGTGAAAGGATAATCAAATGATATGTAACCTCAGATGAAATAAATATAATATTCTGTATAGTGAAGGGCTGTTAACAAGACTTGTCACTTATGACTCAAGGCCATTTCACCCTAAAGAGTCATACACGTATGACCAGGGAATTTTGTTTACATCATCAGTAAATTCCGAATCACAGTCCCATGACCATTGACCATACATGTATTTTTATTTAGTTTGCAAAATCAGGAAATGACCTTTTCAATACCTAGATATTTTAAAGTTCTTTCGTTATTCACATAAAGCTATAAAAATATGATAAAATAGTGTTAGTTTTTCTTGAATGCATATTATTGTATATAATTTCATGGTAAAAATCCTGGCTAGGAAAGGATCGACAAAGATTTATTTAAAGTTTTCAATATTTCAGTTTACAATATTTACATATTGTTACCCGTTATATCTGTAGTCTGTATTGAAATAAACATAACTCTTTGTCTTTTGCATGTAAAATTAAAACTATCCAAATATCCCAGAATAAAATATCAAGGTTGACCATCCATTAAATATTTCAGATCTGCTAGAAAGGTGTCGTGATGGCCCACAGTGATAGCTTCCATCGAAACTGTACCCACGCGCTTATTACTATTAGGCGTTTTTATGATCAATGATGCGATTGCATTCAGGCTACGCCAAACATGTGTAATAAATATAGAGGGGGGAACTGCGCACAGGGTATTTCAATATGTTCAACATTTAATAGCAATAACGTGACGTATTGACCGCTGGTATAAAGTGTTAACTAACAGTAAAGACACTTTAGACTCCTTTACAGCAATTTGATAGATAAAATCAAGCCCAGCGTGTGAATGTTGTTAGTCTCGAAAGTTAAAATACCAAAGGGTTTTAGTTTCCTTATTTGTCAGTTGATTGTCTAAAATTGTTATTCGATTACTATGAATTTTGAAACTGGATATCCTAGTATTCATTGCCCTTATGAACTATACAACCCTGGTAGATATGCATTATTTCGATGAATTAAGTGACTAAGTTTTTTTAATCACTTCCTCACATAAGAATCCTTTGAGCCACCATATTATTTTTGTCTGCTCATTGGACGCATATACTCACTCACGTCTGTTGTTTTGTCATCTAAAATTTGAGTGACTCATAACTGTTTGTAAACAGCTGTGTCGCAATAGATTGCAGTTTAACATGTTATTAATTTCATCTAAAAAACTTTGCTTTATCATTTTGTTTAAAGGGTCCAGATATTGAAGAATGTTTCCCAAGATATTTACACTTAAAACATTTAATGATACAGCCACGCCAAATTATACAGCCCAATTTTCTGATCTGTAGGGAAAATGCATGATGCATTTGTTCCGTTTCTTGAACCTCTTTCTAAATGTTTCAGTTTACATTCATTTGGCTGCCCGAGGTCAAATCAATTCTAATATTCTTACATCTATAAAGTTATTTATATCCAGGCCAGGTCATTAAACACGAAAGACACATATGAGAGACCATACAGTTCATGCGGCCCAGCATAGCACAGCAAACCACTTCTGGCGCAACTTTAAGATCACCTTATGCCAATATCAAACCTGCAACACAAGTCTTGATTTAGGTTAAAGGTTCCTTTCAGATTTTGACGGATTGGTATTTTCTTATATGAAAAAGGACATGAATCACATTTTTCAAAGAGAGGAAACGTCTTGTTGTGATGGAGTCTGTGCATTCAGAATAATAAAGAGTAGGCTATTTACAGTTAGTTCAAGGTGAGCCTACATTCGTTTAGATGTAGGTAATAACTAGAGATTGAATTACAACTGAAAAAAACCATCATCCAGTATTCTTTGACATACTTTGTCACCTACAAATAACCTTATGAAAGCTAAAAAGATTGTAAATAACATTGACTCATATGCTAAGGTGGCTTATTATGAATGTACGTATTATCTAAACGATTCAATAACAGTACAATAAACTTCAAGACGAATAGAAAGCTTACGTCTAAAACCTGATGAGCTACAAAGTCATTTATCACGGATCTGAATAACGTCACGTTGAACAATGTACACCTAGCGTGGGCAGGCGTTTAGCCATCTATACTGAAAAGGTCAGTATGCGGGGGTTTCCACCCTAAATATTTGATGTAGTAACTATACCTGTCTGACGGCACAGACAAGTTTTACTCTCGCACTAAAGGGCAAACACAGAAGTGAACCATACTGCAACATTTGACAACAATACATTCCTCTGTGTATTCATTCAGACTAGCAAGTTTGTTCATTGATTACTCTCTGAATACCAGAACCAACTCTTAATCATGAAGTGCAGAAGCTACCTTCAAAGTCAGTAATACCTTCAGGGACATTTACATAATTAGATTAAAGTCTGTAAGGTATAAGTCAACTCTAAAAATATCTGCCAATTCAAATAAACTTCACTTCCGAATTCAATGAATTTAACTTTGTAAAAACACTTCTAGTTCTAAACGGAATTAAGATAAACCACGGCGTAGACATAGATAAACATGTGACTTGCGCCCTCTGGTTTGGAATGACATCGTACATCTATCAGTTGAGCCAGATTACTGCGGTGGAAGTAAAAGAGAGTTTTCTACGATCTGTGAAGGGCCATAGACCACACGCCTATCTTGATTTATTCCTCCAGAATGGATCTTTAAAAATGGAATCCCTTTGAATTCTGTTGAGTACAAACACAAAGTGTAAGACCTCAAATCTATCAGAGAGACTTTCTTTCACACATCTTATTGAGATATGTCCAGGGTTATGACTACAGACTTATATGACTAAAGATGTTGGTAAAAAGGGAAGAGTTAAGATGAAATAGTAGGGAAAAAATGTGTAAAATAGAGAAACCTTATCTGAAATGATAATGTGAAATGTAAATGTGAATATAATGTGAAATTATGTGAGATTTAAGATGATATATATAGTGACAGAGCAAATATTAGATAATAAAAGAGTTGACAAATTATATCAAAGGAGTTACATGTATGAGTGAACATATTTCGTTAGATAGTAAGACAGTTGTAATGTAAAGTAGAAAAAAGACTAGATCAGATTATTCTTTCTATTGAGAGATCACGCAACGTGTGTACCTGACCGAGAACTGTAGTATACATAAAGTATTGTCAGACACGTGTTTGGGCGATAAAGTGTCTGTTTACTGTCCATTCCCCACTGTAAACTGTTTATACCATGCCCGAAGGCTTCTGCTACTGTACGAATGATAAAATATAAAACAGATGTCGGTGAGAATGTATAATAATTGCCTTACTGACTCTAGAGCACTGTATTTGAGCAGGATACTTTCTTCGTGATATCTGTTTATGCAGGATCTATCTGCAGGATATGCCAGCGGTAAACCTTCACTACTTTCCTCTGACGCTTCATATCCTTGTCGGTTTCACCTTTTGAATCTCAGCCGCTTTAAAAGTGGTTGGCCAAATCCATCCGTTCATACCGTTTGGTCTTGACATTTACCCATAGTCATAGTATACGAAATAACAGAGGAGAGCTAGTGAATCATGAAGCCAGAAATTTGACTCTTCTAGATTCAGACAGACCATTTACATTTTGGTTTTAAGATTGACGGATAGCTTTGACTGTTCGTGAATAGACGTCTTTGTCTTGTTTTCACAGATCCAGTAACCTGAACACTGAAACGCTTTCCTTATTTCGCTATATGTAGAAGATGTAGGGATCTAACAAGGCGCAGTAATACCTTACTCATGCATCCTTACAAGCAATATTGAGTACATAAATGTATACTAGATATTAATATGTGTCACTAGCAGAGATGCGTAGAACAAGATAACAATATTAACAGTTGGTTCTCAAAATGTCCTCTCAATAGCTTTCCTACCTTTATTTCTGAAAGCGCACAATTGTTTTTGCTCTTTAGACGTTGTTTTACTTGCAAGACAGACAATCTACTCAGGAATCAGGAGTTTGTCTGCTTCTACTAAGGTTTACTCCCAGAAGTGTTGTATCACTGAATCCCACAGGGAAGACGAACATGTGCTGTGAAAGTACACTCCATCGGGGTAATAATGTAGCGCTTTGAGCATGTCTTAGGACGTGGAAAAGGCGCAATATAAGTATGCACATTATTTATTATTAGATGCGCGTACTGATATATTTCATGTTAATACTTATCACAGGGGATTCTGTATTATTGGATAGCTTGATAAAAAGGAAAACATGTTGAATTTCATATGCTGCAATATCATCTTACCGGTCTTTTCATGTGAGCTAAGAATCAAATTAACCCTATTTCGGTCTGTATGTAAATTAATTTTGTAAGATGTCAACTCCGATTTAGTTATGATCACTGCTACTGTTAACTTTTTGTCACATTCCACATCATTCAGATAACAATGAAACGATCAAGTGAAGTTGGTACTTCGTGAATGGTCATGCCTTATTTCATTGAAAACCCTGCTTCGTGCATACCACTGCGAATCGTAGTTTGTGATTTCCTTGAAAACCATTATAGGTTCTAACTCCATTAGGTATCACTGTAAAACCGTAATTATGCTTGTTTAAGAAGCAACAAATAAAAATCAAAACCTTCAAATTTTATTTTTTTTAAATATGATTGATATTAAGTTTCCGTTGTCAATCTGAACATTTGTTTTTTAAGTCTTTTGTGGAGACGGTTGCCTTCTTATTCAAAGATAGCAGATATATTCACTGAACATTCAATGCATACTTTTTAATAATGCTATAAGTTTTTAACCGATATTCAGCTTATGAGTACCTGAAGCTGACGACGCTTCGCGAACACATACATACTTCAAGGTGTCTTTTCCCATGTTATTATTCATTCTTTATTTTTTTATGTTATTGCAACGCCGGAAAATTTGTTTCATTTTTTTCATTTAAGGTTTTGGTCAAATTTCAGGTCATTGCGCATACTTTTGTGCACAAATTCACATTCATTTCAGCAACGCAATACCGTCAACTTCAAGCCCTCAAATGATACAGTTCTATGCATCATGGCAACGGGAAAGTTTATAATCTTTAAATAACATGGTACCTTAGGGGTACTTCCTTGGGATATCAAGATCTTGTCAAACTTTCTTGGTAAGTAGGTAGGTAGGTAGGTAGGTAGGTAGGTACTATGTCAGCAATTATTGCATATGTTGTTTAGCCACACGATGCAAAACGCACCGACTTGTCGAAGATTATAACGCATCTCTAATATACGATGTTCATTGAAAGCAAGACTTTTGACATATTAGCGATATGAGAGCAATGTTGAAAGCATATAAACGGATTGAAAGCAACATTTGTAACATATTGGCAAAACCGACTTCTCACAATTGTATGTGAAGATTTGGTTCAATACTTGATGTTGAAATAAATGCTGACAAAGCAAATTTAATCACCTAGGCTGTACTAACGGGGCATGTTTCTCGTAATATATACTGGCATAAGTTCATTCAGTCCATAAATATATGTCACGCAGCCAGAAAACTGACTCATTGCTCGTTGCTTTTATATAGAAGATCAAATCTGCAGCCTATAGTAGCAGGTCCTGTTTTTTATCAGATCGTGTTATCAACTTGACTTGTACATAGTCCTATTCGAACTAATAAAGGTCAGTTGTGACATATATATATAGTTGATCATCTTACATGAAATACCAACTTATGATTTGCTTGATCGTTATTTGTGCCATTTGTGCGACTCGTTTAATTCAATCTAATCTTACACTCTTATCTGACACGTACAGCTAACCTCATCCTGTCTCCGGGCACGAACGTTACGCTAACTCCACTAATCTGTACCCTGGGTTCAGGAGCTAGATTCGCTCGCGCGGCCTGACTTGGGATATAGCCAATCAAATCGTTTTCCCGTTCAAATTTTATCGAGAAGGTGGCGAGAAAATGATTTGATTGGCTACATCTCAAGTCAGGCCGCGCCAGCAAATCTAGCTTCTGAACCCAGGGTACAGATTAGTGGAGTTAGCGTAACGTTCGTTCCCTGTGACAGGATGAGCTAACCTTTTATACACCGCCTATTTGCTGTTATCTCTAAAATTACGACCCAATTTGGACCATTTTGATGTAGCCAGTTGTCTGGAAACTAACGATGATGCAATTAAATTCATGTAAGAGTATAATATGCAGCCTGGCATGCATGCATGATCATAGACCGAAACTTCTGTCGCCGAATGCTGTATCCTCGCATATCGAGCCGCATACTAACGACAGAAGCAGGCTATGGTTAAAACTGGGTGGAAATCTGATTTTTTATTTTGAAGTTGCAGTCAACTTAAACTGTTGCAAATCATTACCTGTTCATATAATTAACGTTTTGGTGACTTCAAAAATCTCTATCGGCGTTGTTATTTATTGTAAATCAAACTTTAGCCTACATTTCATTCATCGGCAATCAACGAAACGGCATCGGGCGCTGCCATCTTGGAAGCGCCAGCCAATCAGAAACGACCTTGACCACTAGCGAGGTCACCATGGATACAATTAGCGTCAGTGCCGACAGCGGTGTTTCGCTTGTAGGAATATGGGCATTGTTATTGTAAAAAGTATTAGATCGTTCTGAATAAAACAATATTTATTTAGCTTACTTTATTTATCTTGCAATACAAATGATAAAAATAACGTGCTTTTTACGTTCATGGTTAAACTGAATAATTATTCCTTTATGATACTGCTTGCAGAGTAATAATAGAGATTTGAAAGACTATGTCTAAAGTCTCTGGCCCGTAAGTTCGAAGCTAGGTTTTTCTAGACCAGGTTTAGTGCTAGTCGTGGTTTAGTTAAACCAAGACCTTTGGTCTTACTTAAACCGTAATTTTGAAAGGTAGTTTAGTTAAACTAGCATGCAGACCAGGTTTAAATGTATCACATTATGACAATGGAAATGACAATGACTGTGACAATGAGAGGCCTGGAATTAAATTTCCGTTGCAGACGAAGAAGAACGTGAGACTAGGGCTTCGTCAATACTTAAAATTTACATTTACATTACCCAAAACATAGCTTAAAGTAAAACAAATTCTTGAGAGGCATATAGAAGTTGGTAGTTCATATGACAGAGTAGGATGGATTACAACTTCTTTATTGTATTTGCATACGACGGTTCAAGGCAACTCCCTGTCCCTCCATCAAGCCAACTCCGTGCCCCTTCATGAAGGCAACTCCGTGTCCCTTCATCGGGTAAGTATGAAGGGGCACGGAGTTGCCTTGAAACGTCGTATGCAAATACAATAAAGTCGTTGTAATCCATCCTACTCTTTGTCATATTAAAGTAAAACGCTAGTTCATGGATATGAGATTATGAGAGCGTAACTTGAACTCATATATCACATTCTTGTTCTTCAAGGATGTAACGTTGCGCGGATGAGCGGAGCTGAATAGCAGATACAAAAACTCCAAAGAAATTATTCTGAACAAGTCATACGTTATTGAAAGCTCATCTTCCCACGGCAAGGCGAAAACGTATCGAGCAACTCCTCGTTTAGACCTTGCCTTCACAAGGTAGAAAACTGGTGATCCGGAGCAGCGACATCTATCGTGATCACGAGTTACGCCCCTTATCAGCTCTTTCAACAATAGCCAATGAAATTGCCGTTTACATTCGGAACAAATTCAAAATACTAACAGACGATCTTTTTTAAAACTATCCGAGTGAAATTTAATTTTAAACTTCAGTCCGCATGGTTGTTTTTATGTTTTTGATGAGCACCGAGAATGCAGAGAAGACAAACATTAATGTATCACTCAAATAAAGTGTTTCTCTCCCTTGAAAAACGCATACAAAAGTATTTTTTCAAATCGGTTCATTTAACATGCTGTCTTCTGATTGGACTATTCTACTTCCGTGCAGCGGGTTGAAATGCTAGCACAGAAATTACGGCCAATGATGTCAAGGGAGGAATGGGAAAGTTTATAAACTTTTTCGTTTCGCCCGTGACGTTGTGAAGATGTTGAAAGCTTGAACAATGCATTGGTTCCTCTGGAATACAACTTGAATCTTCAGAAATGAATCGGCTATTTTCGAGAAGTAACCACCAATTTGGTAACGTTTACACCGCGTGATTTAATCTTCCGATTTTGTGTCATGTATCACTTTGAAATATTAATGTACCCGTCAAGAAAAGTTTAACGTTTTCATAAATGAATAAAGAATGACTTTGTACTTTTATATAGATATTATTTTTGCAATAAATTAACAAATACATGTTCTCATTCGAACGTATGAATGTTTTTTATTGTACATTACGAAACCATACTTCTTTTCTGATTGATTTGGTACTATGAAAGTGCAACCTGCAAATTCATTCCGGAAAAGTAATAGTATTTTATACTGACATGATTGGGCATTATTCTAACCAGACCAACTTGCCACGTTGAAGTAGCAAAGCGTTCACGAGATATTTCTTTTTACAAATTTTTATGATAAGTGTGTTTCAAATATTTAATACATATCCTGATAAATAATTACGATTTCTCACCAAAACTAATATTGCAGCACCATGCTTGTGAGGGTTGAATAACAGGTAATTCATCTATGCTGAATAGGTCCAATGATCTCCCTGCCTATTCTCGAGGAGGCGGCGGATTTCAGGAATACACAAATCCCCACAAAATACATATATCAGGAACTACGTATGTAGATCAAGTCTTACCAGGTAACAATCGCCATATAAGGGAATTGTGAGGAGTGGTTGATTTGCTAATGTGCAAACCACGTGAGGGCATTAATCTTTTGCTACTTTATAACTTGTGATATGTTCTAGACGTCACCGCATATAGATGCAGTATACTGATCTCTCTTCCAGGTATTCAAGGTGAGCTAGTTTTATTTTATTCATGATAAAATACACCGATAGAAATAATAGTATTCTAAATTCAAAAGCTTTGTACTACTAAATAAATGCACGTTTGGATTTGAAAAAATTTTAAAATTAGATTGAATTTACGAAATGTACGACTGGCAAATATTCATGAGAAAAATAAATGAACAATGGTCAATAAAGTTTACTTTTAATTTCTTTCATCCGTCTCAATTGTTTCATAAGAAGCAATCATGTTAGATGTCGCGCAGGCTTTTTTGTTCGTCGCGTCGTCTTTGAACGTCAGTACGCAAGGTCACTATGCATAAATTAGCGCCACGCTGTATCTATTTTTAGATCATTTGACGCAATTTGATTGGTCGACGAGTACACCCGCTACTTACAAGATGGCGGCGTTTGTTGATGTTTCAGTCGGCCGGACGCTTGCAGATTTCGCGGGCGGATAAAGAAAAAGAGCAATTGTTATCGAGATTGAAAATAGGTGAAAACAATTCTTGCAATGGATTCCAATCGATCAAGCATACTTAGAACATTTTTGCCATATGGGAAAGTAACGCAACATAGCAAAAACAGCGCATACAGTACTGTATGCGCTTTGCCACCCTGTTTTAACCCCCTTAGCGCCAGCCTGAACATAAATGTACATACACGAAACGCCATCCAGGTGCCGGGGTGTACATAAATGTACATTCCCCGACATTCCCAACTTAGAACTAAATATACATTTAATAAATTGATAATTAGATATAAATAAATATCTTCTGACTTAAAAAATCTCTCAGCATTAATTTGGTACCAAAATAATAGGTATTCATACATTTTTATTGGAGTTACACATATTTTCCCAAAATCAACTACAAAGCAATTTGAACTTGGCGCCATGTTTGACTTTTTGTTGACGTCACAAAGTGTACATTGAACGAAAAAAAAGACGATGCGTTATTTTCGTTGCAGGTATTGAAACATAATTGACTGAACATTGTTACTAGATATCTAAACTACATCTCCATAAGCTTTGATGATAGTTTTACTCATCGGATAGATCGCGCGTAACTAAAAGTCATCATGTAAACAACTTTCATATCTGATGAAAAATGACCGGGCACAGTTTTCGTGATACTACGTAATTATCGCGTTCAAAAACTCCGATTGACATAATGTCACGCGAAAATAATTGCAACACCAGTAAATAGTTACCTGTCCATTGTTATTTTTGGCAAAATCATACTTCTTCATGACGCCTTAGACTTGGGCCGTCCAAAAACAGTCGACATTGAATCGAGCAACTTTCTCTCGCATGTAAAAAATGGCGGATGCAGTGTCACTGACGTACTACTAGATTCGCACTCCCTAAAGACTGTCAAAGAGTTCATGTTCGGTACCGAGCGTCTACTGGTTGACTTGACATAATCATTGTTCATTTTGAAAACTTGCAGTGTATAATTATTGTATTTTTGTGTGGATAAAATACATTTATTAAACACATTTGGATTGGTATCTGTAATTCACATAACGGGGGTAGATTAATTTTACCAGTACTTATATTCACTGTAGTACAATAGGTATAAAAGAAAAGAAAACTGTAAGACTATCGGGGACATGGTCAAATTCATTATTGGGCAATACTCTATAAGTTCGGTTTAAAAAATTGTAAGATTGTCTCGCTGTTTGAGTAAGGAAAATATGTACATTCGCTGTCTAACTGTGGAATGTGATGAAATATAATGGATTTATTTACACATGTATCGAGTCAAATTTTGTCAATAATTCGGAATAATTAAACTTTAAAGATTCGTATTAATTATATATTTACAAATACTTTTATTTCGCATGACAGGTGAAGGGAAAATGGGGATATTTGATATAAAACCGCGCATATGTGGATTGATCCGATAGACGGTTTCACTTGCGCCAATTTGTCGTCTGGAAATTAAGCTCGCGACAAGAAGAACTTCCAAACCAGTTCGTTCCGCCCAGGTGCGCTCAGATCCAATGCCAACTCTCGCGTGGGGAGGGGGCAGTGCTTGTTCACATGTGTGAGTAGGTATTTTATGTATTTCTTGGTTATGCTGAATTCCTCTTTTTACGTTTTGTGACGACTAATATACTTGTTATAAAGCTGTTGATTTTTAAAAGATATCTGACCATAGATATTGACAGATTCTATCGATAATTTCGGCGTGCTATGAATATTCATGAGATGGGCCCTTGCCATTGAAATGTAGTGTAGACAAATAAAAATATTTCTTTTTATGGACAGATAATTTTCAAAAGTACCACAATCCTTCCCCGATTCTAATTAAGAAAATAGGAAATTGTCTTCTGGCTAAATAACATTTGTTTTAATTTATTTATAGGCATTTATTCATATATTGACATGAAAATATAATTTATTCAAATCAATAGTTTAATTATCCTGAATTAATCATTTGTAATAAAATAAACATACTCAGTCAGGTACATGTCAGCGTAAATAAAAATGATTTTATTATGTATTTAAAAATTATTCAAAAAAGTATAATATGCAACTGAAGTTTTGATTTGTGATTTAAGTTTTTAGGTTTCATATGGATATGCCTTATTGATTTCTGAATATTTCATTAGTCAGTTAAGTTGTTTGTTTTTCCAAAACTGTGATATCTGTTGTATCAATAATCATTATCATTTTCAATTTGAAATTTAATGGTTTATGTAGTAATTTTCCTTATAATTATAAGAATTTGTTCATCATGTCAAATAAAAGTTTAGACTGTTGGTTAATTCAGCATGTTATCACAAAAACAGTGTTCAAAAGAGAAAATCTATCAGTATTTAAAAAATGAATGTGTGTTCTTTGGCAAAAAATATTAGGCTAATTAATTCAATTACAGAATTACTCAAATGAATTTGACTGATTTTAGTTATTTAGGTAGGGCTTGAAACAAAAACCTGCTGATTTGATTTGATACTGCAAGTCATTTGGCATGTAAAAATACTTCAAGATTTGCAGTAGGAGAAGACAACATTTCACATATTAGACTAACACTAAGGTCAAAATATTGGAAATATAACCTTTTGATTAGATTGTATAATTTAACATTATGATAGTATATGTCCATATTTCTGTCTAAGCAGTAAGCACATTGATAATAATAGGCCCTTAAGGCACACATCCTTATCTTATGCCGTTATGATTAGATTGTTTAATTTAACATAATGGTAGTAGTGTATGTCAATATTTCTGTCTAAGCAGTTTACAAGAAAATTGATAACAAGTGGCCCTAAAGGCACATAATATCCTTGTTTTTTTATATTGCATTGAGCAAACAATTAAGGTTAGGTACATGTAAGAGATAGGGGGATTTAAAGAAAAATTGTAGGACAGTGATATAGCTTGCCTAATAATAATTGTAGTAATCTGTGAATATAAATAAAGAGCTATCAATTTGCCCCTTCTTTGAATATCATTTTTTTCTGAAATTGTTGAAAGAGAAAACTGATATCTTTACTAATACTATATTTATTTTTTGTAGGGTGACAGTAGGCCCTGCTTCCATGTTTGTGATGACCACAAACAGATATCAGCTTCTGTTCTGAATACAGGTTCATGTGACTTGGACTTGAGAGCTATTCATCTGCTTAAAAAGAACAAACAATAGTTTCATATTTACATTTGATGTATATTAATTGAATAAAATCTATATCATTCATATCCTTCCATATATTTATTTCCCCACCTATGTCATAATTTGGCTTTGATTCCATTACCTATTAACAATCTATGAATGTATCTCATGTACAGGAATGACACCTTTGAGTCTCTGAGTTGCTTTCAACAAAGTGAAGATAACCCAAGTTATGATAAAAAACAATTCTTTCCATGTGACTTGATTCTTCAGAAATTAAGAGAATTCATTTAAAAAATATTTTTTGCAGGAAAGCTTTTTTTAAATTTCATTTTTGATAACTATTTAAAACTAAACATCTCAAAGTTCTCATCAACATTTTATTAAAGTGGGATTCTGTTTCCTTTTTTCATGTTTTATTATCATTGAGTTTGTTATGTAATATTCTCTTCAACATATCTCACCTCTCAAGTTATTTTCAAGCCCTACTATACTGGTATGTTTTGAATATGTGTTTTTGCAATATTTATCAAGTCATATAACTTCATAAGAAATGAATAACATAGACTAAAATTTAGTCTATGAAATATTTTAAATAATTACTGTACCTTCATTTATGTTATTTTATTTCTGGGGTCTTTTAATTTCTTTGGGTTTTACAGTCAATCTAGACTTGCAGAAATAGGATCTAGACTATATAAAAGGCTCCTATTTAATAAACAGTCATGAAGCAGGACTATGAATAATATTTGAAGTCTTCAAAGTATATAAACATACATGTCTGAAACAAACACTTGTGACAGTTATCAAACATGGTCTAGGGGAGATAACTTGCTGCCCTGTAACCTTGGCCCGTTGGGGGCGTGGCTAACAATCAAGTGATGTTGATGTGGGTTCATTCATATTTCAAACTTCTTTGTAATTTAGAAATGCGTGTAACTGATTCAAATAAACTTTAATAGGCTTGAGATACTAAAGAACCTTAAACATTCAACAACGCAATGTTCCCGCCATATTTTTTGCGCGAAATAAACCGTGTCATCTCGTAAAGGGGGCGGAGCTTACACGATGAAGGGCCGTCAGTCAAGTTTGACGACCGGTTCGGATACATGTATTACTGAGGACACTGGAAGCTCATTTTTCCGGTTAAAGTTATACTATTAAATCCAAATAAAGTACAATATCATTTTAATAATTCTTTTTAAAACTTGTAGGATATAAGTGTTATGTAAATTTGTTTTATTTTAGTAAAACGAGGTGATGACTGTTTTTTTATTTTATATTTCATTTTTTTCACATTTGTGTGAAAAATACTTTGGATTTTATACATTTTCACTTGACACATACTTCAATTAATGATTTTTTCTGCTTTAGATGTCTATAATACTAAAAACTTTGTTTATAATTGTTTGTTATGCTATTTCAGCGCAGCTATGATAATAATAGTTCACAACCAATGCGAGCAAACATTAATGGAGAAATTTGCCGTAACACCGTTCCGATTGAATTACCTGATTTTGTATGAAGTGGGCGTCATATATTTCACTTAAAACATCAAAAGAAAACTATATGAAATGAATGCCTGTGATTTCATTGTTGCCAATCTTTGATTATGGATATATTTTGTCCATTGTGTAATGATCAATTGATACTTTGATACGTAGTTGCAAATAGTCACTTGTTTTCAGTTTCCATCTCGCCGAAAACATTTGTCGTTTGAAGTCTGATGAATGCAATAGTAATTTCCGTGCTTATGTATCTGAAATTTACATCATATTTAAGATGAGAGAAATATCTATCGCTGGCTGGAATTTCAGCCAGTATCCATTTATAATGAAAACAAACGATCGACTGCTATGCATAGTTCATTTTCCGCGCATTGTTTGTCAATGACGTCACAAAAAACAATGTTCAACAAATTGGTTACAAAAAGATAACTTGTAGTAGTTCCGGTTCTAGTAGGTGCATGCAGGAAGTAAACAGACCACTGTGATCACTGACATTTTCTCTCTCAAAAAGTGTAAAATAATTTACATTTTATACAAATAGAAACTTTTTCCAAGCAATGGAGGGTCGGGATACCAACATGTAGTTTACTGTATTTACCGTAAAAACACGGTCTTTCTGTTTGACAGCATCGACAGTCGTCATTCACCTAAATAGTTACAGATTTTTTTATACCTATCATAAGCAAATTAAACTGTGAACAATTGTGTGTAATTTGACAATTTAATGTCGCCGGATAAAAAAGATACAGCTGAATTACGAAAATGTATCAATTTTCGTTGACGTCACAGAAATTTATCTGGCACGGGGTAAGCGTCAACGTTATTTTTATGAAGCACCAAGGGGGTTAACCATAGCCGCTCTCTACCTGCTATCCAGTGGGGTTGCAGGTAGAGCCTCTCGACCTAGCATGATCAGTGATTGACAATTTGGATATCAGGAAACATATTTTTGTGGACTTTTTCAGTCTGTAAACTGTTGTTAAAAGGTCAGCCCTGTCTGTGTACACATTTTTAAAAGCATTTCATTATTTTCAATTCTATCATCAACAAAACTTGGTATATTCAAATGAAACAGCAAAACAGTCTCTGACAAATAGAAAATAATTTGTGTGAGGGGTAATCCTTCTGTAACGTCAACACTTTTCTCAGACAGTTATGACATATCAGTAAATGTTTGAAAAATTGCGAAAGTTTTCGACTCTGGAGAGAAATCGTTTAATCAATGAAGAATACATTCCTTTACGCATTATTTATGGATAAATAGGTTATCTGTTCTGTTAATGTGATATGTAAACATATAGTTTAATGTCATTGATAGTATAAAAAGCTTTTAACCAAAATAATAGATTTTATCAAATGTCAAAATCAGACACAAGTGGCCCATTGTCATACATGCATGCGGTTCGTGATAAAATGATGGGCTTAAGTTTCGGTAAAATTTGGTAAACTTTCTCCAATTTAATGTATTTGTGTCCGATTATCTAATTGTGGATTGCAAAATATTGCTAAAAATACCACAAATACAGTAAAGTTACTTTTTTAAATATTGCGGATTGAATATGGGTCTTGTAATGTCTTTTCATTCTTTATCATCTCACTTGCATTTTAAGGTAATGATAAAATAAATCTGCAATCGCAAACCTAGCCCACGGACTTGACTATATGCTTAAACAATGGGTTGCACAAGACCCCGGCATGTAAATATTTACATCAGAGAAAAGTCAGTTTGACCTTGGAAATGGACAATTGTTTGAGGCTTGCTCGTGTAGAGAGGTCATGATAAACTTTCTACCATATTAGCTTAAAAAATAAACAAAAATTTGAGATAGGGGCAGAATTTGAGAGTTAATTATTTAATTTAAAAATTTTACAAGATTTATCGACGCAGCTGTTTGAATGGTTAACTCTCTGAAAATCACTCAAGTCCGTCATATAGCCATTTCATGTAGGAGGCTGGAGGAGGGAGATCGTGAGGGTGTTTTCAAATATTTCCAAGACATTCTCTCATATCAAAAGGCCTTTTTCAACACATTCGCAATATGCCGACGTGAGGTTTAAGATTTGTTAAAGGTAAAAAGGAGGTTTACTTTATTCTTTTGAGCCCATATGATGTTACAATCAACTTGATTAACTGTATGTGTCCTGTTCATTTTGTCGACCATATTGTTTGCAACCAGACAACGAGGTGTGACACTCATTTCAGCGTACAAGACGTTCGTTCTCTGGGGCATAAGAGCCTGCGCAAGATTACACATATGTAACTGATTTTTGCGGTGTTAAGGAAATACTGCCTGGAAAAATGTTGGGAATACCATTTTGAAATTATAAAACCATTTTAAAAGGATATTTAGAATTCAAAATACCACTTTGTTTCAAATGAAGAATAATCGCAAAAAGAAAATATTTCTATTTCCATGATTACTATATTATTGCAACTTTAACCCAAATATGCCTTATAGAAGGTTTTCTTAAAGATTGCTTAACATAGTCATTCTAATGACGTCGGTGGTGTAAATACATTAAGAGGTTCTACCTCGTTTGCGAACAACAAAAACAATCTCTATTGAAACGCCGCAAAAATTGCATTTTGTTGAATAACATTCATTGTTATCAACCCACCTTCTTATCACAGACGAAAGCTGCATTTGCCCAAAACATTCGTGCACGGACTTAGCTTTTAACGATAATAATAGGTTGCACATGGCGCCGAAATGTAAAGATGTTTTTTCGGATGAAAATCATTTTGACCTTTGTTACTACATGTTTATGGTTTACTTAACGTTAAATATGTGAAGGTGACAAGGGCATTGATAAACCTACGCTATATGTATTTTACTACCTCTTTTGGGAGAAATATTGATCATTGGAATCATCGAAATTTCTCACCAGTGCCTTATGTTCATACCTTTCATAATTCAGGTCTTAAAGGGGCAGTAGCACGTTGAAATGTTATAGCTAAATTTTTCACTGATAATTGTTAGATGTAGTTGAAAATTTTTTTCGACTTGTCCGAAAAAAACTTGTGAACTTTATCTTGTGTTCAGAACCCTTGACCAAAAGTTTTCACAACTGATTTTTGATGGAATACGTAAAGAAAAATATATAATGTTTATACATTTTAAAGTTTGAAAAATGTATAAACAGTCATCTTGGCTTCACAAAATCCAATTAATGAAATGAATGCAACACGTGCAAGTTAAGATGGTCGTCATGGCAATTCTTGTGAAATAGGATAGAGGATTGTCCACTTGATGTTAATTGGAAATAACTCATTAGTTTGGCTTTATGCCAAGTTGGGTAAAAACAGAAGTTAAGCGTTACTTTTAATCTGTAGTGAAATGTATGTGCACCACGTGGCCATTTAAGCATTAACTGTCTGCAGTAAAGTTGGTCTGGTCTTCAATGGGTGGAGAAAATGTTTACACAAATGCAGATAAAAGTTGACATGTAATTGCACAATTACCGCTGGAACCGGTTCTGCAATGTAACAGGAACCAAAAGTTGGCTTTCGTGGGAGTAGTTGTTCCTGATTCAAAAGACATGAGGTTTTTACATAAGTAGCTATGTAGGAACCATTGCCAATAGTTTAGCATAGCTTGTTTATTCTGAATTTCTTTTTAACCCCTTGTTGCCTCATTCTTGTTTACTATCAACATTTCGATTTGGATACATAACATAAAAGGAAAACGGGAAAATAAAAAACGAGAACACCTTTTCATAGACTATGTTTGTTTCTAACTATATTTTCTGTTCCACAGTTGTCGAGTCTGTTCCGATCCTACGTGGAACACAACCGAGACCCGTACATGGCCTCAGCCCGGGAGATCCCTTGGTTCGCCAGCTTCTGTGTGGTGGAGTTCATCACTCATATCCCCTTCTTCTTCGTCGCTATTTATGCATACCTCAAAGGTAACTGGTTATAACAAAAAATATCATTTTGGAGTCATTTATGATCACTGCGAGTTGTAACCCTGAGGTTCATATTGTGCTGGCTGTTTTTACCCTTAGTTGCCTTTCGTTAAGCAATTTCACTCATACTTTACTGGGTATCTACTCCGTGCCTTGTTCCCTTTAACATGTGAACCTTACGTCTTCTTAAAGATTCACTAAGATACAAGAACACCTTTTAACGTAATGCTACTAGGGTGTTTTCGTCTCAAAGCCTTTCTCAAAAGTAGACCATATCTTTCTGTTCTTTCCATATCCCAATTGAAGTATTGAAGTCATCTGCAGAACGTTTGTGTCATATACTTTGTCAATAAGCAGCATTATCATGAGATAAGGGTGTATTGTGAAAACGGTTCTACGTCATTACCATAAGTAAAGTAGTTTAGGTAGTAGCCATAGTTTCATATCATGAAATGAATTATTTATTATGAATGTTCTTCTTAAAATTGAACTAAATATTAACAATCCAATTGATTTGTTACAGGTCCGTCCGAATGTCCCTGGCTCCGTATCCCTGTCATTATGTACTGTGTTCAAATTATCACCTTCGTTACGGCTTTAGAGACCGCAATCTTCCTCGACGACTTTTCCAAATACAAGGTGCCCGCACCACGAAACTTCGGCGAGAGGCTGAAACTAGGCACTGTCTACAGCATATTCATCATCATCCCAACCATCAACCTTATTGATGCGCTATGGAGTAAAGAGTATAGGGTGAAGAGCAAGCGCGAGTAGAGGAAACACCGATATATTGTTTTCTTCATAAGGACTCACAAAGTGAATGAGGTGTCTTCTCCCTAAGACATTTAATGGACAATTTCTCACTAGTAATGAAGTTACTGTAGATTGTGTTATTGTCATACCTTAAATGAATATATTTTGTTACATACACATTGCTTACATAAACTAGCAGTTATGCATCTGGTTTGTATCACAAAATTGATATATATACACATATGTTTCATCCTCTTGAGAGGTTCATAATTAATATGATTGTCTAGATAAATATACCCAATGTCAACTATAAATAAGACATGGCACATTTTACACTGGACCAGTTCTAAAAAGCAGAAGTGTCCTTACCGCCATTTTTACATGATATATCCTTTGTTTAATCAATGTGGTAAAGGGGTATTTTATCACAGAATACATCTTCTTTTTGGGTTCAGGATTCCGTTATTCTACATCAAATTATTTCAATTTCAAGTTTGGTTGTGTCACTATTGTGTTTTCGCTGTCTAAAGCAAACAGAAATTATCATACAATAAGTATTATGACTAATATTTACTATTTATGACATTTACAGGATGTTGCCGAACCCTTACAGTATTATACTACACTCTTTTCATCTAACATTCATCATTTGTTGCCTGTGTGAATATTATTATGCTATCATGATTGTATCAGTTACCCTGAAACCTTTTTAGATCTTTAAAGGAAAACTAATTTTTAGCAATACATTCATATTTCTTTATTAATTTTTGCAATAGTATCTTTGACCTATTCCTATGTAAGGTCATATTCGCATATACTGATAAAATACATTTTGATTGATTTTGTATGAGGAGAAAAACTAAAATGAATGTTGAAAATCAGCTCATGTCTTAATAAATAAATGATATTTGAGACTTGTTATAATTGGATGGGCAGGGTATACCAGTACCATTTTTGTACTGAAGAAACCAAAGAGTATTAAATCATATACACAAGTTTTGTGCTGTTTGCAGCTTCAGGTTTTCATCTAGTGATCCAACTGTACAGTGTTTTGTTTGTGTTCATGCATTAAAGTGTTGTGCTTCGACTGCCATTTTATTTTATACTCAATAAAAGTATTATTATCCAACTGATGATTATGTGTTTTGATTATGTTAAATTCATTTTGATCTGTGATCTTTTTACAATCTCATTGGCTATGATACCGGTACATGTCAAAGCATCAAATAAATAGAAAACATGTCATGTTTCTCCTCAAATGTCAAAAGTCGACAGTTTAAATTGAAAACATGGCAATCACATGTGTTTTGTAGATAAATCTTAGAAACTGGTTTTCGTACATTACTATATTACATATTGCAAAACTAATTGATGTTTTGTTCAAGCACAAAAAAAATAAGAAAATAAGAAAATTTTATTAAAGGGTTTTATTTTTTGCAACAAAAATCTATAACAACGAATATATCATAAGACTAAGATTTTCATAATAAAATATGAAAAGTCTTAGAAAATACACAAAAATAGTGACTTATATTATCTAATGAATGCAGTAAAGTCAAAACAAATAATCTACTTCAGTAAATAATTTCTAAAATGGTATATGCCTCAATTTGTTAATGGTAAAATATCACAAGGTAATGTTCTATATCACAAAACAGCAAAGATATGTATTTATCCTATGAAAGATAAGTATGTGCAAAAAGACACTGTGTGTATATATTTAGAAAACCGGTACTGGATAATGCTAAACTGGCCCTGAAAGGATGGGATATCTTATGTTGAAACTGAATTTAAGGGGACATTCCATTTCTACATTTCATGGACATGATGATAATTAAACTTTGTTCAAAATCCCTCCTGGGGGTACATTGTTGTCATTATATCTGCAACCTGATACAGAAGGGGCATATTGGGTAATGAACAATGAGACTTGGGAAGTTGTTAGATCTAGTGGTGGACTGGTGCCTTTTGCTTTTTTGGATATTCTCAACTTTTAATGTTTCTGGTTTACATGGGAATGATTTGAATTTGTGTTTTGATTTGCACTAGTTTTCAATACATATAATTCATTTCAATAAAATGTATAATTGATCAAACTAAGATGTTGATTTTGACAGTATACCAAATAACAATATCACTAACTGGAAGTTAATATCACAGGGCTTGCTTCAGGTTTGATAACTGGTTTCCACTACTAGTTTTCTTCACAAGCCTAATGTACTGGATGTCCCTTAAATATTTGACAACAAGTTTACTGAACTAAAAAACTGAAAAACACACAGCTGGCCAATTTCACAATTCTAAGAATGCCTAGAATGGAACCAGTGAGTATCATTACTTTAACACATTGACGCTGTCAACTATGACATGTTATTATCCCAATATCAATATAAATAAAAAAAATAAACCAAAAGCTGAAAGTATAATAGCCAAACATTAACCCCAGAAACATGTTCTAAATCAAAAGATGAAAGCATAATAAACAAACTTTTAACCCCACAGATCTGTCATAAACCAAAAGAGTAATGTATGATTAACTTTAACCCCAAACATTTGTCATAAACAAAATATGTAAGTATAATTAACTTTAACCCCACACATTTGTCATAAACCAAAATATGAAAGTATAATTAACCTTTACCCAACAAATATATCATAAACAAATAGCTGAAAGTATATGAGTCATAGTTCAACCCATACCATGTTAAACACGCATTCTGCTACATCAATCTATAACAATATTCATAATCCCTACACGGAATGTATGGATAGCTATACGCTCATGTCATGAAGGCCCCTTATAGGGGCAATAGCATGTTTTTTATAATTTCATATTTAAAGTTTTTCACTCATAATTGTAAGTTAATGCTAAATGTATTATTTTGACAATGTCAAAAATCTCATTACACAAGCCAATCACCCATAGTCAGAGGACAAAGTATGGGGATTCACATAAAAACCATTGGCGGCCATTTTTGTGTGAACACCTTAATTACTTTTGTGTAAGAAAAAGGAGTCGCATGGCTAGACTTTACGTTATATATTTGAATTATTACTACTTCATTGGGTTTAGATACATGATCTTTTAAATAATTTTCATTTTCCTGACATCACCTTATATTCCCCCAGAAAGTGTGCTACTGCCCCTTTAAAGGTCTCATTGCACGTTTTCAAGGTGCATACACATCTACCTATGGTCTTATCAAAAGGAAAATAATGTTACCATTTACAAGATAATTTTTCTTTATCAAAAAAAAAATTTCTAAAGGTATTATTATATTATAAATATTTAGGGGAAAATGAGAAATATATTTTAAATAAACATGCTTCATTGCCTTAAAATGAGACTAAGTTCAATGAAAGTTTGTAAGAAGATTGAATGAATCCCCTGACAATCGTAGTCACAGACTCTTCTCCATAAATTTAATCTGTTGAGCTTGAATGTTGTCATTGCCGAAAAAGTTAGATAAATTTTGGATTGATTTTGTATTATCTCATGTCTATATAATAACTGGATACAAATGATTCTTGATCTGTCTACTGTGATTAACTGAACTTTAATGTTTTTTGCTATTAATTGTGTTACGGTGTGCAGAAGAAATATCAAGATAGTTACATTGGACTAACTAAAATTAATAGGTACAGTTAATTAAGTTTCTGCATACAGTACGCAAGGTTTTTAATTTGTTTGGAATTCAAAGAAAATGTATGCGTATCTGTACTTCCAGTTTTATTACTATTTGAGTTTTTAAAGATTCATTTGCGTAATTGAGCAGATATGCTGCTTATCTGGAGCACTGACTTGCTATCACTTTTGTAATAAAGAACATTTATAATATTCTATAATTCTATAAACTACTTTCATTTCTTTCTATAGTAAGCAAACTTGATGAACTTTTCATGAACAAACAAAATGTAATAAATAACAATATGTACAAGTAAGCATAACAATTGTTTTAAACAACCATTAAAAATGCTTTCTAGCTTTGTAAGATGGAAAATGTTGAGTTTGAAGAGGTAGAGAAAGAAATTACTCTTGTCAATCTAAGTGTCAATACAAAAATTTACCTCATGAGTATTTGTCATAATTTGTTAACACTCTGATTAATGTAAGACCCCATAGCAACAACCCTCATAAAGGATGTGATATGAAAATGCCAATATCACACCTAGTGTATTATTTGGTTTCATGCTATAACCTTCTTTCAAAAAGTACTGAGCATTTTTTTCTGTGCTAATATTTACATTTAAATGACAAATATGCATCCAAGATATAAGTCTGTTATAACAAAATTATCAATATCGCCTTACCATTTTTCTGATTATTATAAGCATATGAAATTCTCAGTGTTCCAATGTCTGAATAATAATTAAATGTTAAACATCATTATTGTCTAGTGTCAAAGATTACAGTACTTGGTTCTCAGTAAACCTTGCTTATCATGCAGAGAGACAATTTATAAAAAGAATACCAACCCCCCCCCCCCCCCCCCCCTATCCCAATTGGTTATTAAGAATGAATATGATATGAAGTTGCTGACCGGTCTGATATGGCTAAATTAGCGTCAAACTTCCAGGCAATATCAATGTAAATAAAACGGAAATTGTTACTATGTCTATAAACAAAGAATGACTTAAGTCATAAAACATAGCAAAGAAAAAATAATATCACATATCCTTTATGTTACATAAGTAATTACAATCCGGGATAATGTAAATATATCTAACACCATCAATGACGGCTGTGATGCAACATGGAGTTATCACACATGTATAGCATAACGCTTTCTGAGCACTGTAGATATTTGATACAAAATATTCATGATAAGTCGTCAATTGCATCTTTGAAATTGACAATACTTAGCAAATCAGTTAGTCCAAGCTTTGTTTCCAATGTCCGATAGAAAAATTCAGGTGCCTGAAATAAGAAGTAGAATGATTAAATCTAATATTTGATACTATCAAAAACACAGAGGTGTCAAATAAGCTTATATTATTGAATTTATTGTGATGCCCGTTTGGTGTAATTTCAAGTAGGTAGGTAGATCTAAATGTGATATTTGGGCCTAAACTGGCCTAAATGCATGAAGAAATAACATTGATGATAAAGAGAATTATAAACATGGAATGTTGAAATGCTACGTAAGTGTAATTACTGAAACACTTTTTCCGGTGGTCTTGATGAACTACAAATCTGATCTTTGGACAAAAAACTTCTCCAAGGGCAGATCTCGGTGAGAAAACATTGACCAAAACCCCTGTGGGGACAAGAGTTACATCCCTTGTTTTTAGTGTTCTGTTTATGTGGACATGTTGAGAAAAAATGCAGAGACACCTGTGTGGCCCTGGAAATAATAATATAACTCCCTCTATGTACAGAAACATACCACTGCAGAAATGTCCTTTTATATAATTTCTCATTCTCTCCCAAAAGAGGCAGCTCAGTCATACCCGAGTTAGCCTCGGTTCTATTACGCCAAGATCCTGGGGTTCCGGCAGATTGCCCTAGCGGCAGAAAGTTGTAACTTGACATATCTCCCTTATTTGCAGCCAATGAAAACACCTTTTGGATATCCACAACTTGGGGAATTCTCAACGGTCATTTAGTGACTTGCAAAAGTATCATGCCTTTAGGTATATTTTTCATAAACAGTGTGAGATGGAAAATATTTGAAAATCCGATATGGATAGGGCTTTTCATTAAAAACATTCTAATTCTATTCTAACAATTTACCAAATAAAAGCTAATGAGAAGTAAAAAGCAATGTTTTGTAGAAGGAAGAGTTATCTCCCCTGGATGTTAAATTTCAACGATAGCTTTGCTGAACCACACAGGAATAGCCAGGCTTTTGCGAATAACCACTTTTGAAACGGCGTCGCTGATTGCACAACTAACTTCAATTGCCTCAAATCAGATTTCTACCTTTCTATCCCATGTATTAGCCGTAATAGAACAGAGGCTAACTCGGGTATGACTGAGTTGCCTCTGTTGGGAGAGATAGATAATTTCTGTCCATATTATTTTAGTGACATTTTTCCTTATGTCATTAGATAGATGCATTTGCTCAAGAATACAAAGAATACTTTCAAGCAAAATGATTTCATAACCACAAAGATTCACTAGCTTGAAACAAAATATACCAAGTTGCAGGTTGTCATTTCCAGCACTGTTAAGCAACATAAGGTATCGTTTGCTGGAAAGTTCTGATTGGCCCCTTGAACAATGGAATGAGTTTTCTAAAGTGATATTAATTAGTCAGCTTATGAAATGAAAGGATAGACTCTTTCAACATTCCGATCTCATCTTGTGAAAAATGATGGACATTAGATTTAGGTTTTCTATCCTTGCTTATTCCAGCAACAATGTACAAGAATACAGTCAAATGATTAAGTTGCAAAAATGTGGTACTCCAATAAAGTAACAATATATTGTAGAGGACCTTTCATTAAACAGTTGGGGCATATCGAAGGGGAGGGTTTTGTGGTAAGAACCCCCTTCACAATACATTGCACGTCTGAGAGTTCAACCTACCTCCATCTTCACAGCTGCTAAGAAAGCCACTTCTCTTCCTGTCAGCTTCTCCAGTTCTCTCCTGTAAATCATCATATTTAACATGATATGAATGAAGGTTTTCTTTCCAGATTCCCTTTAGCAGAAATATTTAACTACCTTCATATTACAGAAAGGGAGACTTTAAGTAATTTTGTTGGTCTTGCAATGCAAATATTTATGCATGTCATGCAAATAGTTCATCACATGTTTTAAGGTATTTCTCAGGTTTGCAACATTTCCAGCTCTGTACATGCATTCTGAAGAGCGATTAAAATAAATTGAATCTGGATTTAACCAACATGATCCAAAGAAACAGTTGCTGCTACACGAAAACTGACAGGAGGTATCTAAACATTGAGCACTGTCAAAACAATAACCAAATTAATCGTCATATTATAATGAGAATAAGAGTATCACCAGACTATCCTTAATTTCAAGAATGCTGGAAATAACACCTTAGAAGACAACATTCAAAATGTGTGTTTGACATCAAGTAAACATGTTACTTATTTTCTGAAGACTTTAGATATTATCACTCAAGAATCACAAGATTTTGACCAGCTTTAAGCTTCAAGATTTGCCTTCCCAAGATGAGACAATGACTACAAGTAATGGAGGCTCATTCAACATAGGCTTCATCAGCACAAGAAGTAAAGTGTGTACCCTGACAGGTTGTGTTTGTGGAGCCACTGCTTGACGTCCTTCTCCTCCCACTTCTTGACAGAGTCCAGGTCAGCAGCTGGTCGGTGGGGGGAGCTGTAGCTCGGTGTGGACTTGTGTGCTACAATAGCTGTCTGCAAGGATGTGATTAATTCAAATATCAACAGGACATGAAATAAGGGCTCTAATATCAAAATCTAGTTCACTCTTAATGCAAACGGCTGTGTCTATATTCTATTTTTTTCAATTCAAGGCATATTTGAGGAGAGGACCTCAGCGATGAGTGGCGCCAGCTATAATACATATGTATTCTGTTGATTGAATCAAGTCCGAAGAGGAGAATCAGGGATCTTTTTTTTGATGATTTACAATACTGGCGCAGGTAACAGAAGACAAATTGAAGAAGACAAGAGTGTTTTCCTGACAAGACCGTACATTAACTAGTGAATCCTCACCTGACCAGGTCCAGTGTCCACGACATCCCGATCAGCCGACCCACTGAGATGCTGCTCCAACTCCTTTTGTAGTCCATCCAGTTTTACCTCAAATGAGTACTTGCCACTGAAGTCGAAGAACAGCTTGGCTCCCAGAATGATCCCCAGCCAGCCATCTGGCCTATAACCCTTCTCCATCACCAGGGGAACTATCAGCTTCCTCGTGGAGAAAGCATACTCAGCCTCTGGTGGAAGAAATGAATACACTAAGTGTCTCCTTCAATACTTCTATATATGTTGAATGGACCAAAGGATGTTAATGTGAATCTTTTGTTGCGAGCAACAGTAAGGTTAATCATGAATCAGCAATAATCAATTTTGAGATATGTGTAACTTGTCATCAATGAAGATTTGAACAAGTTGCGTTTGTTAAATATTGATGCACCTACCAAGGTCAAGATAACAAGGTTAAAAGTTATGACTTCATCTGAAAGGTCTTATGATAGATGCAACTGAAAATTATCAAAGGTCTACATCCAAGCAACCAAAAGTTATGAACAAGGTATTAAAGTTTTTGGTATAAACAGTCAGACAGACAGATTGACAGACAGACAGGGCAAAATCAATATACCCCTGGAATCTCTGTTTCGGGGGCATAATAAGAGAGCCATTGGCTCGGTAGCTCACCAGGCTTCATATTCAATTTTGCTTAAGGGGTGGCCAAAGTGGTTCCCCCTTTTAAGGGGCCAAAGGGTCACCAATTCTAAAACAAGCAGCTGACATGGTCGAGCTATATCCCCCGCAAATTGCACAATATGTATAAGTTTATTATTTAATTAACACAAATTTTCCAGGATATGAAAGAAACTGTTCTAATAAAAAAACTAAATCATACCAACTTTATGTTCACTGTTGGGCATAATTCGAGTAAACTGATAAAATTAAAATCAAACTAATGAATTTATGTATTATGTATTTGGATCTCCAAGATCATTTTAAATATATATAAACAAACATATTTTCAAAATTGTTCTTCATGACACACCAACATAAGATTTTGTATCTCCATAACAAATTTGATCAAAAATGTGATGATAAATTTAGTTGTGAGATAGACAGGACTTAATTGTAACAGATTTCCAACAGAGTCCTCATTTTTTGCCAAAAAAGGCAAAATGTTATTAAAATAATTTTTAAATCGTTCTCCATGACACACCTTCATATGATTATGTATCTCCATATCAAATATTATCAATATGTGATGATTAGTTTAGAAGTTGTGAGCCGGACGGGACTTGTAACAGTTTTCCAACAGAGTCCTCATTTTTGGCCAAAAAAGGCAAAATTTTATCAAATATTTTCAAAATTGTTCTCCATGACACACCTTCATTATGACTATGTATCTCCATATCAAATTTTATCAATATGTGATGATTAGTTTAGAAGTTATGAGCCGGACAGGACTTGTTACAGTTTTCCAACAGAGTCCTAATTTTTTGCTAAAAAAGGCAAAATTTTACAACAATATTTTCTTCTTCATGACACACCTTCAGATGATTATGTATCTTCATATCAAATTTTATCAATATGTGATGATTAGTTTAGAAGTTGTGAGCTGGACGGGACTTGTAACAGTTTTCCAACAGAGTCCTCATTTTTTGCCAATAAAGGCAAAATTTTATTAAAATATTTTCAAAATTGTTCTTCATGACACACCTTCAGATGATTATGTATCTTTATATCAAATTTTATCAATATGTGATGATTAGTTTAGAAGTTGTGAGCCGGACGGGACTTGTAACAGTTTTCCAACAGAGTCCTCATTTTTTGCCAATAAAGGCAAAATTTTATAAAAATATTTTCAAAATTGTTCTTCATGACACACCTTCAGATGATTATGTATCTTCATATCAAATTTTATCAATATGTGATGATTAGTTTAGAAGTTGTGAGCCGGACGGGACTTGTAACAGATTTCTTACAAAATTTACCATTTTTTCTCCAAAATCCTAATATTTTATGTAGATTTTCAGAAAAAAATTTCTCATGACACACTATTACACGTTTCTTCATGTCCATAACAAATTTGAATTGAAATGGTTGATTAGTTAGAAAGTTATGAGCCGGACACAAATTGTAACGGACAGACGGACGGACGGTACCCATTTTAATACCCCCCGCAACTTCGTTGTTGCGGGGGATAATTAAGCAGTCTAAGTAAACCTAGCCTCAATAACACTCGCTAAACTCCCATATTGAGTCTAGGTAGGTGTAGTAAGGGCTCGCGTCAGCTGACTTTTCGAATTGACCAATCAAGGCTCGGCTTACCATGCGGCAATAGTCTGCTTTCGCGCATATAATGTTGGAGGGTCATAGGTAGCAGAAAGGTCGGCTGAGGTGACCTCTTACTGTATCTCGCTAGACAAGGCCAGAATGGGAGTATTGCCAGTATTATTGAGACTACCGGTAATTTTACTTAGACTGAAAATCAAGTATGTAATCAATTCAGAAATAGAAATTACTTGACCGTGCTGCCCTCATTTGCAGCCACAGGGCAATCAAAGCTATGAATTATAATCTGCATAAGTCCTGGAGTCTATACACAAAGTTTCAGTTTTCTAGGCCTAATGCCTTTTGAGAAGAAGTCTTAAATGCACAAAGTTTACGGACGGACGGATTGACAGACAGGCACCCGACAAACATGCAACATTATAGGCCTGATGAGCTAACAATGTGAAGCTAGTATTTACCTGCTCTGCAGTTGGGACTATCCTTGTACTTGCGGGACATACAGACCAAGACTAGAGAAGCATTCTCCACAGCCTCTGCCATGGCCTGCAGTGTGGAGCCCCCCATGTTGTCGATGTCCATCCAGATGGGGTACCCTCTCCCCTTCAACTGTTCCTTCACCTTTGTGAGCAGTGGCTGGTCGTCCCACTGGTAGCTAATCATCACATGACCCTCCTTTTTTTTGCCTCTTGACTTCTTTGGGCTGCCATGGACATGCATTTTTTGGGCTGAAAAGGTAGATGCATTGAAGTAAGAAAGGGGCTCTTTTGAAAAAATGTCAGGACACAGGAGTATAATGAAAATGTAAATGGCTGGGTCCACATGGGTTAGCATCAATTCAAAACCAATCTCCTTAAACCAGGTCAAACTGTAGACAGGAGTCTGACTTAGTATCAAGCAGTCCTCTCAATTGGTCTGATCTGCGACTTATTCACTTTCAGTAGTTTGCATGAATAACTGGTCCCTCTAAGATATTGTACGATGCTTTTGTATTTCCTGGCATAATCTTTGATTGTTTGGAGTCTAAGGTCATCAACCACTTACTAGTACAGTACTCAATGCAGTAAGGAAGTGAAATATGAACATTTGGTTTGACCTGATTTAGAAAAAATTGATTTCAAATAGACTTCTACACATTCTCGGAAAATCTCCTGGACTTGCATCTTTAACAGAGATGGCACATAGCGTAAGACTTTGATTATATATGATAATAAATTGTGGATTGAAGATTGGAAAACTAAACTATATTTGAACAAGAACAGCCTTATAAGGACTGTACTTCCTATACTTCTAAATTTAAAGACATTAACATTCCCATTAAAAAAGCAAAAATACAATTTCAACCTACAAATATCCGAGTATTTCTCTGACGTGGCAAGGAGTTCCCGAAGGTTCCAGAGGATGCCCTGAACTGGTTTCTGGATGAGCTTCTCCCTGGAGTTGTGGTACCTCTCGACCACCACCTCCATAAATCCTTCCTCCTGGAATATCTTCTCCTTGTTGTCCTCATCGAAGGTCAACACCCACAGGGACTCCAGGGCAACTGGCAACAGGAATATCAATTTCATTCAAATCTTAAATAGCTGGGCAACAGATAAAGCCAAAAGGATGCATGTTTTTTTCCCATTTTCTATCACAGAGGTTCATTGAGTTTCACAAAATCTCTTTTACTAGAGTTTGTGAATTAGTATTAACAGAAACCTTTATGTTATAAAGAGTGGCTGACTAAGATAGAGAAGACGTTAGACTCCACCCACCCGCCTCCTCCTCCACATCCTCTGACCGAGCCAGCTGCACCAGGAGAGGAACCGTCCCCTTCTCTACCAGCATCTTCTTGTTGGTGTCGTTACGAGCCAGCCGACCAACCGCTGCAACACACATAGACCATATTGCTCTTATAATTCTTGTTACTATTTTAAAATGCATATATGTAAACATCTTCAATAAAGTTTATGTTATATTTGTTTGTATAGGGGGATGGGAGGGGGGGGACTGCTTCGGTTGACAAACTGTAGAAAACATTGACTAAATAATGACATAAATGGTTGAATTTGATCAATTGAAACCTCTGAGGATGAGAATTTAACTCAGACCACTTACTTCGGCCCAGTTCCCAAGCTGACCAACCACTCTCTTTCCTCGATTCATTGTTCAGGGCCTTGGCCAGTATCTTTGTGAGAAAGTTGACAGCAGATGTCTTGGCCTGGAAGAGTCCACTCTCCTTCTCATCAACAATGTCAGCCAGTGTGGCTATGCTGGAGAGTCGACACATGGACAGACGGGAGTCCACGTACTGGAGCAATATGGAGGTGAAGTCATGCTCACGTAGGTAGCCCTCACACATACCCGACATGGCAAAGTTATGCAGGCAACCCAGTATTGACTTCAACAGAGTGTCTTCAGGTGCCTGAAACAGTTGATATTTGAATGAAATTCAGGAGATTTGATAAGATTATTGTTATGATGGTTTGATTGCAACCTCCTCCTTCCCAAGATTCCAGCCTCAATATTTCTTGTGCCTCTGACCATCAATGTTATATAAAGCTATCTTCTATATATTGTTTTTTTTATGCTTTCTTGTTACAATGACAAACAGAAATTTTTTATCAGAAAGAGGGAATGAACGGTGCTGTGCAATGTGTGCATGCAATAGTGGCTTATCGTTACAAAGCACAGAAGCCAGGTTATCAATGGTAAGATATATTGTTCATCAGCAAATGATAATTTTGAAGAAAACAAATACAAAATGATTAGATCATTCAGTATTTGATTGTTGAACTTTAAGTAATTGGTGTGCATCAACTGTTGCGCAGAAGAGCATTCTTCTTCAAATAAAACCATAAATAATCATTGGCATATTATCCTCACTGAGTCACAGAGCCACTTGAATTCATGGACGTATCTTGTTTATAAAAGTATTGATGTGAAATATGTAAATCCACCTACCACCTGAGTCCCTGTCCTAGCAAAGTGATCTTCCCTAAAGTGTTCCAGGCTTGTCTTGAAGCAAGCTAGCAGTCCCTCAACTCTGCATAGACGTTCGCAAACTTCTTTTGATGCATCCGAAAAGTTCAACAGCAAAGACAGACTGTTCTTGAGAGAATTGAAGAACTTTGGAACACATGGTTCCTCCTCTGTCTTGTACTTCCTCTCATTCAAAGTTTCAATGATGTATGGACACATAAACTCAAAGAAATTTGAATTGAGGTAGATTTCAACACATTTTAGTTTATATCGTTGATAATCTTTCCGTGGTGCCAATTTCAAGGCATAGTATAGTTTACCAAGGTCTAAGATAGAATTTCTGTATTCAAGTGTTGCAAAACCATTTTCAGAATACACTGGTTCGCTCATCATTGACTCAACCTTATCTTTCACTTTTTGACAATTTTCTTCAATTTTGTTCTCAATCTGTTCGGGTGTGAGTTTGGCAGGTGCTTTTTTTTCAGTTGCTTCATCTTTTCTCTCCTCCTTATCTTGTTCATTGCCTTCTCTGCCATCTTTTTTTGACTCTTCATTGTTCAATGATTTTTCCTCACTTTTAGACACTGACTTTTCATTGTTTTCAGAAAGTGATTGTTCATTATTTTCAGGTGATTGTTTGTCTTTGACTACATCTAGTTCATTTTCCTTAAATGCTTCTTCACTCTCCATAATTGAATTATCATTCAATGTTTTTTTATCAGCTGGTTGTTCAAATTCTTTATCTAAGTATTTTTCTTGAGAAATGCCATCAACACCAATTTCACTGGATGATATTTTGTTGTTTTCTATGTTCTCATCATTTTTATGTTGTGATTTTGATTCAAAGTTCTCAGCAAGTTTCCTATGCACTTGAGATGATGAAAGCTTCGAAACCCCACATCCCATCACAGTTGTAGATCTACAATCTCATCTGTTAAAATCAATGAACAAAATGACGTAATTGTATTTTTGATAATTGTAAGTTTAGAGAATAGCAATAAACTATTTCCATTAACATCTAGTAACATTTTTTATTAAAAAACATGAATTCTTAATATTCAATCATGATCTGGTGAAAAGCAATACTTTCTTATGAACATTTTTTTAAGTCAATCCAAAGGTATTTAGAGGCTCCTTGTCCAAACAAATAGATTACATCCAACCAATTTGGTAAATTTCTCATGGAAAAACAACTTCATTATCTTTATCCTTGAAAGTATGAAGCCATAAAAACACAAATTCATAAATAGAGTTTATGTTTCACATTATGGCATTTGCTAGTTTAAAAAAAATAAAAACTGATATCATATTTTGATTATATTCATCTGCAATTCCTTTTTGAAAATTAATTTTTAATGTTATATATTGTTGTACTATTATTTACAATGTTACTAGTTTGAACTGAAATCATAACTAAAAAAGATCATAAATGTACAATCTTCAACAATGTTTCAGATAGTTCATCTAATATAAACTCGTATTCCGGAATACGAGTTTATATTTATTTGATCAACTATGTTTCATATTGATCTCACTGTGAATGTTATAGATGTCCCACATTCCCTTTACTAAATAGACAAATTATGAAGAAAATCAAGTCTAGTTGGCATACTTTACCTGCAAACAATTCATAACTATTCTTTATGAAAAAAAATGAATATCATCCATGTGCAAACATCTGTAACAGCTATTTATCACCTCATCACTAAGAAAACAAAATACTGTCCTAAATGTTTACGATAGAAACCATCACAGGAAGTTGACAACAAGGGAAGCAAATGCGATTTCTACACCTTGAATAAAGTTTCCTGATAAATTATCATAACTGTAACCCGAATGAATCCGAAGATGTCCGACCAGTTTCGAATGACTTAGTTCAGGGGACGTAACTATGTTTCATCGTTGACTATGAATTTCAATCATGATTCAACCTACCTCCCTTGTCCTATGATTTTATTAACGCATCAAAACGGTTTGGGTCTATTCAATTATATTCTTGTCCTGTACTGAACTAACACACGCTTTGAATAAGAATGATTATATACATGCGAATGTTGTGATTTTGCTTGTTATTATGTACAATTTTGTAATCATAAGACGTAATGTACGCTGCATATATGTTGTTGTCATTGAGAGACAATAATACAAGCCATTGGCTTGTTTGCCATTCCATGTCTGTATCTTATGTAAATAAATATGTTTAAAACAATTAGACACAGAGACATGTATCGCTTAAAACAGCGTTAGAAATACATTTATACTCATAGACCCTACCCTAATACTCCTTTTATATAGTAATAGGGAAGGGTCTATGAGTATATATGTATGTCTTTCCAACGCTGTTGTTAAGCGATACATGTCCTTGTGGAATTCTGTGCGTCACGTTAGAAAACATTCTTTGTTTGTAAGACATCGCTAATGACATATTTTACTTCAGTTTATAAAAAGTTAGATAGTTGTAAGGACATTTCTAACTACAATGCATTGATAGTTGTAAAACTGACTAAACATTTCGTTTCGTGTCATAAGAGAGATGTCTTCATGAGATATTAGGAAAATAACATGATTCACATTCATCATCATTCAAAAATCCTTGTAACTAATTGCAAATTTGAATTTATTCAGAAGAGTTTGAATAAGTGTCAGTCAATTTACCGTGACACATCGTCTACTTATACTTTGTGACTTATACACAATTAATAAAGTGTGTTATGGTTCTTTTCACAATTTACTTGTCGACTCACTCGGCTCAAGAACCATCAGCTCATCAAAAATATTTAAGAGGCAGTTGAAGGCAGTTGCAAAAGGAATACCTATCCTCAAGCAGGTTACCATATTTTCCCCATGCATGCTTATTCTTCTTTCAACTCTTAAAGGGACTGTTCAATCCGTGTATTGTTTGTGGAAACGAAATTCAAGGGGGCATCCATGTAGTACATATGTGTTATTTGTACATGATTTTAACACATTCCAGTTAAAACCTGTTGCGTTTGGTAGCAATTATATTGATTTACTTTTGACTTGACAAAGAAGAGCACACATTCGGTCAAAACAAAGCAGTGAGTAGTGAAGCCATTCATCGGCCCTATGAGTGGGAAAAGCCTTTCATTTATTAAGCATTGTTGATTAGTTTTATCAAGGAAAATTTGTAAATGTACAGTTAACCTGTCAATACATTATATTATATTATATTACCGTATTTCCTCTAATAGCGCCGGGTCTCCAATAAGGGCCGGGCCTCTAATATTTAAGCGTCGGGGGGTCATAGGTAGTTGAGAAAATAAGCGCCGGGCCTCTTATAAGCGCCGGGTCTCTAATAAGCGCCGGGTCCTAATCATTAGATAAATGCTCCCTCAGTTAACATTTTACAGGTATTCATTGTAAAAGACAAACAAAACAAAGTTCAATTCTCTTTGAAAGAAATAAGCGCCGGGTCTCAAATAAGCGCCGGGCCTCTAATAAGCGCCGGGGGGTAAAGGAGTGCTGAAAAAATAAGCGCCCGGGCGCTTAATAGAGGAAATACGGTATATCATATATTGCTAAACGTGTAACAGTTGAGCATCCCATGTCATTTTCACACAAATTAAAGTGACGACCGGAATTGTGATAGATCGGCCACATTAAGCAGGGACGAACCTAGAATAGTCATGTAGCTCCTTTTTCTCTTTTGATGTCCCTTCAATATATCGATGGTTGAGCCAGATATGGCTAACGAAGTTCACATTAGTTTTGTAATTGGTCCTGATGATAATGCGTGTGTGTGAATAATAATATAATATAACTGAGGTAACACCTTTTACAATACCACAGCAATGAACTTACACTTGTTAGTATTGATATTCATTTGCCACTTCTTATATCTTGGAATCCGTTACATTTGGATTAGGCCTGAGGATAATTCTGACGAGTTCACATGATAAAGTCTCCATGTTTTTAGTAAATGTATATCACAAAGACGGCTTTTGGAGAGAAATCATAACTTGAGCCAAAGATATATATAATTACCTTTGCTGTTTATTTATGATTATGAGACTGACATTTCAGTGTCCAGGTCGGGCTCCACTATGACTTGATCCGTCTGGTTGGCGCAATCAGGGACGAAACAGAAACCGTCGTTTGTCAACAATAATATCTCAATTTGAAGTAAAGAGTTGGGATTACCATTCTTTCCCCACAGAGGCACATCTAGTTATGAAATGTTGATACAACCTCTCTTTTATAACGCCGAAATCCGTGGGTTCCGGCAGTTTCCCCTGGCGGAAGAATTGCACCACCATCTCAATGAATTTCTTTATCGAATAACAACGCTTCTCGCATGGAAAGGGTGGGCCATGTCACAAAGCTTTTGCCATGATTCAGTAGTATAGCTAAAATGATGATTTTAGAACAGCGTCGCCGATTTTACAACTAACTTCGATTGCCTCCAATCCGGCATCTCCCATTCTATTCGACACAGTCGGCGTAATATAGAACAGAGGCTGTATCAACATTTCAGGACTTGATCTGCCTCTGTTGGGAGAGAATGTGGGATAACATGTTGTACGATTTCACGATGTTGAGATTGCCTGATTTTCAAATAGATTAGAGGTGCTGACCACATGTAATTCCTATATCTGTTTATAGTCAAGGTTCTTCATAGTATAACCAACTGCTATTCTTCTCCCTAGCTGTCACACATTTTTCATTAATAAACTGTGTAATCAAATGTCACGGTAATTATTTCGTGGAAGATAATGTGCGTATTATATGGAAAAGGAAGACACAGAAACATGTTAAATAAATATTTTATTACAAATATAAAACATCCTTGAGCTGATTGTATTAAATTATTGATTTGTTATTTGAATAATGCTGTTTAAAGTACGAATAATGTCACATACTTGTCATAAGGAAGGCGGATATTTAAAAAATACACACAAAAATGTACACAGATAACAATTTTCAATTTTGGAGAGAATTTCTCTCAACATGTATGTATATTGTAAACAAAATACTCATGATTTATGAATAACAAAGTTATTGCACTATAGAGGATCAAAATCATTTCTGTTCGCTGTACAAATGTTATTTGCATGTGTTTAACATAGATAGTGGGTAATAAAATGTCAGGTTACGTGCAAGATAGTATATTTCCGTTTTATGAAATACTGCTTTTCTTATTGCATCTTTTAGTGGGACTTTCTACCCTTTGGCTAATAATGAAATGTGCCACAACTCCGAATACATAACATATTGAAAGTATCTGATTTTGTGTTTTCAACAGTTTCGTTAATAGACGAAACTACAATTGGCTTATGGGCAAACATTTATAAAACATTCGCCCATTAAACGTACCTTTATCATTTCAAGGTAAACGTATTGATGTAAATATGACTTTTCCCCACAGAATACGAGTATATTGGGCTCCCTGGGTTATAACTTCGTTGACAAACTACACTCAACTGAAATAATTAAAAGTATCACGATAATATTCTCCATGAAGCAACATGATTTATGGATCATATATAAACGGTAAAAAATTCTATATCATTGGGACGGACCTTATTTTTAGGTTTGTACATATTTTCTATAATTGAGCAAACATTTTTGTCCACGGACTCTCTTGTAAAATATTCATTGCCTGCTAGTAAGCCTTCTATATATATTACTAAATATTACAATTCATTATATTCTATATTCTTCCGTATTTAAGTGAATAGCGAACCACGTATATATGTCCTTATACTAAGAGTGAAACTTTGTATTCATTTTTATTGTTTCTTCCTTGGTCCCATGTTCCTCTTCATATTTCCTATAGTAAGACCCCGGGCGCATGGCCATGCAGAGAGCGAATACATACAGTAGTAACGTTATCACACGAACAGCCGCGGGGACTCCCATCACAAAGTACCGGAACAACTCAATGTCATACAGTGCGCATGAACCAGTATTTCCACATCCGGCGTTCCAATGAATACACGCCTTGTCAATCAACCATCCGAAAAATATGGGACCGGGTAGAAATCCTGAATTTAAATATGTATTAAAATCAGTGAGCTTTCATCTATGGCAATGGTGAAACACTATAATGTTGTAAATCATTAATGGCATATTGAGACACAAATGAATTGTGATAGAAAGTCAAGAGAAGTGAAATCAATTGACTGACGAACAAGTATTGAGAGGTAACAATCTCATTTAAATATGATCGAACCTATCACTCGTACTTCGCTATGTTTCTGATATGAGTAATGTTCATATGGGTCATGCCAGCTGAAACGGGGCTTTTATGAATGAGCGGCCATCTGTTTTTTTTAATAAATTTATTGATGAGACATGTCAGTGACAGGACCACCTGACATAACCAAATAGAATAGTGCATGTACTCAGATAAGAAACGCAGTGAAGTAAGAGTGAAAGGTAAAGTCTTAATTCAGCTAAGCTTGTACAAGGCACTATAATTGTCAGTGGATGAAGTTCTACTGACCTAGAAGAGTAGTTAGAAAACCTCCCATACCAAGGGAAACTGGTTTGTCCTCCTCTGATACACTCCTGAAATAAACATCACACGTTAAAGTTGGTTGTGCAGTCAGCGACGCTCTTCTAAAATCATCATTTTCGCTACTGGATCATGGCAAAAGTGTTGTGATATGAACCACCCTTTCCATGCGATAAAGAAATTCAAATGGATTGTGGTGCAATATTTTTCCGCCAGGGGAACTGCTGGATCCCACTAATTTCGGCGTAATAGAACAGAGGCTTTATTACCAGCATTTCATTACTTGATCTGCCTCTGTGGGGAGAGAATGGTAGGGTCCTTTTCTGCGATGGTCAGTATTTGAAACTCGGGTTAACACCACCACCACACATGTTCTCTTTGAGGTCTGATAATATGTCACCTTAGATTAGGATTACATATAACAAAAATATTATTTATTTCATGGAAATAATGAAAAATTCTGTAATCTTGTTCACAAAAATCACGTTTGCTCTATATGAAACAAATTGGCATTGAATGAAGCTAAACAAGAAAATCTCAATGAAATAAAATATAAAGTGCGCTTCACTCCGCCATGCACTGAAGGCCCTATTTAATCACAAGAAATGGTGTTATCACATCAATGCCGAGCAACATGAATAAGGTGTATTTTATGATTTATGATAAATATGCCATATGGTGGTCAATGAAGAAATCTATTTGCATGTATATCTAACATTTCATAAATTTCATTCCAAGGCTATCCTTAATTCTTTTAGTCCAGTAGATGAATACAAAATTGATAATGCAGCTTAAGGCGAGAGGTGCGGTGGCCTACCTTATGATGGAGATGAAGATGGGCATGGCTGTAGCGGACATTCCGAAACCTCCCACAACAGACATACCGATAAACGGATAGAAGAATGGACAGTCTGTATTGCAAAGCCCCGGCTTCGCCGTCTTCTCACTTCCGGTCACGCATGTGCAGTCGCTATAGGTCTGGAAATGGATCATGTGAGTTATTGCTAAATATGTTTTAATTGTAGGCCACTAATTATTCATCGACAATTGACATAAAGGATATGACACAAAGAATAAAACTTGCAAGAATCAATCACAAGCTAATATAAATTTTGCTAAGTCCTATATGCCTGTTATTAGCCTCTTCAGTGCTCTGCTTGTAAACTTAATAGTATTATAAGGTATCTTCTGGAGGTAATCATGGATGCGGACGTTTCATTCAATCAGGGATCTTATAACATTTATATTATTATACTTCCCTGATTCAATCCAATTTCTGGCGCAATGCAGTAAGGCTTGAAATCATCAGTGATTTAGATTAGTGCGGGTTATTTATGCCGAATCAGCTTTAAATGAGTCTTATCGAAAATCTTTAAACGGATCATCTTTAAAAAGTTAATATGAATCGAGTAAAACATACAAATGCAGTTCTGTTGAATTTTCTGCATCCCGCGAAGCAGGGATTGAAGTAGTTGGTACCGTCAGCCCCACACATGGGGAAGTACACCTCGTCGTCACATCCACAGTCTCCGTTACAGGTAGCCACCGGAGAGTCCGTCGTCATGGGGCCGTAGGTCATGTTCAGGCTGGATCGACTACAACAACATCACTTTCATTAAAAAAAGCGTTTTGCAAATGCGACGTTAAATAGGAGAGGTAAGACCATATTTCAACATTCTTTGCTTTTCAAATAACTTGTAGCAATAACATTTTGCAAAACAAATGAAAGAAACTTTGTCTTCTATAAAGCAATAGGTACTAGATCGTCGATTCGATTTTTTTTCGAGACGATGTTTTCGACAATATAAATATCTATTGGTGAACGTATTTTGTGTTAAATTAACTGCAATTAAGACTTAGTTACCACGATCACGAGCTAACATGTTGTATGTGAAATAATACGCCAAATTTATATAACGTTCTCACCAAGGAAAACTAATCGTATATCCTTTGTGCAAGGTGTAACTTGGCATGTAGTGAAAGGATTAATCAAATTGAGAAGAAACGTCTATTGATCCAAACAAACAGAACGTAAGAGGAAATGAGAAATCTTACTTGTATACAAGGTGACTGCCTCTAGAGATGATGGGGTTGGGACAGCCTAGAAAAACGGCTGCTGTCTGCAGGAAGACAGAGAAGGCTATAGACACCACCCCCACCTTCAGACATGTGAGAGGAGTCAGCTTCCACTTAGATATGATGATTCCCCCAATCATAGTCCCAGCACAGTTTGTTAAAATGCTCGTCCCACCTTTAAACAGACAATAGGTGCAGCGTCATACTTTGGGGATATGTTATGTCTTGTCTTACGCTATGTTTAAAACATTAAAAACGAAGTTAATTTTTCAGGAGTCGCGCAGTAAGTGTGTATTACATGTACATGTATGTACAACATTCTACCAAAATATGTTTATGTGGTATTTGTCAAGAATTAATGTAAAGATTTAATTGGTCACGTGATCAATTTCGCCATAGATGTTACTATTCCTGTTGAGACTGACGTCTCGGTAAGATTGACTTTATCTGACACGGTTTAGCTCGGCGCAAATGTACCTAAGCCCATTCGTATTTTCGTTATTAAGATTTACCCACTTGCAATATAAACCTTAGGCAAAGTGAGAGTGACCTACAAAGGATCGGAATGTCCCTAGTTGAGACCTTGTCATGGCGTAAATGCTTCCACCTAAATTATGGGGAAATGTTCATTTACTAACAGAGTAGGAACCTCTATGACAGAATGGAAGTATCTCAATATATGTCAATGATAAGGGCAACGTTGGTCAGTTTGGTCAATCCTATCACTGGAGTTACTGGATGTGTCTGAATGTTTACCCAGGATAATGTTTGTCTTCCAACTGGGCATGGTGAACTGTGTCTCGAGATACTTGGGGAGGAAAGCCATGATCCCACCGAGCGAGAACATCACCAGACAGTTGGCCAGTGTTATCGGGAAGTACACTGGGTTGGTCAGCAACCGGGCCACAGCAGCAAGGAAACCTGGTCAGAAATAAACAGATATTCAACGAATTATTAATAAATATTTTTGGTAATGAGAGGATGATTGTTCTGAGGCAATTTAAGCCATATCGACATCATCAAATCAATATTTAAATCCCCATTGTCCAAAATGGTTATGCAAAAAAATTGAACGGTTAGGTACGCGAGTTTGAGTTAATTGCTAAGTTTGGGGATAGAAAGGATGTCTTCAAAAGTTAAGGATAAAGCAAGATTTCATTGATAAAGACAACGCATGATTGTCTGGATGATTGAATTGAAATTCATACTGGTCTCGAACTCCGAACTTAGGATATTGTAAATCAAGCGATAGGCATAGCTTTGTCGTTCTAACTAGGCTTAATATGAGTTATGGCCATTATGTTTCCAGAATTAGAGTGATGTCCCTTACATACACAGCAGCAAAGTACTTTTTAATATAATAAAACAACATCAGACTTCAGAACTTTGACATTCTGCATCTGTTCAATCCAAATAAAATTCGACGACCATTTTGTCCTACCTGATATTTTGATGGCTTTGTCTTGTCTGTCTGGTGCTGTGCTCATCCTTCGAGGGAAACACATAAGCGGCAGCGAGAAGATGACAGCCGCCAACCCGAAAACGAAGAAGCCCAACCACCAAGCCCCAACCCATCTCGGGTGCATCGGGGTCAGACCCGTCGCTGGAAACAGTGGAGTTGTTTTAGGGGGTATTTATGCACACCATTTACCTAAACTTCCCCTTCCGGAGTAAACCGTTAAACACGGCAGCTCATTGAAACATAAACGGGCTTTCCTACAAACATAGGGTAATATATTTTCCATATTTAATTTCTTTTACGGGTGACCTCTTTGGGGAAGGAATAAAGTAAAAAGTAAAAAATCGAAATGTCATTAAAAAATATGCACTTAAGTCAATGAAGCAAGTAATTTTAGAATGTTATTTCTTGACATGTTCACTTGTCAAACTATTATCTTCAGAGGGTCAAACACCTCATCAATCGTCCGACAAGGACAAATTATCAGTAGGCACAGAAGACTCTTTCAATTCTCAAACAAAAAACTAAATCATTTCAGTAAGAGAAATTATTGCTTCGTGGAACTTGTGTTTATAGATTCATTGTCCTATTGATTCAAACGTTTTCATGCAACAAACAGCAATTCTTTTCTTTTCTTGAGAATACGTTATTTCCGTACAAAACCGTACTACTGTGCCTTTAAAAGTTCCTTATCCGACTTATGAATTGATGTACATACGCTCCAAGGTGATGAAGGTCTGGCTGAAGACCCCGCCAAGACCAAACGCCAGAGCAGCTGCGCAGATGGCACATCCGAAGATTATACCTTGAGAAGGGAGAATAACAGTTTTAACGCCCTTCTACGTATTAATTACACACTATATGCCATGTCAAATATCAAAGGCCTACCACTGGTTTATCAAAAGTTCACAGCACGATTTAAGTCAATTTGGATAAGTGGATTGATTGCATTTCAACCAATTGATAGCATAAGGTCAATATTAGATTCTACGTGATTCAAATATTTGACAAATATAAATTTGGTGAAAGGAAAGTTCGTTTTCAAATAAAAATTTACACCAGCTTTCGTTCCATATCATTTGCGATAGTATGATACATCCTGTTGCTACGTATTTAAACGTCAGCGAGAATCCTAAATTCAAAAGTTTTCTTATCAAATGTTGTCTTCATCAGATTTTCAGACAAATGAATAAGCATGAAATGAGAAAAAGGAAGTGCTACAGCCTTCACAGTATTAGTGCTAGTATTCAGGGTGTAACAGAAAAACGTTGGAATCCTGGAAAGACAACAAGATGATTGTAGGAACCTCGCTGATAGCTTAACCATGATGGGATACGATGCGCAAGAGCCAATACTTTTTAACTCTAAATCATTTGATGCTTAAACTTGAACTGACTTATATACATCGGTGTCTTGGTCTTGACAACATTGTCGTCCACGTAGGTGACGAGACCAGACGACCTCGGTGCTTTACAGATGCCCTGTATGATCATGCCGGAGCTGATGATAGCCAGAGCAATCTTCCTCATGGTGGGGTCGTCAACATAGGAGAACTTCTTCTCCTTACAGATCGTCTCTGTCAGGTTGGAGAAGGGCGTCGTGGCGACAGTCGTCTCCAGAGCGCAGAGAGGTCCGGTTTGAAAGACGGAGGTAAAGTTGGCCGAGGAGGGCGTGGTCACTTGATCTCTGGTCAGCAGGAAGGGGATCACACACATGAGTCCAGACACGCCGTACATAAATGTGGATGCCGACAACATCCTCGGAATGTGCATTTTACGAACAAAGTAACTGAAGAGGATTGTCACTGACAAGAAACCAATCTCGTTTGAGCTTACGATAAACCCAGTCATTGAACTTGTGAATCCAAAATGGCGCTCCAGCGCGGTAATCTGTGACGCAACGTAGCTTTGAAGAGCGGTTGTTATCAAACCGGAAACGCTGTAGACGGCTGTAAACGCAGCCATGGTGCCGCAACACCGCAGCGCTTCCGGTTTGCATCCTGCCAGCCCGCACTTGGTGTCGTCTGCTTGCTCTCCATCTCTCTGCTTCCGCCAGCCTCGTTTTAGGGAACTGTCCTTCAGGTTCAACATTGACCCTCTGGGGTCATCTGGGTCCATCTCCATGGTGACGACGGACCGATCTGAAACATTATTGTTTGGTTTTTATTTGATGCAGAATTATTGCAATTATTTACATTTTAAAGAAAGCTCTTTAATTCTATTTTGCAAGTAGGAAAATTGGTATCAATGAAAACATGATTTCAATATTTAAGGTGTTGTTAGAATAAAAGAGTCGAATTTGTTAAATTTAATACGCAGGTTTTCAGCCTACGTTATGTAATTCGAAAACTAAGCATGTCTGATATTTCATAATGTACTGTCCGTGAGTTGAATGTCAACCCTATCACTTGATGCTGCTTTTGAAATGTGACCGTCTAACCTGACACCGTGAAGTTTTCACTACAGCTATTGTTGCAGAACTTACTAGTACTTAGTTTCCATGCAATCAGGTGTCTGTAAAGCTGTCACAAGCAAACGCTCTAATTGTGCCAGAGAGTACGTTGGAAACTATGACTATATAAACCTCTGGTAAGAGAATTGATAAAAATTAAACTAGTTCGTTTTCTTAGATGCGCTCTAGTTTCATCGATACATTTTCTTAGAAACTATTTCGATTTACTACCAGCCTGTTCACAAATAATTCAGGGTGTTTGAGATTTAATTCAGTGTAAAGAGATGGTAAGGTTATATAAATGTCAAAAATGCAGTCACAGTAATCAAGCAATTTATCCAGTCTAAGGTTAACTTGCTCACCTTTCACTCCGTGTTGGTAAGTGTTGATGTGATAAAGCTTAGGTTTGTTAACGTTTGTGAACATAAGTTCTGTTTAGGCATCCCTACTATAGAGGCACAGAATGACTTATCTGTGTGGGATTCCCTTTTCACCTAACTGCTATTGTTCCTAAAGCCGCTTTCAGATTACCGTTTTAGAGAGTTATTGGGTATTTCAGAAATTTTGTTCGTGCATGTTTAACCAATCATATTTAATAGTTCTCACAGCTTAGGATAGCCAATTATCCTCTTTAGACATCACCGTCTACTTTGTAGGTCATATCATTGTTGTGCAGCTGGTCAAGGTTGGTGTTATATTTCACACACAGACATGCAAGTTATGCAGAGTACAGCTCCACTGGGACAGGGATATTGAATGACGGGTAAGATCTGAGTGTTTGTTCAAACACCCTCACTGATAGCTCAGACACATAAAGGGAGTAACACACAGTATTTGAAAATTTTAACGTTGATTTGAAGTGTTCGTTATTGATACGAAAAGGATATCCTGTACATTCCCACGTGAGCTACAGGGTCAATCCCAAATAGCGTAAATACAGAAGGCTCTTTACATGTTATAAACCTACAGAGGTTTTCTCCCTATGGTCTAACAACGAGTAAACGTATTACCAACCGTTAAACATGAACCTCATAGTAGGGTAGATTTCAACCAAGACCTACACAAAAGCTCAAGATGTCAACCATAACCTACACAAAAGCTCAAGATGTCAACAATGACCTACACAAAAGCTCAAGATTTCAACCAAAACCTACACAAAAGCTCAAGATTTCAACCAAGACCTACACAAAAGCTCAAGATTTCAACCAAAACCTACACAAAAGCTCAAGAGTTCAACCAAGACCTACACAAAAGCTCAAGATTTCAACCAAAACCTACACAAAAGCTCAAGATTTCAACCAAAACCTACACAAAAGCTCAAGATGTCAACCAAAACCTACACAAAAGCTCAAGATGTCAACCAAAACCTACACAAAAGCTCAACAACCAAAACCTACACAAAAGCTCAAGATGTCAACCAAAACCTACACAAAAGCTCAAGATGTCAACAATGACCTACACAAAAGCTCCAGGTTTCAACAATGACCTACACAAAAGCTCCAGGTTTCAACCATGACCTACACACTGGCTCCAGATAAGCCATATTCGTTCACTTTTGATATATAATGATTAAATAATCGATTGACTTTAATTTTGTTTCCTATAATCGATATCGATGATCAGTGTTTGAAACGGCCGATAAGGCTTAGAGGTATTACATATTGTACCGTTCAAGACGGCGTAACCGGAAATATGTGCAACTATTTAAAAAACTTCTTAATGAAAAAGAATGAATAAGAAATTATATTTGATTACACATCTGAAACCTCACTGACAGAATAATCAAGGCTATCTCTTCAACCAAACGGCGACCGTTGTCTCTCTTCAGTTCTGCTCATATCGCAGTTTACGTGAGTTGTATGTAAGGTTTTTTATTTTCATGTTGATGTAAAATCCAATCTCATAAAACTACTGATGATCGAATTATCATTTGATCGAATGACAGAATTGAATTTAGAGTGTGGGCCTCAACAAATCAGGAAAGGGTGTCATGAACTTAACATTTGTATTGAATCGATAATATAACATGTGTATGACTGAAGATCAAATGAGTATAGCCAATAGCCTGAAGTCGGAAGCACTAATATTACTTAACACGCAGCAGCGTCCGTGGTTGCAAATATAATATACTTTTCATCGTAACGCCATTCAATGTATAACCATGAGACATGCATTCTGTAGTTCTGTTGTAGTGAACGAATATTATTTTGATTAATCTTACACTTGATGTTCGATATATCAAGAACTTGCTGATTCAACCTAATCATGTCAAAATATAACTTGACCTTTTTTATTCTCTGGCTCTAGTAATGGAAATAGCAGTAGAATTTAGTTGTATGTAAGTCATACTACCTGTCCAACAAATCTTTTATATTGGCTACTATGTAAGTTTCTACAATGACGTTTCAAAAACTTGCATTCATTACCTTCGTAACAATATCCGGTGAAAGTTCAAATGTCACGATTTAAAGATTGCAACTATCATGCGTTTAAGTGTCAATAGCAAATAACACCATCGATAACGATTGACGATGTGACTCCAACAATCAAGTAACTAATAATATGAAGTCGACCTATCACTGTTTCCAAAATTCGGGTTACAGTTAATGTATTCATGTGATACTGATAGTTTAACAATACCCATTTACACTCACAGGAAGAATTATTGAAGCTACCTCACATATATATCTGAGTAACGATAAAATAATATGCAAATAGTCAACCAATTATCTGCTGTCACAGTACACACGTGTGTTGTCTATGTAGGCGAGTGACATGGTTAATCACAGGGTGTAATGGAGGCATGTCTCGAAGGTGAAACGAAACGATTTGTTTGGATGGGGGGGGGGGGATCTACATGATACATATTATACATAAATGAGAGCATAAGAAGTGGACTGAAAATAGGAGTAATTAAGTGTATTATAATTAATAAACAGCTTCTGACCTTGAAGGAAGCAGTCCACACACCGCCCGTCTATCGTCAGTGCAGACTGATAGTGCACCACACGAGAGATTGTTTACATCGGATCACTTACATAAACCTTAATCTTATCGCCAAAAATTAAACAAAGTCACATGTCTCTACACTTGTTGGTGTGGATACCCTAGCGTGACCAGGTCAGGGCACGACCGTCGATCGACGGACGTACCTCCATTTAGTAACGTACTTTGATCGAGGTACGGCGTCCTTCGTTCGAAGGACACCTGCTAAAAACAGTTATTTTGCATTTTTTGGCATGAATGTCCTATTAAATGTTCAAAGCTGGTTGAAAAGTGATTATATGTGACCACATGCGTCATTTAAACCCCGGAGTAGTCACTGTTCAATGTTAAAAGATAGAGAAAATTACCATCAAATGTCAAAGGAATCGTCCGAAACGTTATTATGTAGCTTTTTGAGTGTAAGTTTCGAGTATAACACAAGTTGGGCACATATTTTGATAATGAATCCCGATAGAATAATGACATAGCTATTCATAAAACTAAACATAAATGTGTTTCTATGTACTAGTTTTCTTTACAATAGTGATATTTCGGGGTACCCTTCAACATTGAGAACACGTCCTTCAATCTAGGGACGCATCCTTTAATCGAGGGACGCTTTGTTTACTGTTGAGCAGTTGTCATTGGCAGTTAGCTTAAACCAGCTTTTATACACTGATAAAACTAATAGCTAGTTACTGGATAATGAGCTTCTTGCAAATTTACACTGATTTTCAATAACATGAAGTCGTTGATCAGCTGTTGATCTTTTTGTCTCATTTATGTGCGATTTAAGATTTATTAAAAAAGTCAACTTCTCTTAATCAGTGTTAATTTGAATTGTTTATTGTAAATTCAAAAGTATATTCCAATGAAAACATTTCCACTAGAATTAATTATTTAAAAAATATTATTGATTAACTTGACAATAAATGCCTATCAAGGAGGATTTAAGAATGTAATTATTCATTGATATCAATATCATAAACTGGACACAATAAGTTACGGATATTTGAATATTAATGGATGATATATTTCACTAATGAGTAATTTTATGAATATATCGTATTTCTCAATTTTATGATTTACAAATACAAATACAAATTTACAAATTATTTCTGTCCAATATATTCAGAATCCATGGTGTTAGGAAATGTTGCATTTTGTTCAGATCTATATTTGAAAGAAAAAACCTTTTCAAGACCGTGTGCCAGTGAGAAATTACATGGCGCATGGAGGTGTACTGAAACTAAAATCTTGACTTCAAAAGTCAAAACAAGAATTAAGAATAAATAACTAGAACTTGCTGGTAAAAGTAAATATACAGCAAAACAATAAATGATATGCAAAAAATAGATAATTCATCTCATTGTAAACAGCACTGCTCTTACGAAGTTCGGCCTTTTTTTGATATTTTGGTTAATTCATTACTGAAGTTTTCTCAATCTGTTAAGAAATAAAAGCTGATAAACATAGCATGAACAAGTATTCACAACACAGTATTCATTAAAAGTTTGCCTAACCCATTTCGTTCAGCTATTAATCAGTGTTAATCTGAATAGAAAACACAAAATCATCAGCAGAGCAAGACATCCCTCAATCAAGGGACGCAATCGTACGCCGATCAAAGGACGCGGACATGGCACGTGGGGGTGTTTTATTTCATGAAAATAACATGATTATAGTACATAGAAAGTGTATTAAAGTATGTTATAACTGTAGATCAACATATAAGGTATCAACAGATGTATCTAAACAAGGTGCCCGGTCGATATATTTTGAACAACGCGTTTCCAAAGCCACACACCCTATGTCAACCAGCATGGTTTGTTGTTAATTTTCGCTCATTAGATTAGCTTGCGGTAAAGTTTGGAACCTCGTGTCAGTTTTTATTTGTGAATTTGTTACGAGAGAAACGATTGGTTGCATTGGACCAATCCCTGAATTTATAATATAAAAGAAATTCTCTGTTTTTCATTCCAACTGGAACGTCCGTCGAACGACGGATGTCCTTTGATCAAGGGACTCTTTCTGTTGTCCTTCGATCGACGGTCGTCCCTCACCTGGTGACTGTCTACGTGTACCTTACAGGTAAACTTGCACCACCATTATGTTATCTCAAAAACTTAAACAGAGTTCAAATAGTCAAAACTTATGGTGCGTAAATCCTAGCTTGTTGTGTGTTCAACGGGTCACTTGAACTGTCACTGGTGTACTGTCTATGGTTGTATCATGCAGGTAGATAAATCGGAGAGTAATGAAGTGTGTGTGTCCTGTCTCATGCAGGTAATCGGGTCTGTGTGTAGTGGGGTTTGGTGTGGTCTGTATGTAGACAGGTATGTGTGTATGGTGTGGTGTGTGTCCTGTGTGTAGACTGCTAGTTGTGTATGGTGTGGTGTGTGTATGGTGTGGTGTGTGTCCTGTGTGTAGACAGCTAGTTGTGTATGGTATAGTCTGTGTCCTGTGTGTAGACAGCTAGGTGTGCAGTGTAGCGAGAGTGGTCTATGACGAGAGGTCAGTGTCGATTGAGATCTACACAGCCATGACAGATAACTGAGAAGTATGTCAACATAGGTATCATATACATAAACATACATACCTTCACTCCTCACCTCAGTTGTTTGTGAGCACAGAACCGATCTCTACATAATACACTCCACGTCAACATGCACTACCTATCCCATGGTTTAGTCGTACTGTAACCATCAGTCCATTGACGAATAATAAAACTTCTTTTGTCGATCAGAAGTACATAGTGAGTTCGGGCGATTTCTCTCAATCCGGGAACAGTTTAGTATGTCATTGGTCATATGGCCGGTAAAAAGACAATATATGTATTCAGAAACATTGATATGTATTATGAAATCTATTGTATAGACGCTCGACACTTACAATTAGATTAGCTATTGGTTATTCAACGTGGATATACCGGTTTACGTCTGTTTTACAAAATCGTCACTTAAACGCATACACGTTTGATAGCGGGTGTATAAGGTCACCATGCACACTGTATACAGATAGATATAGATGCTTATCTGGACAGCGTGGGTTTATAAAGTACTCACGGAAATAGAAATAAAATGCTTTTTGACGATTATTTCTTTTTTTAACTAACTGGATATTTTTATTCAAAATATTCATTCACGATTGGTTTTCCCCAACTTTTGTTTCAGACAGTTTTTGTAAAATCCCCCGAAACATATGAATTTACAGGAGAGAAAAACGTGTCATTTTCACGCCTCGAAATTATTTCAAAGTCAAAATGTACGTTTCTCATGCAAGCTATAGTATGTAAATTATCTGTAATTTCAGTACCGTCCGTTAACATAACATTGTTTAATGTACAATAATTCTATATCTTAATTATGTCCTCTATTCCTATCTTATATGATTTAAAAATTCATGAACAAATTAAAAAAAACATGGTTTCCTTTAAGTTTACAGACATAAACGCGTGTTACAAACTACAATTCTTACGAGTTCATTCATAACTTCTGTTGTTCATTGCAGAGTTGCTGTGGCAACGCACGTGCAACTGCAAATTCAGGCGAAAAGAACGTTGCAGGTTTATTGTCACACGCATTGCTGAGAGTGACGTAAGTTATAGCAGGTTTCGAAATGTATTGAAAATATGCAAATTTTGGACAGTCTTACCTGAACAAAGGCAATTTAAAGTATATTTTTGCAATGATTTCATAAGGCCTAGTTGGGAAAAACTTAGTTATTTGAACATCGATAAGAATTACTTAACATTAGTCGAGTAATAAATTAAAAGAAATAAACGCCAAAAACCATTTTTTTTCTATTTCCGTGAGTGCTTTAGTGTCCGAATTAAAACAGCAAAGACGATTATGACTTAATTTCTAACGCCTCTCTTATTTAGGATTTGTCAGTGATTTTTACAGCCGTGCGTTTCATTAAGTTCGCATGACATCCATAAGATTGTTAAACCAAATACTGGGTGTAATTCAGCGAGTAACGAGAACCACTTTCGGTATATTCAAAACGTCACATGGATTATGGTAATGTGTTCGGTATTAAGACACGACGAATATTTTTAGCGTAAAATTAAAAAACGCAGTTTTCCCTCCTGAGAAAATATAGTTGAAGACAGTAATAGCTTATTGAGAAAAATGACACTTTAAACTAAATTAACACATGTTCGAAAGAATGCTACATTATGATATATAAACATATATATCTTATTATAATTTAAACGTGTACTGTTTGCATAACCTATTTTAAGTACATCACTATTATGATTCAAGTTCAGTACATACGTACCGAAAAATGGGTCAGTAAATAATGTTTACACTTAGTTTGTATCACGTCATCCTTCTTCTTATTTGTAGGAACACGACTGTATGTATTTCTGTCTGAAATATGAGTTGTATATCGGTGATTGAACTCATAATATCACAAGAAAAGCAACTGGTTTCTTAATTTGTTCTCAACCATCAGTGTGCAAAGCTCACGCCTGTCCAACCGCCCATGACGGCCTATGTTCAGGTCGGGTGATCCCATTCTAAAAGCGACGAGTACCCATGGCTGTTACGTTACATATTTCTTAAACTTATAATCAACGTACCTTATAGCCGTGCACTTTTTATTACATGTATCTAAAGATTGCAATGCCTACAGCAGATACTGGATGAAGGTATTTTGTAAAGACATATAATTTAACGTATGAGTTTTAATCATTATTATATAAGATATTGATCTACAACAGTATGTATCGCTTATTGTATTTTCATTACACAAGTTTGACTAAGAACTTTTTTCTTCTGGTTTTCTCCTATGTAAAACGTTTTATTTACAAACTATATATATCAGATTGGGTTGCTGCTGTTTCCACTTAACAAATGAGTCGTATGTTTAAAAATATGTATATGTCAACGTTACATAATAATATTTAATCGCATTTCAGGTACTTTGACTTAAAGTTATTTGTTCATATCATGATACACGTTATCTTCATTGCTCTTAAACAAAGATAAAAGGAAAGTTAAAGTGAGAGTAAGAAAAGCAAGTAAGAAATGACAAGTAAAGTGTGATATATTTTAACCATATTTACTTTTAAAAATGATGACTTTTAACAAACAAAAATGTATGTAAAATTTGCACTTTATTACAATATATAACACAAGGGAGACAAACATAGAACACATATATAAACAAAAGGCATAAAAGAACGTTTTCGTAAAGCCTTACCCCAAAACAAATAAATATAAATATAACCAATCTGATAATATTTTTTATGATCAATAAAGCCTTAAAGGGGCAGAAGCACGTTTGAGAGGGAATAAAGAATGATGTCAGAAATATGAAAATAAATGGTTCCAATTGAAAGACTTTGTATTTAAACTAAATGAAGCAGGAAAAAATCAAATATATAATGTAAAGTTCAGCCATTTCTTTTTCTTACACAAAATGAATTACAGGTGTTCATACAAAATGGCGGCCAATGGACTTTATCAGCTGTTTATGTGAATCTTTATAATTTGTTCTCTGACTTTGGATGATTGGTTTGTGTAACGAGATTTGCTGACACTAGTAAAATTATACATTTAGCATTAACGTACCATTATCAGTGAAACATTAGAATCTAAGTATGTCAAAATAATGCTACTGCCCCTTAAAAGAAACGCGTTTAGCTACGCAAATCCATTGTGTTATGTCAAATGCCTTCTAAAGAGGTTTAAACTTACAATATAGGACTATAGATCATCAGGGTTAGTAATGAGATATGTTCAAAACTCTTAAGATTATATATTTTACATAAATAATCAATTATTGGAGATCACTGATATTATGATTTTCCAAATAATAAACGTTCTATAAAGTCTCAAACTACAGATCAGTGTCAGATCATTTACAATAAGAAAATATTGTACCGTTTAATATTGTACCAACATTAAACCGTTTAATATTCATACCAGTCTTTATTGCAAACGACTATTTATTTACAACAGTTTGAATATTTGAAGGAACCGAATTTAAACACATTACAAAAGATTCAGTCTTCGATGTACAATCTCGTCTTCGGAAAATATATCCAGAAACATTACAAATACGAAACAGGAAGCCAGATCACACGATACCAACTGCGGCAAGGCAGTTTCAAATACTGGCTAATTGATATCCTGCTGCATGTCGTGAACATCTCTGTGTTGTTGGTCAGTCTTCCCCAGCTCACCGCCATAACCTTTCCGATATCTGCTAGAGCCTGCATACTAACGCAAAGAGGAGGAAAATCACGAAATTTCGACACAAAAGAGTTAGGCTTCAGAAAGCAAGTGCTTATGGTGATTTGTTCCATTCTCTAAGCCCACCTGTGACTTCTGCATTAACTTGACAGTTCTACGTATTTCCCCTTATCGTCGAGGAGTATTCTGCACTCAAACTACGGATTCCGGCTCAATGCAGTAATGCGTGTATTAGCCTATAATTATTATTCGCATGAGTTAAGTCTTGCAATTTTACACGCCCAAGCAATGTTCAACCGCTGTTTTCAACCAGAGCAGCTATAAAGGCAGCGACCTGAAGATAGAAACTAATGGGAGCATTCGAGTCGCCACACTGGTCGTCCTGGGTCGAGTCTGTGGCGCCACAAGGGGTAACGATGAGCGAGACGTCTGCCTGCCATGGTGACGTCATCACGGGGATACCCTGGTCTCTGGCTCCGACCTTGACAGACGGGGTTGATCCCACCGTCACTGGTGTCAGCAGTCTTACGTTGCCGTTGGCATCAACCTGCGTTAAGAGAAGAGTGTAGAGAGCAATCACAATGTTTTCAATTAATTGTATTGTAAGAAAAATATGACCCTATGAGATAATGGCTATGTCGAAATAAAAATGACGGAAATAAAACTGATTGATTTAAGAATACATGAGGTGGGATAACTTAAACAGTTGTTTTATTATATGGTGTCCGTGTCATACTATATTAGCGACACCAGTGCCAAGTATTATTTTTTTCCTGAGCATGAACGTGGAATATCCTGATAGGTATGCGTCAATATAGTATGATATAGTTGCGAATAAATTATTCTGGGTGTTACTAAATTCGCACGTAAAGAAACCAATCAACTTATCAATTCAATTCCGGGCATAGGCGAGTTACCTAGATTAGCTATATGAGTATAGGTCGATATACAGTATACTGTTACAAACTTTTTCGAACAATTGATTAAAGTTTTCAAATTATGCCAACTTACACTTATCCCGTTTGCAGCAACAACGTCAAACAAAATGGCGTTGTTGTTGCTGAGGCCAGTGTCGGCGTCGGTGGCCACGAGCTGTCCCAACGAGGTCCCTGCAGCCGAACAGTCACTCACGCTGAAGGAATATGCTGTGTTGGCGAATATTGGCGGGTTGTCGTTGATGTCAGTAGCTGCAACTGTGACCGTCACGGTGGCTGCTGCTCCTTTGGAATCCGTTATTTCCAAGGTCAAGGTCGTACTTGCACCATGAGTCTCAAGGTCATATGGAATGACAGATGTCAGCTCGTTCGTGGCACCAACAGCCCACATGTTGAAGGGGTTTGCGCCGATGATTTTATAGTTGAACTTAAAATCAATATTGTCCTCGTCCGCAACGATAAAAGCAGCGTCCAAATTGAAAGAAATCTGTAAAGGAATAGTTCCATTATATATTTACGTTTCTCTCTTTATAATTTATGATGCAATACTACAAAACTACAACAGGACATAGCTTTTTATTTTGGATCTCATTGATGGTTCATAGTTTATTGATGATATTGCATTCTTGAAATGCAGTCACCAATAGATAGGTCCTGAAATGATGCGGTGCATGGGTCAGGGGTATGCAAACTCTCCAATAGTTGAAGCCATGATCCACAATTTCATTACCATTCGCTACCAGCTTTTTGGAATCGATATTCAAAACATGTAGATAATCAAAGTCACTATGGGAAATCGTAAGAGTTAGTTCTGCAAAACAAGTGAAAATTGTGCCAAAATGTTTCTGTCTTAAACCTTTCGAAAATCAAAACTCTTTATACTAACATAATCGCGTATCACTGCTGTTTCATCAACAATAGCAAAAGCCATTTCGGATTTTCAAATTGGCTTGAAACATTAGAAGTTTAATGAACTCTGACTTACTATGGCGCCCTCTGGTGCTGTATGCGTGAAGCTCGGGGTGGATGGTACCGGGGGGTCATTCTTGTCCACCAAATGGAGGTGAAGCCAGAACTCCTCGGATGGACACTGTCCATTGTCCGCAGTGATCGTTATGTTCAGGTCCCGGTTTATGAAGTCCTCAAAGTTGAGAGGGGATGCCACCACTAAGTCGGCCCCTGGATTTGTAACATACATGTCAGTCCTCCAGGTAATGTTTTGACGGATCTTGGGTATTTACTCAGTATTGTATCAATTTGAGATATGTCCAGTAATTAGTAAACAGCATGCCTAACACTGATGTAGAGTTTTGATATCCATTCGGTACAATTGTCTGTTTGACACGCTAGTGTTTACAAATTAGCTTTGGGTTTGCGTATCTTTACTCCCAGTTTTTAATCTAATTATTTTTTAATGATTTTAATGCGCTAAATACGACGATACGCTGCTTTACTTTGGTATTGGCATATATTTACATTGATTTGATATATATTTGGACATGCTGCATATCGACAGTTCCATTAATTGTTAATATTGTAGTAGAACAAACCATGTATTTTGATTGGCACATCAACTGAACAGCACAGGCCAAGACGATCAAAAGAATCAATGTCTATAGTACATGTAAGAACGTCAAGTTCTCGCATTCTCCTAAATCAACGTATCTGTATGCTCGGAGCTCCAGTCACATCCAGATATCTATAACAACAAACCTCGTATCACTGAGATTTTTGAATTTCTTCTTCCAATTTGATATTTTTTATTAAGAAGTCTGAAATATGCATTTCGAGACCTCGTTGTTTTCATACGGGTACAGTGGCTATTGCTGCAAGCGATTAATTACATTGCCGCGTTATATAAAGAGCTATAAGATGGGAGATTTGAGGGTAAGTTATAAGCTACGCGGACACAAATACGCTGATGAAACCAGAATCTGTTATATAAAGAGCTATAAGATGGAAGATTTGAGGGTAAGTTATAAGCTACGCGGACACAAATACGCTGATGAAGCCAGAATCTGGGTTTGCCTTCCATTAGTAATTACCAGAGATGCCGAAGGGAGAGGTTCCGGAGGGAGGGAACACGTTGATGATGGTGTAGGTGACGGGGAGGGGGTTAGTGGGGGTCCGCATGGTGAATACCACACCCCCTACAGGCTTGTCCTCGTCTACCCACACGTCTCGGTTACCGTTACTCACCATCACCTCCTTGTTGAAGTCTGGATATGGTTATGGAGAAGACAAATAGAATGAAGAGTCAACGCTAAATGTATCATTTATTAACGGCATATATAATATTTTAAGAAGTACAAAAAACTGAAAAGGTCACAGCAAGGTCACGACTCAAGACTGGTAGTGTGAAAATCTTAACTATAAACATGTGTAAGATAACCTGAAGACAGTGAGGCGAAGCAAATGAATTAATCAAGTTGATCAAGTGTTATGCCGCCATATAATGAAAGTACATAAAACTTCTATTCAGATTGCATTCGTCAACAAATTAATAATTAAATAATGTCGGAAAAAATATAAGAGAGTAAAACAATAATACTATATGATCACTCATGAGATATATGTGATATGGACATGTCGAATCTGCAAGTTTTGAAACTGTGACAGAGTTTAAGATGTGTAACTACAGAGAACGTCAGCACCTGAAAAACGAAGAAGTTGTCAACTAACGGGAAGGGTTGACCAATCAGTTTTAAAAATTCCCATCACCTGGCTGATGGCTCAATCATGTTCATTATACAAACTTTTTGATCGGCCCCTATTGTGAACTAAGCGTACGTACTGGTGATACCGCAGGTGATGACGAGGGGTCCAGTGGGGGGCAGCTTGTTGTCGCTGATGTACACGTGGAACTCGACAGTCCTGTAGCAGAACCCGCTCACGGGCTTCACAGTGTGGATGTGTCCCGTACCTGTTATACACAATGTACATTTGAGAATTTTAAAACCTACTGACAAAAAGGAAATGCTGTTTTATTAATATGAAGTATATAAGATCGATATATTCTTGTCTCTCTCTGTCTCTGTCTTTCCGTGTCCCTTTCTCTTTGTTTTTCTGCTTATCCCGGTCTGTATCTGTCTCTGTCTCTGTATCTGTCTCTGCTTCTGTCTCTGTCTGCCTTTATTTTTCTGTCTCTCTATCCCCTTTCTCTCTCTTGTAAACATCACTGTATGTTTGTCACTTTCTTCGCTTAATTGTTACTGTCTTTATTTTCTTCTCAATACGAAGAACTCGTGAATGAAGTAACATATTTTGCATCACCTTTGTTTCAAAGTTTATTGAATGTTTTAACATCCTGGTACAAAAAATGGTCACCACAACCAAAAAGACAAATATTGTTCACAGTATTTACAAAATAAGCGAGATCTTAGGCTTACCTTGATTGATATCGAAGACGTCATTTGGCGGGTGTGACGTCATACTGTAGATGACAGTGTCTGAATTTGCGTCATCAGCGGTGAGTGACGTATACACATCCATCCCACTAGGCAGTGCGGCGTCGATATCCGTCGGACAGGTCCCTGAGAACGGGAGAGATTCAGAACAATCATTCTCCCCCAACAGGGGCAGCTCAAGTTATAAATGTCGATCCAACCTCTGTTATACTAAGACTGCTCCTCTGGTTTTCGGTAGAGAAAAATTACAATACAAACCTTTTGAAAGTGAAAAAGGAAACTCTTCTCGCATGAAATATGTCTTTTTGTCACATTGGCCTTTGCCATTTCCATTCACAAAAATGATTCATTTTGATTGAATCATATCAGGGTTCCAAGAAAGCAGTCTTTATCAAATATAGCTGTTGAATAAGCATAACCTTTTATGACTTGACCTAGACCTGTGGGGAGAAAATACATAACAGTCTGATTATAATAACCCTGTTCCGAGGGCTAAAAGTTTTAAATGTTGCCGCTATGGGATACGAAGAGGTTTCATCGCAGAGTTTTCTCCTCCACACGGTCTGAAAGCAGCTTAGTAAGTCGAATGTTCTGTCACTAGTTAAGCGATGATAAAACCTTGTTTTAAGCAGACCAATCACATCTCCGCGTTTAACATCTAAAACTCTCTGACTCTGCCGCTGACAAATGAACGAACAACCCACCTGTGAGGGGCCCGGTGAGGAACGTGCCGGTGAAGTGGGGTGCGACGTTGGGTCTGATTCTGATGTCAACATCCACCTGAGTGACGTCAACCCCGCTCCTGCACTCCAGGGTAATCAGGTAGCGCTTGGCGTAGTTGAAGTCCAACTTCTCAGCCGGGCTGACTAACGCGTTCCTTTTGTAGAACAGACACTCTCCTGTGGGTTGGTGGAGGTGACAGAAAATGATTTGTGTAATGATAGTTAGATGTGAGAAAGTTTGTTCCCTGGTTGGCGAGGACTACGAAAACCCGATTAAAATCATAAATTGTGATACTTCCTGGAAAAGATAAATAACCGCTCTAGCTATATATAAAGCCTAAGTGATTGAATAACCAAGGAACGTTTAAATGTGTCGTGATACAAAATTTGGTATCACACTCTCTAAAATAGTACAAATGATATTTTTGGGACCGAGCTACAGTCACTGACAGTACTTACCAACTCGCCCTTCATGCCTCGACGGAAATCCAAACCAACAAGGGATGAGTAAGTTTTAGTAACATTCAGTACCCCTTCCTTATAATGCGTTACGATGTTTCAATTTGTGTAGTGTAATGCCCTAGTAAATACGTTCGTTTAAATAAAGATGATGAAAATCAGATTTAAACACACGCGTGATGCTGTGAGGTTATCAACCTGTTAACCTAATATATATCAGTGTTTAATGTAATGTAGTAACGAAAACAGAATTCATTGATATATAGAATCCAATCCCCATGTCTTCTTACATAAAAAACAGCAACACTGTTGAATAAAAGTTGTAATATTCTCTGTAAGCAAAGGTAACTTTTAAATTATTTTTATGATCTTAAACGAGAAATCACTTGTGTGAGATTTTTCTTTCTTCTACATAAGTTAACTACACGTACCGCTAGACGGGCTGATGGGGTTGAGGTAGAAGCACGTGGTACAGTGGGGGACACCCTCCGCGACGCTGACCCCCAGGAGGCTCACTGTGACGAGGTTGGGGTGGACACAGAGGGGGCAGTCTATGATGTGATCATCAGCCTCGTCTTCGTACAGCGTGTAGGTCAAGGTCGGGTCCATGTACGGGTCAGCCTGGAAGAGAATCATGCCGCAACTGTGTTGTACATTTAACGGGCTTGAAGGTATAAGGTATGATAGGATATCAAAGACTCACCGTGATTAATAAACGCATATCGTTTTGCTTTCAAACTATCGTAGATGGCATATTGAATGATATTATTTATATAACATCAAGCCCTTCATCGCCAAACGGTAAGTTTATGCTTCAATAAATATCTTATAACAGTCATAGATTTTCGTTGAAATCAAATTCAAATTTAAATGAAAACACTTTAAAAGATCTATCAAACACTTTCAACCAATAATGTTCTTACAGCTTAAGATACGTTTATAAAATTACGTTTGATTGATTGGTGGACGTCGTTTCCGATCGTAATCACGACTTCAAACCTTTCTAATGGTACTATACAACGTCGAATTGCTCTGAAATGATACTTGCAACAGTCGATATCTGTCGACAAAATGACACCTTTGATTAAGCTAAACACACGTGACGCCCAACAACTCACGGAGTGGCTCTTTAACTAAGAACTTGTTCAGAAACGATTTGTGTAAAAGCAATGATGTTATCATGCATTGATAGTAGTTATATCTCCCTAATGAAGGCATTAGTAGCGCAAGACAACAACCACATGCTAATTCACAGTCTTGTTCTGAAACATCACTTTACTGACGCTCTTATTGGTGCTTAACGTCAACCTCCGTGGGATTTGGAATATGATTTTCAAGTTCAGTTGGGGAAGGTAAAAGAGCTGGCCCAGAAACAATACTTGATAAACCAAGACTTTAGTTGAGCCACTTAACGTAAGTAAAGGTAAAAAATATATACCAGCATTACTTTTAGTAGAAATCAAAACATAAAGTTCTTTGAAAAAATTACAACGTTAAATAAGCATAACACAGAGTAATAAATGGTTTAAGGAAATGTAGCATATTATCTGACTGAAATGTAACTAGGGCTCTCACGAAGAGACAAACAAAAAATCCTTAAAGATATGTTATCTACTATAAATAAAAAAATGAGACTTATTCAGTTTGAATATGAAGGGGTCCATATCAAAATGGCCGCATCAAATATTTGCTTGGTTGACTTATATGACTACTCATAATCAATATGTAAAGCAACTTTACCCCCTTTAGAAAATATAATTTGAATTTACTTATTTATATAAAGTACGTATATCTTTATGTATGTAAGAAGAAGTTCGAACAAATAAAGAGTGAAGTACGTGTTACAGTGCCTTTAAGGTGTACGTTTTGTTACCTGTAAAGATGGTCCAAATAACACAAACACGGTTATCAGCAAAACACTCGTTAAAGTCATTGTGATTTTGTTCAAAATCGCACAAATTGATCACATCCTGTAAACCTTTCCCTATTCCTTCACAAACCACCAACACGTTTTGCAGCAGACATTGGCTGACTTAAAGATCCTACAGTACACATAGACCATATGCTAACCTGATTGTACATATAATACACACGATCAAAAGGTATTGTGGTTCTTTTCACACTCAAGCCAAAACGAAAGGTCTTTAGGACAGACTTATTGCTTTATCGATATAGAAAGTGACAAATCGGTTAACATATTAATGACAATGTATTCATGATTTGTGTAGACGTTGTCATATTGTAAGACTGACCTAGTCACTGGACTGTGTGTCAGAAAGGTGTTTAGCTTACTGACGTCAGTTCTCGTTAGTAAACGCTCGCACTTCAATAGGGCTGTCATTCTCAAGCTCTAAAGAAGGGATTTGATATCAATGATATTTAAGGAGCCATGAATATATCACTGGATATGTCCTTGGTGTGAAATGAAGCGCGCATTATTGCCAACGTTTATTACACGATTCAATTATATCTCCTTATAACATATTCGTCATGGAATTGATCTTGCGTCGAAAAGGTCTTTGTGTATTTTACTAACGTTTCTCCGCTTAAACATGAATATTTTAGTATCTATTGGTCTTTCGTGCTGAGATCAAATTTTTTTGCCATAAGGAAATATACAGAAGCGGTCACATTTTGTAAATTCCGATTTTTAGTTGTTCTAAAGTAAAAACTCCCAAGTCGACACTCTGAGAAGAATGCAGAAAAAAACACATGACTTGTGCCTAAAGCAGTCGATGAATTAAAGGGGCAACAGCACATTTTTTGAAAATTATATATTTTCTATTTTTCACTGATAAATGTACGTTAATGCTAAATGTATCATTTTGAAAGTGTCAAACATCTCATTACACAAGCCAGTCATCCACAGTCAGAGGACAAAATATGAAGATTCCCATACAATCCATTGGCGGCCATTTTGTGTGAACACCTTTAATTCATTTTGTGTAAGGAAAAAAAGGAATCGCATGGCTTAACCTTACGTTATATATTTGAATTATTACTGCTTTAGTTTAAATACATAGTCTTTCAATTGGAACCATTAATTTTTCATTGTCCTGACATCACCTTATATTCCCTCGAAAAGCGCGCTACTGTCCCTTTAAAGGGTCAGAGAACAAATTATAAAGATTCGCGTAAAGTCCATTGGCTGCCCTTTTTATAAGAACATCTTAGTTCATTTTGTGAAAAGGAATCTAACCGAAAATTACTGCTTCATTTAGTTTAAATACATTGTCTTTCGATTAGAACCATTTATTTTTATTTTCCTTACATCACCATATATTAACCCTAAGAACGTGATACTGCCCCTTTAATAAGGAATGGGGGGGAGGGGAATGAAAAATATAGTTTTCAAATCTGCTTAACTGTTATGGTGAGGTTTCGAGATATGATGTACAATTATCTTATGGTGCAATGAATGTAAACTTATGCAGTGGAGTTTCAACATAGGGGAGACCGGAGCGGGCAGGGCCCCGGGGCATGTTCGTCTGTCCTCTGTAATTTTTGTTCGGTGGCCACTTTAACTTAAAGGGGTAATTCCTAAGAGGCAACATGACTTTACCCACACACCTTTAAAATGGCGAAAGTCCAACACACTGTGGACGAAAAACTGTTTTTCATCTAGCTGAGTAATTTATTCAACTTCAGTTCAGTTTGTTTTTGACAAATGTTGACTGTGTTTAAGAATGTATTCTTATGTGAGCATAAACCAACATGCCGAGACGTATATGTAACGAACAAGTTATTTTGGTGTGAGGGCTGTGTATTTTCGTAGCATTGAAAAAAAGAGCAAACGTGGTTTGTTGGGTGCGTTCGCTCATTACAGGCGGGGCATATTCGGCCACAAAATTTTTAAGGTCCTCCTCGAAACCATTCTTCTTAAGGTCCTCCTCCTCAAAAATACCCTCTTGAAGGTCCTTGAAGAGTAGGCTCCTCTAGTTGGAAAGAAATCAAAATCCTAGAAAGTTAACTGATTCCACGTCATTATAAAATGTATCTTTGTAAAGTAATGTGGTATTTTTTCTGTTCTAAATATAGAATACTATGAACAGCATCTTATCTGTCTTTAATTGTTGTAGGCTGAACATGTTCTGATTGTTCCCAACGATGGCCGAACCTGCCCCTGAGGAAAATCGAACCTGCCCCGATGCGGGGCATGTTCGTTTTTTCAGCTCGTCGTCTTAAAATCATAGTTATTGGCGAACTAGTTACGTTAGGCACTTTTAGCAAATATTGCAATAAAGTTAAGATATGTCTCAATATATGTACAAACGTACACTAGTATATTGCACACAAAAACTCATTATCTCTATTTAAGTAGGCCTACCGGCCCCGGTCTCCCCTACTCTGTGTACATGTAAATACATTTGCTGCTTTATTAATGCCGGAGCGATATAAATAAAAGCATTTGCTTGTTTACCAATCCGATTCTTTCTTTTTGGGGAGATACTACCTAACAAATATAAAAAACAAGCTACAATGGTCACAATTCCTTGCTTCTGGGGTTCGTCGTTGTCAGTTTTGTTTTAAAGTATCCGACTCGTGTCTTTCATGCTTTTAAGGAGAATTTCTTTGATGAGTTCATTGTCATTGTTATTTACAGCACTTATAACGATCGTCATTGTGACGATATGAACTCTAAAATAACACTTACTAGAACCAATGAAAAACTATTTAAATGATGAAGATAACAAACGGATATGAAACATGTAATTTATTTATATTTTATAATGATGATTATGAAAATAATATACATATTTTGGCACAAAATTGGAATATATCAAGACAAAAGGGCAAAATCTATCACCGAATTTAGTATCACATCCCTTTTTTTGTATAAAATACACGTCAGTTCTAATGAGTTAAACAATCTGGTTCATCTTTTTTCGTTTAAAACATCATAATGGAGCAAAATTACCGTTTTAAAAGGAATCATAGTTTACTTCAATTACAAGAAACAATATTAAAATATTAACATACAAATAGTTAGTTCTACCAATAGAAAACAAAGAATGACAATATGAACATCAAATAGATTAACTAGGTCACGCGTGTCCTGTTCATGACACACAACGAACATTTAAAATACAAGATTGTATAAGATGAAATACGTCTCTGTGGATTTGGTAGAAAACTAAACCCCAGAGGGAGAGGGCTTTGCGACGTGATGGAACTGTCCTTCTTCCAGGTTACAACCCACAATAACACATCACAACACCAGCATTTCATCATCCCCCAGGCCATAGGCCAATGAGGAGGCATCAGCACCTACTGCCGGAAACCAAAACCACAAGGGCGAAGACCAGAACAGCACTACCCGCAACCTTTACCCCGCTGTTACATTCTGCCCCCGCGGGAGGACACGTGTTGACGGTGACCGTGATGACAGCGTCTGCAGGTGACGTGATGGCGGGGGTGACCACACTCTTTGCTCCAGCACTCACTGTAGGGGTAGAGCCGGATGTGAGGTTGTTCAGCACGTATATCTGACCCACAGCGTTTACCTGGTGAAGAGGGAGAACGATAAGAAATGGTATGTAACTGAGATGCAATTTAACGATTCCTCAACCAGCCTACCTTCACGCAGCGCTTTGATAATGATGGACACATTAGGTTGGGGATAGGGAAAAGGAGGTAAGACCCTTTTGCTTTAAAAAATTATTAGCTTGTCGATAGTAGAATATAATTTTTTTACGTATGCAGAGTTGTGTAAAACGACTATGTCAAGTGAATATGAAAAGGAGGCTGCCACAAAGTGAGGTATACATGTGTAAATGGTATCATAGTAATGGTGTTATAATATATTATCATTGTGCATATAGCTTAAAACATCTGGAGAATTGAAGATCAATTTTCATATACTAAAAAAATCGTTATCTAAACGAAAGCCTTTGCATAACTCAATCCCTCGAAGTTACTGAAATAAATAGTTCACAAAAGATCTAATAATGATCTTTACTAAAGGTTAAACATTTGTTAAACTAGGAAGTATGGTCTCTTTCCTTAGTGTTAACAACTTACTGCAATATCCATGGCACTGACGGTGTCAAAGATGAACATGTTGTTCCCATAGGCACTAGTATCTGCATCTGTGGCCGCCAGGGTACCCAGCACAGTCCCGGGGGTGGTGCACTCTGTAGCAGTCAGGGGGAGGGTCGTGGGTGCCAGGGTGGGAGGGTGGTCGTCATCATCTGTCACCACTATAGTGACGGTGATGGTGTCTGTTGCAGGACCCCCTCTATCCGCCACCTGTAGGGTGAGTGTGGACCCACCCCCATACACCTCCCTGTCCCATATAACTGTGGAGCTGAGGGTGGTTCCAGACAGGGTCCACAGACTTGAGGGGTCCCCCGCCGTGATGCTGTAGTCGAATATAGTCTCCGAGTCCTCGTCTGATACACTGGAGGGCAACACGGGGCTCAGGTCAAACGATAGCTGTTGAGAGAAGAACAAAGGGTATATTTAATATGTAACATTCCTTTGTTTGAATATTTATTAAATTTTAATATTTTATGTATAAGTTTGTATACAACTGCCGAACATGACACATGTCAGGATCGAACATTAGCTGTTTGCATGGAGAGGGAAAGTGTGGTTAATACTAACATAAACATGTACAGTAGAACTCGGATATAACGAACCCCAAGGGACCAAAGAATTTAGTTCGCTATATCTGGTGTTCGCTATACACATATAATTTAAATGATGTTATATTGGGACGGGACTTGAAAATTGGTTCGCTATATCCGATTGTTCGCTATATCCGAGTTCGCTATATCCGTGTTCAACTGTACATGTGAATGATTCCAACTCACCAACGTGCCCTCCACGTCCGTGTAGACAAACGTGTTGGGGGTGACGACTGGGGGGTCGTTCCGGTCCTGAATATTCACATCCAGGAAGAACTGGGAGGGGGGACAGAACCCGTTGTCTACAGTCACCGTCACTCGGGAAATCTTGGAGTCATTCTCATAGTTGAGTGGGGCAGCTGTCTTCAGGGTATTTCCTACAGATGGATGTGAATAGCGTTGAAAAAAAATCAGTAGCATTCGGTATCCTAGAAACGTTTACAGATTCGGGGCTACTTGTCATAAAACAATCCGAATGTGTTTTTTTTTAAAATGAAATTGCTTCTCTTTCACGTATTAGCACTTTAATAAATCAATCTCATACGTGTAAATGCGGAATTGTTTTATATGATATTGTAAACAAAATGGTGCTTAAATACAAAAGTAGTAGAAACTTTTTTATTGAGTCACTAGGTGACATGCTAGATGTTGATACGTTTGTTAATCTTTTGAACGATGGCGATACATTTTTGAATTCATGTCTTTCTACCATTGTATCTTGAAAATATTTATTTATCTCAAAAGGAATTTCTATAACTTAGATGATTAAGATGTCAAGCAACAATTGATTTATACCAAACTTTGAAGTAAAGGTTCACGGGAGATCGAGTTCGTATCCCGAAACATAATATTTGAGGGAATAACTTTCATCCTAGGAACATAGTCGCTATTATTCAGATTGTACATCCTTCATTTCTAAAGCAAATCACTCCAAGTTGGCCACACTTGTACCTGCTATCTTGAAGAGCCTGGCCGCTGATACAGGGAGCACGGAGGAGATGTAGTAGTTGACGGGGACGGTGGGTGTGCTGGTCAGGAAGGTGTGGATGGTGCTGTCCACAGGGGCGTCCTCCCCGATATACACGTCTCGGTCCGCGTTAGTCACCACCGGCGAGTCGTATGGATCTGTTAAATAACACAGCAAAGATGATTTCCCTCGACGACTTGTTTTGACGAAGCTTGCCTTCAATTCCAGAGACAAATTTCAACAACTATTATCATATTTTTTAATATTATATTCATATGAAAGTTTATAGATGTGTGTTGGACAAAAATTAACGTAATCTTTAAGTGAACCATTCAAGGTAAAACATACTGAAGACATATACAATACATACATATGAGATTTGAGGAAATGTTGCAGCTATGCCAGTTCTATAGCTTCCACATATTAGAAAAACAGAACTTGCATTGAATGTTGAACCTAGTGAGTATATCGAAGCCAGCGACGAGTGAAATATGTACATTAAATACGCCTTCAAATCAGCAATAAGGAGGCATTGCATTGTGATGTAATTTTGAGATCATTCCGATTAAATAAAGATCAATATATTAACCGGTCGGGAAGTTTTCTGCCAAGCAAGTATCTATAGAATTTTCTTTTTTTCTGTACTTGGTAGATCTAATCAAATTGATCTGAACTGGTCTAACGTACTGGATATGTAACACGTGACAATCAGATTGCCTGTTGCAGCCGTCGTGTTGTCTGTTGCACCGACGAAGAATATGACGTTGCTGTTGCAGAAGTTGGAAACAGGACGTTTGGTGTATATCCGACCACTACCTGGAATATAATACATGGTATAATTTACCCATATTTTCCGATTATCATTGGATAAGATTTTTTTGGAATCTTGTTAATTAATTCTTATGTTTTGGATTCTCGTTTAACAGATAATTCTTTAAAGAAGTATGATTAGCGACTACTTACTTGGTTCAATGTCAAAGACATCATTAACTGGATCTGACGTCATGCTGTATATGATGACGTCATCGTTGCTATCGGTGATGGCCACGCTGGTGTAGATATATGAGAAGGCGGGGGTTGTGAGAGCATCTATAGTGCTCGGACACGTCACTAGAACAAATGTTATGACTCAAACATTCTTAGTTTTATATACCAATATCACAGTGGTCAAACCGGTGTTAAATGTGTGTATTACAAGGTATGAATGTCACCATTCATACATTTTGTACAAGCAACAACTTACAAAGTTTAGTCAAGTACAATCCAGTTTCAATGTGAATACAAAGAGATCGTATATGAACGAAATTAAGAAAATCAGATTATAATTCAACTTGGGTACTTAAAATTAATGATTTTCTTACCAGTAGTTACAAATAACTCACCGGAAGTAGGTCCTGTTATGACGGGTGCAGCATTGGGGATGACGTTAACGTCTATATTCTTCTGGGTACTGGCGGTACCATCCGTACACTCGAGAGTTATTTGGTATTTCTGGGTGCCTGCTCGATCGAGGTACTCAGTCGGGTTAGCCACAGTGTTAGCAGAGTAGAAGACGCAGAAATCTGTAATCATTGTTTCATAGTTTGATAAATATTCTGATATTCGTGCTCCCTGGGCAAATCTTTACTCTGTAATGTCTGCTTTGAATGCCGATCCAGTAACAATAGAAGATGAGTTATGGAAAGCTCATAGCATCACTAAAATATTAATATATTGTAGAAACATGACGCTTTTGCCTGTTAGAAATAGTGCAGAAGAGAGTTATTGAGCTTTATAATATTATTGAGGGTGAGATATTCTGTTCTATCAGTGAAATAAACCCTCTATCTGGCTACAGTGGCGATAACCTTTATCGTCACTCTACTGAGTGGTGATAAACTTTATCACCACTCGAGCGACGTCAAGTTCAAGACTTTGACGTCATGTAACAATGGTCTGACGTCATGAATTCTCATATGACGTCACACTGTTACCGCGGTGACGGGCTCTTCCAAGCGGCCGCTCAACATGAAATTGGCATTTTTGACGTTATTAGAAGAATTTAATCATATAATAAATAGAATATCTGTCAATTCTTGACAAATACAATGTTTATCTCATCTCGTGAGGTAGACAAGAAAATATAAACATTCTACCTCACTCGATGAGATAAACATGGTATTAGTCAAGAAAAGACAGATATCCTCTATATATTGTGATTAAAGTATATTTTTATTTCGGAAACATTAATTGCAATTAAAATATAAAAGGCTTCACACTGGTTGATCTACTACATGATGTGAGGACTGACCACTGGTTGATCTACTACATGAAGTGAGAACTCACCACTGGTTGATCTACTACATGAAGTGAGGACTCACCGCTGGTTGATCTACTACATTAAGTGAGGACTCACCACTGGTTGATCTACTACATGAAGTGAGGACTCACCGCTGGTTGATCTACTACATGAAGTGAGGACTCACCGCTGGTTGATCTACTACATGAAGTGAGGACTCACCACTGGTTGATCTATTACATGAAGTGAGGTCTCACCGCTGGTTGATCTACTAAATGAAGTGAGGACTCACCGCTGGTTGATCTACTGCATGAAGTGAGAACTCACAGCTGGTTGATCTATTACATGAAGTGAGGACTCACCGCTGGTTGATCTACTAAATGAAGTGAGGACTGACCACTGGTTGATCTACTACATTAAGTGAGGACTGACCACTGGTTGATCTACTACATTAAGTGAGGACTCACCGCTGGTTGATCTACTATATTAAGTGAGAACTCACAGCTGATTGATTTACTAAATGAAGTGAGGACTCACCGCTGGTTGATCTACTACATGAAGTGAGGACTCACCGCTGGTTGATCTACTTCATGAAGTGAGGACTCACCGCTGGTTGATCTACTACATGAAGTGAGGACTCACCACTGGTTGATCTACTACATGAAGTGAGGACTCACCACTGGTTGATCTACTACATGAAGTGAGGACTCACCGCTGAATGATCTACTACATGAAGTGAGGACTCACCGCTGGTTGATCTACTACATGAAGTGAGGACTCACCACTGGTTGATCTACTACATGAAGTGAGGACTCACCACTGGTTGATCTACTACATGAAGTGAGGACTCACCGCTGAATGATCTACTACATGAAGTGAGGACTCACCGCTGGTTGATCTACTACATGAAGTGAGGACTCACCGCTGGTTGATCTACTACATGAAGTGAGGACTCACCACTGGTTGATCTACTACATGAAGTGAGGACTCACCGCTGAATGATCTACTACATGAAGTGAGGACTCACCGCTGGTTGATCTACTACATGAAGTGAGGACTCACCGCTGGTTGATCTACTACATGAAGTGAGGACTCACCACTGGTTGATCTACTACATGAAGTGAGGACTCACCACTGGTTGATCTACTACATGAAGTGAGGACTCACCGCTGGTTGATCTACTACATGAAGTGAGGACTCACCGCTGGTTGATCTACTACATGAAGTGAGGACTCACCCCTGGCTGATCTACTTAATGAAGTGAGGACTCACCGCTGGTTGATCTACTACATGAAGTGAGGACTCACCACTGGTTGATCTACTACATGAAGTGAGGACTCACCACTGGTTGATCTACTTAATGAAGTGAGGACTCACCGCTGGTTGATCTACTACATGAAGTGAGGACTCACCGCTGGTTGATCTACTACATGAAGTGAGGACTCACCACTGGTTGGGCTGATCTTCCTGACGTGGAAGCAGCTGGTGCATCTGAAGAAGGTGCCAGAGAGGACGGTGACCGACTGCAGACTCACCCTGATGGGTTTGTGGTGGATGCAGGGGACACAGCCCAGTCTGTGATCGTCCTTCTCATCCTCCATCAGGTTCCAAGATAGGGCGCCAGCATGGAACGATTGGGCCTGCAGAGTAACACCTTTATGATTTAGAAAGATCATAGATATCATTTGAGTATAATTTATTTAAATAGAAAGGGTACGACACGAGTGCATAAATATGAGCATTTCCCGAGCGAGAGCAAATGATGTACTGTTATAAGCACGAATTCGTGAAACATGGTATGTCATTGGGACGAAAATAATTTTCTGCTAATTGGGAAGTCGCGAAATCAATCGATCTATTATATTGCGGGTGGTATATTTGACCTAAATGTCAGTTGGCATCGGTTATGACGTCAAATTAGAAATATTATATGTTATCAGTTAGATTTGAGACTTTCTTGTATAAATGAAGCATTATATATCCCCCAATTATTCCCATGTAATCAATGTCAATATTCAAAACGCTATATTTCGCTAATGTTTGGTGTTAAAGGAAAGCGACGAAAGGCTCTTTTTAGGGCGTTTTATCAGACGATGTTGAAATTTTGAAAAAGTTACGGACAGATTGGCATATGTACGTCGGATAGTCTTTTATGTCAAATGATATATTGTCGAATCAATATACCTTAGTTGTCTGGATTGTATTTGTTCACCAAAAGCAAATTAATTAATATTAAGACAAAAATCAATTTACTTTTTATTTAACTTTAGGACTAAACGAATTTTAAGAAATAGAATTTAAGGCAAACTAATACCTGTACGTTCTGATTGATCCAGAGCAGACATAACACCAGGATTCTGAACATTGCCATGGTCGGTTTAGATGTTCAGTAGATTTCACCCATGCTCAGCCCTCACCGTAGCAAATCCTTTACAGCCAGTGCTGTAAATATCACACTTCAATGATATGTCCTTGTCATATTCTAGCGACGAAAGACGATGTCTTGTAGAGTACTAATGTAAAGGTGTTGGAAAGCTTCGTTGTAAGACCTGTCATAAGTAGATACAATCTGTTTGTATATGGCTTCAATGACGCTTTGAATGGCTCATTTATCCTTTAACCCTTTCAGTATAATATTGGTTTCTGTCAATGTGTGGTTTCAGTACATTACAATACCCCAATACAATTCATACGTCACCACTTAGAACTAGGCTTGCATGGTCCGATATTTACTATCGGTATACCGTAGAACTCCGATATAACGAACTCCAAGGGACCAAAGAATTTAGTTCGCTATATCCGGTGTTCGCTATACGCATATCATTTAAATGATATTATTTAAGGACGGGACTGTTCGCTATATCCGATTGTTCGCTATATCCGTGTTCTACTGTACCTACAAACGTGATAAAGATCCACAACGAAATGTCGCTGTTGTAAAAAATAAAGACTTTGATCATTCATAAAATATCGGCGATGTCCTTCGCAAAAACTCACATCACTGCCACTTAATGTTCATAGAGTTAAATTTCCAAATTAAGTAAATGACAATATGGTGTTGGCACTATCGATTTATTCAGTTACATAAATGCTTTCCTCTGTTTCGGTTGCTTGTTACCAATCTTAACCAAAAATTCGTTAAAATCATCATTGCACAGAAACTCATATAATATCAGTCATGTCCTTTTCAAGTATACGTAGTACTACTCATTGGTCTTTTAGTTCTAGCATTCCATGGCTCGGTAGTCTGCATGCGATTGTAATACGTCTTGTGTCAAACATATGGCATTACATTGCACTATTAAATTTTTTTTTTTTTATTCATAATTAATCAAAGTTTACAATAATTAGTTTCCTAAGTTATCGAGAAAAAGTAGAAGTAAAAATAAAATTGTTAAATAATTATGATCGCCCCAAAAATCGATACCATGTAAATGTGGATAAAATGTGGGCAAAGCATGGCCATGGCAAACATCATTTTACCATAAATATGACATGACTTTTAAGTTATAAAGCCTACCAATAACATTCATCATGAATATGACATGACTTTGAGGTTCTTAAACCTACCATTAACATTCCCCATGTATATGATATGACTTTTAAGTTCTTAAACCTACCAATAACATTCACCATGAATGTGATATGACTTTTAAGTTCTTAAAACCTACCATTAACATTCCGCATGTATATGATATGACTTTTAAGTTCTTAAACCTACCTATAAAATTCACCATGAATATGACATGACTTTTAAGTTCTTAAACCTACCAATAACATTCCCCACGTATGTGATATGACTTTTAAGTTCTTAACCTACCAATAATATTCCGCATGAATATGATATGACTTTTAAGTTTCTAAACCTACCAATAACATTCACCATGAATATGATATAACTTTTAAGATCTCTAAACCTACCAATAATATTCACCATGAATATGATATGATTTTTAGGTTCTTCAACCTACCAATAATATTTCGCATGAATACGACATGACTTTTAGGTTCCTAAACCTACCAATAAAATTCACCATGAATATGACATGAGTTTTAAGTTCTTAAACCTACCAATAATATTCCGCATGAATATGATATGACTTTTAGGTTCTTCAACCTACCAATAACATTCACCATGAATATGATATGACTTTTTGGTTCTTAAACCTACCAATAACATTCACCATGAATATGATATGATTTTTAGGTTCTTCAACCTACCAATGATATTCCGCATGAATATGACATGACTTTTAGTTTCTTAAACCTACCAATAATACTCCGCATAAATATGATATGACTTTTAAGTTCTTAAACCTATCAATAACATTCACCATGAATATGATATGACTTTTAAGTTCTTAAAACCTACCAATAAAATTCACCATGAATATGACATGACAGTAAGTCATAAAGCTTATCAATAACGTAGTAAGCATTACGCATGTACCAATAAATATTCTGACTGAGTTCCGAAGGTGCTGGGTCTAAGCGGGTGACAATCATATTCACACTTACATTATTGTCCACTGACTGAAAGCGTTTGATATGATTAATGATAAGAGGCATACAACCGTTACGCTTTTGTACCGACCAGACAGTATATCACAAGTCACAAAATGCTTCACAAAGGCTAATGTTTTCATTTTGTAAAAGCGGCATTTATTACTTTCAGCGGATCAACCTGCGTAGTCACACAAGAAATATTTCAAGATCCTGTGTAACACGAGGTTAAGCTACAACAGTGTTCGGTACAGACGAATATCAGGACAGTATAGGAGAGTGCACCCTCAACTATCAACAGATGTGAAGATTGGAGGGATACCAAGCAAAGAAGATGATGTCGATATGGGTTGTTCTAGTGTTAATAACACTTCTTCAAAGGAGTTACTGCGTATGTATACTGATACTGAAATCAATCTTAACCATATACTTATTCTTTATAATATAAGGATTTTGGGCCTTATGTCATAATATAATGTCAGAGTCAATGAGTTCAGATAACTTTATATATTGTTGTTCATACATGTATATCTAACTAATATTTTAATAATACTACGTTCCACATCCACACTGGAAACGTTTACAAGATGTTAAGCTGGAATCACGACTTGCTCGAAAAAGTTTCTTTTTTATCATTTCAAAAGGCAATATTTGAAAAACCAAAAGTCAATACTAAAGGAATGACCATGTTGCGATTTGTTCATTTTATAAATGATCTCCATCTCAATATTTCATGCATTAACCGTTTACGTTACATTCAAGTCTTTCTTATCATATCAGTTTTTCATGTACTCAATTCTTATAATTTTATTTTAATTACGTGTTGTGCTTCCAGTTCTTTGAAAAAACTGCTTCCGGGAACATTTCCGATAGTAAAGAATTGTGTAATATTCATAAAAGTCCAAAGTATGATTGAATTTCAAGAATTAATAATATTTTTCCGTGTAGATACATACATCGTCGAATTCGTTGCAACAAAGAATGGGTTCGAAGGTTTGCTGGTGGTAGAAAGGTTCATTGTTAACAGAGAGACATTCGACCCCGGCCTGCCTCTGTCTGTCTATCAGAACGTTGATCAGCCTACTCCAATATTCATGAATGTCTCTCTGTTAACCATGAACCTATCTACCACCACAAAACCTTCGACCCATCTTGCCTCTGTCTGTCTATCAGCACGGTGAACAGTCTACTCCAATATTCATTAATGTCTCTCTGTTAACCACGTACTATCTACCACCAGCAAACAATCGACCCCGGCTTGCCTCTGTCTGTGTATCAGTACGTTGGTCAGCCTACTCCAATATTCATTAATGTCTCTCTGTTAACCATGAACCTATCTACCACCACAAAACCTTCGACCCATCTTGCCTCTGTATGTCTATCAGTACGTTGATCAGCCTACTCCAATATTCATGAATGTCTCTCTGTTAACCATGAACCTATCTACCACCACAAAACCTTCGACCCATCTTGCCTCTGTCTGTCTATCAGTACGTTGATCAGCCTACTCCAATATTCATGAATGTCTCTCTGTTAACCATGAACCTATCTACCACCACAAAACCTTCGACCCATCTTGCCTCTGTCTGTCTATAAGTACGTTGATCAGCCTACTCCAATAATCATGAATGTCTCTCTGTTAACCATGAACCTATCTACCACCAGCAAACATTTGACCCCGACATGCCTCTGTCTGTCTATCAGTACGTTGATCTCTCTACTCCAATATTCATTAGTTTCTCTCTATTAACCACGTACCTATCTACCACCAGCAAAATTTCCATGTTAACCATGAATTAACCTATCTACCATTAATGTCTCTCTGTTAACAATGAACCTATCTACCATTAATGTCTCTCTGTTAACAATGATCCTATCTACCATTAATGTCTCTCTGTTAACCATGAACCTATCTACCATTAATGTCTCTCTGTTAACAATGAACCTATCTACCATTATGTCTTTCTGTTAACAATGAACCTATCTACTACCAGCAAACCTTCGACCCCGGCTTGCCTCTGTCTGTGAACCTGTACGAGGAAGAGACAACCCAGAAGGACCTTGTTGTTATGACGTGTGCTCCTCTCGCTGATATCAAGGTGATCATACACAGCATTTATCCTTCCGGCTATTGCGATACATGCTTTGCTGTGTACCAGGATCCACCGGGCTCAGGTTGGTAATCTGATAAATGAGAAACAGAAAGAGAGTAGTGACGGATACAGCAACTTTGAAAGGGGGGAGGAGAGAGAGTAGGGTCACTGTTTGTAAATGTTGAGGAGTTCACCTTTAAGGATCATCAATTTAACAATGGATAAATGGCGGCTGATAGAATGAGAGAGTCTGACTGATATAAAATAAGATTGAAATAAGAAGATACAATAAAATAGATTTGATTTTAAGATAGATTTTTAAGAAGGTAAAACTATTCTCTTATATATCTTTTCAACTAAAGTTCATAATTATTACAGAGTACAAACTGAGAAAGTTATAATAAGAAGATACAATAAAAAGAGATTTTAAAGAAGGAAAAACTATTCACTTATATATCTTATCAACTAAATTTTATAATTATTACAGAGTACAAATTGAGATATCTACCGAGTCAGGGCCAGGCGATATACAGCGACGTCTCTATCTACACCTTGGTCCTCGGCTGCACCACTGATGACGTCATCTTCGACAACCACACCCTGGAAGTCAGGATCGAGACCAACGAGCCGCCATACTTTGCCTCGTTCACAGGTGAGCGACAATCGAATCCTAGTCTTTAACTACTAGGTCTCACGGTTATTGTCTTGTATTTGTCTACCAAACGATCGTTGGTTAGTTGATCAGTAGTTAGTCGAAACGGTCAAAATGGTTCTAGAAGAAGTTAATTTAGCTATTCTGATTCTCGGAATGTTGATTATAAGATTGAATCATGATTTAATCATTAATTCAGTACTTACGTAGCGGAACTTTTTAATGTTGGAGTGAGATAGCTCAAAGGTTAGCGCATTCCGCATCAGATTAGGAGGTCCGGGGATCGAATTCCGCCAGGGGGACGCCATCTGAAGTAAGAGCAGTTCTCAAATTCGCTTCTGCAGATTTCTTCTTTCAGGAGGTTCGGGGTTCGAATCCCGCCAGGGGTTCGGAGCTGCATCTGCATCAGAAACTGTTCTACACATTGTCGTGTGTTGAAGCAATGCTACGCTGATTTTCAGCGCAGGACCACCCATGGTTCGCTAGTTCAAGCTGATGCTCGCAGGTTTCATTGCAATGCATAGCCCCAATAGCGCTGCGGGCTTTCTCCTGCCATAATACTAACAGCCTTATTATTAATAAAGTACTCTTAAAAGCGTAGTTTCACTCCAAAAATAACCTCATTTAACCTCAATTTTATCAGATTCGTTTACGGGTTTCAACGCCAAGACCACAGCGAAAGATACAGTCCTTTACGAAGTAACTGACGTCTCTGATGACGAGGGTGATCCAATTTTCTACAACCTTACAGTGGAACCCGGAAGCAGTGCCAACAAATACTCTATTGGCCTGAGTAAGTATCAATATGTCTTAGCCATCCAGAAAATTGATTTTAAGCAACCTGCGTTGGAGTGATTACGTAGAGATTTGGCATTTGGTAGGAACTTATGTTGATAGATATTTCATAGGAAATAATTAGCACCCTGAGACATGTTCCTTTTATAAGAAAGAATCCTTAATAGGTTAAGACATGTAAATAAATCATGTTATCAAATCTGAACCGGTTATTTAGGTTAGAGGTCTGTTTTCAGAGAAGTCTTAACGCAAAACTTGTACATTATTTAGTAAATTTAATAATTGTGTCAAGGAATGGATCAATAACTCTAAATACTTTTATCGAAAGTCACAACTTCCATGATGTTATGCAAATTAACCGTGCTCAGATATTAAAATTTTTGAATACTCTTAACCCTTCAACAGCCGACGGAAACATCCGAGCTGCCGCCGACTTATCATCGGAGTGCCGACCTACAGTCCTCTTCATCGTCACCGCCCAGGATAACCGTAACCCACCTGTCGGACCCAAGTATATCACCCTAACTTTCACAGGTGAGTGCACTGGAAAGGGAAAACTTTTGGATAACCGCTTTACCACTTTCATCCCTCTATGAACCGTGATCAAGGCTATTATCTTCCTTCAGCTTATCACCACTTAATGAAATCTAAGTAATCACTCATTCTGTCCATCTGGCTTCGTCTCATGTATTGTATACTGTAACAACAATCAACTCCATCTGGCTTCCTCTCATGCATTGTGGACTATAACAACAATCCAATCACCATGTACATCAAACTTGTTATATCTCTGTACATCAATCCAATTAATTGTATTTTAACATATTCACCAATTATGTATATAATCACGTCCATATCATGCTCAGTATCCCTTGCTTGAAAACGGCGTTAGTACCTACGCCGAAACGTCGCACTCTTGCAATAAAGAAGTTGTAAATCCATATAACTTGTTCTCATTCATCTTACCAACTTCTAAATGGCTCTTAAAGAAATTTTGGATAACCGTTTTAAATAATATTCTGTTAAAAAGCGTATATGTACCCGCGTAGCTTGTACATATACCCCGATATACACCAAGCCAAAGGTCACGTATTGATAAATGCAAGCCAATTATATAATTGGCATTCAGCAATTGCAATCGAATTTAAATTTACGCACATTTAGTCAGTGCATTTCACCGCACTTCCTGTATTACATTTTACCGCATTTTTTATGACGATTTACCGCAGTATTACATTTTACCACGTTTATGTTACAATATACCACAGTTATTACATCTTACCGCGTTCGTTACATCTTACACCATAACAGGAGCTACCAAGAAGAGGATTCGTACGGGTGACATTCAAATTAACCACTGGGAGCACTTCTCCAGGCCGCACTGCTGCTAAAGAGCCCTGAATCGTTAGCAAGCCGCCAGCGTCTGTGTCACTTATAGAAGGAGCGCGATTCTTGATTTGACAATAATTCTACCTTGTACCTAACATGCAAGTTACAAGAGAAGATTTCAACTTATCTGAGGACTTCTTTGAGAGGCATTTTAGAAGTTGGAATGACAATAATGGTGAGGAATATATGGATGACAACTTCTTTGTTCATTGCATACGACGTTTCATCCTTACTCTTCCTCTGCTTGACAACGACACAAGAATCTGTCGAATACAATGAACAAAGAAGTTGTCATCCATATATTCCTCACCATTATCATCTGAGGACATGTCATATTTTGGTTCTTATCTAAACCACATATCAATTATTAAACCATACTCTGTAAATGTGTTACTTGCAAGAAGGAACACCACTCTAATATGTTACAGAATATTACCTTGTACCCTACATCTCGGTGTTGAACAAGGAGATCACCGTGTCTGAGAGTCTAGCGGTAGGGGACACAGTGGGACCCGACGATATCACCGCCGTCACCAGTACTGGGGTCACCATCAACTACGTCCTCACCACCTTCCCCCCGGTCCTCAACTTCGTTATTGCAGGTAGCTGCTCAATAATATTTTTCATGTTTTCTTTCTATGCATTTATGCTCCACATCAAGAAATCAAACATAACTATTCATTGTTGAAATTTTTCAAGTAACAAGGTTTTTGATATATTAAACAAATATTACTCTCAATGAGATTGATCAGCTATATCGGCCTACCTTAAAAGGTCCACCCTTTGCCTGTTACATAAGAAATCATAATAAATGATTATCAATGTTTATTTTCTTTAAAAGATACTGGGTTTCCCCGAATCATTATCGACAAAAAACTCAACTGGGAAGACAGAGTCAACAGTATCCGTATCACAGTCACCCCTCAAAACGGTTACTGCGAGGCGGAGAGTTATTACCTTGACGTCAACGTTATCGACGCTAACGACCCGCCCGTCATGCTCCCCGAGACCATCACAGTCTGGGTATATGAGCACGATGTGAGTCGTCTCAGGAGATTGTCAACGTGTCTTTATAGTATCATATGTTGTGGATGTTATGGATATATGAAAGGAGTCGATGTGAGTTGTCGTTGAGGTTGTCAACGTATCGTTATATTAGCATGTGTTGTGGATGTTATGGATATATGAAAGGAGTCGATGTGAGTTGTCGTTGAGGTTGTCAACGTATCGTTATATTAGCATGTGTTGTGGATGTTATTGATATATGAAATGAGTCGATGTGAGTTGTCGTTGAGGTTGTCAACGTATCGTTATATTAGCATGTGTTGTGGATGTTATGGATATATGAAAGGAGTCGATGTGAGTTGTCGTTGAGGTTGTCAACGTATCGTTATATTAGCATGTGTTGTGGATGTTATTGATATATGAAATGAGTCGATGTGTGTTGTCGTTGAGGTTGTCAACGTATCGTTATATTAGCATATGTTGTGGATGTTATGGATATATGAAATGAGTCGATGTGAGTTGTCGTTGAGGTTGTCAACGTATCGTTATATTAGCATATGCTGTGGATGTTATGGGTATATGAAATGAGTCGATGTGAGTTGTCGTTGAGGTTGTCAACGTATCATTACGGTATCACATGTTGTGGATGTTATGGATATATGAAAGGAGTCGATGTGAGTTTTATTTTGAGATTGTCACGTATCATTATACTAGCATATGTTGTGGACTGGATAAATGAAATTGATTCTTTAACTTTTAATCCATAGGGACATGTGTCGCTTAGGAACAGCGTAAGAAAGACATATGTACAATTTATGGTCCTTGGAATGAATTTACCGCTCTTGACACGAAAAGTGTAGATTTCGGGAATAATGTTTTCAAAGAAAGATTCTTCAAATCGACAGTTTCAAGTGATGTTGTAATGGACTGAAATTTCACTAAAATAAGTAGGGTCCTAGTGCCGAAACTACGATGGGTTTCAGATAAAAAATTAATTGTGTTACCAACTTGACTTATACACATTTAGCCATTTTTATCTTGCAAAATATAAGGAAGTCATGATCTCTAATTGGTGCAATGATATATCTGTGTTCATATAATATTAGCCGGAACTGGTCTTCATTTGAGTTCCACTAATTCATCCTTATTTTGGAGAAATCACTACAGTTTAAACTGACGATATTTTGTTCGGGGTCAATATTAATCGAAGTTACTTATCATGATTTGTGAGTTTGTGTAACTAGTGAATTGTGACTAAAAGACTGATACTGAAGTTCTAATTGTGAAGTGGAATTACTCAAAACACAACTTCTTTTATTTAAAAACTTCTATAAGTTTGTAGATGCGACTTCCAAAAGATGCGTGACGTTACCAGGAAAAAAATGTTTTCTACACTTTCAAACTACGGTTCATTCATATAATACGATTAATATACTCCGACATCTTTTACATTATTATTATTTTGAGCACACCGAAAAGTACAAGAATCTGTTCTGTTGAAGATGCGGTGATCCCAAATATAAGAATGTTACATTTGTTTACTATCTAAATGGCATTGTTCTCTAATAATACGACATTGTCTTTTTTTCTTCTTTCCACATTCACGGTCTGATTTTTACTGACATTGTTCCTAGGATTGAACTCTTTGAATATTGATTATATTGTGAAACCAACTCGTCTTTAGGGCTTTCTCTTCACACATAACTGAACACCCCGTGAGTCGTCTTTATATCACTCGGTAGAAACCAATAAGACTTACTATAGTCACGACAATATATATTTATTCTCCAGATTGACTTTTTGCCCGGCTTCACCGTGACGGACGAGGACGTGATAGACTCGTACACCTACAGCATCGTCCCGGGGACCGACTCCGACCTCTTCTCCATCAACTATCAGACCGGGGTGATCACAGCCGTTGGGTACGATGTGGACGGGTTAACGCCCAATCCAACTCAAGTGACTCTCACTATTCAGGTTGAGGACACGAAGGGTAATTGAAATTATTTGTAAATATTTGGAAACACTTCTCAATCTATTAATTGGGTGGTTATCATATACCCGACAAAAAACGTGTATTAAGTAGAACAACAAGAATTATATTATAGACACTTGTGATCAAACACTGAAAGCGGAAGTGTTTCATTATTGAGCTTTTAAGCTAGAACAAAGTAGGGGTTAAAGGGAAACGCTGGTGGTTCATGTTCAATACGATGCAGTCGTGTCTTCGGCTGCTTGTTTCTGTTTTGGAAGTGAAATCTCTTGAAGTGAATGGTTCGATAAGGACATTTGACCGGGAAAATGTAATGGGAAGTTTCAAATTATTTTTTCGAATTTAGTGATTTTTAAAAGAAAATCTGTAGTCCGATGTTTATGTGGTATGCATATTGGTATAAACAAAACGCCAAATATTAGTTTGATTTTGAGCTGCAAATATGAACACTAATCTCGTTGAAAATGATAAATACCTATTTTCTTAAGTAGTGTGTTACATATTTTATCTGTAAATGTAATATTTTGTAAGCATAGCCTTTATCAATATGCACCTGTTGATATTGAGCCACTGTTTTGATGTCTTTAATAATTAAATTCATCTTCTGAACAAATGCAAGTGATGTCCCAGAGTGTCCACCGACATAATGTAATTAATACATCTTAATCTCACATCGAAGTCAATGCAGTGAACTTTTACCAGTTGATTGACTTGCTAACAAACAGATGTAAATCTTGCAGGTCCTGATATCGGCAATGCTACATTGATCATAAACATCCAAGACTCCAACGACAACCCGCCCGTATTTGGAGGTGAGCGTTTCGAAGATACGGCTGAGGAATGCGCAACGTCTCAGGTATTCGGTGGCATCCCTGTCGACGACCCTGTTGACTCAACCCTCAACAACAACAACGTAGTCACTTGTCTTCCTAACAGTAACGGGAACATCTTCGTGCTAGCTGACTGTTCCTTCTGGTTGGACCAGCCTCTCCCTGCTGGCTCCGTCTCGTCTCTCATCGTCTCAGCTGTGGATCAAGGCACCATCCCGGGACCGATGACTGCCGTCAAGAATGCAACCGTGGTTATCACATTCACTCCATGCACTCTAACAACCCCATCGACGATGGCACCAACCACACAACCCCCAACCACACAACCTACAACCACAACAACCCCAACCCCAACCCTGCCCGGGCTCAATGGGCTCATTCCTGGAAGTTCAAGCAACGGAGACGATGCGACGAGTAACATAGCCTGGATTATTGTGGCCTGTGTGTTCGGTTGTATCGCTCTAGCAACTGCCGCCTTTCTCATCTCTAGGTTTTGTCTGCCCAACTGTAACGAGGGACGAAGCTCACGGTTCAAAACAGGGTAATGTAAATACACTCATTTATGTGATTCTTTTCTTTAAAGTCCTTGAAGTCAAAATTTTAAATCATAAACATGAAAAATGAGTGTCCAGTCTATCTTCTATCAAAACAACTTTAATAGTTGTGTTTTCATAAAAGTTCAAGTCATTAATCATAGTCAGACCACATCATAACGAATGTTTACTTCTGTCATTGAATTAACAATTATTGATTTTACTAGATCTGCTGGTCAAAACAGGACCAATCCACAACAAAATCAACCTAACCAACAAAACCAGAACCAGTACAGGAGGTGAGCATATACCCAGGGCAATATTACGTTTGAGGGGGAATGTATGGTGTTGTCTAAACAAATGAAAATAAATGGTTAAAACTGAAAGACAATGTATTTAAACTAAATGAAGCAGTTATAAATCAAGTATATAATGTTTAATGTCAAGTTTATTCATGCAATTCCCTCTTCGTACACAAAATTAACGGTGTTCACACAAAAATGGCCGCCAATGGACTTTGACTGAATCTACATTCATACGCTTCCATGTGTATTATCGATTTCAGTCGAGTTTAAAGTCATTGATTTATTAAATTCTATATATGAAATTAATGGGTGTTGAAAATCAAATAAAAGATGTGATTCTTCCCATCGGGAAAACAATGCCGAGCTTCGGAATCTCCCTTAGTGCTTAAGTATTCCGAAGGTTTCAAAATTGTTTAGTTCTAAAGAAGGCTAACATGTGGGCGTTGACGAAGTCATCTCAGCAAGCAACAGAAGCAACCATGGCTATCAGAAACCAGTTCTCCCTTCCCGTCACCTTCCTCGACCATCTATGAATTGTGTATTATTCCTATCACAGCAGCAAAATAGTTTCTGTGAACCTTCTGCAATAACCCTGATATGTATTGGGTAAATGTCATGTTATTCTAGTAGCTGGCTTTTCAATAAGAGTACAACATGTAAGTATTTTCTGTCAAGGAAATGCCGTCGTGAAAAGCACCCGATTATAGATCTTGTAACTCGGCCTCTATCTCCGGGTATACTGTCAGTGCGAGTGAAAGCAAGTATATCAAGATTTCGGGACCTTCCTTTAATGCTATTTGAGTATCAATTAAATAAGCGGATAAAATTCTACCATTATGTTTTCAGCAACACACAGAAGAACATGCAGAAACCCGTCACTCCGCGAGAAGTGTAAGTACTTGGTGATAGTCTCCACTCTTGCTACATCTAGATCAACAGGTCTATACTGTCATGCTGTCGAACTGTCGATCTAAATCTATTTAGACTGAATATTCTCGACATATACTTTACAAGTGCCTTTTTGTTACATTGTACCCGTCATTGATTGACCCATCATTGGAACATTCATTTTATTGTTTGATGTTTTGACGAATAATCATGACAATTATAATCAACGCATAAATAAAACATACTTTGTTTTTTAACAGGAAACCTTTCGAGCCAAAGGACGGGGCAGAAGCCTACAGAAAGGGAGCCGGAGGTAAACATGTTATTTTTTTATTTTATAGAACTGTATTCTTATATACAAATGGGTCATTAACATTATGTAATTTAAGTAACATGTACTGGAGAATATATGAAGAGAAAAAGTGTATTTTGAAAATATCCAACAATTGATAATTTTCAGAATCAACGAATCCGAATTTACCGTCTTGATGTCTTCAATACTCCAGACATTGTTATGATCTCCCATCTTACAAACCTTTTACCCGTTAATAATCAAAATTACAAGTTTCGGTGTCACCCATTTTGGGGAATTGAGTAAGGTACGTCAAAGTTACGATGCCCCATATTTATGATGACGTTTTGTTACGATATTACAACACTTCAGCAAAACTGTTGGCAATGTTGTAATGCTTCAAGAAATATTTAAAATAGAAACTGACTACAATTTAAAACAATGTTCAGCCACAAAAAATAATATTTAGGTATTACCGTCACTTTACTCGTCCTATTTTCTTCCTATTCACTGAGTAAAAATTGAATGGTAAATACCGATACTCATGATAGTTTTATCTAATGGTTGTGTTTGTTGTTACAGATGGTCCGTTTAACGGACAACAGAAGAACGTTTGGCACGGGATGGGACAACAGCCGGGGAAGGCTTTCGACTTATAGAATTCTGATATGCTGAAGTGTGAAACGTTGATGTATACCCATCATGATATCTATAGTTTCATCGTATTTGTGTGATTCCTTGACGATGTATGATATTGTACAAACATGATTATAAAAACGATGTAATGTTTTGTAAGTCTCTTCAAATAGATATTGTATGATACCTTATAATCATGTACATCTTAGCCATATTGTTCAGTTAATAACTCTATGATCACACGTTTAACAGTATACATCATATGATATCATTTCTTTTTCATGTGCAATTCCGTGTAATCGCATGTCTTTATCCATGATTGTTAAAATCATAATTGTATATATTTGAATGAGATGGACGTTTTTGTTGCCTATTTCATTCTTTTTAGTTGTTATATATATATCTTAAACCTCACTCCAAGCTGAATTACAACGAATTAAAACCAAATCATTATAACGAGTATATGATTATACTTTTCTTATCCTCCACTATTGAGTTGTTGTAGGTGATAAAGGAAGAGAAACATTTGTGTTTATTAATAAATTTCATCTAGCACATTTTACACACGTCTTCAATGTTTTCTTAGAATGTTATTCCGTTCCCGAGTTTGTGTTAAATCGTCAGTTTTATCCATGGTAGTTTACTTTAAAAAAGAAGAAACATTTAAATCGTTCGAATGAAATTGTAACAGAAACGAAAACAAATTGCCCTGTAAGAGCATTCATAATACAAGACGTCGGCAGTGTTAAACCAGATGGTTTTTGCATCTTTTCTCTTTCTTACATCTTGGTCACTTGTATAACCAGCTGATGTTTTACCGATTGTGTTAATAGATGTGGTAATTCGTTTGAGTGAATAGTCACACCATTCAACATGAAAGAGGCCATGAGCCTGGGCTCTTAATGATTCAAACATTTTACAAAACCGCTCCAAATCAATAAAAGTAAGAAAAGGGGGATGATAAATATGGTTCACATCAGTTTCAAACAGTATCACGAAGATGCCAGATCTACATATTACCTACACTTGATGTGGGTGACTTTCACAGTCAACGCATTTCCTGAGATTTTCAACAAATCAAATATTTAAGCAGGTCAATCCTATAAGAACCAAATGATTCATGTTTACAGACTTGAATGCATTTTAGTTAGAGATATAACCATACTTCCCGAGGTGTATCGCTCAATAACCTCCTGTTTGAATCGTGGGTCTCCGAGGCGTAGCGTAGCGGTTATTGAGCGATACACCGAGGGAAGTGTGGGTATATCTGACTTATACCCCACTCCGGTCGAGTCTTATTTGACAAAAAAGTATACAGCTCTTGACCTAACTAGATCAATAGAATATTAATAATACTCTTGTAATTGCGGTTTAAAACCACAAACTTACTTCATTTCATTAAAATTGGTTCATTCTAGTAATTATATACATAGGTTTATATATAAAGAATATATATAAACATAAAACAACAGAAAATATCTCTGCTTGTATCAAGCCTTATTAGCTCTGTCGATAGAGTCGCTGCTCAACAACATAAAGGTCCTTGGTTCGATTCCCACCATCATTGATTATAATTGTCAAAAAATTAAAATTCTAAATTTTACAAGTCCGTTTATTTGCCAACGTTGTAGATCTCTTCTCCAGACTAAGTGAAGATTACAATAAAGTGTTGGTGTATCAGAAAAGTAGAGGTGTATCAGTGGATAACCTACAGTTAAAACATAAAAAGGAGAGGTGTATCCGTCAATACACCTACAGTTAGAACAAAGGAAACCATAGCAACGAGACCGGAAGTGAGGTATAATTTAGGATAAATGTGGAAGTCGAAGTTGAACAGATACATTAATAATTTGCAGAATTGATTCAAGCGCACATAAATGGTCACATATTAATGTATTAACATGTGTACTTCTAAATCTATTTCTGCATTCATGGAAGCAACAATCATTTTTGATTATATTATCATTGGTTAAAAAGTACAGATGTTTCTTGTACTGCTTACATTCACCTCAAAAGTAATCTTCATATATTAAGAACCAACAATTTTGATTCTAAAATTAAAGAAAGTTTTATTTTGTTACCTCAAATTTTGTACACATACATTTGTAAATTGATACTTTGCATTCATCTAAGTGTCCATTTACGTTAACAATGAATTACATATATATTATTTTCTTATACTGAAAATGTTTTTTAAATTGTGCCCTTATTCTTCATCAACCTATACAGGACAGTTTCTACATCACGATCATCTTGATTCATTTCATCATGATTTCATCTTTTAAAATTCAAACAAGTCAAACGGACTTTGCAACAAGAAACATGTCATTATTCAGTCCCATATATGCAGAAGGATTTCGTTGTGTTAATATTAAACCATGCAAAAATTTGTGGAAAATTAAAAAGAATAAGGGTATATAGGAACAAGGGAATTCAGCTGACTTAATCTGCAATTATGTGAAGCCATTACTTACATATCCAAGCAGCGTTGACAGGGACTATTTTAGATCATTAAGTCCATAAAACCCCAAAAAATATTAATTCGTGAAGGCATTTAGAAAAAGCATACATGTACATGACAAAAGCAATTTCTGATAATACACGCACAGCTTCATAGGGGGAGAATGTAGAACATTAACATCATTCGTCTTAAAGAATGGTGAACATTTTGTCCGAAACGTCTTTCCGCAATAAAAACTTCCTTTCCTGAATAAACTTGCTTTTTATAAATTTTACAATCAGGACTTTCATTCATCTATCTTACTTAAACATATTTTTCAATTTTTGAATGACATGCATATTTCATAATTATCAGATTTCAATATTTGAAATATAAAATTTACATTCATTCAATGTTAGATGATATTTGAGTGGTGGAGGGCGTATCTTAAACGGTTGCAAACTCTAATGATTCAAACTTTCCTTGCAATTTTATAGGTAAACCTTACGTTCGGAACAGAAGGTTCCGTCATGTCTGCTGTAAATGGGTTCGTTTTCTGCAACATTCGATGTTTGTGGTACAGGTGTATTCCTACTGCTGAACCAGCGAGAAGAGCAGCAACAACCACAACAACAACAACAGCTATGATGACAACAATGTCTAAACCCTCGTCATCAAAGTGACGCGTTGTCACAGCAGCTTGGTGCGTAGTCGTTGGTGTTGTAGGTTTTGTGGTTGTTGTAGTGGAGGTGGAGGTTGTTGTGGTGGTTGTGGGTGTGGTGGTTGTTGTTGTGGGTGTGGTAGTCGTTGTGGTAGTTGTTGTGGTGGTGGTTGTAGGTGTTGTTGTGGTTGTTGTAGTTGTTGTAGTTGTTGTGGTGGTGGTTGTTGTAGTTGTGGTGGTGGTTGTTGTAGTTGTGGTGGTTGATGTTGTTGTGGTGTAGCCTTTAAGTGTCACTACATCGAACGTGGACACGGCAATGTTGGAGGTATCAGAGGCGTGGTTAGCGTCGTCTATAGTCTGTATAGCGAACACTGCTGTCGTCCAGCCAGCTGGTACATGTATGGTCATGGTCTCGCTGGATCCTGCTATATGTGGTCTTAGACTTCCTGAAATTATCTCGGCTGGGGCAACCTTTTGCAACTTGTCGAAGTCGCGAAGGATATCACTTGATGTTTTCGATATCCTCACGTCGTAACGGGAGGCTGAAGGAAGAAAATTAACCATTGTATACCCTTTCTGTCAAATTAAGTGCTATTTGTTATAATATGATACCTGAAACCTAATCTTGATTAGTGTTAGAAGTTCACGTCTGAAATCCATCAGGAACGTTATTCAAATGAAGTTTAAATATTTTGAGAGAGAAAGGGGACTGAGATCTAAGTGTTGCCATAATATGGTATGCATTCAACGAAAGTGGGGCTCCGACTCCAGTTCTTAGAAATTCCCCCCTGGCACCACAACAGAGCTGCAGTGTTAAAAACAAACTGATGATACAGAATATTGACTTCGTTAAAGTGTAATCTACTGATACCACGCAGTACTTTCAGAATAAAACTGTTTTACTATAAATATTTGTTGAGCAAATTTGGACTTTTATGTCAAAGTGCTAAGAATGTGAAAGATAGAAAAAGAAACATTATCTCATTGAGAACCTCATCGTTAGTCTCCCTCTCAAGATGTCCTTACACGTTGTACTTTCACAACCGTTTTGGAAACGTATTCTTGCATGTTTTCAAATACTTCATGATTGTTAACTGTAAAGAGTTGAATGTTGACTTCGATGACAATGACAGAATTTGTTCATGTCGAATGCCAGTGTTAACAAACTTGAACATTTATTGAAGTTATGATTGCATTTATTGAATAACGGTGTGAAAATGGAAAATATTTGAACACAATTGAACAGATACAAAAGGAAAGAAACATTTATTATTTTCCGAATCTACAAGAACAAATTGACACTCACCTGTGCCTTGATCAAGGTCATCTCCAGGAGCTGTCCAGGTCAAGGTCACTTGGTGTAACTTCCGGTCAGTGTTGACAGCTCTTAGGTCAGTGATGGCGCTTGGAGGGAAGTTGTCTTTCCCGGGGACGAACCCTTTAACGTCCATAGCACCTGGGGAAGACGATCGGGTGAAGTTCTCGGCGGGGACCAGCACTGGAGGCTGTGTGGTGTCTGGGGAGAGACAAGCTGGGTGCTTCAAACAGTCTCTACAAAAGTCTCTTTGCAGGTAAATATATTGTATCTGTTCAAGCCATCCAGTTTCTGCATGTTTTGGATATCAATATATGCGGTCTATTAGCAAATGCAAGGTGGGTGTTCAAAAGGATCTCTTATATTGTCAATGGATTCCATTAGTTCCCAAACTTTAAGTTTTTTCATCTATTATCTTACAACATCACTCGCTGTCTTCATAAAATGGTAAAAGCAATGATCGAATGGACCAGGGCGGATGTTACAAGCGGGCGTTACTGTTATTCTCTTCTCCGCTTCCAAATGAACTGATCTGTCGATAATTCAGAAACAAGGTATTTTGGAACCCTTTATTTTATGTGACTGTAAAGGGTCACTTCATAACGTTGTAAAGGTGGATTAAATACGATAGACCAAAATAGCTAAAAAGTAAATTGATACCTAAAACACAACAGATGCTTTATCGTTATGTTGATGACTAAATCGTTTGACGAGAGCATGGCCAACGCTCATTGAAGCCATTAACCTATGTATATTTTCTGTCTTAAACAATGAATAGTAAGAGGTTAACAAGCAGCTGTTGATTCATGGAATATTGACATATTGATCAACTGTACAAACAATATTAACACTATTGATCCCAACAAGAAGCTGATGAACATCTAAATGAAGGTTTCAGAATTCAACATTCGACTTTTATCAAGTACACACTGAAGTAACTTTGATTTTATCAGAAGGATAGAATGAGAACTTTTCGAATTATTTTCATTTACGGCGTCTATTTAAAATAGTATAGATGAGGTCAAATCTCATTCGTTTGTTTTTCATTCTCATTCGTTTTTTGTGTGTGATAAAATCTTTACGAATCCTCCTTATCGTCAGGTTGCCATACCCACACGGGTCAACTTGTATCAGTGACACACCGCTAACTGGCTGTACTCACTGTGATATCTGGACCTGGCACCGCCGTACTGTGAACCACTGGTGAGATAACCTGTCTGATTGGTGACACTCACCTCCACGTCTAGCGAGTACCTGTTGTTGCCAGAGTAGTTGGGGAAGTAGGATGAGTAGACGCCGTCGTTAGCCATCGTGTCAGCAACTGCAAATCGTGGGCACTTTTATCGTGCATGTGAATGAGTAACAACGAATCCATTTTTTCAATTAAACCAGACTTGTGGAATATAAATCTAGATCTATCACTATGCACGTTTACTTTTTCAATGAAGTCTTCTCTCTCTCTGCTCGTAATCTCAATCAGCAACTACTTTTTCTCTTTATCATCTTCATTTTCTTCTCAGCTTCTATCTAACTTTGAATTTTCTATCAGCTTCTTCCTTTGTTTTTTTCTTCGTTAGCCTTTTCCTTAAATCTTTTTTAAAGTTTCTTCCACCTTTATTAGGTAAGTTTTTTCAATAGCTTCTTTATCTCCATCTTCTGTTTTTACTTTCATTTTCCATTAGGTTTTGTATCTCAGCAAGTTCATATTACACACTAGCTGCCACTTTCTCGCCGCCCACACGTCACTACAGGTATTCTTATTCACCATTGGTTTCTGCTTCGTTATTTTGTAGATCAACCATTACGACTATGTAGACAAGATCCATCATTTTTAAACACTGTGCAATCAATGTGACAACCTCACATTAAATGTTTAAATACATAAAATCAAATAATTGCCAAAACAATGATTTCTCTCCAATAAATCGACCAATATTTATTTCCTTGGACCATATCCCTTCTCTACCTTTAAAATTCATAGAACGATAATTCAAAAGTCAAAATAATTAATGATATGATAATTTATAAAATAGAAAGGACATATTTTCTCGGGGAATAAAATCAAGTACTTGCTGAAAAAAACACCTCTAGAAAATAACATCGAATACCGACAGTAGCTCTTTCGGTCTTGGTACCTACATTTACCATCGTCACGTGGTTTCAACGTGACCGAGGACGCCATTGGTCGCTCCACATTGACTGTGACGTCAGCATAGACGACGGGACTGTATCCTTTGTGGACATGTACGTAGACAACAGCTGGTTTGGAGCCGTATGTCGCATCGCTGAACATTGAGGACATCCACGACTGGACTTCATACGGGTCCTCTGATGGGAGGGACTTCACAACGAGGACCACGGAACCACTTCCGGTCGATCTTAGCGTACACGACCAAGTACCATTCTGCAAGCAATGTTCAAAGAATGTTCATTCTTATAAGGTCATCTTGATAAAGTTTACAGCGTTACTATGTTACCTAGCTGAAGGATTCCATATTAGGTAACAGTATAGATAATGCAGTGTAAAGAATGCTAGGCATTAGAGACTTAACAATAAAGTACAACAATTATAATTGACCTCTAAGGCAATTGTGTACCAAAGGATATCAGATATTTACAAACGTAGCATAAATCTTTTTACATCCTGGTTAATAAAAGCGTACAAAGGCTTGAATATTTTATATAGAAGACAATTTCACAAAGGGTTCTTGATCCCGATATTTTCAGTTTCGATACTTACCTCAGCTACCTCGAAACGGAAGCGCCTGATGTTAAGTGAAGCATCATAGGAACTCAGGACAGAACTAGAGGTGAAGATGGCGCCACTTGGGGAGGTCAGGATGACCTAGCGTATACGATGCAGCGATCAATCATGTGTTATATGCGTGAAATTCTTAAAAGTAGCCCTAAAGAGAACTTAAAACTTAACATAATGATATGGTCCATCAGTATTTCTTTTCAGCGTCCAGAGCTATTTGAGCCTACCACATATACATCTAAACGGGGTTTTTTAAGTTATAATGTCACGTCAATTCATCCATAAATCTGAAATTGCAATATTAGCGATAAAATAAAATGTATTCAAATCTTGAATTCAATTGTGATACAACCCATACTCTAAGAGTCTGATATGATAGTAGTTAACAAGGGAGCATCGTGTATAACGTTGATTTGAAAACATATACATGTACATTGGTAAAAATATCAGCAAATTAGCGTAATGAATTAGGTTTAAACATGAAATTATCTGAGAGAGTAAATGCACATGATAAAAAATTGTGTACATGAAGTAGCAATTGCTTTTAAAGCATGAGGGGGAAAACGTTTCAAATTCTTTTACTAACCCTTCACATGAAAACGTTCTCTATCTCCACAAGAAAAAGGCTTCGAAATTTACGTAAAGATCATAGACACCGACAAAATAATACAGTGATATGTTTTCGTGAATTTAATAATTGCCTCAATGAATGAATAGATAAATATAGATTATAATAGACGATATGCAATTATTTTAATTCATAGATATGCCTAAAGACTTTTGTAAAGTATATAACATTTTTGTTTTTTGGCTGTTTCAAATCACTCAGACCACAGAGGTGATATATAAACTATGCTCACATCCACGTTGACGGCGTGTGGTAGGGTGATGACGAAGATGGTATCGTTACCCACTGTAGAGTCTATGTTAACTTGCTGGACCGTCTCAGCACCTGCCCCCACCAACAGCGCCCGTCTCAGGATCTGTGATATAGCATTTGAAAGCGTCTTGTCTGAAGTATGTTATTATTCTCAAATGAAGTATGCCGCAGCGTTATATTCAAATTATTATATATTATTATCAAACCCGTGAATGCTTTGATATCAAACTCTCTTTCGTTTCTGTTTATACTTCATTTACTCGTGTTTAAATGTATTAAAGGGTGGTCGTTAAGTCATTAACAAATCTTTTACTGCATTTAATAGATTTTTTATTCCAGGAAATATGGCACATGTATATGTATATATGTATATGAAATGGGAAGGTGAGAGACGTACCTCAATGCGGCCCCGCTGTACGCAGACCGAGATGTCGACCAGCAGCCTCTCTATAACGCTGTCCAATATGGAGGAGTAGGCACTCTCAGAGTAGAAGGCGTACATTCCTCCTGCAACGCAATATAGGGGTAGGTGAAGGATAAATACAATGTTGGGTTAGGAAGCAAGGTTTCGGTGAAGGTAAAAAGTTCGAGAGGTGCACACATGTTTTAAACTTGTTGATTGGATTATATACGGATTATATATCTTCTTAGAGTTTGGTACTTTTGCTAATCTGTGTTTTTACTTGTACTATTATTAGAGCATTTAAAGGCGGTCATATACGCATCAAGTGCTCTTACACAGCTTGCAATGCCGTGCACGTGAGCTGCATGCGCTTCCGCCCCGCAAAGATCAGAAGAATCGACGCTGGTATCGTGGTTGGACAAAGCCCTGATTGAAAGACTTTGCAGGCGAAGGGTTTAGAAAGGATTTATTAAGTGAATTTTCAACTGCATTTATTTTCATCGACTGAATTCATAATATGCTTCATCAATTTGGTAAACAATTTGGTAAATCAAGTTGTGTAGATAATGCCTTTAACTGTCTTTATAAATTGTCCTTTGTATAATCCCGTAGGTCTATGATATTTTGAAATATTACAACTGTACATTAATAGCGACATTAAGTGGAGACTAATCAATATCTTTCAAACTGATAATTTAAGTCATCTGCTAGCAATCAAAAAGTTTGTTATAGATGCCCTATTTGATACAAGACATTTCACCAGCCCAAATAAGCTCGATCAACAATGTTCATTCAGTTTTTTTGGGCCGCTTTTCAACTGAAATGAAATATCAGTTGAGGCGACAGAGTCTAACCTTCCAACTAAAATGAAAGATTAAGTGATGAGTAATAGCCTGCCAGACCTGTTTCATTTGACAGAGCGCTGATTCCTAGAGCCGCATCAACGCTGTACGCCACACTGTGGACCCGAATGCCTGCAGTAGTTATCTCCCCTTTCACGGTGTCCACAGAAGGTGATACGTTTTCCATTCCATCCGTGATGAGAACAATTCTTCCGTTTGCAGTGTCTCCTGCTGCGTCTAACATCTAGCAAGAACATACAGCTGAAATTTATATGATCATTTTCAAATGAAAATTTATCTCAGTTCAATCAGATCTTTCTGTGATACTCTTCGGCAGAATTTGTACAAAAATCACATCACGGTAACCGTTTGTACCCTTTTTATGACAAGACCTTTTTGAAGGCGAAGGCTTAATTAAGTGAGAACTGTTGTAATAAGGTGGTGCAGTAAGATTGTGATCATATAGCATTTTCAACGTTTTGTTATATTTCATCAAGCAGATAGGTAAGCAAGCAGGATAACGTGTAAAATAAATGCTTAATTACAAACAACGTCAATTAGCATATTGTCCTTAATGAATTGTTTTTATGATTTTGCTTTTTAATGAATTTGCTGTATATAATAACCATACTCACATTCGTACATGTATCATTTTCTTTATCAAGATGAATCGGGAATATTTATGTAGTCTTTTTCTAAGCGTTTCATATATTTATGAAATATCTACCCTTTTAGCAGCGAGGAGTCCTTGTCCTATAGCTGTGAGTCCATTATACGCCTCAATACCAGGCAGTTGTTGGGCTACTCGGGCTCTGTCACCGGAAGTGTGGATTGTTGTCATGTTCACCACTACCTGCGCAAAGGAGGAGAACGTGACCACGCCCACCTTGGTTCCAGCTGGTAGAACATCCCGGATCAGCTTGTCGGCAGTCTGGGTCTGTTTGAAGTACCGGTTGTTCTGTAAAACGAGATTTGATTTCTTTACAAAGCATATACGAATGTTTTATGTGAGACCTTGCTGTTTGTGAAATGAAAAAAATATTTTACTTTGCTTTAGACTCTCACACACTAAGCTGACTGACAATTGTGACAAGTGTGTAGAATTAGTAATTTCTAGGAGATTACTAACTGTGTATTCCTCGTACAGTTTAGTCAAAGTTTGATGCTGTTTAAAGTTTCCAAACTTCCCTGTTCAAAACCTTGATAGACGTTTTCCATCAAGATTCCCCTTAGTGACAATGACCTTTCCATCACTTTGGCACACTTTGAATTCATAAATAACAGATCCAATTTGATGACATACGGAAGCATCATATATACACCGTTGAACGTCTTGAAACTTATGATTAAAGTAAAAGTATTTACATGAAAATAAAAGTCTACCTTTTGACACATAGTAAAGGATTCACCCGTTGGAAATAAAAGATAATTATGAAGTCACCTTTTAAAGTCATACAATTGCAGATTTCTCTTCTGAAACCTAAAGTTTTCGATTCACTGGAGTTATGTAATGACAAAAGAACCATAACGCATGCAGCTGTGGAAGATTAACAATGACGTATACACCTACTGACGCATGCAGCTGTGGAAGATTAATAATGACGTATACACCTACTGACGCATGCAACTGTGGAAGATTAACAATGACGTATACACCTACTGACGCATGCAGCTGTGGAAGATTAACAATGACGTATACACCTACTGACGCATGCAGCTGTGGAAGACTAACAATGACGTATACACCTACTGACGTCATTGAGCTGTGGAAGATTAACAATGACGTATACACCTACTGACGTCATTGAGCTGTGGAAGATTATCAATGACGTATACACCTACTGACGTCATTGAACTGTGGAAGATTAACAATGACGTATACACCTACTGACGTCATTGAGCTGTGGAAGATTATCAATGACGTATACACCTACTGACGTCATTGAACTGTGGAAGATTAACAATGACGTATACACCTACTGACGTCATTGAGCTGTGGAAGATTAACAATGACGTATACACCTACTGACGTCATTGAGCTGTGGAAGATTAACAATGACGTATACACCTACTGACGCATGCAGCTGTGGAAGATTAACAATGACGTATACACCTACTGACGTCATTGAGCTGTTGAAGATTAATAATGACGTATACACCTACTGACGTCATTGACCCGGACACGTCCAGTACCAACACCACAGGTCGTCCACAAGCTTTTCTCCCTGGTGATACCTTGGGCTTGTAAAGAATTTCGATAGAAGGTTTCAGTTCTTGTGTTGTCTTGTTTACAGGTCGATTATCTCCCTTGAAATCCGAATGATCCATGATGACGTCCCAAGTTCCTCTCTTATTGCACATCTTGTTATGTAGGTTCGGGGCCAGTGGGTTATGCAGAAGGTCCGGATCATCTGAATTACTTTCACAGAAATGTGTCACCTGTAACGATAAATTCATTAATCACCTGTAGTTTTACGATATGAGCCCGTATGTTTTGGACCAATATTGAAAGTACAACGGGTTGTCATGGCCGATAGATTAAATTACTTTTGCCTTAGCGAAGCCTTCAAGAAAACTGATGAAATTGCTCTTGGACAAAATGTGAAAGATATGTTTGCTTCTGAAATACAAGAATAAATTAATTATAAAGACAAAACACGTCTCCGATGTGACATAGTTCCTGACATATACCTAAGCTGACACGATACAGAGACTGTCTCAGGTAAGTAATGTCTTAGACTTCTGAAGCACACGTACGAACCTTATTGACGGTTGTATCATACATGACGGAAGCACTAGCTGTGTTCTTGTCCCGGCTGGGGATGAAGAAGCAGGACCCCCCGGGACGGTTGGTGTGAGGGTCAATGCTGCAGTTCCCTCTGTATTCTCCCTGGTCTAAGGTGGCGGTACACCCGGTGGGGTAGAGTGTGCTGTCCTCTAGGTATACATCCGGGTAGTCAGGGCTATCCAGGCCATACTCGTCAAACACACCATACCGGAGATGAGCGAACTCGTGAACCAGAGTCCGACCTGAGGACATTCGAGTGAGATATATTTCAGTTTACGAGCATTGGTTCTCGTCATGTGCTCCAATATGGCATATATTTGTCAGGTTTTAAAGACAAGCGATAGTAGAGAAAGAAAATGTTTTATCAAACGGCAAGATTAAATACAGGCTGGTTACAGGCCTAAGGAATTAGAAGTCCAGAATTCGAGCCCTAACAATGTATTGATTGCAGGGTTCCCTTGATCTAACTATATCCAAAACTGTACTTATTCATTTCGGTCACATTTTAAATTCCGTGTTTGAACGACGTCTTCAGAAATTAATGACTCTGCAAACAACATTTCAACTTAAACTTTGAAGAGAAACAAGATCGCGAAAAAGACTTATCTCCACGGCCCCTACCCATGTTCCCGTAGTTGATGTCCCTGTACCGGTCTGTGATGTATCCGGGAGTGAGGTGAATGTAGCGGCCCGGCTCCCCACAGCGTCCGGGCTGGAAAGTGTAGGGGTCGCTATTATGGAGGGGGTGCTGATGATCCACCCTGATGTCCGCCTCCTCAAATGTCTCACCCCCCGCCTCTGACCAGGAGGGGTCAGGGTACCACGTGTCTGGCACCAGGATCTTCACGCTCCCTATGTAGGCTCTCTGTCTGGTGGCTCGGTGTAGGTACTGGGAACCTTGTCTCAACATACTCTGAAATCACATGAATTTTATAAAAATTTAAAATAACATTCTGTTTTATTAATGTATTGAATCTGCTGATCCTTTCCTGAAACCCTGATTTATTTTTTAAAAAATGCAACTTTTAATTTTCTTAAACTGATGGGATATTCTTATGCAAATTTATTGAACAAAAAGGACGATTTATTCGGTTTGTTCTGACAATGCTAGATCTGAGTAATATCATGTGATGGTTATACACTAAATGAAGCTAATGGAAACATTTGGTCTCATAGATCTAAGGGTATGTTGATGCATTTTATCCTCGGGAATTGCGAATAAAAAATCTCTTTGATTTAAGTTATGTTAGTTATTTTGGTATGTTGCGTTTACAATTTTCAGGATATTGCCAGTGTACGAATTCGTTTATACAAAACTGCCGGTATCAGCTTGACAAGATTAACTACTCGTTTGTTAAATGAATAGTACAAATGCCAACTAGGATGACTTGTGTTGTCTGACGGGATATGTGATATATTTACTATGGTTTTTGCAATAGTTAAGAACGCAAGAAAACAATTACATACAAATTGGTATTGTCTGGCCACCATGTACTCACAATGAGTTCCCTGATGATGTTGGGGTCAGGGTTCACCCTGGGACTGATGGCGACCAGTAGAGACTCGTACTTGTTGTTACTGAAGGTCAGAGTCTCTACCCAGGGAGCAACAGTCAACATGGCCACCAGGGGCAGCCATTTGTACAGGAACATAGTATGGAAAGGGCGTTCCTTCCTGTTAGGGTTTAATGTTTGAAAAAAAGCTATTCAAGTTATCAAAAGATTTAGTCTATATATTATATCGTAGTGTCGCCTGAATGACATGCACACGCACAGAGAAACTATTTTTGAAATATAAAATAATTCATGTAACTAAATTGGTATCTTACGAATATGGAATTATGTAATCTTAAGCTCTTACTACTACAACAAGATCAACTGATAAAGAAACATCATTTATCAAATATAGCAGATATATGTGCATCTAACGAGTGCTTATCCTAACCCATGCGTTTCCGGGTGATATGATGAGAGAAGCTAACAGCATATTAGTCAACTACTGTTAATGGGTGCATTTGAATCTTAGTTTATGCATACCCCGATAACAACCGGTGTACAAAATTTTTCAAACAATATCAAACTAGAGGAGCATTTCCAATGCTTGAAAACTGTAAAAGAAATTATACCGAAACGTCGCAAACTGTAAAAAAGGACGTTAGATATTCATTAAAGAAGGTATCTCATTAAATTTAGTATTATATGGCTAAAGGCATAGAGAAAAATGTATATGTATTTGTGACGTCAAAATGCTTGTACTCTTGTCAAAGTTGTACAGAACTTTAAAAAATTTACTTTTAGACTTTTGTAAACATTTGTGGTAAATGTGGGCGAGTATAAAGCCGGGTTATAGGCTTCCTTTATAATACCCTAGGTTGATATTGAATTCTATTTGAATTATTTAATAAAGTTAATATTCCTCAACGTAAAGATGGATGGTTGTTGAATGGTCTCCCGCTAAACGATACCTCTTCTCCCAAGAAATGCCTTTAAACTTCCGACATCCTGGTTCTCTCATTCAGCTAGGACTGACTCATACAGAAATTAGTTCACTCTTTGAAATACAGAATTAAAACTATTTTTAGTTTAAATAAATCTGGGAATCGTCGTAGTGAATAACTTCTTTAAAAAGTACAAATACACTCACATTTTGTGAAATAACAAAGAATAAACGAACACTTGGATTGTAAAGATTTGAATTATAATAAACAATAATATTATTGTCCTAAAAATTGCAAAATGGTAAAAAACAACATGGTTTCAATATTAAATGTTACTCACATATAAATACCACAAAGGATGTTAACCCGTACTTTTGCAAAACTGGGGGAAAATGCCCGATACGTCTCTCGTTTATTAGATTTATTAGTCAATCAAATGAAAATAAAATTGTAGGGGGCTTTGTTATAGTTTTTGCAACTCCATTTTTAACCAAACGAAAATGACAATGAAAAAATGAAGATTACATGGTTTACAACTTATTTATTGCAGTGTTGCGACGTATCGATAGTTCCAAATATGTTTACCTTATTTAAAAATTTAACTGAATTCAATTCACATGGATGCTTTTGCAAAAAGACACTTAACTTTAAATCCAATAAGAAAACTTAGACCCACGACTATAAATATATTTTAAAACTAACCATAAATATGTATGTAATTTAAAGTTGCTTTCGTGTGTACGTTTAAACAATATTGATATTATTACCTTTTCTGGAAATAGATTTAGAGGATTGTTTATTGAAAACCCAAGAATCGAATAAGCATCCTATTTGATAATTAATTTTAAACAAAACGAACAATGTATATTACAAAGGGAATCATGTTGTTGTTTTCTTGCCTACGCTCTCAATTTTTTTAAATAGTTTAAATGACATTATATATTTAGATTTATAACTTCCTCGTCCAAACCATTTATATTCTTATTTATACATTTTTGTAAAGAGTTGATACCTTGATAGTGTAATTATTTGTAATTATGCATATTTTCGTCTTCATAAGTAATACGTTCACGATAAAACTTGTTCAGTATAAATGACGATGTACATAAGCGGACTTTTACATAAAAAAACTCTATATCAGATATCAGATAATAAATGTTGCGACTTGGAAAATATTCTAATAATACAATCACAATAAATAATATTACACAAAAAGAGAAATCATGCCAATATAAAATAATTACAAAACTGCTGATCCAAATTATTGCCCCTATTCAGAAGATACGTCAAAGTACATGACGTGAAGAATGTTCCTATCTGATGTTAAGTTATAAACTGTTCAACGTAACAAGACGAATGTTGGTGAAACAACGTTATCCTCTTTACACTTGAGTATACGTACCACTTCTACACAGAGTTGTCTCCCCTATCCTGTGATACTCAACACGTGTTGCTCTGTGTACATGTCGTTCGTCTAGGGATATGGTATAATGTTTAAATCAAACGTTATATTATATCAGTGTTCTTCAATGCTTCTTTGCTTCATGTACTACAGTCTACAAGTTCATGTCGTTCACTCCTAAACTTGACTGTGATTTATCTATATATATATATTGGTATCTATTATCGATTACAGATAGGAGGAAGCACTTGAAATCTTCTAAAGTATGCACGCCATTTGATTGGTTGATAGTCATACAGATAAGAAAGTTTGTGGCGTGTGGACTTGAAATGGGGATTTCCTCACGTCACCTGTCAGGTTTATTTTTTAATCTTGTTTTTTTTTTCAGTTCTTGGAAAGAATTTACTGCCTGAATCAAATATATATTTAACTTGTTTTTTGTGAAGATTTTGTTTAAACTTTCCTGGTTTGTGAACTATACTTGCAATTCGTCGTGATCATCTGTTCAACTTTTGTAAGGTACTTGTTGACAAATGGTGCATGTTTCATGTATGTTTTCATCGTATAATGAGTAAGATCATTATAAATGACATTGAAAACTGGTCGGGAAAAGAAATGTATGTGTAATCAAGATAAATGGAAAACATGTAAGATAGGATGAATTGTATACAGAGAGACTTACTTTGAAACATACCTGAGTGTAACAAGGGGATCTCATTTAAAGTCTTCACACTATGATGTGGTGAACAGCAAATCGTTCCTTTTAAAAACCATCATCATCAAAAACATTGAACTTTAGTGAAAGGAGTGTACAGTTCTTATGAAACGGGAGAATTTAACATACATGTACATTATTCGTAAAATAGAGGGACGTTGTTGCGCTGCATTAATCGTGTCAATCATTTCAGAATATCCTAGTCAGGTCATCTGTTAATAGTAAAATATTAAAGACCTTAGTGAACCAGGCATAGGAGAAAACTGTGAACAACATCCAAATGTCATAATCTATACCGCATCATGTTCATTTTGAACTAGACTAGATGAATTAGACTAGATGGGTAAATAACTTGACGAGTGAATCAAGACTCCAGCAGAAGAAAGAACGTCTGTTTGTATAACCCTTTTCACTGAACAGAACTCAGAGTTGTCTGTGAGATCACTGCTTCCGTCACTCTCAATTCATTTCTCAGAAGATCTATCAATACCTTGGAAACACGAATGCGTTCAGAAGGGTGAAAGGTCATTGTAGCAAATAAGAGAAAATGAGTGTTAAAATGTGCTCTTGCAGGTGTTTAGTTCAATTAAGACAATGTTTCATCGTTTACTTTTAACCACTGAACTTTAACCCGGCGACTATGACCTCATATGAAATATATGTCTCGAACCTAATCCCAAGTAACAAATGGACACTTTGTCATTGGAGAAAAGTCACTTTGACACTGTATACATAGAAAGTCTGAAATACGAGCTTGCTTAAAAGGAATATTACACCTTGGTAAAGGTTTTCAACATGGACTTGATAGCAACGAATTCACTAACAGTTTATTTCACTATGCAATAACCATATATATCGTTCCCCTGGGTGGCCTTTATAGACAAGTCCGACTGTATGCCTTTCCTCGATTGTCTTTGAACTAGATAAATTGTGTTTCTATTCAATGGCTGTCAAATAAATTCTGCCGTCAGTATCGCATGGCAAACCTCTAGTGTTTACAAAATAAGAGATTCCAAATGAAATACATTACCTAACGTCATTTGAATTTATAGAACTTCCGTGAAAAGAACCCTTGTAATCAACTAAAACGGGTATTAATTTTACAACTTATAATAATCATGTAAAATGTTAAAAGGTGAATTAAATATGTATGGGTTTTGTCATTACAAATGGTCTGAAACAGAATATATGTAAGACATATGTATTTCAGAAGTGCTTTAGAGGAAGTTAAATAAAACCAAACTTTTTGTACTGTAAGAATACAATGTCTATCGGTTCTTGTCACTTCCGGTCTCGTTGCTATGGTTTCCTTTGTTCTAACTGTAGGTGTATTGATGGATGCACCTCTCCTTTCTATGTTGTAACTGTAGGTTATCCACTGGTACACCTCTACTTTTCTAATACACCATCTTCATTGTTAATCTACACTTAGTCAGGAGAGGGGGAACTGCAACGTTGGCAAATAAACGGACTTGTAAAATTTAGAATTATAAGTTTTTGAGAATTATAATCAAAGACGGTGGGAATCGAACCGGGGACCTTTATGTTGTTGAGTAGCGACTCTATCGACTGAGCTAATGAGGATTGATACAAGCAGGGGTATTTTCTGTGGTTTTATGTATATATTTTTTTATGTTTATAAGTACTAGTCTGTGCCAATTTGTAATGTAATGAAGTTAGTTTATGGTTTTAAACCGCAATGAGAAGATTATTGTTAATATTCTATTGATCTAGTTAGGTCAAGAGCTGTTTACTTAAAGAATGATGTAATGATCTTTTTCATCAAATATGACTCGACCAGAGTGGGGTTTTAGTCAGATATACCCACACTTCCCTCGGTGTATCGGTCAATAACATCCTGTTTGAATCGTAGTTCCTCGGCTCCGCTACGCTACGCCTCGGAGACCCACGATTCAAACAGGAGGTTATTGACTGATACACCTCGGGAAGTGTGGGTATATCGATAACTTACCTTTCAATTGTACCTGATGCTAAATAACCTTCTACATGTACATTTTTTTTTCAAGTTTTCATTATAATCAATATAAAGGAAAAGGTTAGGATTTATCGACATAAATCGTAAATTGATATGATGTTAAGGGGACTGCTGACCAGAATTGTGATCAAAAATAGTTCTCGTCAAAGTTTTATTTATCATTGTTGGATAATTTGCTAAACATTTTCTTTAATATTTGTTATCTGAGTTCTAACTATTAATTATATATATATTTCTTCTAATTATATCATCTTAATCAATCAGTTAAAGGGAAAGACGTTGCTAAAGTACCACTAACATTTATAAATTCGATATTCATTCCATTATTCATTAAAACACTGTATTCCCTGTTGTCGGCATTCTCTTCCCACAGAGGCAACTCAGTTATACCTGAATTAGCCTTCCTTCTATTACGGCTAATACACGGGACAGAAAAGTAGAAATCTGATTGGAGGCAATCGAAGTAAGTTGTGCAATCAGCGACGCCGTTTCAAAAGGGGTCATTCGCAAAAGCTCGGCTACTCCCGGCTATTCCAGGTGATTCGGCATTCAGGGGAGATAACCCTTCCTTCTACAAAACATTGCTTTTTTACCTTCTCATTAGTTTTTATTTGGTAGATTATTAAAATAAAATTTATCATAAAACAAAGAACAATTTACACAATTATAAAACAGTATGTTTCTAATGAAAAACCTTATCCATATCTGATTTTCAAATATTTCCCCTCTCACACTGTTAATGAAAAATAAACCTAAAGGCATGATACTTTCGAAAGTCACTGTACGACCGTTGAGAATTCTCAAAGTCGTTGATATCCAAAAGGTGTTTTCATTGGCTGCAGATAAGGGAGATATCTCAAGTTACAACTTTTTGCCGCTAGGGCAATCTGCCGGAACCCCAGGATCTAGGCGTAATAGAACAGAGGCTAATTCAGGTATGACTGAGTTGCCTCTGTGGGGAGAGAATGTGTTGTCGGCGATTGTTTGGTTTGTGATGACCAAACATCCTGCAGCTGGAATGTACCTGTTGTGTTGATTCCATGCAGTATAACGTACTGTGAGGACAATGAGGGGAGCCTATATAGCAAGATATATAAAATGGTTCCATAAAACCTTCCTGTTAGATAACGTGTTGGGGAGATAAGGCGTTTAGTTTAAGATCAATAAATCATAGTGCAAATTGAATGCACATTAATCTGATAAAGAACAATAACTGTCTCCCTGGAGTTATTTCACCACACACAACAAGTAATACATTTCCATATCAGCATTACACAAGATAAAACACAGATTTTTACCTGAACGGTACTCGGTAGGGGAGACCTTAACAGGGTAAGTGTTTTACACGGGCTTAATTGAAAAAGTATAATTACTAGTTTTCTGTACTGTTTTTTTCATATGTAGTTTGTTGGAAAAGTACAAATAATAAATATTCAAAACCTCATTTGTTATAAAGGTCTATTATGATCTTGGTAGCTCTAGTAGAATTCCTACTTATCAAACATTTGAAATTTTCAATTTATGAATGAAATCCAGGTAACCTTGAAGTTGACATTAAGGATTACCAATGACCAGCTTATGCGTTGGCGTCTGTTGCACATGTTTTGTGTGTAACCTATATCGTCACCCTAAAACCAATAGACTTTTTTAGGTTACACGGATTCCACGTGTGTGTAAAGGTTGTTCTCACCTTAAAACCAATAACATATTATTTTGCACGTGCCGCAGAGTTATGACATCTGTTGCACGTGTGTGTGTGCTGCTGGTGTGTTGGTTGAGTCAGACCACTGGAGTTGATCACCTCCAGATTGACAACAACAGATATGATAACCTCGTCATCGCCATCTCGCCAGACATCACAGAGGATCATGCCATCATCGATCAGCTCAAGGTCCGTAGGATACCATTTCAGTATCGATTCCTGTTCCGAGTGTCGTTATTTCAAAAGTTATTTTTCAAACATAATTTGAAGTACAGTGCGTAAGGGTATTCCGGATCACGGGTATTCCGGATCACTTGCACGTACATTTGCAGCTAGAATTCATAGTTTTCAATGGATTTACTTCATTTATGTATCATGTTAAAGCTCTGACAGTGTTCTTTTATGATACATTATTATTTTATTTTTTTCTGTTTGCAAATGAACTTGAGCGCCCGAAAAAGAGGACACCTATCATTGTGATAAACCTCCACCGGCGCTTCAGAAAAGCATATGTTATTTTGGACGGACCGTCTCAAATATCAATAGAAGCAAAATGCAAATTAATGATATTCCACAACATACATGCATGTTTTAACTATAATTATCAGGGGAGAGAATTCTAAAATGAATATTACTATTTTAGAAATAAACAATCTTCGTGTCGACGTCATTCGGGTAGTTCCGGATCACCTGAATATGGGGGCAATCTCGAAACGACCAACTTGCCAAATTAGTGTTAATTTCTTAGGTAATCATACATAATAGAGGTAATGAGCTTATCAAACCTTTGCATTAACAAAGAAAATATGTTAGCCTTGTCTGTACCTTGATTCATGATTTGTAAAAATTATATGCGCAGTTCGCGCTCAAGTGATAAATCGAAAATCTCAATCTTTGTTGTTATGGACTGATGTGTTCATAATTTTTTAACTAGGCATAATCGATAATATTTTTTGCTCATCTGTCATAAATAAGATACGTTTTTATTTGAAAAAAAACCTCGTTGCTAAAAAAGATGCATCGACAGCTTATCACGGCCCCTTTAGTCACGTGATCCGGAATACCCGGAACTGCATCGGAACTGCCGTAATGACGGCTTGTTTCTTTCGTAATTTTTCTTAATCTAATCAGGGTTGTATTTAATTATAATTTCACACTCTGAAGTTTACACATATCCTCGAACGTTGATTGGTCTAGGGCATGGTCATGTGATCGAAGATTCATCGATTCATTTCCCATGAACTCACAAAAACAGTGTTCATACTTGTGTGAACGTTGACCGGAACTACTTTGATTCTCCGTTCAACATCAAACCAAAGGTTATTCAAGAATTTTTTAGTAAAAATTACCAATGGAATTGTAATTATAGCTTTATTTTCCAAGTAGATTATTTTGATTTGAAAACATTGAATTCCCTTTTATCATTTGTTTTAGATCATTTGATAGGCTAATCATTTATTGCAAAATAGCCTAGAAGATCAGATCGAACGGAACGAGATGAATATTTACATTACGGTCATTATTGAGTACTGTAAAGCGTAACAAAGACAGTCTTCATACTCACGATGTATACACAAGAGATTACAATTATCGATAAAGCAGTTACATGTCACTAATTACTGTTGTTTACATATTTTGACGAAGATACCCCTGCAAATGGCGGCCAGCATGACACGACGTCTAATACATAAATGTAAGGCAGATAACTCTGATCTCTTGTCCTTGCACGAAGGGATTTTATACAAGTTTGCGCTTCATTTAGAAATTCTTGGTGCATCATGTTATCTTATCTTATATATTACACAGACTTATTTTGATAAATATTCAGTTTCTTTTCAAATTGGGATTATTTCTGGTAGCATGTCGCAGTGTTACTCGTTTAAAAGAAAAAAACAGTATTCATATCACTCCGCCGTTCCATTCCATATATGGTGCGAAATTATAAGAATTGAATGTCAGTTTGTGTGTTTGCACTGGAAAATGAACGATGTAAAAGCTACATTCAAACTTTCATGTGAACCCGCTCGCAAGCTCGCTGGGTTCACACAAGTTTGAATGTAGCTTTTACATCGTTCATTTTCCAGTGCAAACACACAAACTGACATTCAATTCTTAAATAATTCCGTGTCGAGTTGCATTAAACATGGTTTGAAAAAGAAATGCACTAAGACTATTAAAATATCTTTCTGGGTAGGCGCATGCAGCCGATGATTCCTTAGTGATCCGGAACTGCCTGACACGCTGTAGCTGGCAAGATATTATTGAGATCTATGTATAATGCTTGTTACCTGACAGCATCTCTCCAACAGAACATGACGAAGGAAGCGTCTGTGTTCCTGTACGAGGCGACCAGGAAGCGCGCCTATTTCGGTCACGTGAAGATCCTGGTGCCCGAGACGTGGACTCCTGACCAGTCCTGGGGTCAGTCAACAGTGGAGACGTTTGAGGAGGCCAACATCAGAGTGGACAGACCTCACCCCAGTTATGGACCGAACCCCTACACCTTCCAGCCAGAGGGATGTGGACGACCTGCTAAATATATACATCTCACTGAGGAGTATGTTCTCGATAGGAATGGCGATAGGACATATAGCTGGGGGCCGCCAGGTAAGGAGTTTGTCGAGGTGCACTTCATAAGGAGAAATGATAGTTCCTGTCAATGTTCTGTTAGACACCTAGTTTGTTATCTCCTCAGAAAAACCTTTTCAGAGTTGTTTCTAAAGTCATCCATGCCGTATATTTAAGATAGTTCCCCGTTAAAGTGGATTCATTATTTGCTACACATTAATGCCGACGCCAGGAACTCGTAAGATACGAGTACCTCTAGAAATCTTTTACGGATGATGTTCAAATTTGGTCTCACAATTTATGGGTAGACAACTACTAATTGAATTTTACGACCAGCAATGTCATAACAAAAATCATAAAAAGACAATGCATGTTTTGGCACATTCTTTTATGGGACCTAAATAAATAATATGGTCATAAAAAGGGTATTGTAATATATTAAGGATGACATGCTCGCTTCATATTGATAAGCTTCAGATGATTTTCAAGGTTACAGCTATTTGAATAGTTCAAGAATTATGGATCGATTAAGTTAAACTAAGGCGTCAATCATTTAGCATCAATCTTTAGAAATTTGTTTAATAAAAGTTTACCAACTCTGTACATTTTAGGACGTACCATCGTTCATGAATTCGCCCATCTCCGTTACGGAGTGTTTGACGAATATGGTCTTGGAACCCACGAATATCCCAACTTCTATATTGAGGACACGACCGCCTATCCAACTGCCTGCACCTACTCTATCAGGGGACATGTAGAAGGGAAATGCGACCCAGATCCTAATACCAATCTGCCAAAAGGTCCAGACTGTTACTTCCTAGGAGACGTCAAACAAAACAGTGCTAAAGTTTCCATCATGTATGATCCTTCTATAGAAACGGTGCGTGTTGGCAAGGACCAGTGAGTTAACAATCAATAGTGATTTACAATCCTGGTATGTTATGTTTTACCCTTGCTCTAACCCTCACACATAAGCCTCAGTGAACCATATTGGACACGTTTAGAACATTCTTTTATAAGATTATGATAAGATAAGATAGATTACTTTTGAACGCAGTATATTTGAAAATAAAGGATTCTGCGGTTTTCTCTTCTAAGTGTCACTATGAATTGGTACTGTTGATTTTTAATAAATGCTTCCATATTTGTTATTACAATCGACTTGCCACTTTTAAGAGAAAAATCAGATATGATAAGATACGTAGTTTATATGTTTATGGATGCCTTAAGTGCATTTTAATTCAAGTGAAGTGCAAGTGCATGAAAGCTCACTCCTACGTTAGCCGTGAATGTTCATCACATCCAGAATAAACCGAAACTCATAAATGGACGCCTCGAGACGAATTGTTACAGTCGTGTAATCCATAATAGATGGGGTCATAAAAAAACAATTCCAAGAATGTGAACACATGAAAAATATTTTGTTTTTAGATGACAACATTCTGTGAAAGTAACACCAACGACCCAGACATGACCCATAACACCATGGCCCCGAACCAGCAGAACAAAATGTGCAATAAAAAGGGTACCTGGGATATCATCAAAGATCACGTGGACTTCAAGGCAGCTAACCCACCTGTCAACAAGTCCTTGTCTGATCTAGAACCTACCTTCACCATCCTCCGGAGCACCAAGAAGAAGACGTCTACTGGTGCAGAAGTGTGTGGGAGACCTGTCGTACTGGTCCTGGACGTGTCGGGCTCCATGGTTGGGGTGCGTAGATATTATTAATGGATAATCATCATTATTCAAACTTTCCTTTTGAAAAATCGACATCAAGTAGATCGGGTGGTAAAAATGAAGTAACTGTCCAGTCCTTTAAAAAATCAAGAATTTCCATATACTGATTAATTTTGTCTCCTTGGTTTTGGTTGAAGTGAATCATGACGTTAATCATTTTACGAAATTCACTCTTTAAGGACCGTATCTTCAAGCAGACTCAGACAGCCACCAAGTTTATCGAGGATATTCTGCCTGTAGGGACACAGGTTGGCGTGGTCAGCTTCTCTGAAAACGCTAAGGTTCTCGTCAATCTTACAACTCTATCAACCAGACAGGACAGATCAAGGGTTGCTGAGCATATTCCTATGACAACTGAATCCACCACTGCTATTGGGAAAGGGCTTCTTGAGGCTAAGAAGGTGATAACAACACAAAAAACGCTATCCTTAACTTAACTTTATCAACATCTATAATCCACCATCCAACAATACTGGAAATGTCTACCTTTTATCTATTGTGTGATGATATGATGTGAAATGTGACAGTTTGTTTTTGATATAATTGTCGTTGCCTTGATAGATGCTGGAAGATACCAATTCTGCGGCTGAGGGACGAATAATTTTGATCACAGATGGCGAAGAGAATGAGTACCCATTGGTAGCCGACATAAAGCAAGAAATAACTGCCAGTGGTGTAACTGTCCACGCTCTAGCCTACAGTGACAATGCTGCAGACGCTCTGCAGTCCCTCTCTCGTGATACCGGTAACCTAACGATCCTGCTTTTTGTGGGTGGGGGAGGACCGTTATTGGTATAAAAGCGCTAATGCCCAGGTAGAAAAGTGTTCGGCACTTGGCAATCTACCTTGGCTCAATATTTCACAATGTAAGAACAACGTCGACGCTGATAATGTTCAAATCCACTGATCTTTCGGGTGGAAATCTGTTATTAATGAAAGTTTTCTTTTAAGGGGGCGAGTACGCCTACTTCTCTGAATCAGCGGTATCCACATCTCTTGACAGCATCCTTCAGACTGTACTGGAAGATATCTCTGTGTGTAGTCACGACACAAGAATTGAGGTGAGATTTGACGATCGGTATGTAGAAATTAGTCATACATGTCATAACAGTTTGTCTTCTTTTAATCGTTGTGCAGTACACTACTTGTCAGATTTTAACTTATCAAGTTCATTGTCACGAAGATTATCTCAAATATTCATCATCAATGGTTTGTAGTTTTAAGCAACCAATATTTAACTTACACTACTGTGAAGAGTTAAAGACGTTTAATACATGCTTCTGATGTTGATCAATGCTTAATTATAATCTGACCTCCCAGATAGAAGATTCCAATTCAATAAGGAAATCCAATTCAGTTCGTATTTTTATTTTTAATTCATTCTGTGTTAATCTAGATCTCGAGAAGATCATTAACCCTTATCCGAAATGGCCATGTAAAGGGATCTGTCACTATTGATAAAACACTATCAAATGGTACAATGTTTGTTTTTACCGCACCGGAGAGAGTGCCACTTACAGTGAGTTTACTTGACTTCATGGTTTATAACAATCTCCAAACCTTTTCAAAGTTTTATCCATTTTAATTATAAAGATGTGAATATTTATATCACACACTTCCACTCTAATAGCATGCTCAAGGCGCTACTCGCAATATCACTGATCATGTTTATTTGTTCAGGTAATATTAGCTTCTGCTAACACTTACTCTAGATCTGTCGTTTGGTTTAGTCCAAATTTTAACTATATGTAATAGTTATCTACATATCTTATATCTAATATCATTCTTGCTTACGCTGAAAAAAAAACAAGTACATCAAAAGATATTTGTAATCAACACATCGTATCATAACAAATGGTGTTTTGTCGTTGTAGCCAGTTTAAAGTGAAGGTGTGTTAATACTCTTTACAAATCTTAAAATGTTTACAAAATCAATGAAGCCAAGGTTCACATTACCATTGTCACAACTTCCTGCTCCAGGTAGAACTATCCGATCCAGACGGAGCCATATATACCTCCGCTTCGTCTGAGTACAATATCGACAGAAAACTGAATATCATCAGATTCAATTTCAAAAGCACAGTTGTAAGTATTTGTTAAACAAATTACCCCCTGAACTCGAGGCTATCAACGGCTGTGAATACATTTCCGCATCGCAATATCTTTGGAATACAGCTTTTATTTTTATTTTTAAAGTCATATTGAGTCATCGTAATATGATGAACATAGTAAGAAAGGTAATAACTATATATTTACGTATTTGTAGTAAAAAATATATGATCGAGTGACATACACATAATTTTACTCTTCTGATATCAACTATTCTGATATCAAGTGCCTTCTTGAGTAGACACGAAGGGATATAATGATCATCCTGATACACTTCCCAATACATGTCTATAACATATGAACATATCTTAACACACCAATGCAAGTAGAGATCAAATAATACAATTTTAATAATAAAATAGTCATCAAAGATGGTTCGAATTGAACTTGTGTAAAGAAATATGTTTTGTTACGAATCGTTTCACTAACTTGACCTTTTGTTTAAAAAAATGTTTTCTTCGTCACTAAAGTCAACTTATTGTATGTCATTTGTTTCGACCATTGTTTTCAATTTCGTATCAATATCGTTTATTTAGAATGGAACTTGGCATTACACCTTGAGCAGCCCACAGTCTGGGATAGTGACAGTTGTGACAAAAGCAAAGCCTAGCAGTCACACTGCTCCGTATGAGATCAAGTCCTGGGTGACATCAACAGCTAAATCAGTCGCCTTGGTAACAAACACAGCTCCCATTGCTTATGTCCACGTCCACAAGGGTTACTCACCGGTAATCCACGCCGACGTAAAGGTGTCTTTTGAACGCCCAGATGGAACGATTGCAGAGTTCTCACCCCATGATGACGGTCACCGTACGTTTCATTTTGATTATAAATTAAGACTATAACAATTTAAGCGATATGCTCCCATCTGATTGGATCTTGCAACATGTGACAGATATTTTCAATGAACTCTAAAGTGGAGGTCACATTTATAAATTAACGTCGGCCTATAGCGTTTACGCAAATGCTGTTTGTTGATTGGACGAAACACAGGTACGTAAGGGCTTGTTCGACGATGTGGCAATACCATGTTATAAACCACCATAACATACTGCTTTAACCTATACCTTTTACAAGGTAGTCATAAGTGAAAATTGATTAGAATAACTTAAAAGAAAAATAAATGAAACATAATTCATAATCTTTTCTATAAACTTCTTTCTGTCAGTGAACTCATACGAGGAAGGAGTTAAGAGCCTTGTGCTTTAAGGTCAAAACAGTTTTGTTTGTATAATTTGGTTTTGCATTTGTATTTAAAAGTCATAATTTATGAAGACTGTTGCCATAACGCCTTTGTCAACTCGCTTGTAATCCCGTTTGAAAATAGCTGGCTGCGCAAGATAAGTTGAACTTATAAGTGTATGAAACACATCATACATTCTTTTCTTGTATAACCATTTAGTGTTCATTATGTGATATGTGTAAGTATTATTTGTTTATTTGGTCACAAACGTGAAATCTATAGCTTCAAGTTGTTTACACGGGTTCCTTAGTATTTGTCGTCAGTATTTTCTTTAAATCTGTTTGTGTATCATAAACATATCTTCACTCTATTCAGAATTGAAGGCCATATCATAAACATCATATCATATCATAAACTAATTTGAAGTAATCACAGCATGTTCTTTACTTTTTACAGTTCCAGACAACATGGCAGATGATGGCGTATACTCTACCTATGTAGTTGTATATGAAGGGAACAAAAGATACTCCATGGATGTTAATGTTAAATCAAAGTCTGACACATACTATCTCGTGCAAGGCAATCGTACTTACGGAGCAGCAATTAGTCGCCATCACGGTGAGTTTGCATCAAATAGAAATGTTCTGCGATATAATCACTGTTGGTCCTTTGGTTGTTTAATTATTAGATTCGAAATAAAAAGTAGTCCAAGTGGCTCTGAAGCTCTCCATGCTGTACAATATATTCTACCATAAATGTGCAAAATAGTACGTTTTTGAGTAAACGTAATTATTTGTACTTAATGTTGACGACTCACCGTAGCCCATTGATTGCCTATCAATTTATCTCTCGACCAATAACACAGAAAACAATACGGGAGTTACCCACTCATCCCCGCCGCGCCATCTATGGTCACGTGACCAAACCTCTTCCAACCTACCTGGAGCCATTAACGCTAGAGTGAACCTACTCGCAGGAGGGGAGGCATGGGTGGGAAATAAAGATAAATAATAGAGTCGTCGACGGTAAGTACAAATAATGACGTTTACTCAAAAACGTACTGTTATTCAACGTACTATAACGTCTCCGACTCACCGTAGCCCCAACTACCACAGAAGGTGGAGGGATGCGAGATCAAGGCGGAATGAGAGCAGGTACTCCCCCCATTATCGTCTAACTAAAGGTGGGTGCACAGGTTCCCTGCTAAGGAGGGAAGCCCGCCCCGAACCGGAAGAAAAGACAACAGAGACACGGAGGTACGATGCAAAGTTTATTGAGTTAAACAACATAAACGCAAAAAAGTACCTATCGGTGAGCTGCGATCCCTCTGGGGGGAGCAGAACCCACAGTGCGGTGCTGTGTGAACACCTGTGGTCCTAGCCTGGCCATGCCCGCGAGGTCTTCCGTGGACAAGTCTCGGAGGTAGTGGTTAGCGAAAACCATGCCGGACTTCCAGAAACAGCCCGACATGATGTCCGCTACAGCGATGTTGCTGTGAAAAGCCATAGAGGCCGAGATTGCTCTGATCTCATGAGGGTTAGCACGAGCCGGCGGGGATAGCTCCTTGGCTTTAAAGGCGTCAAGGATAGCGGACCGTAGGTAGACACCCAAGAGACGTTTGTCTATCTCCTTCTGGGAGTGAGGTAGAAATAGTCTCCTCCTCCCCTGGCGGAGAGAATGTGTGCGCTCTGCATAAACCCGAAGAGCTCCGACCGGACAGAGGAGTCTGCTCTCCTCGTCGGTGGGGAAGCTGAGCCTGAGAGGGCGGGAATGTGGAATAGCCTGCCCCGTTCGTCCGACCCGTGGCTCTTACATACGAAGTCTGGTGCAACTCCCAGCGTGGACTTATCCCAATCGCTCGCTTCAAACCGAAGCAAATCGGCCTGAAGAGCATGCCAGGAAGGCGGTCTTGACCGTCAGTCGGAGAATGATGGTCTCCGTCAGGGGCTCATAGAAGTCCGAGCACAAGTGCTGGAGAACAATCGCTAGGTCCCACTCGGGGGGTCTAGGTTTGAGCCGCCCGTCCTCCTGAAGGTAAGTCCTGATCACCTGATGACGGAGATGTCAATAGAGGGGTCCCGCTTGCGTAAAACCGTCATGATTGCCGATTGTGGGTGTTAATAGAGGAGGCCTTAAGCCCCCTCTCCTCCTGGAGGTAAACTAAATACTCCGCCACCTGGGGAATCGTCGCTACCTGGACGTCCATGCCCTTGTCCACACAGAAGGTGACAAATGATCCCCACTGTACGTCGTACAGCTTGCAGTGGAGACACGCTTGGCAGAGGAAACCGCATCTTCACAACGTCACGGGCGAAAAAGTTTAGAAACTTTCCCATTCCTCCCTTGACATCATTGGCCGTAATTTCTGTGCTAGCATTTCAACCCACTGCACGGAAGTAGAATAGTCCAATCAGAAGACAGCATGTTAAATGAACCGAATTGAAAAAAATACTTTTGTATGCGTTTTACAAGGGAGAGAAACACTTTATTTGAGTGATTAATTAATGTTTGTCTTCTCTGCATTCTCGGTGCTCATCAAAAACATGAGAACAACCATGCGGACTGAAGCTTAAAATTAAATTTCACTCGGATAGTTTTTAAAAAGACCGTCTGTTAGTATTTTGAATTTGTTCCGCATGTAAACAGCAATTTCATTGGCTATTGTTGAAAGAGCTGATAAGGGGCGTAACTCGTGATCACGATAAGTGACGCTGCTCCGGATCACCAGTTTTCTACCTTGTGATGGCAAGGTCTAAATGAGGAGTTGCTCGATACGTTTTCACCTTGCCGTGGGAAGATGAGGAAACCACAGCTGCAACTCTCTCAGAGTAGCCCGCCCGTTTCAGCCCCTTTTGGAGACAAGCCAAGCATAAAGATCCAGTGCTTGTGGGTTCTCGTGCACCTGCCCACTTGGCTCGCTCACTTAGAGATTAGATCTGAGAGGAATGGGTATTGGGTCCTCCTGGCACATCCTCCGAAGAGGTACGAACCATGGCCTCGCTGGCCACAGAGGAGCTATTAAGACCAGCCTGATCAACCGGGTGGCCTTGATCTTCGCCACCACATGAGTGAACATGCTCGGGGGAGGAAAAGCGTAGGCGTCCATCCCCTCCCATTCGAACGACAGAGCGTCTAAGCCCCACGCCCCGGGATCAGGGATGGGAGACACGTAGACCGGCAGCTGGCGGTTCAGCCGGGTCGCAAACAGGTCTATGTGTGGTTTCCCGAAGTGCTGGCACACTTATTGGAACGACTGGGGGAGGATTTTCCACTCCGTGGACGGTAGTTTGTCCGGCCTGGAGAGAGCGTCCACTAGGACGTTCTTTACCCTCGGAATGTCCGTGTGCACAAGTAGCACTTGGCCCCACAGCAGAGCGGACCAGTGACAGATTGACAGCCTGATAGCCTCCATCTCCAACTCGTTGATGTGGCGCGTGCGCTGGACCAACGACCAGAGCCCCTGTTCCGTTCCAAGGTGGGCACCCCAACCCTGCGTGGATGCGTCCATGAAGAGATGGGCGGTTGCCGCGGGGGGTCTGAGTGGAACACCTGAGAACACATTCGCCTACACACTCCAACAGGCTAGGTGAGGGACGAGCCGCTGGAGGAGAGGGAATGCGTGTCGCGGTGAGGTCCTGGGCTGAAGTGAGTAGCCCTAGGATCCACTGCCACTGCCGGAGCAGGAGCGGTCCCCTGAGTCCCCGGTCTAAGAAACTGTCTATCCTGGCCATCCGTTCCTGGGGAACAAACGCTCTGTACTGAACTGTGTCCAGTCTGGCGCCCAGAAAGGTGAGCCACCCAAGTCTCCTGAACAGGAATCCTGCTGCTCCACGAGAACTGCTGGAGAGCGGTGGTGACTGAACCCGTCATCCAGGTACCTAGCGAACTGTACGTCGTGATGGTGAAGTAATTGGACAACCGGCTGAGTCACTCTGGTGAATAGCCACGGGACGGATGATATCCCAAACGGGAGCACGTTCCACTGGAAGTGGCGCCCCCCCCAGGACGAAGCGGAGGTACTTGCAGTTTTCATGGAAGATGGGAATATGCAAGTACGCGTCTTGAAGATCCAGGGATATCATCCAGTCCGATCGCTCAAGTAATTGCATTACTGACGACACAGTCAAGAGACGAAAATATGGTGGCCGTACAAGGTAGGAGCGCTTGAACACCGACATGTCGTGAATGAGCCACCATTTTTTCGAGTCTCTCTTGGGTCGAATGAACACGGGTGAGCAGAACCCAGCGGCTTTTCATCCACCGCCTCCTTGGCGTTGAGGATCTCCACCTGTTCCAACGTGAGGGCGAACCGGTTGGCTGACAGTGGTCGCTCTATTGGGTTGCGAGTGAGTGGAGGGGGAGGCAAGACTGGTATCTGAAACCCCCGCTCCAGAATCCGACACACGAAAGGATCTAAACCTAACTGACTCCAGTTCGCCACGAACTGCCTGAGACCCCCTCCGACAGGGCCATCCCAGGGAACAGTCATAGGTGGAGGGAGCAGCGAAAAGTGTATTAGCCGACCCCCAGACTCCCCGGAGATTGCTACGAATCCCAACGGGTAGGTTGGTCCGACCGAGAAACGTCCCTGCGTAGGTTGGTGATCCCCGCCCAGATACGTCCTGCGCTAAGCATAACCTGCGCCAGGCCTCCTGCCACGGAGCCGAACGCACAGTAAAGGGCCGGAGCTCCCTTCTCCATCTCTACCTCTCTGGCGAAGTCTTTCATCGCCTTGCAGGCATGATTGTCAGAGTTCACGGTCCCCAAGATAGACCTGGCCTCCTTGTCCAGGTGGACAAGATGGGCGTCCGAGACGTGGTGAGCAGCGGAGGGCGAGGCGACCCGCCTGGTATCCTCGTCCAAGACGGGGAAACTGAGAGGGATAGAGGGGTCTGCCACTGGGAGGGTGGTCTGCTGACGGTCCGTCAGAACAAGGGGAGGAATAAGCTTACCCAACGCGGCAGCCGAGATCGCCGAGCTGAAATCGTGTCAAACAGCCGATTAGGGGTAAAGACCTGTCTCGTACATCGTGAGGCCTCCTCCTCACAGAAGGATTCCAGACGAGCCCGCTTGGCGGAGGACGGGGATTTGTCCACCTCCTATAAGAAACTCCGCCAATTCTGCCACCGCGTCCATCATATCGGCCGCGTCCGAACCACACGTGCTTCAACCCCTCCCTCGGTGATAGAAATGAAGGGAGGGTTCGCCGTGTCCACGAACTCGAGGTCCGAGAGAACTGGTGACATGGCGGGGGTGGACGTGTCACTGGGAGAGACCTCCGGGGAGCGGAGGGTGACCCTGCGGGCGGAGCAAGGAGAAGGAGGAGGCGACTCGGGAGTGGACCCTTCCACAGAAGAGGGAGTCTTCTCCCGCCGTACGTTAGCAGGGGAAGCCCCCCCCCCCCCCCCTCCCCCCCCTTGCGTCTAACATCCCCGTCACCATGTGCTTGAAGGACGCAAGCAATTGCGGGGAGAAGGCCGCCTGATCGAAGGGAACTTGGTCCCCCAATTTCTTCTTCCTCTTCTTCGATTTCTTCTGCACGCAAAGGGGCGACGTGCGGGAGGCGACGGAGGACACTGAAGTGGAGCGGTGATGAGCGGAATGACGGGAGGAGTGGAGGGGGACTAGGCTCCGCGACTCCCTCCTAGTGCAGCCCCGTCTGAATCGGAACACCGTTCGTCCGCCTCGATATCCTCCGATATGACGAGCCCCTCCGAAGGGGAGGTGATGGTCGACGAGGCCGAGACGGAGAAGGAACCGATTCACCACGCATAATCAAAGCAAGACGTAAGGCAAGGTGAGACGGAGTAAGGCGGAGATATCACTCACTCACCGAAGCGAGGTTAGTTCGTCCCAAGAGGAGCCGACGTCCCACAGACCTCGCTTACTCACCAGTACGCTTTACCAGGTTAGTCCGTCAAACGCCAGACGGACCAAGGCGGTGCGAAGGCGTACCAAGACGGAGGATGGACCAGATACTCACCTCAGTCACTCGCCAGACGGACCAAGGCGGAGCGACGCGTACCAAGATGGAGGACGGACCAGTCACACCCCCGTTGGTGTGCTACCTACAAACCGAGAAGCACAAGCGTCACGTGCAGTCCAATCAACACGACCCAAGCCGGGTCGCGCGATACCAAGTGGCCCCCCTGGTCCCACAGGCAGAAAAACAACAACCCTTCTCCAAATACAATTTGGAAAAGTTGACAGGAGGTAAGAGAATTTACTCTTACTTCCAAGGATAATGGAAACGAGAATTAAGGTATACAAATATTTTAATCCTAGACTAGGCAAGATAACTTCGAGAGAGCTCAGAGACACAACCGATCACTGAGCGACAGGAAGTTGGTATGAGGTTTGGTCACGTGACCATAGGTGGCGCGGCGGGGATGTGTGGGTAACTCCTGTATTGTTTTCTGTGTTATTGGTCGAGAGATAAATTGATAGGCAATCAATGGGCTACGGTGAGTCGGAGACGGTATAGTACGTTAAATAATACTCATTTCTGATTTGTTTAAAGCTGTAATAATTCCTATATATGGATGTTTATCTCATAATCTTACAGAACCGCCAAATCTACAAATCATAATCCAAACTGTCGAACAGTTTGTATATATACAGAACGTCATATGTGTGCATTTGGGTCGTTTGTATTGAACGATTAGATGTCATGGACACGGAGGAACAACGAGTAGGGGTAGATGTTTTCGGCTCCATCCGCGGTTACGTAAATCTGTGCTTCGGAAGTTCCGAAATGCTTTTCTTTCTTTCTTTTAAAAAAAATTTCATTACGAGACTTACTATGTGGTCAGATATCCTGGTTAGGTGGTTTCTTTTGCTATTTTGGTTATTTTGATTATTTTATTAGTTCCTGGTTACGATGGTTTCAATTTGAACTTGAACTAGAAGTGCATATTGTATCTCGAAATCTATATGGTATTTTTTTACAAAACTTGGTATGTTTTTAGGTCTAGTAAAGGGGTGCAGCCTTTTACTCTTCAGGCTATTTATTTCCTTTTATGTCAATATTTATGTCTGAAATACTTAATTTTTATTGTCTATTGTTTAACTTGCAAAATAGGCTATGATGAGGCTTGATTTCTGATTTGCGAATATTTCTAGTTGTTCTTGTTCTACACAAATGTGATTTAATCTTATTGCATGTATTATTCACCAGATAAAACTCCGCCTGTAAAGACTGAGCTCACGGGTAACTTCACTAGAAGCGGGTCCCCAGGTGCTATGGACGTACACGGGTTTGTGGCTGGCAAGGACAACTTTCCACCGAGCAGAGTCACCGACCTGTCAGTCACAGCGTTCAGCACGGAGTCCTCGACTGTGACCTTGACCTGGACAGCTCCCGGGGATGATCTGGATCAGGGAACTGGTGAGTCTCTTAATTAAGTCACAATAAATTTTAACAGGAAACAAGATGAAACGTAAATCTATTGAGAACGTATCACTAATTTGTTTTATACTTGTATGTTTTGATACTTCTCTTTTTATAATCTCGTGTGACACGGCTTTCTTGGGTAAGAACTGAAAAAATCTGATATATACATAACGAAATATATTAAGCACCCCCTAAATTTAAAACTCAAAAGTGATGCTTTGACATCTTGCTTACATTTATCACTCTTTACATGAAAATTGGTGATTGTGTACAGAAAAATCTGTAACGTTAACGTTTTAAAGAAATACGACTGAATTTGTAATGGTATTGTATTTTCACAAAACATAAGTATGACTGCAGTGCGAAAACTACGTAATAAATCTGTCATATTTGTCAACATTTGTGTTTCCAACTTGACTTTTACACATCAAACCATATCTTTGCTTGAAATTAAGGGAAGTCACTGGTTGTTGAAGTAACACCCCTTTATTAAACCGTTATTCTCAATTTTAAAGCTGTAATCATATTTTTGGAGTCTCTCACGTACAACCCGTTAAATAAACAATTCTCATTGATTTCGAGTTTTTGTTACTAGGCCATTGTAATTGAGTTTTTGGTTTGTTTCAGAATTTGCGACCTTGGTTTTTTAGTAGGGACTTTGACTAAAAGGCCAATACTAAAGATTGACCAGTTGACTTGAAAGAATGGAATAAACAATGTTACAACTATCAATTACCACCTTCATTCTTTATGCGAATATCAAAAAGATGCATAAACTTTACAGAATGAGTTTTCGCCCTATAGTGCTTAATTATTGTTTTATCAAATCATACGATTAACGACGTGGGGTGCTTAACATTTTTCTGTTTGTTTAGTATATAAATCATATCCATGAACGCTTCTTGAGAACGTTACACAACATTTTAATAAGTTTATGTTTTGATTTTCTTACAGCATCAAGTTACGAACTAAGGATGTCCAATTCATTGAAATTACTCACAAACTCATTCAACAAGTGCCTGATCGTCAACCCCACCATGTTAAAGGAAGGATCGCTCACTCCTCTGCCAGCAAAGAGTCCAGAACGCATTGTCGTTCAGACACCGAAGAACTGGACAACCATTTTCTTTGGTCTCCGAACTCGGGACGAGGCTGGTCATGCTTCTGACTTGTCTAACTTCATCACCGCGACCTTCAAGAAGGTGACCTTCCAAGGGCAGACAACCCCTGCTCCACTTCCTCTCGCGCCCCCAGCCCCAGATGATGGTCCTCAGATCGGTATCATCGTTGCTGTTGTTTGCGGTCTGCTAGGTGGTGCGCTGGTAATTGGAGGAACTATTCTAATTGTCTACAGAACAAAGAAGAGAAACACCAAGGTAGCTCTGCCTGAGAACCCGCTATATGCCGTCATGACTGAGCCGAGTACTCCTGCAAATGTCACCATAGCGGGTTGAGGTGTACTCCAGACCTCTTCATACAAACGGACACTGATTACTTTGTTGTTTTTGTTTGTTGATCTTTGGATAATTTGTGTAAAAAATGGTTATGTTTTTATAATATTGACTTGAATCGTCAGTAATAAAAAGGTAAAACATAAACGGTTACATTTTGTAATGCATACTATTTTATTAGTCATTGCATAAATAGAGATATTGCAATGAGTAGAATTAGTTGGTCTTCTTGTCAGTGGAACCAAAAGTTGGAAAAACGAAAGCATAAATTTAGTATTCAACTTCATTCTGTTCTAACTACGACATCAAACCTTAAAAGTAATTACCATTTTATATAACTCCAATTGAACTTACATGTATGTATCATTTACTTAGATTCATGATATATATATAGGTTACCTCTTGAGGTCATGTCAATATTATACCTTTAACTTTAGTTTTACGATAGGACAGTGTTGGTAAGATCCAACTAATTTGACGTGCAAACGTAAGTACAACGTGTGAACTATATCTGACCAAACAGTGTAAGTCTCGTGTTGGTTGTATTGAGAACCAACCCATGATGCCAAATACTTGTTATTTTAGGGTTTTATTTTTTAACGATGACTTCCATTAATCGTGATTGTCCTGATTCTTTCAACTCTATGCTATTTCTTTATTCCACTCAAATACTTGGTACCGGTTTTTACAGGTTGATTTTATGTCGGTTTGAATGAGCTGAAACTGTGATTAGTTTTTTCGTTCTGTATTTTTTTCTTTTTTCTATTGTATATTGCATATATCTTATTAAAGAAGTGTATCATGTGGATTTTGTATCTTTCACATTTACACTGTTAGTTGGCATAAAGATTTATAACCAATTAACTTGACTTTAATTTTTTTATCTAAAATAAAAATATAAGAATAATCAACGAGTTGCGAGGAATTACAGATTATTTGTCCGGAGTTATTTATTATGATAAAGTCCGAGTTTCGGTCAACAACCTGTTGATGCGTAAACACGGGAAAGGAAGAGTAACATTTAAAACACACCAAGCCGGTAAAATACAATATGTCAATACTGAAGTTTCTGTGGTCATATTTATAGAAATATAGAATGCTAAAAACCAATGTTAAACTTTATGTTCATACAGTTTGGTAAACAGTAATTCATTTAGCTTTCATCTCTTATTTAATTTACTTCATACTTTGGCTAATGATTCCGAGTTTTCCCGCATTCAAAATGCATTGCCATTGAAACAAGCATTGCGTTCAAACGAATCCTTGTAATTGACATTGCACAAAATGCACGTACAAAGCATTCTTGGAATGCAAACGTTTTACAAATAACAATGCACAAGTCATGTGGTTGCTATCATATTGTGCCCCTTTAAAGAGACACAGAGTATGTTGATAGGATCACATATGTCAAATTTTGAAATCGATGTTATTACATCGGGAACCACTAACTGTTACTGAAAATAACAAGTTAAAGGCCAATCAGTACATTTGAGCGAAAGTCGGCATTTAGATCGAAAACCGGACAATGTGGCTCGAGTGGCGCGCGCAAATTCGACAAACGTACTTTTGAAACCTTGTCATATTAGTATTTATTAGATATTGTAACTAATAGGTAGATTAATTGGATGCATAATTTCGAATATTAAACGTATTTGAGATGTTTTCTTTTCCATAAAATCAAGCATTTTAGAGATATTATGCATCAATTGATATATTTGCAAGGCCAGTGATGAGATATGAACTTCAGTCAGCATATTAGATATTTTGTAGCTTATCAAAACCAAATAAAATTTGAAGAAAGATACTCTGTGTCACTTTAACATTCATCACCAGAAAAATGGCCCAACACTGTGTAGGACCGTTGAAATCTGAAATCAGATTGTTTAAGAGAGCCTATATTTGATCTACCGTTAGAGTAGTAGTTAGCGTGCTTATTGGTCAAAGGGTTGCTGGGTCGAAACCTCACTTATAGCGTGTAACTTTGGGGATATGTTCCAGATGACCTTCGACTTTTGGGTTAAAGTCTGACATGTGACAATAAAACCGCCGACTTCAAAATATGTCCTATTGAGTTACAGATACTGATCTGTCGTTTCGTCAAAGAATGTTCGCTGAGGTAATATAAGGGTATTCTTTTACAGTCAGAGTTCCTTCCCTTTTTATATCGCGAAATATATATATCACAGTATATATATTTCAGTATATGTATATAGATAATGCTACCTGTCCCTTTTACAATAGGGTAAAGGACGACACGCACCGCGTTGTCAAATTCTCGATGGACGGGTATCTTTGACGGAAAGGACTCTGAATGACCTAGTTTGAAACAGTGTTTTATCTAAAAGATTTAAAGCGAAAAACATGACCAAGCTTTTCGAAAATATTTTGTAATTGTCTAGTTCGACCTTTATAAATACAATCAACTTGCATGAGATGGCATTATAAACTTTGCTGAGTCACGTTTATGGCACAACGTCTGGTAGTGTTACCGACCATGTGTTCAATTTTTATCGATGTATCATCATGATTTTTGGCAAGAGCGCGTGTGTTCTCGAGATTATTGTATTGTTATCTATATACGTTTAAATACTGATTATTATGAATTACCTGGGCAATGGTGCCATGTTGTCGAACGAATACTAACATTGGCTTAAAAGTATCAATTCAAGTTTAAATATCGTGACAAATAAAGACATATTATAAAGTCTGACTGTCAAGGTTTTGTTTGAACACAAGACATTGTCTGACTCTTCAATACTCAATTGTTTATCATCGTGTCGCCGACAGCCTTTTATTCATCTTTCTTTCCATCAGAAGGCTGCTACTCCGCTGTCTTATACAGTGAGTTGTACATTTCACCTGATTTGGCTCTCTGCCAAATCACGGGCTTCTACACCTGTGACGTATGACAATTTGAAATCACTTTCAATTGTCTTCCGTCAGCCATCGCACTTACACGATGGCTGATACAACATATTTCGAATGTTAATATTCATGTTTTTAAGCAGACAGTAGGGTCGATTTGAATTGGTAATGAAGAAGAACAAGTTCTAAGGACAGTCAACTTCTTTATTACATACCCATGTAATCTTACGATAGTAATACGTAATGAAATACAACGAATTCCGTATTGCACTCCTCATTCCGTATTGCACTCCGTATTGCACTTCTCACGGAACTACTTTCTTAGCGAGGGAGGTGTCATGTCAGCTATTTAAAGAAATTTACGGCAGGGAAAACCCCATATCAATAATGTAAACAAACGCACAAATTTTGATTCAGACCTTCCTGAGTGTTTATATCGATCAGGATAAATTTACATTGCTCACATTTATAGATAAAAATATTAACAAATTAATTTAAATTACACTTCGCCGATCGCAACGAAAATATCGATCTCAGAAACTACATCGACAAAACCGTCAAGAAAACAACAAGTGTAATCACGAAGTTTGCAAATTACCTGAGGGAAAACAATGAAGGGCGAAGAGTTTAGGTATCCCGGTTCCGGATCTTGTGATTCTCATTGCACAAAACCGCTGTCATTTTCAGTGACAACGTTTCATTGGGGTCAAATTATTACTTCCGGTCTACTCAGTGACAGCAACATCAATTTTACTGGTGATCGTTTCATATTACGGTAACTTCAACTTTACCTCACTAACAAATTCAATGAATGTCCGTCGGTCCTGTCCTTCCAAAACGTAGACGTGCCATCATTGATAGTGATTTAGATTCATTTCATCTCGTTGAACTGTTCTGTAACGTCATCTCTCCATGTTCACACGTTCACGTTTGAATACGTTGTGACCGAACTTTGCCAAATGTCAACGAATGTTTATATTGTATTCGAATGAAATGTTGATATACGTGGAAGTGATATGCAAGTGTCATTAAAGAAGTTTTAAGCATCTTGCGTCTGTTTTTTTCCAATTATTCATAACAGTTTTGTATGCACTCTATTTCCATGTGACGTCATAGGTGGAGGAATGTGATGACGTAATATTTCGTGAAAGGGTTGGCGGAGTAATTAATTAGGTCAAGACAACATGTCAACATTCTTCCGTGTACGGATTTATTTGAAGCAAATTAAACGAAAAAAGGGTATGTAATAAATATAGAACGTCATTCTAGTGCATTTTTTCGTTTGTATTGAACTCGTAGATGTCACAAAGAGCAAAGAAACAACTCGTTCTGCGAACTCGTTGTTTCTTTGCTCTTTGTGACATCTACTCGTTCAATACAAACGAAAAAATGCACTAGAATGACGTTCTATATATTTATGGCATGGAATGCGACGTTACTTACACCGTTATCAAGCAAGTGAGGCTGGACATGATTGTTGAAGGAAATACGCTGGACATGATTGTTGAAGAGAACATATATATAAATTCCCTTCAACAATCCTTTCCAGCATCACTTCCTTATTAACGGTGTTTGTATCTACAGCCTTGTTAGGGTCTACCGAACCTTTTTTATGTGTACCTTAAACATATACCAACAAACATGGATCATAAGTTGTTTCAAGGGAAAGTCAGCAATAAAGCCAGATAACTCTCTGGAGAAATGTGATATTATTTGTCAATAGATTATCCTTAAAATGAAAAAGATACCCTACTTTTTAAAGAATATATTTATTTATTTATTCGTTCAAAGATTCTCATTATATCAAGCATAATTATCCAAGTTCTTTAACGCATTTGGTCCTAGATACTGTTCAATACAAATACTCATTAATCAATAGTTTATCAGATCCCTGAACAAATATTCTGTAGCAAAGGTTTTGCAGTTTGATGTATAGCACACGACCTCGAACCAGCAACCGAGCAACCGAGCAACCGAGCAACGTGACTGTAAGCAATAATGTTGGGTGAGTAAACACAAGATAAGCCATCTTCCTGGTTCGAAAGTTGAGGTCAAAGGTCACGAGACCACATAACCTCCATATTGCTACCGTTATCAACAAATATCGATTCATAAAGATCACATATTATAACTCCTTTCTTCATGATTGTAATCGCTTGTGTGACACGTAATGCTTTTGTAATCGACAACTTTGTTTGTAAAAGAATGGTATTAGAATCTGTTTTAAATCAAGGCTTAGCGTTGTCGTTTCAAGTTTATCTGCATTCTCTTCCCACAGAGGCAGCTCAGTCATACCCGAGTTAGCCTCTGTTCTATTACGGCTAATACATGAGATAGAAAGGTAGAAATCTTATTGGAGGCAATCGAAGTTAGTTGTGCAATCAGCGAAGCTGTTTCAATAATGGTCATTATCAAAACTTCGGCAATTTCCGTGTGGTTCGGCAAATATATCGTGGCTATAAACATCCAGGGGAGATAACTCTTCCTTTTACAAAACATCGCTTTTTACCTTCTCATTGGATTTTTTTGGTTGATTAGTAAAATAAAAAATCATAAAGCAAAAGATTATTTTCGCAATTATAAAACTGTTTCTATCTATTGAAAACCCCTATTCATATCTGATTTTCAAATATTTTCTCTCTAACACTGTTATTGAAAAAAACCCATAAAGGTATAATATTTTCCATGTCACTCACTATACGACCTTTAAGAATTCCCCAAATCGCTGATATCCAAAAGATGTTTCCATTGGCTGCAAATAAGGGAGATATCTTAAGTTACAACTTTTCGCCGCTAGGGCATTCTGCCGGAATCCCAGGACCATGGCGTAATAGAACAGAGGCTTGCTCGCACTGAGCTTCCTCTGTGGGGATAGACAAGTTTATCTGTAGTTATAAGAAGAAATATTTACGGGTTTGTTTGAAAAAGAATAACAAGGAAGGTGCATGTACGTTTTTTAATTTCCCTCAGGATCTACTGCATTACATATGATAAAAAATTGATCTAATAAATGATATCTAACAAATGTATCAAATTATTTAACAGCCAAATGTGCATTTCAATTGCAGTTTAACACTTTTTGTTAATGATTCAATCCTACAGTAACGAATATTTAGCGTACAGCTACAATGTTTGAAAGCATATCAGGCAAATGCGCGATGAACCGAACATCATAACATTTCCGTAATACGAATAAGTGGAATGTCACATCACAATCTACAAAATTATTTTCAGAAAACAAAAAGGGAAAATCAATGCGCAGAACCAATCGATGAGGATTAGAATTTACATTTAACAAAGGTCTTCAACAACTGGAGCAGAGGGTTGATTGCAAGGTTTGTCAAGGGTTGGTATATTTGGTAAATCAACTTTACTGTTGCCTCTTTTAGTTCTGAAAAGAACAAGAACGACAACTCCGATTATTAGTGCCCCACCTAGCAGACCACAAACAACTGCAATGATAATGCTAATCCCAGGGCTATCTGAGACCGGGTCAGGTAGAGGCCCGGGAGTTATCTCCCCTTGGAAGGTCACCTTCTTGAAGGTCGCGGTGATAAAGTTAGACAAGTCAGAAGCATGACCAGCCTCGTCCCGAGTCCGTAGGCCGAAGAAGATGGTTGTCCAGTTCCTTGATAACTGAATGACGATACGTTCAGGACTTGTTGCTGGCTTAGGCGTGAGCGATCCTTCCCTCAACATGGTTGGATTGACGACCAGGCACTTGTCGAATGAGGTCGTCAGTAATTTCAATGAGTTTGACATCCTTAGTTCATAACTCGTTGCTGAAAGATGATCAAAAACAGAAAAGTAAATTATTGATACGTTCTCAAAATATTTACCGTTGATCTTGTTCGTAGTAAGTTATATTTACTGTTTCATTTTGTTCGTTGTATCTTGTACAATTTCACCATCTATTTTGACCTAATTAAGAGACTCACCATTTCCCTGATCCAGATCGTCCCCGGGAGCTGTCCAGGTCAAGGTCACAGTCGAGGACTCCGTGCTGAACGCTGTGACTGACAGGTCGGTGACTCTGCTCGGTGGAAAGTTGTCCTTGCCAGCCACAAACCCATGCACGTCCATGGCACCTGGGGAACTGCTGCGACTAAAGTTATCCGCAAGCTCTGTCTTGACCGGTTCCACTTTATCTGGTGAACATAGATTTAGCAATGGTTAGGACTCTGAAAGTGTAAGACGTGCTGGTCCCCATCAAAATACAGACGCTTAACATAGTTGTTTGCGGATATGATACACTTGTTTTGAAAAAAACATACAACATATCAATGTCACAGGGGCCTGTATCTTTAAGAAATAGCTTTTGGTGAAATAAATATTCTCTACCACTTCATAAAAGGAAAGAAGTACAGTATGGTACACAGGTTTATTTTATCTTTTTAGAATGCTACATGTAAGCGATACACAGAGGCATTCCACTTACATACCCCTGCCTCTACTGATGGCAGCCCCGTATGTTGTGTTTCCCTGCTTTATGTACGAGGTCTTCCCTGGGATGCTCTTGACGTCCACGTCTAGAGAGTACCTCAGGTTGCCACTGTACTGGGTGAAGTAGGAGGAGTAGACGCCGTCATTGGCCAAATTGTCTGGAACTGAATTATTTCGTTTGCCTTATTGTCTGAAACTTTTAAAATTTGATAGACATACCCACAATATGGGTATTATAGAAGCAGTATTCAGGTTAAACTCTGCTGGAGAACAACATACGTGTTAAAACGTAACATCCGAAAACAAAGGGAAAAAAGAAGTTTTCGTTTATATATTTCTCTTAATTAAAGACATTGCAACTTCAAAAAAATCCCTCTCATAGAAGCTGTTTAATACCGTGTCGTTTGCGTTAAGTACAAAGTTAATAATTTTATTATAATACGTTGGAAGGAGGTTAGGTTAATTATAAAACAATGATTTATATCAACTTCTTATTGCAAGAGAGCGTCGTTTCGACACAAATTATTGTGTCATTCGTGAGCAGACGAAATAATTCGTATTGAATATTTTAGGAGTGAATAGGTTGTTATTAAGATATATTTATTCACTAAATTGTTCTGGCCACGTAGAATTCACACTATCTTTATCGCCATGCACATATACATTAGATAAAAAAATAAGATGGACAAAAATATGTATGTGACTAATTTCCTAAAAGATATTACAAAATATACATTTTGACTTACGCATTCCATTATCTTGTGGTTTGAGCGTAACGGCACCTCCAACTGGCCTCTCTACCGTGACTGTGACGTCAGCATATATGACCGGAGAGTATCCTTTATGTACGCGAACGTAGACGACAGGTGCCGAGTTGGAATGACCAAGGTCAGCAGCTGTTGACGAGAGCCAGGAATATGTCTCGTAAGGATCTGATGTTCCTGGAAGAGCCTTCACAACGACTGATACGTACCCAGAGGAAGGACTTCTCATGGTGTAGTGCCAGTTTCCTACCTTAAACATGTGGCAATCATACAGTCAACTTTACATTTGTGTACTGAAGCATCAACTACATCATGAATATGAATGTTAAAGATGGAATTGAACTGGAACTAAGCTTTTAAAACGATAGGGAACTAAATTTGACCTTTGTATAACTATTTTTTACGATTAGCACGTTTGATGTTTTTGAACTACTAAGTTCTTCTAAACAGGTAACCGGTTGTTTTAAAATTACTTCAGGACTTGATGATAGAGCATCGGCCCTGATTCCCAGGATGCCTTTGATTAATCTTGAAATATGCAGAGGGACGACAATGGCGGGTTACAGGAAAACTAGCCTAGACAGTGATCTCCTTGAAAGCAAAAAGAAACTTTTTCAGAAAATAAATAAAAGGTTTAACCAATTACCTTCGCTTGTTTAAAGTTGAACCTTATAATGTTGAGACTCGAATCAAAGGAATATTCGGCACTGGTTGAAGTGAACGTTTTTCCAGTAGGAGACGTCAGTGTAACCTTTGATAGATAGATTAAAGGGGCAGTGCTATCAGGGTACTTGTTGTGGAAACAAAATTCAGAGTACTTCCCTCTTTATACTTATAAAGGGTTATCACACATGAGTATTTCACACTTATTTCCAAATATGTTATTGAGGGTAACATATTAGTTATTCTAGATTTAACAATTTTAAAAAGAATAGGATGCGATGAATTTCGTTTCAACAAAAAATACCCCGATATGACTCTCCCTTGCAAAAGTAATTGCAATCAGGATGACCAAGACCTGTAGTTATTCACTCGCACTGCTAAGCCAACATGTAAAAACATTAAGGTAAACTTCGACCGGATGAGTATAATATATAGGTTTAGCCCAAAGAAGAGAGCAATACAAAACTTCAAAATGTAATGCAAATGGCAGAATCAGGAATTAAATAATTGATGACATTTGGCAAACTCACAGCAACAGAAACACTCTGTGGTAGTGTAAAGACGAACAGTGTGTCGTTGGCCAGGGTGGCGTCTATAAAAACATCACGACCAACATTGGTACTTGGCTGTAGATAGACGGACACCCTCGTAATCTAAACACATCAGCAGGTGAACGTTTAACATCAGCGGACACGAAATGCCATATTATAAAAACAAGTATGATCAAAAAAGTAACTAAGGTTTATCATTATTATGTAAAAATATTAAGTAGCTGTTTGTCTAAAAGTAAAAATAATCCTGGTTGTTATTTACGAAATCTACCTATTACATGTAAACAAGACACCATATAAAACTTTAAAACAGCCTTAATTAGTTCATTATTTAACTGATGTTTTATTCTCAACCTACAAGTGACAATTCATCTAACAAATAGGATAAAATTTGCAAGGATTAGGATATGTTATCCTCTGAATAAGTGTCAATGTGTAATGCAAAACTTGAAAATTTGGGTATTTAATCTGCCACATATGACGATACAATAAACAGAAAGAACAAACCCTAAAGGGTAAGGATATGTTATATTCTTTCGCCTTTTTTTCATTTCTTTCAAGGGCACACGGATTCTTATCCTCTTTCGGCATGTGTCGATACAAAAACATATTTGAGAAGACAGCAGGTATGCAGATGTGTCTTTTTAAGTACAACAAGCATGTCCCGATAGTTACTGCAAATGACTTTAAGGGTTAACTGAAGACAAAGTTGTTGAGGACCAATCCGGTGTTTATGCCTACCTCCACCCTGGCCACGTTGTTGCAGATGGATATGTCTTTCAGCAGGTGCTCCATTGCCGCGTCCAGGGCAGTTGATGTTGCCGACTCGGAATAAAATGCGTACTGACCACCTTGAAATGTATATTTGAGAGCAAAATAATTTATTAACTGGTATCCCCTTCTTTACACTTAATACGTTAGTGTTTACATACCATCTTATCTCACGTTATAGTGATGTTATCTATTTTCAACAAATTGCAGGATTACTTTTGAAGTACAGTTATATATGTATGTTCACATGTTTAACATTAACATAGTACAATCATTTGAAACGAAGCAAAGTGAGTAAAATACAAGAATATAAATTGCAATTGCAATTGAACAGCCTACCCGTCTTTGTGGATAGATCATAAAGTGCCACTGCCGCCGCCCTACTGTATGCTACAGCGTGGACCCTGATGCCAGTGCTAGTGATCTCGCTCATCATGTTCCTCACATAAGGCTTAACGTTCTCCTCCCCGTCCGTGATCAACACAATACGACCATCACCAAGGGCTCCATCCTTTGCCAGCATCTGTGTCCCAATGAATAAATGAGAGAAACGTCTGTTTGATGACCAAAGAACGCAATGAACATGTTCTCCAGTGTACTGTTCAAGAGAGGAATATCATCATTGAAAGAAAGGAATGTCGATAAAGGGACTTCTGTATGTCTGGTATTGAGACTCATACCTGTTTCGCTCTCTGTAGGCCAAGTCCAATTCCAGTCCCTCCATTTGCAGACCTAGGAACGGTATTTGCAGCCCTGGCCCTATCAGCTATTGTTGATAGGGTTGTCAATGGAAACAGAGTGGTGGCATAAGTAGAGAAGCTGACAACGCCCACTTTTGTCCCAATTGGTAAGATGTCCTTGATCAGTTTGATAGCTGTCTGTCTTTGCTTAAATATCCGAGTCTTTGAAGAAAACATTTAGATGTCAACAATGATGTTCATTGAAATAAATCCCACACTAAAAATATCTTTGAGTGGAAATGATATGAAAATGAGTAACGATTGCTGTTTATATCAATAAAGACACTTATATTTCAAAGATTTCAAAGTTAAGACTTGAATATTTTAATATGGTGTTTTCGATTATTCAATAGTAACAATCAACTGAAGCATCATTCTACAGGTTCTACATATTGAACTTCTACACTGTTGTATAACGCACCCCTTCCATGGAGCCCGACACGTCCAGGACCAGTACGACAGGTCTCCCACACACTTCTGCACCAGTAGACGTCTTCTTCTTGGTGCTCCGGAGGATGGTGAAGGTAGGTTCTAGATCAGACAAGGACTTGTTGACAGTTGGGTTAGCTGCCTTGAAGTCCACGTGATCTTTGATGATGTCCCAGGTACCCTTTTTATTGCACAATTTGTTCTGCTGGTTCGGGGCCAGAGTGTTATGGGTCATGTCTGGGTCGTTGGTGTCACTTTCACAAAAAGTTGTCATCTTGAAGGAGAAACAATTAGCAACATTCAATAAGCCATCTTTTGAAAGGCAAAGATTATGTTTTATAGCTATGCAAAAAATAAGGGTTTGTACTCTATTTATATCCATTACAGTTGAGTGTTGTCATGTGAAAGGGCTAGGTAGGGTGAATATGAGGATGAGTACAGGGTAGGGGAAAAGCTTATAAAGCTAAGTCTCTGCAGTGTATAGTCATATTATGAGTCTATAGGACTCACCGTTTCTATAGCAGGATCATACATGATAGACACTTTTGCATCGTTTTGCTTCAAGTCGCCCAAGAAGTAACAGTCTGGGTCTTTTGGCAGATTGGTTTGAGGATCCGAGTCGCATTTCCCTTCTGCATGTCCCCTGATAGAGTAGGTGCAAGCAGTTGGATAGGCGGTCGTGTCATCAATATAGAAGTTGGGATATTCCTTGGTTCCAAGACCATATTCGTCAAACACCCCGTAACGGAGATGGGCGAATTCATGGACGATTGTTCTTCCTTTAAAATGGCAAAGATATAACGTGAATTGAATTATGTGCGGGAAGATCATATCATACAAACTTTTAATCATGAGCTCTATTTCAAAACCCATCCGTCATTATCCGAGATGCAGAATTATCGGTCTTTAGCGACAAATTCCAGTTCACTAGTTCTGATACAACAAAACGAATGAGCACGATAATACAAAAAACTCTCAATTATCAGCAATCAGAAACTCTTATAAATTAACAAAGAGAAACTTGGGTCTTCTCATTTATGTTACTTTCTCACCTGGCGGCCCCCAGTTATCCGCCCTATCTCCATTCGTGTCCAGAACGTACTCCTCAGTGAGATGCATGTACTTTGCAGGGACTCCACATCCCTCTGGCTGGAAGGTGTAGGGGTTCGGTCCATAACTGGGGTGAGGTCTGTCCACTCTGATGTTGGCCTCCTCAAACGTCTCCACTGTTGACTGACCCCAGGACTGGTCAGGAGTCCAAGTCTCGGGCACCAGGATCTTCACGTGTCCGAAATAGGCGCGCTTCCTGGTCGCCTCGTACAGGAACACAGACGCTTCCTTCGTCATGTTCTGTTGGAGAGATGTTGGTCAGCTAGCAAGCATTAAATGTGCATTTCAATGACATTCTGTGAGAACAGCTTAACGTATCTAAGATATACAACTATAGAAGTAGTAAAATGTAATAGTAAATGTCACATAGCAAAACTGAAAGACATTTAACAGAAATTTACACTAAACTGATCATTTCGATTAATAGGAACATTTCAGGCAATGCCAAATACATATACCGAAGGGAGGTCACTGTCCATTGGTGAACGTTGGAGTATCTTGGAGTCATTGAGAACCGTCCAATAAAGTACGAACCTTGAGCTGTTCGATGATGGCATGATTCTCTGTGATGTCTGGCGAGATGGCGATGACGAGGTTATCATATCTGTTGTTGTGTATCTGGAGGTGATCAGCTCCAATGGTCTGAATCAACCAACACACCAGCAGCACACACACACGTGCAACAGACGCCATGATTCTGGGACACGTGCATGATACAACATGGTTGTTTATAATGGTTTTAAGATTGAGCAACTTTTAAAAGCCATGTGTTTGAGAAATGCTAATTCATCTATATTCAAATCCGATTTGGTCTATTACGAGCTTTGGATGGCTTTGTTTCCGGCTTGGTAACACGTGCAATAGCATTATCAACCTTATTATTTTCATTGTTACTCGTGTTGTAAACACACGAAACGTTCAAATGACACCGTTACTGGCTACTAGTAAAGCAAGCGAGATACAATGTAGTTCAATATCAACAAAATTTTATTCTTAAGTTTCCGCCTGAAACAGCATCAAATCATGAACATTCTTATACACTTTATAGTATATATTCTAAAACATGAATAGATTCTTGCCTTATGTTACATAGTATGATACATAATAATTGCATTAACAATATATCTCAAAAGGATGATTTTGGTACTTTTCTGTACGAGTCCCTTCCGGCGGGTATTTGAACCCACGACCTCAAATACCCCTCTAATAGATGTACATGTATACAAATGCTTACCGTGAGTTGTTCGCCGCCCACTAGACACTCCGAGGTCCTCTGAGGAATATGGTAACAGAGTGTAATCTTTATAGCTGTGCAACACTCGCTTATTCTGGTTACCCAACAATCTGAATGATCGAAGAGTTACTAATCCTGTGTAAACATCCTTATCACTGCAGACAGCAAATGAGATAGGTGGCCTTGTCATTGGGACTGATTTACACCCGATCCTGTCGCTTATGAAATCTGTTTTATTCTTTTCTGGAACCGTCTCATCTGACCGGAGTAGTAAATTGTTGTTTGTTTATTCTCTTTCAGATGACGTTTCACGTGATATAGAGGTAGTATCAGAAAATCAACAAAGGACCGTTATTACAAAGTCTGTTGAAACTTTGTCACATGTGATGGAATTCAGTTATTGAAATTAACATACGACGTTATTTTGTCTTATTTTCTTTTTATCCCACCGGTATGTTATACCGTGGGATATAGTCATCACCCTGTCAGTCTGTATGTCCGTCTGTCCGTCCGTCTGTCCGTCCGTCCGTAATCATTTCGTTTCCGGAGCAGAACTCAAAAACCGGTCCACATATCTTTCTGAAACTTTACATGTGTATTGCCCACCTACTTAAGTGGTGCCTTTGGATATTTATAAATTTCTGAAAATTTTATTTTTTATTATTTCCATGGAAACGGCTCTTATTTGGACTCTGTTCATGAAAGGTTTTGTTTCCGGAGCAGAACTCAAAAACCGGTCCACATATCTTTCTGAAACTTTACATGTGTATTGCCCACCTACTTAAGTGGTGCCTTTTGATATTTTCAAATTTCTGAAAATTTTATTTATTATTATTTCCATGGAAACGGCTCTTATTTGGACTCTGTTCATGAAAGGTTTCGTTTCATATTAGATTATACTATTCAATCTTTATTCAATACTTAAAGGCCACAGGCCTATAGTACAATTGATAAATACAATATTTACAGATTTGTACAATTATGTCATATAGCATCATATAATTTCCTTGAGTCATATAACATACTATCTAACTCATCACATATGTCATTAATACAGATATACATTACTTCATGATATTTTGTCTGTGCAAGGAGGCATAGTAAATGTACATAGCAACATTTTGTAGAATATTACAATTTGAGTTTGAAAGTAGTGCATTAAATTTCATTATGTTAGGATATCTGAAATAATATTCTTTTATATATTTTGCTCTTAGGTTTAAGTACACAGGGCATATAAGCAAAAAGTGATATTCGTCTTCTATTAAATTCAAATGACAGAGATTACATAATCTTTCTTCACGAGGAATCTTCATATAGCGTCCTGTCTCAATAAAAAGATCATGTGAGGAACATCTAAAACGTGAAAGAGCTATTCGAAATTTTTTAACAGTAATCTTTGATAAATAATCTTCAATTATTATTTCAGATTTAAACATTTTGTAATAAAAACATTTGTTTGTTAGAGCCATGGACGCTGTCCATGTCTGCACATAAATATCTTTCAATCTCTGAGATAATGAGAGTATAAAAACATCTTTTGAATATACATTTTGGTCCTTCCATACATGTCCAAAACCACAATTAAAAAGTAATTCTCTTACATCGGTCACCCAATTTCTTTTACCATTATTATCAAACATTATCATCATGTTATAAACTTTTTTGGGCAATCTGTATGATGGCATGTCAATGAGTCTTAGCCAATACTTAATGACTTTTAAAGTCGAATGTATATATAAAGGAAATCTTCCACATTCTCCATATACCATCAGACTAGATGTGTTTATCTTAACACCTAAATACTTTTTACAGGCATATAGATGAATCTTTTCTATTGTATCAAAGTGTTTTAAGCCCCATACTTCTGATCCGTATGAAAGGATGGGGAGTATCTTTACATCAAATATTTTAAACAAGGATTGATATGAAATGTTTCCTAAACTTTTCAGATTCTTGTATATAGTTATGAGAACTTTTTTTGCTTGTACTGCAGCTTGGTTTGTATGTTTATGCCATGACAGGTTTCTGCTGAAGTAAACACCAAGATATTTATAGAAACCTGTAGTTTCAATTTTTTCTCTCTTAAAATACCAATGTTCATGTCTTGATAGCTGACTTCCATGTTTAAATACAAGAACTTTCGTTTTATTCATATTCACTGCTAACTTCCATTTGGCACAGTACAATTCAAGTTCATTAATTTGGGTCTGTAATCCTTTAATTGTTGATGATAAGAGAATTATATCATCTGCAAACAACAGCAAAAATATCTGGGTAATATCCGGATGAAGTTGAGTACCATGTTTACAGTTAGAATTTATTTGTGCAGCTAGTTCATTTATGAAAAATGTAAAGAGAAATGGGCTTAAAATGCACCCTTGCCTTACCCCTAACTGGCTGGTAAAGGTTTCCGAAATTTCATTGTTATTACGTACACATACCTTAACATTCTCATATATGCTACCCAATAGTTTATTCATTTTGTTACTGAGGCCATGTGATCTTAATAGGTTCCATAGTTTTCCCCTGTGCACAGAGTCAAAGGCCTTGGCAAAATCAACAAAGAGCACATAAAATCTCCCGCTTTTGACACTTAAATATCTATCCACTAGTGCTTGTAGAATAAATATGTTGTCAATAGTTGAATAGCCCTCTCTAAACCCAGCTTGTTCTTCATTAATTTTGTTGAGAGTATCTGCCCAAAACACTAACCTCCTATTAACAATGAAAGTAAATAGTTTACCAAATATGCTTAGCAGTGAAATACCTCTGTAATTGTTTACATTATTAACATCACCTTGTTTATGTATTGGCACAATAATCCCAAGTGTCCAAGTATCTGGAAAAGTCCCATTTTCTAATATTACATTAAATACTAGTTCAAGGTAAGGCACAATAATGTCTGAAGAGTGTTTAAAAAACTCAGGGATGATCTGATCCACTCCTGGTGATTTGTTACATTTGATGTGGTGAATGCTCTCTAGGATCTCATCTTTAGTAATGGGGGAATCCAGTATATCATTAGCATACGCAGTGTCTAGTTGTGAAAGTGTATTGTCTTGTGACTTATGAGGCTGGTTGTCCATGCTAATGTCAGTATCTGTAAATGTGAACAAATCTTTAAAGTATGTGTACCAGTCTTCAATATTGATATTGTTTACCTTTTGAGTTTTACCTAAGCTTTTTATTTCTGACCAGAATATCTTGGAATCATGTATGTTTTTTTCTATAAATTGTTGCTTGTTTGCAAAATATGTTTGTGACTTTTCTTTGCAAGTTGATGCATATTTGTTTCTTACATTGTGGTATTCTCTGAGTGATTCCTTACTTTTACATTTCCTAAATTTATTGAGTGCTCTACATCTTTCCCTTTTCAAATCTTCACATTCTGCATCATACCATTTACATCTTTGGTTAGGCTTTGTATTCCCTACTTTTCTTTGCATAATTGAGCCAGCCAATTTCAGTGCATCTGCTAGGTAATTAATACTCTCTTCAATATTTGTCAATGCTGTATTTACTGATTTGTCAAGTAAATCCTGTACTTGGTCAGAAAAAAGCTGATCTCTAAAAATATTTGATTTGTCATTATCCCAAACAAACTTAAATGATTTCTTATCCTGATCATTCTTCTGTTTTGCAGGTTGCTGTTTTATGTGTGCACTCAACTTCATGGTAACAGGGAGATGGGTTGAATCTGAGCGAGAATCTATAGAAAAATCTAAAACATTGTCAAATAATGGGGAAGAAGCTAAGATATAGTCAATAACACTTGTACCATTAGCACCAATAAAAGTAAAATCACCAACATTTTTGTCTCTACCACATCTTCCATTCAAAATATGAATATTCAGAACTGAACATAAATCTGTTAAACATTTTCCAAAGTTGTTTACAATTTTATCAAGTGAAAAGCGTTTGAGGTTGAAGTAATCTGATATGAGATCAGATAGAAAGTAATTATGATTTTCAGTATAATCTATAATGTCATCTTCCACAAAATCAGATTTAGTTCCAGTTCTAGCATTATAATCACCACCACATAGTAGATGCAAATCCTCATGTTCTGTTAATATATCAAATAGTTTCTCTTGAAAAAGAATAATGCCATTTTTACAATTTGGGCTAAATTTATCATACCATGTGGAGCTCTCTGGGTGGATATATACACAAGAGTAAAGTAGATCACATGTTGTACCGAAAAGTTGTTTATCAATTAATGCGAAAATAGCATTTTCCGAAATCTTTGTCCATTTTACATATTTAAACAATTCTTTCCTTATCAAGACTGAAATACCACCAGATAGTCTGCCATAGGATGACAATTTATCTGCATCTTTGTTAATGACTTCATATTCTTGGAAAAGGTTACATAGATCAATATCTTTACACCATGTTTCTGTAATGCCAATTATATCAAATGTTTTAATGTAATTACAGAAATCAGAGTCATTTAACTTGCTCAATATACCAGATATATTCCAAAAAATAAATTTCACGACACTGTTATCATTATGAGGTAGGCTGTCACAGTTCACAGAGTTATCTTGAAGCGACCTAAAATCACCGGTTACATTGTCAGTCACTAGGCCCTGACCACACCCTTATCTCTTCTGTCCCCCCATGGAAGCCTGGGCGTTGGATCTGAGTCTGCGCCTCTCCTGCTGAGTGCTGTCTTCTTGTGGTTCCTCTGCAGTGTTCTCCTTTGGTTCCTCCACTAGCTTATTCCCTTTGAAGTAGTATCTTGTGTTTGGATTCTCATTGCGGAGTTTATATAGTTCCTGCCTCTGTTGGTTTGTCAGATCATTGGCGATGCCATATCCAGACTGTTTCAATACACTCCTGAGTTTCACGGCATGCCACTTATCTTCCCAATGGCACATACGCACTATTATGGGGTTGGACTGTTTAGGGTTTTTAGAGTTAATACGGTGTGCTCGTTCAATGTCCCTCGGAACGAGTGGGGGGAGATCCTTTGTTTGTCTTGCTTCATTTAGGATTTCCAACACCTTGTTCTTGCTTTCTGTATAGGTCTCCTTGTGTCCTTCCGATTCCGGCACTCCATACAACACCATGTTGTTACGCCTCCCTCGTCGTTCTTGATCCTCTATTCGCGATTCCAGACCATCGACATACCTTTCCATGTTATCCTGTCTTTCCGAGAGTACATCTAAATCCAATCTCAGTACATCTTGTTCCCCCGAAGTCGTATGTACTTCCTTTCTCAGATCCGACACCTCTGTCTTTAGAGATTCAATGTCTTTCTTCATGGAGTGGATATCGTTAGATAGTCTTTGCTCTGAATCCTTTATCTGTTTGATGATCGCCGATTTCAACTCATCTAACTCTCTCCAGGATGGGCCTGGGTTGAGCTCGACGTCTCCTGCTAAATGAATCACAGATGGGGACATCGATACACCCGGTACAGTACACATGTCGAGTGTCTCCTGTTTTCGCCATGTAAACAATGGTGACGTCACACCTGAAGAGTGATCACACACAACTCGCTTTGCACACAAAGACGCCGTTGGAACCCAAGAACACTCCAAATCCTGCACATATACACTAAGGGATGATCCAACATAAGCCACAGTGAGAATAAGCGATCCACACAGTAGAATCCTGTAAGCTGTATCCATGGACGCCGTCCATTCACTAGTTTATACTATTATGAACCTTGCTTGAAAAATTTACAATTATCTTTCAAAGGTTTACATCTTACGATAACATGTGGAACCGATGGGATATGTCATCTTCTGATGACTCTTGTATTTGTTTGTTATAACGTAATTCATTAATCATTCTACTCAAACCTTGACAATGATAATATGTTTATCATATACACTTATATACATGTCTTCCTATTGTTTGGTAATAAAATCAAAATAATCAGTTTAAGAGATAATTTTACTTCTTACACATAAATGTACACACGTGTGGTTGCATAACATATATATTCTCTGATACAGGAGATCAAATGTGCCAATCGTTTGACGTATGTACCAATATCAAGGCACTAACACCTACATGTTGAACATAAACTAGAAACAAAAAGAACTAGATGTCAATGTCTTATCACATAGATTGGAATATCTCTGATGTATACGAGCCGATCAAGGAAGTGATTGTTGTCTGACCTACATTGTGTCTGATAACAGGGGAACATATCAATCGTAGATGTTCAACATATTGACTTGGAGAAAATATATCCAGATAATGATTATTTGCGTATGATAGGCTTCTATCAACTTTGACACAACACTGACTGATACTGTGAATAAATACTAATGACACAAAGCCAGTTACCAATTACCATGATGACTTAATTGTTAAAGTTATCTTCACTTACTTATCTAATCAAATATATAAAGTATATATTAATATTTGATTTTAACATTAACGAACCAACCTTTAATTTAATATTTTCTTATGTCGAAGTCGTTTACTTGGAATATAATAGAATCTTGGCCTTTCAAATTGGAGATTAAAAACAAACTCTAAATTGGTTTATGAATATCTAAATAAGATTCCAAATAATAGAGATATATCTCTCATCACTTCACAAGTTACAAACAGTGTCCCATCACAGTGAATAGCATCGTCTCTGTCTACACCTCAAACCTTCCCATGTATATGATATATTTGTTGACATCTGCCATGTCGGATAAACGGTTAAAAACAAAGCAAATATTCGTTCATGAACATTGACTGCTCTGATGACGGACTCTTGGATTCATCTCAAATACGTGTAGAATCCACTTTGCATAAAATTATGTTCCCCCAATATGTTCTTTTTCTCATATTACTTGTAATTGAGTGGTGGCATTTAGTGGGAGTTCAATGTTAAATATTGTGATTAAATTCTCTGTTATAAGGGCTGTCAAGGTAACCATTCCCTAGCAGTAAACTTCAGAAAGGTTGTTTTATGAAAGGAGGGCGGATCTCAGACCTCCAACTTAAAGTGATTAGGTGCGACGCTTGGTTCAGTCATATCGGCGGTCAGTACATCACGGGGCACAATCTTTGTTTTCTTGGCTTTGTACTTCTTTAGAGCAACAATTACTATCAGAGCTATAACAGTGAGGGCACCAAACACACTGCCTATAACGGGTCCAAGAACGGAAGTAGCTTTCTTGGCACCGGAAGTTGTCTTCTTGCGCCCTGAAGGTTCTGACGTAGCGGGTGGAGTTTGAGAGGAAAGACCGGTAAGACAGTCTGCCTGTGCGATGTTGGCTATGTTGGAGAGAGGTGAAGGCTGGTCCATGAGGTCGAATGTTTTGAGTGCGAAGACATACTGACGCCAGACAGCCCTAATTGGAAGTTTTGTGGTTAGTTCCTCAGCTGTGCTGGAACCGGATGGTTTCAGTGAGCCGTGAACAACCAAGCCAGGATCTATCTTGGGTGCAGCGCTGAAGTTCTTGTTGATTTGATCCACAGTCTGTGCAACCCGTATGTCATACCTGCGGACTGACAAAGATAAATCGCTGTAAGGGATGACTTGTGAAATAACAGCAGGTCTTAATCATAACAACATCTGTATCGTGAAAGAAAAAACGTGTTTACTCAGGATATTGCATTTTCATCACACACTAATATATGTATATAAAACTAAAAAAATTGAAGGCGGCCCGACGAGATGTACACACAAAGATTGAGGACTTTGTCAAACGTATGTAGGCTATTAAATAAATAACCAGAATAAATATGTCAAGTACATTACATGTATGTATCTTCGTTATTTTTGTTACATTGTATTTTATATATACAGGTTATACCTATGATGGATATGATCAACGATAGCGCTCAAACGCGAATAGAAAAATGCTATCACAATGACACTTATGGATGGTAAGATATTGGTTTTTGTCTTACCATGTTACAAATTTATGTTTAATTTATATAGTTGGGTTTTGTATGTATCAAGTATGCAGTTATACTATGTTCGTGGAATCGCTGTGAGCTTGTTGGCGAATCCCTTTCACAATGTATATGTATAGTTTATATTGTGAAATAAATATCTTTAAAACAATAGAGAACACAGGATATAGCGAACTAAATTCTCAGGTCCCTTGGAGTTATTAAACACTTATTAGCTCTAATAATTAGGGTGACATATTAAATGATCGATGTCGAATGAAAGAAAATGAATTCGGGAATACGTTACGGGCGATATGTAACCGATGTCACCAAAAGAATACGTTTTAGATATGTTTATTTCATGGATCAAAATGCCGGTTTATAATATATAAGCCATTCCCATGTCCCAAGTGCTTGCGGTAAGCCTTGTTATATTTATATAATATATAAGCCATTCCCATGTCCCAAGTGCTAGCGGTAAGCCTTGTATATATAATATATGAGCAATTCCCATGTCCCAAGTGCTTGTGGTAAGCCTTGTATATATAATATATGAGCAATTCCCATGTCCCAAGTGCTTGCGGTAAGCCTTGTTATATTTATATAATATATAAGCCATTCCCATGTCCCAAGTGCTTGCGGTAAGCCTTGTATATATAATATATAAGCCATTCCCATGTCCCAAGTGCTAGCGGTAAGCCTTGTATATATAATATATGAGCAATTCCATTGTCCCAAGTGCTTGCGGTAATGGTAGAAGAATAAGTTTTCTATTAATCATGTAATCGTTATTATACAGGATTCAGAAACTTGGTCATCAACTGAAAGAAGATCAACGGAGAAACCCACACGCAATCAAGAGACAACATGGTTATAAAGGCAGAACAATGCTGATGAAATAGGTCAACACGATACATACCCAAAAACATTTCAGATCAAAGCTTTCGCTTTAAAACTGTAAACAAACATGCTTTAGAACAGTGAATTCGATGATGATGTTTTCTGAAATCGAACTTGTTCCAATGAATAAAAGTAACATATGTATGTACGTTACCAAGTAACGAACTTGTGTTACAAAGGAGTCTCCCAATCTCTTGATCTGAAAGCAGCTTTCAATTAATCAGTTAATCAAAATGTTCTGTTATGTACAGTAGTGTATACACGTAACAAACTTTTCTTTTGGTAAATTTGGTATTGATATGCTGACAGAATTACATGTCCATGTTCTAAATTACTTCACCTCGGTATCGTCTCGGATCAAAACATCAGTTTGTAGTTTGTAGGCGAACATGAAATACTTGATGACAGTGACCAGTACCAACCTGTGTAAGGTGGACTATTGCGGGGTGAAGTCCACTTGAGGTCTATGTAGAGGACTCCCGTCCTGTAGCCACAGGACACGATCTGCAGGTCTGTGACCCCTGGAACCGGAGAGGTGCTGTCTCCGGCAGAAACATCCTACAATGTGTTTATAACGACAGATTGATCAGATAGTTGGGTAAAGACAATGAATAAAGGTATATCATTCAAGAATTTAAAGAATTCAGCAATGTATAAAGCTCACGTCAGTCTCCCTTTTTGGATTTAAGTTAGCACTACCAAGGTCTGTCGCAGTCTCCTGAGGAATTGGCACATAAACGTTGTCTTATACAGCAATGCTTTAATATCTCATTGGATGTAGATATGGCTAAGTGACGGTATTTTAATTTACAATTTTTAATTGTATATTTTTAATTGTATAACGACTTTAATGAAGTGTTTAGAATAAATAACTTTGACTTAAATACAAAACTACAAAATATTTAAGAACATATTGAGAGTATCGGACAAACATAAGTAAAGCCGAACACTACCTTTATGTCAGCCAAAGACAGTCCGATTGACAACATTGTCATCACCAGCACTGACATCATCGAAGACGTACATTTACATTGTCAACTGGACTTACATCTGAAATAGATTCATATGGTTGGACAATGATCATAATCATGTTTGAATTATGTGTACTATTAACTGTCAAAGTAAAGGTAGGATTGAAATCTAAATCTGATTGATCCTTGCACATAACGGAAACGGGTCTATTTTACATGTGACATGAAATATGAAAAGTCGTTTGAATGATTCCGCTACCTTTGCAAGTTTAGATTTTCAGATTCAAAACTTAAAAAGTAATTTTGGACGTCTTTATTAACATTACAATAATACATCGGACCGATAGATGAAGATAAAGTCCATTATCTATAGTTGTCCTTCTTCCTGTCATGCGTAGTTTCTACAGCTTAACTCAGTTTTCGATGGATTGGTCAACATATAATTTGTAACAGAAAAATTAGACTATAATCAAAATTAAAAATGATCAAATGAATCATAAGTGAAAATGATGGACATAAAATGATGAGTTGAATATGCTAATAATACACATTAAATGTTTACGTTTCCTCTTACTTGCAAGATGTAGATGTATACGCCACATCTAAACCTGTGCCCTGGTAAGTTTAAATGTTACCAACAGGAACCTACTATATATAACATTGTTATCGGAGCAATTAATTCAAATTAGGACAAGTTAAACCATGTTATCAACATTCTTCCGAAAGGTGGGACTGCGACTTTGCGTGTTCATTGCTGAGCAGAATTAAAGTATGAGTAACATTCTAGACACGCCGTACAGTATAAAATAGGTTTAGTCATACGTTCCGTACTTGAATCACTCTTTCGATTTTTAACAGCATGAATAATAATCAGTCACAACGTCAAAGTGAATAAATATAGGAATACAATGATACAACTTGAAACTTTGGACATTAAGAATTCGTTTTATCTAAATCCAATCATGACCATAAATTGGATTACTCAAGAATAACAGAAATAGTTTATCATCAAGACCCCAGACTATTTTGGGTATTTATTGTGGACACTCCCGTTTATACACAATCTAAATAAATTTAGATCAACAGGTTTTATATTTGGTCATACTGTTGCAGTATGACAAAATAAAAGATCCTTTGATCTAAATTATTTAGATTGGTATATACATATATGTTGGCAAGTCTATGCTTACAAGTTTCAGCTGTAATAAATATTATTCAGAACTTTTTTTTAATATCAAATATCAAAATATAAAGATGGTAGTCATAATCATCTATATTTTTCAGAGATTATGCGTTAGATTATTTCAATTTATTTATTTTAATTTTGGAAAGGGAGCATTCTTTTTAAAAAAAAACAACAAAGTTTAACTATATATATAATAAATATATGGGAAACCCGGACAAATCAAAATTGTATTCTCCGGGTTTTATTGAAACTCCCTGCTGCGTCGTAGACACCGCTTCTCTGTTTCATCATTGCGATAACGGCAAACGCTGTGTTTGGAGTTTAGTGGCAATGAAAACATGGCGACGAAACATTCGTTTTGACTCGTTTGTTGCTATCAAGACAGTTTATGAACTTTTCTTTTATTGTTGATTATCTATGTTATCGTCGTCTTAAAATATAGTCTCCATTGGATTGTTTCATTTCACTCACGTAGGTATTAATTGAACATAAATGTGACTTAGGTATCTTTTTAACTAGATGTTCGATGTAAAATCAGGCCAGGTTTTATAATGTTATTTGAGGCTTTGAACAGTTTGCGGATGTATTTAATATTCAAATTATATACCAAACGGGATATAGTCATGTGTTTTCAGATTTCAAATGGACATGCTTTCCTTCTGTACATTTAGGAAAGATTGTTTCAATAAATCAGATAAAACATATATATTTTTAATCATTAAAAATGTTTTGGTCCTGTGTTAACACTTTTTTGTGGAAATTGTAGTTTGTGAAATATTTTGAGAAGTGAATTGTGATTGCAATGTTTAAAAATATCCGACCTAAACATGATAAATATCCGACCTAACATCCCAACCTGTTGAAAACTTTCGACAATTGCTTTCATATTATTGTTTAGTAGAATAAAACATGTTTGATGCTTAGAAGGCCCTTTATGTTGTGTTTAACTGATTCACAATCTCTTTTGTATTAGTTTCCTCTCATATTAGCTTTGACTGAGAATATCTTCAGTAATCATCATAAAGCAACATTGAATTCACCAGCATCCCTACGTAGTCCAGCATGCTAGACGTCATCGCACATGAAGCGAAGTTTAGGTTATCTAAACTACAGGTCCCCAACCTGGCATCAGTCAATTTTAGAAAAAAGAGATTTTAGCAATAAATTAAATGTTGTTGAGCATATTTTGGAAAGGTTTTGGGTACGAACCAGGGATGCAGATTCAAATTTTTGCCAATCGGACATTCCACGTATAAGCCGACCCGGAAGTAAAATATTAACACGTGGGAAAATATGCATTGGTTCAAGATTAATCATGAAATTGAGACCCCAATCAAGAAAATCATTGATGCGAGTTGCATTGATTTTGACATCGATACTTTTGACTATGTTGGTCAGGTCTTCTTAAACATCTTTTCCAGACGTATATTATTAAAAAGAATCATAAAGAAATTGCAAATGCTAACTTACATAGTTTATTGTTTGTTTTAATCAGATTACATGATATCATTCTCATGAAAAAGAAACGTGAATAATCAGTCGACAGCTTTTGCTGCATGTGTTTACGAGTAGAGATATATTTGTTACAAGCCTTTTCATTGGCCTAGAAAAGTAGGTCAACCAATCAGCAAGTCGATTTGAAAACGATGTGTGAAACTGAAACGTGGTTGTAATAAATTCATGACAACACATTGTCGATACAATAATACATGTCTAAATATTCAAATACTTGTTAAATATTTTCGATATATTACATTTTTAAAAAATACATGCAGTTAGTTGAAATATTTACGTAAATAAATTTTGAAGAAAAATTTGCCAAATTATGATAATGACCACGAAAGAATATTGATAGTTATTTGTCGTCAAGAAATTACGATTGAGATTCCAAGTGCAGTAAAACAACGTGCTTTCGCGAAAGTATATTTGACAAAGATTTCTTTGAACTTCGTCGATTAAATATGATAAATAAGTTTGGAAATATGTTATATAAAACATTTAGAATGGATAACAAGCCTCATAAAGCGTTAGTTCTTGATAATATTTTGGGAATCAAATATTCCAATTCCCGATCGCTGATGCAAGTGAAGCCACATACATCGTGATTTCTGCTGGAATTTAACAGTACGTGAATGATGCGTGAATATTTAATATTATATTTCATAACAATTATGACCGACACAAGCGGGGCATTTGGCCTTTATTGATTGCTTGTTGGTCAACTCAGGCTTGTTTATCTGTTTGTTTAATAATTCTTTGATTATTTTCGATCGGTCAAATGACTTCTTGAATGTCCGACAGGTCACTTTTTCAATCGGTCAAACTGGATTCCCAGTCGGACATGTCCGGCAAATAGACCGATTTCTGCATCCCTGGTACGAACTGTCAAAGGTCAAGGTCACAGCAAGGTCAACAAATATTGAGAAAATGGATTATTTTAACTTTAAACACTTTTATTCGATACATTAATGTTATTTTCAATGAAATGTATTCTTTGATTGCGTGACCTTGAGTGTCAAACGTCAAGGTCACAAGAAAATGCCCAATATGCTGAGGCTTGTAGAAGGCGGAACAGGGTAAGGCGAAACCCCAAGTTTCGGGGCTGCTCTGTTTTTGCGGTGTCCCGCAAACACTAATCTAGTTTATCTTTTTCTTGCCTTTGATTCCTGTCAAAGATATTTTAGAATTATTGTTAGTTTTATGTTATAAGGGTTTGTATTATATATCAGAGATGATTTGGATACAGTATTGTACCATGATACAATATATCTATATAAAGGATGTTATTGCAATACATAAAATAATTATGAATTACATCTATATATTTTCTTAGCAAAGCACTTATAGTAATTAGTATAAAAAAATTCGAACTTGAAATAATGACTATTAAAACAAAATTGTTCAAATTTGTGTATTCTGTTTAACTTTAGAATGGAAGCTCAAGCTGAAAAACATGAGAAACTGTCGTACAACTGGAAGGATGTCACGGATGACTTTGTATCAGCAGTTTCTGAACTTGAACTGGGGGAGCTGCTCCATGATGCATCGTAAGTTTAGATATAGACACATACATAAAGATAAGCACTCACACAAAGTGAGATTAAGAAATATGTAATTAGTTTTAGCTTATATTGCAAGGTAGGTTTTGTATCTGTTGGAGATCTTAAAGATAAAACTCATTAAGTTTTAGAAGGTAAAATAAAATTAAATGTTGATTAAGTACTCAATAGAGTGACAAATAAGTTAAATCTGACAAGATTTCTTGACAACAAGTCATTGCAATCTCACATACCAAATAGCAAGTAAAATCAAAATATTTTATCTGAAGAACTATGATGCAACACAAGAGATAAATTCAATTTAGATAATGAATAAATGTAACATGAAGTATGTTACATAGTTTGATCCTAAATATAACAATGTAACATATAATATGAACCTTTAAAGATTATAAAACACATGTGTTTGACAAGAGTTTGTGTTTTAGGTTTGGTTTATTTGAGGCAATGTCTGCAATTGAGATGATGGATCCCAAGATGGACGCTGGTATGATGTGCAATCAGATCAAGAGGAAAGTCTTCAGTCTCGAACAGGCAGTGGAGGTCTGTCATTTTCTTATAGGACTCTATAAAAGCAATTTAATCTTTTTGCTACTTCGAGGTTTTTGAACAAAGAGCCAGTTTCACAATTTGAGTGTGTTATTTTCTCTTAATACAAAAAAATCACAATTATTTTGTAATTGAACTAAAGGTTGATTTATATCTTTATTCCATTATCTTTTTTTAAATGATTTAGATTTCTTAATTTCAAAAGTATTTAGGTAGTAAAAGTTTCCTTATCAGCAACTACCTCATCATGAAGATCTCATGCTTTTTTTATCAGGCCGAGACAATCAAGATAAAAGATGTAACAGCACCAGAACAGATTGGAATAATGGATTCTACTCTAGCCTGCTTGGTGAGAAATATACATTTCATTTTCAATAATTTTCATAAGCTGTGCTACTCGTGAAAATATCACTTTCTCACTCCACTCGATGAGATAGACATGATATTCAGCAAAAACAATGAAATAGTCCCTATTTATGGGGAATTATGGTTTATCAGTGCAAATATCTTTTGAGATATTGAGACATTAGTTTATGTATTTTGACTTATCTACCCTTTTGCCATTTAGATAGGAAAGAATTACCTTCAGTGAAATTTATATTTATGCAGTAATCTTTAATATGAAATGTAGTTATTTATCATTTAGACACACAATCAGGCTAATAAAATTTGTAATAGCATATGTCCCAATGCACGAATAGTTTTCAATAAAATATTTCACATATGGCTATTTGGAGCCATGGTATATATATTTTATCAACAAAACAAAAACTAAACATTAATATCTTCATAATCTTTAATCTTTTGATCAGATACACAGATAAACAGATTTGTTTCTTTAACACACATGTACATTGGACACATAATTTGAAGACAATGCATCAATGAAGGAAACTAAACATGAATAAATTGTAGACGATGTAGGTGATTGAAATATCTTCTTCAGGTGACCTGGCTGGAGGGTCACTCGCTAGCCCAGACTGTGTTCACAAACCTCTACCTTCACGATCCTTACCTCATCGAGGACCGGTGTCTCAAGGCCTTCAGTCTCTGCAGTCTCAAGATAGTGGATAACATCAGGGAGAAGATCAACAGAGCCAATGTCTTTGAAGAGGTACAATCAAATAATTTTTCAATTTGCTGCCTTGTTTCAGTTTGTGTGTATCTTTAAATATTTTATTTCATGTTTGAACCTTTCCTAACCTTCTTGGGCAATGTTCATTTTAGTTTTGAAATTTCCATATCTGTTTAAATTTATCGCAAACAGAGAATCTTGTTTTTCTGAATTTTTAGCTCACCTTTACAAAGTAAATGTGAGCTTATGTCATGGCGCTTCGTCCGTCGTCCGTCTGTCTGTCCGTCCGTCCGTCCGTCCGTCCGTCCGTCCGTCCGTCCGTCCGTCCGTAAACTTTCAGGAAAAAGACTACTCCTCCTAAACGAATCCAGATATCATTCTGAAATTGTAGTATGTTATACCCATGGTGATTCCTCACAGAAAGGTAGACGTTTCAGTTTTGAGAATCCAAGATGGCCGCTATGGCAGCCATATTGAATTTTCAATTAGATTTCAGGAAAAAGACTACTTCTCCTAAACGAATGCAGATATCATTCTGAAAATGTAGTATGTTATACTCATGGTGATTCCTCACAGAAAGGTAGACGTTTCAGTTTTGAGAATCCAAGATGGCCACTATGGCAGCCATATTGAATTTTCAATTAGATTTCATGAAACGACTACTCTTTCTAAACCAATCTAGATATCATTCTGAAATTGTAGTATGTTATAACTATGGTGATTCGGCACAGAAAGGTAGATGTTTCAGTTTTGAGAATCCAAGATGGCCGCGATAGCAGTCATATTGAATTTTCAATGAGATTTCATTAAAATGACTACTTCTCCTAAACCAATCTAGATATCATTTTCATATTGTAGTATGTTATACCTATTGTGATTCCTCCCGCAAAGGTAGACGTTTCAGTTTTGAGAATCCAAGATGGCTGTGATAGCATCCATATTGACTTTTCAGCTGCAGAAGACACATCATTATTACTAAATTTTAAGCTTTCATCAAGTGATCACTCGCACTATATACATTCTCTTATTTGAACTTACTGATCATAATATTATCTTGAATATGGAATATTTAAGATTGTCATGCAAGTTGTTCTATATTTGTAAGTGTTTCTTAAACATTAAGATGAAAGACAAACATAATTAATTAATTTGTTTAAAATATTTATGGCAACTAGCTGCAAAAACCCAATGACATTAAACATCATGTTAGATTTTGAACAATGGTATCTCCCTTATATTCCTTTAAATACCACACATAAGGGGTCAACCAGAGTTCAGATATTTCTGTTGAGTCCACTATGCTGTCTAATACACATCCCAATACAGGCTGCTAGCATCATAGTGTCAGCTGCTAGTCTGTTGCATAATCAACCTGACCCAATTAATATGGTAGAGCATTATGCTATATGGCCATGTGTATGCAATAAGAGTTATGGAAATTAGACTTGTATTCTCATGAAAGTGATATGTTCTTTCTAAGAATAAAAACTTACACAAAACTTGTTTTGTGTTTAGCAATCTACATGATAAGTTGATGTGGAAAGAGTTATTTTGCATCAGGTTCCAGTTCCTGTGTTTTACTCATATTTGTACCATTTCTATATCTAACAGAAGTTCTTCTTGACACAAAATCAATTTAGGACATAAGCTAACTATATTTTTTGAAATTATATTTATTTTTCACAACAATTCATGTTCTCTCCCGTCAAGTCTTTTAATACCACACATAAGGGCTTAGCCAGAGTTCAGGTTTACATGCTCAGCACACTAGGATGCTTCTCCAAATATACGTACACAAAGCCAAATACACAAATTGCTACACTCTCCTTAAGGATCTGGGGCTAGCAGCTCTGCCTGCTTGTATATTGCATAGTAATCCTGATCTAATTGATAAATAGAACATAATGGACTTTATGGAAAGTATATAAATTGTCTTTTTGAAAAGTATACTTGTATTCTATTAATAGTAATACTTTTTACAAATAACAATTTAAACAAGTCAAGAATCAGCTTTTGTGTACAACAATCTGCACGATGAGTTAATATTAACAAGTCAAGAATCTGCTTTTATGTTCAGTAATCTACATGATAAGTTAATAATAGAGGTATTTTGTATCAGGTTCCAGTTTCAATACCATGTGTTTTATAAATACCTGTAAAAATAAATGATAATTGTATCATGCTGAAGGGATTCTGGGAACAACATGTCATCATAGAAGTCATTATTTTTCAATTAGATTTCAGGCCAAATACTACTCCTACTAAATCAATTAAGATATCATTCTGAAAAGTGAGTATTTTTTTATATAGTGATTCCTGACAAAGACGCATTTATTTTATTATCAAGAATCCAAGATGGTCAATATGTCAATTATATTGAATTTTCAATTAGATTTCATGAAATTCATTGAAAAGAATACATTTCCTGATCAATCAAATCAATGTCATTATATTTGTATTGATACGCTTGTTGTAATATTAACAACACTATAAATACAGTTACAAAAAACTGTATGAATCATCTTTATCTGCGAACAGCCTGAAGCATGACTGTTTTAATAAATTCTTTCCGTTTTACATAATTCCTGACACTTCATATATATGGCAAATAACATAGCCAGTGAGGGATAAATATACATTTTATAATCATCTATATCTGATTACGGTCTGAACAATGATTATCTAGATAATTATAATGATCATTCAATTCAAACAAATCCTTTTCAAAAGCATTTAAAATGATTAAATTTGTTCACTCCCAACACTAACTGTTAGGTTTTTAAGTCCTTTGAAATTATGCAATTAATTTATTCCAAATTTAAAATTTTGGTTAATGAATAACAAATTATCTTTTATTTTGTTTGTCATGCTAATAAAAGATATCATTTAATATTCATCTTCAAAACTAATTGAACAGCTGTCTGAACAATTCTTTTTTTACAAAGTCTTTCTCACCAATTCTCTCTGTAAGTTAAGATACTTCAATAAACATATTACTGAGTTGACCTCCAGATTATTTCCATTGCAAACCTCTCTTTTACCCCCACCCCTTCTATCCCCCCTTTCCCTCCTCCCCTTTTTTCTCCTGGCCTACCATTGCAAACCTCTCTTCTATCTCCCTTCCCCCCCCCATTTCCCCATCTATCCTTCCAGCCCCTCTCCTGCAACTCTCCTCTAAAGAGTATCTGTATTGCATGTAATGAGGGGAGGACACTCACTATATTGAATAACAGTAACTTACATAAGAGGATAAGTTACATAAGCTACATGCAGGTGCAAGAGGTCATCATAGGTCATCATATCTAGTAATTAGCATAAACCTCCATGTTGCTAGCCTATTCTGACCAATCAGATTGCACTAACATATGTCAAGATTTAAGATATTCAGAAATCTTCAGTTAAAATTACATGAGACATTGACCTGGACAGTTTACTTTGGCAATTGGACCTATCACTAGCTGAATTTGTGATTTGTGTCAGAGGGATCTATCCTAATGATTATGTGCATCATCTTTTTAGTTCTTTGGAAGTTGAGAGTGTGACTAAATGAATACTCCTAAACCAATCAAGATATCATAATGAAATTAATACAGATGCCCACATAAAAGTAGCATTTTGAAGATTAAAAAGTCCAAGATGGTCACCAATTTTGCCATAGATATACAAAAAAGTTATACAAAAACCTACTGCTTGTTAACAAATCATGATTATATCATTCTTGTATTAATGTTTGTTCAAGCTCTAGTGGTTTCCAACAGAAGAATAGCATTTTAAAAGATAAAAAAATCATGATGGCAGCCATAATCAAGTATCATATAAAAGATGGTTACACAATTAAACCATATTACCACATCATTCATTTTAAGGTGAGCTTCTGTACCCTCGGTACTTTTATTCAAAGTTAGAATTCCTAAAAGATAAAAAATTCTGAAGGCAAACATGAGCTTAATCTAATTCAATGAGTAATAGCAGTGTTATCAAAGATCAATTGTTTCAGACCTGAGGTTTCAATTTTACAGGAGGATTTCCAGCCGATGTCGTATGGATTCAAGATGGCTGCCGAGGTGACGGACACACGGACATCTGGCATGATGAGGGAGGTGGAGGACGAGTTGAACAGACAGATAAAGGTAATATTCTGAACTGGCAGATTGTTATTTTGTTTTCATGATAGTCAAATTGCCTTGCACTTTACTAAACACTGGTAGATTTTAAGGATGGGTATCGTTCCTCATTTCTGTATTGCAATGGGGGGGAGGGTATGGGAGGGTGCACCCTCCCATAGGTGGGGGTACGGGGGGCCTCCCCCGGAAAATTTTGGAATTTTTAACTCCATTTGGTGACATCTGAGACACTTTTTGTTAATCTTCATGCATATTTGGACAAGTGAAATATGTCAAGTTGCTCATGTTTCATTTTCATTTCAGAGAAGTTTATAATAATAAAAAATATCTTGATAATGAAGTTTGAAGTCATTCATTTTAATAAACTGAGAAAAGATTTCATTACTTTTTATATTAAGAACATTGTCCAAAAATTCAATTTCATTGACACATATAAAAAGCATGCACTAGCAGTCTATGATATGGATCTCCCAACACATCAACTGGTAATTCATTGGCACATGGGTTCAAATGTGGAAGCACCACAACATTCAATCACTTTCAATAGAAAAGATCATATTTGTCCAATGTCACATGGGTACCATCACATTTCCAATGACATTCAATGACATATGAATTTTGAAATATATGCAAAGATCATAGCTATCACACAACTCACTGCTCAGTGTTAGTCAGTTATACATTTAGCAAATATCATGGCACAATATTATAAAAATTTAAATCTTTTAACACATCAATTCATGGCACATGATGGGCTTTCGCATGTACTCAGTAACAAAGAATAACATTGTACAGGATGTCCATTGGCAATTTGGCACATAGGAGTGCTTGCAGAGCAGAATATCCCCTGCAGCAACACAGCAATTCATTGGCACATAGGATCATAAAACAGTAAGAGTACTTGCAGAGCAGAATATCCCCTGCAGCAACACAGCAATCCATTGGCACATAGGATCATAAAACAGTAAGAGTACTTGGAGAGCAGAATATCCCCTGCAGCAACACAGCAATTCATTGGCACATAGGATCATAAAACAGTAAGAGTACTTGGAGAGCAGAATATCCCCTGCAGCAACACAGCAATCCATTGGCACATAGGATCATAAAACAGTAAGAGTACTTGGAGAGCAGAATATCCCCTGCAGCAACACAGCAATCCATTGGCACATAGGATCATAAAACAGTAAGAGTACTTGGAGAGCAGAATATCCCCTGCAGCAACACAGCAATCCATTGGCACATAGGATCATAAAACAGTAAGAGTACTTGGAGAGCAGAATATCCCCTGCAGCAACACAGCAATCCATTGGCACATAGGATCATAAAACAGTAAGAGTACTTGGAGAGCAGAATATCCCCTGCAGCAACACAGCAATCCATTGGCACATAGGATCATAAAACAGTAAGAGTACTTGGAGAGCAGAATATCCCCTGCAGCAACACAGCAATCCATTGGCACATAGGATCATAAAACAGTAAGAGTACTTGGAGAGCAGAATATCCCCTGCAGCAACACAGCAATCCATTGGCACATAGGATCATAAAACAGTAAGAGTACTTGGAGAGCAGAATATCCCCTGCAGCAACACAGCAATCCATTGGCACATAGGATCATAAAACAGTAAGAGTACTTGGAGAGCAGAATATCCCCTGCAGCAACACAGCAATCCATTGGCACATAGGATCATAAAACAGTAAGAGTACTTGGAGAGCAGAATATCCCCTGCAGCAACACAGCAATCCATTGGCACATAGGATCATAAAACAGTAAGAGTACTTGGAGAGCAGAATATCCCCTGCAGCAACACAGCAATCCATTGGCACATAGGATCATAAAACAGTAAGAGTACTTGGAGAGCAGAATATCCCCTGCAGCAACACAGCAATCCATTGGCACATAGGATCATAAAACAGTAAGAGTACTTGGAGAGCAGAATATCCCCTGCAGCAACACAGCAATCCATTGGCACATGGTATCCAAAAGGATGTATAGTCAATATTATCTCTTAATTCTGCCCCTGAATAATAAGCACTTCACTAATTATTTATCATCTTTCAACATTTCATTCGATTTATCATCAAATTCATCATCTGATCCCAGAGCTACAGTTAAGCTGCTTTTTAGCTTTAATTACCCAATAATTTTGGTGAAAACCCAATAACTGTTTTTTCCACTGGGTAAAGTACCCTACAATTTTCCAAAAAACAAAACAAATTAAGTTAATTGATAAACAAAGCAATGTCAAATCGAAGCTTGCATAACAGGTAGTATCAGTGTCAGTATGGTTACTCAAAGGAAAATTTGAATACCCAATTGAGCATTCACAAAGTCAATTTTTTAAAAACAACATCCAGCCTTAAAAGGCTTATGAGACACGAGATTCGTTGACAATCTAAAATCATGAGATAAAAAGTATATACATTGTTAATGGTGTGGAAACAGTCGCATAGGTGCTAATAATACAAGCGAAAACTACATGTTGATTTTGGAGCTTTTACGTCTATTAAACATTTTGTTTATCATGGCAGAAAGAGATATAAAAACATTGTCATTTAACATTAAATATACAAATTGGTAATAAAAATAATAAAATCATCAATATGGAACCATTATAACTATTCAGAGTTTTCCACCACCAAGGTTAAAATAAAAACAATTATGGCACTGGTCAGTGACATACTATGTCTACATATAGTAACATATACAAAATAAAAAATAGAAATAAATTAATATTGTGATCAGCCATAGAATATATACGCAACAACCAATGACTTAAGTATTAAAATTAAATCATCAATATAGAATCAGTTACCACTAGAATATCTATTGTCCACCACCAAGATTAAAATCAAAACAAAATTGAAGTAAATCTAACTACTGAAAAAAATCTCAATATTGAAACTATTTTCAGCACAGTATTAAATAATATGAGAGTAAATGCTGAATAGAAAAGTACTACGAGACCACACCAAAAGCGAAAGAAAGACTAAAGCAAAGTGTCCTAGAAATTACTACTAGAAATGAATGAAACGTACTGGGAGTGCAGTATATACATACCATCTAGATCCAGCCTATTTCGAAAAAAACTTTGCATTAAATCGTATTGAAATATTACGTTTGCGTATGTCAAAAAGACTAAAGAATGGCAAAATATAGCCTATTACAGGTTATAATATGATGACAATGTCACATGTTTAATCTGAAACATTCGCGTGTTTAGCTTCTAAAAATAGATACACGTGGTATTTGAGTGAGCGAAGATATGTCGCAATTACGTACATCTCCACGAAATATCTCATAATTTTCGTCAAAATAAAGATACAAATTCACAAATACGTACCTGTGACTAATTTCTTGGCCTGTCGCCCGAAAAAATCGAGCACGGACGCTTGGGACCGCTTCTTCATTTCACAAATTGTGACTGCAGATCGACCATGATTTACACGGATGTAATCAGTGCGCATGCGTACATATTATATTACGTTATTATACTTATTCGGGGCGTTGAAGACTTTCACCAAGCCCCTCAGTGAGCATGGGAATAATTCTAAGGGAAGGAACTCTGTATTTGTTATTATAGATATAGGCCAAGTAGATCTATCGTAATTCAAAACGAAATGACATGGACATCTACGATTTATTTTATCTGAGAAACAAGTGAAAATATGTCAAAATAAAAATTATTGTACATTTGTCAAAGCTCTGGCAAAAGTAACCGGCGCAACATTCAAAGTAACCGTCCGTTTGCGCCGGTCGCCGGTTTCTAATGAAAACCCTGATATAGATATCATTTTTAGCTCATCAGGTCTGAAAGGTCCGTCCGTCCATCCATAAACTTTTCATATTTTCATCTTCTTGTCCGAAACCAATGACTCTAGAGAGCTGAAATTTGATGTGCACAACTTTCAATGGGGATTCTAAATTGTAGATTTCGTGACCCCATGACTCCAAATTGGGTCACAGGGGTCAAAACCTTAAAAACCTATTTTCATCTTCTCCTGTTCCAAAAGGTCTAGAGAGCTGAAAAGTTGTGTGTAGACTCCTTGGACAATAACGATTCTAAATATTAGTTTTGGTGATCCCTTGACCCCAAATGGAGTCACAGGGGTCAAAATCTTAAAAGCCTTTTTCCATCTTCTTCTCCAGTTCCAAAATGTCTAGAGAGCTGAAAAGTTGTGTGTAGACTCCTTGGCAA